>CM053027.1:90477315-91802315 GCA_028564925.1 Lithobates sylvaticus | reverse complement strand
GTTGGCCCCTTAGTCCCAGTGAAGGGAACTTTTAAGGCATTAGCATACCAAGACTGATGCTGCATCCAGCTAGGCAAGTATGATTCAAGAAAAAAACGTATTCCCTTTCTTCTCTTTAAACTTGTAAACTTAAAAAAATGACTGCCATGGCTTAAGAATCTTGCTGGGGGGACATTTATCAATTCTGCCTCAAAGGCAATGCTAAACAGGAGCAGTGACACAGATTTTGAGACATATTTACTACAAGGTTACAGATTGATTGATTCATAAATTCACGCTCTCTGGTGCTCTAAAGTCATAACCATTTCTCAATTACTAATTTTGTTTAGTGTGAAATCTGTCTCAGACATATGCAAATCTGCCGCAATTGGCTGCACAGGATTACAGGCACAGGGCATACAGAAAATCATTGCATATACTTTACTAAAAGGGTGACCTGATTTTGTTGCTAATTTGCACGATAAATATTCACTTATTGTTTTAGGACTTCTCACTTTATGAGATCTAGAACTGGTTTTAAGTTATATAATCGGCATCTGATGGGATGATTTCATTAATAACTACTCTCTTAGGGATCTATTTTTCACTCCAGATTCACACAACTTTCATCCAAGAATCTACACCACTTGGGCTAAAAACAAATGTTTTTCACTGCAGTGCATTACGGTAAAGCGCATTGCACGTTAACATGTATTATCCTTGCATTAGCTGATTGCGGTGCTATTTTCTGGCTTGGGAAAAATCTTGCATGTCTGTCTTTTGTCCGTTCTTCTGTATTGGCATCCTATTCAAAAATGATTGGGCTACCCTAATACAATTCACATCAATGCATTCTACAACACACGTTAATGTTCATGCGACAACAAAAGGCTCTAGAACGTCAATATGTAAATGAGCCCTTAATGTTAATAACATTGAGTTACTCTCCTTTGGGAAGCTGCCACGATAAGACACTGTCCCATGTGTTTGTGTAACTTTTTGGGATAGTGTCAATTATGGTGTAATGTATAATCACCATTTTCTTAGCAACAATGTTGTAAAGATTTGTCATTAACAAGCTTGAGAAAAAATAAGGAAGGAAATTTCCAAAAGACAACATGTTTTCTGGTTGTGTGACTCATTACCATGTCTCAAATTGGTCTTTTTTAATTTGTACGTCTTCATATGCCTAACAGGCTTCATATCTTAAAGTGTCTGATCTGTTATCAGTTTATTATTGCCACCAATCACTTTCATCTCCTTGTGAAATGTATATCTGGAATTTGATTGTTTGCATCTGTTTGGAATTTCATTGTACAGTCTGTTATTTGTTTACCATACACATGGTCATTTTTTGATAATTCATGGTCATTTTTCTGGCTTATGAACAAACTCCACTACCTGTTTGTTTATGTAATCAATAATTGGTTAAAGCTGAATTACAGGTTTGGCTTTTTTTTTTTTTTGCATAGTTAATCTAACTATGCAAACAAAAAACCCAGCTTGGGGTATGCATAGGTCCAGCTTGGAGTATGCATAGGTCCAGCTTGGAGTATGCATAGGTCCAGCTTGGAGTATGCATATGCCACACCTGTGGTTTCCATAGCAATAGAAAAATCAGGAAGAACTCCGGACAGCCGCACACCGGAAAAATAAAATTCAAACTGGTGGTTGTGGTTTCCATAGACATGACAATCACAGTTCGAGTTACCGTTACCATTACTAAAGTGGTCACTGCTCTCTTCTGGGTACTGTGCTGAGTGGCTGCCCTGCTGCATAGTGAACACAGGAAATCACTAATTTTCCAGGTGCCAGTTACTAGCCTTGCATTCTTCTCAATGAATGCAAGACGTTCTCTCTTTTTTTTTTTTATATATATTCTTTATTTTCACGTTTTATAAAAGTACACAAACATTACTTTTTTACATTCATGTTAATTCCACTCCTTAAATCATTAACTTCACCCCCCCCCCCCAAGGGAAAAAAAATAAATAAAAAATAAAAATAAAAAACAAGAATGGGGGCCCACCCTGTCTCGCTCACTTCCTTCTATTCCCCTCTGCACTCACTTTCCCACATCCTTAAGAATCCCTCCGTTTTCCTAAAATCCTCCCATTGCTTCCATAGTTTATGATGTTTCCCCTCTGATCCCTCTGCCTTGTGGATTGATTCTTCTACCTTTCTTGTCCATTCCACCCTCTTGATCCACTCTGTCATAGAAGGGGTGTTCGGGGTCTTCCACAGGCTGAATTAAACAGGTAGGGGATTAAGGTAGACCCATATTGTCTCACTCCCATTTCTGTGTCGTGGAACAAGCATGCCCGTGGTTGTTTTTTAACTCTTTCTCCTGTTATAATATAAATTGCTTCAATGATTTGGTTCCAGTAGTCCCCTATTTTGGGGCACTCCCACCATAGATATGAGAATGCCCAAACCACCTGACATCCTCGCCAACAGGTTGGAGAATTGTCTTCACTGTATGCATTAGCTCTCTGTGGGGTTACATACCACCTTGCTAACAGCTTATATGCCATTTCAACTGTTTGTGAATTGTGTTTGTGTGTTTGTGGGGGAGATATGGAGAGACACATTGTGATAAAATATTTTTTCAGGACATTGTAACAAAATTGTCAGAACTGGAGGTTTGGGGGTGAGAGCTTCATGTGGCTTACTTTCTACTAATTAAAGCTGGCATGACACTATAAGAAAAGATGTAGCAAGCAGTCAATTCCTGACAGGGAATGATACCTGATTCCGGACTTGGATGATACAGGCCCATACACCATTAATCGGTCATTTGTTTATGCGATTGGAGTCGCCAGGTGCTGCGTGCACGCAGTCTATGTAACTCAATGGGGAGTTGGGAAGTCAGGGGACACAGCGGCTGTACGGACAGCCACTCGTCCTATTTTGACAGGTGTGCAGGTGAGGGGCCTCAAACGCAGGCAATATGCATTTGAGGCCGCTTACCCGCACATCTGTCAGATTAGGATAAGAGGCTGTGTCCATGCAGCCGCTGCATCCTCGTAGACTTACATAGGCTGCCTGCATGCAGTTCCTGGAGGCTGCAGTTGCATAAACAATTTGTCGATTCACGGTGCACGTATTCTTTTTTTTTGTAAGGTATGAATATCCTGATATGTCACCCAAAAAAACAACTCAATCTTTTTACTCCCCATAATATTTTATTGAAACGTTTTTAAGGGATTACAAGAGAGTACAAAATTGCAATATATGATGCAAAAACACAATGTCTGAAGATGACTGAATACAATCACAATAAAAAAAAAAAGAAAAATAGGCTTAGTAACTAGGCGTTTAAAAAAAATATATAATAAAAAGAAGGAAAAAGGGGGGAACTGAAAATACAAATCTGTACCGTAGCCCACAAGGGAGACTCCAAGTAGCAGTAAGTGAAGAGGATAATCCCCCAAATTTTCTCCTGATCTACTACATATGAGACACAGTATCTATAACCATACATCAACACAACTCCCTTGCACGTCCTTGCACTCCTTGCACTCCTGTTCTATTTCAAATGCAAAAATAAATGCAAAAATAAAACTTTAAATGCAAATATAAAGATATAAAAAGACACCAAATTGTGCAGACAGTATTACCACATGCTGACTTGGCAGTATCCACAAGCCATGTCATGTCCCTTTTTTTTTCATGCGCCCAGAATGCACAGGTGCAGCATCCAGCCCCGCTGCCTGCAACCTGTGAATGTCTATGACAGGCTTAAATAAACTGTAGCTGGATAGGGATAAATACCGTACTGAATGGTACTCTTGTTTAGGGAAACATTTTTTCAGGAAAGTATGCCTGAACTTAAGTGTTCTGCCCGCAAATGTGGGACATTCTTCATTACAGATGTTATGTCACTATAATTATATGTAGAGATCTCTATTTAGAGATTTTTTTATGGGTAAACTTAGGCATTAACTCCACACTGTGTCGTAAAAGATATTTCAGGTTCCATTAATATTGGCATTTTCTGACTTTGTTACCTTGGCATTAAGTATTCAAGCATAAAAACCCAGAAGTCTGTTGCACAATCATTTACTAATTATATCAGCTTGCAATGCACTTTTACATTCTTTTTTTTGCTGTGCTGAGAAATAGAGCTGCTAAAAGTGCAAAACCAAGGTGACGGCATGTGGGGTCAATCAGACTCAGATCTTATTTTCCAAATTGCTGATCTATCTCTGCAAATGAAACAGGATTTTGCCTGGCACATGACTGGATAACTGAAAAATAGTAGTAAATAGTAAACAGAGCTAAACTTGTGTATGTGTATTCTTTTTTTTCCTAACTTTTAATAAAAGGATGGCTATGAGCAATCTCCAAATTTGCTTTTTAAGCTTACAGAAGGCTGAGGAGGGGCACCTCTCATCTGACAGTGCTAGGACAATCACAAGGCATTTTCACCAGGGTTGCGCCAAGGCAGAGGCAGAAAAGGCACCTGCCTTCAGCGCTGCACTGCGTGGCACTTGCTTAGGGCCCTGCATCACCCAGCTGTGTCCTGAGATGTGCAGGTCTGAGCGGTCAAGCTGACAACTCAGTCCTGCAGATTACACCTGGGGGGGGGGGGCACAGCTCTCCCTCTGTAACCATCAGTGTTCTTTGTGGTGGTCCCAGGGTAAGCTACAGGACTGAGCTGTCAGTGTGACAGCTGATGTCCTGCCCTGCAGTCATTTACAAATGAAAGCTACATTTTTTTACAACTAGTTTTGAGCCTAGGTTCACACTGACTGCAGGAATGAAATTGTGCGAGTTCAGCTGAACTTGCACGATTTCATTCCCGCATATCAGTCCCAACTTTAGGGGCGATTTCAGAGACATCTGTGTGGGTTTCTGCACATATGTCAATGGAAATCGCACCCAGAAATCGCCATAAGTGTACAGAAACTACTTTTGGAAATCAGGGCGGCGCCGCAAATGCAGCGTCGCACCGATTCGGACGCTGCCATTGCCTGCAATTGCCGCCGATTTGGCATACGATTTGACATGTCAAACCGCATGCCAAATCACATCAATGTAAACCAGGGCTAAAACAACAATTTAGCCCCTCATTAACCCTTAGTGAACATTCATTATTTTTTAATAAAGTAGAATTAAAACTTTTTTCATTTTGGATGGGGTAAGGAAGGGCTATAATCCCTGATAATTTTATTTTTGCAATCAGTGTCACATTAGGAGATTTAGAGTAAAAGGGTAACCAGTGCGCTCAACCAAAAACTACTGTAGAAAATAAAAAGGAATGGAAAGCAGCCGACATAAGTGATCTCACACTTGCAAAGGTAAAAATGAATAATGGGGTATGTAGCGCTAACCCTTGAATAAATAATCTAAAAAACTCAGAGAATCCGAAAGATTAGTGACCTTTGACAAATAAGTGAATAAAAATAACTAAATAAATATGCATATAAATACGAATATGAATAAATACAATTCCTTAATAAAATATGGGTAAAATAGTGAATAAAGATAAGGTGTGCATGAAAGTGACCAATAAATAAAATCTTCAATAAAAAGTAATAATATCTGTGCTATAATAAATATAAGTGCTGGGATAAAGAATGATGATGGTAATGATGCAATGGATTAAAAAATAGGTCTAGGATTGATAAGCAAAAAATCTTCCATAGACCTAAAAAACTAAAGTGCACAGTGCAATGTGCAGAATGTGTGAATAAAGAACCGATAAATTGGTTCTGAAAGTGCAAGGAAAATAAATAACTGAACGAATGTGCATATATATCCCAAATAGTGGCAGAGTGACCATACAGATGAATAAAGCTGTATCACTGTAGGTATGGTAAAACAAGTGGTACCAAAAATAAAATAACGATGAAAAAAGTATAAAAAAATGAAAATAAAATCTGGTGCACTACAAGTCCCAGCTTGCAAAAAAAATAGATAGCGGAAAACAAACAATAAAGTCCACAATCTGTAATACTGAGGAGCACAGGGCTCTATAATAAGTGCAAATGAATGGAAATTTTCAGGAGTCTTTGTGTTGAACACAGTGATGATCCGTGCAGAAAGTGCTCCGTGCTGACTTCAGGGGTGCACCCCACTATTTCCCCCCAGCCTCTCACCTCTATTTACGGCCCCTACAGGCCTAGTGTAGCAGATAGCCTCTAAGGTGGCAAGCCTGGTAACTTTCCGGGTCCTCTTTCCTATAGGCTCCTATGGGCTCTCACTCCGGTCCTCATAATCTATCCACAGGGCACTCCAGGGGTAAGGGGGTCACTCCCAGATCAGGTTGGCATGTAAGGGTTAAGGGTACAAGAAAGCGCTCCAATGTGTAGTAATTAAAATGAATTTATTAAGACAGAAAAATATCCACTCACATTTAAAATCTCTTGAATCAGCATAGACGAACTTCCGGTCGCGGCCGCAAACCGGAAGCAGAACGATAGGCACCTGACTTCCTTCCTCCCTCACGCATATCGTCACTAACACACGTGACTTTTTTGCTTATCAATCCTAGACCTATTTTTTAATCCATTGCATCATTACCATCATCATTCTTTATCCCAGCACTTATATTTATTATAGCACGGATATTATTACTTTTTATTGAAGATTTTATTTATTGGTCACTTTCATGCACACCTTATCTTTATTCACTATTTTACCCATATTTTATTAAGGAATTGTATTTATTCATATTCGTATTTATATGCATATTTATTTAGTTATTTTTATTCACTTATTTGTCAAAGGTCACTCATCTTTCGGATTCTCTGAGTTTTTTAGATTATTTATTCAAGGGTTAGCGCCACATACCCCATTATTCACATGTAGGAGATTTCCACTCATTGTCTGTCCTATAGCCAAAACAGGAAGTGAGAGGAAATCCTATAATACATATACAGTATATATATATATATATATATATATATATATATATATATATATACACACACAGTATTTTCTTCCTTTTTATAATTACATGTATGTAAAATTATTAAATGTGCATTGACTCCTGTTTGTAATACTAATTTTTAAAAATGTTTTGTACCACAAACATGATTCTTGCGCCTTTATAAAGGGGAAAAGTCACAGAATATAACTTGTAGTTAACCATAAAATTTTTAGATAAAGTTTTTGTTGACCCTTATTTTTTTTATTAACTCCTTTATTCCTTTTCCATAGCTTTTTTAGTGCCAAAATAAACAGCGCAATGGGTGCATTTTGTCATTCTCACCAGAGCACCTTGTCCTGGCAAGGTTTTCAAATAAGAGAAGGGAAGTAAATCTAATGCTCGCCATACCCAGCTGTACCAGGTATTTCACTTTGCTGCTGCCAAGTTGTGAATGAAGTAGAGAGGTAATGAAGCACATGTGAAAGTTACAGGGGGAGTTAAGTGACCCTGTTCTCCAGGGGAAAAGTAAAGAGTCACTTTAATGGAAACCTGGACTGAGAGAGTATTAAGGATGTCATAGCTGACCTATCCTTATGGAAATGCTAGATGCCTGTCTGTCATTCTACTCCAATGGCTTTGATGCCTTTTTTGAGGCATGTAGTAGCAGTCCACATATTCTCTCAGTACCAGTTTGCTTTATGAAAGCTGGTCTAGCAAAAGGGTTATAGCAATGAAGACCCTTAACCAGTAAATATGCAGCAAGAAAACCACCCAGCCCTAGTTAGTGAGACATTCTTCTGTAACTATCCTGTACCTGGCCAAATTAGATGTATGCCATCCTATATAAACTATTTACATCTAGTTTTTCGCATTCTGCCTGAGCCTTTTGAAGTGAAGAAGTGGATTTGTGGGAAAGTTATTTATGTGAAAGTTTAACTTCTGATTTACTATCTGCGGCTCCCACGGGCCAGAAATTAACAGGTCGAAGTGAAAACTGCAGCAGTTCTGGTGCTTCCAACACTAGTTAACAAGAACTACTTCTACAGCTGCTCACTCATCAAATATTCTCTGCTAGGGACACTTGTGTGGTGATATATTAATTTTGTAGCGGTTTCACACAAATAGGTTAAAAACAAATTTACTATTAATCATTTCCATGCTTGCCTTCTACTTCTCTTGCATTTAGAAAACTAACCATTTGGGAAAGCAAACATGGAAAAGTTGAAGGCCAAATGTGAATTGCTTGCATCATTAGGCATTTATATTAGGGCTGCTGTGACTATATGGCTTGGTGCACATAAAGTTAATACATGAAGCCTAAGCAAAGCGGACGGACACACACTGTATAACTGTATTGCATGAGATCGCTTCCTGATTTTTTCCTGATTCATCATTACTATGTAAATGTTTTCTCCCCCTGTGTAAAAGTCAGCAATAGTGCATGCCAATGATATGTCATATTTTCTTTGCTTTGCAGAGTGTTGAAGGCACTATGGTCAGCCTATAAAGTTTTTAATATTTAAAAACAAAAAAATCATAAAAGCGGAGGTTCACACAAAAATTGAACCGCTTTTCGGTACCCTCCCCCCTCCGGTGTCCTATTTGGCACCTTTCGGGGGGGGTGCAGATACCTGTCTAAGACAGGTATTTGCACCCACTTCCAGGCATAGACTCCCACGGGAGTCTATGCCTCTCCCCGTCCCCCTGTGCTGTCTGCTGGGACACACACAGGTCCCAGAGACAGCAGGGACCATTCAGATTGTGCAGCGCGACTCGCTAGTAGTGAACCGGGAAGTGAAGCCGCAAGGCTTCATTTCCTGATTCCCTTACCGTAGATGGCGGCGGCAGCATTCAAGGATCGAGGGACGGTTCGGACTCAGGTGCCAACATCGCTGGACCCTGGGACAGGTAAGTGTCCTTATTTTAAAAGTCAGCAGCTGCAGTATTTGTAGCTGCTGACTTTTAAAAAAAAAAAATGTTTGCGGGACTTCCGCTTTAAAGCTCTCTTAAGGCCAGTCAAAGCTCATGTCACTAAATAAAATGGTTAGCTTACAGTCCTGTTTACACCTTGTGTTTGCTTTGCTTTTCTTCGGCTTTGCTTCAAAAATGATACCCCATGTAGCTTTAGTGGTGCTTCAAAACGTCTTTAAAGCCTCCGTAGAGCTCTATGACAAAGCTCGTTTGAAGCTAGCTTTGAAGCATCTGCAGCTTTTGAGAGGCTTTAATTCAGCTTTAGCTTAGCTTTGTTTTGGAGAAATTGCAGGTGTGAGATATCCAAACACACACACAGGGCATCTGCCAAGCTTCAACAAAGCTTCAAAAGAGCACCACCGAAGCTTCATTGAAGCACGACCGAAGCATCAAAATCACACAATAAAAGCTTGTTGAAGCAGTAGGAGCTTTAATGTGTGTTAAATGAGCTCTTATGAAGCCAAAAGAGACATTGACGCTGGAGGTAAAAAAGCTAAAAATGATAACTAGAGCCACAGAGTAAACCTTCACTCAGGACTTCAAACTTGAAGACTCCATGTCACATCTATATTACCAATTTTTCAGGCCCTCGCAGGGTCCCTTTCTCATGGCAACAATATGACCTACCTAAAATACCTTGTGAGGCCCTGAAATATTGATATTGAACTTGTGATACGATAAAACATGTAAAAAGTTGCTTTTAAAGTACTGGTGACTTTCACCAACCACAGGTTCTGCTTGGAGCTTGTATACAGTATACTTGTAAATCTCCTCTGTGCGCTCTGGTTTCTTTGCACAGTTCAAACATTGTGGTCAGTGAACAAGTTTCCACCTAAATTGGTGTATGTGTCTAATTTACAGGTCTACAAGTTCCTTTGAGGGCAGGTATTAGAATGAGCAGCATATGTAGTGTTTATAGTGCAATGTAACATTTTAGTGCTATTAAGCAGCTAAAATAATAAAAAAAAAATGAAAAGCAGTACAATATCGACTGGTTGCTACTTAATCCTATTTTCCAATTAAAATAAATACAATTATTGACCAGGAAAAATGTCAATATGACTGTTGGCTTTCAGACATGTTCACCTCGAGACTGCTATACTACGATCAATAAGGCTGCATTCATCATGAAAACTATGGGGACAAAGACATTTATTGATGCTGGATATCCGCGTCAGTTCATTCATGGAAGTGCAAACAACTCCTTGGTAGTTAAAAATCCTTTGTAAATAAACACTGCCACTATATGACCCTGAAAACCATACGCTGGGCCTTAAACGTGCACAGCCGTGTAACTGTAAAGTACAGTAACTGACACAGTAAAATAATAGGAAAATCATGACCTTTGAGCAGTAAATGCAGTATACTCAGTGACTGAAAAGTACAACAGGGTCCATGTAAATAATCAAATAAAAACACATTACAATTAGCTGCAAGTTATATTAAAGGTAAGAAAAATATTTCTAGTTGAGTGTAAATTGTGAGTTATTATTGCAGGTCATTTTTGCTTTGATATTAAATATCCATGCTATTGTATTAAATATAGAGATTTGTACTTCAAACTTCAATATCACAGGGAACTCTTATGGCACAGGACTCTGAAGGAACGGCATGGGCATGCCGTTTCTTCAGAGCACATGCGCCGGTGACGTCACTGGCTGCATCTAAAGTAAATATCTCCTAAACAGTGCATGTTTAGGAGATATTTACTGTACCTATAGGTAAGCCTCATTTTAGGCTTACCTGTTGGTAAAAATCATCCATGGGAGTTTACGCCCACTTTAAAACTATTCCATAGGGTTTGATTTACTAAAACAGTACAGACTGTTCACTTAGTATAGTCAATTTTCACTCTGCAAGGACGTTTTCCCTTAGCTTAGTGCATGAGGTGAGATCTGTTGACTTTGATCCTCCAATCATGTGCAAGTAAAAATCCAAAGTACATTTTCATCTCATTCACTAAGCTAAGTAAAAATTCCCAGCAAATTATATAAAGATGTATACAAACCAAGATCTTTGTCCCAGTTTCCAAAATAGTGCAGGAGTAAGCTTTCAAACTCTGAGCTCAGAGCTACTACATCAGGGGAGAGAGAGAGCATGGAAGGGGGTTTGAATCAGAGAAAGAGCTTTCTCCTGTGGTGGTGGAGGTGAACAGCCACGTCTAGGCCTCACTCAAGCGCTATACACACCTAGCGTCAACACGCATTAAGCTACATTTACAACAGACACTCCAAGAAGCAGCTGCAAGAACGTCCATGAGGCCTAAGACAGAGGACAGAGATGCAGGACTGTCCCAGTACATCCAGGACAGTTGGCATTTTTGTATGTGTATTGAGCAAATACTCAGTGTCTGCCCCAATGTACATAAATAATTGCAAATTAATAATCAAAACATTGATAAGATTCTTGATAAGATTATTGACATCTAGCTGATTTATTTTACATGTTTAGCTAAAAATTGTTAAAAGATTTTGCAATGATTTTAAACGAGACCTGTACTAAGAACACCAGGGTTTTTACTACTGACCCCCCCCCCTCTAAAAATAGCTAAACTAGTTCCCAGCCTGTCCCTGACCTCAATACTTTCAGTCATTGATCTGGAACAAGCAGACAGATATAAGGTGTTGCTAGGATTGTGAAAGACCCAGGTATCCTTGGGCTCCTGGAACAAAGAAAAACTGCAGCATGTGCCTTAAAGGGGCATAATTGTCTACTTGGTGTATACTCTGCACCCATATTCAGCAGTCAAGCTGGTGTGTGGTTTCTGTTGAGTAGTGTATTTTGATGATTTAACTCATGGGTAATCACCTAATAATAAAATACCACTTTTTGCAAGAGTCGATTTTTAAATCTCTTTCCAGCAAAGAGAAAATGTGTGGGAACTCTGATTATTAGGAATACAGTGAAATTAAAATAAAAAGTTTATTGCATTTGTTTTATATTGCATTATAATTAGATCACATCGGTCTGAGTTTTTTTTTTACCTTGATATGTTGATGACATTATATGGTCTGATACTTATTTGTGCCTTCTGTTTTTTAACAGTACAGCTGGAATACTGATGAAGAATTTCTCTTTAAGGCTGTGATGGCCTTTGTAATGCGAACTCATGTGAACAATACAATTCAGTAAGTTACACTATAAGTGAAGTTTTACTTTTGTTGAAAAATCATCAGATGAACTGTATACATTGCAAGGACTTTATCAAACAATTAGTTCTTTTCGCCATTGATTTCTAAATTAGGATAGCTTTTGCTATAATCATCTGAGAAATCTCAATGTTGTGATAAGACAATCTGCAGTGCCTTTTAGTGACAAAGTAGAGTATTTCCTTTAGCATAAAATCCCATATAAAAATATATAAATAGAACATCCCATCTATGAGTAGTACTTCGGGTACAATCTTCATTGTACTTCAATTAGACTAGTAAAATTTACAATGAAAGTATTACCTCAACCACCTTACATTTTCTGTCACTGAAACCACAGTACATTCAGATAATTGAATGAATAATGCAAACACATTTCATAAATTTACATGTGTTAATTACTACCAGTTAATGTGTTGCTGTTTTATATTTTGTACATAGGATCTCCAATATTCTTCTGTGCAATGTAACTCAGAGAGTCTCATTCTGGTTTGTGGTGACGACCCCTTCAAACAGTTCAGAACCTATTGACAGCACAAAAGTGGAAAATGCTATAAGGTATATGCAAAATTCTATAATTTAGTAACATTGCAAAACTATTGCAATTATAGATCTGGAGGTAAAACTTGAGCTTATGACTTTGGGAAGTGTTTTTTGTGTTTTCCCTTCCTCTCTTCGTGCACTAAACACATAAGCTAAGGTGAGAATTCATGTTTAGTAGTAGTGAACTACTATTATGACAGTAAACCTAAAAAGGAATTGGCGCAATTACAACCTCAAAATATTGCAGTTCGGGCCAGACGTGATGTTAGCAGTGAGCCAGAAGTGACAACACCTGTGAGGCTTCCAACTAGTTTTGCAAATTGAATCTTAAGGCTTTCCACTCACCATCACTGGAGTGACAGTGAGTGGGCACTTTTCACATTGGTGGTGGTATTTGGTGTCTTATTGGAAGATCACTCCTCAGAAATAAGAAGATCACATCTATGGTGTGGAACTACTACGTTTACTTATGGACTTTATTTATGGACTTTTTAAATTTGATTTTAATGCAATATTTTGATGTTGTAATAGCGAAGATTCCTTTTTGGGTTTATTGTCATAATATTTGACTATGTTGGGTACTCCTAGCTCTCTGGAAACTTTGTGTCTGTAAAGGCAGTGGCGGACTAAGGGGGGTGCGGGGGGGGCGGGCCGCACCGGGTGCCACACACTGGCGGGGGTGTCAGGCCGGCGCCCCCCTCCGCAATTGAAGCAGAGACTGAGCGCGCCGAGCGCGGATTTAATTTGCGCAGCAGCGCGGTAACACAGCGGCAGGTGAGGTGAGTGAGGTGAGGGGGAGGGGGGGTGTTCGTCGCTCTGTCTCGGCTGGCTCAAACAGCCGAGCACTGCGAGCAGAGTGAAGCCGCCGGCGCCGCCTCCCCCTCCTCCTTGTAGTCTATACTGTGCTGTGTGTCCCGCGCTGACACTCCCGACCCGAGGTACATTATGGGTCTGAAGGGGGGGGGGGGCGCTCTGTATTGTAGTTGGGGGGTCTGCACTGAAGGGGGGGTCTGTACTGTAGGGGGGGGTCTCCACTGAAGGGGGGGGGGTCTGTACTGTAGGGGGGGTCTGTACTGTAGGGGGGTCTCCACTGAAGGGGGGTCTGTACTGTAGGGGGGGGTCTCCACTGAAGGGGGGGGTCTGTACTGTGGGGGGGGGTCTGTACTGTAGGGGGGGTCTGTACTGTAGGGGGGGGGGTCTCCGCTGTAGGGGGGGGGGGGTCTGAATTGTAGGGGGGCTGTATTGCAGGCTGGTCTGTGTAACATACAGGTGCTGTGTAATGTAAAGGGGTCCAGAGGCGCAGGGTGCTGTGTAATGTAAAGGGGTCCAGAGTGCTGTGTAATGTAAAGGGGTCCAGAATGCTGTGTAATGTAAAGGGGTCCAGAGGTGCAGGGTGCTGTGTAATGTAAAGGGGTCCAGAGGCGCAGGGTGCTGTGTAATGTAAAGGGGCCCAGGGTGCTGTGTAATGTAAAGGGGCCCAGGGTGCTGTGTAATGTAAAGGGGCCCAGAGTGCTGTGTAATGTAAAGGGGCCCAGAGTGCTGTGTAATGTAAAGGGGTCCAGAGGTGCAGGGTGCTGTGTATTGTAAAGGGGTCCAGAGTGCTGTGTAATGTAAAGGGGTCCAGAGGCGCAGGGTGCTGTGTATTGTAAAGGGGTCCAGAGTGCTGTGTAATGTAAAGGGGTCCAGAGGTGCAGGGTGCTGTGTATTGTAAAGGGGTCCAGAGTGCTGTGTAATGTAAAGGGGTCCAGAGGCGCAGGGTGCTGTGTAATGTAAAGGGGTCCAGAGTGCTGTGTAATGTAAAGGGGTCCAGAGGTGCAGAGTGCTGTGTATTGTAAAGGGGTGCAGGGTGCTGTGTAATGTACACAGTAGTGACAAAGAGATATTTAAGGATGCAGAGGTTTGAAGGGGCACAGTGGGGTGTTTTTACGTTTTAAGTTGGGGGGGGGGTGCCAGATATAGGATCCGCCCCGGGTGCCAAATGCACTAGGTACGCCCCTGTGTAAAGGATTTGATTAGCTAGTCTAGACCTCCTTGGTTCCCATATAAATGTGAGGGTTTTGCATTGCTAGATTTTTAGACTGTGACTTGTAAATGCGAGAACCTTTAGGAAATATATTTAGCTTTGAAAGATAAGTTATTTTAATAGTTTAGATCAGCCTTTTTCAACATAGAGGAACCCTTAAATAACTTCCTGGTCTCAAGGAACCTCTGCTAAAAATTACTATAGCTACAACTCATGATACATTGGTGTGGCGGTCAGTGGGAAGAATTTTCCTTTTATTGGTGGCCATTGGGAAGAATTGCCCCCTTACCGATAGCTAAAAAAAAAATCAATGGTGCCAGTAGGAACTTATGTGAGAGTCAGAAATTTCTCATTGTGAATTTAGTGAATTTGAGTGTTCAGTGGGGTGTGCGTTTTACCAGCGAGATATTCATTGCTTTAGGGCTTTGCCTTGTCTACCCATAAACCTGACCATGCTCTCGATGTTGGGATTAGATCTGATAGACATTGACAAAGATTCAAGTACTAAAACAAAAAATATAATCAAAGCGTGGCATCCTTGTCTAGTGCCTCATTGAATCTGGAAATAGTCTGAGGAGGAGCCACTTTACCTGATATGTTCTTTAGGTTGTGAATATAGAACAGATATCAACTTAAGAAACTCATCTTAGCAGTTCCATTTCTGAAAAGTGAATGTGAGGTAATCCCAATAAAATGTTTTAAAGGCTTTCCTCACATCTAGTGAAAGTAGCATAGTCTTGTATATGCATAGGCAAAAATGATTAACTGGATAACACAATGTATATTGTCTCCAGCTTGTCTTTTGGTTAAAAATGCAACCTGGACAATCAGTCCTAGGAAGGAGTTTAATCTGGTTTCCAATATCTTTGTTAATATATATATATATATATTTTTTACAATACTTTATTTAACTGATTGCCACCCACCCACCGTCAAAGATCCACATGTAAAAGAGAGATCGGCCAATAATTTTGGCAGTGTAGTGGGTCTTTTCCCTCCGTTGGAATCACTGTGATATATGCACAAAGAGTATCATCCTAGTCCCCTCCTTGCAGCATTATATGCAGAAAGAAAGTGTCTAATCAAGAGGAGCACTATCCAAGCTCATGTTAGAAGAGAAAAAGTGTCTCAGCTCCCTGGATACCTCCTCAAGGACTTCTGGGATTTGAATCAATGCTTCATTCAACTTCCACGTCCACTGTTTAGGGATAGGGGGCAGCAAATCTATGTCTACAAAAAACAGCGCATGATCCGAGAGAGTGATTGAGCCAATGGAGGCAGATGTGAGTCTGGACAAGAGATATTGAGGCATCAAAGAGAAGTCAATTATGGTGTAGGAATCATGGAGGTGCGAATAAAATATATAATCATGTTGATTTGGGTGTAGTGCACGCCAAACATCCACAAGGTGGAAGGCAAAAAAATTATTCTTTAAGTGTTTCAGTGTGGCATAGACCTGAGAGGCACTCCTGGAAGCATCCAGGGTCGGATCTATGGTGAAATTCATATCACCTCCCATGATCACCGCACCTTCCGCAAAATCACCTAATTTGTCAAGAACTGGTTCCAAATATGCAATCTGATTTGTTAGGGAGGTAGAAGTTTACCAGGGTGACCAAAGAGCCTCCGATGGTGCCCTTCACAAAAATAGCTTGTCCCTTTGCATCACCCAACTGATCCCTGAACGACCACAGGGTTGAGCTGCAGACCAAAATACTAACTCCCTTTGATTTAGAACCAGGAGAGCGCCCATGGTAGGCAGTCAGGAAAGAGTGCTGAAGTGATAATATGAATAAAATCACATGAAAACACTTAAATGAAAATTATTGAAATAAAAATATTGAAAAAAATCTGTGTGAGCAAATTATTCATACAATAAAGTCCAATTCAAACTAAAAGTGATGGTGACACAAAAAAAAGTTTATGGTGACATATAATTTCCAAAAACGTGGATGTGAAAGGAACTCCACCAAGTGATCTTAATCCACCACCGCTCTAATAGTGTGCTTACCAGAAGGCAAGCTTTAGTAAGCCTGTAACTCGAAAGCCGTCAGGGTATGACCAAACCACTAGGTGTCGCCTCTAGAACTCGTGTTCGGCTGGTGATAGCGACCAAAAATCCTTAGTAGCACAGTTTGGCTGTTCCTCTCCCAGTTATAGGCCTCCTACACAGCTGTTTCTGTTTCAGTTAATGACAATGTTCAACCTGCACGAGTTGGCGTTTTTTAATCTGCCTGGAGTTCACCTCAAGAATGCGTAGTTTACATAGTTGCTAGGGAAAAGGCATGTGAATACTGTCTGCAGTCTGGCAAGCATTTGACTTGAAATATTCCTCTGCTCCTCCAGCCCTGTATCTCCCCTCCTCGGGGAGGGGAGATACAGG
Organism: Lithobates sylvaticus; assembly: GCA_028564925.1. Taxonomy (NCBI): domain Eukaryota; kingdom Metazoa; phylum Chordata; class Amphibia; order Anura; family Ranidae; genus Lithobates; species Lithobates sylvaticus. Next base: position 91,785,390 of record CM053027.1, on the reverse strand, counting down.
GCTGGAGGAGCAGAGGAATATTTCAAGTCAAATGCTTGCCAGACTGCAGACAGTATTCACATGCCTTTTCCCTAGCAACTATGTAAACTACGCATTCTTGAGGTGAACTCCAGGCAGATTAAAAAACGCCAACTCGTGCAGGTTGAACATTGTCATTAACTGAAACAGAAACAGCTGTGTAGGAGGCCTATAACTGGGAGAGGAACAGCCAAACTGTGCTACTAAGGATTTTTGGTCGCTATCACCAGCCGAACACGAGTTCTAGAGGCGACACCTAGTGGTTTGGTCATACCCTGACGGCTTTCGAGTTACAGGCTTACTAAAGCTTGCCTTCTGGTAAGCACACTATTAGAGCGGTGGTGGATTAAGATCACTTGGTGGAGTTCCTTTCACATCCACGTTTTTGGAAATTATATGTCACCATAAACTTTTTTTTTGTGTCACCATCACTTTTAGTTTGAATTGGACTTTATTGTATGAATAATTTGCTCACACAGATTTTTTTCAATATTTTTATTTCAATAATTTTCATTTAAGTGTTTTCATGTGATTTTATTCATATTATCACTTCAGCGCGGCTTTTTTTCACTGTATATTTTTGGTTTATGTGTATATCTCACATTTATTAGCTGCTGCTATTATTATTTTATTTGCATTTGGGTATATACATATATATATTTTTATATAGGTATATTTATACAGTACTCACTATTTGTCACATTTAGGGATGAGCGCGGTGTTAGCTTTTATTTTTTCCAGTCAGGAAAGAGTGATCATGGAGTTTTGGTAGTTTATCAGTACGAAAATGTGTCTCCTGGAGGAAGCAAACATGAGCTTTTATGTGTTTCAGATTAGTGAGTATCATGGAGCATTTCCCTGGGGTGTTACACCCCTTTACGTTGATGGAAATGAGATGAATAGGCTCTGTTTTACCCGTGGTCATAGTGGAGGCTGGTGGAGAAATGGTAGAAAAAAAAGGGGGGGGGGGTGGTGGAGAGGGTTGGTAGGTGAAGAAAGAGAAAAAGAGATGTAGAGTGGGAAACCAGAAGACTTTGTTAATATTTTTATATCACATTGGACATTGGATTGGTGTTGGGCTTAGGTAGCACTACTATGGTTCTAACTATGGTTGAAGAATAGTGTAGAGCTGAAGTTTCTGAGAATTTTTTTTAGAATTGGGTACATATCCGGTCTAGGCTTCCTACCAGATTGCAGGGAAATAATTGATTGTTTATCACTTCCAATAAAACAACAGTATATCAGCATCTGCCTGGTTAGATAATGGAATGGTATTGATGGAAAGATGTGCTTGAGAAGAAGGTTTTGGCTTTATCTTGCAAGAGGGGAAGGGTGTCAGTATTGATAGTAATTTATTTAGATGGGTTTGGAATTCCTGTAAAATCTCATCATTATCCATTTTTATGCACTTACAATAGACTCCCTTGGCACTGTGTTTTTCTGGAGAAAAAGAGGTAATTGGATGAGAATTTTCAGCCCTGACATCACATTTTTAATTTGTAATGACCGGTGGTATCCTTTCTGATATGGAATTATCAACAGGAATACAATTTTGGTTACATCAAGTCCATAAGACTCACATGGAAAATTTTATGTTACAAATTTCAGTATTGCAAGAAATGTACTTCTAAAATTAATAAAGGAGAGCTTTAAAAAATATATTTTATACTATCTAGAAGTACAATTGTATTATCAATTGAGGTTTTGTGTTATATAAAAAGGATACATAACATTTAGTCCGATTTTTTTGTGAATGTGTTTACAGGCTTGAAAGGAACAGGATTAACAGTGCATTTCTGTTAAATGACAATACTTTGGAGTTTGTTGATATACCGCCTACAATTGCTCCAGTAACCAGTTATTCCAATCAGTCTTGGCTTATCGTGTTTGGGGTTGTGGCTGGTCTTCTAGGACTGGCAAGCATTCTCCTTACAGTCTCAGGAATAAAGCGATATAGGTAAGTTATAAATGTTAAGTTGCAAATCACTAGAACAATATATATATATATATATATATATATATATATATATATATATATATATATATATATTTTTAAACAATATAATTTTATTAATAATAATCTCATATGAAAATAGAGAAACAATTTATGACAATGAATGATAATATAGTCTGAGACATAATGTATGGTTAAGCATTAGAACTAGTATTATTTCTTCTTTCACCTTGTCGTATAGCAAGAAATAGATTGTAATACTCCCTTCATCACCAGGCTTGCAAAAGTTTTGCAGGTGCAGCTGTTCGGAGCTCAGTTCCTATTGACGTATGCATGATCCAGTGGCGGAATTATAGGGGTCCCCGAGATCGCCATGGCGACCGGGCCCCTTGCTGCAGGGGGCCTTTGAGGGCCCCTGTACTCTTTGATAGGAGGGGAGGCTAAGACGAGCTCCCCGATCGTCAGCCGAACTGTGATCGGCACTGCGTCCTCACATACCTAAAGTGAAAGCAGTGTGTGCTCTTTGTCTCCCCCTACAGTGCAGTACCCGGCAGGAAGAAGGTAAATGTCTGATGTTTTTTTTATAAGACTATCTACTGTCTGTATGTGTGTTTATATGTGTGTGCATGCATGTGTGTGGGGGTGTGCATGCATGCATGTGTGTGTGTGTGTGGGGGGGGGGGGTGTGTGCATGTGTGTGGGGGTGTGCATGCATGCATGCGTGTCTGTGGGGGGGGGTGCATGCGTGTGTGTGTGCATGCATGTGTGTGGGGGTGTGCATGCATGTGTGTGTGTGTGGGGGGGGGGTGCATGTGTGTGCATGCATGTGTGTGTGGGGGTGCATGCATGTGTGTGTGTGGGGGGGGTGCATGCATGTGTGTGTGTGTGTGTGTGTGTGTGGGGGGGGTGTGCATGCATGCATGTGTGTGTGGGGGTGTGCATGCATATGTGTGTGGGTGTGCATGCATGTGTGTGGGTGTGCGAGCGGGCGGTGGGGATTCACAGTGGCAGCATTTGACACACTGGCAGCATTTAATGGGCACAACGGCAGCATTTGATGGGCACAGTGGTGTCATTTGATGGGCACAGTGGCAGCATTTGATGGGCACAGTGGCGGCATTTGATGGGCACAGTGGCGGCATTTGGTGGCACAGTGGCAGCATTTGATGGGCACAGTGGCAACATTTGATGTTACAGTGGTGGCGTTTGATGGTACAGTGGCTGCAATTGATGGGCACAGTGGCACAGTGGCGACATTTGATGGTACAGTGGTGGCGTTTGATGGTACAGTGGCTGCAATTGATGTTTTTATTTCAGAATTTTTCAGTTTGCTTGCGCCCCCCTAAAAATTTTGTGCACCAGCTGTCACTTGTTTATATGTATATAGTAAATAAAAAAACGCGCTACAGCTATTATATAGTAAAAACAGGCTACTGCTCGATGTGGTATACACACACAAAAACACATGTAAAGAGGGGAAGCTGCGCCAAAAAATTTAATTAAAATAACATAGATTGCAAAAACTATATGTGCCCCACTGGATATAATGTCCTCAGTGGTAGGGACCTACCCCACACTTAGGGACCCTAATGGCACCTAAGAATAATAGTCTCTGTTAGCACAGTATCCCAGGAACAATGGTAGAAACAAAATAAACTGTTTGACAATGTCCAAATGGAAAGCGTATCAAGTAGAGATAGTGGTGAAGGAGATGATGCTGACGTCCAAAAGTGAAACAGATGAAGCACCTTGGTGACTTGAAAATAAAGGCAATGGTGAACACAGTGCCCGACACCCTCACACACTAGCTGCTTACCAGAAAGCAGAGATATGAAAGCTCTGCTATGACATTAAACGGCCCACGGCTGCGGCTCCTCCTGGTTTCCCGTGATATCCAATCAATACTCTGAGTGGTGAAGATTTAGGGGACCACGAATTTGAAGAGACCTGATCTGCTATAAGCTTAGATTGCGATCAGGTCTCTTCAAATTCAGCTTTCATATCTCTGCTTTCTGGTAAGCAGCTAGTGTGTGAGGTGTGACTTTTTCCGTCGGATTTTCCGATGGACAAAGTTTTATCTCCTGCTCTCAAATTTTCCGACAACAAAGTCCTATCGGACTTTTTCCGATCGTGTGTAGCGAATTTCGACGGACAAAGTGCCACGCATGCTCAGATCACATTACAAGACCAAAGCTATTGGCTACTAGCCTCTAAGTAGTCCCGTCGTACGCAACAAACGTCACCACGTTCAGGATGATCGGATTTTCCGACAACTTTGTCCGACCGTGTGTATGCAACACCAGTGTCGGACAAAATCCGTCGGAAAAAATCTGTTGGATTTTGTGGTCGGAATTTCCGACCGTGTGTACCGGGCATTATTCTGCATTACGTTTTCATGACTCTACCATGGGTTGTATTTATGACATTTTTCAACCTCCTCTATTATATTATGGTAAACAATAACATAGTCTACACAGGGAAAATGTAGGTAACATCCATGATGCATTATGGGATCTGAGCTTTTTTATCTTTGGCTCACTTGGATATGTTGAGAATGGGACATGGTTAAGTGCAGGAAAAAACATTTGAAGTACTTCACCTGGTCTGTAAAAATATTTTGCAGAGCTATTTGTTCTGCGAACCTGCATGTTCATTTGTTATGTGTGAGTGACGGTAAAAACAAATGTTAATAGGCTATTTTATTTTACACATAACAAATTTACATGCAGTTTTGAAGGAAGAATAGCTCTGCAATTTTTTATATGACTACATCCCTAAGTGTCCAGACCAGGTGAAGTGCTTCACTTAGCCATGTCTCATTCTCAGCATATTGAAGTAGGTCAAACATAAAAAAAAAAAAAAAAAAACAGACCACATTATGCAACTTAAACTTTTCCCTAGGTTTATCCTGTATAGACAATGCAATTGCTTACCTTAATGTAATAGGGGAGAGTACAAAATATGTAAGAATGTCAAATACCAGACGATATATTAGTTGCTCTCTCACTGTGAAGAAAATATGTAAAAGTGTTAATTTGCTGTACTAGTTTAACAACTCTTTAACTATAATGTATACCTAAAGCTGTAAATGAGGGATAAAACACCTGTCGTTTTTTTTTATATCTATGTCTCATTAGGGAAATTTCCCTTTATGTCCTGCAGACTCAGCAGGGAGTGAGAGAGTATCTTTCAAATGTAAGGGAAATTCCCAAATAGACAGTTTTCACAAGAGCAAGTGTCTATACTTTTCTCTCTACTCTATTTTGGTTGCAAGTTAAAATTTTGGATTTACCATCACTTTCTTTTTCTGCGATATTGATGATCAGGTAGCTTAACCACTTCAGCCCCAGACCAATTGGCAGCCAAAGGACCAGGCCCCTTTTTGCGATTCGGCACTGCGTCGCTTTAACTGACAATTGCGTGGTCGTGCGACGTGGCTCCAAAACAAAATTGGCGTCCTTTTTTTCCCACAAATAGAGCTTTCTTTTGGTGGTATTTGATCGCCCCTGCGGTTTTTATTTTTTGCGCTATAAACAAAAATAGAGCGACAATTTTGAAAACAATGCAATATTTTTTGCTTTTTGCTATAATAAATATCCCCAAAAAATATATAAAAAAACATTTTTTTCCCTCAGTTTAGGCCGATACGTATTCTTCTACATATTTTTGGTAAAAAAAAAAAAAAAAATCGCAATTAGCGATTATTGATTGGTTTGCGCAAAAGTTATAGCGTTTACAAAATAGGGGATAGTTTTATAGCATTTTTATTAATATTTTTTTTTTTTACTAGTAATGGCGGCAATCAGCGATTTTTATTGTGACTGCGACATTATGGCGGACACATCGGACATTTTTGACACATTTTTGGGACATTTGTCATTTATACAGAAATCAGTGCTATTTAAATAGCACTGATTTCTATGTAAATGACAGTTGTAGTGAAAGAGTTAACCACTAGGGGGCGGGGAGGAGTCAGTGTGACGTGTTGTGTTTTTTTTTACAGTAGGGGGCGTGGCTGTACGTCAGACGTCATTGATCGGCGTTCCCGATGACAGGGAACAGCCGATCACTGACAGTCAGTGTAGGAAGCGCGGGGAGAGGTTTGTTTACACAAACCTCTCCCGTTCTTCAGCTCCGTAACCCGATCGCGGGACACCAGCGGCAATCGGGTCCGCTGGTCCCACGGCCGGGGTCACGGAGCACCCACAGGCAGGCACATGCACGATCACGTACAGGTACGTGATTTTGCCTGCCCGTGCCATTTTGCCGACGTATATCGGCGTTAGGCGGTCAGGAAGCGGTTAAAGAGAGAAAGATGTTCCAACTCACTTTATCCGAATAAAAAAAAAAAAGGGTTTTGTTTAGTTATACTTTAAAGTGATTCTTAAGTCTCAATTTTTTTTGTTTAAAAATAACAAACATGTCATTCTTACCTTCTCTGTGTAGTGGTTTTGCACAGAGCAGCCCAGATCCTCCTCTTTTTGGGTCCCTCGCCGAAACTTCTGGCCCCTCCCTTCTGGCGAGTGCCCCCATAGCAAGCAGCTTGCTATGGGGGCACCTGAGCCGAGCTGCTTCTCTGTGTGTCCATTCAGACAGGGAGCTGCGGCCTGGCCCCGTCCCCCTCCTCATTGGCTCACTCACTTTGATTGACAGCAGCGGGAGCCAATGGTGCCCTCTGCTGTCTCAGACAATAAGGAGAGGGAGTCCCGGACAGCCAAGCCTCTTGTGCAACATTGCTGGATCAAGATGGGCTCAGGTAAGTATTAGTGGGGCTAAGGGGGGCTGCTGCACACAGAAGTTTTTTTTATCCTAATGCATAGAATACATTAAGATTAAAAAAAACTTCTGCCTTTACAACCACTTTAAGATAACATCTTGGTCCCAATAGGACACCATAGTCTTATTTAATTGAGACATTAATATAGTGCAGACAATTTATGCAGTACTTTACATTCACATCAGTCCCTAGCCTTAGGGAATATACAAACAGAGGTTCCTTTTTAGATGAATACATGCACACACACACATACTAGGGCCAATTTAAACAACAACCAATCAACCTATCAGCATGTCTTTGGAGTGTGGAAGGAAACTGAAGGGACTGGAGGAAACCCACGCAAGCACAAGGAAAATATGGAAACCCCATGTAGATAGTGGCCAGTTCTGCACTAAGTCACTGTGCTGCCCTAAAGTGTCAGAATTTTTTAAATCATATATTCATAATATTAAAATTGGCTGCTGCTTAAATAAAGAAAATCTTTTCCACAAAAAGTATACATATTCAAACAATGTTTGACCGTATGGTCATAGTGAAATGTGAAATTATAGTAAAAGCAATTGTTCATTTATTAATCATTCTGAAAGAATTCTATATTTCCCTTGTTCTAATATTCAAAAGCCATCACTCTAGATTGACTAAACTATCTAAGTTAAAGTGGTGCTGGGGAGGTTTAGAAGTGCTACATAGAAAAGTCTTACCCTTTTAATCTGGAAACACTTTTAAGGATCTAAATGAGATCTTTTTGCATAATTGTCAAAGATCTCAGATAGGGGTCTAATTAAGATTCCTCATAAAAACAAACAGTATTTTCTGCCAAATACTTGTAAAGTTGAATTGTTAGATGAAAAATAACAGACAGACCTCCAAGGTCTGTTTTAATGGTTTACATCAGAGCAGTATGACTCACTAAATGCTAATGAATATTTTTGTTTGTATTGTGTGAGAGACTACAATTATCCAAAAGTTGTTTTGTTTTTAGTTTTTTTATTACTTAAGCCCAAGGGATAAATGGCTGCAATGGTTGGTCAGAATTTATCCTTAGAAAATGATTGAATCCAAAAGTGTACATGAAAAATATGCCAAGTTGTTTTGATGATTACTGTAATCTGTCCTCTTCTTACTCTCCTATTATGTTTGATGAATTGTTATTTCCTGACGGCTCCATGTCAGCACAGCTGGGTATAGGCTACGCCCCCCCCCCCCCCCCAATAACTCCAGGACCTAACTCATATAAATTTGAGCCCACCTACAGCTTTGTTGTTCTTCTTTTTTCCTCCTATGTGCAGGACCTAGGTGTGCTCCTCTACCTAGCTGATCTAAAGGGCTGGCTCTCCGTCCATGTTCGTGGACTAGGCTGGACGCAGTCCCTGGTGTCTCGGCTAAATGACCTATAATCCAGGAAGCCCCGCTGCTGGTCCTCGGGGCAGCTTTTATCATGGCTAACAGCCTTGTCTGGGGTCCACTGGGTCCATGTAAAGTGGGCAGCGGTGTTGGCAGAGTCTCCCCTATGCACCCGCACTGTGCCGGTGTTTACAGTTGGATGATAGAGGTTGGGTGAGCTAAATTTGAAAAATGCTTTGTATCCAAATGAATGCTGCATTGCTGGGTATTGTTGTGCCTTGCTCCCTGCAGCCACTATGCACAGCCTGAGCTCCTCCACAGGGAGTACTCTGCATAACAGGTGCACAAAGTAATACTTTGTCTATTCACACATATCAATAACCTGTTGGTGGCTTCTCATGTTTGCTTTACTATTGTGCCATTGTGCCAACCCCTTCAAAAGACCAGTATTTCCAGAGAAGTTAGAGTAGTCACCTGTGGATGACTACTGGAGCCAGCTAAGTCCTGTTGAGATATGGGATATCCTTTTATATTTCTATGTGCCCTCCAGTTTTTCACCCCACAAAAAAGGGGGAGACGCATGTTTATGATGTCTACAATCAATTACATTGGTTTGTGTACATTGCAGAATATTATTGTAATTTTGTTGCAAATTCCTCCCTTTTTGTTGCTGTTCTGAACAACTCATTATGTCCTGATTCCTGGCAGGGCAAGGTTTAGCTCAATAACCACCTGGTGAATCAATGCTGTAGATGGAGGCTTCAGTCTCCCTCTAGCAGTGGTTAACCCTTTAGGGTTTGTTACTAAGCAAACAATTTTTTACTGCATTTAATTATTTTTATGGGCTTGTTTGTTAAATGGCACGCAAAACCCTGTGGAAAGGTTATCTATTGGTAATTACCAGTCTCAGAGCTAAACAGCCCTCTTCAATAAAGAAGACATGGATCAACATGGCTGTATGAGTCTTGCTTTTATATGGTTATATGTTCTGGCAATGACCAGTCTAATAGCCTTCCTAGGCAAAGCAGCCTCTTCAGACTCTCCAAAGGGGAACATGTGGAGGAACATGACTGTTTGAATCTTGGTTAAGCAACCAGAGATGAGGATGATGATACCCAACAGGTTATTTATTAAACAAGTGGCCAATACACTGAAAGGAGTTATTCCCACTTAACATGTGAAGGGGTTAAATTCTCTGGCAAGGAGACGTCTCATAGCTTTCCCAATCAAAACATCCCTCTTCACACTCTATATGAGGAATACACAGATGGGCATGACAGTATGTATCCCACTGGCTCAAGCACCAAGGGATAAGGATGACACCTACTAGGAGGTCACATTAAATTCACACATTGTCAATACACTCTAAAGAAGTGGTTTCTGCTCACCCTTTGAAAGGGTTATCTGCTCTGGCAATGAGAGGCTGCCTAGCTATACCAGGTAAAACAGACCATTTTCTGAATGGACATGACAGTATGTATCCCACTGGCTCAAGCAGCCTGGGATAAGGATGACACCTAATAGGATGTCACATTCTATAAATACATTGTCAATACACTCTAAAGGAGTGGTTTCTGCTCACCCTTTGAGAGGGTTATCTTCTCCGGCAATGAGAAGCTGCCTAGCCATACCAGGAAACAGACCATTTTCCGAATTTCCGGATGGACATGACTGCATAAATTCTGCTTTGTTCAAGTAACCAAGGATAAAGATGATGACACCTAACAGGTTGTCACATTCATTAAGCCTGTGGTCATTACACTCTAAAGGAGTGTTTCCACTCACCCTGTGAAAGGGTTACAGAGCAGTCTCCAAGCCATCCCAGGCAAACAATCTGCTTCAGATTCTTCCAAAGAGGAGACAGACAAACATGACTGAAAGAATGTTGCCTTGTTCAAGCAACCAAGGATAAAGGTGATGATGACACCTAACCGGTTGTCACATTCATTAAGCATGTGGTCAATACACTCTAAATGAGTCGTTTCCACTCACTCTGTGAAGGGGTCATATATGGTGCCAATGAGTAGTCTCAGAACCTCCTCAGGTAAATTAACCCTTGTCAGCTTCTTTACAAGTAGAGGTGAATGAACATGTGATTCCTACTTTGTTCAGGCAGGCTGTGATTAAGATGATGGTGACCAAGTTGTCACAATTAAGCATGTCCAGTCTTCTATTCAGGGCCTTCTCAAGCCAATCAATCCTCTTCAGTCTCTTCTGAAGAGGAAGATGAGGATGACCTTTGTCCACATTGGTAAGGTTGGTGAAGTGCCTTTAACCACCTCAATACAGGGCACTTACACCCCCTTCCTGGGTACTAATGAGGTGGCCCTTAACTGCACGGATTAGGTGGCACTGATGAGGAGGCACGAATATGCCGCACTTATGGGCACTGATGGGTGGCATTGATATCTGGCACTAATGAGCACTGATAAGTGGCACTGGTGGGCACTGGGCACAGACAGCACTGGTGGGCACAGATAGGCGGAACTGGTGGGCACAGATAGGTGGCACTGATGGGCATTGATGGGCAGCAGTGATGGGCATTGATGGGCTGCACTGATGGCCACTGATTGATGGCACTTGTGGGCACTGATTGCTGGCACTTGTGGGCACAGATTGGTGGCAATTGTGGCCACTGGTTTGCACTGATTGCTGGCAGTGGTGGGCACACATTTCTGGCACTGGTGGGCACTTAATTGCAATCAGGGCACTGATGATCAGTGCCTTGATTACATACCTAGCTGTCCCCTGTGAGGAGATGCCGCTTACACAGATTGGGGTCGCGCCTTGTCCTAGCAACACATCACGGCCGCAGACGCCACGCCGCTTGCCGCCAAGGGCGCGCGAGAGCGGTCATTCTGGGAGGCCGTCATTTGACGTCCACCCAGAACGAGAGCCGCACCACCCAGCCTTCATTTGGCGGTGGGCAGGCGGCAAGTGGTTAAATAGAAGTGAGGCTTTGGAAGTATTTTAATTACCTCCAGAGGACAGCTTGACAATTCCCTTATGTTGGATGGATCAAGTTCTCGGTTTACAAGATTGGAGTATGTTGTCACAGCAGGACAGGTCAAAAGTTATGCCCTTTTGAACTGAAGATGTCCAGGTGTTGGGATCACCCCTGTGGTTAGTGTGTGTCCCTTGTGGGATTGGCCATATTCATGACCTTAGCATCAGAAGATGTGGCCTTCAAGGACAAACGCTTTCACTGCATTTTTCTTGATCATAGAAGTTCAAGCCTAAAATTAATAGTGGTCAGTTTGGCTTCCTGCCTCAAGATGAATGTCTGCTGGGTTAAAGGTGTACACACCGCTCATACAGCGCTGCAAAGATGCTGCTTGCAGGACATTTTTTACCATCCTGCAAGCGCACCGCTCCAGTGTGAGAGCACTCGGGCTTTCACACTGGAGAGAACGGAGAGGCTCTATGCAGGTGCTATTTTTAGCGCTGTAGTGCCTGTAAAGCGCCTCAGTGTGAAAGTAGTCTTACCATTAATTTGCCATGACAGTGGAGAGGAAGTGTATATACTGTGTGTAGTTAGTGTCCCTGAAGAATTATTTTTGTGCTGATCAAGTGGGCACCCCATAATACTTTATCTCCTATCCAAATTCAACTCCCCTAATAAAATACAAAAACAAAGCTGCAAGGACTGTTTCCTGACTCCAGCGTGTGTGTAAAATTCTGTGTGCCTGGCTGTGCACGGTGGGGAATACCCATATTTACCAGCAGCTACTATGTGTGTAGCGCTACACCTACAGCACACACATTTTGTTTGGATCTAGTAATTCTCTATGAACCTGTGTATTCAATAAAATGCCACAGTATTTCTTCTAACTACAGATTTAAATCTTTAGTTTATTCATAGTCCTTAATCAGTATAGGGTGTTGTTCTGAGAAGTGATAGAGTTCTAGTGATAAATACTTTTTTCTCCTGTAATTAACAAAAAAAAAAAAAAGCCATGCTGAGTGCATAATTGCCATTTAATAGCTATAGGTCATCATAATTTCTTTCAGTGACACACACCAATTCCAAGTTCAGAAAACATAATAAAATGTTATTAAGGTTAATGATTTCCGAGTGTAGGAATTACCACTAACTGTGTCAAAAACACCTGAGATATGCATTATTTGTGATCTTTGACTTTCTTATCTAGTGATTTCAAATGTAAGCTTATGTGCAGTGCACATGGTACAACGTCTTTCTGAACAATTTGTTCAAGGTTCAAGGCAAAACAATGATAATATTAAAGCTTTTTTTACTTTAGAGTCTGTTTATGAGGACATTCAGCTGAGTTATGAAGTACATTTGCCATTAATATTTGCTAACATAATCATCCCTTCAAAAACGACTCACCTACCAACACATGCATGTGTTTGTGCTTTCTGTTGCAATACCTTTTATTGGATTTCAAGAGGGGTTTACAAAAAAAAAACTATGTAAATAACATATAGTATCTATTTATAAGAGCAATATATGTTATAGGGAATACAAAGACGGTGTTAGTAAGTAGCTTCTATCTATGTAGTAATATGTCATTACATTCTAAAACACATTAAAGCTGACTTTCACTCCTTTTCTTAAAGTGATTCTAAAGGCAGAAGGTTTTTATTCTACGCATTAAGATAAAAAGTGTGCAGCAGCCCCCCTAATATGTACCTGAGCCCCATTTTGATCCAGCAATGTTGCACAAGAGACTCGGCTGTCCAGGACTCTCCCTCCGTGCTGAGACACACGGCAGGCACCATTGGCTTGTGCTGCTGTCAATCAAAGTCAGTGAGCCAATAAGGAGAGAGAGAGAGGGTGGAGCCAAGCCACGGCTCCATGTCTGAATGGACACACAGAGCAGCAGCTCGGCTTGGGTGCCCCCGAAGCTTCTTGCTGCTGGGACACTTGGCAGGAGGGAGGGGCCAGGGGTGCAAAACCACTGCACATAGCAGGTAAGTATAACATGTTTCTTATTTTTAAACAAAAAAAAAACCACGACTTTACTATCACACTTTAGCCCCGGAAGATTTTACCCCCTTCCTGACCAGAGCACTTTTTACAATTTGGCACTGCATCGCTTTACCTGACAATTGCGCGGTCGTGCGACGCTGTATCCAAACATTTGCATTCTTTTTACCACAAATAGAGCTTTCTTTTAGTGGTATTTGATCACCTCTGCGGTTTTTATTTTTTGCGCTATAAACAAAAAAGAGCGACAATTTTGAAAAAGAAAAACAATAGTTTTTACTTTTTGCTATAATAAGTATCCCCCAATTTAAAAAAAAAAAAAATTAATTTCTTCATCAGTTTAGGTCAATATATATTCTTCTACATACTTTTGGTAAAAAAAATTGCAATAAGCGTACATGGATTGTTTTGCGCAAAAGTTATAGGGTCTACAAACTATGGGAAAGATTTATGGCATTTTTATGGCATTTCGTTTTTTAATTATTATTTTTACTAGTAATGGCGGTGATCTGCGATTTTTAGCGGTATTGCAACGGACAGTTTGGACAGTTTTGACAAATTTTTGGGACCATTGACATTTATACAGCGATCAGTGCTATAAATATGCACTGATTACTGTGTAAATGTCACTGGCAGGGGGCGATAAAAGGGTTAACTGTGTGTTCCCTGGGTGTGTTCTAACTGTATGGGGATAGGACTGACTAGGAGAGGAGACAGATCGTTGTTCCTACTTAGTAGGAACACACGATCTGTCTCCTTTCCTCTGACAGGTCAGGGATTTGTGTGTTTACGCGCATTGGCCCCCCCTGCCGTGCAGTGGGCGCATGCGCGCCCTTTGGCAGCTCTTAAAGGGAAACCCGTATATGTATGGGATTTTGCCCAGGAGAGCAATAGTGCTGCAGTAAATCTGCATAAGCCGGTTGCAAACTGGTTAAGATCATTTCCCCTTTTTACATTACAGTCTGTCTGTGCATGGATGAAATCTCGTGCATTGCTACTTAGGCTGAATAAGGCAGGCCATACATGGAATACATGCTCGATTCCCCCATCAACACAGACAGTGTTGACAGGGTAATACATCACACAGAGCCATTGTATTCTCCAGGCTGGGGGTAGTTGAAGCAGTCCCGTCCTGGAGAAGACAGTGATTATTGCTAGCGGCTATACCATCTGCTAGTGATAATCGCATTTAAAATCCGTCAGGGACAGATCATACATGGTGCAAGTCTCAGCCAGTTTCTGCTGAACTGGCCGAGGTTTAAACGGTCTATGGCCCGCCTAAGTTGCACATCCTAGGAGATGCTCAGACAGGCTATGGGGTCTCTATCACAATTCTGGCAGAGACCCGAGCTGTTCCTGCACATGCAGGGAAGATTTGGCGCATGCTCAGACACATTCTGGGTCTCTCACCCACGACATGTCTGTGCATGCACCAGATCTCGATTCAAGATGGTGACCTGAGAGAAGAATGGTGAAGAGAGAACTTTGTCTGCAAAGAAGACAACAATGGACTAGTATGTATGTTTTGTTTTTGTTTTTTATATTTTATACAAGGACAAGTGTTAGGGACTACATGGAAAGGTAGGGCATAGTTTTTTTTTTTTAAGTACAAGTATTAGTTTGATTAGATAGGATTAGCTTTGTTCCAGTGTATTTTCAGAATGGATTTGGAATGAGAAATATTTTAAAAAGGGACGGTGTATTGCAGGGCAAAAGCTATTCTCTCTGACGTCCCACGGCAAGTTTTTAGAACCATACCTTCTAGAAATATTCTATTTTGTCGTTGAGGTTAATTTACTAAAGGCAAATAGGCTGTTCATGTTGTAAGGGAAGTTACTCTTTGCAAAGGAAGTCGCCCCAGAGCTTAGTGAATGAGGCAAAGCTCTCCTGACTTCCATCTTCCAATGATGTGCAAGCAAAAATGCAGTTAACAGTTAATAAAACCTCAGCTTATCCAGTAAGCTCTGGGGAAAATTCTTTTGCAAAGCCAAAACGCTCTATTTGGCTTTAGTAAACCAACCACATTCAGAAAACAAATTGTTTGTTATTGGTCATAATTCAGGTCAGCTTTTCTTTAGATCTGAAAAGTCTGATTTCACTGTGCACTGTGGACATCTCATAATTTTTTTTTTTTTTAATTCTGTATTGATTTTCAGAACACACACACAAAAAAAAAACAAAAAAAAACAGAACAACATACATTCGTCATAAAAGGTATCAAAGTGACCCATGCAGTATACGACTAGCATCTGGCATGGAGTATCCTGAATATTAGGTTTTAATTAGGGGGCTTCGGAGGCTGTAGAGGGGTCTGCTAGCCATTTGGCCCAGACCTTGTCATATTTTTGAGGGCAGCCTCTATTAGCATAAATGTCTTTTTAGAGGGGTAAACTGTTGTTGATTAGTTGTTTCCACAGGGAGAGAGGAAGGGGAGTAGGTTTGCGCCAGTTGAGGGCTATGGCTTTGCAGGCATAGAATAGGAGCAACCCCACCAGAGTGCATCCCGCTACCGTAGGGATTAATTGTTCTATCAAGCCCAGCATGCAAATTGCCATAGCAGGTTGTAATGGTATGGTGGTGATTTGAGTTACGAAAGATAATATCTCCTTCCAGTACCGACAATAGCCGGGCAAGTCCAGAAGATTTGGGTAAAATCCCCCGGAGTCCCCCCACAATGCCAACACCCAGGGGGGGAGTCAGGATTCATTTTGTGTAGTCTGTGGGGAGTAAAGTATGCACGATGGACCATCTTGAATTGGATCAGACGATCTCTTAGTGAGACAAGGGAGCTAAAATGGAAGTCCCGTATGTCATCCCAGTCATCGTTGTCAAAGTCTGGGATGTCATGTTGACCATTTATATCTAAGTTTCTCCAGAGTTGGAAGGGAGGTGATTATCAAATGAGAGTATAGCTAAGAAGTGGGTTTCTTTGCACAGTCTGATCTAAGGAGGTCCTCCGGTGCAGATTGAACCAGCTGGGGCAGAAAGCGGGAGAATTGGCAATTGAAGGCATGGGAGAGCTGGAGGAAACGAAAAAAGTAGGACTGTGGGATGTTAAAATCAGAAGTCAATTTGGAGAGCGGGGCCAGGGATTGATTGGAGAATAACTGGGCCATTGTTTTAATGTTGAATTTGGTCCAGGCATGGGGTTCAGGCAATTTATAGATGTGTTCCAGGGTGGGGTTTAGCCAAAGGGGGGCACTGGGGGAGATCGCATGTTTAGGGTATTGTTCTTTTATGCATGGAGGGTGTCAGTGGGTAAGGGGCCTGGGGACCGCGGAACAGTAAAAATGTCAGCGCTTCCAGGGATTGCACCACTGCCACCTCGACTAGATTAGCAGGGTTGGTTATATCCCGATTGAGCCACCAAGCAGCAGTAACTAGCTGGGTGGCCAAAAAGTATTTATAGAGATCGGGGCACGCCAGGCCTCCTTGGGAGGTCGGATGCACTAGTGTGGACCAGCTGTATCTGTTTAAGGATAATTTCAAGGATATAAAGTCTGAAGCCTGTCGGGAGACCACCACCCCCAGGTATCTGAAGCTCTCGACCCATTGTAGGGGAATATCAGGAGGAGCATTGGTGCAGGCTGTGGGGTCTATAGGGAACAGAAGGGACTTTGTCCAATTGACTTTAAAGCCTGTGACAGAGGAGAATGAATTGAGGACCTGTAGGGCCCCCCTGAGATGAGTCTGCATCATTAAGGAAAAGGGGCATACAGGGCAACAATCTCCTCCAGCCATCCAATACGCAGTCCCTTGATGTGTAGGGAGGTGCGAAGGGCCTCCGCCAGTGGTTCCATTACGATGGCAAATAGTGCTGGAGAGAGAGGGCAACCCTGCCACATACCTCGTGACAGAGGAAAGGACGGTGACAGCCCCCCCCCCCAGTTCGATGGCCGAAGTAGGGTCCCGGTAAAGAACTTGCAGCCATTTGATGAAGATCAAGGGGAACCCCATTCTAGGGAGGATCTCCCAGAGAAAAGGCCACTCAACGGTGTCAAAAGCCTTTTTTATGTCCAGGGAGGCGACCACCCTAGATCCCTCATTCAGAAGTTGTGCGTGAAGGTTTGTAAATAGGGGTCTCAGGTTCACGTCAGTTGCTCTATTGGCCATGAAACCAGTCTGGTCAGTCTCAATGACAGTTGGAAGTAGGGGTTGTACTCTCGTGGTTAGTAATTTGGTGAGGATTTTGAAATCTGAGTTAAGTAGGGCAATAGGCCTGTAGGAGGCGCAGGAGGTAGAGTATTTAGGAGCTTTGTGGATTAGAATTACATGGGATGGCTCATGGAAGCCGGGAGGGCACCATCAGCCAAGCACTGGGAGTAAATCTGGGCCAATTTGGGGGCAAGCAGGTCCCCATGGGTCTTGTAGAACTCCATGGAAAGGCCATCTGGGCCTGGAGATTTCACAGTGGGGAACGACCTGATCGCCTTCAGTACCTCCTTCAGGTAATCAGTCTCACCGAAGACTCCCTCTCCACGTCTGAGAGCCAGCCAAGTGCCAGTGGGTCCAGCCAGGGTACAAGGTCCCGGACTGGAAATCCAAGGGGAGCTGTAATAGTGGCAAAAGGCATCTAGTATGTCTAGTAGGGAAGAGACCGATTCTTCTGAAGGAGACACTATACTAGGTATCACCGTCAAGGGTTGGTCATTCTGCACCAGCATCACCAGTAGGCGACCGTTGCGGTCACCCTGTTCAAAAAATCTTTGTCTGTTCCAGTAGAGGTCTAGTCTGGTGACCTCAGTGAAGTGGAGGTGCAAATTGCATTTTGCGGCGTTGAGGGAGTCAAAGTGTGTGTCAGTGGGGTCGGCAGCGTAAGTGTCTGACTGGGATTGTCTAGTGGCCTGGAGAGAAGTCGTGGTAGCAGTTTGTTCCCTGCGGATCCCAGCAATAGAGGAGATGTACTGCCCTCTGGTAAAAGCTTTGAAGGCATCCCAAGTCGCTTCTGGGGAGGAGGACCCATGTTAAGGTCCATGTACTCTGCAAGGCGAGGCGGGATGGTACTTTTCAAGTCGGCATGGGAGAGCCAACGAGTCCCCAAACACCAAATAACCGAAGTTCAGGAGGAGGGGGAGCAAATGCTAAGGAGTAGGGGACTGTGATCTGAGAGCCCACTGGGTAAGTATGAGGCGTCTAAAATATCCGTCATTATGGTCGGGTTTGCAAAGGCAAGGTCAATACGGGAGGAAGTTTTATATGTGGCGGAAAAACAGGATTTTGCTCTAGTTGTGGGATGTTTCCATCTCCAGACCTCGGTCACTCCCATTGCCTGGGCCCAGGAGAGCAGGTCTGTGGAAAAATGTTTGCGGGGGACAGGTCTGTCCAGGTCTGGGGTCAGAATGGCATTAAAATTACCCATAAGTAGCAGACGTTCTCCTCTGACTAGGCTGCTGTATTATTACATGTTCCTACATAGATAGATAGATAGATAGATAGATAGATAGATAGATAGATAGATAGCGGTTACTTGATGCATTTTATTTGTAAATGTGTTTGAGTTAAATATTTATTTGCAATTTTCTACAGAAAGAAAAAAGTAGCTGAAGCTGAAGAACCTGATGAATCTGAAGACAAGATGAAACCTGCAGAAACAATTGAAAATGGAACTCGTTGCGAAAACGTTCATATTCCTGTAGGAGTGGACAATGCGGGCTTTGAGGATATTACTCCTCTTTAAATTGGAATTTGTATTTTTTCTTGACTGAGGAGGAACACCCTTAACAGAACCATATATATATATATATACACTTTATCCCTACGGACACTTCCAAACTAAATATATGTGGTTGTACAGAAGATTGACTATTTAGGTTCACTTGGATAATGCAATAATTCATGGGTGAATTACCAGCTGCAATTGTATTCAAGCAAGATGACTCTGTGGGTAACAAGTGGAGGGTGATGGGCTACTGTCAGTTAGGTAATGGGGATAACAAGCTTATGTCATGTTGTAGTCCAAACAATACAAAAGTGCCAAAATGACTACTTTGCACCTTTGCAATGTGTGTGCTTTGTACAAGCTAAAGCTGTTAAGAGCATATAAGATTAAGTACATAATAGAGGCTTGTTTATAAGGTAACTTGTAGCCTTAAAGTGGTTCTAAAGGTTAAAGGTTTTTATGTATTAAGTTAAAAAAAAAAACTTCTGTCTTCAGCCCCCCAGCCCCCCTTATATTTATATGAGCCCAATCTCAAGCCAGCAATGTACACAAGTGCAACGTCTCTCTCCTTACTAAGAGCCTTTGGCTCCTACTGCTGTCAATCACAACCGTTAAGAGCAGGAGGTGGGGCTGAACTGCACTCTGTGTGTCAATGGATACACACAGTGCAACTCAGGAGTGAGCCTGCCTGAGTACCCCCATAACAAGCGGGTTGTTATGAGGGCACTTGGTGGGGGGAGGAACCATGAGTATGGGGCCCCCAGAAAAGGAGGATCGGGCCTTCTCTGAGCAAAACCATTGCACAGAGCAGGTAAGTATAACATGTTTGTTATTTTTGTTTTAAATCCTTTAGAATCACTTTAAATCTGTTCATTGTCACTCTGACATTAGGTAAGTCATTAAAGTGGATCTTTTACATTTCTATTTAAGTGGATCACAGCTCAAAAAAGTGACGACTTGTTATCCTAAATGAAACCTTGAAAAATATTAGTTGTGAATAAGCAGTACCTTGAAAAATCTACATTTTGACCTAAATTTCCCCTGCATAAATAGCAATGCACTCATTGAATGTGACTGTGTCTTGGCATTCCTGTGCATTAAAGTGCACCCGTATCCAGACTATGGACATTACATTATTTGCATATTAATAACAACCAACAAAATAGCTTTAAAACAAGCCATCCCTAAGCTCTCTTGCTGAATGTAGTGTGACGTAATCAAAGCAGAACTTTACCCCTCTTCCTCCTCCCTAACATTATTAATAGACTTTTTTGTTTGGGGGGC
Organism: Lithobates sylvaticus; assembly: GCA_028564925.1. NCBI lineage: Eukaryota > Metazoa > Chordata > Amphibia > Anura > Ranidae > Lithobates > Lithobates sylvaticus. The sequence goes on along the minus strand of CM053027.1, from coordinate 91,765,403 downwards.
CATTTCTTGTTTCTTTTCTTTTTGTTTTTTTTTTCCAGTGGCTCCACTCCCTGCTGCCATTCTGAACTAGGCAATACTTATGTATCCTGCTCCTGCAGGTTCCTGGGATATCTCTGTCATAAATCACTGGAGACAATACACAGAGCAGCCAGAGCTGTATCACACATCCTCAGAGGCTAGGCTGCCTGAACCTGGAATGGGCAGCCAGTTGAAAACTCCAAGATGGCATGGCAGAACGATGGCTATGACACCAAAACAGTGGATCACAGCAGGACAACGCTGGCTTTGCTGGGCAGAAACCCAGCATAACACATGAGTCTTCTGCACTCCAGACCTTTGTCCTCAAACACATGGGCCCCTAAATGCCAGTATCACTTGGTACAGCATTCAGCCCCATCCAGCTGTAGCCTGCCATAGACTTTGACAGGCTGCAGGCAGCGGGACTGGGACTGGGCACTGCTCCTATCCCTCCTTAATGCACTAAAATGCCAAGAGGGGCACACTATACCATGATGTTCCCATGTGCAAGGGGCCTTAGGGGGATGGAGGGAAGAAGAAATAGAGGAGAGTGAGTTTCTGCTTTAATTCACAAAGATAATAATAAAGACTGAATGTGAGTTTTATTTGGTTTCTAATAGCTTAGAAATATCAGCTGTTTGTTTTCATTAGAGGAATGGGAGACTGTCAAGACTCTGGTGCAAAAGAAAGTAATAGGAAAAGAGTTCTGTGTCTCTAATGTGAACAATTGAATGATGATGAATTTCTCCACAATGCCTATAGCTACAGATATGGATGGGGGCTTGTTTTCATTTTCAGTGTTTTTTATGTGAAAGATTTTTAAAAAAATGGCTTAGGTCTTTTATGAAGTTACATAGTGATAATTTTTATCGTTAGTAAGTTTACATGTAGTAAAAATTTTGTAAAATGTTTCATGGTCATCATCTTTCCTTAAAAAGTTCTATGCTGGTGAGAAACAGTATGCAAAATTCTCTTTTGAGAAGAAATAAAAAGAGAAAATTTGTAGGAAAAGAGAGGAAGAGGGGTGAGAAAGGACATTGAAAGGGTATATGGCAAGAGCCTTAGGGGGTCCTCCGATTGGAAGTAATGACTTAGGGGGAGAAGTTGGAGGTTCCGGAATATCTTATGTTGAATGAGGGCTTGTTTTAAAGTGCTTTTATGTTTTTTTTTTTTTAAGGTACATCATTTTTTTTGAATAGTCTGGCCACTGGTTACCTTTAACTTCATACCCATATATTGTATATCTGCATCCACCACTGGGCTGAAGAGAAACCTGTTCCTAGGAATATGGATCTGTAGTGCAAGGGTCTTGTGATTCTGCTTTGTTTATTCTGGGCTTTACTCACTACTCTCACTGCTTCCTAATTATTCCTACATCTGTCGTTAGGATGAGGAAGCAAAAAATGTGTCAATACCAAGATGGCTATCTCCACACATAGAAACTGTGCAGAACAAAACATGATAAGTCAGTAATGGAGAAAATATCAGTTGCGCGGGAAGTCATCCCAGCCGGGAGAACACAATGACTATTGCTAGCAGCTATAGCCGCAGGCAATAATCGTATGCTGAAAACACAACATGCTGGTTGTACCCAAGTCGATCAATGGATCAACTTGGGTAAAATCAGCCTGCCCATATATGGTTCAAATCTCGGATGGTTCAGTAGGGAACCATCTATGGCTGGCTTAAGAGTGAGGGAAAGCATGAAAAAGCTGTAATGGTAAGTGTCTGCAATTTTTAAAGTTATATTAAAGGCAAAGTTATTTTTACTTAAAACGATAAAGAAGTTATACTTATGTAGCTGTCAGGGTTCCTTATCTGTGCCCCTTATCAGCTGTCGACCAATTGTCAGTACTCATCGTTCCACAGTGGCTCACCTGTTGATCATGTCCTGCTCATCAGTCAAGCCCACACCCACACCCTTTTGGCTATTTAAACTGCCTGGTTCATTTCATCAATTGCCTTCACCTTGGTCAACATATCTGGAGACTCTCTGCTGTGTTCCTGTTAAAGACTTGCCTGGCTGATGTCCCTTCTGGTTCCTGATCCTGTCTGCTGCCTCTGACTATGCTAATCTCTGGCTTCCTGATTTCCTGGCTTGTTCTGACTAACTGAGTTGACTACCAAACCCTGGCATGTTTACCAGTTGTAAAATTTTTACCATTTTATTAAAAGGTGTGATTTTTACTGCATTTTCTGTCTCATGGTTCCTGACAGTAGCACCCTCAGTGTTACTAAGGGTAGGTGAATTTACTTGGGCTTCTCTATAGGCAGAGAAGCAGGAGTTGAGAAGCAGTAGTGACCAGGTACTTTGACATTCCTGCAAAGAACAGCACCTGTATTGCAAGTTGGAACCTTTTTTTATGTTATTCCTGCTGCATCATCATTCCGATGGGTGGGCAGCACTTTTGAAGCCAGTTCTTAGCAGACAAGTCCTTAAGAGTTTATTCAAGTTCTTCAATTCTGGGCATCCCTATTCCCTATAAAAATTATCCCCTAAATCACGCATCAAACACAAGGCCCACAGGCCGAATGCAGCCCTCCAGGCCATTTCATGTGGCCCTCACACCTTAACTGCAGCTTCGGCATCCCCATCATCTCTGCCCCACCTTTTTTCAGCAGTCCCACAGAAAGGAGGGCAGCGCTCCTCCTACAGATCCTGCGCTTCTCTGTGCAGCTGCGGAGATGCTCATCTCTGCCCCCTCCAAGGAGTGTGAGTGGGCTCCATACCAGTATAAACCTGTCCTTCACAGCTTAAACCTTTAGGTATTACTGAAAACAATAATAATCAACTACAGAGGCAATTACTTAATATGATAAAGACTACATACATTTATATAGTCTTACAGATACAACTGGCCCTTTGAGGGCAGCCACAATGCTGATGCAGCCCGCAATGAAATTGAATTTGACACCCTGCCCTAAATAAACAAAAAGAAAACTCCTAAACTGTTAAGTGAGCCTGTGAAGAAAGTGTGAACATTTCTGTTGCCTGGCTGTGTGGGGGACAGGAGTGAGCACTACACTTACCTGCTCTGTATACCGATGTATGAGGCCATACAAATAGCTGAACAAAGAAGGAAGGCAAAAGGCAATGGAGAAAAGGGAAAATATACCCAACTGAATGCAGACTTCCAGAGGATAGCAAGAAGAGACAAAAAGACCTTCTTATGCAATCAATGCAAAAAATTATGCCACGTACACACGATCGGACTTTTCGGCCGGACTTTCCAGCAGAGGTCCGCCAGACTTTCCGAACGTGTGGACTTGCCCACGCACGCCCGGACTTTTCTGGCGGACAATCCATCAGAGTTTTGGTGGAAGTCCGCTGGACTTTTGAAATGAGCGGACTTGCCTCACACACGAGTAAAGTCCGTTCCTTTAGAACGTCACTCCAGGTAGACGGGACTAGCGCAGGAAGCCAATGTCGCTGCCTCGATCGGCAACATTGATACCTCGCTAGCCCCGTCACCTGGTATGTATTTAAAGGGGAATCCCTACGCCTAAAAAACGGCGTGGGGGTCCCCCCAAGATCCATACCAGACCCTTATCCGAGCATGCAGCCCGGCCGGTCAGGAAAGGGGGTGGGGACGAGCGAGTGCCCCCCCTCCTGAGCCATACCAGGCCTGCAGCCCCCCCACCCCAAAGCACCTTGTCCCCATGTTGATGAGGACAAGGGCCTCTTCCCGACAACCCTGGCCGTTGGTTGTCAGGGGCGGGGGGCTTATCGGAATCAGGGAGCCCCCTTTAATAATACACAGCTCCGTGGGTCTTCTTTCATCTTGGGGGGTCTTCTCGCCGGACTCCTCCTCTATCTTCTGCTAGCTCTTTTACTAGCGGAGGAGCCCGGCATTCTCCTTCGTCGCCGCCGTCATCTGGGGGTCTTGTTCCGACTTTGGGGGTCTTGTCCCACTCTTCTGTTCTTCATGCCGGGCCTCCGCTTTCTTCTTGTAGCTCTTTTACTAGTGGTGGCCCGGTCTTCTGTTGCCGTCGCTGTCGCCATCGCTGTTGCCGCCGCCTTCTGCTGCTTCTTCTTCTATTTTCATCCGATGTTGACACGATGCTGTCTCCTCTTCTAATGGCCCAGACGTGTTGCACTGCCAGTTATATAGGGACAAGGGGCAGGGCCACGGGCTCATGTCACATGGTGACCCCGCCCCCATATGATGTAACAGTCCCAGCATCCTCCGGGACTGTGACATCATAAGGGGCGGGATCACCATGTGACATGAGACGGTGACCCCGCCCCTTGTCCCTATATAACTGGCAGCGCAACACGTCTTGGCCATTAGAAGAGGAGACAGCATCGTGTCAACATCGGATGAAGATAGAAGAAGAAGAAGCAGCAGAAGCCTCCGATAGTAAAAGAGCTACAAGAAGAAAGCAGAGGCCCGGCAAGAAGAACAGAAGAACGAGACAAGACTCCCGAAGTCGGAACAAGACCCCCAGACGACGAAGGAGAAAGCCAGGCTCCTTCGCTAGTAAAAGAGCTAGCAGAAGATAGCGGAGGAGCCTGGCGAGAAGACCCCCCCCAAGATGGAAGAAGACCCCCGGAGCTGCGTAATAAAGTATTTTAAAAACTTGTGTTGTGTTTTTTTATTTACACTTTTTTCCCTTAGGTGAATGGGTAGGGGTACATCGTACCCCATACTCATTCACATAGGGTGGGGGGCCGGTATCTGGGGGCCCCCTTATTAAAGGGGGCTCCCGGATTCCGATAAGCCCCCAGCCCGCAGACCCCGACAACCAACGGCCAGGGTTGTCAGGAAGAGGCCCTTGTCCTCATCAACATGGGGACAAGGTGTGTTGGGGGGAGCCGGATTTGGGGGGAACCCCCACGCCTTTTTTTTGGCGTAGGGATTCCCCTTTAAATCCATACCAGGTGACGGGGCTAGGGAGGTGGCAATCTCGCCGAATGGGGCAGCGGCATTGACTTCCTTTGCCAGTCCCGTCTACCTGGAGTCACGTTATAAATGAATGGACTTTACGACGTGTGTCCGCAGACTAGCACACAGACGGCCGGATTGATAATTTTGAGTCAAAACTTCTTACTAAGTCCGCCGGACTTTTGGGAAGAAAAAGTCCGCTGGAGCCCCACACACGGTCGGATTGTCCGGCGGACAATCCCGCCGGAAAGTCCGATCGTGTGTATGCGGCATTAGAGCAAAACAACAGAATGGGAAAGACTAGAGACCTTTTCAAGAACATTGGAGCTATCAATGTAAAATTTTGTGCAAAGATGGGCACGATAATAGACAAAAATGGCAAGGACCTGACAGAAGCAGAAGAGATAAAGAAGAGATGGCAAGAATATGCAGAATAACTATACAAGAAAGATCTGAATATCCCATATAAACACAATGATGCAGTAAAAATCCTAAATCCTAAAAAAATGATGCTGTTAAAGTGCTGTACTCAGTATGACAACACATTTGGAAAACTCAACAATGGCCACAGGACTGGAAGAGGTTCGTTTACATTCCGATACCAAAGAAGGGCAGCGCCAAAAAATTGTTCAAACTACCGTACGATCGCACTCGTCTCACACGCGAGCAAGGTTATCCTGAAAATTCCACAAGCTAGGCTTCAGCAGCATGTGAACTGAGAGCTACCACAAGTACAAGCTGGATTTCAAAGAGGCAAAGGAACTAGAGATCAAATTGCCAACATTCGCTGGATCATGGAGAAAGCAAGGGAGTTCCAGAAGAATGTATACTTCTGCTTTATTGACTACAGTAAAGCCTTTGATTGTGTAGATCACAACAAGCTGTGGCAAATACTGAAAGAAATTGGAATACCAGACCACCTCACCTGTCTTCTGAAAAACCTGTATAAGTCAAGAAGCAACAGTTAGAAAAGGACATGGAACAACCGACTGGTTCAAAATTGAGAAAGGAGTGCGGCAAGGATGTATATTGTCAACCTGCTTATTTAACTTCTATGCAGAGTACATCAAGCTGGAATTAAGATCGCAGAGAGACATATCAACAACCTGAGATATGCAGACAATACCACACTAATGGCAGAAAGTGAAGAAGACCTAAAGAGTAAAGATGAAAGAGGAGAGTACAAAAGCTGGCCTGAAATTGAACATTAAGAAAACTAAGATCATGGCAACCGGTAACTTCACTCCTTAGCAAATAGAAGGAGAAGAAATGAAACCAGTGACAGATTTTATCTTCCTAGGCTCCAAGATCACGGCAGACGGTGACTGTAGCCATGAAATTAAGAGACGCTTGCTTCTTGGGATTAAAGCAATGGCAAATCTAGACAACATTATAAAAAGCAGAGACATCACCCTACCGACAAAGTGCCGCATTGTCAAAGCTATGGTATTCCCAGTAGTAACCTTTGGCTGTGAAAGTTGGACCATAAGGAAGGCTGAACGCTGAAGAGTTGATGCTTTTGAACTATGGGGTTGGAGAAGACTCTTAAAAGTCCCTTGGATGTCAAGAAGCTCAAACCAGTCAATCCTGAAGCTGAAACTCAAATACTTTGGCAACCTAATGCGAAGAGAGGACTCATTGAAAAAGACCCTGGTGCTGGAAAACATGGAAGGAAAAAGGAGAAGAGGATGACAGAAATCAAGATGGATATATAGCATCATCGAAACAATTAACATGAAGTTAAGCAAGCTCTGGGAGGCAGTGGAGGATAGAAAAGCCTGGTGCGTTATGGTACATGAGGTCACGAAGAGTCGTGACCTCATTGACCACAGCTAATCACATGGTACAGATGGCCTGTGAATTGCCCTGTCTGTACCAATGTAAACACTGTGACCAATCACAAGAGTACACAAAAATGGCATAAAAACAAACCTATTCATTGTGTACATTTGTCATGTGATCTGCTGTGATTGGCCGCAAGGATCACATGTTCCTGACAGTGGGCCGGTACAATGATCTGTCATCAGCCATGCCCAGTGGATCTCCAGAGTGCGGCCCGTGTGGCGTGATCCTGGGAGGATTAAAGGGGTTAAAGTATTAATTAGGTACCATATCAGCTAGTATCTTAGTATACTCCTTGTCCTAAGTCATCAAGGAAGGAGCTTGTCAGCAGTAAGATATGTGTTATCATTATTATCTACTTACTGCAATTCAAAGTAATAATGTTGAAACCTAAAATGATACTATAAAGCATTTTTCTCAGTGATGAGTACAAAATATTTCCACTCAATCAGCTGCAAACTTAAAGTGGTTGTTAAGGTAATTTATTTTTTGTAAATAAAAAACATGTTATACTTACAGTAGCTGCTCTCTGCAATGGTATTGCACAGAGCAGCGCAAAACCTTCTCTTCTGGGGCCCCCAACTGCGCTCTACCCCTCCACTTCTGTGTGTGCCATTATAGGAAGCCACGCTATTTTCACCTAGTAAACTGGTCAGTAAATTTGTTGTTTTTCAACAGAACAAGTTCTCATACAAATGTATCAGTTAGAAGTGTTGAGACAAACCATCTGCCACTGACAGGGGTGCTTACAATAACCAGCTTTTATTTATTTACGTAAACCCTTTATCCCAAAAAGGAAAAAACTATTGCTGTAACTGCAGTATTAGTTAGAGTTTGGCTTCAGTTTGTTAGTGTATTGAAATCTGCATGTACATCCAACACTCCCCTCCCCCCAGACTGATAATGCTGCTATCCAAAGGTGTCCCTGTGCTCCTTCATCCGGAGTGGAGGCACAGGAGGTGTGTTACTGGCTAGATCATCAGGTGAAAACTGAGGGAAAAAGACAAAAAAAAGATTAAAAAAAAGAAAACAGATCTGAAGCCTTGAACATTAATATGCTGCCTGCAAGACACCTCCAACACCTTTAGGCTGATGGACTTCAGAGAAGGTGACTGTTGGAAATCCACTTTGGACATTCATTCTATGCTAGACCCCCTTTGCCTAGATGGCAGGCATTTCAGTTTGGACATTGAATTAAGTTGCAAGGATCCTGCCCTGCTCCGTCACAGTCCTTCGATGGCCTTCGCAGCACATAACCCCTCCTGAGGATTATGAGCCCTCTTACTAGAAAGCAGGGGAGTAAGGCAGCACTTTTCTCAAGTACTATACAAAGAGACTATAGGGTTGATTAACTAAAAATGGAGTGCAAAATCTGGTGCAGCTCTGCATAGAAACCAATCAGCTTCCAGGTTTTATTGTCAAAGCTTGATTGAACAAGCTGAAGTTCGAAGCTGATTGGCTACAATGCACAGCTGTACCCGATTTTGCACTCTATAGTTTTAGTAAATCAACCCCTATATCCTCTTTTTTGACAATAAGTCTTCCCTATCTTAAGCTAATAAAGGGAATGGAGGACCTCAGTTACGAGGAACAACTACAAACATTAAACCTATTCTCCCTGGAGAAGAGACACTTGAGAGGATATATGATAGCGATATACAAAAACCTCAATAGCGAATCTAGCATAGGGAGGAAACTATTCCGTTTCATGGAGCTTAAAGTGATATTAAAGTCTCTTTTTTTTTTTGTTTGAAAATAACAAACATGTTATACTCACTGCACAGAGCAGTGGTTTTACACAGAGAAGCCTAGATCATTCTCTTTTTGGGTCCCTCGCCGGCGCTCCTGGCCCCTCCCTCCTGCCAAGTGCCCCCACAGCAAACGGCTTGCTATGGGGGCAACCGAGCCAAGCTGCAGCTCTGTTTGTCCATTAAAACACTGAGCCATGGTTCGCCCCCCCCGTCTCTCTCCTCATTGTCTCACTGACTTTGATTGACAGCAGCAGGAGCCAATGGGTGCCTGCTGCTATCTCAGCCAACATGGAGGGAGAGTCCTGGACAGCCGGGTTTCTCGTGTAACATCACTGGATCGAGATGGGCTCAGCTAAGTATTAGGGGGGCTGCTGCACACAGAAGGTCTTTTTTCTTAGAATTCATAGAATGCATTAAGATAAAAAAACCTTCTGCCTTTACAACCACTTTAAGAAGACATGTGGCCACTCAGTGAAACTGGAGGAGAAGCGGTTTAACCTTAAACTGTGTAGGGAGATCTTTACTGTTAGAACAGTAAGGATATGGAACTATATTCCACAATCAGTGGTGTCAGCGGAAAGTGTTGAAAGTTTAAAAAAAAACCTCTTAGATGGACATCTTAGCAAACACAATATACAGGGATATGGGAAATGGTATTGACATAAATACACATACATGCACCTACACAGGTTGAACTAGACGAACCGGTGTCTTTATTCAACCTTACTAACTATGAAACTATCTTCAGGACTTAGGCTATGAGATCTAAGACCCCTTTCACATGGAGGCACTTTACAGGCTCTATAGTGCTAGAAATAGCGCCAGCAAAGCGCCTGTAAATCGCCTCTCCTTTCACTCCAATGTGAAAGCCCGAGGGATTTCACACTGTAGTGGTGCGCTGGCAGGATGCTCAAAAAGTCCTGCAAGCAGCATCTTTGAGGCGCTGTAGGAGCGGTGTATACAACGCCCCTGCCCATTGCTTTGCGGGCACTTTTAACCCCTTTTCGGCTGTTAGCGGGGGTTAAAAGCACTGCAAAAACAACGGCGCTGCTCAGTGTGAAAGTGCCCTTAATCAGGTGGCATAGGGTCATGACCAGACAAGCTAAAATGTTCCCCGGGACGTCCCCAACTGCTGGAGATATGGAGATCCAGGTGGTACCATGTTTCATTTATTTTGGACCTGTCCAAAGATCTGCTCCTTTTGGACTAAGTTATGTAAATTGATACTTGACCTCACAGGTCTCTCTTTAGAGTATGACCCAGCTGTGTGTGTCCTACAACTCCCCCAAAACCCCATCAATCAGCCAATGGCTCAGAGCAGTACATTATATTAGTACTATGGAAGACCTTACAATGTTGTTACACCACCAAGAAGAGTTAAATCCAAAGACTAACACATAAAAAAACATATACTTTTTTTTGCTCCCTCTGCAGGTGAACACAATGGTGATACTGACCACAGTCCCTGGGAAGTCGTCCTATAAATTGTTCCCTGATTGAATGATGGATAATGTTATCCTGTATCTACTTACCTACGCATTTGCATTGATATAGCTTTTCATGGCCATATACACTGAAAATGTCTTTTGACCATTTATTTTCTGTCTTGCCAACTAAAATAAAGGAATAAAAAATGAAAATGGATGAACCCACCACAACTATTGATTGGTAAACATTTTTGGTCTTGAATTAAATGACACTGTAATATATGGAGCAGTGTTTAGATCCACTTTAAAATTAGAAAGTATTCAATCAATAGAGTCTGTCTTCAGCAGTTAAAGAAAATAGTATTTCATACAAAGAGCTGTTCAATTAAAATAACCAGTTGATATTTACTATGCAGACAGTGGCTGAAATAATTTGGCTACATATTGTATTCAAACATTTTTTCTTTAAACAAAAAAGTATCAATTGCCTTGGACTATATATTGATATATCTAGCTCACCATGCTCTAATATGAGAGTATTATTAATGTAACATCAAGCCTCAAGTTTAACCTCTTGCTAACACATACAGTGCTTGCAGTGAACTTTGTATCTTATGGTTAGGACGGATGTGGCTTCAATTACCATGTGCTAAGTGCATGTCGCTGTTATAAATTACACTGTAATGGTCCTTAACCCTCTTCATGATGGAGACTACAGATTGTGTTCAGCACTATGAAGTATGGGTTCAGAAAATTTTGTATATATATATATATATATATTCATTTAATATTCAAAACAACAAGACCAAAGAAAAGAAAGAAAAGAGAAGCAGAAAAAAAAAGAAAAAGACAAAACAGTATGTTCCATAAACATATCTCACTAATGCATGTAAGATAATTAACAAAGTATGTAAAGTCAACTCCAAATGTCAGTACATGAGATCAAGCCATATATTACAGCATTACAGAAAAATAAACATAAAAAGAGAGCTCCAGAAACACATCTGGGCAAGTAGTAGCACAAAGAGAATGTCATAAAATTAGGTAACGGAATAAACCGGTAATGGATAAACAGCAAGCAGGGGGAAAATATTTTATAGAATTTTTGTACACACATTTTTCTCTTTCAAGAGTTTTTGAAGAAATGTTGGTGGAATAGGGGACAACCAATTCTGAGCTAATAATTTTCAAGATAGAAAAAGTAAATATATGACCATTCATCTAAGCATGTTACATTCAGCACAGTGTCATCACTATGGGGGGTGCAGTGGCCCGCACCCGGGTGCCACCCACCAGTGGGGTGGCACCATCAAGGTGCTATCAAGCCCCCCATCATTGTAGTTTGACTGTGGGCTCTTTTCCCCCCTCAGTCCAGCAAAGAACTCAGGGGAAAGGCGAGCTGCAGGCTGTCAGAGGTTTCCCCCGCTCACCCCCCTTTCTCCTGTCGGGGAGAAGACATGTTGTCTCTTACCAGTTTCCCCGCCTAGTTTCCCTGCCCAGCTTCCTGCCCACTCTGTTTCTTCCCCTATGGCCACAATGGAGGGCCAATCAGAGGATACTAGGAGAGGAGAGCATCATGGGACATGTAGTCCCGAAGACTGGCAGCCCCGTTTTCCACAAGGAGAAGGCTACAGCTCGACCAAGAGAGCGCTTGAGAGATTGCAGCCTGGAAAAAAGCTGAAGGACTGCATGCTACAGGACAGAGAAAGAGGAGTGTGCTGAGCGGAAGCCAGAGAGAGAGAGAGCCAGCCTAGTTTCTCCGCCCAACTTCCTGCCCGCTCTGTTCCCTTCCCATTGGCCACAATGGAGGGCCAATCAGAGGATACTAGGAGAGGAGAGCATCATGGGACATGTAGTCCTGAAGATTGGCAGCCCTGTTTTCCACAGGGAGGAGGCTACAGCTCGAGAGAGAGAGAGCGCTTGAGAGACTGCAGCCTGGAAAAAATCGGAGAGACTGAGTGCTACAGGAAAAGAAAGAGGAATGTACTGGGCGAAAGCCAGAGAGAGAGAGAGCCACGCTGCCCAGCGCCACCAGAGAGAGAGAGCCATGCTGCCCAGTGCCACCAGAGAGAGAGAGCCATGCTGCCCAGCGCCGCCAGAGAGAGAGTGACGCTACTGCACAGCACCACCAGAGAGTGAACCAAGCTGCTGCACAGCACCATCAGAGAGAGAGCCACGCTATTGCACAGCACCACCAGAGAGAGAAAGACTGAGCTACTGCCAGGGTACAGACATGCTACACTACTGACCATAGTCGCCCGGTGAACCCAGAGTGAGCGAACATCCATCCGGAGGGATCACTGCTGCTGTTTGGCTGGGTCTGGTAAGAGGGCCTCTTGGCCATTATCCATTACTGCTCCTAGGGACTGAGACATTAGGAAATGCCTAACATGTTATCCTCTACCCTAATTCTGTCTGCAGGCCTTATTTACCAACAAGCTCCAAAGCTGGGCTGCCAGCTGGGCTATTGGCCCAAAAATAGGGGGGTATGACACCATGTTTTACCGCACCAGGTGACGCCAACCCTAGTGACCCCACTTATTCAGCAGCAGTGCCAGCAATTCACATTTGTGTCCCTGGTCCCGGGCACCTTCATTCCAGGATCAATATGCTAAACGGCAAAGGAGAGGACTCACCCTAATAGCGGGGAATCACTTGGGACTTATGTAGCATTCGTCATTCCCCCTCCGGAGTGGTGGGTCTACATACCAGAAAAAGGAGAAACTGAATTTATTGATGGGAGAATTTCCCAGAGGAGCAGGTATAAAGTGACTCCAGATGTTAATGCAGTATCAGAATTTAATCAGTTTTTTGGACACAGAACATTGTAAAGAAAAACATCATAAAATGTATCAAACCTCCACCTGTCTCCAAAAAACAACGTTGTTATTGATTAAAAGAAAAAAGCACACACTGGGCCCATAAACTCCTCTGTCAAACAGTGAGAAATGTCCGTCCATAACACAGATTGGGATATCAATCGTTGAGCAATATAGGGAATAGTACAAAGATTTGTAACATGATTGCATCCCTTCTGCACACAAGGAAAATTCTCCCATCATTAAATTCACCTTCATTCTGGGAAAATACAGTGTCCCAGAATTAAATAGAGGACACAGGATACCCTACTAACTGATTCCTAGAAGTGTCCGCCATCTCTGACCACCTCTTGCATCATGTTCACATTCTCTGACTGTCTCTTAGATAATGTCCACAGTCTCTGACTATCTCCTGTACTACGTCTGCAGTCTCTGATCATCTCCTGTAGTATGTCTGCAGTCTCTAACCATCTCCTGTACTATGTCTGCAGTCTCTGACCGTCTCCTGTATCATGTCTGCAATCTCTGACCCTCTCCTGTAGTATGTCCGCAGTCCCTGACCATCTCCTGTAGTATGTCCACAGTCTCTGACCATCTTCTGTACTATGTCTGTAGTCTCTGACCATCTCATGTACTATGTCCGCAGTCTATGACCATTTTCTGTACTATGTCTGCAGTCTCTAACCATCTCCTGTATCATGTTTGCAGTCTCTGATTGTCTCCTGTACCATGTCCGCAGTCTCTGACCATCTCCTGTATCATGTTTGCAGTCTCTGATTGTCTCCTGTACCATGTCCGCAGTCTCTGACCATCTCCTGTACCATGTTCGCAGTCTCTGACCATCTCCTGTACTACATTTGCAGTCTCTGGCCATGATAATGTGATAATGATATTGTCAAAAAGGGGCGGTGTATGGGTGACCTTAAAATGACCCCCCCCCCCCTATAAAAAGTTCTGCGGATTCCCATGCATTTGGTATAATACTTAGAAGTGCAATCTTAGGATCCAAAGGTAAACTAGTACGATCATGTCATTAATCATATCAAATAAAGAGGTCCAATGCCAAAATAGCTTTGGACATATCCAAAAGCATGTGTACAAGTGTACCCACACTGTTTATACACCTGGGACAATTAGGAGATGGCTCACACCCCCACAGGTGTAACTTCCCAGAGGAGTATAATAAACTCTATGAACTTTAAACAATTACGTAAGCTTTTGAGATGGCGATGAGGAAACTAAGGAAATAACCTCAAGAGCTTCTGTCCACTGCTCCTCAACCAAAGGGCCCAGATCTTGTTTCAAACTCTCATCACACCTCAAATGGACTCTGGCACTATTATCAGTCATAAAAGCAGAATTAGGATTCCCATTGAGACCCTTCTTTATCATTGTTGCTAATGCAACCATAGTTAGCACTCAGGATGAATTATACTTCAAGGGAACAGTGCGAGATTGTGCCATCAGGGTGTGAGGGAGCTGCAAATATTGGAGAATTGATTGTTTATGTAACTGAAATTGTTTTAATAGAGATTGGAAGGAAAGTAAAATATCATTATCGAATAACTGATAAACGAAGAGAATGCCAGCCTGCTGCCAGATGCCAAATCTCTCCAATTTGGATAGTTTGGGAAAATTATAATTATTCCAAACCGGGGTATATTGAGTATATCCACATGGAAAAAAGCACAGAAAAACGCCTCTGAGTGCAATGTTTAATACATAATACAATAAAAGTATACAACACTTACACGTAGGTAAGTTCAGATGTGCTCATAGGAGATTAACATCTCACTATGGTATTGCCGGTGTCTAGAGCGTGTCCAGAGGAGACCCAAGTCCGGGCTATGAAAGCTGCAAGGAGCCAAAGAGGAAGCCGGCTGTTTTCTTCAGAAGAGATGGTGACATTCTGCTCGTGGAACAGCGTGTGACGTCAGCGGGATCAGGGGAAACACAGCGCATTTCAGAGCATGCACAAGGCCAGTATGGAGCATGCGCGCTCCTTTCTCAAGTGCTTCCAGATCCCAAATCTCTCCAATTTTGACAGTTCGGTAAAATTCAAATTATTCCAAACCGGGGTATATTGAGTATATGCAGAATGTTCGGTGATTGCTTGTGAATAAGAACAAGCATAGGAAATTACCTTAAAATATGAAAATGACCAGCTTCCAAAAAAGATATTAATGATGTGGAAGATGGGCAATAAGCAATCTCTGAATAGGGTCCCCTAAATGTAAGGTACCTCAACCCCCCTAAATGTTGAAGTTGGGCAGCAATAAAAATTAGTTTGGCTTTAGGGACTGCCAACCCACCTCCATCATTCGGAAGCTGCGGTATCATCAATATAATTTGGGGCCACTTTTGCTCTCCAAATAAGATCTCTGAAAAGGGAGTACATTTTTTTGAACACATGTTGTGTTATCTAAACTGGAGAATTATGAAGAGCTTATAACATTTGTGGCATCCAAATAATTTTTACCAAATTTCCCTACTTACCACTGATAGGAGCAATTTACATCAAGTCTTCCTCATCTTCAGTAAGAGTGGTTTAAAGTGGATGTAAACCTAATTCGTGAAATTTGACCACATATATCTGCAGTGTTTTCTTATCTCTCTCCAAAGCCCTAAGTCCAGTGTGTTTATGCTGCTCAGTTCCTCTGTTATCAGCATGATAACTTCTGACAAGTTCTCTGACAACCGAGATAAAACCAGCCTGAAGTTTGTGTCCGGGGAGGTTGCTATAAATAGATTAGCAGAAAGCTGGTCTATTCACAGCACATTCCTTCCTTCCTTTGCCTATGTGGAAGGGGGGGGTGCAGTGTAGATTAGTGTAGTGTGTGCGTGCTGTTAGTACAGCATTGCAGTATCACATTAAACCACCATTACCCTTCTGGACTGTTGTCATCTAAGGCAGCCAGCCAGCCATCTGCAGGAGTTAGCGTGTGTGTGCTGTGTAAGTATAGCACAGCACACAAAACCACCTCAGCCTGTATCTGCCCTAAGGCCCTGTTGTCATCTAAGGCAGCCAGCCATCTGCAGGAGTTAGCGTGTGTGTGTGCTGTGTGAGTATAGCACAGCACACAAAACCACCTCAGCCTGTATCTGCCCTAAGGCCCTGTTGTCATCTAAGGCAGCCAGCCAGCCATCTGCAGGAGTTAGCGTGTGTGTGTGTGCTGTGTGAGTATAGCACAGCACACAAAACCACCTCAGCCTGTATCTGCCCTAAGGCCCTGTTGTCATCTAAGGCAGCCAGCCAGCCATCTGCAGGAGTTAGCGTGTGTGTGTGTGCTGTGTGAGTATAGCACAGCACACAAAACCACCTCAGCCTGTATCTGCCCTAAGGCCCTGTTGTCATCAAAGGCAGCCAGCCAGCCATCTGCAGGAGTTAGCGTGTGTGTGTGCTGTGTGAGTATAGCACAGCACACAAAACCACCTCAGCCTGTATCTGCCCTAAGGCCCTGTTGTCACCTAAGGCAGCCAGCCAGCCATCTGCAGGAGTTAGCGTGTGTGTGTGCTGTGTGAGTATAGCACAGCACATAATAAACCACCTCAGCCTGTATCTGCCCTAAGGCCCTGTTGTCATCTAAGGCAGCCAGCCAACCAGCCATCTGCAGGAGTTAGCGTGTGTGTGTGTGCTGTGTGAGTATAGCACAGCACACAATGAACCACCTCAGCCAGTATCTGCCCTAAGGCCCTGTTGTCATCTAAGACAGCCATCTGCAGGAGTTAGTGTGTGTGCTGTGTGACTCCAGCACAATATACACTACCCACTACAATGTCTGGAAGACCGACAAGGAGAGGCAGACAGTCCCGAGGCAAGAAAATAGGGCAAGCAGGCTCTGTGTCTAGAGACAACAGTGCTGGTCGTGGACGTGGTGCATCGTCATCAGCACGTGGCCATGGGACACCCTTGTCCTTCTTTTCGGCAGCTGGACATGTTGAGCCGCATCATGCCGAAGGCTTGGTAGAGTAGATGACCAAGCCATCCTCCTCCTCCGCATCCTCTCTCACCCAGGCTCAGGGAGCTGGTAAAGCAACTGCCAACGCGTACTCAATGTCATCATCAGGCACCCCTTCCCTAGACCCACCATGTCCTCCTGAGGAGTCACTCCCCTGAACTGTTTGAGCACAGTGTTGGGTACATGCTCCAGGAGAATGCCCAGCGCTTTGAAGGCTCGGATGATGATACCCAGCTAGAGGAAGGCAGTAGCGTGAGCGCAAAGAGAGGGGATGCTCAAGGACAGCAATCTGGCAGTCATGTTCCACCAGCTGCAGCTTACTGCCAGGTTTGCTCCAGTGGTGAAGAGGGAGGGGATGATGAGGTCACTGACTCCACGTGGGTGCCTGAACAGAGAGAGGAGGAGGAGGAGGAGTGGTCGGCACATCTCCAACGAGGCAGGATGCCCTCCGGGGGCCAGCTTGAGGCCAGCACACCAACTGAATCACACCGCAGAGCTCCCCCTGTGCAGGGCGCTGCCTCTGCACGTTATTACAAAAGTTCTTTGGTGTGGGCCTTTTTTGAGACGAGTGCATCAGATCGCACCACTGCTATTTGCAACATATGTCTCAAGCGTATCTCACGTGGCCAAAACATCAGCCCCTTGGGCACCACAAGCATGACCAGACATATGTCGACCTGCCATGCAGCTCATTGGCAAGCGCACATTAAAGACCCACCCCATCAGCTGGGATCTCCAACCCCACTATACCTTCAGTCCTCTCTGAAAGCTGCACTGAGAGGAATGAAGGTGTAGAATTAGGTGTGTAACAGCCAAGTACTTGCGGGCACTCTGTTAGCAGTACACTGATGTCCGATTCTACCAGGCAAATTTCCCTGCCCCAGCTGCTGGACCGTCAAAAGAAGTTTACTCCCAGCCATCCACATGCCCAGCGGTTGAATGCTAGCTTGGCTAAATTGCTAGCACTTCAACTGCTGCCTTTTCAGTTGGTAGACTCGGCCCCCTTCCGTGAGTTTGTTCAATGTGCGGTTCCTCAGTGGCAGGTTCCCAAACGCCACTTTTTCTCATGGAAGGCGATTCCGGCTCTCTACCGGCATGTGGAAGGCAATGTCCATACCTCGCTGGACAGGGCGGTCAGCGGTAAGGTGCATATTACCACTGACTCATGGTCCAGCAGGCATGGACAGGGACGTTACCTGTCTTTCACGGCCCATTGGGTCACTCTTTTGGCAGCTGGGAAGGATGCAGGACAAGGAGCAGTAGTGTTGGAGGTTGTTCCGCCACCATGCCTCCAAAATGCTACTACTGGTTGTGACACACCTCTCTCCTCCACCCCCTCCACTTCTTCTTCCTCCATGGCCTCTTCGAGTGCTCTGTCCTCGGAACCAGCGGGGCTCCGTAGGCGTCCAAGGGGCTACGCAAGTACGCAGGCAAAAAGATGCCATGCCGTGCTTGCGCTGGTGTGTTTGCGGGACAGGAGCCACACTGGGGCAGAGGTTCTGTCAGCTCTGCAGGGGCAGCCCGAGAGGTGGTTGACGCCAGCTTAAGCCAGGAATGGTGGTTTGTGACAATGGCACCAACCTCCTCTCTGCCCTGCGACAGGGACAGCTGACCCATGTGCCCTGTATGGCTCACGTCCTTAACCTGGTGGTGCAGCGGTTCTTGGGCAGGTACCCAGGTGCTCCGCTGGCTGAGCTGCAAAGGGAGTTGAACCTGCCCAAGAACCGCCTTATATGTGACATGCCCACCAGGTGGAACTCAACGTTGGCCATGCTGCAGCGACTGCACACTCAGCAGAGGGCCATCAATGAGTACCTGTGCGACTACGGCACTAGGACAGGGTCAGGGGAGCTCAGATTTTTTCCCCCTTGCCAGTGGAGCATGATCAGGGATGCATGCACTGTCCTGTCACCATTTGAGGAGGCCACGAGGATGGTGAGCAGTGACAGTGCATGCATCAGTGACACTGTACCTCTTGTCCACCTGTTGGAGCATACGCTGCCTGGAATAATGGACAGGGCACTTAAGGCAGAACAGAGGCAGGAAGAGGAGGACTTCCTTGCCTCTCAAGGCCCCCTTTATCCAGACAGTGTTCCTTCTCTCCCACCCATTACACAGGAAGGGGATGAGGAGGAGGAGGAGAAGGAGGATTGTGTCAGCATGGAGGTGGAGCCTGGCACTCAGCATCAGCAGCAGCAGTCTTTTAGGGATGATTTACAGTCCCTAGAAACCAGTGGACTTGTACGTGGCTGGGAGGAGGTGGCTGCGGATCATGTCGTCCATAGTGACCCAGAGGACTCCGGACCGTATGCCTCAGCTAACCTACGTTGCATGGCCTCCCTGATCCTGCAAAGCCTGCGGAAGGATCCTCGTATTCTTTGGATCAAGGAGAGGGACCATTACTGGCTGGCCACTCTCCTTGATCCACGGTACAAGGGTAAGGTTGCGGACCTTATCTTGCCATCGCAGAGGGAGCAGAGGATGAGACATCTCCGGGAGGCCTTGCAGAAAGGTCTGTGCAACGCGTTCCCAGAGACTAGGAGGTTACAAACTCCTGGTCCTGGACAACGAGTTGCTGAGGCTTCGGTCAGTAGCAGAAGGAGCGGTGGGGAAGGTGGACGTCTGACCGATGCGTTCAGACAATTTTTTAGTCCGCAGCCCCAAGGTATGATCGGTTCCAGCAACCATCGCCAGCGTCTGATATACATGGTGCAGGAATACCTAGGAGCAAGGTCAGACTTGGACACCTTTCCCACCGAAAATCCTCTGGCTTACTGGGTCTTGAGGATGGATCACTGGCCAGAGCTTGCACAGTATGCGATTGAGCTACTGGCCTGTCCTGCATCCAGCGTTCTTTCCGAACGCACATTCAGTGCTGCTGGAGGCTTTGTCACCGATCACAGGGTGTACCTATCGACCGACTCGGTTGATCAACTGACCTTCATAAAGATGAATCAGTCTTGGATCACCACCAGCTACCAGGCACCTGAAGCTGATATAACAGAATAATTTATTTTGAAATGTCACATCCCTTCAAGACTGCCTATGCTGATGCTGAGTGACTGTCCTGTTATGTTGACTGACTATCGTCTTCCTCCTCAATGATCTTGATGATAGCTTGGAAGAACATTTTTGTTTCTGGGTGCCACCACCAGTGGCTAAGGCCCAATTTTTCAGCCCCTGTCTGATTGCTGTGCTCAGAGTACAGTATCTGTGAGGGGTTGCAGTGTTGTGGCACCAGCACCAGTGCCTAAGGCCCAATTTTTCAGCCCCTGTTTAACAGGGGCGTGTAATTACAATTTTTTATGCAATGCTTTGCAACAGGTCTGATTGCTGTGCTCAGAGTACAGTATCTGTGAGGGGTCGCAGTGTTGTGGCACCAGCACCAGTGCCTAAGGCCCAATTTTCCAGCCCCTGTTTAACAGGGGCGTGTAATTACAATTTTTTATGCAATGCTTTGCAACAGGTCTGATTGCTGTGCTCAGAGTTTTTGGCAGGGACAGTTCTAAACACGGGAAACACATGCCACTTCACAGGCATACTTTAGACACCCCCAGGTACCATATTTAAATATTATATTTATATAATATTATATTATACACCCCCAGGTACCATATTTATATTATATTTAAATTTCACTTTTTTTTTTTTCACTTTATGCATCATTAAAATTACTGCTCCCGAAAAAACGTCAGTTTTTAAAACTTCTTTTTGCATTGATACATGTCCCCTGGGGCAGGACCCGGGTCCCCAAACCTCTTTTATGACATTAACATGCATATTGGCCGTTATAATTAGCACTTTAGATTTCGAACGTTCGCGTCCATTGTAACTAATAGGGTTCGAATGTTCGCGCAAACTTTCGGTCCGTTCACAGGTTCTGGTGCGAACCGAACCCGGGGGTGTTCGGCTCATCCCTAGTGTTTATGCTGGGAGCTGTGCTCTGCCCACGTCCTAGTCCACTGATCTCCCTGCAGAGTGCTGTGTTCTGCCCACATCCTAGTCCTCTTTTTTCCTTACTGGGCAGAGCACAGCACTCTGCAGGGAGACCAGAGGATTAGGATGTGGGCAGAACACAGCACCCAGCAAGGAGGCCTGAGGATTAGGATGTGGGCAGCACACAGCACCCAGCAAGGAGACCTGAGTATTGGATGCCAGCAAAACACAGCACGCGGCAGGGAGACCAGAGAATTAGGATGTGGGCAGAACACAGCACTTTGCAGGGAGACCAGAGGATTAGGATGTGGGCAGAACACAGCAGCTGGCAAGGAGACCTGAGGATTAGGATGTGGACATAACACAGCACCCAGCAAGGAGACCAGAGTACTAGGATGTGGACAGAACACAGCACCCAGTTATTCCCTAGTCTATTCCCAATCATTGTGGAGGGTGATTTTATTTTGCAGACACACACATGAGAATTCTGCATTCAGCTATTTCAGCTCTGCTTTGTGCCTTGTGATAGTGCATTGTACATACGCAAAGAGATTTTCTGATTTCTGCTGACATTAGAATCACCACATCTACCCCTGCTATAAACACACATAAGACAGAGTGCAGGCTGGAGGGAAGGAGAACACATATCCTTCTCTCCAGCTATCCTAACACACTCAAGCGGACAGATGGCAACCCCAGACTCAGGGCTATGGGCCCCAGGTTTGGGGCTATAGCCCCAATAGCCACCCCCCTAGAGACACCACTTATACAGTGTATGCCAAGCCTACACTCCCAAAATCTCTAACAGGACGTGCACTTTCTAAAGAATATAGCAAGCAGAAGACAGCAGATATACATGTAAAACTTATGTAGGGAGATTTGTGTTATCCCTGTGTATCATCTGAGGCTGTTCACTTCACTGGGTGTATGTGAGGGTTAACATCCACTTTAATATTAAAGTGTTACTAAATATGATATAAAAGTAGTTCATCTGCCCACCCACAGTTCTCCCAGCTTATAAATCTTCTTTTTACATTAAAATACTGCCACTATATACATACCTTTTTGGCTGATACATACATACCACGGTCACACGATAACCTGCAGAGTTTGTCCAGAGCTGTGTGTGCAGGTAGGAGGAGATTTCCACTATAGCCTGTATACACGCCCACATGTGTGATGTCAATATCATGTGACATGGCTAGCTCTGAGAACAAGGAAATGTTCTCTCCAGCATAATGACACAACTGAGCATGTGCAGGTTGGCTAACCTGCCTGTGTGTTAGCTGGCCTTCCCCAGATAGACAGTGCAGGAGGGAAGGATCTTTGCATACAGGATCAAAGAGCCTTTTTTTACACAATGCATAGGATTAACCCTTAAGTTCCACAGTGAGTATAACAAGTATGCTATTCTGCATATACAGACAGATTTTACTGTTGTGGGTTTAGTAACACTTTAAGAAATACGTAATCCTGTATTATAGGAGAAATCTGAATGCTTGAAGGACTGTACCAAAACTATCAGCTTTGCTACCACGGGGAGCTTTTGAGACAGGGGATCTAAGGGCAAGAGTACAGATTTATTCAAATTTATGGTAAATCTGGAGAAGTGGCCATATCTATGTACCAAGGATATAAGAGGTACCCAAGATTGAGAAGTATCACCCAAGAATAATAATGTGTCATCCGCGTAAAGGGCAATCTATTCTTCCCTGTGGAATAGCAAAATCCTGTAATTTCTGGTGATGGCCATGGCTAGAGCAAATAATAAGGGTGATAATGAACACCCTTGTCTTGTCCCTCTATAAAGTGAGAAGGACTCATAAACATGACCATTTACCTAAAATTCTAGCTATCGGGGCTGAGTATAATTACTGTATCCATATTATTATAAATAAATAAATTTATAAAAGATTATAAATCGCTGACCAAAACCCAATCTCACTAGAGTCTGCCATAGATACCACCATTCAATACTATAAAAGGCCTTGGCCACATCTAGAGAAAGAATACCTCTGCTGCCTGTATTCATTGGTATAAATTGTAAATTAAGGAATAACCGCCTGATGTTAATGGCAGTAGAGCATTCCGCTATGACGGAATACAGGTATATATAACAATCTAGTCACTAAAACTTTAGCAAGAACATCAGAGTGAAATGGGTCGATAAGAATCTGTCAGTAGGGGATCCTATCCCAGTTTCAGAAGAACTATGATGAGGGCCCAATTCATAGATTGCAGTAAGAGTACCCTCATCAAAGGCAGTATTAAACACCTTCAAAAGCTCCAGGAGCAGAACACCCCCCCCCCCCCGCCCCATGTTGTTTATACATTTCCACTGGAAGGCCATCTGCCCCAAAACCTTATTGGTATTAGTGTCCACTAGCGCCTGCTGCAAATCCTCTAAAGTGATAGGAGCATCTAAAAGGAGGCGATCTTCGTCAGACAAAAATGGCAAAGAAATGTAGTCTAAGAAAATATTTAGATTGCCAATATACTCAACATTTACAGACAAATCTACCTGAAGGAGAAAACCCTGAATCAAAAGTAAAAAGTCACTGACTTCAGCACACTGTTCTTGTGGAATAATTATATAGCTAAATAAAATATTTTTGCCCCAAAATTCCTAAACAAGTCTGTATTGGAAGAATTTTAGGAAACTTTTTATTTAGGAGCACCCTTTTATTTAACCCCTGATTAAATGTTTCTAAAATTAATTTTGCAGTATGGTTGAGGTCATCATTCCACTTTTTATTATTTCAGAACTACTTCTTTGGTGATCTTTAAGTCCTCTCAGTCCACCAGGAATGTGCCTGATGCATGCATAACCAATGCCACATAGAGATGAAAACCATGGCCAGGTTAAACCCAAGAGCAAACATGTATTGTATTACAGCTTACTAATCCATAGATGGGGTGACTGCATTAGATTCAAAGTGGTTGTAAAACAACCCAATTACTTTAAAATAGAAATTAAAGGCAAAACATTTGTGTATAGGTATAAAAATACATTATAAATACCCGTTTTCCCTTTTTTTTGCAAGTGATCACATTCCCTCGGTTCTCAGCTGCATAAGAGCTGGGGAAGGAGAAGCAGCAGCACAATGAGCTTGCCAGTGAATAGCTGTGCAGTGGGGGCTTGTCAAAACAAGTCTGATCTGATTGGAGAAGAGTACACTGAGTTCCCAGCATAGCTAGAGAACTGACCACGGTGGGCTCTCCTGCTTAGTGTGGTCAGTTTTTAATAGGAAAGCAGAGGGACTGATAGGAACAGCAGGGATTTCACATAAAGGAAGCATGCAAAGAGAATAGGATACTTTCTCATACAGCTACATGGTGTGGCACATGGCACATATCAGGAATATGACGTTTTGGGGTAACAAACGCTTTTTTATCAAGTTTTCCATTGTTTTCATACTGCCAGTAACACATGTCCAGTGACAATGCTCACTCGCTATACTGTATCTGGAGGAGCAGCGTTGTCATCCAATGCTGCTCACGTCTGGTTTCATAACATGAGGACGGGGTGTTCTGTGCTGTGGTGTTTTCCTGTGAACAGAGGAGGAAGAGGGAATAAATCACACCACTCACCGAGAGCCGCGCTGGTCTGAGGTCTGTGTAATCTAAAAGTTAGTCTTGGAGGGAAGGAGGGCATGAAGAAGAAGGCGAGGGAGGGGGGACAAGCAAAGAGTTAACTTGGAGTGTTTTGGGGAGAGGATATCCATCCATCCCCCCATACGATCCAGCTCCATCCACCCCACCCCAATCCCGGCTCCATCCATCCTCCTGATCCAATCCCAGCTCCATCCATCCCCCCATACCATCCGGGCTCCATCCACCCCACCCCAATCCCATCCCCGCTCCATCCATCCCACCCCAATCCCATCCCGGCTCCATCCATCCCCCGATCCAATCCCAGCTCCATTCAGCCCCCCATACCATCCTGGCTCCACCCACCCCAATCCCATCCCGGCTCCATCCATCCCACCCCAATCCCATCCCGGCTCCATCCATTCCCCTGATCCAATCCCAGCTCCATCCATCCCCCCATACCATCCTGGCTCCATCCACCCCACCCTAATCCCATCCCAAAAGCCTTCTGTGTGTATCAGCCACCCTCAGTCCCCTAATACTTACCTGAGCCCATCTCTATCCAGCGATGTCCACGAGTCCCTCGGCCATCCGGGACTCTCCCTCCTGATTAGCTGAGACACAGCAGGGGCGCCATTGGCTCCCGCTGCTGTCAATCAAAGTCAGTTAGACAATTAGGAGAGAGAGGGGGTGGGGGCCCAACCACAGCTCCGTGTTTAATAGGACATATGGAGCTGCAGCTGGGCTCTGGTGGCCCCATAACAAGCTGATTGCTGTGGGGTCACTCGACAGGAGGGAGGGGCCAGAGGGACCCGAGAAAAGGAGAATCTGGGCTGTTCTGTACATATACACTGCACAGAGCAGGTAAGTATACACATGTTTGTTATTTAAAAAAAGACTTTACAATCACTTTAAGTTACCTCTAAATTATATTGCTTTATATAATGATAAAATAGTACTGATGTCATATTGTACAATGGTGAACCAGCAATAAAATATGCACTGGTCATAAAAAGCTGTATACTGAAAATCTAAATAATAACTAGTGTGATTCAGAGATTGTTTGAAATCAGTTTGATTAGATTAGAGATTCAGTTTATGCAACAACAACCTGGGTGCAATTTGAAGATCAGCTTAAATGAGTTTGCTTATATTGTGCAACAATATAATAGAAATTCCAGAGGATACTTTAGAGCTTGTTGGTTTTCACTGTAAGAAAATTGGGGAATGAAGCATTTTATTGCATGTTGTGACATACAATGTGACTCTGTAGCACATGTTAGTTCAAAAGAAAGCGTCCCCCATATGGTATAATAGGGAATATGGGGAGTTGAATAAGTTATAGGGCTTTGAATTGTGGTATAACAAAGGGATACGGTATATGGTACAATTGTGTATAACGCTTTTCTTAAATTATTTGATCAACTGTGTGGGGAATTTGATCTCCCACGTCAGAAGTTTTTTCAGTGCCTCCAGTTAAGACATGGCATCCAGTCTCAAACTCGTGCACATACATTGCAATATAGCAGGTCCACGATTGTCTCTATATTTAAGAGTGGTGATACTAAGGCCGCGTACACACGAAGGGACAATCCCGCGGGATTATCCTCTGGACTGAAGTCCAGAGGATAATCCCCTCGTGTGTGGGCGCCGGCGGACTTTTTGGCGCCAAAGTACGGCGGACTAAAGTTTCAGGTTTTGTTCTCAAATTATCCGCTGGACTTGGAAGTCCAGCGGACAATCCCGCCGTTAGTGGGCAAGTCCGCGGGACTTTTGAAATGAACGGACTTGCCGCTCATCGGCAAGTCCGTTCATTTAGCACGTGACTTCAGGTTACGTAGCTAGCGTAGGCAGTTACTGCCGCCGCGCTAGCTCCGTGACCTGGCATGGATTTAAAGGGAATCCCCACGCCGAAAAAACGGCGTGAGGGTTCCCCCCAAATCCATGTCAGACCCTCATCCGAGCACGCAGCCTGGCAGGCCAGGAAAGGGGTGGGGACGAACGAGCGCCCCCCCCCCCTCCTGAGCCGTACCAGGCCGCGTGCCCTCAACATGGGGGGTGCCCTGGGGAAAGGGGGGCCGTGCGGCCCCCCCACCCCAAAGCACCTTGTCCCCATGTTGATGAGGACAAGGGCCTCTTCCCGACAACCCTGGCCGTTGGTTGTCGGGGTCTGCGGGCGGGGGCTTATCGGAATCTGGGAACCCCCTTTAATAAGGGGGCCCCCAGATACCGGCCCCCCACCCTATGTGAATGAGTATGGGGTACGATGTACCCCTACCCATTCACCTAAGGTGTAAAATGTAAAGTAAAAAAAAAACACCCACACTTTTGAAAAAATAGTTTATTGCACTGCTCCGGGGGTCTTCTTCCGTCTTGGGGGTCTTCTCGCCGGACTCCCCCGCCATTTACCAAGCTCTTTTACCGAGCGAGGGGAGTCCGGCTACCTTCTTCGTCGTCGCCGCCGTCTGGGGGTCTCGATCCGCCTTCGGGGGTCTTCTTCCGTCTTGGGGGGTCTTCTCGCCGGACTCCTCCCCTCTCTTCTGCTCTTTTACCTAGCTCTTTCACGAGGGGAGGTGTCCGGCTACCTTCTTCGTCGTCGCCGCCGTCGTCTGGGGGTCTCGATCCGCCTTCGGGGGTCTTCCGGGGGTCTCTTCTGTTCTTGCGGCGGTCGTCGTCTTCCGCGCCGCCGGCGCCTTGTCCTTCTTCTTGTCCTTCTTGTTCTTCTTGTTCTTCTTCTTCTTCCGATGTTGACCCGACGCTCTCTCTGCCCGGAATGCCTGTGCCGCTCTGAGCTCGGACTTATATAGGGACATGGGCGACAGGGTCACATGTTCATGTCACATGGTGACCCCGCCCCCTTGCGATGTCACAGTCCCAGCATCCTCCGGGACTGTGACAACACAAGGGGGCGGGGTCACCATGTGACATGTGCATGTGACCCTGTCGCCCATGTCCCTATATAAGTCCGAGCTCAGAGCGGCACAGGCATTCCGGGCAGAGAGAGCGTCGGGTCAACATCGGAAGAAGAAGAAGAACAAGAAGGACAAGAAGAAGAAGAAGAAGAAGAAGGCGCCGGCGGCGCGGAAGACGACGACCGCCGCAAGAACAGAAGAGACCCCCGGAAGACCCCCGAAGGCGGATCGAGACCCCCAGACGACGGCGGCGACGACGAAGAAGGTAGCCGGACACCTCCCCTCGTGAAAGAGCTAGGTAAAAGAGCAGAAGAGAGGGGAGGAGTCCGGCGAGAAGACCCCCCAAGACGGAAGAAGACCCCCGAAGGCGGATCGAGACCCCCAGACGGCGGCGACGACGAAGAAGGTAGCCGGA
This sequence comes from Lithobates sylvaticus, assembly GCA_028564925.1. NCBI lineage: Eukaryota > Metazoa > Chordata > Amphibia > Anura > Ranidae > Lithobates > Lithobates sylvaticus. Next base: position 91,737,847 of record CM053027.1, on the reverse strand, counting down.
CTCCCCTCGCTCGGTAAAAGAGCTTGGTAAATGGCGGGGGAGTCCGGCGAGAAGACCCCCAAGACGGAAGAAGACCCCCGGAGCAGTGCAATAAACTATTTTTTCAAAAGTGTGGGTGTTTTTTTTTACTTTACATTTTACACCTTAGGTGAATGGGTAGGGGTACATCGTACCCCATACTCATTCACATAGGGTGGGGGGCCGGGATCTGGGGGCCCCCTTATTAAAGGGGGTTCCCAGATTCCGATAAGCCCCCGCCCGCAGACCCCGACAACCAACGGCCAGGGTTGTCGGGAAGAGGCCCTTGTCCTCATCAACATGGGGACAAGGTGCTTTGGGGTGGGGGGGCCGCACGGCCCCCCTTTCCCCAGGGCACCCCCCATGTTGAGGGCACGCGGCCTGGTACGGCTCAGGAGGGGGGGGGCGCTCGTTCGTCCCCACCCCTTTCCTGGCCTGCCAGGCTGCGTGCTCGGATGAGGGTCTGACATGGATTTGGGGGGAACCCTCACGCCGTTTTTTCGGCGTGGGGATTCCCTTTAAATCCATGCCAGGTCACGGAGCTAGCGCGGCGGCAGTAACTGCCTACGCTAGCTACGTAACCTGAAGTTACGTTCGAAATGAACGGACTGCTCCGTGTGTGGGCAAGTCCGTTCATTTTCAAAAGTCCCGCGGACTTTTGGCCGGCGGATTATCCGCTGGACAAGTCCGTGCGTGTGTGGGCAAGTCCACACCCTCGGAAAGTCCAGCGGACCTAGCCGGAAAGTCCAGCGGATTGTCCGCTGGACTTAGGTCCGCCGGCAAAAGTCCGTACGTGTGTACGAGGCATAAGAAAAGTTATTTCCCAATTTTATTCCACGCTAAATTTCAAACAATGGTGGTTGTTCCGGCTAAAGAACAGAGGTCCAAAGGGATATGTTAATTGAACATGTTGGATGAGGCTACTTTACCAGCAAATACATATGTCCCTATCACTCGAGTGTTATTTGAAGCCCGCAAATGAATTGCCAAAAAATGGTTATCCCCCTATTTCCCCACCCTGGAGGAATTGAAAACACAAATAAATCATCATTTTAATCATCATACTATATCTAAAAAAAAGCTAATCTACCAACAAACAAATTGCCCAAACAAATTTGAAGGTTTAGCTCCGACTTCATTCATTTTAAATAGATTATTGTCTTAAAAGATAGGGAGTCTGGCTGGTGTGTCCTATATTGGAGGGTGTGTAGGTATTAATGATGATCAGCCAGTTATTATATTGCTTTTGGCTGTGTGAAGTATATGTGGGATTTAGAAAGCAAAGAGTGTGTGTTTTTGGTGTTTATTATATTTTTATTGGGCTTTCTCTTTGGTTATGTAGAAGAATGATTTAAGAAGGTATTTGGATAAATCATTTCTAGAAGGCTTATAATTATATTGACATTTAATTGTAACTAAGAGATTGGATTGTATGATTGTTGGTATTGTAAGAGAAATGTCTAAAAATGTCTAAAAATGATTGGAAAAAATAAAAAATAAAAGAAAGCATCCAGAAAAAAACTGTATTGCAACACATGGAAAAAAAATGCAATGCAATGTTTCTGTGGTGCCTCTTTTACTCTAGGCTCCGACTGTATATAGGGCCATGACTTGTGCTCAGTTAAAAATAAGACTTTTCCAATTACTAAGACACATCTTCTCTCTTTTAACTCTGAAATGTTAGAAATCGAGTGAACAGTAGAGTCTCTGGCTCATGACAGTTGAAAGATAGGGCTGGGTGTAGCCTAGGGGAGGGATGTGAGTTAAAATGGCTCTGTTGAAATGCCAGGCAAGTTTGATTGGGCAAAGCTTTGGTACTTTCTGGTAGTATTGAGTCTGCTCAACCCTCCTGACCCATCCTCCCCACATTCCTATTGGTCATTGAGGCAGCCATTATATTGTGTAAGAGAGTTGCTCAGTGAGACTCCTTCAATTTGGTAAAGTGGGGGCACTGAAAGATGAACAGAGGTGAAAAGCTAGAAGCTGTTATGACTAAGACCCAGGAAGGGGCTGAATGCATCAACCCTGCTTTGTATTGAATTCCCCTTCAATATGTTGCTGGATTCACAATACAGATTACATGGAGTTTTAAGCTTTGACATACCGTGTTTCTGGACCTTTATCTATTCTACATTGGCATTTTTGTAGTATTTTCAAAATGTTGCGTAAGGTTTTCCATGGTCCCTTCAAACCAGACTTTAATAAGGGGTAAACCATCAACAAATCCCTTTCATTTTCTCACACTGAAAGAGAAACTGTTTAGAAGAAAGTGCAGGGACATTGCTTATGGGAGAGAGGGGCAGTTAAGTCAGGTGCAAGGATAGGCTGACGAATTATCAGAAAGAGGACAAGGAAGTAGTAAAGGGGAGCAAGCAATGGTAGGAGGAAATTAAACCAAAACTATTTGTCTGGCCCCCTGTTTGACAAGAGCTGAATCTCATATATAGAAAAGGTATTTCTACTGCTTTTACAGTATATATGATAGCTGTTTTGTCCATAGTGTAGCAAAACCCTGTAGGGGCTGCTGAGTATTGTGGTCCATCTGTCACTCTGCCCAGCCAGGCACAAAAATATGGTAAATTACCTTAAAAAAAATATATAATAATTATTTGTATATTACTTATGGTAATTAACCCATTGCCACCCAGGCCAATTCTGACACTTCTCTCCAAAATATAATAATCATAATTTTTATGCTAGAAAATTACTCAGAACCCCCAAACATTATATATATTGTTTTAGCAGACACCTTAAGGAATAAAATGATGGTATTTTCACAGCAATTTTTCAAACGTGTTTTTTTTTGGAAAAAAAATGTTTCATGAATATATATAAAAAAAATTTTTTTGTATAATGTGAAAGATTATGTTACGCCAAGTAAAGGAATACCTAACATGTCACGCTTTAAAATTGCGCACTCTCGTGGAATGGCGCCAAACTTCAGTACTTAAAAATCTCCATAGGCAACACTTTACATTTTTTTACAGATAACATGTTTAGAATTACAGAGTAGGTCTAGCGGTAGAATTATTGCACTTCCTCTAACGATCACCGCGTATGTAACCTGTGTGTATCTGGCTCTGATACTAGCCAGTGCCTCTTCAGCCACTGACCTCACCTCATGTCCCTGGCCCACGGTATATACAATCTCCTCTCTTCCTCCTGCACTTCACTTGCTTGCAGACTATCACTCCTCACACCTCTTGCACATCACTTGCTTGCCCTTCCTGGACCAGCTAGCACTGATTAGTAGGCCTGACACTGGCTCAGCCAGGCCTAAAGTAGATGCCCTTTGAAGGCAGGGACAGCGGGCCCCTATGGTGTAGCAAAAATATATACAGTCCCAGTGCTAGCTGTCCCTGTGGCTACTGCTCCCAGTACCACCTCTTCAGGCACTGCCAACCCCCCTGGCTGCAGCTGCCCCTTTCCACTGCCCGTGCCACCACAATCCTCCAGGCTGGCTCTGCACCCATCCCAGACTGCTCATCCCAGTCATTTCACGAGTGCCTCCCAGTCCTCTCCTAACTGTGTGAACAATCACCAACCCTGCCTATGTAGAACTCCTGGAGACTTGCCCGGCAGTGTTCTCCTGCTGTCCTCTTTTGTTCCTCCTGTGCCTCCTGGCCAGGACACCTCTGTGGGTTGTAAGAGAGTCCTGTCCGCACCTGAGCCCAGGCCCAGGCCCAAGGTCACCCCCCCCTGACTGGGGAGCTCCTCCCGACAGCCTAACACTTCATCTCCATTTTCCACCCGGTCAACTCCTCCCCAGCTGGGCTGACCTTGGGTATTTAAGAAAGCCTGCCCCCTACAAATCCAGATTGAGGATTCGTCAGGGCTCCTCAGAACACCCCAGGCAGCTTTTATCAGTGATTTATTTTGTCACTGATGACTTATTATTCATAGCACTGCACTCGTTTATGATATTTGATCAATTATGACACCACTTTCCCTGCCATATATTGAAGCAGTATTTTTAATTTCAATGTTTTTTATTGAAAATTTTACATGGGGTATAAAGAACATATTATGAATTCCATACAATGTAACATTTTAATACAGTGCTTCTGTAAGTTACAACTTACAAGGTATATAGGTCATGTATACATGAGCGGTAATGTGTATCAGAGTTCCTATAAAGATGATATACTAAGTGTTGCAGAGGGCGCTGGAATCTCCCCCGGACACCCCAATGGGGATAAATTGTGCCCTGGGGGGGGGGCAGCACTCTCCTCCTCAGCTTTCCTGGAATTCGTATACATGTCATAGTTTAAATCACTGCAGATACAATTTGGTATGTACCAACAATTTTACTTATTCCTATGTACCAATGATGTATATTTATCAATACCTTGGTTACTATGAGACATTGTTGAATATCTTACTTTAGTTGAGAAACATATTTGTTTACACTGAAACAATATAACGTATATTATGGTGTTGACTTTCATCTATTGACTCAAAATGGACACCCGTGAAGACGTTCTAGAAAAATTTTAACGTTCAACAAAAGTAACCGTTGTAATTTAGACAAAGGTGTTCTAGTATCTAAAGTATAGGTGAAAAGGTTTTCCAGATAGACAGATTGGATTCATATTTAGAAATGTTCCCATCCCTGTATGCAATAATTTTTTCATATTCAGCTATCATGGTTATTTTTGTTGTGTTTTCTCTTATGCTAGGAATTTCATTGGTTTTCCATCTGCACATAATTGCTGAGCGTGCAGAAAGTAGTATATGTGTGGCTATTGATCTGACCAAGATTGGGAAATCTGTCATATTTATTCTAAGGATGGCATGTTCAATGTTTGGTCTTACAAAGACTCCTATTACTTTTGATATCAATTTGAAAATTTCTGACCAGAAGCTGCGAAGATGGAGGCAGGTCCAAACCACATGAATTAGGGTCCCCACCTGCCCGTATCCCTTCCAACATTGATTGGAGTTGTCTTTTGAGAATTTGCCTACTGGGTATGGGGTGAAGTACCACCTTAGTATGAGTTTTTGTGCCAGCTCTTCATAGTTTGAGCATCTGGAGAACTGACGATTGCATTTGATTGCATATAGCCATTGTTGATTTGAGAATGTTTTGCCCAATTCTTTTTCCCCTTTGATTAGGGGGTTGTACCTAATGAAGGTGTCCTTTGATTTGAGTACTTGTAGATCAGAGTAATACCTTTAACTTTTGGGATATTGGAATGGAGAAATTTCCACACCTTTTCTGGAACGGGTATGTAGGAGAGTTTTGTGCATTGATAGGATGAAGATATTTGGGTATATGAAGTTTTCTGTAGCTGGGAGTTGGAACTTATTTTGGATATCTGCAAAGGCCATTAGTTCGCCCCTTACGACCATGTCCGTTAATGATCAGATCTTTTTACCTATCCATTTATGTATTGCTATGTTGGGAATTGCCCATTTAAGGGTTTCTAAGGGAATGGGAATGTTGACAGATGGAGAACAATCGTTCTCCGTTGATCTTAGTTTTGACCAAGCTAACATTGTTGCTTGCATGGCGGGATGATCCGTTATGTTGCTAGTATTAGGTAGATTAGCTGCCATAAGAAGAGATAGTGGGGATTTGGGGTTTAGCCATGCCAGTTCCAGTTGGCACCAGGGTTTAATAATGGGTTTGGTAAACCAATGTTTAAGTTGGTCTATGACAACTGCTGTGAAGTAGTCTTCTAGGACTGGCATGCCCACCCCCCCTGACGATTTGTGTTTGCTTTGTATTCGGGGTTAGCATCTTGCCCTATGTCCTGCCCATACGAATTGTGATAGTTGTTTTTGCATCGTTGTAAAGAAAGAGGTGGGTATGTGAATGGGGAGTGCTCTAAAGTAGTAGAGCAACTTCGGCAGTAGAAGCATTTTGTATTCTGCTAGGCGGTCTGACCAGGTTAGGAAGTGTTTTTGAATCCTAGATATTTCTTGATGGAAAATGTTAATGAGAGGAATGTAGTTAGCGCTATATAGATTTGAAAGAGGTGAGGTGAGTTGGATTCCTAAATAGGATATAGAGTTTGTGGTTCATGGATATGGTCATTTTTGTTGCAGGGACATTTTAAGGTTTCTATTCATTGCTATGCCTAAAATATTTGACTTGGTAGCATTGACCTTGTAATAGGCCACCTTGCTAAATAATTGAAGTATTTTGTGGGCTGTAGGTAAGGAGGTGGCCGGGTTATATATTGAAAGTATGACATGCGAATAGTGATATTTTATGTTGGGTATCATGGGATGAGATGCCTTGTATGTTTGGATTCGATCAAATTTTTTCCGACAGGGGTTCCATAATTAGGGCAAAAATCTATGGGGGCAGGGGCAACTTTGTCTGGTTCCATTAGTAATTTGGATTTGTTTAGAAAACATTCTCTCTGTTAATACATATGCTGAGGGAGAGGAGTATAATGCTAGAATTGCTTTTTAAGTTGGACCTAACAGTCCAAATTTCTCCAGAACTCTGTTGAGATATCCCCAGTGTACCCTATCGAAAGCCTTCTCTGTGTCCAATGTTAGAAGCAGAGAAGGCTCTCCCCTTTTTTCTACTAGGTTGAAAAGATTTATCATCCTTCTGGTTGCATCTGTGGTCTGGCGACCTGACACAAATCCTACTTGGGCAAAATTGAGCAGTTTTGGTAGCAAGTTCGTCAGCCTATTTGTGATTAATTTGGCGTACAATTTCACATCTACATTTAACAGTGATATCGGCCTAAAATTCTGTGGCGTATTAGGTTCCTTGCCTGGTTTGGGTACGGTAATTATCGTGGCTGTAAGCTTTTCAGGTGCAAAGCTGGTAGTAGACATAACGGCATCAAAGACTCTCAACAAATGTGGGGACGGGGTGGAACTGAATAGTTGGTAATATTAAGAGGAATATCCATCTGGTCCCGGAGATTTTTGTGGGGTAAATTTTTTATTATTTTTTTTATTTCTGGTATAGTGAAAGTTTGTATAAATCAGTTTGTGAGAGTGTGGGCAAATCTCCCGAAGCTAGGAATTCTGATATGGTGTTGTCGTTTGGCTGGAACGTTTCTGGATAATTTTTGAGATTTTAGAGTGTTTCATAGTAGTCGCTAAAAGCATTTGCTATTTCTTTCAGGTTTGTGAATTTTTGTTTGGTTTTGGGGTTTGTGATGTACGGAATTTTTTGCTTGACTATTTTTTCTTTTAGTTGATTGGCCAACAGTTTCCCCGCTTTATTCCCACAATGGTATGAGTGGGCTTTTAAGGAGCGTAGCTGGTTGTCATGTTGGGCTATTAAGTGAGTTTGTAAGTCCTATCTAGTAGCGAACAGTTGGTCCTGAATTTTTTGCATAGTGTTTTGTTTGTTAAGGATTTCTAGATATTGTATTTTGGCTAAAAAGTAGTTAAGCCGCTTTGTCCGTTGCCTTTTTATTATAGCACTCATTTGCATAAGAAGTCCCCTAATGTAGACTTTGTGAGTATTCCACAGAGTGAAGGGATCATCAACATTAAGATCAAAAAATTATTTAAAAGCTTTAAGTATGCGATTTGAATTTTCGGCTTGGGATAGGGTGTAGATGTCGTTTCGTCATCTATTTGCCCTGGTTTCGGTGTGATGCTCCCCCACGCTAATGGAAATCAGAGCGTGGTCTAACCACATGATATAGTGTAATTCTGACTTAACAACCTATTGCAATAGAAATTTGTCTACCAAAAATAGATCTATACGAGAGTATGTGTGATGCACATTAGAGAAGAATGTAAAGTCCCTTTCCGATGAATGTTGACATCTCCATACATCATAGAGTCCTGAGGAGGAGATGAATTGAGCCAAGGTCACTCTTCGTTGTTGGCGACGTGTGACATTGGATAAGTCCAGCTCCTTATCGAGGATTGCATTAAAGTCACCGCATAGGATCACATTTCCTTGCCGCATTAAGGATACTTTTTTCCAAATCTTTTTCAAAATGATAGTTGCTTTGTATTGGGGAGGTATATATTAGCCAGTGTGTATTTGATAATGTTAAGTTCACAGATTAGGATAATATACCTGCCTGATATGTCCAAAATGCATATCCAGGTGTTTGAATTGAATAGAGTTCTTAATAGCGATTGCTACTCCTCTCTTTTGATGGAACAGTGGAGGTTTATGAGAAGCAAAGTGAGTCTCTTGGAAACATATGATGTTGCTTTGGAGTCTATTTGTCTTCTTTCCATGCCATCTGCCTCTTATGAGGACTGTTCAGGCCTTTTACATTGAAGGATGATATTTTGAGTGTCATTGTATATAATTAAAAGAGCCAGGCAGCAGTGCTGAGTGAGTATGTGCAGTTGTATAGTAAAGTTACCTTTTGCGAGATGCAGCAATGAGTCGGTCAAAGTAGGTAGGAATCTGTCGATTGTTGGAGATATAGATGATCAGTCCAGTAACGGACATGGAGAGTACTATATCGGATAAACCTTATAGAAGTAACAGTTAGTTATGAGTCAAAGAAAAATGAACAACAGTATAAAAACTTGCGATTCCATATTGAATCTGTGCAGTAAATCAACCGCTGAACTCAAGGGGTTTAACTGAAAAAGCAATGCAGCATTCCCCTGGGCCAACAGGGAGGGGGTTACATATGTTGGATGTAAGCATGGTATTGAGCCTGTGTCCACATCTGAGTGTCCACAATTTAACACGGGTGAATGAGAGGGGGCTTTGTCTGAAGATCCCGGTTCAATGATTTGCCATTCTCGCATGATGGCAGAGGCCTTCTTTGATATTGGTGATCACATGTGAGGTGCCTCCTTTTGTCACAAGCAGCTTCGCAGGGTAAAGCCAGCAGTATGAGATGTTGTGGTTATTCAGAGGTTAAGTGATCGTTGCCAGCTGCCTGCGTTGTTGCATGGTAAAGGCTGATAAATCAGCAAAGAAGGATAATTCTTGCAAATCCTGAGGCAAGGTATCCCTGTGTCTGGTTGCTGACATAAAGTGATCCTTAGTGTGGTAAAAGTGGATCCTGACAATAGTGTCTCTGGGTAGATGTGTTGCAATGTGCTTGGGCCTTGGTAGCCTATGGATACGGTCTATAAGGAGATCTTCCAGGAGGGCTTCAGGAAGGACTGCTTTCATTATATTAATGAAATAGTCTTTCAGGTCAGGGGGTTTAACTGTTTCTGGGATCCCCCTTATTTTGACATTACCGTATTTCTTCTTGATCTGTCCTCTAAATTTGATAATTTGAGTTTCATCTGAATCAGTTCGTCGTCTCTGTTGTTATGAGCATCCACTAACTCATTAAAGGTTGATGAAAATTCCCCCATTTTTGTTTCTATATGAAAGACCCTTTTGTTAACTGCAGAGACTTCTGATCTGAATTGTTGTGTTGATCGCAGTGACACTAACATGTCTTTTAATGTGGTATCCATTACAGGCAGGTTAGCTGTGGGAAAGTCTGATATGGAGTCTTGCAGCTCCCTAGTGCCATCCAGAGTCAAGGCTTACCTCCAGTCCATCCTATGGGAGATTCATCTTCTGTTTGCTTTTGGCAGGGCTAGAGGATGATGATGCAGCAGTGAGAAGCTTCCCTTCTCTGGTCCGGTGTTGTGGCGGCCTGTATTTGTTCTGGAGGCTGCGTTGTGCTGTGGGAGAGGACCGCGTGTGTGTTCTTCCTGTCTGCCGCCACCATTTTGGCTGTTGTGGAAATCGGTCATCTTCCCTGGCTTTGTGCCCTTCTTTTCTCTTCCTCGATATCATCGGAGAGTGCACCTGCTCTGTGGGAGTCAGTTGAGGTGGTGGAATGAGGCTTCTGGTGGGTGTGACACTTTCTGATGGCCCGTGGCAGAGAGGAGCTGTGTCAATGTGCAGCCATTCACTCCGCCATCTAGCCACGCCCCTTGAAGCAGTATTTTTAATGCTTCTAGAAATGACAGCTTTTTCCTCTCACTGGTTTCTAAGGAAGCAGCAGGTGCTTCTATCTACCATGTCCCTAGGAACCCCTGATGTCATGGCCCATTACCTTACATGACCGGGATTTCACAGCCACATAAGCAAAGAAGTGGAGCCAGTAATCATATTTGAGCAATGATGTCACCACTATCCTGATGACAGCCCGGGTAGATGTCATATGATTAGTGGTACCATTGGGATTTGTCATGTGTGATTGGTCATCAGATTTTTCTTTTTGGTGAGTCGTGGGCAGCAGGCTTTGTGATTGACAATGGATTTATAATGAAGGACATTTTTAGGAGATTTTTATTACAAAAAAATGTCAAATGTTTGAATATCTATTATAAGGTACTATATGCCCATACTCATTTACATGGGGAATGGGTATCTGGGGGGCCCTTTATTATTACAAGAGTCTTACAGAATATAGCCCCTTCCTATAAGACACCAAAAACTATCAACCAAGGCTGTGGGGAACAGACCCTTGTCTTCATCAACATAGGGACAAGGTGCTGTGACAGGGATGGGGGGTGGGAATGCCCCCCCCCCCCATGTTAAGAGAATGTGCTCATCCCCACCTTTCCTGGCCAGCTTGCATGCTCAAATTAATCGTCTGGTAAGGGTTCGGTATGTATTTTGGGGGTCTGGGGGCTGTACACATTTTTTATTTATCCTTGCTGTAGGATGTGGTACAGTAAAAGTGACATTTACACTGAAAAAGATTATACAATTTAAATTTCCAGCACACAGACCTCTCCAAGGGTCCCCCAAAGTACATAGAAGACCCTTGGAGTAGAGTGTGCTGCTGGAGGGGGATTTCCATGCACAAAAAAAAAACAAAAACATTGTGTGGCCTCTCCTAATGAAATCTATACTAGACCAATAATCTGAGCATGCAGTCTGGTTGGCTGCAGGTATTTAAAGAGAAGTTTCTTTTGATAATTAACCACTTAAGTTTTCTTAAGACCATAAACATTTTTTCTTAGAATATAACACGCCATTAAAATTCCTAAACAAGATATGCTAGCTCAGTGACTAAAGTACATTCTACAATCAGTTTCTAGAAAGGATATATAAGCTTGACAGGTTTTGTGTAAATATTAGGGAAAGCAGAATATAGTTATACTATAAGCTATAAAATATTTTCCAGGTTAGCTAAAGTCAGCATTTCTGGTTGGCGGTAGCCATGCAAAATTTCAACTTAACATTGAAAAGGATCTACAGAAAAAAGACAAAATAATAGAAAACCCAAAAGCATATGAACAAACAAAGTCCTGATGAACAATAGGGCCACTGCTTTGGATCTCATTGGGGTTAATTATGAGGCTGTTCACTTCAAAAAGGAATTTGCACTTTGCAAGAGAATGTTCCCTAGAGCCAGAGCCGGTACAAGGGGTGGGCGGGAGGGGCGAGTGCCCTGGGAGGAGTGTTAGAGGGGTGGGTTCAGGGCCGTCTTTAACTCAGGGTGAAAAAAGCAGCTGCCCCTTAATCCCTCGCTGCCTTAGAATAGTTCTCCTGGGGGAGCATTTACAAACACAGCTGTGCCATCCTCCCCGTTTGCTCTCCCGGCCAGGTTAACACAATCGGCCACACTGACAGTGGAGGAGAACAGCTGCGGGCTGTGTGTGTAAGCGCCGACTCGTCCTTCTTCTCCCTCTGCCAGGAGCTGCAGGTTCGGAGTGGATGGCCTGTGACAGGGAGTGAGGCAGAGCAGAGCGGTCGTCGTGCTCCCCGTCCCGTCACCCCCCCCCCCCCGAGACATCTATAGCACAGCACAGAACAGAGTGAAGTGTTCTGGTTGTATGCTACAAATCTAAAACTGCATTGAGACTGTGTTGGAAAAAGAGCGCACACACATACCATAAGGGTGCAGTGTCATGGTGAGGATGAGAACTATTTAAAGGGAGGATTACAATGGTGGCTGTGGACGGAGGGGGGGGGGTGCAGAGGTGGCTGTGGAAGGGGGGATACAGAGGTGGATATGGAAGGGGGGATACAGAGGTGGATATGGAAGGGGGGAATACAGAGGTGGATATGGAAGGGGGGATACCGAGGTAGCTGTGGAAGGGGGGATACAGAGGTGGATATGGAAGGGGGGGGGGATACAGAGGTGTATATGGAAGGGGGGATACAGAGGTGGATATGGAAGGGGGGGATACAGAGGTGGATATGGAAGGGGGGATACAGAGGTGGATATGGAAGGGGGGATACAGAGGTGGATATGGAAGGGGGGATACAGAGGTGGCTGTGGAAAGGGGGGATACAGAGGTGGCTGTGGAAGGGGGGATACAGAAGTGGATATGGAAGGGGGGGATACAGAGGTGGCTGTGGAAAGGGGGGATACAGAGGTGGCTGTGGAAGGGGGATACAGAGGTGGATATGGAAGGGGGGGATACAGAGGTGGCTGTGGAAGGGGGATACAGAGGTGGATATGGAAGGGGGGATACAGAGGTGGATATGGAAGGGGGGATACAGAGGTGGAGATGGAAGGGGGGATACAGAGGGGGATATGGAAGGGGGGATACAGAGGTGGATATGGAATGGAGGATACAGAGGTGGATATGGAAGGGGGGATACAGAGGTGGCTGCGGAAGGGGGGTATACAGAGGTGGCTGTGGAAAGGGGGAATACAGAGGTGGCTGTGGAAGGGGGGATACAGAGGTGGATATGGAAGGGGGGGATACAGAGGTGGATATGGAAGGGGGGGATACAGAGGTGGATATGGAAGGGGGGATACAGAGGTGGATATGGAAGGGGGGATACAGAGGTGGATATGGAAGGGGGGGGATACAGAGGTGGATATGGAAGGGGGGATACAGAGGTGGATATGGAAGGGGGGATACAGAGGTGGCTGTGGAAGGGGGGATGCAGAGGTGGATATGGAAGGGGGGATACAGAGGTGGATATGGAAGGGGGGATACAGAGGTGGATATGGAAAGGGGGATACAGAGGTGGCTGTGGAAGGGGGGATACCGAGGTGGATATGGAAGGGGGGATACAGAGGTGGCTGTGGAAGGGGGGATACAGAGGTGGATATGGAAGGGGGAATACAGAGGTGGATATGGAAGGGGGGATACAGAGGTGGATATGGAAGGGGGGATACAGAGGTGGCTGTGGAAGGGGGGTAAACAGAGGTGGCTGTGGAAAGAGGGGATACAGAGGTGGCTGTGGAAGGGGGGATACAGAGGTGGATATGGAAGGGGGGGATACAGAGGTGGATATGGAAGGGGGGATACAGAGGTGGATATGGAAGGGGGGATACAGAGGTGGATATGGAAAGGGGGGAAACAGAGGTGGCTGTGGAAAGGGGGGATGCAGAGGTGGCTGTGGAAGGGGGATAAAGACGTGGTTGTGAAAGGGGGGATACAGAGGTGGCTCTCTGAATAAGTTTTTGATCTGCTGTGTCTATATGGGTATAAGCCACATTTCTTTGTTTTATGCATTTCTCCAGTATTGCCTTGTAACTTGCAGAACTGAGTTAAAAATGTAAATTGTTCAATAAAAACTTTTTACAAAAAAATCTGCCCAGCCGTGCCATTGTGTCGACATATATCGTTGTGCGCTGGTCAGCAAGTGGTTAAATGGGGGGGGGGGTCATGTAAAGGGTGAAATACTGAGTGTGGGGTGATAATTGAATTTGTATTGTTTTAAGCATATCCTTGTTTTGAAACTACATTGATTCTTTCTTAAAAACGGGGGGGTGCAGTTTGCCATCTTCGCCCTGGGCACCAAATGGCCTTGTCCCAGCACTGCCTAGAGCTTAGTAAATGAGGTGAAGCTCTCCTGACTTCCACCATCCAATCATATCCAAGCAAAAATTTGTGTTTTTTTTTCCTTTCATGTGATTGGATATACCTGCAAAGTGAAACTTTACCACATTTACTAGCATGTGGGGCAAATTCCCTCGCAAAGTCAACAGCATATTTGCCCTTAATAACCCCATAGTATACAGTTTTGGTTGAGGCTGTGGGGTTGATTTACCAAAGACAAATATACCGTTCACTTTGCAAGGGAATTTGCCCCAGAGCTTGTGAATGTGGGGACGTTTCACTATGCAAAGAATAACCAATCACGTGCAAGGAAAATAAAAAACAGCATTTTTGCTTGTATGTGATTGGGTGATGGAAGTCAGCAGAACTTCACCTCATTCACTAATCTTTGGGGCAAATTCTCTTGCAGAGTGCAACTTCCCTTACAAAGTGAACAGTTAATTTGTCGTTAGTAAATTAACCCTTTTTCATACAGGTACTGATAAAAAGCCTATAACAATTATGAAGGCTTTACTTTTGTGGCACTTAGTATCCTGTCCTACAAAACTGAGCAAACTTTCCACTTGTTATATTTACTTGCTCTGTGCAATAATGGAAGCTCTCACATGTGTGTCCTGTCGGGTTCTGTTTACATCGTCTTGCTAGGTAAACATATTTTAGGTAGAAGGCATCGAGTTAATTGTCTCCCCAATTGGTGAACATTTCGCTAAAACATGTTCATAATTCCTTTAAAAAAGAGCCCTTATGTGATAGCAAAAATTGTTCTATTGTTTTTGTCATTGTTTAATGAACACTTTTACTACTGAAGTGTTTTAATGTCACTGTGACATATTCATGTGAAATAAAATAAATATAGGAATCATTGCCAGGCTATAGAAATACTCCAAACGTTGATAAGCGGCAACTGAATATTAAATTCAACAAGTCCGGAGACACCGAAACCTAAACCACTTAAAATGTATGTATTGTAATGAGAATTTACTAAGCTGCGACAAAAAATTGTCAACCAAAATGAGAACCATCGTTCTATGCAAACTGTATGATATGGTTTTTAGCTATAGTAAGCTAGTTAGCTAGATAGCTTGAATGTGTTTGTTTTTTTCTGCAGGTTATCATATGGAATCCTAAAGATAAAAATTCTGATCTGCAGGACTGCAGTTATGCTGCTAAATTGTATTGGTGTTTATATAGAATAGTTGTTAGAGCCAGAAGTATACAATTGTTTATGTATGCTTTACTGTATATAGAAAAGACGGATTGTTTGGTGCCGCTTTGTGTTTGGAGGCAACCTAAAAGTAAATCTTTTGAAAACCTGGGAAATTCAAATTGAGTATATGATAGTAAAACCTCATGTATAAATCATCTGTAGATGCAGAGGTTTAGGCAGCTGAAGTCACAGGCAAATCTTGACTCTACTTGTAAATGTGAGGTCTTCGCTCATCAAATGACCAATAGGGATGTTTGGGTGAAGGTATGGGGATGGAACAAAGCTCAGTTTGGATGGGGTGTATTTTCTTGCTGCTCAGCTTCAGCATATTGCGGGATGGGGGAGGGATGGACCTCGGGGGTCCTCCTTTAACATGGTTTCTTTTTTACTTAAAGGTAAAAATCCTTGACAGATAATAGACACTCCTTCTGGTCCTAAAGTGCAATCTGCACATCCTACATTAAATTTGATGCATAAGTTGTGGCAAACAGTTAAAACTCTTTTAGAAATCATTGGATACACCAGATATACTCCACTTTAGTTCAATGATACATTGGTGGAACTTTCTCGACTGGAAGGCTTTTTGAGGTGGGAGAGAGCAGGAATCACAGCTCTGTCTCAGCTTTATTCTGATCGAACCTTAAAATCTTTTCAACAATTGCATTTGGAGTTTAATTTGGGACAGCATTGGTTTTAGCAATATTTACAATTACGTCATGCACAGGGCTTGATTCCATCCACCTCATTTGCCTTAATGCCTCTACTTGATATACTTGTCCAGTCTAAGATCTACTAAGAGGCTCATCTCATTGGCATACACACAGTTGTTGTCAAAATTTCTTCTTAAGTTTCCTCTTCTATGTATGCACAGATGGGAGGAGGATCTGGGTCCCCTCTCCAATGATCTTTGGGACAAGGTGCTGCAGCATAGTCAGATTATTTCACTTTCTCCATCCCACAGAGTAACACAGCTCTTTATTTTGCATAGAGTGTATTGTACACCAGAATTTTTGTATAAGATAATAAGATAGGCTGCAGGGAAAACTCACACTGTGCTAGATGTGGCCATCCACATGGTAATCTTATACATTTACTGTGGAGATGCCCAAAGCTTAGGCGTTACTGGCAGAGGGTTATCTCAACTTTAAATGATTCATATGGTGTTTTCCTAACCCTTGACCCTATTTTATGTATCCTGGGATATGTTGATTTCAATACATTGGACTCAAAGTTAATTGTTGCAGTTTTAAGATCTCTTCTTATTGCAAGAAAACTGATTGCTTCACGATGGGTATCCTCTACTCTGGATGAGTGGAAATTCACTCATGAATAAATATATTCTATATGAGAAACATACGTACCTCTCTCGCAATACTCTACATAAGTTTGCTGCAATATAGTCTAGTCGGATAGACGCGTTGGGCCTGCCTATTACTCTTTGTTGAGAAAGTTGCCCTCATTCATGGGCGTCCGCAGAACTTTTTTCAGGGGGGGGCATCATTTTAAGGTCACCCATGCAATATAAAAAGATGTACATTCTCTAGGCTATATTTATATGGGCGTGGTATGCCTGGCCTGAGTAATTTCCAGTACAAAGTGACGCTTAATTATCTCTTATATAACACATATATCTTTCCAGTGGAAAGATATGTTACATAAGAGATAATTCAGCTTCACTTTGTATTGGAAGTTACTCAGGCCAGGCGTACCCCCAGTCCATGCCCTTATACATATAGCCTAGAGAATGTACATCTTTTTATACTGCAATACATCTGTTGTGGCCATAATTTGATCTTGATGAAAACAGCCTATACAAAGTGAAGAAGATGAATTATCTCTTAACATACACAGACATATCTTTCCAGTAATAGCTGTCCAACTTTCCAGCAATATATAAATCAAAATGCTCCTCCTAACTGCTGTTACCTGTGGTTCTTCTTCTGTTGCTTGCAACTGTATATGCCACTCCCTTCAGGTTAGGATTTACTGTGATTTGATGATGAGTAGGCTCTGGCAGCGTATCACTCAGCGGCTTGGCCACTGACTGCACTGAGTGGGTGGCGCCGGCCGGATCTACACAACACGTACAAAGGCAGGCAGCCAATCACTGAAGAGGAACAGTGGAGCGGCGAAGTTGCTGAGCGGCCGAGCCATCTCATCTGATGATCAGGCCGGGGGTGGGGGAGGGACATCAGATGTGTCAGAACAGAGAACAGCCGGCTAACTCAGAAAAAGTCAGCGTCGGCCATGGCGGACACTGCAGCTGGCAACTGCAACACCTCCTTGCCCCTACCTGCGGACACCCATGCCCTCATTGTTACCTGTGGGATATTTATTAGTTTGCCAAGTATGTTAGAGGGGTACAGGTGCCACATTGATATATTTATTTAATAGTAACTTGTGGGCTTAGTGCTGTAATTGTTTTTAAATAAATGTATTTATTTTCTGTTGCTATTTTGTTTACATTTTTCTATTTTTAGTTATTTAGTGTGTCTCCTTGTTATTCTGTACCTGGAAAAAAAAGAAAATCTCTAAATAAAATTTGATTAAAAGTAATGACATCACCAAATCTCACTCCAAATCTGGTTAGACTAGCAATGAGATGCAGACGTACCTTGGATGATCTTGCACTGCACAGGGTACTATTTAGACTTCACTTTTTGAGTTATCCTTTAACTTTGGAAAATTAAGCCCTGTGTTCTGCTGTCTCCAAATTCTTTTTAAATGGCTCAGTAGACTGTTTTTTTTTTTTAGCTAGCAACACGTCTAAGTAAAACTGAAAGACCTCCAGGAATTGTAACAGAATTGCAAAGAAGGAGTGCATTTTTAGCTGATCTGGTATATTTAGATCTCATTCTCAATACAAAATTAGTGAACCATTATTAACCTCTACCAGTAAGGAACATCTCAAGCCTTCACTACTATGATCTGATGCAAGAATGAACATTCCTATTGTTTTGATAGTGGCACATGCTCAATCCTGTCACCGTGGGACTGCCTGTAAGAATAATAAAATAATTAATAGTCATTTAAATTAGCGAAGCAGACTGAAAACGCTTAACATTGTATTACAATCCAAATCAAAACCATCTCAGCTAACGGTGGGGACTAAGCTGATGTGGATGTTCTGTCTAAATTCCTATTTATTGCATTGTATATTGCTGGTGTTCAGTAAAATTACAATGCCAAGCTCTGGATCTGCATCCTTATGGTGTCTCGCTCCACAAATGGTCTCTATGGAGCCTAAGAAGAGTGCATGCAGATGTCCTCATTGGAAGATCCCCCTGCCCCCATTCCTGCACCAGAACCAAAGCTATGATTTTCCATCACCTTTTGTCCTACTGGAAATGGTAACCAGGGAAAATAAAGAGAGTGAATCTCCTCAGCGGCGACACAGATAGTAATAAAAACTCATCAGAGGTTCTGCCCCTGTCACACTCCATCGAACACTAAAAAGATAACGTTTTTAGATTTAGTAATTCTTTAAAATACCTTTGTACAATTTTATCAGCCAGGATTTATATATGAGCCTTTGTGCTCTCCAGGAATTTATTCTGTTAATTGCCCCCAAGCTAAACTGCACCCATGTAGCAAAGATCTTCAAATCAAATAAAATCCTACAAACTGTACCAAGGGAAAGAGAAGAGGATATTACTCATTGTAGAAAGTTTCCAAAGCCAAAGGTTCCATTTTACACTATGGAGTTTGTGATGCAGCTACTCTTGGGCCTATGAGAGCTGATGGCCAGTGGTAAAATAATAGCTATAGCAGCCCACATAGCTGCCTTGGGGCCGTGAGGTGGAAGAGAGCCTTATTAGGGGGCTGATGAGGGAATTTAAACATAGAAAATCTGTCTGCAAGTAGAGTTAACACATATTCCTCACTGTATTATTAAAGTATAACTAAAGGCAAACCTTTTTTTAATAGTTTTGGATAGAGTGGAGAAGGATTAGAACCCCTGTCAGGTTTTAATTGCTGTCTGTGCCCCCGTTAAGGAGATTCGCCTTCTCTATTTGTCATGTTTACCATTATCATCAAAAGGGAAAATAAAAGAAAAGTAATACAGGGGAAATCTTCCAATGGGAACACTAGTTCTGGCGGCATGGGGGTCCCCAAGGGATTCCCCTAATTTACAGGAATTACTTCCTGTTTGGCTATGGTATAGGAAGTGAAAGGAGATCTCAGCAATGGTACACAGATGGTGAAAAAATAAATTGACAGGGGTTCTAACTCTCCCTTACTCTATCCACAATGGAAAAAAAAGTTTTGCCTCTAGTTCTACTTTGTTGTTACTTGTTACAGATCCCCTTTGCAGGCTATGCAGTAAGGATAAATTGTTTAACTGTACTTCTAAAATAGATATTGTTCACTCAGAGCTTCAGGTCTTCATGGCCAGCACTGAAATTACCTTTCTATGCCTATTACAGTCTTCTTCAGCCTGTAAAAAATGTCAGTATATTTCTTCAGCTAAAAATTGACAAGACAGCTTTTTGTAGTTTTGCAAATAAACCACAGTTTATAGAAGTTTGTATTAGGGTTATAGAGTAATTGTGCTTAAAATATTGAAATGGTCGTTATAATTGCTGACTACTACTGACCACAGTACTTGCTTGGTGTGGTGGTGGAAGGGGTCGGAGGTCCTTAGATCTGAGATACTAAAAAAGCCTACTGAGATACTGAGGACAGTAATTCTCTGCAGGTCACCATCCAGTCACTCTCAGCGATTAGTCCACTCTCTATTCTGCACCAGGTAACTCTGTCTGTTGGCATCCCCAAACTCAGCACTCCAGATCTTGCTCAGGCCACTGATATGCTGCAGTGATCGTGCACACTGGACAGCGATATGCACTCTCTGGTCCCCCCACGGCAAGAAGAAGCTGTGTCCTGTACAGCCAGGTAAAATGCTGGTTTCCCCTCCTCCTGGCAATCTCCTCTCTGGGGAATACAGTTCAAAAGCTCACGATTACACAGTAGAGTCTCTCCTCAGGACTGCACTTCCCACAGTGCACTGCTGCCAGACTCTTTCTATTGAACTGTTCCTGCTCTGCAGCTCCCTCCTCTTGCTGAAATAGCTGTTTAATAGATCAACACTACAGGGCAGCAGCTACAGTGAGTGTTTCTCTTACTCTAATTTTTAGCCAAGCACCTGGATACACTGAGTATTCATGTAGGTGTTGGTGTCAAACTGTGCAAGTACCCACCAAGTTTGTGCCTGGATAGGAAAACCTCTGACCTGTTGTTGATAGAACACACTTTCATACTCCTGGCCTTAGGCCGACTCACAGCATCCCTGGCCAAAGGCCGTAATATTTAAAAATAAAGGAATTTCCATACATAAAATGTATTTTCCATCCTTTACTGTAACTTCACAGCTCCACAAAGCTTTCTATGACATCTGACATCACATTTATTATACTATCAGAATTCTTCGGCGCAGAATGCCACACACATAAGAAAAAATTCTGTAGCTGTAATTTTTGTGCAGAATGCAAGCACACATCTTTGAAAGCCATCTTCCCTTTACACCTCCACACCCTTCCTAAGGATCATCACAGAGTTTGGACCACTTCCCCATGTATACTAAGTTCACAGCATCTAGCTTCTATCACCAAGCCACAGAACCTGCAGCTGAGGGTCAGGGGAAGATCAAAGAGCCCTCATTAGTATACCAGTCTCTTCCCAATGTCCCTTCTGTAGCTCTGCCCAGCCGGGCACACTCCCAGATGGTACATACCTTCTCAGGCTTCCACCACTACTCACAAATGTTGTTCCACCTCGCCTGAGACTTCAGCCTGCAAAGGGGCCTTTAGATCAGTACTGCAGGAGACTAAAACCTGAGAGCTCTGGGGTCTTTGGCTACTGAGCCCATCTACTCTGGGTCTCACTCATAACTGCTATTTATATGAACACTAATCACACCCATTGCATCATTAAAAGAGGGATTTCTCTAAAAGGCAATCTAACACCTAATTACAACTTTCCTCTTACCGTACTTCAACGGGAACAGAACCGTTCAGTGGCAGGCAAGCTAACTGCACCTGCCAACGCGCACACATAGTATAAAAACTTCCACAAGATGCATGTCATCCTAAAAACAATTAAAAAGAATCACAGCTCAATATCCAAATAACCATCCGGCATTATGAGAAATATCAGAAAGTGACCAGGGTACTAATTTTAAGCCCCATTTTGGCATGACTGTGGTTATTAAGGTGAATAGTAAGTACAAAATATATTGCTTAGTGCAAATCATCCAAACAATTGATATTAAAGTGGTTGTGAAGCCACTGTATAATAAACATACCATCCCCTCTGTTAGCTAACGATATGTGTCCTTGTGTCTGTCCTTAAAAAAAATAAATGCTGATTTATATCTTATATCAGAGCATCTCCCGGCGCTCACGTGACTCCTTGGCTCTCTCCTCTACCTGGCTGACAGCTATAGTGGGGGGGAGGGCGAGAACTCCCGCCGACGTCAGCCGGGAGGAGCGGAGCAGAGGAGGAGAGAGCCAAGCAGTTACGTAAGCGCCAATAGAGGCTCTGATATAAGGTATAAATCAACATTTTTTTTTTCAGCACAGACACTAGGAAACATAATGTTAGCTAACAGAGGAGATGGTATGTTTATGATACAGATATTATAGCAGCAGGAAGGGAAGGGGTGGGGAGCAGAGTGGCACAGACTAGCTGACAGGCAGGGAAGGGAGGGGGGAGAGGACAGGGGAGAGCAGAGAGGAGAGCTGCGGATGATGGAGGCATGTAAACTGACCACGGTGTCAGAGCTCAGCAGCCACGATAAACCATGGTCAATATACATGGGGGAGGAAAGAACCAGGCATGATCAGCCAGGTTTTTTAGGTTATGCAAGGGGCCAAATTACGCAGCACTAGCACTGTGCTGCTATACATGCTTTAAGGGAAAAGGATCTTTTTTTTTTTTTTTGATGGGGGGTTACAAATACTTTAAATATTGTATGTGATTACAGTTAGGAACTAAGTCAAAGGAAACTATTAATACATATTAATGTTTGGCAAACTTAATAAAGTGCTGATTACTACTGAGTCTAGTAGCTAGTAGATACAATTGAATAAATAAAGCAAAAACGTTACAGTTAAAGTGGTTCAGAATTCATTCTCTGCATTAAAGGTAAAAAAAAGTCTGCATACAACTTCCCCATCCAGCCCCCCCTTATACTTACCTAAACCTGATCTCGATCCAGCACTGTGCACAAGAGCAGAGGCTCTCTTGGCTCTCTCCCTCCTCATTGGCTCAGATACAGCAGCAGGAGCCATTGGCTGTTAATCACAGCCAGTAAGGAGGGAGTGAGGGTGGAACCCACAGAGCGAGACTCCGGAAAGAGCACACATGAGTGCCCCCATAGCAAGAAGCTTTCTATAGGGGCACTTGGCAGGGATGAGGAGCTAGGAGCACCGACAGGGAACTCGAGATGTGGAGCTACTCTTTGCAAAACCATTGCATACAGAACAGCTAAGTATGACATGTTTGTTATTTTCATTTTAAAAAGATTGATTTACAATCACTTTAATGCAAGCAAAATAGCATACTGGTGCAGAATGCTGTATGAGTTTTGCAGAAACTGTTGCTTCTTCAGTGACTGTGAACAAAATCGGAGAGGGGTGGGGCAGGTAAAGGAAAGAAAGGAGTCAGTTCCAGATTAGTCAATGTCAACAGTAGTGATTTGGACAGGAGTTTTAATTTGTCCAATCAGCTGTTTCCTTTGATAGCAGACAACCAGCCTTATTAGCAAGCATTTAGAGAGATGGGATTGCAGATTGGCATTATGTCTAGTGAAAATAGACCTATTGATGATTTACTAAAAATAGAAAAGAAAATAGGAAAGGTCCTTGACTTTTAGTGACACCAATGGTTTTATCAATGACGCACATCCAAGTTATTGCATCCAAGCGTTTTCCTATTATTTCTGTGGGGGAATGCATTAATGAGTCCTTCCATGAGCAAATGTCCCTTTTAGGCTTCTAAACACAAAGCAAAGATGTGTGAGTGACACCAAGGCACCCAAAAGAGGATGTTCCATGGCATGTGATGTCATGGCACTGGGCCAATACTTTCTGACATTATAGCTATTTAATATGTAGCTGTGTGAAGCTGACAGACACTATATAATGATGCCTTTCTCTTTGCTGCGCGAAAATGCCAAGATGTAGCTCGGTGTAATGTATTCATGTTAATTCATTTCAAATGCACTGATGAAGGTTTCCAGAAACAAAATACTGCTTGAAATGTCATCTCAATAATAAAACATTTGTGCTTTTTTCATAATCCTGCTCATCCCCCAAGGAAATTGGCTCACTTGCCCAGTATAAAAACTGAGGCCCTGTTACAGGGGGACTCACGTGACCATGGAATGTGATACTCATACACAATTGGGTCTTTGGTTCGGTGTACATTTTCCAGAGTCATGTGCTATATGAGGACAGAGCTCCGACTGCACTTCCTTATTCACTGCTGAAAACGTTTCTGAAATTGACTTCTATAAAAAAAAGTGCATAGTAAGAAAGCTGAAAAGTATGTATGCCTTAGTAAGAGTTAATAACAGTATAGTAGAAATAACGTAGTATGACATCATTAATGGGGAAAACCGCATAGAGACCTTTAAACAGAATTCTTTCAAATTTTCGTTAAAAGTAAAAACTTGACAAAAAAAAAATTGCTAAAAAAAAAAACCTGTAATAGTTAACTGTTATCAAGTAGAACTATTCGATGGTAAACATAGGAGAGATAATCTCTCAGTACTACAATTTGATTTTATTATTAGGTGATTTCCTAGTGAAATATAAAAATCTGCTTTCCTTACCTCCTACCATTGATAACGAGGGCAGTGAACAGTATCATGATAATAAAGCATCTTATCCAAACAAGACAAACACTTCCTGAATTGCTGTAGGAAACCTTTGGCAGTGCGGTACAAAGGCTGGAAACTTACACTGATGTTCAGCAGCACTGAGTGAAAGGAGCGTCAGTCAGTTGGGGGAGTCTCAGCTCAGGGAAGAAGATGTGGGGTCCTCTGTGGCTTCTCTGCTCATTGGCTCTGTTTGGGTCTTCTACTCAAGATGTAACCAGCGATGCCAGTGCGTTCTTACAGGAGTTTCAGGCTGTTGGAGAAAAGCTGTATCACCAATCTGCGTTAGCACAATGGGAATACAACACTAACATCTCCAATGAAAATGCTCAAAAAATGGTACGTACAACTTTTTATACATTACTGTTATGGGTAAATTTATAAGTTGAAAAATTTGTTTCAGCAGCAGAACAATCAGTTTTAGTATTCAAAACTGTAGCAGCGTGTAAAAGAGCTCATATTTTGCTGTATTGCAAATTCCAATCCATAAGCTTTGCATCATTTTCATCAAATTACCATCCAACTTTGTTTGGCATCACTTCCTATAACACCAACGTGGGACTTAGAACAAAACACATAAATGTCAGCTTAATCTGCATTGATTAGTGTTCATTGATGCAATGGATTCTTGGGTTCCTGTATTGCTCAGAGCAGACTTTCTCAACGTTTTTAATACAAAGGAACCCTTGAAATAATTTTCATGTCATGTTTTTTTAAACACTCCCCTACTCTAAGAAAAAAATGTTTCAGTAACAATCATGAAATAAAACCAACAGGGAAAATTGTAGTGCCTCTTACATTGGCGATAAGTGGAAAAGTGCCTTCTTATACCGGTAGTCAGTGTAGTGGTCCCATACATTGGTGGTCAGTGGGAGAAGGACCCCTTATATTAATGGTCAATGGGAGAAGGACAGTCTTACACTGTTTACTAGTGGGAACACTGCACCCCTTACATGCAGCTAATAAGATAATTGTTATCAGTCGTGCTGGAAACTTTTTATTGCTCAAGGAACCTCTAGCACCAACAGGCTTCCATGAACCCTAATGCCGCATACACAAGAGCGGAATGTCCGACAGAAAAAGTCTGATGCAAGCTTTTCATCGTATATTCCGATCGTGTGTATGCCACATCAGACTTTTCTTTTTCGAAAATTCTGACGGACCTAGAAACTGAACCAATTCCTATCGGGAAAACCGCTCGTCTGTATGCTGTTCCGACCAAAAACGACGCATGCTCTGAAGCAAGTACGAGACGTCAGCTATTGGTTACTGGCTATTGAACTTCCTTTTTCTAGTCCCGTCATACGCGTTGTACGTCACCGCGTTCTTGATGGACTTTGGTGTGATCGCAAGACAGTTTCAGCAGAATTCCGTCGGAACTCTGTCGGAAAAACCTTCAGAGTTTATTCTGATGAGAAAAGCGGTCGTGTGTACAGGACATTAGTTGAGAAATCCTAGTATTCTAAGTATTAGCTGATGTACTTGCTAAGGCCTAAAGAACAGACTAATGTATGCTTAGTGTATTTTACTACATCAAAGCAGGGGCAGATGGTGGGGAAGCCTGGCTTGTACCATGTTCTCAGAGTTCAAAGTGCTAGAAGTCTATTAAAGTAGAACTATAGACAAAACTTTTTTTTCCACTTTTGATAGAGCAGGGGAGGGTTATAACCCCTATCAGATTTTTTCTTCTATCTATCTCTCACTACCTTCACTTCCTGTCCCATAGCCAAAACAGAAAATGCGTGAATCCCTTGGAACCCCCCAGGTTACCAGAACTAGTGTCTTCATTGGAAGATTTCCCCTCTATTACTTTTCTGGGGAAAAAAAACGAATTTGGGACAGGACAAATAGAGAGGGTGAACCTCCCTAACAGGGGTACAGGCAGCAATAAAAGCTTAATATATGTTCTTATTCCTCTCCAGTCCAAAACTTAAAAAAATAAATAAATAAATAAAGTTTTGCCTTTAGTTATACTTTAAGCTTGAATTATGCTTTATAGTTTGTAGTTCTTTACTAATGTCTAGTTAAGGCCATAAATATTTTTCTTTCCCATTGCACACACACTAAATGCTTTGCTTAATGTATGGGCAGCTGTTTCCTTGCGGTGAGGCGGTGATGTAAAGGATTTAAAGTAGTTCTAAAGGTAGTAGGTTTTTATCTTAATGCAAACCCTCTGTGTGCAACAGCCCCCCTCAGCCCCCCTAATACTTACCTGAGCCCCATCTCGATCCAGCGATGTTGCAAGAGAGACTCGGCTGTCCGGGACTCTCCCTCCTGATTGGCTGAGATTCACATTGGGCGTGAGTCTAATGCCCCGTACACATGGTCGGAAATTCCGACCACAAAATCCGTCAGATTTTTTCCGACGGATTTTGTCCGACACTGGTGTTGCATACACACGGTCGGACAAAGTTGTCGGAAAATCCAAACATCCTGAACGCGGTGACGTTCGTTGCGTACGACGGGACTACGTAGAGGCTAGTAGCCAATAGCTTTGGTCTTGTAATGTGATCTGAGCATGCGTGGCACTTTGTCTGTCGGAATTCGCTACACACGATCGGAAAAAGTCCGATAGGACTTTGTTGTCGGAAAATTTGAGAGCAGGATCTCAAACTTTTTCCGTTGGAAATTCCGACGGAAAAAGTCAGATGGAGCCCACACACGGTCGGAATTTCCGACAACATGGTCCGATAGTGGGCCCCAGGAAAAACACAGGCTTCCCAGGTGGTAGATATACTCCTAACTATAGCTATGAATCCAGCGTGTAACCAAAGTGGGGTCAGAGCATGTAAATGCCATATGGTCTAAGCTAACTCAGCACAGGGTCATATAAAAGAATACCTGCAATAAAAGAGGAAATATACTTACTTTTCTGGGGGCCCATTTGTTGAAACACTGCCTCTTTACTGTTCCTGGGTGTGTAGAATAACCTGCTTCCCCCACCACCGGTAGTAATGTCTCCATCTGCCTAATACTTTATTGTAGAACCTACCAGCCAGTAGGGATGAGCCGAACACCCCCCCGTCCGGCTCGCACCAGAACCCGCGAACGGACCTAAAGTCCGTGCGAGCTTTAGAACCCTATTAGTTATAATGGATGCGAACGTTCGAAATTAAAAGTGCTAATTTTAAAGGCTAATATGCATGTTAATGTCATAAAAAGTGTTTGGGGAGCCGGGTCCTGCCCCAGGGGACATGTATCAATGTAAAAATTTTAAAAAAAAACGGCCGTTTTTTCAGGAGCAGTGATTTTAATAATGCTTAAATTGAAACAATAAAAGTGTAATATTCCTTTAAATTTCGTACCTGGGGGGTGTCTATAGTATGCATGTGAAGGGGCGCATGTTTCCTGTGTTTAGAACTGTCTCTACGCATAGTGTAATTTTTTAAAGTAAAAAAGCTATTTAAATCACTCGCGGCTAATGTGTTATTGACGGCTCCCGTAATACAGAGAACAGTCATTCATTGAAACTCATTCATAAAAAAAAGTCATTGATAAAAAATAAAAAAAATGAAAAAAAAAAGCGTAGGGGTCCCCCCAAATTCAATAACCAGGCCCTTCAGGTCTGGGATGGATATTAAGGGGAACCCCAGCCAAAAAAAAAAAAAAAAAAAATGGCGTAGGGTCCCCCTCAAAATCCATACCAGACCCTTGAGGTCTGGTATGGATTTTAAGGGGAACCCTAGCCCAAAAAAATGGCGTGGGGTCCCCCTCAAAATCCATACCAGACCCTTATCCGAGCACGCAACCTGGCAGGCCGCAGGAAAAGAGGGGGGGACGAGAGCGGCCCCCCTCCCACCTGAACCATACCAGGCCACATGCCCTCAACATTGGGAGGAGGCTTTGGGGGTCTAAGACCCCCAAAGCACCTTGTCCCCATGTTGATGAGGACAAGGGCCTCTTCCCCACAACCCTGGCCATTGGTTGTGGGGGTCTGCGGGCGGGGGGCTTATCAGAATCTGGAAGCCCCCTTTAACAAGGGGACCCCCAGATCCCGCCCCCCCCCTGTGTGAAATGGTAAGGGGGTACCCCTACCATTTCACCAAAAAAGTGGCAAAAATGGTAAAAATGACAGGAGACAGTCTTTGACAATTCCTTTATTAAAATCTTCTTTCTTCTTTCTTCATCCTTCGGTTTCTTCATCTTCTCCTTCCGTCATCTTCTTCCATCTTCTTCCATCTTCTTCTTCCTCCGATCCGCTTCTTCTTGCGCTGGTCTTCTCGTCCTTCTCGTCCGGCATCTTCTTCCGTCGGCGTCGGTGTCGGTGTCTTTTTGGGCCGCTCCGCGCAATGGGAGGCTCCCGCTATGTGAGGCTCCGCTCCGTCTGACAGGTCTTTTAAAACGGAGGGCACCTGGTGACCCCGCCCCCCTCTGACGTCATGGGGAAAGCCATCATGGAATTCCCCATGACGTCCCTGTGCGTCAGAGGGGGCGGGGTCACCAGGTGCCCTCCATTATAAAAGACCTGTGAGGCGGAGCGGAGCCTCACACAGCGGGAGCCTCCCATTGCGCGGAGCGGCCCAAGATGAGACAGAGACACCGACGCCGACGCCGACGGAAGAAGATGCCGGACGAGAAGGACGAGAAGACCAGCGCAAGAAGAAGCGGATCGGAGGAAGAAGAAGATGGAAGAAGATGGAAGAAGATGACGGAAGGAGAAGATGAAGAAACCGAAGGATGAAGAAAGAAGATTTTAATAAAGGAATTGTCAAAGACTGTCTCCTGTAATTTTTACCATTTTTGCCACTTTTTTGGTGAAATGGTAGGGGTACTTTTGTACCCCCTTACCATTTCACACAGGGGGGGGGGCGGGATCTGGGGGTCCCCTTGTTAAAGGGGGCTTCCAGATTCTGATAAGCCCCCCCGCCCGCAGACCCCCACAACCAATGGCCAGGGTTGTGGGGAAGAGGCCCTTGTCCTCATCAACATGGGGACAAGGTGCTTTGGGGGTCTTAGACCCCCAAAGCATCCTCCCAATGTTGAGGGCATGTGGCCTGGTACGGTTCAGGAGGGAGGGGGGCCGCTCTCGTCCCCCCCCTCTTTTCCTGCGGCCTGCCAGGTTGCGTGCTCGGATAAGGGTCTGGTATGGATTTTGAGGGGGACCCCACGCCATTTTTTTTGGCTAGGGTTCCCCTTAAAATCCATACCAGACCTCAAGGGTCTGGTATGGATTTTGAGGGGGACCCTACGCCATTTTTTTTTTTTGGCTGGGGTTCCCCTTAATATCCATCCCAGACCTGAAGGGCCTGGTTATTGAATTTGGGAGGACCCCCACGCTTTTTTTTTGTTTTTTATTAATGAATGACAGTTCTCTGTGTTACAGGAGCCATCAATTCATTAGCCGCGAGTGCTTTTAAATAGCTTTTTTCCTGCAAAAATTACACTTTTTTGCAGGGAAAGTTCTAAGCACAGGAAACCTGCCCCCCTTCACAGGCCACCTATAGACACCCCCCATATGTGATACTGCAATGCTGTTCTAACAGCACGCACACACATATCCCCAGAAATAGAGCACATATTGTCAGCAGCACACTGACACGCTGACACTGACTGAAACAGAATATGCGAGGCCGCCTCTTATACCGTGGGGCGTGTACTAAAGCCCCTGAGCTATAATTGGCTACAGGCATCCTGCCTGTAGCCAATTATGGCTCTCCTCGCTGCCGGCGCTGTGATTGGCCAAGCATGCGGGGTCACAGTGCATGCTTGGCCAATCATCAGCCAGCATTGCACTGCGTGGGCCGCAATGCATTGCGGGCCCGCTCACATCACACGAATTTGATGCGAGCGACCCCAATAGTTCTGGGCTCGCCGAGCGAGCGAACGCCCGGTGCTCGATTCGAACATGGGTTCGAATCGAACACCGGGCCCATCCTTACCAGCCAGTAAAAAATAGCACTGCAGGTAGCAGGGGAAGCAGGCATATGTTATGCTTTTGTTCCTGGAGCCCAGAGGCTTTGAGTGGGATAAAGTCTCAATTTCTTGATTCACATCTTGATTCACATCAGTCTGGTATCCAGACTTCATCATTATTCTCTGCTGTCCACAGTTCTTTATATACCGTGTTCCCCCAAAAATAAGACCTGGTCTTATATTAACTTTGGCTACAAAAAACACACTAGGGCTTATTTTCAGGGAATGTCTTATTTATTTATGGTATGTACAAAAAAGTTCCTCCCCCTGTCAGCTAAGGAGGCAGTAGTGTGAAATTCTGTAATCCCAAAAATAAACCTTAGTTAAAGACCTTTATAAAGGGTCACGTAAAAACCCAGCGGTGCTGATATTACAAGGACCTTAACTAGGGCTTATTTTCAGGGTAGGGCTTATATTGTAGCCATCCCAAAAACTCACGCTAGCTAGGTCTTATTTTCGGGGTAGGGCTTATTTTCGGGGAAACAGGGTATGTGAGCTGATGATGACAGGTCTTTCTCTCTTGCTCCCCCTGCTGTGGGAGCCTGCTACTGGGTGTAAAGGCTGAGTGTTGACAGAACACTAAAAAAGTACAACTCCTGTTAGGCACTGATTTGAGTTTAGTTAGCAGCGTGGATGTGTAGATGTTTTGTTTGTTTCATGCAATGAGCTTGCTGTACACACCTCCTTACAATATATAACCGCTTGACCTCCGTGAGGTTTTACCCCCTTCATGACCAGACCATTTTTTGCTATTCGGCACTGCGCTAAGAACAAGAGAAACAAGGTTTCAGCCACACAGGGCTCAATACAGAAACAAAAACCTTCCCCACTAAAACTCCCACCTACCCTCCACCATGCACCACCCCAGGAAATCCGTCCATAGCATCAAATGCTTTGTGTCCCTCAGGAGTGAAGATAAACATGTTTACAGAATATCAGTATAGCCAAAGACGTAATGCAGTTCCCTCTATAGAATCATAGGAAATCACAACTTGTCCCAGATCATCCCAGAGAGTGAGACCCTAAGGATTAGGCACTGTGCTACTTTAACCACTTGCCGACCAGCCGCCATCATTATACTGCAGCAGGTCGGCTTGTTCCCGCAAATCTCCGTAGCTGTACGTTGGTTCGTTCTAAAGCTATAGCAAAAGCACGCACGCGCCCGCTGCACTGGGGGGAAGCTGATGCGCGTGGCCGGCAGCCACGATGTCCGCCGGCCATCCGCGATCGCTCTACAGAGAGCCAGAATGGGGATCTGTCAATGTAAACAAACAGATCCCTAATTTGTCCAAGAAGTATGGAGTGATCGTCTGTTCCTAGTGATTAGGAACAGCGATCTCTCTGTACTCCCAGTCAGTCCCCTCCCCCCACAGTTAGAAACACCTCCCAGGAAACACATTAAACCTCTTGATCACCAGTAGTGTTATCCCCTTCCCTGCCAATGTCATTTATACAGTAATCAGTGCATTTTTATAACACTGCTCGCTGTATAAATGTCACTGGTCCCAAAAAAGTGTCAAAAGTGTCCGATCCATCCACCGCAATGTCGCAGTCCCACTAAAAATCGATGATCACTGCCATTACTAGTAAAAAAAATATATAAAAAAATGCCATAAATACGGTGGATATAAAAAGTCTACACATCCCTGTTAAAATGTCAGGTTTCTGTGATGTCAAAAAATTAGACAAATAGAAATAATTTCAGAACTTTTTACACATTTAATGTGCCCTCTAAACCGGTGGTCATCAACCCTGTCATCAGGGCCCACTAACAGGCCAGGTTTGCAAGATAACTGAAATACATCACAGGCAATATAATTTGCTGCTTAGTGATTGCAGTATTCTAGTCTGCATCTCCCCAAGGTAATACATAAAACCTGGCCTGTTAATGGGCCATGAGGACAGGGTTGATGACCACTGCTCTAAACTGTACAACTTAGGTGAACAACAAACTGAAATCTTTTAGGTGGAGGGATGTAAAAATAAAAAAATAAAATAATATGGTTGCATAAGTGTGCACACCTTTAAACTAATACTTTGTTGAAGCACCATTTGATTTTATTACAGCACTCAGTCTTTTTGGGTATGAGTCTATCAGCATCTTGACTTGCAATATTTGCCCACTCTTCTTTGCAAAAAAACTCCAGGGCATCTCCTGTGCACAGCCCTCTTCAGATCACCCCACAGATTTTCAATCGGATTCAGGTCTGGGATCTGGCTGGGTTATTCCAAAACCTTAATCTTCTTCTGGTGAAGCCATTCCTTTGTTGATTTGGATGTATGCTTTTGGTCGTTGTCTTGCTGAAAGATGAAGTTCCTCTTCATGTTCAGCTTTCTAGCAGAAGCCTGAAGGCTTTGTGCCAATATTGACTGGTACTTGGAACTATTCATAATTCCCTCTACCTTGACTAAGGCCCCTGTTCCAGCTGAAGAAAAACAGCCCCAAATCATGATGCTGCCACCACCATGCTTCACTGTGGGTATGGTGTTCTTTTGGTGATGTGCAGTGTTGTTTTTGTGCCAAACATATCTTTTGGAATTATGGCCAAAAGATTCAACCTTTCATCTGACCATAACACATTTTCCCACATGCTTTTGGGAGACTTCAGATGTGTTTTTGCAAAATTTAGCCGGGCTTGGATATTTTTCTTCGTAAGAAAAGGCTTCCTTCCGTCTTGCCACTCTACTCCATAGCCTAGACATATAAAGAATGTGGGAGATTGTTGTAACATGTACCACACAGCCAGTACTTGCCAGATATTTCTGCAGCTCCTTTAATGTTGCTGTAGGCCGCTTGGCAGCCTCCCTGTCACTGTTGTGCCATATTTTCTCACTTGATGATGACTGTCTTCACGGTGTTCCATGGTATATCTAATGCCTTGGAAATTATTTTGTACCCTTCTCCTGACTGATACCTTTTAACAATGTGATCCCTCTAATGCTTTGGAAGCTCTCTGTGGACCGTAGCTTTTGCTGTAGGATATGACTAATAAAAAATCAGGAAAGACCTACTAGAACAGCTGAACTTTGTTTCAGGTTAATCAGAGGCACTTTAAATGATGGCAGGTGTGTACGGACTCCTATTTAACATGAGTGTGATTGCTCAATTCTGAACACAGCTACATCACCAGTTATAAGAGGGTGTGCACACTTATGTAACCACATTGTTTTCGTTTTTTATTTTTCCTCCCCCCGCCCAAAAAAGATTTTAGTGTGTTTTTCAATTGAGTTGTACAATTTATTGGTCACATTAAAGGTGGAAAAAGTTCTGAAATTGATTATCTTTATCTCATTTTTTTACAGACTTGTTATATCCACTGTATATCTTATATTTTGTAAACACTATAACTTTTGTGCAAACCAATCAATATACACTTATTGCAATTTTTTTTACCAACAATATGTAAAAGAATCCATAGTGGTCTAAACTGATGTAGACATTTTTTATTTATTTTTTGGATATTTTTTATTTAAAAAGTAAAAAACATTGTTTTTTTTTTCAAAATTGTCGGTCTTTTTTGTTTATAGCGCAAAAAATAAAAACCAGTAGAGGTGATCAAATACCACCAAAAGAAAGCTCTATTTGTGGGAAAAAAACATGTCAATTTTGTTTGGTAACGACATCGCACGACCCCACAATTGTCAGATAAAGTGACGCAGTGTCATATCGCAAATAATTGCCTGGTCATTTAGGGGGAAAATCTTCCGGTCCTTAAGTGATTAACTTCTCAGTCATGCAACACTGTACCCAAATTAAATTTATATCATTTTTTCACACAAATAGAGCTTTCTTTTGGTGGTATTTGATCACAATGTTTTTTTTTTTAAATTATATAATCAAAAAATATGAGAAAACAAAACAACAATATTTTCTACTTTCTGTTATAACACATGTCCAATAAATTCAAGTTTATTCATACAGTTAGGTCAAAATGTATCCTGCTACATGTATTTGGTAAAAAAAAAATCGCCCAAGTTTTTGAGGACACTATACTATTGGGGATAGTATAGTTCTGATCATGACCAGGATACTGATACAGACAGACAGACGCTATACTAGTAATGGCAGGGATCAGCGACTTATAGTGTGACTGTGATAGTGGTGAGCAGTCAGGGACTAGTGCTAACTGACTTTGGCTGGGAGGGACACTAACTGACACTATGTGATGTCTCTAGTAGTGACAGTAATACAGTGATCAGTGATAATACTGTACTAATGACACTGGCTGGGTGACAGGAGTGATCAGGAGGACAATCAAGAGGTTAACTGTGTGTCCAACAAGTGTATGTGTGCTGATTTTACTCACAGACTGGTTGGCTTTTCTTCCTGAATTCAGCTCTGAAAGGTAAGTAAAATCAGGGAGAAGAACCAGCCACATCTGTGTTTACTAACATACACACAGATCTCTGTGCTGTGATTGGCCGTTTTTGCTAGAAAATTGCGCTTATTTTTTTTTTCTACAGGTTACCAGTTTAGAGTTACAGAGGAGGTCTTGTGCTAGAATTATTGCTCTTGCGCTAACTTTCGTGGCGTTCCCTTACATGTGTGGTTCGAACGTTATTTACATATGCAGACGTGACCTACATATGTGTCTGCATGCGAGCATGAGGGGACGGGGGTGCCTTAATTTTTTTTTTTTTTTAATAGTTTATTTTTATTTTTTTATTTTTACACTTTCCCTTTTAATAATTTTTTTATCACTTTTATTCCTATTACAAGGAATGTAAACATCCCTTGTAATATGAATAGGGCATGACAGGTCCTCTTCTTGCCTCTAGGCTGGTAAGCCTGAGATAAAAAGAAAAAACAATCTCGGCTTTCCAGTTGAAAAACATCAATGTTTACATCTGCTGAGGCTTGAAGTGACATCATAACATCGTGCCCGGCCTCCAAAAGTTATAGAGATTACCGGGGACCATCTAGTCCTCGGTCAGCTCTATGGTAAACGCCCGCCGCCGGCTGATTCATTCTCCAGCTCTCAGAACGCACAGGCGAGATGGTAGAAACACCATAGGGCGTTGGCATGGGGGGTGACCCCTCCCGCCGCCTGTAAAAACAATCAAACCGCTGAACAGCCACTGGTCATGTAACCGGGTGACCCTGCCCCCTTCTGACATCACGTGACGTCAGAGGGGGCGGGGGGTCACCCGTTTATGTCACCGGATGGCCCCGCCCTTGCCTATATAACAGCTGTCAAAGCTAAGAAACAGCAGTCAGCAGGACGCCTCCCATCGAGGCGGAGCTTCTTTTTTCTATTTTTCAGGTCTGTCGGGTGGCGTGATTGAAGATGGATGGACATCGTGGGACACTTTTTTTTTAATAAAGGAATTGTCAAAAACTGTCTCCTGTCGTTTGTACTTTTTTGGGTGAATGGGTACAATGTACCCCTACACATTTGCATATGGAGGGGGTTGGGATCTGGGGGCCTCCTTGTTAAAGGGGGCTTTCAGATTCCAATAAGCCCCCTGCACACAGACCCCCACAAGCACCGGGCAAGGGTTGTGGGGATGAGGCCCTGGTCCCCATCAACATGGGGACAAGGTGCTTTGGGGTGGACCCCAAAGCACCCTCCCCATGTTGAGGGCAAGCGGCCTGGTATGGTTCAGGAGGGGAGGGGGGCACTCGCTCGTCCTCCCCCTTTCCCCGCCTACTATGGCTGCTTGCTCGGATAAGGGTCTGGTATGGATTTTGGGGGGGGACCCCACGCCATTAAAAAAAAAAAGAAAATTGGCGTGGAGTTCCCCTTAAAATCTATACCAGACCCGAAGGGCCTGGTATGGATTTTGGGGGGCCACACTGTTTTTTTTTTTTAAATTTTGGTGTGGAGTTCCCCTTAATATCCATACCAGACAATGAGGGCCTGGTATGGACTGGGGGGGGGGGGGGGGACCCACGCCGATTTTTTCATTGATTTTTTATCTATTTTGCCGGGATCCGGCAGTACATTAGCAATTTTAAATAAAAAAATTTCCTTAAGAAATTTCATTTTTCTGCGGCACAGTAAAACACATGAGAAAGATGCGCTACTTTACAGGTAGACTAAGGGAACCCCCCAGGCATGATATTTAAAGGAATATTTCATTTTTATTGTTTTACTTTAAGCATTATTAAAATCACTTCTCCTGAAAAAATGGCTTTAAAACCTTTTTTTTGCATTGATATATGTCCCCTGGGGCAGTACCTGGGTCCCAAAACACCTTTTATGGCAATAACTTGCATATAAGCATTTAAAATTAACACTTTTGATTTTTCCAGTTCGTCTCCCATAGACTTTAACGGTGTTCACATGTTCGCGCAAATATTCTGTCTGTTTGCATGTTCTGGTGAAAACCGAATCGGGGGGGTGTTTGGCTCATCCCTAGTCAAGTCCGTCTATTGCACCTAACTCTACCTTCTCCGTGTGTTGACAATACTGTCCAGGTTTGGCTCTGTTGCTCCTCCATAGAGTGCAGCCACTCAAAGACTGGCCACACTTCCCTTCTGCGCCCAGAAAGAAAACAAATCAGTCCTATGGCATCTCAGCCATTCTGGAACAGCCTTGTAAAGCGTATTTGTATCAATGAATACAAGGTGTTCTCTGAATGGTGAAGAGGTAGACTGATTACATCATGATCAAAAGTCTAATACTACAACAAACCTTTCATCCAACCTCCAAATGATTGCATTTTGTTATTTTGAAAAGCCAGTATAAAGAAAAGTAGTGTATTTACGTCTTCATGTTCTGTGTAGCCGGGGACATGGAAGGGGTATGTTCTTTGCCTGCATAGTTTATTCTCTTTTTAGAAGGTTGGGAGGTGTACAGTTTAATATCCAATAGATTTACATTAATGCTCTATCAACCTGCATATAACTAACTTGCACTGCATGATAGGAAGTGTTATAATTACTTTGTAACCACCCTATTTGCTCCTTATATGGAAGGCTGTACAGAAGAATACAAAACATTGAACTATAGTGTTATAGTATTTAACTACAAATGACAGGCTTTCAAAAGAGCCTTGTATTAGGCATAATCAGGTAGACATGCTATACTGTATATCGTTTCTACAACTCTAAGGATCTTGTGAAAACAGTGATAATGCATGAGAAATGTAAAGCAAAGGAGAAGGCCTTCAAAAAATATCTTCTATGAACAGGTGAGTTGCCAGCTAGATAAAGGAAGGCCCGTAGATGTGGTGTATCTGGATTTTTCAAAAGCATTTGACACAGTTCCCCATAAGCGTTTACTGTACAAAATAAGGTCCGTTGGCATGGACCATAGGGTGGGTACATGGATTGAAAACTGGCTACAAGGGCGAGTTCAGAGGGTGGTGATAAATATGGAGTACTCAGAATGGTCAGGAGTAGGAAGTGGGGTCCTGTGCTGAGACCAATCCTATTTAATTTGTTCAAAAACGACCTGGAGGATGGGGTAAACAATTCAATCTCTGTATTTGCGGACGATACTAAGCTAAGCAGGGCAATAACTTCGCCACAGGATGTGGAAACCTTGCAAAAAGATCTAAACAAATTAATGGGGTGGGCAACTACATGGCAATGAGGTTCAATGTAGAAAAATGTAAAATAATGCATTTGGGTGGCAAAAATATGAATGCAATCTATACACTGGGGGGAGAACCTCTGGCGGAATCTAGGATGGAAAGGGACCTGGGTTCCTAGTAGATGATAGGCTCAGTAATGGCATGCAATGCCAAGCTGCTGCTAACAAAGCAAACAGAATATTGGCATGCATTAAAAAGGGGATAAACTCCAGAGATAAAACGATAATTCTCCCGCTCTACAAGACTCTGGTCCGACCGCACCTGGAGTATGCTGTCCAGTTCTGGGCACCAGTCCTCAGGAAGGATGTACTGGAAATGGAGCGAGTACAAAGAAGGGCAACAAAGCTAATAAAGGGTCTGGAGGATATTAGTTATGAGGAAAGGTTGCGAGCACTGAACTTATTCTCTCTGGAGAAGAGACGCTTGAGAGGGGATATGATTTCAATATACAAATACCATACTAGTGACCCCACAATAGGGATACAACTTTTTCGCAAAAGGGAGTTTAACAAGACACGTTTCCACTCATTAAAATGAGAAGAAAAGAGGTTTAACCTTAAACTACGTAGAGGGTTCTTTACTGTAAGAGTGGCAAGGATGTGGAATTCCCTTCCACAGTTGGTGGTCTTAGCAGAGGGCATTGATAGTTTCAAGAAACTATTAGATAAGCACCTGAACGACCGCAACATACAGGGATATACAATGTAATACTGACATATAATCACACAAATAGGTTGGACTTGATGGACTTGTGTCTTGTTTCAACCTCACCTACTATGTAACTATGTAACACTAATCCTAAAAAGCTCAGGTCTTGTTAGGGTTGTTGCATTGTGACATACTGTATATGTAAAGTATATTATGGCCATAAAGTAACGAAATTGGAAAAGATCAACCTTTCAACGATAAAGACTAATGTGAGCAGAGGAAATGGTTTTGTAACATCTAAAAGCAAAACGCTTGAATAGTGCTTGACTTGAATAATGAAAATGGTTTTATTTGCTAATTGCTTGATAAAAAATATTACTTCCTTCCTTTGTATTTAGCCATGCATGGCTGCTGCCGATTACTTCTCTTGATAGAGACTTCCCTGATCCAGGCTCCAGACACTATTACATCCAGCATCAATGTTAAATATGAGTTATGGGTTACTCTTCCTAACCAGCACTAGGACGGACAACTTCTGTCTTTCTTGTTTGTCTTTTTTTTTGGTTTGAAAAGGCACTTAAATTTAAATGTGCTCTTACTCTCCTCAAACAAATGTAGTGCTTACACCCGAAGAGCTGCTTGATGTTTTGGGTCGG
The DNA here is from genome assembly GCA_028564925.1 of Lithobates sylvaticus. Taxonomy (NCBI): domain Eukaryota; kingdom Metazoa; phylum Chordata; class Amphibia; order Anura; family Ranidae; genus Lithobates; species Lithobates sylvaticus. The sequence goes on along the minus strand of CM053027.1, from coordinate 91,699,317 downwards.
AAACAAATGGAGAGGCGGCTCTGAGTGCAATAGTTTTTTAACAGGGATAACAATTTATTAGTAGCTCAATAGTAAAACTCACATTTTTGTGATAAAATCAGGCATGGTATGCAAGTAAGGAAGTGGTATCTCCTGGTGCTGTGCTGTGTCATGGGATCGCAGGCAGGACCCTATTACCTCACTTATCAAACTTAAATAATAAAGAAAAGAGACGCAGACCAGTGTTGGATTATATAGGCCGCGGCTGTTTATTATTGGTTTCAAAAATATTTATTCATCAGACAAGAACTAAATATATAACTTTTAACAGCCTAGCCATACAGCCCAGGCTGCATAAATAAATAACTTACTTTATAAATTTCCCAAAACACTTCAAATATATAATTGAAAATCATTAATAACGCTTTAAACAAACTAGTCCGCCTTTGCATAATTGCAAAAGTGACACCACCACATAATTACAGCCGCGACAAAAGGGGAGGGGGGGGGGGGAGGGGAACACCACAGCTTAGTCTTCTGAGGCGAATTGAGCCTGACTGGACGGAACCCCCTTTTTATAGCCCCTATGGGGGCCAGCTAGGCCAGTTTAAACTGGATTTTCCCGGGCTAAACCACGAGCCTCAGGAGAGGTCACCTGTATTCCTCTCCCAAGACACGTGAGCCAGCTAGATTCCCCCAGGGGACCTGAGCCCCTAGGGGAACTTGAAACTGCCTGTCCCTACCGCTCTCCCATGAGGAAAAGGGGAGTTGAAACTGTTCCCCTTTTCCTATCATGGGATCGCAGGCAGGACCCTATTACCTCACTTATCAAACTTAAATAATAAAGAAAAGAGACGCAGACCAGTGTTGGATTATATAGGCCGCGGCTGTTTATTATTGGTTTCAAAAATATTTATTCATCAGACAAGAACTAAATATATAACTTTTAACAGCCTAGCCATACAGCCCAGGCTGCATAAATAAATAACTTACTTTATAAATTTCCCACCAGACAGGTGGACTCAAGACCGCCTGTCCCTAAACCCCCTAACGCGGCCATCTCAACACATGAACTGAGGTCTGCGTTAAAAATATCTAAACCGATTTCTGACAGGTGAATTTCATCCTGTCTATATAAACCACGGATGCCACCCTCCAATTCTATATGCCTAAATGATATAATGCCTAACTGTGTAAGTAATTTGGACACCGCTCTATTAATCCGCTTTCTTATTCTTTCCAATGGGTGCATGGAAGGAAAAGAAAGCCAACGAAACCTTTGCACTATTTCAGAGAAAACAATAACCGTGTTAGGCAAAGCTAGTTGAATCCTCTGTAAATCGTCTCTAATGTTAAAAATAATGTCCAACGTTTTTTGTTTTCCAATGTCATTTCCCCCAAGATGTACAATCAGTACATCTGGTGGGGGAAATTTGAGAAAAAGACCTGTAAATTCCCCCAGCAGATCAGCCCATAACATTCCCCTCTTTCCTGACCAAAAAACTTCGAATTGTCCGGAATCCAAGCCTAAATTATCAGAATAAACTCTTTCTTTAGCCCTCAGGTGTGCCCAAAAGACGTAGGAGTGTCCAATTATCCAAATTACTTTTCGGCATAAACCTGGAATGAATCAAAGAGAAAGATTAGGACGAATATATAATAAATAACTATTCGATTTCCATCTTCCCACCTTCTTAACTATACTATCATCCAAACCTAATCTAGAAGCCTCAGTGGCTGCTCCAATTCTAAAAGAATGTGACGTCAAATTAACCTTATCCAATTTTAAAAACTTTAAACATTTTTTAAAAACGCACACGAACTGATACCTAGTGAGAGGGGAGCCAGACTCGTGTAAGAACAAACCCTGACCACCCGACGGCCGGACACTGAGATATTTATTTAATAAACCCAAAGGACAGATTGAAGAGTTGCGGCCTGCGTGCAACGTGATCCAACTGCCTTTACCTAACTGATCAGTTTTAGATTTTCTCAAAAATATCCTCAAGGATGTGTCTGATACAAAAATATCCGAGGCCCGAATAGTTGGTAACTCAGAAGCTCTGAGTGCTGCGAAAAAGGTAATAGAAAAAACTGCTCTAAATAACGTAGCCTCAAAGGAAGAAAAACAGACTTGTTCCGATGCTAAACAGAGTTTTTCTAAAACTTCCGGAGTAATAGGAAAACGGGAATCCGGTTTAAAATTGTCCTTCTTATAGCCTTTTAAGGCTTGCCTAACAGAAAAATAAGCTAAACAAGAAGGCAAGTTATTAAGTTTGAGAAAAAAGGACAAACCGGCCAAGGTTTTATTAACATATGACCAAGAATATTGCTTATGAAACAAAAAATTCAAAAATAACAATACTAAACCTTCCGAAAAAGCACTCATAGGAGCATTGATCGAATTTAAAAAGGCAACCCAAAGCAACCAGGCCGATTGATATCCAGCCCAGGTCGAAGGGGCCAAAGAATTCCGAATCGAATCAGCAATAGGTTTCAAAAAAGGTCCCACAATTCGTGTGGACAAGGTATCCCTACTTGGTCCGCGGACGGGAACAGTTGAAAGAAACGATCCATCTGCAGGCGAGACAATGCGTCCGCCACATCATTGTCTTTTCCCGCCACATGAATCGCTTTTAACCAGATATTCCAATGCAAACATTGAAAAATCATGTGGCGCAACAAGACAATGACTGGCATAGACTTAGACGTTAAACAATTAATTGCATACATGACTCCCTTATTATCAGTCCGGACTAAAATTCTTTTGTTCTGAAAATAAGGGGCCCAAAGTTCCAAAGCAACTATAATAGGGAATAATTCTAGCAAAACTATATTCTTTGTATAACCTAATCTTATCCATCTCGGGTTCCACACGTCCGCACACCAATGTGATTGCCAAATTGCAGCAAAACCACATGATCCCGCCGAGTCAGTAGAAAGAAAAAACTCTTTATCCAGAATGAATTCATCCTGCCATAAGGCTCGACCATTGAAATGTTGTAAAAACTGTAACCATACCAAAAGATCCTCTCGCATATCATGAGTAATCCTGATATGAGAGAAAGGAGATTTAAAACCCGAGATGGAATGATAAAGTCTTCTGGAAAAAATCTTGCCAATGGGCATGATCCTTGAAGCAAAGGCCAACAGACCTAATAAGGATTGCATGTCCTTCAAACAAACCTTCTTTTTGCGAATAATAAACAGTAACTGTACTCTAAGTTTCGTTACCTTTTCTTCCGGGAGACGAAATTCCATTAACTCTGTATCGATAGTAATACCCAGAAAATCCAAACAAGTTGAAGGCCCGGCCGTTTTGTCAACAGCCAGAGGAACATTGAAGTGATGACAAATATTAAAAAATGTGTCTAATAAATTTGAACAGTCAGGGGAGGAAGGGGGGCCTAAAAACAAAAAATCATCTAGATAATGAATGATCAACTCAGAACCGGATAAAGAGACTACCACCCATTCCAAAAATGAAGAAAAGGTTTCAAAATAAAAGCAGGACAGGGAACAACCCATTGGTAAACATTTGTCAAAATAGAATTTATTTTGAAAGAAAAAACCTAGTGAATTAAAACAAGAGGGATGTATAGGAAGAAGACGGAAAGCTGATTGAATATCAGCTTTTGCCAAAAATGCGCCCTTTCCCAGATACCTAAGCTTCTTTAGCGCATCTTCAAAAGAAGCATAAGTAACCGAAGAAAGGCTGTCCTCAATTTGGTCATTCAATGATTGACCCTTTGGGAAGGATAGGTGATGAATAAGCCTGAAAGAATTTCTTTCTTTTTTGGGGACAATACCCAAAGGGGAAATTCTAAAATTAGAAAATGGAGGAGAGAAAAATGGGCCTGCTATTCTTCCTGCCGAAAGTTCCTTAAAAATCTTTTCTTCTACTATTTCTGGAAATTGATCTATAGATTTCAAATTGTTTACCATGGTACAACCTGTACCCAAATATTTAGGAAGCAAAAACCCTTCATCAAAACCTTCAATGAGGAGCTGGGCCTTCAACTTGTCTGGGTAAGCCCTGAGCCACGGTAGCATGTTTACCAGCTTCACTGGCGTTGAAGCCTTTTTGAAAAGATCCTGCTTGTTGAGTAACCGAGGACATTTTCTTAAAACATTTAGATACCGAATGTGCTCCGGAACAAAATGCGCATTCGTGTCTATATTTGCAGGAGTTTGGCCATCTGCACTGAGAATCGTTGAAGTTGAAACAAATACCTTTCTTGTATCCGGTATTGTTGGCTGCGTTTTGAGAAGTCTGAGGCTGCCTGGAATATGCCCTTTGGGGAAGAAAAAGATTGAGCCAGAGGCTCACGTCTTTTACTCCCCACTTCAAAATCGGGTAAACAGACAATTTTTGACGAAAGGCCTCATCATACGTATACCAAGCCGTACCTCCGAAATTCTTAAACGCTTCCAATATAATGTCTAAATGCTGAAAAAGTCCAGAACTTTTCTCAGGAAATTTTTCACATAAGATGCCAGAAAATATACAATAAGCCTGCAACCAGTTGTTGAAAGACCTGGACACAGGCCTACGTCTATCTTCGTCGTCTTTTTTGTCAGTTCTACTAATAAATTCTTTTGCAGAAGGAAGCAAAGATAAAAGATCCAAAAATTCACCCTTCCAAATTTTTTCTTTTATTGTCATAGATAGATGGAAACCTAACGGAGAGCTTTCACAAGGAATAGACTCTTTTAAACATGTTTCGGGTAAATTTTGAGATCTTGCCGACTGATATGCAAAAGAATTATCTAATGTATCATTATTCAAACTTGATATGTGATCAGTAGTAAAACCACTAGATGGCGCCCATATCCCCAACGCTGCATTATTAGCTGTAGGTTGAGCAGAGGCACCTAGTGTATGTACTTCCTGAATTAATTTTTGCAAAAGCTCAGAAATATTATTAGTAATATTAATAGGTAACTCACCAACCCCACTAGAGTTAGTTGGCGGAATATTAAATGTCGACCTTATGGAATCTTCCTCATTCCCCATGCCAGTTGAAGCCATGGGAGCTGGGCCAATAGCCATGCCTGTGACAGACCCTGACTGAAATGCTGTGGGATGTTGTCGTGGAGATGCTGTGTTGTGATGTGGTCGGATCGACCTTCCGTCGAAAAATTCGTTCCTGGCTACGCTAATCGACACTTCGCCTGTAGGTGCGCCCACCGCGGACGAAACTGATCCTCTTCTCCCTACGCTGCTGCACCCGCCTCTCACCGCTCCCCTAGACATTCGACCTGTAGCTCCGCCCCGGCTCTGGGAAGCCCTGCCTTGCCGTCTAGCTGACTCCGCTCGAGGTGGTGAAGGGGAAAACCTGCGGCGCGGGGTACGCCTTCTCCTGGCTGAGTTACTTACATCAGCGGCGGCGCCTCCTCTTCTTCGCCTTTGACACAGGAATTCTTCTTGCGGCTCTGTGTGTTCTTCCTCCAAACGGGGCACGGGCGAATGGCGGGACGGTACTTCAGCCGACATTTCGATGTCGGTCACTGGACCCCAGGCTTCAGCGGCGGCAGTTGCGGCTCCCACCGGAGCCTCTTGACGCGAAGTCCTCGGTAAGTCAAGGCACTGCCGAATCCAATCTTCACCGCCATCTTCTCCTGCCCGTTCGATAAGCCGTCTCAGCAGACTCATCTTCTGGCCTCAGAAGACACTGTTTGCTCAATGGGAGTGAACCCTAGAACACCACAGCTTAGTCTTCTGAGGCGAATTGAGCCTGACTGGACGGAACCCCCTTTTTATAGCCCCTATGGGGGCCAGCTAGGCCAGTTTAAACTGGATTTTCCCGGGCTAAACCACGAGCCTCAGGAGAGGTCACCTGTATTCCTCTCCCAAGACACGTGAGCCAGCTAGATTCCCCCAGGGGACCTGAGCCCCTAGGGGAACTTGAAACTGCCTGTCCCTACCGCTCTCCCATGAGGAAAAGGGGAGTTGAAACTGTTCCCCTTTTCCTATCATTCTGTGCTCTGGTTAACTTCCATATAGATGAAAATGCCGGCTCAGGAAGGCGGCCTCGGAACGAGGCTTGAGAAGCAGAAGACAGCTGGGTCAGGGGGATAGCGTCATCGGTGTAGGACGCGTTTCTCGAGCATGCGCACTTGGATCTGCCTTGTTGAGAAAAGAGCGCGACTTGTAAGAAGATCCAAGTGCGCATGCTCGAGAAACGCGTCCTACACCGATGACGCTATCCCCCTGAGCCAGCTGTCTTCTGCTTCTCAAGCCTCGTTCTGAGGCCGCCTTCCTGAGCCGGCATTTTCATCTATATGGAAGTTAACCAGAGCACAGAATGACACAGCACAGCACCAGGAGATACCACTTCCTTACTTGCATACCATGCCTGATTTTATCACAAAAATGTGAGTTTTACTATTGAGCTACTAATAAATTGTTATCCCTGTTAAAAAACTATTGCACTCAGAGGCGCCTCTCCATTTGTTTCTTTTCACAGTTCCTGAACACGGTTTCAGTTTTACCTTGAAGGCTGCCCTGTATGCTTACCCCAGGATCCATTCATAGATTTCACCTCCCACATGGACTGAGCTTTAGACATGTGCAATTCGTTTAGTTTTTTTTTCGTTTTTTTTTTTTTTCGTTTTTTTTTTCGTTATTTTCATTCGTTCGTTTTAGTACGAATGAACGAATCATTCGAATCGTACGAATACGAATAACGAATCGTAACGAATCGTTCGAATCGTACGAATCCGAATAACGAATCATTCGAATCCGAAAAACAACGAAAATCCGAAAAAAAATAATTAGAAACAACGAATGTACTAATGAAGAAAATCCGAAAAACGAAAACGAACGAAAACGAACGAAAAAATTTGTAACTTTTTTTTTTGTTGAATTGGTCATTTTCCGTGTCCCTTACAATGGTGCTGCTAAACGTGCTTTGAATGGATTGAACCAAAAAATTCGTACAAAAATGTTTTTTTCGATTCGTAACTTTTTTTTTTTTTTTTTTTTTTTCGATTTGTAATTTTCCATGTCTCTATTGAACCAAAAAATTCGTACATTCGTAACTTATTTTTCGATTCGTAACTTTTTCTTTCCGATTCGTAACTTTTTTTTCGATTCGTAACTTTTTTTTTTTTTTTTTTCGATTTGTAATTTTCCATGTCTCTATTGAACCAAAAAATTCGTACATTAGTAACTTTTTTTTCGATTCGTAACTTTTTTTTATTTTTTTTTTTCGATTTGTAATTTTCCATGTCTCTATTGAACAAAAAAATTCGTACATTCGTAACTTTTTTTCGATTCGTAACTTTTTTTTTTCGATTCGTAACTTTTTTTATTTAAATTTTTTCGATTTGTAATTTTCCATGTCTCTATTGAACCAAAAAATTCGTACATTCGTAACTTTTTTTTCGATTCGTAACTTTCTTTTTCGATTCGTAACTTTTTTTTTCGATTCGTAACTTTTTTTTTTTTTTTTTTTTCGATTTGTAATTTTCCATGTCTCTATTGAACCAAAAAATTCGTACATTCGTAACTTTTTTTCGATTCGTAACTTTTTTTTTTAGATTCGTAACTTTTTTTTAGATTCGTAACTTTTTTTTTTTTTTTTTTTTTTTTCGATTTGTAATTTTCCATGTCTCTATTGAACAAAAAAATTCGTACATTTGTAACTTTTTTTTCGATTGGTAACTTTTTTTTTTCGATTGGTAACTTTTTTTTTCGATTCGTAAATGATTAAAATGTAATAATAGCATACACATTACATCAAATTATGAATTAAGCTCCGATTACGAATCTACGAATGTTACGAATGTACGAATAAATACGAATGTGTCTGAAAATTAAACTAACGAAAAAACGAATCAACGAAAAAATAACTCTTACGAATGTACGAATCATTACGAATCCGAACAACGACGACTTACGAATGTACGAATCGTTACGAATCGACGGAAATGAAAAAAACGAAACGAAAAAAAAAAAAACGATTTTTTTTCGGAAACGAAAAAAACGAAACGAAAATAAACGAATTTTTTGGTTGTGCACATGTCTACTGAGCTTTTCAATCTATGGACTTGTAACCTATGTATATATTGTATATACCAAATACTCAATTCAATTGGAAGAACTTATCGAGATATTTTAACATATGTGCCTATACTCGTTGTGATGTTTTGGGTCCCCTGTTCTTGTTCCCATGACTGTGAACAGTTCTGTAGTCTCTGACACACCTGGCTGAGCTGAGAATATAGATGTAGACACCTGTGCATATGAATACCCCCAAACACAGCAATACATATAAACCAGAAAATGACACAGACGCATTTAAGTAGCAGCAAAATATATTATATGAAATTTGTGTAAGTAAGAAAAGGTTATACAGGGATATATTAGCAAGGAAAGGGTATACTGAATTGGTTCACCATGAAGAGTTATAACACAGCAGTCAACTCTTAAACATCAGCAAACAGTAGTATTGTATTTGCCAACCGATATAATTAACAGGCTGCAAATAGTAAGTACTTCATAGTCCACCGCTTTCTTGAACCTACATGGGGTAGCCTAACTGAGAGGAAGACCTATAGGTGGTTACCGCAGCAACAGTCAGCAATCAGTAGTGCAAATGTGCTAAACCTTCTGATGGCCAGCTTGTCGGGCCCAAAACCTTGCATTGGAGCAGTCTGGATAATGTTCCTTTAAGAGTTGGTGAATGCAAAAGTAAAGTGTTCCTAGCTGGCAAATGTGAAAACTGCGCCACAAATGTAGAATTAAAAATCAATAATAATGATAACAAATGCCCAAAAGTAAATAGTGAAGACAAATACTGTGCAATCCAGTGAAAATCTCAATATCCTGATGTAGGATTCATATGAACAGTATTATTTATATTTTAAATAAATCAATTAACAGTACGGTATCACGCTATGGTCCTCTGTTTGATTTATATGGCCCATGCTGTTACGAACCACATGAATCGCTGAGTCCCAGGGTTCACATCCACCGGGAGGAGGTTGCTGTGAAGGTTCCATTCCCTGTGTTTAAGATCGTGGCTGGGTTCATATGAATGCTACTGGCTTTTACCATCTGGTAAGCGGCTTTCTTATCGGTGGTGGTATTCACTATAAGTGTGGAGCACAGCAGTGGTTTATTAAGGACATTGGCATAATAAGGGACTGTTCTTTCAAGTTCACTACCACCTTTTTTTCTACACCTATGAACTAAGAAAATTATAGTGCAATCGTTGTTCATTTCAGCACCATCAATATATTGAGATTTTCACTGGATTGCACAGTGTTTGTCTTCACTATTTACTTTTGGGCATTTGTTTTCATTATTATTGATTTTTTTTTGAAACCCCAGGTTATTAAAGATTTTACATAAAGAGCAGGTTACAAAGCAAACATTGAATAACGTACAGTTATGCAGGTGGTAGTCAGGTTATTACATCAATGAGGAGTCTACCTAAAGTTGGGAGCTAGCTAAGTGGAAGTTTATTCATGGGGGGTATGCATTTAGGGTGTTTGAGCCAAAGGTTCCAGTTCTTTTAAAATCTAGGTAGTTGTAAGTAGGCTTTGGCGTGCATAAATTCCATCAAACAGTGGTTGTTCAAGAGGGCAGTTATTTCTATTATAGAGGGGGAGTTGGGAGATTTCCAGTTTTTGGCAATAGCCAGTCGTGTTGCAATAAAGACATGGGAGACGATCGTGCGTGAAGAGCAAGGCCACAATTCCATGTCTAGGCCTAATAGTACCATTTGCGGAGTTAGTGGTACAGGATTCGGTAGAATGGAAAGGAGGAGTTTTGAGAGTAGAGTCCACAATGTGGCGAGGATTGGGCAGTCCCACCATACGTGGAATGGGGTTCCAGGTGATCCACAATTTCTCCAGCAGAGATTCGATGAATTAGGGTAGAATCAGGCAAGTCTGGATGGTGTGAGGTACCAGTTGTGGAATAATTTTTGGACAGTTTCCCATTATTATTGATTTTTAATTGTACATTTGTGGCACAGTTTTCTTTGTTACCATTTGCACTGTGTTTATCCCACATCACTGCAGCCTATTCACTTATTCATTTTCCTTTTATTTTTATTTTTGTTTTTATTTGTATATGGTTATTCTTTTTGGTCAGCGCAATTTTTTCTATGTTATAAATCTGTACCTCTGCTAGTAGCTGCAGTGTATGGCTGGTCAGCGACAGCTCACCAATCCTGTGTAGTCAGAGACTTTCTATCCAATTGACTGGCAAAAGGGCTTCCCTCTTTCACTCTAGGAGTATCCTCGCTGTGTGAATGCACGAAAAACAAAAAAATAAACATCAGCGCAATTATATACTACTTAATTTACCAGTGAAATTTATTTTACTGCTGCTGACACTATATACGTTCCCACATATGCACACAGAATCCTAATACTTTAACAGTGTCGCTCAGTGTCCACACTATTATACACATTGTTGACAAATTGGAATTCTCTGACTGCATGGCAGGCTCCTCACAGTCCAGGTCACGGTCCAAGGCTCCAGAGTAGTGTCTGCTCTGCCTCCTCTGCCCCAGGGTGGAACCTGCTCTGCCTCCATTGCCCCAGGGTGGTATTCACTTGCCGCCCCTGCCCCAGGGCAGTAGTGTATTTAGGTTTTGTGCTGCCCTAGGCCTGACTAAACTCGTGCACCCCCTAATTTAAATATAATATGACCCACCCCTTGCTGTTTAAGACCTGCCCTGAGTGGGAACATTAGTTCTGAGGGCCTGGGGGAAGGGAGTGCAATGGATTCCTTTAATTTGCATAGATTTCCTCTCACTTCCTTTTTGGCTATGGGGCAGGAAGTGAAGGGAAATCTCTGCAATGGGACAGGGATGGTAAAAAAATAAACAGCGCAAGCTGGCGGGAACTCTTTCCGTGCTGCCCCCCTGCAAAGTGCTGCCCTAGGCCTGGGCCTTGTTGGCCTAGGCCAGGATACAGTGTTGCCCCAGGGTGGTATCCGCTCTGCCTTCCCTGCTCCAGGGTGGTATCTGTTCTGCCTTCCCTGCTCCAGGGTGGTATCTGTTCTGCCTCCCCTGCTCCAGGCTGATATCCACTCTGCCTCCCCTGCTCCAGGGTGGTATCTGTTCTGCCTCCCCTGCTCCAGGCTGATATCCGCTCTGCCTCCCCTGCTCCAGGGTGTTATCTGTTCTGCCTCCCCTGCTCCAGAGTGGTATCCACTCTGCCTCCCCTGCTCCAGGGTGGTGTCTGCTCTGCCTCCCCCACTCCAGGGGGGTATCCTCTCTGCCTCCCCCGATCCAGGGTGGTATCCGCTCTGCCTCCTCTGCTCCAGGGTGATATCCGCTCGGCCTCCCCTGCTCCAGGGTGGTATCTGTTCTGCCTTCCCTGCTCCAGGGTGGTATCTGTTCTGCCTCCCCTGCTCCAGGCTGATATCCACTCTGCCTCCCCTGCTCCAGGGTGGTATCTGTTCTGCCTCCCCTGCTCCAGGCTGATATCCGCTCTGCCTCCCCTGCTCCAGGGTGTTATCTGTTCTGCCTCCCCTGCTCCAGAGTGGTATCCACTCTGCCTCCCCTGCTCCAGGGTGGTGTCTGCTCTGCCTCCCCCACTCCAGGGGGGTATCCTCTCTGCCTCCCCCGCTCCAGGGTGGTATCCGCTCTGTCTCCCCCGCTCCAGGGTGATATCCGCTCGGCCTCCCCTGCTCCAGGGTGGTATCCGCTCTGCCTCCCCTGCTCCAGGGTGGTATCCACTCTGTCTCCCCTGCTTCAGGGTGGTATCCGCTCTGTCTCCCCTGCTTCAGGGTGGTATCTGCTCTGCCTCCCCTGCTCCAGGGTGGTATCCGCTCTGCCTCCCCTTCTCCAGGGTGGTATCCTCTCTGCCTTCCCTGCTCTCAGACAGAGATTGCCGGCTCACTATCCTCATTGTACTCACAGATAGGTCACAGTCTATCTCAGCCCTGGTTTCTCCCTGCAGAAAAAGAGAGACCTTTATTTCTCCTTCAGCCCAGCAAAACTAACACTGTCCCTCCCCATTAATGTCTCTCTCTTGAGAATTGTAGTTTTGCAGACAACCTGTAGTATAGCTCAGTCTCTATGGCAAACTATATGTGCCACAATCCTCCACAATTTGTCCTCTTATACTCTCTTTTGTACTCCATTTTGTACTCCATGTGCCCCGGGCGCCCTCTATTTAATGTAGTCAGGATAACACACATAGTGAAACTGCAGATGCTCCTCTCCTAGCAGTAAGATACTGGACTACACAAATCTTTCTGTAAATATCAAAAATTCTTATAATAATTTGTTTTTTTTTATGTTAATGTGTCTTATGTCAATAGGAAAACATTTGACATAAAGTTCAAATAACATAAATATTATCTGCTGTTGAGGCGAGGCTCATTCACGAAGCACACGTGACTTGGGGTGGTAAAAGGTCGTGTTGGTCCTTTAGCACCTGCAGGAATCGGCCCAGCCCCTCTACAACACCCCCTTTTTTCAATGTGTAGTCTCAGCAGGCTACAATCTTGTCTACTTTGTAAACGGTTAGCCACATGTGTGCACAATCAAAAAGCAGAATCCGGCTCTGGCTGCTGTAAATATGAGTTAGAAAGAATCAATGTGTATTAAAGAATTAAGCTTACGTTTTGACCTGATCCTGAAAATAAAAGCAAAGAAAGCAGGAACCAAATCTCTGTCATAATTCAGATTCTTTCTGTGATTCCAGAAATGTTATTTTTACATTGTTGTTTTTTTTCCTTGTTATCTAGATCAGCCTTTTTCAACCAGGGTGAAAAAGGGTGCCTTGGCAAAATGACCAAAAATTGCCCAAAAATTGCATACAAGCCGGCGTGTGGATGAAGGCCGCCTTTTTAGTTACACTAAGTCACAGGTCATATTCCTAAAGGATGACGTTTTTTTTTACCTTAATGCATTCTCTGCATTAAGGTAAAAAAAAACGTCTGAGTGCAGCTCCCCCAGCCCCCCCCCCCCTTATACTTACCTGAGCCCGACCTCGATCCAGCAATCTGCACTAAAGCAGCAGTGCCAACGGGGAACCTGAGAAGAGGAGGATCGGCACTGTTCTGTGCAGCTATTGTACAGAGCAGGTAAGCATAGAGTATCTCACAAAAGTGAGTACACCCCTCACATTTTTGTAAATATTTTATTATATCTTTTCATGTGGGGCCTCAATAAACTGGACCATAAAATTGTCCTGTAATAGGTTTATACATTTTTGCCCTTTAACTGTCCCAGCAGTGCCATTACTCCAGTCAATTTCCGGGTAGTTAAAATCCCCCATTATTATCACTGTCCCAGCCCTTGCAGCCCTTTCCATCTGTGCAAGGAGCTGAGTCTCCACCTTCTCTTTAACATTGGGAGGTCTATAACAAGCTCCAATGATAACCTTTGTAGTACGCACACCCATGTACAGTTCCACCCATAATGCTTCAGACTCATCACACTCTCAATCAGTTGAAACTTGTGCCATGACCACTGCCCAGGTTTTCTCTTACAGCATTCTATGGAGCCATCCTTGTATGCAGGGCCAGGGACTAGAGTTTTGTCTCCCTTCAATGTGTGCATCAATAGAAACACACAGCCCTGTAGCTTAGGATGGCAACACACACTCCTATTCCTCTTTCCCTTCTCCGAGCAGACTGGCTGAAGACTGAACTGTCCACTGTTAAAACCAAATTACAGGAATTCAGCTCCTTTGTAAAAATTGAAGGCACACTATGAGTAAAGTCCAAGGAGGTGCATGAAATCTGGGCCTATCTCTATTATATACATCTGACATTTTTATTGCACTCCTGGAAGACGGCTATTGCTGTATTTCCGGGAGCCTGTTGCTGATGCTTCAGGTTAGAGTAGGTGCAGCTATGCCCACTCCTCCTCTCCCTCTGCCCAAACAAAGACTCATTCATAAAATACAAAGACTTCTCTAAATAAGCAGCAGAAGGAACAGGTGTGCCACTCTCTCTTCTCTCACAGCCCCGAGTGTCAGTGTATGCTCTGACAGAGCAAAAAATCTTTCAGATATAAATCATAGAGATAAGTTTAGTTCATTTCATGCACCAACTTGGATCTAATTTATAGTGTTCCTGCACATTTTACAAAGTGGCTGAATTCTTGGAATTCAGCTTTAACTCGTTCCTGTGAGGACCAGAAGTTCAGGGAGGCGGCACTGAGATAGCAGGAGCCAGCATCATTGAAAGTTGTAAATTGCAAGTGCTGGGGGAGGAATTTAAACAATGAGTTTACTGGAGCGTGTTTATTTGATTGTACTCAATGTGTTAAACTAAGAAACACTGAGGATTTACAACTACTTTAAAGTGTTACTAAACCCAGACCCTGCATTAACTATATCTGGTCTCCCACAGTACACAGAACATGGAGATGCAATTATTTTAGTAAATATAAACTGCTAAATACCTTTTCTCATCAGCAGTTAGAGCAGTCTCATGACTTCTATCAGTGTCTGGTTAAAGCTTGTAGGAGGAGTTTTCATTCTATTCTGATTGTTCTATAAGGCTGCAGGACCCCTGACCCTCTGTCTGCACAGTGCTGATTGGCCATGTGCTGAACACATGCATACTCCCAAGAAAAAAAAAAGTTCTCTAGTAATACACACCAAACAGAGAATGTGCAGCTTGTCCCCCAATACTCTGTCCTATCAGGAGATAGTTTTGGGACAGTGGATGAAGGGGAGGGTCAGAGAGGAGAGGATCAAACAGCCTTTTTACACAATGCAGAGGATTAACTCCTTAGGTTCCACAGTGAGTATAACAAGCATGCTTTAATGCATATACAGACTGATATTGCTGTTGTGGGTTTAGTAACACTTAAGCTTCGTACACACGATTGGATTGTTGGCCAACAAAACCGCGGACTTTTGTCCGAAGGGCGTTGGCCCAAACTTGTCTTGCATACACACGGCCACACAATTGTTGGACAACAAATACGAACGTAGTGACGTACTACGTTGTTTTTCAGCTCTTTAGCGCCACTCTTTGGGCTCCTTCTGCTAATTTCGTGTTAGTAGAAGTTTGGTGAGTGTTGATTCACGCTTTTCATTTCGCACTTTTCATTTCGCACTTTTCATTTCGCGCTTTTCATTTCACGCTTTTCATTTCGCACTTTTCATTTTGTGCTTTTTATTTAGTTTCTGAATGGCCATTCATCAACCAGACATGTTGCGAAATCGGAGGAGATAATGTGTTATTTTTATTGGCCTTGCAGTTATTGCTTTGACATTATTTTTTTGGTTGAATAATGATTTGATTTGTTATATTTTCTATAGTTTCCGATGCATAGAATGCACTTTTTGGTTCTATTGGCAGATAGCATGTCCAATTTTATTTGTTTTATTTTGTTTTCTTTTTTTAATGCACAATAAAAAAATTGTGTAGAATAATACTTGGCTATGTGTTTTACTTCAAATGACAGTTTTGGAGTAGGCAGTTACATTTAAAAAAATACAATGTAAAATTAACAAGGGACACCAACATAGTTGTATCTTTGATCTTAAAAACTATGGGATAATGGAGTTGTGGTAACTTGCCCAAAAAAAAAAAAAAAAAAGCATATTAATATTATTCTTGATATCACTAGAAAATAAAAGCCTTTTAAAATCTGTTTGCAATAACTCCATCAGTATCACCAGCAAAGCAGCTTCATTATTATCCCATTAAAGAAGAAGAGAATTGTGCGCTGCATTTGGAGATTTCATAATTTGCCACGTCACGAATGTTAATTCTCCCTGTTTTGTACATGTTATGTATCTTTTACTATACTATAGAAACTATAGTTACTATAGTTTCTGGTGAAAGATTGGTTCCTGCTAAGCTGCCTGGCTGCATAGTGCTAATACAAACACTGGTTTGGGAGAAACAGAAAAACATTCTCCATTCACTCACTAACACCCTATACATACTGAGTAAGGGCTCAGGCTGCATATGGCCAATTAGGTAAAATACACCACCCAGACAAGTTTATTTCTGAGGTGGGTAATGTCAGGTGTTTACGTTCAGCCACACACAGGAAGCCTGTGTCATTGCACGTGGATTGATCTACAGTTAGGCCTCTAGACACTGACAGTTCACAACATTTCACAGCCTTGGAAGATCTGTTTTAAACATCTGCTGGTGACATCATTGAAAATATGTATATTTCTTTATTCTAGAATGAAGAAGGAGCAAAGTGGTCTGCATTTTACAAGAATGCCAGCGACTTCTCCGTAAGATACCCACAAGACCAAATCACGGACGATATGGTGAAATTACAGCTTATCTATCTTGGACAAAAGGGATCATCTGCTCTACCAAACGAAAACTACACTAGAGTAAGGATGAGAAACATACTGTATGGACCTCTCTCACTAAACACTATACTGGGTTAAAAATTACGAATGTTACCAACTTAAAGTATATCTCCAGGACTTGTTTTTCATTTTGGATAAAGTGGAGAAGGCTTAGAACCTTTGTATATATATATATATATATATATAGCGCCATCAATTTATGCATTGCGTTACATACACTATGTGACGAAACGTTGCACACTCCGTTTGAGTGCTTTTGTCATATACCACTTCCTCCCAGTCTGAATATAGATATCAGATAGTCCAACCGCTCCCAAGCACAAAACAAGACGAGACTTGTTTAGCTGCTGACATGGACTGTTTTATTAGAACCAAACAGTATTTATAATACAGTATCCCCCCTCCTGCTCATATTACTCTAACAATACAACTGTACATTAACTACACAGACAGGTGGCTGGAGTTGATGATATTAGCATCTAACAGTAAGTGTCCCAACAGTATGATTCAGTCACTATTGCTAATATTGTATATACATATCCAGAGTCTATGTGTCTTGGGGGGGGGGGGGGCTATGGACCTGAATCCAAAGTAACACCACCTCATGGATCCCCAGGCATAAAGCTCACAAAGAGAGAAATGTTTTTTGTTTTTTTTTTGTAGCTCATATCATTTTACATTTTACAGATATACAGTTAATTTTCCAAGAATGCAAATAACTTACTACATAAACATTAGTCTGTCCAAGCACATGCACCCCATAGTCCAGGGAGAGGGGTCTCCGCCACATTACAACAGATCCACATATACTCCCATTAATATCTCTGACAGGGAGACTGGATCAAAAGAATCCAAAAAGGCCTTCCCCCCTTTTTCTTGCAGTGCCCCTGTCTATATACTCTTTCAAAACGCCTTTTTGGATTCTTTTGATCCAGTCTCCCTGTCAGAGATATTAATGGGACTATATGTGGATCTGTTGTAATGTGGCAGAGACCCCTCTCCCTGGACTACGGGGTGCATGTGCTTGGACAGATTAATGTTTATGTAGTAAGTTATTTGCATCCTTGGAAAATTAACTGTATATCTGTAAAATGTATTTGATATGTATATAATGGATTCTTTTTTTCAAATCTATTATAGAGAATGTTACAAATAATTCATCCCTGAAGAAGATTATTCTATTATAAATATCGAAACGCGTTGGATGATTTGCTGTGTCCAGTACCACCAGTCTGTTGGAGGGCCTAGGACGGATAAGCATCTAGTATCATTCTTGTATTTAACACTATTGTTTTTAGATTTGTGAAGAATGTATTGTATCTCTTTATGATATACAATTTTAATATCTAATGTTTTGTATAAATAAATTTACTTTTCTATAAAAATACTTCTTTCTTATTCGTTGCCTTAAAAATCCCACCCTTTAGAGGTTTTTAATTTACACAGCTCACAAAGAGAACCGTTCCCCCAAATGCCAGGGACCATAATCACAAGGCAAGAGGCTGGCATTCAGTCCTCTCCAAAATCCCCTGTCACGGGTGAGTCTGTCACACACTATATTACCAAAAGTATTGGGACACCTGCCTTTACACACACATGAACTTTAATGGCATTCTTCGTCCGTAGGGTTCAATATTGAGTTAGCCCACCCTCTGCAGATTTAACAGCTTCAACTCTTCTGGGAAGGCTATCCATAAGGTTTATGAGTGTGTCTATGGGAATGTTTGACCATTCTTCCAGAAGCACATTTGTGAGGTCAGGAACTGATGTGGACAAGGAGTCCTGGCTCACAGTCTCTTCTGGGTTCCTATCATGGTGGGTGGCAAAGTGGCGAGAAACACTGTGTTCTGGAAATTCCTTTCTGATGTTGGATCTGTGGCGGAAAGTTTGTTTGGCCTTGCCGACATATTGGATATTTCATGGGCAGGTTAGTAGATAGGTGATATACTTGGAAGAGCAACCTAAATGTGTGTTAATGGGCCAAGACTTCTGGCAGCTGGTGGCATGGAAAGTTTTGTGTCCGTTTGTGAGTATACTGCATGAGAGGCATCTGGGGTGGTTGCATTGGTAGCATCCTGTATCTTCATTCTGCTTGGGATGTTGTTGGGTAGGTGGTAGTCTGCTGGGGGCTAGATAGTTTTTGATGGATTTTGCTCTCCAAAAAATGAGTCTGAGTTGCGGGGGTAAATCAGATTGCAGAAGTTGGTCTGATTGTAAAACATGCCAATGTTTTGAAAGGATTATTTTGATAAGGGTGTGGTTTGTGTTGTACCTTGTAATGAAGTTGCATTGGATATAGGGATTTGTAAGCTCTTTTTCTGGTGGATATTTTGGGGCAGTTGTCATGTGAGGTGCCCTGAGCTCTTTTGAAGGCTCCCTCGATTAAATGATTAGGGTATCTTTTGACTTTGAACCTAGATATGAAGGTTTGTGATTGCGTTAGAAAAACATTGTCAGTTGAACAGTTCCTTCTCAATCTTTTAAACTGTCCGAACGGGATGTGCTTCAGCCATGGTTTGTAATTACAGCTTCTGAAATCAAGATAGCTGTTGCTGTCTACTTTTTTGAAGAAATTTGTGGTATTAATTGATCCGTCTGTGTTCCCATGGATGGTATCTAGGTAGTCTATAGTGGTTGGGTGTTTGTGTGGTAAGTGAAGGTTAGACCCCAATTGTTTAGATTCAGATGATTCATGAATTCTGGTATCTTCTCCGTGTCGCCTTGCCAGATGAGAATCTATATATCGTTTGTAGAACAAAATGTGTTGGTGGTATGAATTCTTGGAGAGGATGTATTCCTGTTCAAATTTTCCCACATATAAGTTTGCATAGCTTGGGGTAAATCTGGTTCCCATCGCTGTTCCTTTAATTTGCAAGTAAAAGTTGTCAAGGTGGGAGAAGTAATTGTGGGTAAGTATTAAATGTATGGCTTCTAGCAGGAAAACTGCTTGCTGTCTGGGCATGAGTGGGTCTGAGAACAAATATTGTTTGATGGCGTGAATTCCCTTAGAGTGGGGGATCCATTTTGAATGGCACGCAATGCTTTGTGCCCTGGAATACAATGCACGATACATTGCTAAAAACATGTCATATGCATTTTTTGATTCATTGTGGTTCATTAACAGCCCATTCATAATAAATGGATTGCCCTAACACAGTGCACATTACCACATAAAAGAACATTAACACATAATGTGTGGCAATGCATCGCAGCAGATCGCCAAAGTGTAATTCAGCTCTGAAAGTGATGGGAAAACCCAATATTTCTCCTCACTCGGTTGTGCCTCTGGGACTGGAGTGAGGGGAAATCTCCCTAATGGGACACCAACAGGAAAAATAAAACAGACAGGGGTTCTAACCCTTTCCCACAAAAACTGTTTTAGCTTTAAATATACTTTAAATGTATTTTATCAGACTGATATGGTCATTTAATATCTACAATACTGTTTTACAGCTGAATCAAATCCTAAATGAAATGAGCACAATCTACAGCACGGAAACTGTATGCAGCCCAAATGGATCGATATGCCTGCCTTTTGAACCAGGTACTGGGTGTAAAAAATATTTCTGCCATTGATCCTTTAAATGTGAAAGAAAACTAAGGCAAGTTTTTAGTGTGTGCACATTTTAGTTCTTATTTCAGTGTTTTCTATATAGTCATTTTTATCTGACTCATGTTTTCACCTTCTTAGTGTACAATATTTTTGTTATTAGATTAAATATAGAGATTTGTAGATTAGCTACTATAAAAATCTTTAATTTGTATGTTGGTATGCATCCCCAAAGTCTAACATCTCCTTTGTACCCTAAGACTTTATTTTAAATAATAGATTACTATATAAGTTACAGTGTTTATAGTATATACTAATCTATATACAGACTAGTTTCACCAGGCTATTAACATTTAGGGTTGTTAAAGCGGAGTTCCACCCTAAAGTGGAACTTCCGCTTATCAGATTCCTCCCCCCCTCCGGTGCCACAATTGGCACCTTTCAGGGTGGAGGGGGGTGCAGATACCTGTATAATACAGGTATCTGCACCCACTTCCGTATAGCTGCCCGCCCCTATCCGGAGCTGCCCCGCCACTTTTTCGGAGCTGCCCCGTTGTGTCTTGGGAAACACAGTTCCCAGGACACAGCGGGGACAAATAGAGGCGCGCAGCGCGACTCGTGCATGCGCAGCAGGGAACCGGGCAGTGAAGATGTTGCGTCTTCACTTCCTGATTCCCTGACAGAGGATGGCGGCGGGGCAGCGAGAGACGAGCGGTCTCTCGTCACATTCTGCCTACACCGCTGGAACCAGGAACAGGTAAGTGTCCATTTATTAAAAGTCAGCAGCTGCGCTATTTGTAGCTGCTGACTTTTAATATTTTTTGTGCTGGTGCTGCTCCGCTTTAAACACTGTTAACTTAAATAAAGGAAACCCCCAAAACTGTGTACCTCTGGGATCACATAGGAAGGGAAGAGATGGCCAGAGATCCATTTATTGAAAGCTGGATAAGTTCTGAACGTTCTGTATTACTGGTATTTCTATACTGTTCCAATTTGTAATTTTCTTGTGATAGTATTTTTTCCAGATCCCTAAAAGAATCAAATTCTATTGCCCATTCTGCTAAAGATGGAACAATTCCTGATTTATTATGGCGGGGAATCACCGCTCTCACTGCTGAAATTAAATTGCAAAGAATATCTTTCTTGATTATTTTAAGAGGGCTTGGTATTATGGATAGTAAAGCTATATTTAGTGAATTGGGAATTTGTGTCATTGTAATCTTACAGTATATATAAAATATGATTTCCCAAAATGTTTTAATCAGTGGGGAAATGTGGTGAAACCAGTTAAGAATTCTGAAGAACTGCTGCTTTCTGATAGAGAGCCACATCAGGGGCATCTGCTCCTCCCGAGTCTTCAGTAATGCAAGCAATTTATATTGGGTTCTGTGGTGTCTGCTATGCCAAAGAAAAGCCGAAAACATCTGCTGTAGCTTTCATAAATAAGACTTAGGAACTTTTAATTGGATTGTTTGAAATAGGTAAAGAAATCCCAGGATATTGTCCAGTTAAGTTTATAAATGTTATACGTTTAGAACGTTTATATGGCCTAACCAAGATAAGTGTTTAGTAGAGTGGGAGTTCAGATTTAACTGAGTCTTGTTCAAAAGCGGTATATCATTTAATGAGAACAATTAAGTTTTGAAGGGAGATGTGTTCCTAAGTAGTGAGGAGCAGAGCTTAAATGGGTAAAGTTACTATTGTCTTCCTGGCCCAATACAAAATGGCATAGTCACTCGAGCCTGCAGACTCCTGGGATTTCCTGGGATTTCCTTGTCATGAATACCAGGAGTGTTTTTTTTATGTCGGAAGATTATGGGACAGCATAGAGTCAACATAAGCTACCTTCCACATATGCTGCCATTACCATAGCCTTCATTTGTTATGCCTCATGATGATTATTATACCCAGTTGCTTAGGCTATTTGAGGGAACCAATAATTAGAGTAGTTGCAGCATTTCATCTGCACTCCACCTTTGACCAGGGTACCTCTCCTTTGCTGCCCAGTTAGCTTTTTTTGTTTGGGGACTATTTTGGTCATTGGATTCTCTGGATCCCGGCTACATGCACTTAAAGTGGTGGGCCACCCTGAAAAAAAAACTTTAAAAAAATGTTAATAAAAATTTAAAATGAAAAAAAATAAAACATTTTTTTT
Source organism: Lithobates sylvaticus (assembly GCA_028564925.1). NCBI lineage: Eukaryota > Metazoa > Chordata > Amphibia > Anura > Ranidae > Lithobates > Lithobates sylvaticus. Next base: position 91,677,358 of record CM053027.1, on the reverse strand, counting down.
ACTTACCAGAAATGGCTGTTGCTAGGCAGATCGTCCTAATCTGCCTCTTCCTGCTCCGCAGGGCTGTTCTCTCCTCTGATCCGAGAGCCATCTTCTAGTGAATGGGGCGCGGTGTGTTATGGGAACTGTGTCCCACAACACATCGCATTCCCCATTCACAAAACGCTGCGCGCCGACTCGCACATGCGCAGTAGGCCGCGAGCGGACTCGCGCATGCGCAGTAGGAAACGGGCAGCGAGTTTCCCTTACTGAGGATGGCGGTGCTGGAACTGGAGCGCCGAGGGACATCTCGGCCTCCACGACCGACATCGCGGGCGCCCTGGGAGGGTAAGTGTACTTATTAAAAGTCAGCAGCTACCTTTTTTTAGCTGCTGACTTTAAAAAAAAAATTTTTTTTTTGCTGAACCACCGCTTTAACAGATGGAAAGTATATGTATTTACAATCTGTTATGTCCATGGTGTAGATTGAGATAGAGAGGGGCCTTCTCTTGCTCCTCTTGTCCAACACCCCTAGTAGTGGTCACAGGAGATGTGAGGACACAGAGTAGTATAAGGGCAGATGTAGCTGCAGCTCAGAAACTAGCTAAAGACCACTCAGCAATTCATGTCACATTCCAGCCTAAATAGGCCATTTTTAAACAATGCCAGTGTTAAGCGTGCATGTGTGTGTGAGCATGTGCTGCTTAGCGTGCATGCTAATACAATATAAAATCTTCTTGTTCTGATACGTTTTGGACTTTTCTTACACAATCATTTAAACTAAAATTTCATCCTGAAGAATAAAGGCACCCTGCGAAACGCACTGAGGATTGACTTTTTCGTTACCCCGGATGGATCTAACACACTATATAGTTAGTTACATAGTTGTTCAGGTTGAAAAAAGACACAAGTCCATCCAGTTCAACCACAAAAAAATAAATAAATAATATCTTACAATCCCATATACCCAATTGTATACCCACGGTTGATCCAAAGGAAGGCGAAAAACCCCAGCAGAGCATGATCCAATTTGCTTAAGCAGGGGAAAAAAATCCTTCCTGATCCCTCGAGAGGCAATCGGATTTTCCCCAGATCAACTTTACCTATAAATGTTAGTACCCAGTTATATTATGTACATTTATGAAATAATCCAGGCCTTTCTTAAAGCAATCTACTGAGTTAGCCCGAACCACCTCTGCAGGGAGTCTATTCTACATTTTCACAGCTCTTACTGTGAAGTAACCTTTCCGTATTTGGAGATGAAATCTCTTTTCCTCTAGACGTAAAGAGTGCCCCCTTGTCCTCTTTGTTGACTGTAAAGTGAAAAACTCAACACCAAGTTCACTATATGGACCCCTTATATATTTATACATGTTGATCATATCCCCCCTTAATCTCCTCTTATCAAGAGTGAGTAAATTCAGTTCCTCTAATCTTTCCTCATAGCTGAGCTCCTCCATGCCTCTTATCAGTTTGGTTGCCCTTCTCTGCACTTTCTCCAGTTCCCCGATATCCTTTTTGAGAACTGGTGCCCAAAACTGAACTGCATATTCTAAATGAGGTCTCACTAATGATTTGAACAGGGGCAAAATTATATCTCTCTCTCTGGAGTCCATACCTCTCTTAATACAAGAAAGGACTTTGCTCGCTTTGGAAACCGCAGCTTGGCATTGCATGCTATTATTGAGCTTATGATCTACCAAACCCCCAGATCCTTCTCCTCTATGGCTCTCCCCAGTTGTACTCCCCCTAGTATGTATGATGCATGCATATTCTTAGCCCCCAAGTGCACAACTTTACATTTATCACCATTAAACCTCATCTGCCACCTAGTCGCCCAATTAGACAGAGCAATGAGGTCAGCCTGTAAATTGGAGACATCCTGTAAGGACGTTATTCCACTGCATAGCTTGGTGTCATCTGCAAAGATGGAAATTTTACTTTTGATCCCAGACCCAATATCATTTATAAAGATATTAAAAAGTAAGGGTCCCAGCACTGAACCTGGGGGTACACCACTGATAACCTTAGACCATTCAGAGTAAGAATCATTAACTACGACTCTCTGAATTCTGTCTTTTAGCCAGTTTTCTATCCATTTACAAACCGATATTTCCAAACCTATAGACTTTACCTTACACATGAGCCATGTGTGCGGAACTGTATCGAACGCTTTTGCAAAATCCAAGTATACCACGTCCACCACCACCCCTCTGTCCAAGGTTTTACTTACCTCTTCATAAAAAGAAATCATGTTTGTCTGAAAACTTCTGCCTTTCATGAATCCATGCTGTCTGTTGCTTAAAATATTTTTTTCCTGCAAGAACTCGTCTATGTGGTCTTTTAATAATCTCTCCAGTATCTTCACAACTTTAGAAGTTAAACTAACAGGTCTATAGTTACTTGGTAAAGACTTTGTTCCCTTTTTAAATATAGGCACCACATTGGCCCTGCGCCAATCCAGTGGTACTATTCCTGTCATTAATGAGTCTCTAAAAATGAGATACAATGGCTTTGAAATTACAGAGCTCAATTCTTTTAGGATCCGTGGGTGGATGCCATCAGGTCCAGGTGCTTTATCCACCTTTATTCTGTCTAAATATTTCTGGACCATATCACTTTTGAGCCATTGTGTCACTACCACCCCCATTATGGACATGAGCTCCCCAATGCTCCTTTGTATACACAGAGCTGAAGAAAGTATTTAATAAATTAGCCTTCTCTTTGTCCCCAGTCACCCACTCTAGGTTATTTTGTAAAGGGCCTACATGCTCAGACTTGACCTTTTTACTATTAATATATTTGAAGAATTTTTTGGGGCTTGTCCTACTATCTTTTGCAATCTGTCTTTCGTTTTGAATTTTTGCATCCTTGATTTCCTTTTGACATATTCTGTTATATTCTTTGTAACATTTAAATGACACAAGTGTTCCTTCATTTTCATGTTTTTTAAAAGCTCTTTTCTTATAGTTTATAGCTTTTTTAACTTTGGCCTTGAGCCACATAGGTTTTATTTTTAGCCTTTTAAACTTATTGCCAATGGGAATATACTTTGCAGTGAGTTCACAAACAGTCTTTTTGAAGAATTCCCATTTCTGTTCTGTACCCATTGATGCCAATATTCTCTCCCAGTTTAAGTCCTGGAGAGCAGCCCTCATCCTTGGAAAATTTGCTCTCTTGAAATTAAGTGTTTTTATCTTTCCCGTATGTGATTTTTGCTTCCAGCTTACATCAAATGAAATCATGTTATGTAATGCCCTGTGTTTTGTTGTCATAACTGAGCTGCCTATTATTCCAGAGGGTGTTTGTGGCAACCAATGTGGTTACTCTGTGTTTAAGAACTGTGCTGCTTTCACCCCCAGAATAAATGTCCATCAATGGCTGCAATGAATATTACAATGAACACCACACAGTGCAGTACACACAGGTGCGGTAGCAATGTGTTGTGTTAAACATTAACCAGCATGTTGCTTTCAGGAGGCATCAATGCTTGTGAGCCACCTCCATTAATTGTATTGCGATGTAACCGCAACAAAACCACCCCTATGGCATTTACCGTGCTTTAGTGCAGCATTTATAAAGTGTTAGTTGTGCACTGGGAGTGGGAGTGTAAGTTACTATATCCCAGAATGCACTGGGAAATAATAGAGGACTAGGATAGAGCAGCTCCAGCCACTTCCTGTTTGTATAGAGCAGCCGTATAGTGACACTATTTGCTTCTGCGTGCGGGCAATAGCATCAACTAGCCAGCAATACTGACAGAGCCAGGTAGAAGCAGAGGCATTGAGCATTATTGTCAGTGGCAGAGTTAGAGTGCCAGCAAGTGTCAGTGCAAGCAAATGACCATGACAATATTTCCATGATCACCTTGAGCTGTACCAAGCGTCAAATAGATCAAAATATACAAATCCATCCTTGCATCCTTGCAGAGCTTTCGCACCACAATCTAACCACACCTCAAAGCAGATAATTTCCTCTACACCACTTCCCCTTTAAGCAATTCCAACTAGAAAAACAACACTTTTATGGACATTTAACAAACTTTCTTGATGCTTTTTTAACACTCCAAAAAAGTGTTAATGAGTGCTGTTTCCTTCTCCATAATTACCAAACATGTGAATGAGCTCTCTCATTTAAAGACTAAGACCCCTTTCACACTGGGGCCACGTTTGCGGTAAACCATTGCTCGTTTTAGCGGGGCTTTACCGCTGTTTAAGCGGCGCTTTTCAGACGCTACCGGGGAGCTCTGGTTTTTAAAAAAAAAGGTTTAAAAACATCTGTGTTGCGGCGCTTCAGAAGCGCTTTTCAGGCGCTTTGGTAGCGCGTCCTATTTATTGCAATGGGTAGGGGTGTTTTTGGAGCGCTGTATAAGAAACAACGAAACTACGAAAGAAGAAAATCCGAAAAACGAAAACAGGAACAACGAAAACAAAAGCGAAAAAATTCGTACATTCCTTTTTTTTTTGTTGAAAACTGCCGTGCTTCAAATGGATTGAACGAAAAAATTCGTACATTCCTTTTTTTTTCAAATTTTCCTGATAACTCTTACGAAAATACGAATCGTTACGAATACGAACACCGACGACTTACGAATTTACGAATCGTTACGAATACGAACACCGACGACTTTTTCTAACGTCCCGCCTGGGTGTGAAAGCACCCATTGCAATGAATGGGAGGCAGTTTTCATGCGCTTTACAGGCGCTATTTATATCGCTAAAACACCTGAAAATTGCTGGGTTCACACCTCTGACGGATGCGGCTCACAGCAGGGGTCCGGTGCATCCCTGTTCTCCGTTTCGGGGATGAATCAGGGCTGAAGTTTTGGCTGAATTTGGCCCTGAAACTGAGCCAAAGACGCACATATGTCCACAGCCGCAACGGAGATATGGGAACCGGCTTCATAGAGAGCCATTCACAATCTCCTGTAATGTGAATTGGATGCGGAGAAACCTGCATCCAATTCGCATAGGTGTGAACCCAGCCTCAGTGTGAAAGGGGTCTAATACTTGAGCATAAATAAATAATGGGAGTACAGAGTATATTTGTTTTATCTTTTTAACTAAAAAATATTAGTAATATAAAACACCCAGAAAGTCCCACTGTTTGGATTGTTATACTGTTTCAGTCTGGGGATGTATTCCCATTAAAATATATGCCAACAATCCTTGCCAGACTTTACATATTGCAGCTAGCAGTTGTTTCCCACTTTGCAGTTATGGTAACACAGTTCAGATACGTTGGCTTATTAGTAAGATAGGGAAAGTGTAATGAGTTTGTACAAAGTACAATAATCCATAGCAGCCATTCTCAAAGAATTATTGGATGCTGTGGTTTGCTGCAATTTGTTCATCACTATTGCACCTAATAAACAAGGTTAACGCTGCACTGCACAGATAAAATATGTATATACCGAAGCTGTTTTACCTGACAAAGGATTGGCATTTCTGTCCATCTGGCCCTTAGATTTTCATAGCTCAGTCACCCACCATAGCCCTGCGTTTTTCTCTGCTGCAGCTAACACTGCAGCAATAAACACTTAGATAACTTGCCCCTCCCACAGACTGTGCATGGACAGTGAAAGAGGAACTGCATAAGCAATGCAGCACAACTGATTGGCTCCTTGTGCTGCTTCTTCCTCTTCCAGTCTGAGCTCTAAGGTACTGGGGATTGCAAAAGGCTGATACACTGCTTGCGTAAAAATGTACATTTAGTGATGTATAAATAAATGCAGAGCTTCATTAGTTTATGTCTTTATATCTGCCTGGATTTCAGCTTTGAGTTAACATAAAAGGTGTTTGGAAATCAGCATCCAAAAAGTGAGCAGAGTGAAATTTGTTGATGAGCACAGTCATATGTTACATTTGTTGGTGAGCACTAGGGATGGACGCGATGTTCGAAACGATCGTAAGTTAGAATCGGGAAGTTTGCTCACCGGTGAGCGCCCCATAATGTACTGCGAGGTCGTAGTGCATTGATAGCTGCTGATTCGCCAAAGCATGCACCTGACCTATATGCTTTGGCCAATCACAGTGCTGTGCTGTGAGAGCCAGGATTGGCCAAAGGCAGGGTGCCTTTTTTTGCCAATCATGGCTCATGTCCACGCCCCACACTATATAAGGCTGCTTCCGGTGGCCGTATATAGTGTATATGATTGGAGATTAGGCAGGGTAGTTAGTGTCTTGTGCAGTCAGTCAGTGTGGAGTATATAATACAGTGTGGTGTAGAATATATATTACAGTGTAGTGTAGACTATATATTACATTGTAGTGTAGAGCAGACCTCAAAAAATCGACTCGCCTGCTCGCATTTTGCGAGTGGACTTTGAGGTCTCGCGAGTGTAGGAGAGCCGCCGCATGTCTGATTAGAGCAGCAGAGGAACATAACAGCTTTCATTTCAATATCTGTTTGTTCCCCGCCGTGCGTCGTCATATACATCCCCTCCTTCTTGTCCGGGGGAACTTTGATAGACAGATAGACAGATCACCTGACCCAGGATTGGACGGGTGATCTGTCTATCAAAGTGACTCGGACAAGGGGGAGGGGCTGTATATGACGGCACGCGGCAGGGAACAAACAGCTATTGAATTGAAAGCTGTTATGTTCCCCTGGCGCTCTAATCAGACAGGCAGCGGCGGCGGCTCTCCTCCCCTGCACAGGTAGGCTGCATTGGGGACACAAGCTGCACTGGAGGACACAGGGGACACATGCTGCACTGGGGGGGACACAGCCTGCACTGGGGGGGACACAGGCTGCACTGGGGGGGCACAGGCTGCACTGGGGGGGACACAGCCTGCATTGGGGGGGACACAGCCTGCACGAGGGGGGACACAGGCTGCACTGGGGGGGACACAGCCTGCACTGGGGGGGGACACAGCCTGCACTGGGGGGGACACATGCTGCACTGGGGGGGACACAGGCGGCACTAGGGGGTGGACACATGCAGCACTGGGGGGGACACATGCGACACTGGGAGACACACATGCGGCACTGGGGGGGACACGTGCGGCACTGGGGGGGACACATGCGGCACTGGGGGGGGACACATGCTGCACTGGGGGGACACATGCTGCACTGGGGGGACACATGCTGCACTGGGGGGACACGGGGGACACATGCGGCACTGGGGGGTCACATGCGGCACTGGGGGGGTCACATGCGGCACTGGGGGGGTCACATGCGGCACTGGGGGGTCACATGCGGCACTGGGGGGTCACATGCGGCACTGGGGGGGTCACATGCGGCACTGGGGGACACATGCGGCACTGGGGGGGGGGGTCACATGCTGCACTGGGGGGGTCACATGCTGCACTGGGGACACAGGCTGCACTGGGGGGGGGGGCACAGGTTGGCTGCATTGGTGGACAAAGTTGTTGTTAATTATTTTTATAACTTAATTCTGCATAAATCATTTAAGTATTGTTTCATGAGATAATTTATGAGGGCGTGTTTAGGGGCGGGATTAGGGGCGGGGCAGGGTAGGGGTTGGGCGGGGCAACTGGTGGCGAGAGTCCCTTGAGGCCTGGCTAGTAGCTCAGGACTTGAAATTTTGAGCCCTGGTGTAGAGTATATATAATAGAGTGTAGTGTAGAGAATATATAATACAGTGTAGTGTACAGAATATATAATACAGTGTAGTTTAGAGTATATAACACAGTGTAGTGTAGTGTGAATAACACAGTGTTGTGGCAATAATGAAGTGTTGGTGTGTACAACACTTCTGTATCACCGCTGATCCCAATTTTTATTTTTTTTGCAGTATCAGGTTCTCTTGCTGCATTATTAGTACTCCCCCTTCTGTGTTGCAGGTGTTATTCCTTCTGCGTCAGCACAGCGGTGGTATACTTGCTTTTTGATGTTGGCGGCGCAGCAGCACTAAGAATATTTAGGGCATAATTGCTGTCCCCCCTTCTGCGTCGCAGGTGTTCCTCTTTCTGCGTCAGTAGTGGTTCCTTTTTTTTCTCCAGCAGCAGCAAAAAAAAATAATTCTCCATAATTGTAGTTCCATCTTCTGAGTCGCAGGTGGTCTTCCTTATGCATCATCACTGTTTTTTTTTTTTTTGGCCTTTCTTACTTTTTTTAATATTTCTTTTATTTAATTTTTTTGCAGTAGCAGCAGCTGCACCCTTATTGTCTTTATTAAAAAAAAAACTATAATAAAATGGTTTATAGTGCACCAAGCACAAAAGTATTGCACCCAAGCACCATATTTCCACCTACGCTCTATAATAAAAAGTTATAAAAATCCTCCCAAAAAATGATGTCTGAAAGGCCAACAAGGAGAGGCAGACACTAACAGGCCACTATAATAGGGAAAGCAGCCTCTGTGTCTACAGTGAAAAGTGGTGGTCGTGGACATGGTACCTTCTCTGCAGGCAGGGCTCGCTTCTCCTTTTTTTCCGGTGCTGGCCATGTTATTGAGCCACAACATGCAGAAGAGGCCCAATTTTTTTGCACACTTGGGGTGTTTTCTTTCCAAAATTGGGTAATTTTGTGGGTAATTACACTGTCCTGGTGCAAAAGGGGTTCATTTGGGGGGTATTTGTACTGCCCTGACATTTTGGGGCCTCAAGAAATGAGATAGGCTGTCAGTACATCAGGTGTGATCAATTTTTTATGATTTGCACCATAGCCTGTAGACTCTATAACTTTCACACAGACTCAATAATATCCACTAATTTGGGTTATTTTTAACAAGATTTGTAGCAGTATAAAATTTGGCCCAAATTTATGAACAAAAATTACTTATTTGCAAAATTTTAAAATAGAAACTTAACCACTTAAGCCCCGGACCATTTTGCTGGCCAAAGACCAAAGCACTTTTTGCAATTCGGCACTGCGTCGCTTTAACTGTCAATTGCGTGGTCGTGCGGCGTGGCTCCCAAACAAAATTGAAGTCCTTTTTTTCCCACAAATAGAGCTTTCTTTTGGTGGTATTTGATCACCTCTGCGTTTTTTATTGAGTGACAATTTTGAAATAATAAATATCCCCCAAAAATATATAAATACATTTTTTTTTACTCAGTTTAGGCCCATACGTATTCTTCGACATATTTTTGGTAAAAAAAATTAAAAATTGCAATAAGCGTTTATTGATTGGTTTGCGCAAAAGTTATAGCGTCTACAAAATAGGGGATAGTTTTATGGCATTTTTATTAATATTTTTTTGTTATTACTAGTAATGGCGGCGATCTGCGATTTTAATCGTGACTGCAACATTATGGCGGACACATCGGACAATTTTGACACATTTTTGGGACCATTAGCATTAATACAGCAATCAATGCTATAAAATTGCATTGATTACTGTAAAAATGTCACTGGCAGTGAAGGGGTTAACCACTAGGGGGCAGGGGAGGGCTTAAGTGTGTCCTAGTGTGTGTGTTAAGTGATTATAACTGTGGGGGGGATAGGCTAGCAGTGACACGACACTGATCGCTGCTCCCGATGACACTGTCACTAGGCAGAACGAGGAGAGGCTTCTCCCCATTCTTCAGCTCCGTGACACGATCGCGGGCACCCGGTGGACATCAGTGGCACAGTTACGGAGCTTGTGGCAGGCGCGTGCGCGCCGGTGAATTCAAAGTCATGTAAAGGTACGTTACTTTGCCCAGCCGTGCCATTCTGCCGATGTATAATTACAGGAGGCGGTCGGCAAGCGGTTTTCAAAATTTTCGCTCTTTTTTAAATTATATGGCAAAAAAATAAAAAACCCAGTGGTGATTAAATACCACCAAAATAAAGATCTATTTGTGTGAAATAAAATTATAAAAATGTTGTTATGGGTACAGTGTTGCATGACTGAGTAATTGTCATTCAAAGTGTGAGAGCACTAAAAGCTAAAAATAGGTCTGGGCAGGAAGGGGGTGAAAGCGCCCTGTATTGAAGTGGTCAAGGGGAACCCTATGCCAGAATTAAGAAGAAAAATGGTGTAGGGGCCCTTTGGGTCTGGTATCGATTTTAAAGGGAACTCCACGCCAAAATGGAGGGGCCCCCCAGATCCTGCCCCCCCCCCCTATGTGAATGGGTATCGGGTACAATATACCTTACCCATTCACCAAAAAAATTTCAAAAAGTAAGAAACAGTAAACAGTTTTTGACAAGTCCTTCATTAAAAAAGAAAAAAAAATAGTGTCCCTTGATGTATACAACATCAATCATGTTGCTGCCGGACCGAAACCCCCCCCCCCCCCAAAAAAAACCCTACTGTCTTCTCTTGGGAAGACTCCCAGCCATCTGCCTCCTCTCTACTTTTGACAGCTTTTATATAAAAGGGACAGGGCAGGGCCACTCGACTATGTCACCCGGTGGCACTGCCCCTTCTGACATCTCATGATGTCAAAAGGGGTGGTGCCACCCAGTGACGTAACCGGTTGGCACACCCTTTGCCTATATAAGAACTGTCAAAGCAGGGAGGAGGCAGTCAGCCGGGAGGCCTCCCAGGAGGGCAGAGCTTTTTTTTTTCTATTTATCGGGTTTGGTGGGCGACGTGATTGATGGTGGATTACATCGAGGGACACTATTTTTTTTCTTTTTTAATAAAGGACTTGTCAAAAACTGTTTACTCTGCTGCCTGACTTGCCAGTCCCCCCCCCCCCCCGGAGGGCCTGGCATGGACTGGGGGAGAGACTCCACGCCTTTATTGAATTTTTAAAAATCTGTATTGTCAGGAGCCGGCAATACATTACAGCCGCGAGGAAGTATAATTTACATATTTTCCTTTAGAAGTGTCATTATTGCTGCGGCATGTTCTATACATCGCACAGATGTGCCACTTTACAGGCAGATTAAGGGGACCCCCTAGGCACAATATTTAAAGGAACATTTCATTTTTATTGTTTCACTTTAAGCATTATTAAAATCACTGCTCCTTTAAAAACGATTGTTTTAAAAACTTTTTCTTGCATTGATACATGTCCCCTAGGGCAGTAGCCGGGTCCTCATACACTTTTTATGGCAATAACTTGCATATAACCCTTTAAAATTAGGACTGATTTTTTTTATGTTCGTGTCCCTTAGACTTTAATAGAGTTTGCATGTTTCCTCGAACATTTTGCCAGTTCTGGGGCGAACCGAACTGGGGGGGTGTTCGGCCCATCCCTAGAGAGCACAATGAAATGTTACATTTGTTGGTGAACACAGTGAAATGCTGCATTTGTTCTGATGGGATGTTCTAATGCTTTTAATGTAACACTTTATTGGTTTATCCGTTGCTCTACTTTATTCCTATTTGAATATTGTACCACCATCCTTGTATGTACTCAATTTGTCAATCTTTGTTATATTTGAAAAATAATAAACAAATTTGACGAGAAATGCTACATTTGTTGGTGAGCACAATGAAGTGTTACATTTGTTGGTGAGCACAATGAAGTGTTACATTTGTTGGTGAGCACAATGAAGTGTTACATTTGTTGGTGAGCACAATGAAGTGTTACATTTTTTGGTGAGCACAATGAAGTGTTACATTTGTTGGTGAGCACAATGAAATGTTACATTTGTTGGTGAGCACAATGAAGTGTTACATTTGTTGGTAATTTTTTTCTGGGAATGTTTGGCAAATGCATAATTGTCCAATCAGCAAGTTATGGGTGTGTCCTAGACCAAGCTGTGCTGTGTAACTGCAATGGTTGTCTGGGACCTGTCCATGCCATCTGGCAGGGATATCTGGATTACAATGCTGGCTAAACAAAATTGCAAAAACTATTGCACAGCTCACATACAGTATACAGTAGGTACTAAAGCTGTGTAGTAAGCTGTTTGCTCAGAGCTTTTACTCCATTCTTTGGTGTCTAGTAGGGATGAGCCGAACACCCCCCCGTTCGGCTCGCACCAGAACCCGCGAACGGACCTAAAGTCCGTGCGAGCTTTAGAACCCTATTAGTTATAATGGATGCGAACGTTCGAAATTAAAAGTGCTCATTTTAAAGGCTAATATGCATGTTAATGTCATAAAAAGTGTTTGGGGACCTGGGTCCTGCCCCAGGGGACATGTATCAATGCAAAAATTTTTTTTAAAAAACGGCCGTTTTTTCAGGAGCAGTGATTTTAATAATGCTTAAATTGAAACAATAAAAGTGTAATATTCCTTTAAATTTCGTACCTGGGGGGTGTCTATAGTATGCCTGTAAAGGGGCGCATGTTTCCCGTGTTTAGAACTGTCTCTGCGCAAAGTGTCATTTTTGAAAGTAAAAAAGCTATTTAAAATCACTCGCGGCTAATGTTAATTCACGGCTCCCGTAACACAGAGAACAGTGATTCATTGAAACTCATTCATAAAAAAAAGTCATTGATAAAAAAAAAAAAAAAAATGAAAAAAAAAAAAGCGTAGGGGTCCCCCCAAATTCAATAACCAGGCCCTTCAGGTCTGGGATGGATATTAAGGGGGATCCCAGCCAAAAAAAAAAAAAAAAAATGGCGTAGGGTCCCCCTCAAAATCCATACCAGACCCTTGAGGTCTGGTATGGATTTTAAGGGGAACCCTAGCCAAAAAAAATGGCGTGGGGGTCCCCCTCAAAATCCATACCAGACCCTTATCCGAGCACGCAACCTGGCAGGCCGCAGGAAAAGAGGGGGGACGAGAGCGGCCCCCCCTCTCGCCTGAACCGTACCAGGCCACATGCCCTCAACATTGGGAGGATGCTTTGGGGGTCTAAGACCCCTAAAGCACCTTGTCCCCATGTTGATTAGGACAAGGGCCTCTTCCCCACAACCCTGGCCGGTGGTTGTGGGGGTCTGCGGGCGGGGGGCTTATCGGAATCTGGAAGCCCCCTTTAACAAGGGGACCCCCAGATCCCGGCCCCCCCCCTGTGTGAAATGGTAAGGGGGTACAAAAGTACCCCTACCATTTCACCAAAAAAGTGGCAAAAATGGTAAAAAGGACAGGAGACAGTCTTTGACAATTCCTTTATTAAAATCTTCTTTCTTCTTTCTTCATCCTTCGGATTCTTCATCTTCTCCTTCCTTCATCTTCTTCCATCTTCTTCTTCCATTTTCTTCTTCCTCCGATCCGCTTCTTCTTGCGCTGGTCTTCTCGTCCTTCTCGTCCGGCATCTTCTTCCGTCGGCGTCGGTGTCGGTGTCTTCTTGGGCCGCTCCGCGCAATGGGAGGCTCCCGCTGTGTGAGGCTCCGCTCCATCTGACAGGTCTTTTAAAACGGAGGGCACCTGGTGACCCCGCCCCCCTCTGACATCATGGGGAAAGCCATCATGGAATTCCCCATGACGTCCCTGTGCGTCAGAGGGGGCGGGGTCACCAGGTGCCCTCCATTATAAAAGACCTGTCAGACGGAGCGGAGCCTCACACAGCGGGAGCCTCCCATTGCGCGGAGCGGCCCAAGAAGAGACAGAGACACCGACGCCGACGCCGACGGAAGAAGATGCCGGACGAGAAGGACGAGAAGACCAGCGCAAGAAGAAGCGGATCGGAGGAAGAAGAAAATGGAAGAAGAAGATGGAAGAAGATGAAGGAAGGAGAAGATGAAGAAACCGAAGGATGAAGAAAGAAGAAAGAAGATTTTAATAAAGGAATTGTCAAAGACTGTCTCCTGTCCTTTTTACCATTTTTGCCACTTTTTTGGTGAAATGGTAGGGGTACTTTTGTACCCCCTTACCATTTCACACAGGGGGGGGGCCGGGATCTGGGGGTCCCCTTGTTAAAGGGGGCTTCCAGATTCCGATAAGCCCCCCGCCCGCAGACCCCCACAACCACCGGCCAGGGTTGTGGGGAAGAGGCCCTTGTCCTAATCAACATGGGGACAAGGTGCTTTAGGGGTCTTAGACCCCCAAAGCATCCTCCCAATGTTGAGGGCATGTGGCCTGGTACGGTTCAGGCGAGAGGGGGGGCCGCTCTCGTCCCCCCCTCTTTTCCTGCGGCCTGCCAGGTTGCGTGCTCGGATAAGGGTCTGGTATGGATTTTGAGGGGGACCCCACGCCATTTTTTTTGGCTAGGGTTCCCCTTAAAATCCATACCAGACCTCAAGGGTCTGGTATGGATTTTGAGGGGGACCCTACGCCATTTTTTTTTTTTTTTTTTGGCTGGGATCCCCCTTAATATCCATCCCAGACCTGAAGGGCCTGGTTATTGAATTTGGGGGGACCCCTACGCTTTTTTTTTTGTTTTTTATTAATGAATGACAGCTCTCTGTGTTACAGGAGCCATCAATTCATTAGCCGCGAGTGATTTAAATAGCTTTCTTCCTGCAAAAATGACACTTTTTTGCAGGGAAAGTTCTAAGCACAGGAAACCTGCCCTCCTTCACAGGCTACCTATAGACACCCCCCAGATGTGATACTGCAATGCTGTTCTAACAGCATGCACACACATATCCCCAGAAATAAAGAACATATTGTTGTCAGCAGTCAGCAGCACACTGACACGCTGACACTGTGAGTGAAACATAATATGCGAGGCCGCCGCCGCGGCGGCCTCTTATACCGTGGGGCGTGTATTAAAGCCCCTGAGCTATAATTGGCTACAGGCATCCTGCCTGTAGCCAATTATGGCTCTCCTCGCTGCCGGCGCTGTGATTGGCCAAGCATGCGGGGTCACAGTGCATGCTTGGCCAATCATCAGCCAGCATTGCACTGCGCGGGCCGCAATGCATTGCGGGGCCGCTCGCATCACACGAATTTGATGCGAGCGGTCCCAATAGTTCTGGGCTCGCCGAGCGAGCGAACACCCGGTGCTCGATTCGAACATGGGTTCGAATCGAACACCGGGCTCATCCTTAGTGTCTAGTATCTCTTGTATACTGCCTGGCCACACTGGTTACTATTGCATATTGAATAAAATGCAGATATTGTATAACATCTTGTCACTTTTCATTCAAACATCTTTGAGATTCATGATTCCCTTAATAATACAAGGTTCTGTAATAAAAAATGTAAACATGGTTGTAAAACTGAAGAAAATGTCCCTAATATAATCTTGTATATTCAGGACTGGACAGTATCATGTTGGAGAGCACCGATTACAACGAGAGGCTGTGGGCCTGGGAAGGATGGAGAGCAAAAGCTGGCAAGAAAATGAGGAAACTCTATGAGGAATATGTTGATTTGGAAAACCAAGCTGCTCGTATCAACGGTGAGAAATAAGGCAACTTGTGTTTCATAGTTATATTCTACACTTGATCTTAGCCAAAAGGCAGGGAAGCGATTCAAATGTTTTTCTTTATCATTTTAGAGGGTTAGAACCTTTTTTTTTTTTTTGCTGTATCTACGCCTGCTCTACTCAGAAGACTCGTCCTATCTATTTGTCCTGCTGATTACTGTCATCAGAACAAAAAGTGACGGCAATCCAAAATATTTGTCGCTGAAATAAGAGGTAAAGAGGGAGATCTTCCAATGGAGATGCTGGAGAGTGGATTTCTCCTGACTTTGAAGAGATTTCCTGTCACTTCTGAGGTCTCCCCAACAAGACGCAAACAAAAGACAACAAAAAAACTCACAGGGGTTTTATCTTTTTCTTTGCTTGGCAAAAAAAAAAAAGCATTTTGGCTAGCTATATACATTAAAGCGGGATTCCACCCTAAAGTGGAACTCCCGCTTTTCGGAACCCGTCCCCCCCTCCGGTGTCACATTTGGCACCTTTCAGGGGGGGGGGTGCAGATACCTGACTAAGACAGGTATCTGCACCCACTTCCAGCATAAACTCCCACGGGAGTTTAGGCAAGTTCCTGTCCCGGCGCGCTGTCTGCCGGGACACACACGGCAGACAGCGCTGAAGATTCTCATTGCGCCACGCGACTCGCGCATGCCCAGTAGGGAATCGGGAAGTGAAGCCACTTCCCGATTCCCTCACCAAGAATGGTGCCGGCTACAGCAGAGAGCCGAGCGATCGATCGGCCTCTGCTGCCGACACCGCTGGACCCTGGAACAGGTAAGTGTCCATTTTTTAATAGTATAATAATTTGTAGCTGCTGGCTTTTAAAAAAAAAATTTCAGTACAGTCCCGCTTTAAGTGGTGTATTTATGTAAAAAAAAAATCTTACATAGCATTTCTCCTAGTGAAAGTGCATGTGCATTCGTTTTGTGTGAATCGGCAAACAATTATGTTTTTTAGACTCTTTCCTGTGCTGGTTGAATGTTTTTCGTGAATATAAAATGGAAAATAGCACATTTGTTTGCTAGATAGCATTAAAGAAGAACTACAGCCGACCTCCCAAATTTATTTTTTTGGCCCCACTTACCTGATAGTGGTATCTACACATTTCAGACACTCATCTGGTAGATCCAGCTTTGACCCACTGAGATACTCTCATTTCTGGCCACAGCTCCGTCCCATGCCACCATGTTCACTCTGACATCATCGAGAGGCCCACCACCTCTTCTGGGTTCAGCGGGTGGGCCTCTTGATTAGGTCCACCCCCTCCTCCTGTTCGCACAGCGGGGAGTGTGCGAGTGACGTGCAGGGGGAGGCAGGGCAGATGTTAAATAAAAAAATGCCCTATTCCTGTAGAGGAAGGAAGGAGGGGTGGAGAGGCGGGGTCGTCCTTGGGAGGGTGAAGGTCTGCCTTTAGTATCATGGGAATTTTAATGAAACACATTTGACCAGCATATAACCAAGCCTAATAAAATAAATGTTTTGCGTCATTCAAACAGAAAGAATGTATATACACTTTCACTGGATTAATCGCTATACTAATTTTTAATAAATACACCCCTATGTGTGTTAAATTAGCAACATGAATGCTAATCTTCTGCTTGGAGTTTCACTTTCGTCTCCTGCGTAGGAACTATTATTCTGTATCATTTATTTAAAAGTTCTCCACCTAAAAAAATGTAATTTCATTTTATGAAATGTATCTTTATAAATTAGTTTCAGCAACACAGTAAAATAGAATCCCAAATTTTGGGTTGTCCCCCAAAAAGTAATAGAGGAGCAGTCTTCCAATGGGGACACTAGTTCTGGTGACCTGGGGGAGGGGGCAAGGGATCTCTTAATTTGCAGGGATTTCTTCTCACTTCCTGTTTTGGCTATGGGACAGGAAGTGAAAGTAAATCTCCCCAATGGGACACAGATGGCAAAAAAAACCTGACAGGACTTATAATCCTCCCTTATTTGATCCAAAATGAAAAAAAAAAAAAAAGGTTTTGCTCACACTGAATACAGACAAACAATCTGCATAGAGATCAGGATAATAAGCAGAAGGAGTAAAAAAGTTGCGCGCTGTAAGAAATATTTAGTACAAAACAACGCAGTTCATGCTTTTTCATCATGTTTCAGGATTTCAGGATTATGGAGACTACTGGAGAGGAAATTATGAAACTCTAGCCACAGATAAGTATAAATACAGCCGGGATGATCTGATAGCAGACGTGAAAGCAACTTTTCAAGAGGTAATTGTACAGATAATAGCCAAGTCCAACACTGTTAGCTTGGGTGGTGTGGCATATCACCTTCTCGCCTCATCCCTGTCAAATCCACGGTGGATCGCTTTTTAGCGAGTCCTAAGATTTGCAATCTGTTATTTCTCATTATTGGTTGTTTCATTGCCACTTCAAATAGCTATGTTTTATGTTCCCATATACACCTCATCAAAGCTTAGTACTGGTGATATACATATACAAAAATAGATTTTATGGTCAAAAGAAGTAATGCATGCTATTTATTCAGACTAGAACTAGAGCACATCTCATAATATGGCATGTCGGTACGGCTGCACACTGTATTCAACTCCAATGTAAGATAAATGAAAGAAAGGCTCCAGCTTAGATCCCAGCCCATCGGTCATGCCCCTCTGACATGTTTCACCCACATTGGGCTTAATCATAGAAGAATTAGCCCAATGTGGGTGAAACATGTTCGAGGGGCGTGACTGATAGGCTGGGATCTGAGCTGAAGCCTGTCTTTTATTTACCTTACATTGGATTTGAAATTAGTGTGCTGCGATACCTGCACTCCAAATTGAAAGCATAATTTTCAGTTACCATATTTATCGGCATATAACACGCACAGGCGTATAACATGCACCTTCATTTTAGGAGGGAGGTTTCAGGAAAAAAAATGTAATTTTAAATAAAGAACTTTGAAGCAAAGTAAGGGTCAGTGCCTATCTGCAGCCTCACCATTGCCCATCTGCAGCCTGATCAATGCCACCTGCAGCCTAACAATTGCCCATCAATGCCCATCTGCAGCTTCATAATTGCCCATCAATGCAATTTGATCAATGTCCATCTGCAGCCTCACCATTGCCATGAATGCAGCCTGATCAGTGCCCATCTGCAGCCTCACCTCAGATTACTGCTGCCTCGAATGGGACAGGGAGGGGGCGGGGCGAGCGCCATCAGATTACATACACCGAGAATCTCCTGTTTACTCGGCGGTCTCTTTAATACGAAGTCCCGCCTCTTGGATCGGCTTCTATTGTAGACAGAACACTTGTCCAATGCTGGCCCAGTAGACGGGACTTCCTATTACAGAGGCCGCTATACAGAGATTCTTGCTGTATGTAATCTGAAGGTTCTCGTCCCACCCCCCCCCCCCTCCATGTTCCCTCCTAGGTAGCCCAAAGTGCAGTATCGGCGTATAACACACACACGCTATTTGTCCCCGATTTTCAGGGTGAAAAGGTGCATGTTATAAGCCAATAAATACAGTACATAGAAGAGCAAATGACAGACAGCAATGAAAATCCTGTCTGGAATCGGCATCGGGTTACTAAAAATTGGCATCATTTTCTGCAATTAAATTGATTGTGAAATTATTGACTTAATGGGCCAATAAAGTTGATGTATTTTATGACAAGGTCTTATCATTTTCAGCTCAAACGTCTGCGATATAAAAATTATCTTTCTCTATCTTAATTCTTAGGTGGATTAATCATACCATTTCCTGTGTTTTCAGATCATGCCACTGTACAAGGAGCTCCATGCCTATGTGAGAGGAAATCTGCAAAAAAAGTATGGAGCTAAGTACATCAGTTCCACAGGAGGTCTACCTGCACATTTATTAGGTACATAGTTCCCCTTTTGGTTGTGTAATGCCTGGCACACACGGTAAGTTTTTTATTTTTATTTTTTTTCATTCAACCCAGCGGGCTGAACGAAAAAAAAAAAAAAAAACTGGGGCGCTTGTTGCACTAACTATGCAATGTTCATATAGCGATCTCCCCACTGTGCTATTGTGTACTGATAGGGGGACACACCTCCCCCACCGCCCCCCCCCCTCTTCAAAACACACTGGTCAGCACTCTCAGCCATTGGCATCTGTCAAAAAGGAGCTGTTCACATGGGCCGAATGTCAGGGGGGGTTCTATTTTGTGTACAATGTATGACGATGTAAATTTCTTGTAATGAGACATTGCAACCACACTTAACAAAATATTGTATCCTTAAAGGTGATATGTGGGGCAGATTTTGGACAAATCTGTACCCACTAACAATTCCCAATCCAGACAAAGAAAGCATTGATGTGACTCCTACAATGAACAATCAGGTAACTGTATTAGAACTGTGAAGGGAGATAAAGATAAATACTTTAACGTATACCATGTTTTCATTGTGCTTCATTGTGCTTTCAACTGTTTGCCAACCATATACTGTATATATAGCAGCAAGGAGGCTCTCCTGTGCAAAATCACATACCTGTACATGATTTTGCACTTCTAAGTCTGGGGCACGCACGTGTGCTGACGGCGACCCACACCCGCTGTGATTGGATACAATGGGAGCTAATCAGCGGGTCCGGCGGACGCGATGTTCGGGACACAGACAGAACGGCGGTCTGCCTATGTAAACATGCACTCCTTAGGCACACATTTAACCCCTTGATCGCCCAGATGTTAACCCCTTCCCTGCCAGTGTCATTAGTACAGTGACCCACTGTATTAGTGTCACTGGTCCCCAAAAAGTGTCACTTATGCCGCGTACACACGAAGGGACTTTGTCCGCCGGACCTAGTCCAGCGGACAATCCGCCGGACTTTCCAGCTGGGCTTCGGCGGACTTGAAAGCGAACGGACTTGACCACACATGATCACGCTAAATGTCCGGCGGTTCACGCGATGACGTACAGCACGTACCACGGGACTAGAAAAAGACAAATACTAGAAAAATACTTGCTACTGAGCATGCCTTCTTTTTGGTCCGCCGGACCATACTACAGACGGCCGTATTGTCCGCCGGACTGTCAAGTCCAGCGGATAATTTTAAAACAAAACTTAAAACCTAGTCCACCGGACTTTTTGGAAAAAAAGTCAGTCAAGGCCCACACACGAGGGGATTGTCCGCCGGACTCGAGTCCAGCGGATAATCCCGCGGGATAGTCCCTTCGTGTGTACGCGGCATTAGTGTCCAATTTCTGTGCCGCAATGTCACAGTCCCGCTATAAGTCGCTGATCGTCACCATTACTAGTAAAGAAAAATACAATAAATAAAAATTCCGTAAATCTATCCCATAGTTAGTAGACGCTAAAATTTTTGTGCAATACACGCTTATTCAGATTTTTTTTACTAAAAACATGTAGCAGAATACATATTGGCCTAAATTGATGAAGAAATTTGACTTTTTTCATTTTTTATTGGATTTGTTTTATAACAGAAAATAAGAAATATTGTTTTTTTTTTCAAAATTATTTATAGCGCAAAAAATAAAAACCACAGTGATCAAATACCACCAAAAGAAAGCTCTATTTGTGGGAAAAAAAAGGACAATTAAATTTGGCTACAGTGTCGCACAACCGCGCAATTGTCAGTTAAAGTAACGCAGTGCCGTATCACAAAAAATGGCCTGGTTTTGAAGGGGGGTAAATCTCCCAGAGGGCAAGGGGTTAAAGTGTATGTATAGCCAGAAGTTTTGGATGAGAATGAATAGCTTAGAACCCGTATTAGGTTATTTTTTTGGCATGTGTTATTTTTGCTTCCTTTTTATTTTACTTCCAGTCTTGGAGCTGCTACAGAAAGTGTGGGGGATTCCCTCTTTAGACAGTTGTCACCAAAACCATTTGTCCTCACTGGATGATTTCCCCTCCCGTCTTGCTGTGTTGACAGCTGTCAAATTTTCTATTTCTCCTCACTTTTAGTCTTGGTGATAATATTCAACAGGACAAATAGTGAGAGTGAATCTTTGCA
Source organism: Lithobates sylvaticus (assembly GCA_028564925.1). Lineage (NCBI taxonomy): Eukaryota > Metazoa > Chordata > Amphibia > Anura > Ranidae > Lithobates > Lithobates sylvaticus. The sequence continues at coordinate 91,656,310 of CM053027.1, read as the reverse complement.
TGGCATGGCAGTAAAATCGGAGGTGGGGGGGGGGGGGTAGTGCATAGACGGAGGAGAATTTTACTTTAAGAAGTGGCATCAGCACAAGGGATGCATCCTACTGACTGTAAGTTATGTCCCTGATGTGCTGATTTTTGTGTTTTTTTTAATTTTGGCTGCATTTGGGCTTTAAAGTTATGCCCACGTTAATGTTTTAAAGATTGAATTGTATGACAATAAAAAGATCATGATCGTAAACTTTATTAAAAGAGCCTTGTAATCAGTGTAGGTAAATATGTCCCCTGGATAGGTACCATGCAAGGGACACCACAGCTATGAATAGTAAACAGCTGTGTATGGTAGCCAATCTGCTTCTCACTTCAGCTTGTTCAATTAAGCTTTTACAATAAAAACCTGGAAGCCGATTGGTTTCTATGCAGAGTTGCACCAGATTTTGCACTGTCCAGTTTTAGTAAATCAACCCCTATGTGTGGAAGAATAGGATGTTCAGGGGGGGAGGAAACATCTCTTATCTTTACTATGGCAGGGACAATGGTTCTTTAGGGTCAGCGTCTACTTTGGTTCACTTCAGAACAGCAGTTCAAATGCAGGTCACAAGCAAGTCAACTGCACCTGCAATTCAATCAATTTTGGATGATTTCAAAAGCAATTTGAACTGATTTCAAAGCACGCTACCCATACCTCCCAACATTTTGAGATGGGAATGAGGGACACCTACTATAAAACATATGTAGGCAGAGGACACGCCCCCTGTCACACCCCCTTAAAGGAGAATTAACCAAAAAAAGTTGAATTAAATGCACAAGGGATTTTTTTTTTTTACCACTACTATTCCTTTATATTGGCTTTTAAAATTTACAAATGCAGCAGTTTAGAAATTGTAAAATAGGAAAAATAGGAAAATAGAAATAGGAAAGGTTTAGCACTGAGAAACACTTTTTGAAAGATAAAAAGTGCATTTTATATACAACTATAGATCAGATCAAAATGAGGGACAAATGAGGAGGAAAGAGTAACAGAGGGACTTTGTTCCAAATCAGGGACAGTCCCTCGAAATCAGGGACAGTTGGGAGCTATGAGCTGCCAATCAAAGCCCCGCTGAGCAGATTCTGGCTGTTTATGTATGTTTGGTATATTTCACTTATTCATATCTTTTGCTTTAAGCTGATGAAACACAGGTAGAATTTTGTTCAAAGTACTTCAATATCAGAATGTTTGTTTGATCTTATGATAGTTAATAAGGTGAAATAAACTACTGTTTTTGTCTGCAATGAATAAAAACATTGAAGCAGCAGAATGGAGATTTTTTATCTTAAAGATTTATCTTTATTTTGTGTAAAGACAGCAAGGGCTGGGAAACCTCTGCAACTATGACAGAGTAAAAAAAGTATTTTTTTTTTTAGTTGAGTGAGCAACGATTCTAACTTTTTTATGTCTCTTTATTCCTTCCTGTTGATAACCCCCCATTTCTTATACAGGTGTCTCAGGGAGAGGAAGTAAGGGAAAATATCCCAGCAGAATCACAAACACAAAGAAAAGCAGCTATTGATATTTTTTCCCAGTCTATTAGAAACGAAGAAAAAAAAATGCCTGAAGTTGAAATAAGAAAAGTATATTAATTGCAGTAATAGGGAGGACAAGATCAGAGAGTTGGTGAAGTCGTGTCTTGGAAAAATGAAGTTAGAAATACTCTAAAGCCCCATACACACGGTCGGACAATCCGCGGACCAGGTCGGTCGGATCCTGTCCGTCATACTTTGTCTGATGTTGGTTTTGCGTACACACGGTCGGACAAAGTTGTCGGAAAATCCGATCATTCTGAACGTGGTGACGTTTGTTGCCTACGACGGGACTACGTAGAGGCTAGTAGCCAATAGCTTTGGTCTTGTAATGTGATCTGAGCATGCGTAGCACTTTGTCCGGTCGGACAACCGTACACACGATCGGATTTGGTGTGATCGGACCGGGTTGTCGGCAAATCTATCCAGCAGGAGATAAGACTTTGTCCGTCGGACAATCCGACGTACACTGTCCGATGGTGCATACACACGGTCTGATTTTTCAACAACATTGTCCGATCGGACAGAATCCATGAAAAAGTCCGACCGTGTGTATGGGGCTTTAGAGTATATGAAAGTTATTGGATTGAATTATATATTTTCCATTAATAAGCATGGTGAATGTTAACACCTACCATTTATTTTATTTTATATTAGGGGTGGACAGTGGAGAGAATGTTTAAAGAGGCTGAGAATTTTTTCAAGTCTGTTAACCTCTTTGCCCTAAATGCAAATTTCTGGGTGAACTCTATGCTGACGGAACCTACTGATGGAAGAAAAGCTGTGTGCCACCCCACAGCCTGGGATCTGGGACAGAATGATTTCAGGTATCAAATATAGTACTGTAATGGGTAGACAAAAGATTCTCCAGTTGTACATACACTTGAAGATCCGGTTATGTTTATGGCATTGAGTGCCCTAATCTAGATTTGGTGTACCACCGTGAAGATAAAATCTGATGATTTTTGGCAAGGCAGACGGAAGGTGACCTCCCATATTAAGCTGGCAGTGGCTTACACATTTCTTTATTATCAGCAGAGATGGTAAAAAGGCCATTCTCTGCACATAGTCTGCAACCTTTTTTTATATATCCAAATTTTATGCAGCACTACTGATGTGCAAAAAATCATATTAATTGTGACATTATGTCACCCCAAAACTTTTTTACAGTAATTTTTTGCAGTTTAAACGCAAAATAAATTTTAAAACCTCTTCTGTGCTGCTATACTGTACCTTAAATACTATTAATAATCTCCCAGTAGCAGTTCCCACCTAATGCGATTCACAACATAACAGTTTATAATTCCAAATTTAGTGCAGAGCTTCTATAATGCATAAAAACACACACACACAAACACACACACACATATATATATATATATATATATATATATATATATATATATATATATATATATATATATATATATATATATACATATACATATACACACTGTGATACCCTGTCACCTGAACCCTGTGATACCCTGTCAAAACCAACAATGTCTAAAATCCATTATACCAGGGACCCCTGTAGCCCCCTTTTTAGACCCCGTGCATGAAAACATGAGCAACGAATAGTAAACAATATGGATCCAGGCTATTCCACCTGGATTAATGGGGTTAGAACACAAACCATGATTGATGCTTTGTTTACTAGCTTTTACTAGCTATATGCTCACTTCACTAAAAACACAAGATTTACTTTACATATCATCTTTCCATTCTACTATATTTTTTTAAGGTACTAGTAAAGTTATTAGAAATTATTAAAATATTATATTTTACCATGTTTTATTACTGTGTTTCCTCAAAAATAAAACCTACCTCGATAATAAGACCTCCCTAGATTTTCGGGAAGGGCTGCAATTTAAGCCCTACCCCAAAAATAAGCCCCAGTTTAAAGTGGTTGTAAACTTCTAGAATCCTCACTATTGCGGTGTTGTATAGTGTGGAAAGTGTGTGTTTTCTGTGGTCTGGTTTAATCAGGTGCATTCTTATAGCGCCGCTGTATGATCTCCAGCTGCTCCCTTCTTCTCTTCTCCTGGCTGTCAGCGGGGGATCTTGCCACCCCCCTTCTGCAGTGGTCGGTGCAAGGAAGACAGCTCATGCAAGTCATAGAAGCACTGAGTGACGCTATAGGATGGTGAGACATACACCTTTTGCATTGTATATTGCTGTAGTGGTGAGGATTCTGGCAGTTTACAAGCACTTTTGCTTATACTCACACTGGGCACAGCCCTACCCCGAAAATAAGCCCTACTGTGTTTTTGGTGGCCAAAATTAATATAAGACCCGGGCTTATTTTCGGGGAAACGCAGTAAAGGATAATAAATCGAGAACTAAACAGGAGACCCATTTGTTTTTGTATTATATTTGAGAAGGCTCCAGTTTACATTTTGACCCATATCCCTTCTGGTTTTACAGTAAGATAAAGTATGTACTGTATAACCTACTGTATATGGTGAGTGGCTCATCACAGGCTCTGTTGAAAAACCCATGGGTGCTGGTTACATTCTGGCAAATCAGTTGGAAAAAGACTACGTGACTTCAATTACTTTTTGTCTACTAGAAAAATAAATGTATCCTCACATTCATGGCTGCACCAACTTTTTTTATTTATCCCAAGGAATAAGGAAAGTTGCTGTGACCTGGAGCACAGTGATTCATTTCTTTTCCATACCACTTTGGTTTTAGTTGTGCCTCAGTGGAGTTGTAGCGCTTGATTACCAATTACATGTTTGCTGTGCTTTTGAGGCCTGCTGTATGAAAGCGCCAACCGAAATCTGATTACTATGAGTTATATGTGGAGTCTACTAATCAATATGACAACTGCTTTTCTTGTTCCAGTATGGTATATTTATACAACGTAAACTTCTATTTTTATGGTTTCTAAATAGGGAGTAATGATATGAATATTTTTTTTGTCTATTAGGATAAAGATGTGTACCAAGGTGAATATGGAAGACTTCCTTACTGTACACCACGAGCTTGGACATATCCAGTATGACATGGCCTATCACCCTCGTCCTATGTTGCTGAGAGATGGTGCCAATGAAGGATTTCATGAAGCAGTGGGCGAGATCATGTCGCTGTCTGCAGCTACACCTAAACATTTGAAATCACTTCAACTATTACCACCTTCGTTTGTCGAAGATACAGGTAGGCTACAAAGTTTGTGATTTCCCTACAAGTCTTCTTCAAAAAAATCTAACCTCTACTATAAAAATCGAATTTGTTGCTATGAGCTCTACGGCTCTACATGGTTTCCTTTGCCCCAATGGTTATTATTGCGAGTCCCAGTTAAAAGAAAACGGTAAAGATGTAAAAGTAAGAAAAGTAAAGATAAAGGTAAAGATTCCGAGACTTGTTGGATCTGATATTCAAAAGAACCTGTCTGATATAATGCAATGTGAAGAATACACATCACCAGGCATTCTGTGTACTGTCAATGAGGTAGCCACGGCCATCCTTGTGGTCATATTATGGTTTTGGAGGTGTTCACTAGCTTCAGGAGAGAACTGAGAACAGGGTTTCAGGTTGTGACTTTACAAAAGAGAGAGGGGTAGGGAGAAAAAGCTTCCCCCTTAGAAGTAGTTTGCAGTATTGCAGATCCTTTACAAATTACTTTGCATTGACCTCACCAGCATCCCTCATCAGCAGCTCAGCTGGGTGGGTAACAGAGATTCTAGGGCCACATATCTAACAAAGCGCTTACTTCACCCGATGCCGCCTCTGACATGACCACGGCCCCACTGGGCTAAAGGTTTATCACCCCTCCCCAGTTCCAGAAAACAGACAATCACCCATATCTTTCTTCAGGGCTCATGTTGAGTGACCAGAGCTGCTGATATAAAACTCTGGGCCCCATACAGCCTACCTAGCAGCCCCCCCAAAAAATATCAAAACAATATTTTTACTGAAAAAACACTAAAATCATTATTAGCAAATCCCTGCCAAAGCTAAAAAATAAAACTGTATTGAGTTAATAATGTCGGTGTGTAAATGAGGTCTTATGGCTTATTCATATATGTACTGTGAACTGTACAGTGTAAATCAGTGTTATACTTTTTTTTTTTTTTTTTTATGTGGCTAATACAGGCAGCCTATGTTACACTATTGGGATGCAGCAGATGTACAAAAACAGTCACATGTCCTCCTAATTCTTTTTAAATTTTTTAAGTTATTCTTACCTTTTTGTTTTCCATTTTTTTACAGTGCTGTTGGGGGGGGGCTTGGGTAAAATACGAGGGGTCTAAACAGACCCCTGATATCTCATCTTTAATGAATAAACAGGAAACAGAGGCTCCTGTGCATTCATAAACTGAAGCATAGTAAACACAGTTTACTATGATTCAGTTATGAATGAGAATTTAGTGATTGTGCAAAGTGCACAGTGATATAGATCCCCCGGTAGAAAAGCATCCTGCACAAAGCAGGGGGAATAAGATGTGGGCAGGAGTGAGAGGAGGAGAAACCAGCTTTTATTGTTCCTGTAATTGCTGCATCCCCCCGCTGCACTGATCATCCTTCCTGTCCTGCCCACATCTGATTCCTCCTGCTGCCTGGGCCCTGCTGTGTGGCCAGGCCCCATACAGTAGGATCAGTGGTACCCGCTTATTGGTGGCCCAGTGGGCCACTAATACTTCCCACGAAAAAGAGTCAGCAGATCTGGTTGTCTCCATCTCCAAGTTCTCTTTACCTTGCAGTATCTCTGTACCCTCAGTCTCTCGTTAAGCCTTTATTCCATTTAGGAGGAATGCTAAAAGACCCTTAGATAGAGCATGGCCAATGATGGCATACTGGGAGGGAGAACACAACAAAGCTTGGTGGCTTCTTGTCCGCAGTCTCCTACAAGAGTCCAAATGGGTCGAAAAAGTGGCATACCAACGGGGGGTCACATTGAGGGGTGTCAGGCTGGCACCGCTTAGAGGTGTCAGGCCGGTGCCGCTTATTCACTGAGGGTGTCTGGGCTGGCAGACAATCCTCGGGTCGGTCGGTGCCGTTTTTGCAGGGTGGGAGTAGGGGCCTGGCTGCCCAGAGGAGCAGAGCGAGGAGGAATCTTTTGGGTTCCGGGCCGCAGTGCGCAAAGGCGCTACACGTGACGTCACTTGATGTCGACGTCAGCACGATGACGTGCGGTGTGCCGCCTGCATGGGCCCAGATTTACTTTAAGGCAAACAGTGCGTGGAAGGATTCTTTCTGTTTGCCTTAAAATAAATGAAATTAGACCACGCGTTCGGTCATTATTTGGGCAGAAGGCTATCGACGTAAAGGGAAGTGTGACGCCATCCTGCCTGCCAGCCCAGCCACAGCTTGCCACCCCAGCCAGGGCCTGCCAGCCACAGTCAGCCCAGCCACAGCCTGCCAGCCTAGCCAGGGCCTGCCAGCCACAGCCAGCCCAGCCACAGCCTGCTCTAGGTACGCCCCTGGTCAAACCCCCTCAAAACATAAAATTTTATGTAAATATTAGGCTGAAACATGTGAAAACTAGCCTATACCTCCACCTTACCTGAAAAAATATATACTGTATATACCGTATATACTCGAGTATAAGCTGACCCAGTGGACCCAGTGGAACTAGCAATACACCACATCCAAAGATGGGGTTAATAGGACCAAGTGGCCCCGAGAAACGGGGCCCCAAAATTGGTTCGGAAAATGTCAAGCACTTTTTTGCAGCTGAGAATGACATTTTCCAAACCGACGTTGGGGCCCGTAACTCGGAACTGCTAGGAACCCATGTAGATATGTTGTAGTGCTAGTTCCACTGGGTTTGCACACCAAATTTGGGGTTCCTAGCACCAAGTGGCCCCGAGATACGGGGCCCCAAAGTCGGTTCGGAAAATGTCATTCTCTGCTGCAGAAAAGTGCTTGACTCGAGTATAAGCTGCGGGGGGCATTTTCAGCACAACAAAAATGTGCTGAAATACTCGGCTTATACTGGAGTATATACAGTACATGGGATTGTTTTTTATTTTATTTTATGCTTAGTCTTGACCATAATAAATAAACAAAGTAAATCTATACAAAACCATTATATATTTTCCCTGTTCCTATTCCTGCTGAGACAAATAAAATGAATAGACAAACAAACCTATTGCACCTGCCAAATACTTGCCATTGTCAGGGCCAAAACTGAGTAATGATTTAAATGATCAAATTCACATACAAACACAGCATTTTCTTTGCATCGTCTGTTACTAGAAAATGTGCATGCTGTGTGTAATAAGCAATGCCGGAAGCTGTAAAACCAATTTTTTTCATTGGCTCCCCCAAGCTTCCCCCCAAACCTTCTATCCCCCTCCAACCTGATAAAGCATTTTCCATCATAGGAATTATCCGTAGACATGAAACAATATATTGCTCTCATTAGGACCTGTCTACATTACCAAGTTGTGTTGAGATCCACTGAAAAAAAAAATCCATGTATTTGCTGGGAACTAACAAGTGTTTATTCTAAAAAGTAGAAATTAAACAGTGACATCTAGTGGTAAACATGGGTTTTGCACTTTACTAAAACAAGGGGCCAAGTTAGAAAACTCTTATAAATAGAAAGCACGGCATAGCTTCCAACTGTCCTTGATTTCGAGGGATTGTCCCTGATTTGAAACAAAAGTCCCCCTGTCCCTCTTTCCTCCTCATTTGTCCCTCATTTTAGTCTGAACTTTATAGTTGTATATAAAATGCACTTTTTATCTTTCCAAAACTGTTTAACAGTGCTAAACACTTCATCCAATTTTTTAATTGCTGCATTTGTACATTTTAAAAGCCAAAATAAAGGAATAGTAAAAAAAAAAAGCACTTGTGGGTTTAACTAATCATTTATTTTGGGTATAATTCTCCTTTAAGGGGGTTCGTTCTATGCCTACATAACTTTGCTAATAGGTGTCTCTCGTTTCCATCCCAAACAATTCAAAGGTATGAGCACAGTCTCTGGCAAAAGTGCGGAAAATCCTCTGTTATACACTATATTGCCAAAAGTATTGGGGCGCCTGCCTTTACACGTACATGAACTTTAATGGCATCACAGTCTTAGTCGGCTTGTTCAATATTGAGTTGGCCCTCCCTTTGCAGCTATAACAGCTTCAACTCTTCTGGGAAGGCTGTCCACAAGGTTTAGGAGTGTGTCTATGGGAATGTTTGACCATTCTTTCAGAAGCGCATTTGTGAGGTCAGGCAATGATGTGGACGAGAAGGCCTGGCTCGCAGGCTCCACTGTAATTCTTCCCAAAGGTGTTCTATCAAGTTGAGGTCAGGACTGTACAAACCAGTCAAGTTCTTACACCCCAAACTCACTCAACCCTGTCTTTATGGACCTTGCTGTTGGACAAGGAAGGGGCCATCCCCAAACTGTTCCACAAAGTTGGGAGCATGAAATTGTCCAAAATTTCTTGGTATGCTGATGCCTTAAGAGTTCCCTTCACTGTAACTAAGGGGCCAAGCCCAACTCCTGAAAAACAACCCCACACCATAACCCCTCCCTCCACCAAATGATTTGGACCAGTGCACAAAGCAAGGTCCATAAAGACATGGATGAGCGAGTTTGGGGTGGACGAACTTGACTGGCCTGCACAGTCCTGACCTTAACCGATAGAACATCTTTGGGATGAATTAGACCAGAGACTGTGAGCCAGGCCTTCTTGGCCACATCAGGGCCTAACCTCACAATGTGCTTCTGGAAGAATGGTCAAACATTCCCATAGATACACTCCTAAACCTTGTGAACAGCCTTCCCACAAGAGTTGAACTATTATAGCTGCAAAAGTTGGACCAACTCAATATTGAACCCTACGGACTAATGCCCCGTACACACGGTTGGACGACAGAAAAAATTTGAGCGCAGGATCTAAAATTTTCCTACAACAAAATCCGATCAGACTTTTTCTGATCGTGTGTGGAGAATTCCGATGCACAAAGTGCTCAGAAGAAATTTGGAGATGAAAGCAATTGGATACTGGCCTCTACGTAGTCCCGTCGTACGTTTTATATGTCACCTCGTTCGTACCGATCGGATTTTCCGACAACTTTGTCCGACCGTGTGTGTGCAACACCAGTTTAGGACAAAATCCGTCGGAAAAAATCCGACGGATTTTGTGGTCAGAATGTTCGACCGTGTGTACGTGGCATAAGACTAGGATGCCATTAAAGTTGATGTGCGTGTAATAGCAGGCATCCCAATACTTTTGTTAATATAGTGTACGTGAGTCCTCATTTTTTTTTAATGTTAGTTGTAGAACCTTCATCACATAGCTGTGTCAATGAATTAAAGGACACCTTGTGCCTCTGCTGAGCAATAGTGTTTAGCTGTCTAATTTAAGGGTAGTCTGTAAAGGATGTAAACACAGATCTGTATAGGGGCAAAGTTATTACAAATTATATGTGAAACTGAAATTCTCATTGGGTAAATGTTACAGTGATGCATAGCTAGCAGAGGTTGCCAGGGGTTCTTAGAGCGATCATTAATTTTTGACAAATATGTAACCACTGACACCAGTTATCTATCTGCACTAATGACTCATAATAAATACTAATTGAACATACAGTGCCATATTTTATATTTCTTACAGTCATAACTGAAATCTGTAATGTAGCACCAATTATTAAAAACTGATATTAAAAAAAAAAATGTTTTAATTTAATTCATGCATCATACAGTACATAACAATAGAATAAACAGCCATTATGATTATTAATACAGATTAGTGAGGCCAGGTAAATAACACAGAAATATACATTGATGTAACATTATGATGAGCCATAGTTACTTATGCCGCGTACACACGAAGGGACAATCCCATGGGATTATCCTCTGGACTCAAGTCGTGTGTGGGCATCGGCGGACTTTTTGGCGCCAAAGTCCGGCGGACCAAAGTTTTAAGTTTGGTTTTAAAATTATCCGCTGGACTTGGCAGTCCGGCGGACAATCCCGCCGTTAGTAGGCTAGTCCGCCGGACTTTGAAAATGAACGGACTTGCCGCTCATCGGCAAGTCCGTTCATTTAGCACGTGACTTCAGGTACGTAGCTAGCGTAGGCAGTAAATGCCGGCGCGCTAGCTCCGTCACCTGGCATGGATTTAAAGGGAATCCCCACGCCGAAAAACGGCGTGGGGGTTCCCCCCAAATCCATCTCAGACCCTTATCCGAGCACGCAGCCCGGCAGGCCAGGAAAGGGGTGGGGACGAGCGAGCGCCCCCCCCCTCCTGAGCCGTACCAGGCCGCGTGCCCTCAACATGGGGGTGCCCTGGGGAAAGGGGGGCCGTGTGGCCCCCCCACCCCAAAGCACCTTGTCCCCATGTTGATGAGGACAAGGGCCTCTTCCCGACAACCCTGGCCGTTGGTTGTCGGGGTCTGCGGGCGGGGGCTTATCGGAATCTGGGAGCCCCCTTTTATAAGGGGGCCCTCAGATCCCGGCCCCCCACCCTATGTGAATGAGTATGGGGTACGATGTACCCCTACCCATTCACCTAAGGTGTAAATTGTAAAGTTAAAAAACATACACACTTTTGAAAAAATATTTTATTGCACTGCTCCGGGGGTCTTCTTCCATCTTGGGGGTCTTCTCGCCGGACTCCTCCGCCATTTACCAAGCTCTTTTACCGAGCGGAGAAGTCCGGCTACCTTCTTCGTCATCGCCGCCGTCGTCTGGGGGTCTCGATCCGCCTTCGGGGGTCTTCCGGGGTCTCTTCTGTTCTTGCCGCTGTCGCCGCTTTCTGCGCCTTCTTCTTCTTCTTCCGCCTTCTTCTTCTTGTTCTTCTTGTTCTTCTTCTTCCGATGTTGACACGTCGCTCGCTCTGGCCGGAATGCCAGAGCCGCGCTGTGCTGGGACTTATATAGGGACAAGGGGACAGGGTCACATGCTCATGTCACATGGTGACCCCGCCCCCTTGTGATGTCACAGTCCCGAAGACCCCCAAGACGGAAGAAGACCCCCGGAGCAGTGCAATAAAATATTTTTTCAAAAGTGTGTGTGTTGTTTTACTTTACATTTTACACCTTAGGTGAATGGGTAGGGGTACATCGTACCCCATACTCATTCACATAGGGTGGGGGGCCGGGATCTGAGGGCCCCCTTATAGAAGGGGGCTCCCAGATTCCGATAAGCCCCCGCCCGCAGACCCCGACAACCAACGGCCAGGGTTGTCGGGAAGAGGCCCTTGTCCTCATCAACATGGGCACCCCCAGGGCACCCCCATGTTGAGGGCACGCGGCCTGGTACGGCTCAGGAGGGGGGGGGGGCGCTCGCTCGTCCCCACCCCTTTCCTGGCCTGCCAGGCTGCGTGCTCAGATAAGGGTCTGAGATGGATTTGGGGGGAACCCCCACGCCGTTTTTCGGCGTGGGGATTCCCTTTAAATCCATGCCAGGTGACGGAGCTAGCGTGCCGGCATTTACTGCCTACGCTAGCTACGTACCTGAAGTTACGTTCGAAATGAACGGACTGCTCCGTGTGTGGGCAAGTCCGTTCATTTTCAAAAGTCCCGCGGACTTTGTCCAGCGGACTGTCCGCCGGAGAAGTCCGGGCGTGTGTGGGCAAGTCCACATGCTCGGAAAGTCCGGCGAAGCCAGCTGGAAAGTCCGGCGGATTGTCCGCTGGACTAGGTCCGCCGGGAAAAGTCTGCACGTGTGTACGCGGCATAAGTACTGCAATTTGCATCCCCTAGGTAATTTTAATATTATTAATTTAGAAATCATAGGTGCCTAAGATATATATCCCGGGTGTTAAATATAACACATTTGTTTGTGAAATGACTTCCAGATACTGAAATAAACTTCTTGCTCAGACAAGCTCTCACCATTGTCGGCACATTACCTTTCACATACATGCTGGAAGAGTGGAGATGGAAAGTCTTCAGAGGAGAAATCCCAAAGGACCAGTGGATGAAGACTTGGTGGGAAATGAAGTAAGCATTTGCTTATGTCAGTTATAAAAGAAGACGTCTTTAAATAGTATGTCATCGAAACTGATATTTAATTTTAACAGCATTAACAATATTAAGGTGTGTTTATTGGTTATGTTGTACAAGATATTTGTAATTGGGACTGTATTCACTTTAAGACCTTAGTATACCAAAGGCTAGGGCAGGAGCATTAGTGTTGGATACCAATAAAATGTAGAATAAAGTGTAACAAATAGCCACGCTGTCTAAATAATATTAGCTGCCAGCACAGCAGACTCACTGCACAAATAAGAAAATAGTGTAAGATATAATATAGTGCGGCGCTAGAGACTATGAATAATATTTAAGGCAACTGACAATCTAAAGTGAAAATTAAATTGTGATGACTACAATAGTAATCAATAAATGAGATATATGACAACTTGTATCTCCTAATATATGACTATATATCAAATACAGTTGAAAAATGTAGTTATAAAAAATATCCCCACTGTGCCAATAATAAATCCACTAAATGAAATTAAAAAAATAACAACAGTGCAATAAATCATATGCAATATAAATCATATAATAACATAAGTCTGACTCGCAGACATATTGAAATAAGTGACAAAGTGAAGTGTCCAGAAACAATACAGTGACTTGTATATGTTGACTGCAGAAATCCACCACCACATGGAGAGAGGCTTATCAGATACTTTGGACCCAATTAGGCTTATACCTAATGAGTCTTGAGTGCTTGTTGGTGTAAACACACCCGCAGGGAGTATGTGGCAACTTCTGAACTCCAATGTACACCTGAGCGAACAGAGTATGACCGGGACTGGATGTTGTGGATATCCACCATGTAGGATAGCTAAAAGGACAGTAGTTCTACCCAGTATAGTATGGACCAAGGAGAGAAAGAAGGAGCCTCGTAGTGTGATACCGTCTTAAAAACGTTTTATTAAAAAACATAAAAGTGGGTACTCGCATGTGAGAAGACATATGAAAGCATAAAATTGTAAACTGGTAATGCAGTGGCATCAGCAAGCCCTCCTGACGGGTTTCTCCTAAACCCCAGAGGATGTCTGTTTAGGAGAAACGCGTCGGGAAGGGCTTGCTGATGCCACTGCGTTACCAGTTTACAATTTTATGCTTTCATATGTCTTCTCACATGCGAGTACCCACTTTTATGTTTTTTAATAAAATGTTTTTAAGACGGTATCACACTACGAGGCTCCTTTTTTCTCTCCTTGGTCCATACTATACTGGGTAGAACTACTGTCCTTTTAGCTATCCTACATGGTGGATATCCACAACATCCAGTCCCGGTCATACTCTGTTCGCTCAGGTGTACATTGGAGTTCGGAAGTTGCCACATACTCCCTTTGGGTGTGTTTACACCAACAAGCACTCGAGACTCATTAGGTATAAGCCTAATTGGGTCCAAAGTATCTGGTAAGCCTCTCTCCATATGGTGGTGGATTTCTGCAGTCAACATACACAAGTCACTGTATTGTTTCAAGACACTTCACTTTGTCACTTATTTTGATGTTTTATGGACTTCAATATGTCTGCCAGTCAGACTTATGTTATTATATGATTTATATTGCATATGATTTATTGCACTGTTGTTATTTTTTAATTTAATTTAGTGGATTTATTATTGGCACAGTGGGGATATTTTTTATAACTAAATTTTTCAACTGTATTTGATATATAGTCATATATTAGGAGATACAAGTTGTCATATATCTCATTTATTGATTACTATTGTAGTCATCACAATTTAATTTTCACTTTAGATTGTCAGTTGACTTGAATATTATTCATAGTCTCTAGCGCCGCACTATATTATATTTTACCAATAAAATGTACACTTTGGGGGATACATTCTAAGACTGTTGCACACAGAATCTTGTACAGTTCTCCATAGTAAACAATCAGCTTCTAACTTCAACTTGTTCAATTAAGCTTTGACAATACAACCTAGAACAGTGATGGCGAACCTTGGCACCCCAGATGTTTTGGAACTACATTTCCCATGATGCTCAACTACACTGCAGAGTGCATGAGCATCATGGGAAATGTAGTTCCAAAACATCTGGGGTGCCAAGGTTCGCCATCACTGACCTAGAAGCTTATTGGTTACTATACACAGTTGCACCCGATTCGGTGCACACCAGCTTTAGTAAATCTCCCCCTTTATGTTTAGTTTAATTTCAATTTTTTTCTGTGTGTGGATAAAGCCAGAAGATGAACTGGGGGGAATGAGGGGTTTAAAGAGAAACCAAAACCCTCTTTGCACCTCTTGTAATACACAGCTAATATGTGTTTATTTTGTAGGCTCTATATTGAGCTGTGTAATCAGATCATGACTTTAAATGTTAAGTCTGAATACTTTCTCAAACTGCATATGCCACATGGAGTATTCTGTATGGTGTGAAACCCATTTAAATAGAACAGATTTTTTATTAGGACAATGACCACATGATATCCAGATACAGCCGTTTGTAATGATGAAGAACTGTGAGGATAAGGCCCCTAAGGATATGTCCTGGGACCCTAGATCACATTGTACATGAGGGCCCATGTGCATTTAATTACTTTAAACTGGATAGCACCAGTGTGTTATTTCCTCTTTTGTAGTATGTTAATATGATTCTCTTACACTTTTTTTTTTTTTTTTAGGCGAGACCTTGTTGGTGTAGTGGAGCCAGTCGGTCATGATGAGACATACTGTGATCCTGCTGCTCTGTTCCACGTCGCAAATGATTATTCATTTATCAGGTATTGTGTCTGTGAACTTTCAAATACACTGTGCTGTTCCATTATACTAGTTGACATTTGGGCACCCACATTATCCAACACCATATTGTGTATGCTATATGTCCTTACAGTATATATTCATGAGATTGAGGACCTATGATGGGTGGGTTTTAAAGAGGTCAGGTATACTAGTATCTTTTTAATGTTTGTATAATAAATGACCTCCTTATGGGAACATGGCCGCTGACAGTGTATTATTTCTATTTTAAGGTTTTGTTTATATAAATTATACGTACCTTATAATTTACATAGCATAATGTCCATGGTAGTCCATTAACAGTAGCTTTTTTGTGCTAGTTCATAGTTTTTCTACTGGGGACTCAGGATAGATAAGGTCCCTTTCACACGGGGCAGATTCCATTCCAATCAGCAGCTCACAGATCCCCTGCTGATTGGAGCAGAGCTGGTGGATGACACATCCATGTCCGGTCAGTTACTGCAGAGCGGACACGGACAGAGCCCTCTCTGCTCTTTGGGTGGCCAGGAGTAAAAGGACCCCACTGTCCATTTACAATTGACAACCCTCCGATCCGATCCACCTAAACAGAAGAGGACAGATCCCCTTCCCTTTTTTTAACAGACTGGATCTGACCCAGAGATCGGCAGGTGTAAACAGACAAAACTCCGTTTACACCCACCTGTCTATGGGAATGTATGGACCTTTCCGATCAGGTCCGCCTAAAAAACTAACAGGTGGACCTGATGGGATCTCCCATGTGAAAGGGGCCTAAGTGTTTAGGAGGCTCCTTTTCAGTGTTAAACAGTGTCACAGCTGACTGATAGGTGAAATATTCCTTATTCAGAGATCACAATAGTAATGTAATAAGTAAACTTTATCACCTGGTAGGTTATATGTGCATGTACAAGCTATTGGGATCTGAGCACAGGTATATCTTGTTTCTATTACTGATGCTGGGTCCTTTTTTCCTCCTGTCCATCTTTCATAAATGAAGGGCCTGACTTAGCAACTTCTCTGTTAACATCTCTCTCTCTCAATCCCAGCTCACTAATCTTGGGGATCTTCTAGCAATGTATCTGAACACTGGAAAGATTCCCTTGTTACAGATGCCATATTGATATTAAAAATGAATTGTTGTCATATTACCCCAATATTTCAAATCATTACACATCTTTGCAAATAAACAGAACTTTTTGCTATTTAAATGTACTTTATTGTTGACCTCCTATATTTGTAACATGCACATTTCCTTCTTATTCAGGTATTATACCAGAACCATTTACCAGTTCCAGTTCCAGGATGCTCTTTGTAAGGCTGCCGGTCACACTGGTCCTCTTCATTCCTGTGACATTACTAACTCCACAGCAGCAGGCAATAAATTAAAGTGAGTGAAATACGAGTGAATTATTCCTATTTTCACTGTTTTAAAAAAGTTTATATTAGGTCTTGTTTTCTCACAGTTTGATTAACTCCAACAAACTCCTGCAGGTCTATGTTAGAACTGGGGAATTCAAAACCTTGGACTGAAGCCCTGGAGAGCATAACGGGGGAGCTGAAGATGAATGCCAAACCTCTACTGAGTTACTTCCAACCTTTATATGAATGGCTACAAGTCAATAACAACATTGAAGGGAGGACAGTTGGGTGGACTACAGAAGGGGACCCATGTAAGCAGGATATTACTTTGCTATCAATGACAGTCTCTAACTTTCTTTATATGTCTAGTAGCTTCTGAGCTCTGCTAATGACGCAAGTGTAGTTTTCATCCTTCAAAGACATATTCTTCTATAAGCTGCCAGAGGTTTTCATAGGCCACTTCATGCTATGTTATTATAGGGCTTATACTCTACATGACTGTACAGTTACCCCTAACATCTTAAACTGAATGTTTCCTGTGACAGACCTAGCTGGGACACAGGCTTTTTGAGAGGACTGAATGCAAGCCTCTTGCCTGACTGATTATGGGCCCTAGATTTTAAGGGGCACAGGGTGAATGAGAATCCCACTGCTGCCACCAATGTGACGGATCCTTTTCCTCACTCCACTGAGTGCTTCCGTCAGTAATACTGCTTCCTCCAATCTAACCATCAGTTCAAGATTCTACAAGCTATTTTCGGCTAGACTTGTATTCAATGCAGCTATAATAATATCTCTCTCTGATGTTCAGATTGGAGGAAGCAGTATTACTGACGGAAGCACTCAGCGGAGTGAGGAAAAGGATCCGTCACATTTCCTTTCCTCAACTACATAAAGATATTAGCACCTTGTAAATGTGAATGGGTTGCAGAGTCCAGTACACCCCCTTTTGAACAAAAGGAACCACATCTAAAGAAACAACTGCTCTTTAGTTTATGCAAATGCTGACAAATGTTGAGTACTAATTTATTCTTCAATGGAAGGTTTTAAAGAGAACCTGTTAGTTCCCTAAAAAATTCCTAATGGCAAGTCCCTACAATGAAAAAGGTATTATAGTCACCTTTCTGGCAGTCCTTTTTCCTACCATCCATCTATTCCTGTCCTGCAACTTTCATCAGGCTCCTTAGCATTTAACCCTTCTAGGCGAGTCAAATATCTGTGGTTGCTGCTGTGTGCTGTAGTTCCTTCCTTGGACCCCAACTTCAACAGAGACAGGGAAAGGGCAGATAATTAACACCACCCCAAAAGAGTCTGCCAGCATATACCCCAGGTCTACTTTTTGGTGCCTTCACTGTGATAGTACACAGAAATTCCTGCAATGCTGCAGTCCTGTCTAAATTCAGGTACAATGCAGATCAGAGCAGAGGAAGGCCCCTCACTGTGCACATGGTGCGGCTCAGTATCTGAGGGTTAATGGTCTGCTTAAGAGAGGTATGTACTGAGGAGAGGACATTTCTGATAGAGGGAGACCTGTTCTTTTAGATGTGGGGGGGGGGGGGTTTCTTCGAGTGAGACTTGTGTATTGTTATGGCGTTATGGGGAATTGTGCTGGGGAGATTGTGTTGAAGGGAGATGAGTACTTGTTTGACACAGAGGAGGAAAGGGGGATTGGTGCAGTTTGAATTTGTGCTTGTGAGGGGGCCCTGACACTCACTGGAGATTAGTGTTGGCATTGACTTATATTGGGGGTTATTGTTGGGCCAGAATCTTGACAGGGGTTATTGCTGGCCCTGACACATGCTACAGGTCATCATTGCTGGCACTTACACCAATGTGGGGAGTGATTTTTCACTGCCATTGACACAAACAATGGGCTTATTTTACTCCCACAATCTCTTTAGTGCCTCTTCAGACACTATTTTTTCTAAAGCATAACAAAGCAAAAGGGGAAAAGTAGCATACTAAAAGCAATTAACCTTGAAGCAATATCCACTTTATTGATCATGCCCACAAGCATGCAAAGCATTTTTCTTCATAACTTCCCTAGTGAAAAAATGATTGCACACCTGGTGGCAGGGAACGCCAGCATCTGAATCAGAAGTATTGCATGCAGAAGAGTTTTTTTAGGGGCTGTAGTGCTGAAAAGGAGAGAAGATAGGATACAGGGAGATGTGAGAATAAAAACCTCTTGTGGAACAGGATGTGAGGAAAGACCTCCCAGTGGGGGCCTCTGACAGAAAAAAAAACTGAAATTAAAATTCATGCCCACTCTAACTGAAACAAAAAAAAAAAAGTTAGCATTTCATTTTAATTTTTACTGTACATATATTACTTCATAGCCAGCAACCTCGGTTGGAAAAAGAGCATATTCAATAATTGTTGGCCATAGGAAAGGCCTGAAGAAGCGAATACATAATTTACCTATGCTGACCAAATCTTAGTATAGTATCAGTAAGCTTAAAGCATGCAGTGAAAGAAAGTACCCTGCCAAATGGAACTATATATTCCATAGGAGTTGGTGCAACCCTCTCTCTATCATGATACTGAAATATGGTGGATGTTTAGTCCTATGTGTAGTCCACTTGTGGGTATGGAAAGCTATTCTTTCTTGTGGATGTGTTTACTATATATACAATTGCTTTTGAAGGTATCATAAATGCAAGACTAACAATTAAATTTTTTCTGTGGTTTCCAGTTACAGCAGATTCAATCAAAGTAAGGATTAGTCTGAAAGCTGGACTGGGAGAAGCTGCGGTAAGGGTAGAGCTCATCTTGTTTTATCAGTTTAAAAATATCTAGAGATTGTCAACTTTATTTTTAATTTATCTTATATCTATTTACATATTAATTTATTATGAAGGCGTAAGTTGAACTAGGCAAAGTAGCAGGTTAACTTTATAGGAGGCACCAAAAGCTTTTCCCGATTTGCCATTAGAAAATTCCTGTGTTAGTTTAGAGTTTATAAAAGTGGTGATTGGCTGGTCATTATGCGCTGCATTATGTGGTGGGGCAAATGTCATCGGTTTCTCCATAACCATAAATTTTGGGGGGATTTGGCAGCAGCAGGGATTTGCAGAAAAGGTGAGTAAAGACCACTTATGATGCCTCTAAAGTGAACTTGTTATTTTACCTAGCATGGGTGAAGAACAGGTTACATTTAAATAAAAAAAGACATAGCACAACAGAAGAGAGTGTAAAGTTTGATTTAATAATATCTATATACAGTACATGTATGCACATTAGTGTGAGTTTACTGTCTTGGATTGCTGTTTTGGCTTGGTCTAATCTATAAACAGGTTTGTTGTTTTTGGATTGGTCTAATCCAGACGTTCTCCTCCTTTTTCCATGGAACAACTTTCAGGTCAAGGAACCCCCACAAAATGTATATATAAATTAATATATCTATAGCTCACTGTGCATTATAGTATTCAGTAAGTTAAGCATTGTATAAATTAAAGAAAAAGGGAATAGCTAGAGTATTTAATGGCCAGAGCAGAAATGGTTTTCTATGCATAAACTTTTTTTTAGAAACAATCATGAACTGAAATAAGTGATACTAATGGCCCTTTACATTGGTAGTCAGTGGAGAAATGCCCCCTTTAAGGGGTTCAGGGGAAAAGTATTCCCTTACATTGGTGTTCAATGACAGAGGAGCCCTCTTTACAACCGAGATTATCTGAGAAGTGCCCCCTTACATTGGTAGTTAGGTGACAGTCATTTTTTCCCACTATCTCATTAAGGGGCCCCTTACATTTAGCGGTGCCCCCTTACACTGATGGATAGTGTAAGACCCCCTTTATATTGGCGGTCAGTGAAGATATTCCCACTTGCATTGCTGGACAATGAAGTGCCATTTTACATTGGTAGACAGTGTAGTACCCCTTTTTATTGGTAGTAATCAGAAAAGTATTCCATTATTTAGTGGTCAGTCTACTGCCTCTTGCCACTAGCTCTGCCAAGTGACATTAGTGCCAAAACCATGCAGGCTTTACTTAACACTGTGGAAAATCTAACTTGTGATGTTATATTTGGCTGCCTGCCAGATGCACCTATTGAAACTCGGTCCAGACTCCCTTGGATAGAGTCTCCCTCTCTCCCTTCGACACAATCTATAAAGTTAGGTCCGTATATATTTGGATACAGGCACAATTTTTTCTTTGTTCAGGTATTTACCAAAACATGTTCAAGCTGTAGTTATATAATGGATATTGGCTGAAAGTGCACACTCTCAGGTTTAATTTGAGGGTATGTAAATCCAAATCGGAGGAAGGGTTTAGGAATTACAGCTCAAGGGACCAGAAGTAATTGGATAATTGACTCGAAAACAGTTTTTTGGCCAGGTGTTTTGGCCTTTGTTATTTCTTCATCAATTAAACAGGTAAAAGGCCTGGAGTTTATTCTAATGCCCTGTACACACGGTCGGAAATTCCGACCACAAAATCTGTCTGATTTTTTCCGACGGATTTTGCCCGACACTGGTGTTGCATACACACGGTCGAACAAAGTTGTCGGAAAATCCGATCATTCTGAATGTGGTGACGTTCGTTGCGTACTACGGGACTACGTAGAGGCTAGTAGCCAATAGCTTTGGTCTTGTAGTGTGATCTGAGCATGCGAGGCACTTTGTCCGTCGGAATTCGCTACACACGATCGGAAAAAGTCCGATAGGACTTTGTTGTCGGAAAATTTGAGAGCAGGATCTCAAACTTTTTCCGTTTGAAATTCCGACGGAAAAAGTCCGATGGAGCCCACACACGGTCGGAATTTTCGACAACATGGTCCGATAGGACATTTTCCGTCGGAAAATCCGACCGTGTGTACGGGGCATTAGTGTGGTACTTTTTTGGAATCTTTTGCTGTGAACCTACATCATGCGTTCAAAGGAGCTGTCCATGTAAGTGAAACAGACTTCAAAAACGAAATAAAACAGGCTTCAAAAATGAAACAAATCCATCAGAGAGTTATCAGCAACATTAGGAGTGGCCAAATCAACAGTTTGGTACATTCTGAGGAAAGAAGAACGCACTGGTGAGCTCAGGAACATAAAAAGGCCTTGACGTCCATGGAAGACAACAGTGGTGGATGATCGCAGGATTATCTCTATGGTAAAGAAAAACCCATTCACAACATCCAGACAAGTGAAGGTCACTCTCTGGGAGGTGGGCGTATCATTGTCAAAGTCTATAATCAAGAAAAGACTTTACAAAAGCAAATACAGAGGGTTCACCACAAGGTGCAAACCATTAATAAGCCTGAAGAATAGAAAACTAGACTTTGCCAAAAAACATCTAAAAAAGCCAGACCAGTTCTGGAAAAGCATTCTTTGGACAGATGAAACTAATATTAATCTGTATCAGAATGATGGGAAGAAAAAAATGTGGAGAAGGCTTGGAATAGTGCATGATCCAAAGCACACAACATCATCTGTAAAACATGGTGAAGGCAGTGTGATGGCATGGACATGCATGGCTTTCAGTGGCACTGGGTCATTGGTGTTTATTGATGTTGTGACAGAAGACAGAAGCAGCCGGATTAATTCTGAAGTGTTTAGAGATATACTGTCAGCCCAGGTTCAGCCGAATGCAGTGAAGTTAATTGGACAGCGCTTTACAGTACAGATGGACAATGATCCAAAACACAATGCAAAAGCAACCCAGGAGCTTTTGAAGGAAAAGAAATGGAATATTTTGCAATGGTCGAGTCAATCACCTGATCTCAACCCAATTGAGCATGCATTTCACTGAAGGCAAAACTAAAGGTAGAAAGGTACAAAGAAAAACTGAAGACAGCTGCGGTTAGAGCATGGGAAAGCATCAGAAAGGAGGAAACGCAGCCTTTGGTAATGTCCATGGGTTCCAGACTTTAGGCAGTTATTGCCAGTAAAGGATTCTCAACAAAATATTAAAAATTAACATTTTATTTATTTATGATTATATTAATTTGTCCAATTACATTTGAGTCCCTGAAAATGGGGGACTGTGTATAAAAATAGTTGCAGTGCCTAAAATTTGTACTATATTTATGTTGAACCCCTTGAATTAAAATTGAAAGTCTGCACTTCAAATTCATTTGGATTGTTTCGTTTTATTTTTATTCCGGTGGCATACAGAGCCAAAAGTATGAAAATGGTGCCTGTGTCCTAATATATATAGACCTAACTGTATATACAGTATACATGAATGTGTGTAAAATATATATATGTGTGTGCGTATATATACTGTATATGTTTCTAACATCAAATATTTTGTATATTAACAGTATACGTGGGACAACAGTGAAATGAATTTGTTCAAATCTACAATTGCATATGCCATGTCCAAATATTTTGGTTCAGTGAACAAGCAAGAGATTGTATTTTCGTAAGTACCTTTTATGACAGAGCACAGAAATGCAAAACAGGACCAGTGAGACAGATTATAGGGTAGATGTGCTATAAGGTTCACATATATTTCCTCTTCTGATGCTCAGACATAGCACATTGATATGTTTTAAGTGGAAAACTGCCACGGGTTCAATGGCAAAAATATTGTGCATCTTTGCAAAGTGAATGTAGTAAGCTGCCCAAGATGCAATTGTCTTAAATATACAGAAAACTTGAATTTTTCCTCCGATATTGTGTTGGAGAGTGCATAGTTTAGGCTCAATTTGTATTCTTTTGGCGATAATCATGGGATTATGGTTTTTTGTAACCTCTTCTGGGCCCAGGTTTATCCTCAATCATTATATTACAAAAATATATGTATAAAGGGCGCAAAGGAAACAATACAAAAATCAAATATCAAATTAATAATATAAACTGTGTATGTGATTAATAAAGTGCACAAAAAATATATATCATCAGAAATGTCCATAATATCATATGTAAACAAATCTTCTTGTGTATGCTCCAACACCGTGAAAAATAAAATACACGCGTGCTTCAGTAAACTTGCATAAAGTGCTTCACCCGAAGTGATAAAAAAATGCGCTCACCAGATCGCCTCGGCCACACAGTGACCTCAAAGCATGACTATTGGGAAGGGCTCCTTAGTTCAATGCTGTAGCTCCTTTATGCATCCCATTCCAATCAAGCAATCATATATGGAGGAAGCTGGATCCCAATCCACTTTGCAGGTATACAAATGTAGATGTCTTCACCTTATAAGATCTCTCCACTTCATAAATCCAATTTGCATAAGGTAGATCTGTGAAATGGATCCCCAACAAAGAGCCACAGAAGGCAGGATATAGTGTAATACCGCTTTTATATTTTATTGCTTAAAAAGACCACTTACATAGTCCAGCATGAAATCACAAACAATCCGCTCAGGGGGAAGCAGAAACCGGTCCGACACCATTATAAAACTTGCAATGTGCATGGTGCATCTCAGCTGTGCAAGCAATAGTAAAGAGCTCCTATGATTGTAAGCGTCAGGCCTCATCTCTATGCATTTCACGCTAGAGCATGCGTTATCAGGAAGTGGGTCTGATTCCATTTTCTTGGAGCCTAAATAGCAGCAAAATGGCCGTGATTGGTCAGGATCATTAACAATGATTTTGTGTTGTTTCCTTTGTGCCCTTTATACATATATTTTTGCATTCTTATTCGTTTTTCACAAATTTTAGGTGCAGCATTGGTATATAATCTATTAATTGTTTTTTTGTATTTTGGCGCAGACACCCAACACTTTCCCCCTCAATCATTATATTACTTATATTGATGAGAAAACCCTGATTAAAGCGGAGCTCCACCCTGAAGTGGAACTTCCGCTTATCGGATCCCCCCCCTCCAGTGCCACAATTGACACCTTTCAGGGGGAGGGGGTGCAGATACCTGGATAATCCAGGTATCTGCTCCCACTTCTGGGACTAGCTAGCCGCAGCTGCCCCACCCCTATCCGCAGATGCCCGCCCCCCGTTGTGTCCTGGGAAACACACAGTTCCCAGGACACAACGGGACCAGTAAAGACGCGTAGTGCGACTCGCGCATGCGCAGTAGGGAACCGGACAGTGAAGCCGCAACTCTTCACTTCCTGATTCCCTGACAGAGGATGGCGGTGGGGGCAGCTGAGAGACGAGCGATTGCTCATCATCTTGTGCCGACATCGCTGGAAACTGGAATAGGTAAGTGTACATTTATTAAAAGTCAGCAGCTGCAGTATTTGTAGCTGCTGACTTTTAATATTTTTTGTGCAGGTGGCCATCCCCTTTAACTGAATTTATGAAGTAAATCACCACATTGTCCAGTCAGAACTCTTCACATTCATTGTGAAAAACTCAGTGTTTCCTGTAATAGTGGTGGATACTACAATTATTATCCTCATCCACAGGGATTGGCCAGGTATGCAATATGCATACAGTATTTAAATTGGTCCAAGCTGGACCAATATATTTATGTGAAACACCCTCTTAGCGTAGGTTGCTAGACAAATTTAGCTTTGCCTCCTTCTGTAAGCAAGGGAGCAGTAATTGTTTGTTCTGGCCTGTTCAGGGTCTCACGGGCTGGCAGTTTAAGTACTTCCTCTGCCTCTTGAAGAAGCTTCCAGAGCTTAGGGCGGGAGATTCAAATCAAGCAGCCTGAATATTTATCATGAGGGCAAGTGTCCATAAGGGGACTGGAATATAGATACATAGTCTGAGACACTGGAGGTGCCAGGACCAAAGGCTCAAATGGAATTTGAACAGAACTGGCTACAGAAGCACACCACAAGGGATCCAGCCCTGAGAGGCACCATCTCACTCACTGGGTTGTGTCTGGAGGAAGCTGGGAGGAGGCAGCGGCCCTGGGGTCATGCGAATAGTGATCTTAAGTTGACCCCTGAGATTGTGTGCTGGGCGCTGCGCTGGGTACCGATATTTGCACACTGGCGCAGGGTAACCAGATGCCCAAAGACTTGCCCCATGGTCTTCAACTGTGGAGCCATTGGAATGTTTACTATTAGCCATTACTTACTGCTACTGCTAGGAGCACTGTCCACTATCTACTGCTGAGCGTTTTGAAGTATCTCATGCCCTTAATCCCTCTCCTGTTAGAAGTTTTATCAGCAATAAATCACAAAAAAGACAAAAAGGAGCCAGAGTGAATGGACTGTTGCTTGGGTGGCTGGTAGACTCTGTGCTGTTTGGGGGATAACCAGTTCAAAATCAGCAGCTCTTGCGGTGGTAGCGCTACATATCCAAAAATCCATACCTGCAATTCAGCTTTAAATGCAAGCTTATTCAAATTTTAACATAAAGCTTTGTTTAATAGACTTACTGGGTTAGACAAATGCCGCATACACACGTGCGGACTTTTGCCGGCGGACCTAGTCCAGCGGACAATCCCGCCGGACTTTCCAGCTGAGTCCGCTGGACTTTCCGAGCGTGTGGACTTGCCCACACACGTGCGGACTTGCCCACACACGCACGGACTTCTCCGGCGGATAATCCGCCGGCAAAAGTCCGCGGGACTTTTGAAAATGAACGGACTTGCCGCTCATCGGCAAGTCCGTTCATTTAGCACGTGACTTCAGATTACGTAGCTAGCGTAGGCAGTAAATGCCGCCGCGCTAGCTCCGTAAGCTGGCATGGATTTAAAGGGACTCCCCACGCCGAAAAAACGGCGTTGGGGTTCCCCCCAAATCCACGTCAGACCCTTATCCGAGCACGCAGGCAGGAAAGGGGTGGGGACGAACGAGCGCCCCCCCCCCCTCAACATGGGGGGTGCCCTGTGCGGCCCCCCCACCCCAAGGCACCTTGTCCCCATGTTGATGAGGACAAGGGCCTTTCCCGACAACCCTGGCCGTTGGTTGTCGGGGTCTGCGGGCGGGGGCTTATCGGCATCTGGGAGCACCCTTTAATAAGGGGGCCCCCAGATACCGGCCCCCCCACCCTATGTGAATGAGTATGGGGTACGATGTACCCCTACCCATTCACCTAAGGTGTAAAATGTAAAGTAAAAAAAACACCCACACTTTTGAAAAAATCGTTTATTGCACTGCTCCGGGGGTCTTCTTCCGTCTTGGGGGTCTTCTCGCCGGACTCCCCCGCCATTTACCGAGCGGGGGAAGTCCGGCTACCTTCTTCGTCGTCGCAGACGTCGTCTGGGGGTCTCGATCCGCCTTCGGGGGTCTTCCGGGGGTCTCTTCTGTTCTTGCGGCGGTCGTCGTCTTCCGCGCCGCCGGCGCCTTGTCCTTCTTCTTCTTCTTCTTCTTCTTCTTCTTTCTTCTTCTCTTCTTCCGATGTTGACCCGACGCTCTCTCTGCCCGGAATGCCTGTGCCGCTCTGCGCTAGGACTTATATAGGGGCATGGAGACAGGGTCACATGTTCATGTCACATGGTGACCCCGCCCCCTTGCGAGGTCACAGTCCCAGCATCCTCCGGGGTGACAACACAAGGGGGCGGGGTCACCATGTGACATGAACATGTGACCCTGTCTCCATGCCCCTATATAAGTCCCAGCGCAGAGCGGCACAGGCATTCCGGGCAGAGAGAGCGTCGGGTCAACATCGGAAGAAGAAGAAGAAGAAGAACAAGAAGAAGAACAAGAAGAAGAACAAGAAGAAGGACAAGAAGAAGGAGAAGGCGCCGGCGGCGCGGAAGACGACGACCGCCGCAAGAACAGAAGAGACCCCCGGAAGACCCCCGAAGGCGGATCGAGACCCCCAGACGACGGCGGCGACGACGAAGAAGGTAGCCGGACTTCCCCCGCTCGGTAAAAGAGCTTGGTAAATGGCGGGGGAGTCCGGCGAGAAGACCCCCAAGACGGAAGAAGACCCCCGGAGCAGTGCAATAAACGATTTTTTCAAAAGTGTGGGTTTTTTTTTACTTTACATTTTACACCTTAGGGAATGGGTAGGGGTACACCGTACCCCATACTCATTCACATAGGGTGGGGGGCCGGGATCTGAGGGCCCCCTTATAAAAGGGGTCTCTCAGATTCCGATAAGCCCCCGCCCGCAGACCCCGACAACCAACGGCCAGGGTTGTCGGGAAGAACAACATGGGGACAAGGTGCCTTGGGGTGGGGGGGCCGCACGGCCCCCCTTTCCCCAGGGCACCCCCCATGTTGAGGGTACGCGGCCTGGTACGGCTCAGGAGGGGGGGGGGGGCGCTCGTTCGTCCCCACCCCTTTCCTGGCCTGCCAGGCTGCGTGCTCGGATGAGGGTCTGACATGGATTTGGGGGGGACCCCCACGCCGTTTTTCGGCGTGGGGAATCCCTTTAAATCCATGACAGGTGACGGAGCTAGCACGCCGGCATTTACTGCCTACGCTAGCTACGTACCTGAAGTTACGTTCGAAATGAACGGACTGCTCCGTGTGTGGGCAAGCCCGTTCATTTTCAAAAGTCCCGCGGACTTGCCACTAACGGCGGGATTGTCCGCTGGACTGCTAAGTCCAGCGGATAATTTTAAAACCAAACTTAACTTTGGTCCGCCGGACTTTGGCGCCAAAAAGTCCGCCGGCGCCCACACACGAGGGGATTATCCGCTGGACTTCAGTCCAGCGGATAATCCCGCGGGATTGTCCCTTCGTGTGTACGCGGCATAAGAGTAACTAAAATGGCCCTCTTCTGGAGAAAATATTCTGCACCAGGCCTACTCCAAAAGCCTAGGCATTTGGTCACCTGATCTCTTCTGAAGTGGAGGATTCCAGTGTTCAGACTAGCTAACCTCTCTCTTCAGCAGAAATCATTTGACGAAATGCCAGGAAAGGTAAGCATTTCAACCCTTCCATTACTTTTTATCTAGCCATTCCTGCAAGATGTTTAGGAAAATTTTAAGTATTAAATTTAAGCAGTACCTCAAACACAGTTTGTCTTAGTTGGGTTATGAGGAAAATGAATAGGTAAATAAATAAAAGGTAACTTTTTATCTAGAATTTTTTGTTCTTGCAGAAATGATGATGTACACATTTTTAAAGAAACAAAAAGAATCTCATTCTTCTTCTATGTAACAATGCCGGGTAAACTTGGAGAGGTAGTGCCAAAATCAGAAGTTGAAGCTGCTATTCGGTAAAGCCATTTTTCTCAATGCTTCCTTGAGTTAGGTCAGTTACAACTTATAGATATAGATATCCAGTTAGATAGTAATTTTAATAATGGATCCATGTTCCTAGTCCTACCTTCACCTTCTTGCTATAGCAGTTGCACAGTGTGGCTTAAAATGGCAATATGCACCAAAATAGACCTGGTGCACTGTGTAATAAGCTGGTCAGACACATCCTAGCTTTTCCTCTGTGATACAATTCTGTGGTAGGACACTTGTGATGAGTGGTGGGGTTATTACTCCTTGCTGCCAGCATAGAGCACCAGAGTTGGAGGATATTTCCAAAATAAGTTAGAAACCATAACATGATATAGGGCTATAAAGAGAAAAACGGCATGGGACTTCACTTGAAATGTAATCATCACAAGGTTCTCTTTCTCCAGGCAATTTTTTTTCTTGAAGAATCCTGTGTGCCCTCCTGAAGCTTCTGTACACTCATGCACTTCCTCGTTGTAGTCAATTTAGGAGAACTACTAACATGTAACTGTAGGGAGTTCATGGATAAATATCCCTAAACATCTAAGCAGTGTTGGGATAAGGTCCACCGGCACCCAAGGTGGAGGTACCAATCTTAGATGGCTAGCTTATACAATGGCCAGTGCAATAAACAAACAATATTTTTTCCAATTACCAGCTGCTCGCCCTGTTTAATCATCGGGGCTCTGCTCAGGTGCAGTCAGAGATCCTAAAACGGACGGTGACTGTCACAATGACTGAGAGGGGCTCCACTGATTACAGTGAGGTTCATTCTGTGTAATTTACAGGACCGAGCTTTCAATTTTAATAGCTTGTCCTACACAGCATAAGAGCCCAGCGGACAATGTGGAATCTCTCACCTCAACATAGGTACATACCTTCTAGATTATTAAGCTACAAATCTGTATTTGCTTTCTGCGCCATTGTCGTTCACAGATTAAAAAATATTCTCAGTGTCTGGTTTAGGAGATTTGGTGGTTTGCATATTATCAGATCTCTCAGCCTCAGAGACTACATTGGTCATAGTTTGTTTGGAGGGGGGGGGGGGGGGGGTGGCTAATTTTATTTTTTAAGAATAACCTTCCCTATATGACCCATATGATATCATATCATAAGGCAGGGAAGTATGCTTACTAGTTTTAATCATAGTCATTAAAGTGTAACTAAAGGAAAAACTTTTTTTCATTTTGGATAGAGTAAGGGAGTGTATAACCTCTTCAGTTTTTTTTTATTTATTTTTTTTGCCACTTGTGGGTGATTTCCATGCACTTCCTGTCCAATAGCCAAACCAGGAAGTGAGAGGAATTCCCTCCAAAGTGTAGGAATTACATTTTTTTTTTACCAGGGCACCAGAACTTGTGTCCCCATTGGAAGATTTCCCCCCTATTAGTGTTCTGATGTCAACCCAAAATTTGGGATTTTCTTTTACGTTCACTTTCAGGATAATAGTAAATAGGACTAATAGAGAAGGTGAATCTCCCTAAAGGGAACAACACAGACAGCAACAAAAACTGACAAGTGTTCGAATCCCTCCCCCCTCTATTCAAAAGTAAAACAAAAAGTTTTGCGTTTGGTTACACTTCAAGAAGTTATTACCGTTTGTTTCATTCTACTGGCAAAGGCTTTCTGTAGTGTCTGTCATGCTTATATAAAGTTTTACATAAAATAATCATTATCTTAATGTACTTTAATTGCAGCTTGTCCAGAGGTCGAATCAGCAGTACATTCTATCTAGATGACTACTCCTTGGAGTTCCTGGGGATCTCACCTACAATTTCACCAGCCAAAGAACAATCCTTTGAAGTCTGGCTTGTAGTGTTTGGTGTTGTGGCCGCATTTCTAGTTATAGCTTTGGCTGTCCTACTTTTCCTTGGCTATAAAGATAAGAAGAAGTAAGTTTTTAATTTATTCACAACCCCAAATTCACCAAAACTGTCCTGCTACCTTAAAGCAACATTTGCTGTAATTTTGAACATAGACCAACATTGATCGTGTTATTAGGAGAGCTATGGTAATGAATGTGCACTGAATCCAGTCCCAGCATCATAGGCTTGCAAGGATTCAACAAAGATTTCCAAACATTGTAAGTCTCCACAGTGAAAAAGTTTGCCTGAAACAAACAAACAAAAAAAGAACCATCTGCATCTAGTCAATCACTAAGGGCCCCCTGCTCACGCATGTGTGCATTTACAGCATGCTTTTTATTGTATTGCCAATTCATTCTCAACATGCGTACAATATATAAAAAAATACACCTGCCTGTTTTTTTTGCAGCACAATCCAAGCCAACAAATTATATTCCTTATTATATGTGTTGCACTGAAGGCTAGGGGCAATTGTTTTAATAATGCATGAGCCCTGGCATGTCATTCAAAATGAATAGCAATGAAATACACACCTCTGTGAACAAGCCCTGGTGGACGGGGTGAAACACATCAGGGGGCGTGGCTGGAGCAGTGCCGGCTGAGGCCATACAATCTAATACACTTCATCTGCACTGGGTCGGTCTGAGCTGCATCCTATATTACACAATGAAATGCGCATACACATCACGCTGTGATACTGCAAGGCAATGTGCATTATAACGCACATAAACACGCACACGAATGCGTGCATGCACTAGTATGATGAGATCCTCTGAATGAATGTGGCTGGGAATTTTCTGATGGATCAGTCACTTTAAATCCAATTCCAGTTTTGCTGAAAAAAAATTTCATTATATACATCTAATGCAGTATCAGTGTTGTAAAGAGTGTGCTCCCCTTTAGAAGCAATGAACCCGAGAGAGTAGGTCACCAAAATTGAAACTACAATTGCAAGGGATGCCTGTATCTCAGTGCAGACTTCTGAATAAAGCAGTGAGCTAGTTTCATAACCTCCTACCAGATTTTGATTTTGTTTTTTAAACCTTTGTAATGCTTGACAGTATTTCACTAGCTATGTTAGGTGTGGCTCGGTATGGCATGTAATTACTAAGTCTGTGATCTACAAGCACCCCCATGTTAATGACAAAACATGGAACATAGGGCGGTTCTGTCCAATGGATCCTGTGCCAGTGTGAATGGAGCCTTAGATTCCAAAAGGAGTGAGGGCAGGGGTTTTAAATGCTAAAAACACTGTCACCCGAGCAGCTCTTCTGAGAATGGAAGCAACTCTGGCTAGCAAGAAAAGAGGTAGAGAAGGCGCTTCCAAGTGCAGTATTACACAGTTTATTCGATCGACACAATAAATTACACTTACAAGATGTAGGTGTGTGAGGGCTCTTCTGGCAATCGCAATCCAAGACCAGGTTCCTGCCACTGTGGCTCTGAGTCCCCTTGCCGACCAGCAGTGATTGGAGGGATCGATGGCCGATAAGAGGAGGATCTGTCATCCAGAGGTGGCGGTGGAACACACGCCGTGCTCATGGACCGCACAAACCAGAAGTGACGTCAGGATGTGGGCGGTAATGTGTTTCGGAGCATGCGTACAATGCTCCTTCCTCACACCAATCTGTATGCATGCCCTGAAACGCATTACAGCCCACATTTTGATGTTTGTGTGGTCCATGAGCGCTGCGTACATTTCACTGCCACCTCCAGATGACAGATCCACCTCCTATCGGTCATCAATCTGTACAATCGCTGCTGGTCGGCAAGGGGACTCAGAGACACAGGGCCAGGAACCTGGTCTTGGATTGTGATTGTCAAATGAGCCCATCACACACATACATCTTGTAAGTTTAATTTATTGTGTTGATCGAATAAACTGTGTAATAATGCACTTTGAAGCGTCTTCTCTACCTCTCTACCTCCACCCCCATTACTTTTTTCATTACTGGTTCTCGTTGAAGAGCCTCTCCTAATGTGTAATTTGCGTGTGTATTTTTGGCACCCAAGTATATACCTTTACAATATTGAACCTTATCTGCCACATAGTTGCCCAACCCCCTATTCTATGGTCTTCTTGTTTGGTATGTTCATCAGTAAACATTGAAATTCAGCTCTTAATTACATTATATCATTAATAAACAAATTGTACAGCATTGGCCACAAGACCGAGGACTCTCTGGTCCCATTCATGTAACCAGTTTCCTATCCATGTACAAACAATTTCATCAACTCCAACAGACCTTATTTTATAGATTAAACTAGCTACAGTATCAAATGCTTTGAAAGATCTAGATAAACTACATCCACTGGATTTCGGCCCCTTTTACACAGATGCTCTGAACGGGTCCGCCTGTTTTCAGGCGGACCTGATCGGAACCTCTGTTCTTCTCTATGGAGAGGCGGATGTCCGCTGACACCTGCCAGCATCCAATCCTGTCTGCTAAAAACGGAAGGATGGGGATCCATTCCCCATCCGTCCAGCAGATCGGATCGGTTGACAGTCGGCTGACCGCCCCATAAGGTGATTTCTGCATCAGCTGAGCACACACTGACCTGTCATCCACCTGCTCAGCGGGGATCAGCAGAGAGATCCCTTGCTGAACAGGCAGGTCTGCTGCCGGCATCCGCCCCATGTAAAAGGGGCCTTCCACCGTCCAGTTTTTCACTTACTTCCTCATAGAATGATAACGGGTTGGTCAGATGAGAACGGTCTTTCATAAATCCATGCTGGTTGTCAGCTACCTTTATTACAGACAAGTTTCTGTATAGACTATTAGCATTCCCTCAAATACATACTATTGATTATACTTTTATTTACTTTTCATTTACATGAAGTTTTGCTATTTTCTACTGACATATCTTTGTATCTGAAGGCTAAAAAAATCTAAGAAAGAAGAGTCTGACAACCAAGACCGAGTTTCTGAAATTCTAGTGGCAAGAACATTGGAGAAAGATGCTTCGATTCCAGTAAACATTTATGAAGATGCTGGGAAACAAAATAAAGCCTATGAAGATGTAGAAGAGGAGCCACAAACAGCTTTTTAAGCTATGAAGAATCCTGGAAGTTGTTCATATAATATGGCTGTCAGTTATCATCTTTACAATAGGAACTAAGAACTTCAAATGTCCTAAATGAGAACTTAAACTGAAGTGTTTCCCAAGTCAAATAAACTGAACAGAACATCCATCACCTATGCACTTATAGTAATAAGTAATAAGCATCACTCACTGGAGAACCATCAGTATTTTTCCTAGCAGCCAATTAACTTTTCTCCTTCATCTTTCAACCTACCGAAACAAAAAAGAAGTAGGAGGAGCTAACTGGTGCCTAGGAGGTAAATACAGTTCTTCAACTAGACACTTAGGATAGAATACTATAGGATTTGCCTTAAATCTGTTGCCCAGTGAATGTTGCAAAAAGAGACAACTTCACTCTTCAAGAAACTTCACTCCATAGAAAAGACTATAAGCCCTCCGGTTACTTGTGTCTTTCTTACTCAATCACCAATTGTGGTAGTTCAGGCAGAAGAGAATTCAAATTGATTTGCACATTTCCAGTTCCAAATGAATATCAAGGGGGCTACTTTCTAAAATAAAGTAAGGTGAAGTGAACCTGTGCTTACTTCAAACACCTAATCATGTAGCGGAAATTAATATTTTCTAGATTCCCTTTACATGGGTTGCTGTTTGATGTGAGGACAAGCTCTTTACTCTTTGTCAGGCCCATTCATACCTTAGCACCCTGGCGCATTGCATTAACAACATGCATTTTTTTCATACCCTATAGAATAGGCTGCCATCCCAAATTAACGAACAGACTTGCACTTTTTGAAAACGCAAGGCAAATCGATGAATGATATTGCATTATTGTGTGTTGTAGTACACTGCAATGCATGTGTGTTGGAGCTGCATTGCCTTAGTATGTTGGGCTACCATTCAAAATTAAGAGCACCAGAACATGCTAATGCTCACACGTTGCAGCACACCACAATGCATGGTAACACACAATCATGCAATGTAATGTACTGCATTAGGAAATGGGCTACTTGTCTGTTTTTGCATCTATTCCTGTGTATTGCCAATTAAAAATTAACACAATGCCCATTAAAATGTGCATTTGTTAGCGCAATGTACACAAAGCGAGAAATGTGAATGGACCATAAATCTGTCCCCCACCCCCTTGCTTGACCATGGCTGTAGTCATATGAGTGAGTTGGGATCACAAATAGTTAATGTTGGGTCCTCTAGATTATTTAAAAAGCAAGTAATTCTGGAGTCCCGCTACCTCAGTAGATTAGCAACAGAACCTAAGAAATAGAAATATGGTGACATTTTGTATATAATGGGAGAGCACCTCTGTTTTGGGCCTGGTTCACAATGTTTAAATTTGACGATTTACATCCATTTACAGAATATAAGTGAATTTGAATTTAGAACTTAAGGCTAACATGCATTTATGGAACACAATAAAATTTGTCTTTTGATTTATTTTACAATATTTCAACTGCATTTTTTTAACAAAGCAATTGTGTGCAGGTGCAATTCAAACGATTTTCCTATTTACAAAGTACAAGCATGAAACTGGCAACTGCAGACCTTTCTGGCTGAGCTCAATTAAACAGCCACCTACACATGCCTTTACAGCTTATCTGTGTGATATTACATTTGCCTCTTAAATTGTGACAAAAATCAGGACTAGCCGAGTCAAGGTCTGAGTCTAAACATATGCACAAATGATGACACTAATGAGCCCCCACGCATTTTAATCTTGAACTATTGGTTTAGTAGTTCTTACTCTGAAGTATTAGTTTCAGGGGTTAAAACTTCCCAGGCTCGGGAATTGTCACAGTAAATACTAATAATAATAAATGTTTTACTTACAGATTTGAATGGTTAGTTGTGTTTTTCAATGTTTAAAATAAACCTGTACTGGGAAAACAACTAGATCTCCGCAGAGAATAAAAGGTTGAGGACCTGCTGGAAAAAATACATGATTTGGAGACTAAACATAAGACTAACCTTGACCCAGGGGATGCCAGACAGCTGGAGACACTAAAGCCCAGTATACACGGTCAGATTTTCCAACGGAAAATGTTCGATGGGAGCCTTTTGTCAGAAATTCTGACTGTGTGTAGGCTCCATCTGACTTTTTCCAGCGGAATTTCCGTCGCACAAAATTTGAGATCTAGTTCTCAAATTTTCCGACAACAAAATCCGTTCACGTAAATTCGGATTGTGTGTACACAATTCCGATGCACAAAGTGCCACGCATGCTCGGAATTAAGCAGAAGAGCCACACTGGCTATTGAACTTCAATTTTCTCGGCTCGTCGTACATGTTGTACGTCACTGCGTTCTTGACGTTCGGAATTTCCAACAACATTGATGAACGCTGCTGGAGGGGCTGTAAAGAAAGGGGTACATTTCTCCACATATAGTGATCTTGTCCAAAGATTAGACCATTTTGGGATGAAATAGCCCCCTGGATTAAGAAGATGACCATCAAACCCATAGAGTTATCACCTTTACACTTCCTGTTTCATGGAATGCCTGTATCTTAGCAAATCTTATAAAAAAAGTGTCATACCATGTGACAGACCTAGCCGGGACACAGGCTTTTTGAGAGGACTAAATGCGAGCCTCCTGCCAACCGATTATGGGCCCTGGATTTTAAGGGGCACAGGGGGAAGGAGAACCCCAACCCCAGACAGATTCAATGCTGTATATATGTGTATATATAATGTGTGTTGTCTCATGCTGTTGAGACACACACTGTCAGATGCTAGTGTCATGAACTCAAGATGTTAATTGAGAGAGCTGATCACATTGTCCTCTGTACAGTGTAGTAGACGGTCCGTCTGTTACTGGTGGTCTCCTGCTATTGTGATAAAATGTCTTGTGGTGGTAATTATGATAATTTATAATAAACTGTGTTTAGCTTGGTGACAACAAGTCTGACCTGTAGTGAAATCCTGAGTCACATCGGCTGCTTAAAGGGATTAGTTAATTCGTTTATGTTAAGTTGTTACAGGTGTATTGTTATATCATGTTATTGAGTAATATAAGGGGGGACCTCCTCTTCTACTGTATATAAATACTGGTCAGTTTGGTTCTAATAAAAGAGTCCATGTTGAGCAGCTAAGCAAGCGTCGTCTCGTTTGCTGCTTGGGAGCGGTTGGAATATCTGAGATCCGTAACCAGACTGGGAGGAAGTGATATATGACGAACGCACTCAAGAGGAGTGTAGGGACGTTCCGTCACATTGTTGGCAAGCAGTGGGATGCTTCTGGGACATCCAAACCTCCACCTGGATCCAAGGTCCGGATAGCAGGAGAGGAGGAGAGGTACAGATACCAGCCGCCATGGAAGAGGAATTCGGAAGGAGGTTGCGATAGATGCGGATACAGCACAGAGGATCAGTATCGGTGCAGGTCCTGCTGGGATGGTATGATTCTGTCCGCCTACAACTCTGGAAAGAAGCGCTTGCCTGTGAGCAGCGACACCAGGGAAAAGTTCTCCCCTCCATCCATGTAAGGTACTGGTCGCAGTATGAAGTACGAATGCTGTTATTGGGGGAACAACAGAAGCAGGAGTGGACAGCTGAGTTAAGCAGGCTGATCCGGGCAGAAATGCATTTGGACGAGAGCTACAGAGCCCTCCGGTGGTATGTAGCCCAAGTGTGCCCGTGGACAGCGGATGACAGGCCCACGGAAGGCTTTGATTATGATGGCCTGGGATTGTTGTACTGGAGGCTGTCCGAGGACCCCGACTTTGGGAGTGATCTGGAGTGGCGTTTGGGGAAATAATGGAGCACAGAGAGTAAAGATTGAATGTCTCGGAAGTGCTCTGGGCACAGGAAGATTTGGAGTTCCTGGCCGCTCAGGAATGGGAGCTGGAGATCGCCTACAGACAGCTGCTAGACTCTGCTCAGCAGCAGGGTGGGGCTCCCTTTGCCTGGGACTATCAGGAAATACCGGCAGACAGCTCTGAAATCCTGGCTGAAGAGTCGGCAATGTGGCATAGTAACAGAGTGCTTTGCCCACCTGCCCCGCAGCTATGGACGCGGAGGTTTTATGGCGGATGCAGCAAGTGCTGACTGACCTTGACAAACCTGTTACTGCACAAGATGAGGTTGGATGGAGGAATGTGCCTGTCCAGCAGCATGCCAGAGAATCGGCAGTGGAAAATCTGGAGATTGCCATCCCCAAAGCTGAAGTGCTGACAACAGGGCAGAGCTCTGCTAACCTCTGCCCAGCACCGATGGCATCTTCTAGGTTCCACGGACAGATGGTGAACCTCTATCCCCAGACATCAGTTGTAGAGACGGGGGATTTAATAGACTTTTCTGCTGAGGAAAAACAACCTGATGAGCATCCATCAGAAGAGCTAGTATTAGGGCCAAACTTCACTGAGCTCTGCCCAGCACCAACAGCAGTATCCATGGAGTTACAAGGAACTTCCCCAGCTGAAGCGCTGGTCACCAGACAGAGGGTCCAAGACCTCTGCCCCACACCGGTGGCAGTTACGGAGGCTCAGGGTGAGAAGGTGGCAATCACTTCCCAGCAGCAGATACAGGGGGAGAAGGAGAGGAGGTGTTTGTCGTCCCTCCCCAACAGTTGGCCAGGGTGGAGAAAGCAGTCTTTCCTCCCCAGCAAAGATTTGTGCACCTGGGAGACAGTACCAGAGACATGTTGTCCTAGCAGCCAGATGAGGGAATGGAAAAGGAGTTCACCTCCCCAATGGCAGCTAGACAGTTTGGAAGTGGAGGAAGACAGCCTCCTGCCACAATGGTTAACCAGAGCGGAGGATGTGGAGGCCCCAGCAGAAGTGCTGCCACTGGGGCAGAGTGCTACCAACCTCTGCCCAGCACTGGCAACAACTGTGGAGTTCCAGGAAGCCGGGGCAGTTGGCCCCTCTCTCCGGCGACAAGCTGATGTAGTGAAGCTGCTACTCCCAGCTGAATCACTGGCAACAGGGCAGAGCACCGCTGGCCTCTGCCTAGCACCTACAGTGTCTCTACAGCTTCAAGAAGCTGGGGCAATCAGTCCGCAGACGGCGCCCCAGAATGATAACACCAACCCAGCTAAAGTGCTGGCAACCGGACAGAGGGTCCAAGACCTCTGCCCCACACTTGTGGCAGTTCTGGAGGCCCAGGGTGAGGAGGTGGTGGTCACTCCCGAGCAGCAACTCAGGACCCAAGGAGAGGATGCAATCTGCACTTCACAACTGCAGCTTGAGCTGATATCGGTGGATGGGACTTCAGTCCCCACTTGTATACTCCAGGGATGCTGGGCGGTCGGCCCAGATCCCCAACAGCATGATGGAGTGAGCCCAGTCACCCTGTCTTCTTTCCAGCGGGTGAAAAGACTCCAGGGAGAAGGGCCAGTCCAGGCCTCTCCCCAGCGGCGGATATATTCTCTGAGAGAGGCAGAGGTTGGCTGGGTGAGTAGTGCTCTGTTTGAAACAATTTGTTTGGGGTACTGTGTGGGTACAGGCATTAGAGGACTGGAACTATGGACTAACTTCGGAGGCAACCCGTCTGGGGTCTCCTCCTGTGTTAGTCTCCTGCCGAAAGGGGAGAAATGTGACAGACCTAGCCGGAACACAGGCTTTTTGAGAGGACTAAATGCGAGCCTCCTGCCAACCGATTATGGGCCCTGGATTTTAAGGGGCACAGGGGGAAGGAGAACCCCAGACAGATTCAATGCTGTATATATGTGTATATATAATGTGTGTTGTCTCATGCTGTTGAGACACACACTGTCAGATGCTAGTGTCATGAACTCAAGGTGTTAATTGAGAGAGCTGATCACATTGTCCTCTGTACAATGTAGTAGACGGTCCGTCTGTTACTGTTGGTCTCCTGCTATTGTGATAAAATGTCTTGTGGTGGTAATTATGATAATTTATAATCAACTGTGTTTAGCTTGGTGACAACAAGTCTGACCTGTAGTGAAATCCTGAGTCACATCGGCTGCTTAAAGGGATTAGTTAATTAGTTTATGTTAAGTTGTTACAGGTGTATTGTTATATCATGTTATTGAGTAATATGAGCAGGAGGGGGGACCTCCTCTTCTACTGTATATAAATACTGGTCAGTTTGGTTCTAATAAAAGAGTCCATGTTGAGCAGCTAAGCAAGCGTCGTCTTGTTTGCTGCTTGGGAGCGGTTGGAATATCTGAGATCCAGACTGGGAGGAAGTGATATATGACGAACGCACTCAAGAGGAGTGTAGGGACGTTCCGTCACATACCACATCTGTTGAATGCAGCCAAAATATTAATACCCAGGTATTGGAAACAGGCCACATGCCCCACTCTTTCAGAATGGAAGAGAGAAGTTGATGTAATAATGGAGGCCGAAAGATGGGAGCATGAGACCAGAAACCATCAAGATAAATTAAAAAATACATGGGCAGGCTGGAAGTACTATTCCTCAGAGATCGATAGAGATTAAAATATAATAGGTGGTGGATGTAGTTTTTTTTTTATTTTTTTTCTCTCCTTTTATTGAAAAGTTCGATATTGCTGCATGTTCTGTTTCCTCCCAAAGGTGTACTTGATGTTTTGAAGCTGAATAAGAAATGAACTACAACGTTTTGTGGTTGTGTATTTTGGTTGTATGTTTTTTTTTCTTTTCTTTTTGTGTGGGGGAGAGGGGTTTAGGGGGGTTGAGGCGGGAGGAGGGACTGGGGGAAGAGGAAGAGAAATATTTTATTTAAAAAAAAAGTTCACTTGAATATACATATACACTAATATATATTACAAACACATGATTATGGTTGATCACAGTATTTAAAGATTATAAAGGAATTTGGGGGAGCTAGCAAGTTGTCCGAAATTATTTGGATACATACACATACACACAATCACGGCTGAGCACTGTATTTAGATTTTATTTTTATTTTTTTTACACTTGAATATATATATATATATATATATATATATATATATATATATATATATATATATATATATACATACACACACACACACACACACACATTTATATATATTACACACACATAATCATGGTTGGTTATTGCACTTAGAGATCAAGGGAATTTGGGGAAATTATTAAAGACACTTCCCTTTTTTTTTTTGATATATACATACACTCACATATATTTTAAATATATAACCATAGTTGAGTACTGCACTTAGATTAGATTTTTCACTGGGATTTTTTTTTCTTTTTCTCCCTCGCTTTCCCTGGTACATCAGCTACTGCTTATCCCCTTTGGGGACCTCTCCCTTTGGGATTGCTCTTATGGCCATGCCCCACCCCCCTTTTTTTGTGTTTTTTTTTTATATTGAGAGATTATATATATATATAATTATATTATATTTTTTTTTTGCTTTCTGTCTGTCCTTTTTTTTTTTTTAATGATAAATGCTAATAAAAATTGATAACAGTACCTGTATCTCCGCAGTACACTGCTTCATAAATTAGTAAGGTTATTTCAGACAGAGCTTGATGCCCTCTGAAAAAGAAATCCGCAGTGGATCACTTTTTAGAGAGCAGTATAGCAGTGACTGAAAGGCGTTCTGGAGATGTTACTTCCTGTCGGATTCAGAGGCCAGTAGCTATAACAGTGGAAAGGCTCACGTAGAAACAAGCAGGATAAATACACAAGCAGATTCCCTTGATGTGGGCTCATATGAGGCACAGGGGTTTCAGCATTAGCCATTCTTCACCAGAACTCCTGATGGTGGAGATGTGTTTTGCTGTGTTAGTACCAGGTCGTGGTCCTCAGGATTGCCCCACCAAAAGGTGAGCAAGCTGGGGTGCAGTAGCAGATGTAGCAGGTAAGGATCAAGCAGAAGCATAGTTGGTACACAAGGCAAAGATCTTTAGAAAATGGTTGCAGGTTGGGATCAAGCAGAAGTGTAGTTCAGGAACAAGTCAAAGGTTTATAACGATTGGCAATGAAGATGTGGATGGCAGCAGGAGTGTAAAGAGTAAGATATTGGCTGGAGAATAAATAATAGAAAAGAACAAATAGAGAAGTAAAGTTTTTCCAAGGGATCAGGCAGAGAGCTATCCAGCATCTCAGGTGGCTTGGCAAGAAGAGCTACTGCCCGATGCAGCAGAGGTCCTGGGTTCAGATCCCTGTCATTACACTGTTGACACCATCCACAACCAGTAAAAGAGAGAGCCAGCACTCAACCAGTTAACCTCAGGATTTTAATGTGGTCATTTTGTAGGAACAATGTACAAATATGCAGAGCAAACCATAACACACCTGTGCATGTTAATTATACAGCCCTGTCAGGCTGTAATGTTAGAATTTTTTTGTGGGGGGCCAGGGGGAGGTAAAACCGTGTCTCAGCCAAGTGTTTTTACTGCACCCCTCCCCCTGTCCCCTGTATAGCATATATCTGTAAACTTCCAATGTGGGAAAAAAACTGAAAATTCCTATCAATATACTTACCGTAATTTTCCTTTCCTGATGGATTCAATGGCTGCCAACGTGTGGGTTTAGTCCCGCCTCTACTACCCTATAGGACACCACTCCCATAAATCTTTGCTCCCTGCCAGAGGCCGTGTTCGATAACTAGCCTACTCCAGCCATTTGGGAGGGAACTCCTGCTGCCATGGAGTCCATCAGGAAAGGAAAATTACGGTAAGTATTTTGATAGGAATTTTCCGTTTTCCTGACAGACCATGGCAGCCAACGTGTGGGAAATAACTCGCCGTACACACCCGGGTGGGCAAAATGCTGAAAACAAAGATTTATTTAACACCTTAAACCGACAGTACTTTAACACCAAAATCAACTGAGGATAGAGCAGCTGGCTCAACACAATAGAGAGATAAAGGTATGAATCGATGACCAGGATGTCGCTCTGCAGATTACTTCAGGTGCAACATGGCGTGAAAGCTTCCCACGAGGTCGAAAGACTTCTAGTTGACTGCGCTGTTACCGCCTCAGGAGGAGCCAAGCCCTTCTCTCTATATGCCCACTGAATTGATTGCACAATCCACACAGTGATTGATCTGATGGAGGCCCGGAGGCCCTTATTTTTTCCATAGAAC
Source organism: Lithobates sylvaticus (assembly GCA_028564925.1). Lineage (NCBI taxonomy): Eukaryota > Metazoa > Chordata > Amphibia > Anura > Ranidae > Lithobates > Lithobates sylvaticus. The sequence continues at coordinate 91,613,834 of CM053027.1, read as the reverse complement.
AAAACAAAAAGATGATCCGACTGACAGAAAGGAGCCGTTACTTCCAGGTATTGCTTCAAGGAGACACCAACATCGAGAGGATGAATATCTAGATTTCCATCACATCTAAAGGTGGGGAATGAGATCTCTTGGTTCTCATGAAAGATTGAGGTGACTTTAGGGTTTGACCCTAGCATCGGAACCAGGACCACCCTGTCCGGGAAAAAAGTTAGGAAAGGTTCTTTGGATCCTAAAACCTGTATTTCGGATACCCTCTTCGCCGAGGTGATGGCCACCAAAAAGGCAGTTTTGATAGTAAGCTCTCTGATGGATAGTGGCTTATTGATGTGAGAAAAAATCCAAAACTAAAGGCAGATCCCATTTGGGGAACCTGGGTTTCCTATGCCGCCCCCCTCAAACCACTCTTTTGAAGAATTGTTGAATAAGGGGGTGTCTGGCCCACAACACCCCAGTGAAGACGGAGATCGCTGAAACCTGTACACGGAGAGAAATGACAGATAAGGGTAAATCCATGCCGGATTGCAGGAAACTCAAGATGTCTTGAATTGCAGGTGTGCCACATGAATTAGCTCTAGAAGACATATGTGTCGAGAATTTAGCCCAAATTCGTTCATACACTCTGTTAGTACTTTGTCTTCTCGCATTCAGGAGAGTGGGAATAACTTCCTTGGGATAGAAAGAGGGATGTGGGTGTACCAATGGAAGTTGTTAGTTTTGGAGCTGGCTGCTCACCCCAAATAAATTTATAGAAAAAAGTATATAATATTCCCCGTGGGTTTTTTTGGCAGCAAAGAAAAAACGCTACCTTGAAAAAATCAACAAGTTTTATTAAATGTAGTATCCAAAAAACCATACATGTGAATTTATGTTATTAAAATGCGAGCTCTGGTTAACTTCCTTGGGATATCCTAATGCTAAATGCTTCCCCTCTCAAAAACCAAGCCCTCAACTGTAGGTGAGCTGGGCACGGGTGGAGAATGGTGCCTTGGGAGAGCAAATCCTGTCTGATCGGGAGAGGAACTGGTTCCCGGAAGCTGAGCAGTGTTAGGAGAGGAAACCAAGGCCTGTTGGGCCAGTAAGGTATCATGGCTATTATCTCCACCTCCTCCCACCTGAGTCTCCGCAGGAACTGAAAGACAATGGGTGACGGAGGGAAGGCATATGCTCTGTGAAACCACCAACGCTCTGTCAGGGGGTCTATCCCATAGAAACATATGTTGCCGTTAAGTTGACCAGATTCTTCTGGTACCCCCTTGTTTCATTACATAGGCTACTGCCGTCGTGTTGTCCAGCCTGAGTAGTACAGATGCCCCTGCTATCAGATGGCGAAACGCCAACAGTGCCTGGACTGCTGCCCGTATCTCTGTTTTACTTTTTGCTATAATAAATATCCCAATTTTTTTTTTCAAAAAAACACTTTTTTTTTTCCTCAGTTTAGGCCGATATGTATTTTTGGTAAAAAAAATAAATAAATCGCAATATGCATATATTGATTGGTTTACACAAAAGTTATAACCTCTACAAAATAGGGAATAGATTTATGGTATTTTTATTATTATTTTTACTAGTAATGGCAGTGATCTGCGATTTTTATTGGGACTGCGATATTGCGGCGGACAAATTGGACACTTTTGGCACATTTTTGGGACCATTGACAATAATACAGCGATCAGTGCTAAAAAAAATGCACTGATTGCTGTAAAAAAGTCACTGGCAGGGAAGGGGTTAACACTAGGGGGCGATCAAGGGGTTTACTGTGTTCCCTCAGTGTGTTCTAACTGTAGGGGGGATGGGACTGTTTAGGAGGAGAGAGAGATTGGTGTTCATATATAGTATGAACACACAATCTGTCTCCTCTCCCCTGAGAGAATCACACAGATCCCGGTTCCCGCTCTGTCACGAGCGATCGCGGGTGCCCAGCGGTCATCGCGCCCACCGGGCATTGGCATCGGCTCTGGGCACACTCTGCGGGTGTAAGGTAACGTCGTTTCGCCCAGCCGTACCATTCTGCCGCAGTAAAACTGCCACGGCTAGTCGGCAACCAGTTAATGAGCGTATGTTGCTGCACCTAGTGCCCTTAGTAGAGTCAATAAAAATTGGGTTAAATTATAAAGTGCAAACAAAATCTGAAGCTTTCCTCTTTAGTGTCCTTGGTAATTAATATACTTTAAGTGAATACACAAATATAAGGGAAAGTGTGAAACAAAATGTGTACTGTGAAAACAATCGCAACAAAATGGCAAAATCACAATATCAGAATAAAATCGTATAAAACAGAAAAAGTCCTTAAAAGTACAACATTCATTTGCAATATAGTGAGTCCATCACGTATGGGTATGGACTCTCTGGGATTATTCAACGTTTTTAAATTTCTGGCCACCTCTCAGTGGTAACTATACCTTGTATATATGAAAATGAATACATGTTGGACTATCTCCTTATTTTGAGATACTAAATATATCTCTTTTTATCAAACCAATTCACTGAAGAAGACCATAGGGGTCGAAACCCGTCGGGGCATCGTCACAACAGACCAATGATATGTGATGCTGTAACTTTGTGTTTGCTTTCTGTAAATGTGAAATGTTTTTGTTATCCCCCAACCAGATTATACTGTTTGATACGGCAACATGCTATTGACCTATGTTTCCAATAAAATATTTTTATATAATCCATTTCTGAATTGCCTGCATTGCTGTTTTAAAGCCCCCTGGGGCAAATTGCAACTTCCCTTGCAAAGTGAACAGCCTATTTGTATTTGGAAAATCACCCCTATGATTCTTACAGTATAGCTCTCTTTTAGATAAAGTCCTTACTGTGCAGTTCACATATTGTAAGTAGCAGGGACATTGTGGCCTGCTGTATTACAAGAAATGAAATGTTTAACCGCTTCCCGACCGCCTCACGCAGATATACTGTGGCAGAAGGGCATGTACAGGCAGAATCACGTACCTGTACTTTGCGCTTTAAGAGGCAGCGGGGGCTCGTGCACGCGCCCGCGGGAAGCTCCGCGAGTCGGGTCGCGGGTCCCGCGGACTCGGTCGCCGCAGGGATACCCGCGATCGCCTCACGGAGAGGAAGAACGGGGAGATGCTAAAGTAAACAAGCATCTCCCGTTCTGCCTAGCAACAGTGTCACTGATCTCTGCTCCCTGTGATTGGAGCAGAGATCCGTGATGTGTAAAACACAGCCACGCCCCCCACAGTTAGCAACAGGCCCCTAGGACACATTTAACCCCTACACTGCCACCTAGTGGTTATCCCCTTCACTGCCAGTGTCATTTACACAGGAATCAGTGCATTTGTATAGCACTGATTTACACAGGAATCAGTGCATGTGTGTATAGCACTGATTGCTGAGGATGCAGTCACTATAAAAATTTGCCCGGGTCCCAAAGCGGTGTAGCCCCAGGCCTAGGGCCCTTAATCAGATAGGCAGGCTGACCCACGAACGCCACCTTTGACCGCTCTGTGGGGGATTGGTCCGATAACATCTCCAGATGGAGGGAACACTGGGATAGGAACCATCGGTACAGTTTGGGATCCCCATTGAACTTGTCAGGAAGAGACAGGCGGAATTATAGCGGCAGCAGCTCGCGGTGAGTGAGGATGCCGGAGCAAAGAAGGTGGAGTTGGCAGAAGCTGCTGCAGCATAGCAGTCAACGGGCCAATTGCTGACCCTGTTGATGCGACCAAACCACCGTGGTCAGGGTCCGGGATGCTTGGCAGCGGGACCTCTGCGGGTTCCATGGCGGGATCTAACGTTACGCTCCGGGTATGGCGGGAAATGGGAGGTGGATCCCCTATGTCAATGAGGCGATAGCACGGGGTTGTATTGGCGGAACAGGTTCTAATGTTGCTACTGGTTTTCACCAGAGCACGCCGCAAGGCGGGGATGGATTGCAGCGGCGGGTGGTTGCAACCAGTTGTGTCCTCCAATAGCAACTCGACCCCAAATGACAGCATGAGAAAGGCACGGTACACAGGGAATAAAAGCAGAAGGCGGAGGCCAAAGTTAGCAAAAAGTCGAGGCAGTGGCAATGGTTTCGTAGTCAGGGGCAACAGAGCAGGGTCTGTATACCACAAGCAGGAGCAAAAACACAAAACTGGCTGTTTGGGCACTAAGGCAACACAAGATCACGGCCAGGTTAGGAAGGGGAAGTTGGGTTTAATGAGGAAGTTTGGGTGTACCCAGTATTTGGGCAGGCACCAATCACTTGTGGTGCGCTGTCCCTTTAAGATATGGCCGAGTTGCGCGCGCGCGCCTGGGGAGCGGGGACGCGCGCGCAGGGAGACACCGGCGGGGGCAGGTGAGGAGAGAGAGATGCGATCCTCGGGCGGACGGAGGCCGCCGCGAGGATCGCATCCCATCGGCAGAGCAGCGCCTGCGGTCAGAGGAGTTGACCGAGGCGCTGCAGGACAACAGGGGGCCGTGAGCGCTCCGGGATGGAGGGGACACCCGGAGCGCTCGGCGTAACACTATCCCCTATTTTGTAAATGCTATAACTTTTGCGCAAACCAATCAATAATTCCTTTTTGTGATTTTTTTTACCAAAAATATGTAGAAGAATACGTATCGGCCTAAACTGAGGAAAAAATATGTTTTTTTTATTATTTTGGGGGGGATATTTATTATAGCAAAAAGTAAAAAAACAAAAAACATGACATCTTCTAAAGAAGCCTGTCTTATGCAGAAATGTAATTTTCTTTTTACTGATAGGTGGATTATTTTCTTTGCCTGTCATTGTGGTTAATTTGCTAAAGGCAAATAGACTGTTCACACCCCTTGCACATGATTGAATAATGTAAGTAATCAGGGCTTCCCCTCATTTACTAAGCTCCAGAACAAAAGCCCTTTCAGAGTGCAACCGCCCTTGCATAGTACAGTCTATTTGCCTTTAGTAAATCAACCCCATTGTGTTTTATATCTTTAACCACTTGCCGACCAGCCGCCGTCATTATACTGCGGCTGGTCAGCTCTATTGCGCAAAGCGCCGTAGCTGTACGTCGGTTCGTGCAATACATACAGTGGGCGCGCGCACGGCACCGGAGCCGCACAGTGCCAGAGACGATGCACGTGACCGGCGGCCACGATGTCCGCTGAACACCTGCAATCACTTCACAAAGCCAGAACAGTGATCTGTCAGGGAAGTAGAGAGAAATCGTCCACCGCAATGTCGCAGACCTGCTAAAAATCGCTGATCTCCGCCATTACTAGTAAAAAAAAAAATAATGATAATAAAATTGCCATAAATCTATCCCCTATTTTGTACACTTTTGCGCAAACCAATAATATATGCTTATTGCGTTTTTTTTACCAAACATATGTAGAAGAATAAATATTGGCCTAAACGGAGGAAGAAATTTATTTTTTTTCAATACATTATATATGCTTTATTTTATTTAATTTTTTTTGTTTATAGACAATGGTCCCAAAAATGTGTCAAAAAATGTCCAATGTGTCCGCCATAATGTCGCAGTCACTATAAAATGTGTCAAAAATGTCCAATGTGTCCACCATAATGTCGCAGTCACTATAAAAATTTCTGACAATTATTAAGGTTACTAGGCAAAAGATGTCTACGACACCCTTATTTTTAAAGAGTTTTCCGAATTCTGATAACCCCCCTGCATGCAGACTCCCACAACTCTGGGCCCACGGCCCTTGTCCTCATCAATATAGTGACAAGGTGCTTTGCTAGAAGGTTCTTCCCTGGCTGGGTACCATCCCCATGTTGAGGGCGTATAGAGCAGTATAGTTCAGGGAAGGTGGGGTCCCCCCCCCCTTTTCTGGCCAACCAGGCTGCATGCTCAGATGAGGGTCTAATATTAAATTTGTGGGGGGGGGGTCGTTTTGTGTTTGATTTTTGCATTAGGCACCTTCTTAAAATTCATACCAAACTCAAAAGGAACTAGTGTATATTTTCGAGGCCTTTTTTATGTGTCAGCGACCCTTCCCACTACTTTGTTTACATTAAGCTGTTAGTCGGAGTCCCCCGCTGACAGCTGAGTGACCAGGCATGGATGTACTGTATCCCTGGTCGCTGCTAGCTCTCTTACAAACAGCATGAGATGGAAGTCACATTTAGCAGGTGGTAATACCAATCAATGCTAAATGTCCCACTTCCTACTGCTGTTGTAGGTTGCATTATGGGATGTGGCCAAAGGTTCCTGAAAATTCAGATTTTGGCCCCACTCCCAACATGTAAAATTTGGACCAAACAGGGGTGCAGCATGGTGAGCTGCACCATTGTAGGAGGGTGTAGGATCCTTTAAATGTATGTTCAATCACAGATGTCAGACAAGGAGAAGGTTGGAATTAGTTGGTTGTTGGCTTTGGCAAGCAGACATCTGCTGTGTCAAATGTGAGTGCGCACAGTGTGATTGCTCCCCTTATGGAGCAGGGATTGAGTTCTCAGCGATACCCAGGAATATAGAGCAATTGGACAATAAAGTAATTTGTACCAACTTTGATTGATGCTGAGTTTCTCCTAGTGTAGCTATTTGAAAGACACCTTACCTGCGATGGGTCATTATTGAATACTGAAAAAATCTGTATGTAGGAAATGTTGTAATTAGTAAAGGAAGCTTTGTTTAGCCAGGTGCCATCCAGCTGATATATTCTCTTGTGAGAAGGAGATCTTGAGGAGATCCTACACGTGGAGAAGAATGGGACAAACAATATGGAGGTGTTGGGATTCTGATGGTTGAAATAATTGGGTTCTGCCACTCTGGTTAACTGTCATGTGGTTTCTTGAGGGCCCCAGTCTTGATTAATTCAGCATCATGTAGTAGGTCCTGGGCAAAAGCTTCCTAAGTGTCCAAGTTTATCGAAAGTCCAGAGTTCAAGATGGGGTTAGATAACTGATGTCCCGGGTCTTAAGGGATTAAAGCCTGATGGTACAAGTAAACAATTTGCATGTGTTTCTCTCAGAACAAGTTTCCTTTAAAGCATGATAACAGCTCCAGTTGCTTAAAAAAAGAAGAATGTGCCAACTTCACTACGTTTGCAGTTGCACATCATTATACCCAAGAACTTTGTATTGTTTAATTAAATCACGAAATATGTTTTGTGTTCTGTTTTTATCCAAGGTTGATGACTCCTAAACTACTAAAACTTTTTTGATGACCCTCAATTTGCCATCACATGAACAGATTATATTACCGAAACACAGTTGAAGGTGAGAATATTATAAGTAATTTCAGCTGAATAAAAGGACATAATCTTCTCTGTTCTACCCTAAAAGTTAAATATTTGCCTGTTGAGCCAATAGGAAAGCTTAGTTTCTATTTTATTGTAGCTGAAATTGTTCTTTCTAGGTTTCTTTACAACTAATTGTGCTGGTGTATTGTTTTGTTCCATGGCTGTGAATGAGCATATGATATATTTTAATAGCAGTAGCAAAAGAGCAATAAAGACAGGGGTATCGCCTACTCTATCCTCTATATAAAGGCAATATAGGCACAGCAGAAAGCCAATCCTCGAGTCGTGTGTGTGCCAACATATCTTAAAGTAAGTATTATCAGCGTTTTGTTCAAGAAGCCAACTGATCAATTTATGAAAAATCTTTTAAAATTTATAATTTTAATTTTCAGTTGCATGAATAAGATAATTATGGGATGCAGACATTTTAGTAAATTTTGCGGTGCTTCTATCATCACCTTTTCAGCCTCATTCAAATCAAATTATGAAAATGTTGATTATTTTTTTGTCATTTTCAGTTGTATGAATACGATACAGACATGATGCAGGCATTTATAGTAACTATTGTGCTGCTTCTCTCAGCCACCTTCTCAGCCTCATTTCAATTAGAAGGAGGTAAGATAACCTTTTAATATGCTTAATGTTTAAAGATCCACTACTGTAAAGAAGTGCAGTCTTTATACCATAGCTCCCATTGGTCCCTCATTTGGAGGCACTGTTCTTCATTTTGAACCAAATCCCTCTGTCCCACGTTCCTTCCTATTTATCCTTGTTTTTATCTATTGTATAAACCTTTATCTACTGTTTTAATAACTAAAATGTTTTACTTTACTAAACTTTTAATTCAGCCTTTAAATGATTACATTTATACCTTGAAAAGACAGTATAAAGGAAGGGGAGTGGTAAATAAAGCACTTTTGCGTTTAAAGGATAACCCCATCTTTCGGCAACATGTTTCATGTTGCTTTGATTTTTAGGGTGCAACATAAGACCCCTTTTGCACCGGGGCGCTTTTCAGGCATTTAGCGCTACAAATAGCACTTGAAAAGCGCCTCTCAAGCCCCCCAAGTGTGAAAGTCTGAGTGCTTTCACACTGGGGCGGTGCACTTGCAGGAAGGGAAAAAGAGTCCTGCAAGCAGCATCTTTGAAATCATTGAAATGAATGGGCAGCGCTGCCGAATCGCCTGCAAAGCGCTTTTGCAACACAGGCACTATTAACCCTTTCTTTGGCTGCTAGCAGGGGTTAAAAGCACCCCGCTAGCGGCAGAATAGAGCTGCTATAACAGCGGTAAAGCAGTGCTAAAACTAGCAACGATTTGCCGCTAACGCCCGCACCGCCCCAGTGTGAAAGGGGTCTAATGCCGCGTATACACGGTCGGAAGTCTCGTCGGAAAAAGCTCTGATGATTTTCCTGTCGGAATTCCGACAGAATTTCGCTCAAACTGTCTTGCCTACACACGGTCACACCAAATTCCGACGGTCTGTAACACAGCGGCATAAACACGTTCGACAGCACTATAAAAGGGAAGTTTAATGCTTCCGAGCATGCGTCGAATTGTTTCCGAGCATGCGTCGGAATTTTGCGTGTCGGAATTGCATACACAGGATCGGAAAATCCGATAGAAAGGTTTTCCGTCGGAAAAATTGAGAACAGGTTCTCAATCCAAAGTCCGTCGGAAATTCCGACAGAAAAAGACCGATGGGCATACACACGGTCGGAAAATCTGTTGAAAAGCTCCCATCAGACTGTTTCCATCGGAAATTCCGACCGTGTGTACGCGGCATAAGGCATGTTCACAGACCACAGCTCCCACCCCAAACCACCCCCATTACTGTACTTCCTACAGGCTTCTGCCATTTTTGGAAATTTGGCATGGCTGTGTGAGGCTCCACCTGCACAAACGCATCATTAACTGTCAAAAACGTCATTCATTGTCAAAAACTACAAGCAGCAGATAGATTTATAACTTTCAATGGAGCACAAATGCGGTAAAGTCACCACACTTGTAGGCCTTTGATACCGCTTCTCAATTTATTTGTGGCTAAAGGTATAGTCTGCAGGCGACACAGCATTGCATCCACCAATCCACTGATCATGGTAGCAATACTTTCCAGGCTCCAATGCAAAAATAATAATAAATACCCATTCTTCTGTTAGTCTAAAAAGGATGTATTATTCTTTTTTGCAAAAGGGAAGAACTAGCTTTTAAACAAGTATATTTTGCATACTTATTCCTAATGGTTATCCCAGGGGGGAGGTGTGGCAGGAATGTGCCATTTGGCTACATAGTTTGTGCTAGAAGTCTGTATGGTATGGTTACAATTTTGTTTTACAGATCAAACTGTCAAACAAAAGTAAAAATTACAGAAATTGTAAAAAAAAACTACAACATTGCAAGTGTGTCTCACAAGTCGGATCCTAAGTGGCGCCAGTGTGAACCGAGCCTAAAATCTCAGATATCATGTTTAGGTAATAAACCAAGTGGTTCTTTGTCCCATTTTTTTTAGATATGAGAACCATTGTTTTTGAACTGATGTGTCACAGTCTAGATCAGAAATATGCAGCCAAGGGATTCTGCACAATGCTGAGTAGTGTTTCTTACATATATTGAGTGACACGTCATCCACGTGTCTGCTACAACATAACACAGTGTATTGAAACTATGGGTATAATTTTTATAGATTGCTTTGGCAATGCACTGGGGCTCATGTCAATCTCTATGGACAATGTGGTCCATAGAGTGGAAGCACTAAATTTAGCTCATGCAAATGTCCCAGTTATCTCTGAGACGGTAAGGGGTTGATTTACTTAAACTGGTCAGTGCAAAATCTTTTGCAGCTGTGCATGGTAGCCAGCTTCTAACTTCAGCTTGTTTAATTAAGCTTTGACAAAAAAAAAATCTCTGTCTGGAAAATGCAGTTCAAAAGCTCTTGGTTATAGTAGAGTCTCCCTCCTCTGGACTACAGTTCCCACAGTGCAGTGCTGCTTGACTCCTTCAATTGAACTCTTCTTGTTCAGCAGCTCCCTCCTCTTGCTGACATAGATGTTCAGCACTGCAGGGCAGCAGCCACATAGAGCAATAGAGCAGCTATAGCCAGTGCTTCTCTCACTCTCTATCCTCAGCCAATCACCTGGCTACATTTATAGAGCAGCTATAGCCAGTGCTTCTCTCACCCTCTATCCTCAGCCAATCACCTGGTGACAGGGTCCTGGTGTTAGTTCCCACTGTTATAATCTTTTGAAGTAATTGAGAGGAGTTGGGGAGGTCAACTACAAAGGTTATCAACCAGGGAAAAGGAAGCCGAACAGGTTTACCATATAAACCTGTTAAAAACCCTGGAAGGATAGAATGGCGTTAACTGCGAGGCCTTCTCCCAGTAACGCCTATGGGTACTGAGTCCCCCTTCTCATCCCCGAGGTCACGATTCCAGACACCCTCTTCATTTTCCCAAAAACAGGACACTAGAGAATTCCTGATAAGGAATAGAGAGAAGTTTTCTGAGTTACCTGGCACGGACTTTAGCAGTTCAGCATGTATTGTTACTGAACCTGGGGTACGTGTCAAGCTCAAACCTTACCGAATTCCTGAAGCAAGGAGAGAAAGGACATCAGCAAGGAAGTTAAAAAATTGTTGGAGCTGGATGTCATTGAGGAATCCAATAGTGACTGGTCTAGCCCCATCGTGTTAGTCCCAAAACCGGATGGCACGTGGAGGTTCTGTAACGACTTCAGGAAACTTAATGCGGTGACAAAGTTTCACACATTACCAATGCCCAGAGTAGACGAACTTATAGACGACTTGGCCAAGGCTCCGCTATCTTACCACTTTGGACTTGACAAAAAGGGTATTGGCAAATACCCCTTAACTGGTAGCGCCCAAGAGAAGACTGCGTTCGTGACCAGACGTTCCTTTCAATATAAAAAAATGCCTTTTGGGTTGCAAAAATGCCCCGCGACATTTCAGAGGCCATTGGACAGGACCCTAAAACCCCACGACGATAAGCAGGAGCCTATCTAGATGACATAGTGGTACATGTAGTATGATTGGGAGTCTCACTTGTCCGTGTCCAGGGCTGTTCTTGATTCCCTCTTCAAAGACGGTTTTACGGCAAATCAAAAAAATGTGCCATTGGTCTAGAGGAAGCTAAAGTATTTGGGCTATAACACTATTGGCCGTGGTGTCATTAAAAACACAATGTGAGTAAAATAGCAGCCATCCAGGAATGGCCACGCCCTGCAAACAACAAGCAGGTCAGGGCCTCTGAGAGTACAGCTAGGTAGGTCATTTTCTTAGTAAGAACATTAACTGAAGCTGCCTTAAAGCACCTGGTAAAAGGCAGCATCTTCAATATATATATATATATATATATATATATATATATATATATATATATATTAGTACTAACCCTCAATGTTAATCAAGAGGCGTTGTTAATCTAATAGTGAAAAAGTACAGGTAAACACATTAACCTAGTACAACGTATATTGTGAAAAGATGCCACAGGTCAGTGCTACTTCACCAGCATGAACGGGGGCTAAATGATCTACCATACAACTAAAGAACAGTGAAAGAAAACACAGTTACTGGTGGGGGAGTAGGAAAAGATATACTAAAAAGACAAAAAAAAATTTGGAAAAAATGTATTTTTATTATACAGTGAAACCTCGGATTGCGAGTAACACGGTATACGAGCGTTTCGCAATACTAGCTATTTTTTCTTTTAAAACCCTGACTCAGTTTCCAAGTGTTGTCTCGCAAGAAGAGCAGGATTCAAGCCACAGGGGTGTGCAGTACCTCATTTAGCCAGAGGTGCAGGGGCGCCAGTGATGCTCAGAGACACTTGGAGACACTCTGAGACACTCAGGTTCCCAAATGTCTCTGAGTAGAAGACCCGGGGCATAGGCCCTGAGTTCCAGGGTCTAGCAACTCCCTCATTTTTATAAGTGCTACATAACACATTTAGAGACTGCAATTATTTAGGAGATTTAAATGTTTCCCCATTATAATATTTTTTCTTTTTTTTATTTGCAGTATATGCTATCAGTAACAGAGCTGATGCAGTGTCACCGTGTACACTAAAGAGTATGTATTGTTTAATTATAGGATTATTTTGTATTATGTATTTGATATGTAGAGTATCTCACAAAAGTGAGTACACTCCTCACATTTTTGTAAATATTTTATTATATCTTTTCATGTGACAACACTGAAGAAATGACACTTTGCTACAATGTAAAGTAGTGAGTGTACATCTTGTATAACAGTGTAAATTTGATGTCCCCTCAAAATACCCCAACACACATCCATTAATGTCTAAACCGCTGGCAACAAAAGTGAGTACACCCCTAAGTAAAAATGTCCAAAGTGTCTTGAAAGTGCCACAAAAAATATTTTGCGTGGCCAGCATTATTGTCCAGCACTGCCTTAACCCTCTTGGGCAGGGAGTTCACCAGGGCTTCCCAGGCTGCCACTGGAGTCCTCTTCCACTCCCCCATGATGACATCACAGAGCTGGTGGATGTCAGAGACCTTGCGCTCCCCCACCTTCTGTTTGAGGATGCCCCACAGATGCTCAATATAGTTTAGGTCTGGAGACATGCTTGGCCAGTCCATAACCTTTACCCTCAGCTTCTTTAGCAAGGCAGTGATCCTCTTGGAGGTGTTTTTGGGGTTGTTATGTTGGAAAGAGAGGGGATCATGCTCTGCTTCAGTATGTCACAGTACGTGTTGGCATTCATAGTTCCCTCAATGAACTGTAGCTCCCCAGTGCCGGACACTCATGCAGCCCCAGACCATGACACTTCAACCACCATGCTTGACTGTAGGCAAGACACACTTGTCTTTGTACTTCTCACCTGGTTGCCACCACACACGCTTGACACCATCTGAACCAAATAAGTTTATCTTGGTCTCATCAGACCACAGGACATGGTTCCAGTAATCCATGTCCTTATTCTGCTTGACTTCAGAAAACTGTTTGCGGACTTTCTTGTGCATTATCTTTAGAAGAGGCTTCCTTCTGAGACGACAGCCTGCACACCAATTTTATGCAGTGTGTGGCGTATGGTCTGAGCACTGACAAGCTGACCCCCCACCCCTTCAACCTCTGCAGCAATTTTGGCAGCACTCATACGTCTATTTCCCAAAGACAACCTCTGGATATGACGCTGAGAATGTGCACTCAACTTCTTGGTCGACCATGGCGAGGCCTGTTCTGAGTTGAACCTGTCCTGTTAAAGCACTGTATGGTCTTGGCCACCGTGCTGCAGCTCAGTTTCAGGGTCATGACAATCTTCTTATTGCCTAGGCCATCTTTATGTAGAGCAACAATTCTTTTTTTTTTCAGATCCTCAGAGAGTGCTTTGCCATGGGGTACCATGTTGAACTTCCAGTGACCAGTATGAGAGAGTGAAAGTGATAACACCAAATTTAACACACCTGCTCCCCATTCACACCTGAGACCTTGTAACACTAACGAGTTACATGACACTTGGAGGAAAAATGGCTAATTGGGCCCAATTTGGATATTTTCACTTAGGGGTGTACTCACTTTTGTTGCCAGTGGTTTAGACATTAATGGCTCTGTGTGTTGAGTTATTTTGAGGGGACAGCTAATTTACACTGTTATACAAGCTGTACACTCACTACTTTACATTGTAGCAAAGTGTCGTTTCTTTAGTGTTGTCACATGAAAAAATATAATAAAATATTTACAAAAATGCGAGGGGTGTACTCACTTTTGTGAGATACTGTATATATGTAAATCTAAGGTTTTTATACAAGAACTGGCTTATGTAGTTCAAAGAGCAGTCTGTACAATGTGGTAATCCATAGCAATAGTCAGAATGCACCTTTCAATGGCCTGATATTTGCAAGAACCAGACAGCTTGCCACACCCTAACATGCTTAAAATTTCACATGACCCTGTTTTTTAATTTACACTACAATACATTGCAGTGTACTACTATGTAGGTACATTGCCTTAGTCCTTTGAGGTGCAACAACAACAACACTAGAGCTAAGCTGAAGAAATGTCTGATTTGCAAACTGAACACTTTCTAAATATTTTTTCCTTAAAGGTGGTTTGTGTCCTGAACTAGTATGTGCCTCTAATGAAATTCAACTGACCCTAAAGGTAGCCATGCTAAAAGACATGGATGTGGATATTGAACACATCCATCTGCGGGATAGAAGATGCATTGGATTTGACTATAATGATGACTCTGTATTTATAAAGTGGGCCCTGGGAAAAGACATTTGTGGAACCGAGCTAATTGTAAGTGTTATGGACTGAATTGCAGTACAAGTGATGTTGAAAATGTATATTCCTTTATGTATTGTCTAGGCAAAAATGGACATGTATGTATCTGACATTTGGAAAAACAGGTTTGTTCCTACAATGTGGCAGGGTAGGAGGTTTAATGTTAGGCAGTATGTCAAAGGATTTCTTCTATGCATAGCCTAGGACAGTGATGGCGAACCTTTTTGAGCCTGAGTGCCCAAACTGAAATAAATACATTGTTTTTGTGTTGCAAAGTGCCAACACGGCGATTTGCGAGAGAGGGGGGCTGAGAGAAAGAGAGGGGTTGTGTGAGGGAGAGAGAGGTTGTGTGTGAGAGAGAGAGGGTGTGTGTGAGAGAGAGGGGGTGAGAGAGAGAGAGAGAGAGAGAGGGGGGGGCAGCGAGAGTGAGGGGTGTGAGAGAGATGCTGAGGGAGGGGACTGAGAGAGAGGGGGGCAGAGAGAGAGGGAGGGGGGCTGAGAGAGAGGAGAGAGGGGCTGAGAGAGAGGGGACAGAGAGAGAGAGGGGTGTGAGAGAGATGCTGAGAGAGAGGGGCAACAGAGAGAGAGGGAGAGGGGCTGAGAGAGAGGGGTGTGAGATAAATGCTGAGAGAGAGGAGGAACAGAGAGAGGAGGGGGGACAGAGAGAGAGAGATGGGGGACAGAGAGAGAGAGGGGTGTGAGAGAAGGGGAACAGAGAAAGAGAAGGGGGACAGAGAGAGAGAAGTGGGATAGAGAGAGAGGGGTGCTTTGATATTAGAGAGAGAGGGGAGGGCTGTGAGCCTTGTGAGAGCCGGAGAATTTGATAGGCTGTGGAGAGGAGGGACTTGTGATGAGTTTTGACTTACCCCCTTGATTGCTGGTTGAGATTGAGAGAGAGCCGTGCTGAGACCTTCTTTTATCTGAGCTGCCCCCTAGAGGATTGGCAACGACGACTGAGAGTTTCTTTCTGTCGAGAGAGAGGCTCTGAGAGAGGTGGGGGGTTCTGTGAGAGAGTCTCTGTCTATGTTGAGAAGTTGAGAGTGAAATGGGTCCTGGGGGACTTGAGAAGCGAACTACCTATCTGCCCTTCTCCTCCCTGAGAGAAGATCAGGATGTGCGTTGTGGAGGCGATTTGCGAGAGAGGGGGGCTGAGAGAAAGAGGGGGGTTGTGTGAGAGGAGAGAGAGGTTGTGTGTGAGAGAGAGAGCCCCTCTCCTCACCCCTCTCCTGTGTGTGTGGGGGGTGAGAGAGTGAGTGAGAGAGAGAGGGGTATGCTGAGAGAGAGGGGCAGAGAGAGAGACCAGAGAGAGGGAGAGGGGCTGAGAGAGAGGGGTGTGAGAGAGATGAGAGAGAGATGCTGAGAGAGAGAGAGGAGGGAACTGAGAGAGAGAGATGGAGAGAGAGGGAGAACAGACAGAGAGAGAGAGATAGGGGGACTGGAGAGAGAGAGGGGTGTGAGAGAAGGGGAACAGAGAAAGAGAAGGGGGACAGAGAGAGAGAAAGAGGGATAGAGAGAGAGGGTGAGAGAGATGCTGAGAGAGGGGTGAGCTGAGAGGGGTGAGCTGAGAGGGGGAACAGAGAGAGGGGGACACAAAGAGGGGGGCTGAAAGAGAGGGAGGGGGCTGAGAGGAGAGAGAGACCTCTAGCTCTGTCCTGGACCCTCTCGTGTGCCCACAGAGATGGCTCTGCGTGCCAGCTGTGGCACACGTGCCATAGGTTTGCCATCACTGGCCTAGGATAAGGTTCTTAGCTTCTTTAAACTTTAAAGGACCCTTAGTTGCTTATTGCCACTCTATTTGGGGTCATAAATGGCTGTAATCACAGGAGGCTGAATTTTCTATATAGGGGAGTGTAGCGGTACCCCCGTAGGGGCTGCAAATGTGGTTATAGCAATCCGCCAATCACCCTGCTGCCAACCCCTCATGAATCACCCAAAAGACAATAAACCGTCAGTTGCTCCATTTTCTTGCTTTTATTTATGGTATAAACTTGGAGAGATATGAGGGATGTATGAGATGCCCATGAAGATTTCAAAAGGATAGGTTATCATTCATGGCCTTGGCCTTGTTAATGGATTTCCCCTGTAGAGTCCTCACTGCAGACTATTGCTTCTTCTGTTATCTATCTGACTAAAGATTTACTACTCATGGCTTCCAGTTAAACAAGATGAATCACTCTGAATAAATCCCCTGTATTAGACTGATGTGGTATTCCTGCTCCAAAATCAGAGATATACCGCCTATCTTCCATGGCTCAATGAACTAGCCCCACAGTCTCCAGAAGTTATCACCATTGCGCACACACAGGATCTTCCCTCCTGATGGCTTGGCACATGGCAAACCGACAAACTACTGTTACACTTCTGTCCATACTGTGCTCCCTGGCCACACAGCATGCTACGCTACTCTCTCCAGTACTTCTACTTCTTCAACGTTACACTGACCTTCTCCTTTGTATCAAAGTCCTGTGTTCCCCGGTCACAGAAATCCGATAAGCTGATCTACTTCCACGGCTTTACTCTTACTTCCTCCACTTGGTCCTCTTTACAGTCAAGCACTGTGTTCCCCAGTCACAGAAACCTGATGCACTCCGCAGAGATGAAGATCCTTAACTTTAGCTCCTTCCCCACGGCTCCTCTATCCCTCCTCCGCGCACGGCACATCCCTGTATGTTTATCAATGGCTCTTCCTGTTTACATCATGATCAGCCGTGATTGGACACGACTGATCACATGGTAAAGAGCCTCCGCCAGAAGGACACACTGCACCACCGATCGCTGCGATGCTTGCCCCCACGGGCACGCGGCGGCTGTTATCCTGCTGGACGTCATATGACGCCCAGTCAGGATAACTGAACCATCGCCCAGCCGTCATTCTGCTATAGGCCAGGCGGGAAGTGGTTAAAGTGATTGGAAAGTCTATTTTTTTTAATTAAAATAATAAAACAGGTTTATACTTACCTGCTTTGTCCAATGGTGTTGCACAAAGCCACCCCGATCCTCTTTTTCTGGGGTCCCCCGATGATGATCTTGGCTCTTCCTCTTCTGTGTGTGGCCCCCTAGCAAGCCACCTGCTATGGAGGCAGATGTGTGGGCTTACTCCCAAAAACACACAGCATGGGTTACGAATGGGATGAAGTAATCCTGCGCCAGCACACCGAAGCTAACTAACAAAAT
The DNA here is from genome assembly GCA_028564925.1 of Lithobates sylvaticus. Classification (NCBI taxonomy): domain Eukaryota; kingdom Metazoa; phylum Chordata; class Amphibia; order Anura; family Ranidae; genus Lithobates; species Lithobates sylvaticus. Next base: position 91,596,195 of record CM053027.1, on the reverse strand, counting down.
GCTGCGCACACTAAAGGAAATGTCTGAACCCAAGTGAAATGGAGGAGAGGAAGTAGTGGCGCGCAAAATAAACTAAATATTAAAAGACAGAAGATATCAGGTCATAGACATAAAAAGCCAGAGACAAGCTCTAGGTAAATAATATGGCATACAATAAAAAAACGTGCATACACTGGTGTGATAAAATAGTATGATAAAAGCAATCCGGATTAAAGGTGCATCATATAAAATCGCATGGTGTGGCTAAATGATAATCAATCCAATAAAATAGTGATAAGATATATAAAGAACGTGATAAAAATCTTAAAACGCATAAATAGGGCATCCAAGGAACTGTGAAAAAGGTAGTGATCCAAACGGCTAAAAGCAATATATCATAAAAGTGATATAAAAGATGAGATAATATATGGTGCAAAGAAGCAAGGGAGACTAGAAGAGTCTCATAACAAAAAAAAAGGCGAATGGTAGCGAATACGTGTGAACTAAATCAAAAAAAGGAAACTGGAGTGAAAGAAATGGTGAGTAGCGATTAATAAATCGCAGAATATAAAAGTCCAAATAAAGAGTCCATATGTGGCATATATGCAGGGTGATAATAAAATCTTCTATCCGACAGGTGGCAGGCTATCAGTGCTGGGGTTTCCAATAGTGTTCGTGGATAATATATAGATCCTGTGCAGTGTTCTGTATATTTCTCTCGTAGAATCCTAAAAGAAGTGCGGGTGGCCCCTTACCTTACAGCTGTAAGGTTACAGCAATGTAATCTGGGTCTTTATGGTCAAGGGAGACCGTCCTCTCTGGGATGTCTTTCTGGTTCTCTCAATGGTAAATCCCTTTCAGTTTTCCTCCTAAATGCACGTTTTTTTATTGTATGCCATATTATTTACCTAGAGCTTGTCTCTGGCTTTTTATGTCTATGACCTGATATCTTCTGTCTTTTAATATTTAGTTTATTTTGCGCGCCACTACTTCCTCTCCTCCATTACACAGCATGGGTTGGTCCAACCCCCCAGTCTCTGCCAGGGCCGGACTGGGAATAAAATTCAGCCCTGGAAAAAAATTTCATACCAGCCCCACAGCATTATTATACCAGCGCAACAGCATAACGTCATTATTTTCTGGTTCATGAAAGGGAAAACCACACATTTTAAAACACATTTGAAGACTGTATTATATACAGAAAAGACAGATATGAAATCACATAGGGCTTTATACATATATATATATATATATATATATATATACACGGGGGTGCTGAAGAGCACTGGGGTGGGGGCTGGAGAGCACTGTGGGGGTGGGGAGCACGGGGGGGCTGGAGAGCACTGTGGGGGGGGGTGGAGAGCACTGTGGGGGTGGGGAACACGGGGGGGGGCTGGAGAGCACTGTGGAGGGTGGAGAGCACTGTGGAGGGTGGAGAGCACTGTGGTGGGATCTGGAGACTGATGGGGAGAGCTGGAGAGCACTGTGGGGGGTGGAGAGCACTGTGGGGGTGGGGAACACGGGGGGGGCTGGAGAGCACTGTGGAGGGTGGAGAGCACTGTGGAGGGTGGAGAGCACTGTGGTGGAATCTGGAGACTGATGGGGAGAGCTGGAGAGCACTGGGGGCAGACAGAACAGGGGTGGGGAGCACGGGGGGCTGGACAGCACTGTGAGGGGTGGGGAGCACGGGGGGGCTGGACAGCACTGTGAGGGGTGGGGAGCACAGGGGGCTGGAGAGCAATGTGGGGGGTGGAGAGCACTGTGGTGGGAGCTAGAGACTGATGGGGAGAGCTGGAGAGCACTGGGGGCAGAAAGAACAGGGGGTGGGGAGCACGGGGGGCTGGACAGCACTGTGGGGGGGGGGCTGGAGTCGGGGAGCACCGGGGGCAGAAAGAACAAGGGTGGGGAGCACGGGGGGCTGGGGAGCATGGGGGGGGGCTGAAGAGCACTGTGGGGGGTGGAGAGCACTGGGGTGGGGGCTGGAGAATGATGGGGAGAGCTGGAGAGCACCGGGGTAGAAAGAACAGGGGTGGGGGGGCTGGAGAGCACTGTGGGGAGTGGAGAGCAATGGGGTGGGGGCTGGACAGCACTGTGGGGGGTGGGGAGCACTGGGGTGGGGGCCGGACAGCACTGTGGGGGTGGGGAGCACGGGGTGGGGGCTGGAGAGCACTGTGGGGGGTGGGGGGCTTGGGGGGGGGCTGGACAGCACTGTGGGGGGTGGGGGGCTGGAGAGCACTGTGGGGGGGTGGAGAGCAATGGGGTGGGGGGGGGGCTGGACAGCACTGTGGGGGTGGGGAGCACGGGGGGGGCTGGACAGCACTGTGGGGGGCTTGAGACCACTGTGGGGGGTGGGGAGCATGGGGGGGGGGCTGGACAGTACTGTGGGGGGTGGGGGGCTGGAGAGCACTGTGGGGGGTGGAGAGCAATGGGGTGGGGGCTGGACAGCACTGTGGGGGGTGGGGAGCACGGGGGGGGGGGCTGGACAGCACTGTGGGGGGTGGGGGGCTTGAGACCACTGTGGGGGGTGGGGAGCATGGGGGGGGGCTGGACAGCACTGCGGGGGGTGGGGGGCTGGAGAGCACTGGGGTGGGGGCTAGACAAGGACCTGGAGAGCAGGGGAGGCAGAAATAACAGGGGTTGAGAGAACTGGGGGGGGGAGACAGTGGAGAGTGTGGTGGGGGAGGAGAGCACTGGGGGGAGCACAAGGAGAACTGGGGGGGGGGGGGGGGCAGTAAAATAATTTGGATAGGGGGATCAGCAGGGGGCGGCATATAGAGGATATGAGCTTTCTATTATTCCTCCATGCAGCCGCTGAATGCTTGATTCTCCTCCTCTCCCTCCTCCAAGCATTCAGCGGCTGCATGGAGGAATATAGAAAGCTAATCTCCTCTATATGCTGCCCCCGCTGATCCCCCTATCCAGGCACACAGGCAGGGCTGTACTGAGTAGTACTCACAGCCATCTCTCCTCCTGTAATCTCGGAGCTGGCCGGGTCAGTGTTCTGCGGCCGCGCACCGCGCTGTAACATGGTCCCGCCCCCCCAGACCGGCTGTGTGATAGGTGGAACACTGATTCTAGATACTATCACACAGCCGATCTAGGGGGGCGGGACCATGTTACAGCGCGGTGCGCTGCCGCAGAACACTGACCCGGCCAGCTCCGAGATTACAGGCGCATGAGAGTGGAGACCGGGGAGCACTGTAGCCGCAAAACGGCCCCAGGGCAGGCAGCCTACCGGGAAATATCCCGGTATCCCGGTAGGCCAGTCCGGCCCTGGTCTCTGCTCACTAGGTTTGACTGACAGCAGCAGGAGCCAATGGCTTCTGCTGCTCTCAGCAATGCTTGTGGGACCAGGAAGAGAGGGAAGAGAAGACCTGTAGCTGGGCAAAGCGCTGGATCGATACAGGAGCCAGGTTAGTGTTGGGAAGGAGGGGAACACACAATGAAAGTTTTTTTTTACCATAATGCAGAGACTGTTTTAAGGTAAAAACCCTTTAGACTTTAGAACCACCTTAAGGTTAACCACTTAACCTGTCCTCCTAAATGTAAACCCTTATTTATCAGGAAAAAATAACCCCTAAACCCTTATCTTGACCCTAAAATGTTGCCCCTAACCCTTTATCCCCGGATGATAGTACTAACCCTAAACTAGTTCCTAATAAGTAAAGCTGAAGTTTAGCTAAACAAAAAAAAAAAAAAATCCCTATAGCTTTACCATCACTTACCTGTAATGAAGTATGTCCCAAGTTATGGATTATAGAGAAATCTTTACCGCAGGGATGTCAAATTGTGAGTATGGTCTTTGATTATAACAATGAATTCGTTAAAATTGGAGGAACACGGGGTCGTTTGGGTCTACAAAACGCAGGTGCTGAGTCTGTGTCCAATGAGCCGATAACCCACAGGAAATTGGGAAAAAGGTTGGACTATCTCGGTACTGGTAATAGATAAACGAAGACTAAGGTAAGGATAATATTAGAAAAAACAAGATTTTTAATAGAAAAGACAATTACATACATAAAGGAATGTACGATGTACAATTCAATTCAATAAAAACAGATTAACTCCTCCTATACAAATATCAAACACGGCAGATGAGTGCAGGACCTAGTGCAGCGGGCTAGGTCCTGCACTCATCTGCCATGTTTGATATTTGTATAGGAGGAGTTAATCTGTTTTTATTGAATTGAATTGTACATCGTACATTCCTTTATGTATGTAATTGTCTTTTCTATTAAAAATCTTGTTTTTTCTAATATTATCCTTACCTTAGTCTTCGTTTATCTATTACCAGTACCGAGATAGTCCAACCTTTTTCCCACTGTTTACCGCAGGGATGTCTGTCTTTTTTCAGTCTCTGAATATTCTGAGCTGCAATGGTTGACACCTTACAGTACAGACAGTACAGATGGTTCAACTGGGACATGCCCCCTTCTTCCTCCTCCTCCACTGAGAAAAGTTCTAAAGTTCTTCCATTGGTTACATTGCTTGGAACACCAACTGTCAATGGGGGAGAGAATCGTGAGACTGATCAGACTCTCCCCATTCACATATCTTGTTACAGGCAGTGTATTCAGTGAAATAACTTTTTCATTAGGATTCATTTAGATGTGTGGGGGCAAAAAAAAATGCACGGTGGAGCCGTGTTTTTGCCACCTGCCAACAGAACCCCCTTAAGCTTCAATAGGCAGCCAATAGGGGCGTTTACATACCATGGTTGTGAATGATGCATAGTGACTACAGCAAAGTCTACCTGACATGTAGCAATCCCAATCAGTCAAACGGGGAAGTGCCTCAAATGCCCCACAATCTTGTCTAATGTCTGCAGTTGTGGTGCATTTTTTAACAAAAATGGGGTTAAAACAGGCAGTGAGGAAGCATCACATTGCTTCCTCATCACCTGTCAGTAGGCTCTGAAGCACAATCCAAACGCTGATCATGCTTTAGAGCAGCCTTTCTCAACCTTTTTGCCCCAAAGGAACCCTTGAAATAATTTTCAGGTCCCAGGGAACCCTTCATAAGGTTAGTCCATCAGGGGTCATTGGGAAAATGCACCTTACATTGATGGTGGTAAGTGGGAAGAATGCCTCCTTTACAGTGGGTGGACAGACCCCCTTGTAGTCATGCTGCTGGCTCTGCCAAGTGGCTTTGGAATTAAAACTATGCAGGTACTATCAGTTGGGAAGTCACATAGACACAGCTCAAGGAATCCCCAGCCACCTCTGGAGGAACACTAGGGTTCCATTGAACCCTGGTTGAGAATGACTGCTTTAGAGGAAGGGTAGATTGAGGCCGGCCATAGATGGTTTGAAACTCGGCCGGTTCAACAGGAACTGACTGAGATTTGTACCATGTATGGGCAGTCTGAATGTACACAAGTTGATTGATCAACATGGGTACAACCAGCCTGCTGGTTTTTACATGCGATAATCGCTAGCGGCTGGCCACTAGCAATAATCACTGTCTTCGCTTCCCCGCCAAGAAAATACAATGGCTTAGCAGGAGGGATTCCCCTGTCAACCAGTAGTTGCAGGAAAGAAATTTGCTCCGTCTATGGCTGGCTTTAGACACACACCTAAATCTACCCTAAGAAAGGAGGAAGACGGGGGGCAGGGGGTGTCCCCATCCCCTGTGGACCATCTGTACTACTGTTCTGTCTGAAGACCCATTGCAGTTCAGGATGTTCAGAGACAGGAAGAGGACAGGCATCCCTGCAGTGAAGATTTCTCCAGGATCCAGCTTCCTGCAAAGTGTGTAACATACCTCATTACAAGTAAGTGATGTGACTAAAGCTGTAGGGATTTTTTTTCATTGCTAAACTTTATCTTTAAAACTTAACAGTAGAGGGAACACCACGTCGACCTTATCAGGACCCAGAGCTGTTAGCACTGAAAGATAAGTACTAGATTAAAACGACTTTTTCGCTAAAATAAATGTTCCAACATTTTAGTGTATGACCACTTTGTTACAGTAGTTATACATACACTACTACTAAAAATGGCTGTTTTAATGTCTGTCAAAATGTTATAACATAACAGTACTTATATTATAAATCATGAAACACCAATAACAAAACATTACTGATTTATTTATATTGATTTTTTCTTTTACTTCAAGGTGACGGACACCCATGCAATATATTTGAATCACGTTTACTTGCCACCAGATCCTGCTGCAATTATCTATAGAGAGATATTTGTCTATAACGTCAGCTGCTCGTACCCATTAAATCTGAATGTTTCTCTTGATGATATTTTGTTTCCTGACGTAAGGTACATATTTTATTATCCAATTAGTATGTGACCATGTGATGTTAATATACAGTATCTCACAAAAATGAGTAAACCACATTTTTATAAATATGTTATTCTATCTTTTCATGTGACACACTGAAGAAATTAAACTTTGCTACAATGTAAAGTAGTGAGTGTACAGCTTGTATAACAGTGTAAATTTGCTGTCCCCTCAAAATAATTCAACACACAGCCATTAATGTCTAAACCACTGGCAACAAAAGTGAGTACTTAAAATGGTCCTTAACCACCTGCCGTCCACGCTATAGTCGAAAGACCGCTACAGCGCGGACTTCATTTGCCAGGAGGGCATCTTTGAACGTCCTCCCATGCTCGAGTGGCCTGTGAGATCACCAGTGGCTTCGAGAGGGACATAGGTCCCGATCGTGAAGGTACCTACCAGTGCCCACCAGAGCCACCTACCAGTGCCCACCAGTGCCACCTACCAGTGCCCACAGTACCACCCATCAGTGCCCACAGTGCCACCTCACAGTGCCACCTATCAGTGCCCACAGTGCCACCTATCAGTGCCCACAGTGCTGCCTATCAGTTCCCACAGTGCCGCCTATAAATTAATCAGTGCGTCATTACCAGTGCTGCCTATCAATACCACCTACCAGTGCCCATCAGTGCCACCTACCAGTGCCCATCAGTGCCACCTATCATTGCCCATCAGTGCCATCTGTCAGTGCCACCCATAAATGCCGCCCATCAGTGCCACTCATCAGTGCCATCCATCAGGGCCCATCAGTGCCATCTTATCAGTGCCCATCAGTGCCATCTTATCTGTGCCTATCAGTGTCGCCTTATCTGTGCCTATCAGTGAAGCCCATACATGCCCATCAGTGCCCACCAGTGCAGCCCATCAATTCCCATCAGTGCAGCCTCACCAGCGAATATCAATGAAGGAGAAAAATTACCCATTTGCAAAATTTTATAACAAACTATGAAACATGTTTTTTATTTTATTTTTTCAAAAATTTTTGTCTTTTTTTGTTTGTTTAGCAAAAAATAAAAAAAACAAATGGTAATTAAATACCACCAAAAGAAAGCTCTATTTGTGTGAAAAAAATGATAAAAATTTAATTAGAGTGTTGTATGACCGTGCAATTGTCATTCAAAGTGTGACAGCGCTAAAAGCTGAAAATTGGTCTGGGCAGGAGGGGGGTTTAAGTGCCCAGTAAGCAAGTGGTTAAACTCTGCTACAAAAATGAAGCCTCGGCTTATTGCCAGCATAAACTTGTCCCACAACAGGGTTTGAAGTTCCCACCTGCCTCCGGGGTCTGGGATAAGGTCACAGAAACCCAGCAACATCTCAGCAAACAGCTTACAGCCCCATCACAACTGTGTCCTGTTCCTCATGTACACCTGCTGCCTGTTTCCTGCCCTTTTTAGCCTCTCTTTTACAGGTGGGTAAACGCTTTCAGGTCCAAGGTACCTGTTGTCGTGATTGGAGACTCTTTCCCACCCAAGATACCGGAACCCATATTAGGACTTAATAATCCTGGGAAAACTGTACAATTAGTTTTTCCTTTTAAATGGACCACCCCAGAACTCCTCACCATGAGAATTCCTAAGTATTCCAAACTGCTACTCATCATCATCCCCCTTAAAGGGACCACAACACAAACAATGGAGACACATATATACCATCCAGGACCCATCTCTGGCTTACTGGACAATATTTTATGCATCTCATTTACCTTTAAATGGTCTCTTTTGTGCAGACATCCAAAAGCCCAGAGACTACTGCTGGGTGACACCTAGGGCTGCCGCCTTTTCTTCAAGTCAAACCCGAACACTTTAGTGGCACACAGCAATTTTTTTTTATATAGTATAAACTATACATATATTTTGCTATTAAATAACATTTCTAATCATATGAAGGTAATAACAAGAGTACCCCTTTTACATCTGAACTCGCAGACTTCACGGTAAGGGGGGACTCTGCAGACTCTGATGTAAGGGAAAACACTAGGGGACTTTAACATAAGGGAGAGCTCTGGGAACCCTGATTTAAGTGGGAACACTGAGAACTCTGATGCACAGAGAGGACTCTGATGTAAGGGGGAACACTGTGGCCTCTGGTGTAATGGGGAACTCTGATGTAAGGGGTGCTCTGAGAACCCTGATTTACCTTAGTGTACTTACTCAGAGGCAGGAGAGAGAAGGGGGAGACTTCAGTCACAGACAGGGATGGATGGTGAGCTCACTCACCCCTTGGCAGTCAGCACCTCTCATCCAGATGTATCTGAGGCTGCTCGACTTCAAATTTCTGGCCCCCCATGTTCCTTTTCTGAGGCACAGCGCCAGGGATCGGAGTCTAGGCAGACACAGAGGGGTAGGGGCAGGAGGAACAGGTACAGATCAAGCCCTCTCTCCTCTCCCATCTGTGTGTGTTTGAGGGGGTTGCTAGGTTGTTGCTGGCTTTGGGCAGTGTGAAAGAGAGTGTAACAGACACTCTCAGCTTAGACAACTGCAGCCAGCAACCCTGCTGGGAAGCCATAGTCCAATCTGAATCATGTCTCCGGGTTTCAGGCAGTCTGAAACCCAGACACATGATTCCAAACCCGAAATGTCCGGGTGAATCCCGGACAGGTGGCAACCCTAGTGACACCATCTTGGATGTGATGTCAGCAGCCATAGCAGACAGAGCTATAAAACGCTATAATATTTCCCATCGCTCCGCAACCACCAGCTACACAAAAGGTTATGTAGGGAGAGGAAGAGATTCTGGGCAATCACAGAGTACCTAGACACTCTGAGAAGAGGAGAGGGGTAAGGCATGATAGGGATGAGGGGCTGTGCTAGGAAACTGACACTCCTTGAGTTGCTGGAAAGGCGTTGCGTATGACATCACAGTCAGCATTTTGTCAGAGAATGCCTCCTATTCATAAACCACATATAAAATATGCGCTTGCGTGAAATTAATAAGTGACAAATAAAATTAACCAGCAGTTGGCACTATACCTCGATACCAGATATTGACACAAATATTTACACAACCAGTGAAGTGCTCACATTAGAAAAAAATATGTAAAACCCCCACATAGTGTTAATATCATCATAATCATACGGGTGCTTATAAATAGTATGAATTAATACTCAAACTAAAATTAAATGTAAACAAAAAAAAGTCAGTAGAGTGCAGTATACTTAAAATGTGATCAAAATTCTAAAGTCCCAAACGGCGTGATGAAAGTTTGCAAACTCCATGCAAAGATAGTCAGGGTGACACCACTCACTCTCATGCAAATCTGACCAGAACAATTATGAGCTTCATATGAGTGGTCACAAAACGCTAATTACTCCACACCCAATGCAGGAATAATCTTCACAGGATATCCAGAAATGTTTATGTTTCAATGTTTTTTATAAATGTTTTACAAACCAAGAGAAAAGTACTCTTGGACATAACTGTCAAACATTGTAATACAGTAATAGAAGTCATTTGTATGGAAATGTATGGTATAATAAGCAGACAAGTTTAGGTAAAGAATATGAGCTATATTAAAAGCTGATCAAGGGGTAAGGAGCACCGTCTCCCACGCCCGGACACCCAATCTGGGAGCAAGCTGTGCCCGGGGGGGGGGGGAGACCACACCACCTGCCCCATATTTCTTTTGCCAATTTTTATTTGATTTTCGAATGATTTTTGTTGAAATTTTCTGATCGGTAGAATGGTTCTCCAATATGACATCATCACGAACAGTTGTAACACAATACAAAAAAAAAAAAAGGGAAAGCTTTTTAGCGAGAGTACAAACATTGTTTAACCTCCACGACCAAACACACAAGTTTCCCCGAAACAAGAAGATAATACCAGTCGAGAGTGATATCAAGCCCGAATCCAGAAATGTTTAAATGGTCAAGCAACAACCTCCTCTATACTCCTCCTGAACTCCTTAATCCCCAGCTCCCATCAGCAAGATTGTGGGATACATTACATACATGCAATGAAAAACATGCTCCGCATCGTGTAAAACCACACTATAGGAGCAATTTATTAAGGGTAAATGCACATACAAAGTATACACATTCAATAGCATTTCTCAAAAACGCCATAGTACTGTCTTCCAGTAACAAACAAAGATGGCTGCCAGAAGATCGTGCATGTGTGGTAGCTTGTATCCCATGATTTTGCTGATGGGAGCTGGGGATTGCGAGTATAGAGGTGGTTGTTGCTTGACCATTTAAACCTTTCTGGATATTTTGTGAAGATTATTCCTGCATTGGGCAGATGATACATGAAGTAAGAAGTGTTTTTGAACACTTTTATATAGGAGTCACAATTGTTCTAGTGAGCATTGCATGAGAGTGAGAGGTGTCGCCCTGGCTATCTTTGGCGTTTTTAATCTTTTATCACGGCGCGTTTTCTACTTTTGAATTTTGATCACATTTTGAATATACTCTACGGACTTTTTTTTCAATTTAATTTTAGTTTGAGTATTAATTCATACTAAGTACTGGTATGATTATGATGATATTCAGCACTATCATTTATATGACTTTTTACATATATTTTCTAATGTGAGTGCCACACTGGTTGTATAAATATAAATGCTTCCAATTCATTGAAAAAAATATGTTTGTTGAATGGTGAAGGTGCCAAGCTAGCGACTCTCTTTGTTCAGTGTACCAGAGGGGAAGTTTCTCCAGCAGAGCCTGGAACAGGACAACATAACTGTGTGTAGTACAGACTACTATAGCGAAGTTCAGCATTTCCAGCTGGTCTCTATGTGATTTCTCAATAACTGAATGTAACCAATCTGACCAAATGTACATTTAAAAAATTGATTGTTCCTGGAGCTAAGTTTTCATTTTCCCCTGGAATGCCACTGATGAAGGTGTCTGCAATGCACCCCCTCCATTTCTCTCCATAGCCCTACTGTAAACACTGTCCTTAAAGCAACCCAATTATGCATGCATGTCAGGCCATCTATGGCCAGCTTTAAATGCAAGTGTTTCCCAGCTTAATGAAAAAATCTGAAAATCTACTAACCATAAAAAATAGGATGAGCCCAGGAAGAATCAAGGAAAGTTGGGTGGGGGGACTTGCAACAAACATTTCAAATTTAACATTTTTATCTTCCCTGTTTTGTCTTTATAGCACCACCTATATACCGATTGGAGATAGTGGACGGTTTAAGGTGATGATGTCTATCTACAAAGATATCAGCTATACAACTCCATATACCGGCCCTAATATACAATTGTCGACCAAATCAAATTTATATGTTGGCGTTTATATATCTGATGGTGGTTATGCGGTTTCTATTAGTGACTTTAGTCTTCTGATGGTAAATTGCTACAGTACCCCAACTAACAACAGATATGACCCTGTAAAGTACAATATCATAATTACCAGGTAAGGTTCTTTTATAGTACATTGGTGTGAGTGTATCCTGTGTGGAGTTAGCTGTTTCTTTTTTTTGGGGGGCCATAAGAATACCTATAGGTGGGCAGGATGAGTGGTGAAATATCAGCTCTGGAACATCATCTTCAACCTAATAACAGACTTGTAGGGCCCAATTTTGATTCAGGGCTTTCAGATTCTTATAAGCCCCCTACCTGCAGACCCCCACAACCAACATCTAGGGTTGTGGAGAAGAGGCCCTTTTCCTGATCTACATGGGTACAGACTAGTATTCATTGAGTGCTGGCTGTAGTATCTGGCAGCAGTGAAGTGAGGAATTTTACACTATACAGCAGCAATCAAGACATTGTATTACCTTTATTAGCAGTAACTTGTTTGTAAAAGAGCAGAAAAAAAATCCTGGAGTTCTACTTTAACAATCTGCAGAGTTGACTATAAGCCCCCGTACACACGGTCGGAAATTCCAACCACAAAATCCATCGGATTTTTTCAGACGGATTTTGTCCGACACTGGTGTTGCATACACACAGTCAGACAAAGTTGTCGGAAAATCTGATCATTCTAAACATGGTGACGTTCGTTGCGTACGACGGAACTACGTAGAGGCTAGTAGCCAATAGCTTTGGTCTCATAATTTGATCTGAGCATGCGTGGCACTTTGTCCGTCAGAATCCTCTACACACGATCGGAAAAAGTCTGATCAGATTTTGTTGTCGGAAAATTTGAGAGCAGAATCTCAAATTTTTTCTGTCGGAAATTCCGACGGAAAAAGTCAGATGGAGCCCACACACGGGCGGATTTTTCAACAACATGGTCCGATCGGACATTTTCTGTCAGAATTTCCGACCGTGTGTACGAGGCATAACTCTTTTCTCCTAATAGTTTAGTTGCCCTTCTTTGCACTTTTTCCAGTTCCACAGTATCTTTTTTTGTGAACTCAAGATGAGGTCTTACTAATGTTTTGTACAATGGTGTGTCTGCCAAGCTTGCTTAATTACTACCAGAGACGATTACAAATGCTGATGTCAAAAATATCTAATTATTAAAATGTTTATAAATGAATATATGATAATATTAATAATAATTAATATTATTTTACAGCTGCCCTAACCCAAAAGACACAAGTATACGAGTTTTAGAAAATGGTATATCCAGCCAAGGGAAATTCTACTTACAGATGTTTAAGTTCATTGGGGATTATAGTGCCGTGTATTTGCATTGTGAAGTATACCTTTGCAAAGATAGATGTTCTCCTGTAAGTACAAATTGAATTACTTCTAAGCATATATTGATTTACTTATATAATATGTGTGTACCCCTTGTGGCATTTGTGGTATCTACTGACATCTAGATGATCAACAGCTTTGTATCTAAAGCCCACTTACTTGGCAATAAGGTCACAGGCACATTCATCTCAGGTAGTGATTCTTTACTCAGAATGGAAAAAAGAGCAACAGTCACTTTAAAGTTAACGATGAATTCCAGGTATTTTATATTCTTACATAACACCTCTGCTCCAGTGATCTCCACTTGCTTCTGGGTTCCATGCTGAAGGGGGCCTGATGCATTATGAACATAGGAGGTCAACTGCTCAGCATGGGTGCCATTCAGATAATGCTTTGCATTTCCTGAGTGAATGCAAAGTTTTCCCTGATTGGACATGGTGGAAAGGCGGGGTGGTGACATCACACTCCCCACTTTGTCCAATCAGAGAATACTTTGCTTCATTCATTAAGAGACTGCAAAGCATTCTCTAAATGGTGCCTATACTGATTGGCCGACCTCCTGTATTTACAATGCAGAAGGCCAGCTTCTCAGCGAGGAACCTGGAAAAAAAAATACCATACCTGGAAGTACTCATTAAACTTGAACAGGATTATTGCATTAGTGCCTGGAGAAAAGTAATGAGGGTGGAGAGGGCACAGGATAGATGATAGCTTCCTACACAGTACACAGCCTCTTGTCTTCTGCACATCTTTCTAAACTCTGGGTCCGCAGAGGGCTATGCTGGATGGACACTTAAACTTAAGCCAGCCATAGACGTTCCAATCTCTGCCAGTTCAGAAGGAACTTGCCAAGATTTGTACCATGTATGGGCAGGCTGAATGTACCCAAATTGATCGATTGATAAACTTGGGTACAACCAGCCTGTCAGATTTTACATGTGATTATTGCTAGTGGCTGTTATAGCCACTAGCAATAATCACTGTGTTCTCCTGGCGGGGATTGCTTCTCCCGCTTCCTTGCCAAGTGAACACAATGGTTCTGCAGGAGGGTTTCCCCTATCAACACTGACTGTATTGATGGAGGAATCAAGCAATTTTCTTTCCTGCAACCCGAGGCTGCAGGAAAGAAAAACGCACTGTCTATGGCCACCTTTAGAATGTGGCTGCTTGGAAATTGGGGTTCAAGTGGTATCTCAAAATTTATGTTCCAAGGCAGGGCAGCATGAAAAGGTTCCTCTCAACCAGTCACTCACTACAACTCTTGTAGGGGAACGTTTTTGCTAGTGCCCTGTAGACCAGAACTGAACATCACTTGCAACTAGGGTTTCCTCCCAGGAGTGGAAATCCCTGCAGCACTTCAGTCCCCAAGCCCCCAAGCAAAGATAGTCCTCAAAGCAGCAGCATCAGACAAAAGTCTCACATTTCTATAAGTTCTGTTGGCATCAAACATCAGGCAGAAGTTTAGGAGGACAGACTTTGTGCCAAGAAGTGTCTCAAACATTTAATAGTTCTACCAGCATGCATCACCAGGCCCCCAAGCCTTCTGAATGAAGAAGTCATTAAACATTGTAGGAATCACGCCCTGTGCTGTTGTGTTCCTAATTAAAATTATGGCTGAAAATTTGGAGCTGAATGTGCACTGATGATTTTGCCTTATATGTTTATCAAAAAACGTATAATGTGAAGTCATGGACATAACAGTCCGTCCACTTACAAGGCCATCTCCAAGATACACAACAACCAGTTAACTGCCTACCAGCTTTACCAATGCATCTCCTCTTCAACTAATCTCACCAGAGCCCTGTAAACTCTTAAAGTGTTACTAAACCCAGTAATATGAAAATGGTTCATCATAAATCTTCTTTTTACATATACTGCCACTATATACCTTTTTGGCTGATCTGTATACCATTGTTACATGATAAACTGCAATGCCTATCTAAGTGCTGAGTTTTCAGGTAGGAGGAGATTTCCACTATAACCTGTGTCCTCATGCTGTTATGGGAGGCAGAGCATCCATCAATCAAGATTTGACATCCCACCCACTGTGTTCTTTTTTAGTTACTGTGCATGGAGAAGGAGGGAGGGACTGGACTGTCATTTAGGATCTGTATACACGCCCACATGTGTGATGTCAATACAGGCATACCCCACTTTTAAGTACACAATGGGGTTTATTTAATAAAGCTGGAAAGTGCAAAATCAGGCTCACTTCTGCATAGAAACCAATGAGCTTCTAACCTCAGCTTGTTAAATTAAGCTTGGGTAACAAAACCTGCAAGCTCATTGGTTCAATGCAGAAGTGAGCCTGATTTTGCACTTTCCAGCTTTAATAAATAAACCCCATTGTGTACTTAAAAGTTGGGTATGCCTGTATCATGTGACCTGGCTAGCTCTGATCAACAAGGAAATGTTCTCTCCAGCAATAGAGACCCAAACTGAGCATGTGCAGCAGTACTACCCTCACTGTTTCTTATCTGGCCTTGCCAAGAGAGACCCTGCAGGAGTGGGAAGATATGTCCATACAGGATCAAATAACCTTTTTACACAATGCAGAGGATTAACCTCTTAAGTTCCAGAGTGAGAATAACAAGCATGCTATTCTGCATATACAGACAGATTTTACTGTTGTGGTTTTAGTAACACTTTAACTTATAAAAAAAAATAATAAAATGATTTTTAATAAACATTACCTGCACTTATAATGACAAAACCATATATGCACTTACAAATGATATGCAGTCAAGTTTTCAATTGTGTACCTCTTTGATTTTTTATTCCAATTAGTGACAAGCGAAATCTGCCTGGGTTTTATTTGTGGGCAGTTTTTTAAATGTGCTAGAAACTCAAAAAATCTGAACTTTTCCCCAAACCCTATTGAAATCTTTAAGAGTGAATCTTGATATTGATTTTGATTCTTTTGTCAGGCAAACAAAAAGTATAGGAAGTTGATAATGTACAGTGGGGAGAAGAAGTCTTACATTGGCGATGTTGGAAATACACAAATCCATTAGATTACATGTGTGAGGGATGCCTGAAAGCTGTATACATGCTGTTACAGAACAGCACAGTTATCCTAGCCAGTGTGCTCTGGCAGTGCATGCTTGACTTTTTAATATTTTTTTTTTCCCTTGCACAATACGTTTGGCTTATACAGTAAACAGCAGCAGCATCTCAATCTGATTCATTTCAATTTAGACAAAAAAATGTTTTTGGTACTTTTAACAGGGACAAATGTTTTTCCATAAAGAGGTGCTAAGCCTGATTTGACAGGTGGAAGTAGCAGCTACAGTAGATCTCTAAAAGCCATATGGCTTAAAAATGACAGAGAAAATTGTTATTGCGTGCCAAAATTCGACCAGTGCCAGTGAAATAGTTTCATGGCATTTTTTGACCGTCGTCATCAAGAATGATAGTAAGGAGAAATACAGAAATACAGAATTTTAGAGCTGTCCCCACCAGAAGAGGTGAGGGGACATCTTCCAATAGGAATTAGGCAAGGAGCAGGAAGAGGGCACATTTACAAGCTGGGTGTGCTGTAGCTGCAATGGTCCAAAAAGGCAAATTTGCCCTGCCTCTAATATGTGCGTCTCCCCCACCACTATGTTCTGCAGGACCTGCTCACTCCCTACCTTCACACACTGCACCTCTGCCTCTCATTTGAGTTTGCCCATTTTTGTAGTATTTCTTCAAAGGTGATTGAAATGGTTGTATTTTACTGAAACTATGGTGATAGGGAGATGAAGGTGTGGTGCTTTTGGTGCACACTTGTTACTGCACAGCAATGCCAGGGCTTGCTGAGTAACAAAGAGGAGCTCCAGCAACTGTTCAGCAACAAGTGTTTATTGCACCCCCCAAATTTAAAAAAGCTCTAGTAACAAAAGTAAAGTAACCCCCCCCCCCCTCAAAAAAATATTAACCCTAACCCTGTTAAATGACAAAAACACAAAAGGCTACAAAGAGGTGGCACTTAGGATATGTTCCCCTTAGTGTGCTGATCCATGAAAACTGTGGTCAGGTTCTGTGCCTCCATCGTCCCACTGCTCTCCTCTCTACTGTCAGCTCCTGATGGTGGAGATGGATTTGTAGGGCTAATGCCACGTACACACGATCGGAAATTTCTCGTCGGAAAAAGTTCTGGCAGTTTTCCCGACGGAATTCCGCTCAAACTGTCTTGCCTACACACGGTCACACCAAATTCCAACCGTCAAGAATGCGGTGACGTACAACACTACAACGAGCCAAGTTCAATGCTTCCGAGTATGCGTTGTAATTTTGCGAGTCGGAATTGCTACAGATGATCGGAATTTCCAATAGAAACCTTTTCCGTCGGAAAAATTGAGAACATGCTCTCAATTCTTTGCTGTCGGAAATTCGGCCAGCAAAATTTTTCCAATGAAAAGCTCTCATCAGTCTTTTTCTGGCCGGAATTCCGATCGTGTGTATGCAGCGTAACACTTGCAGGACACTGACCTCACTGGAGACACAACAGAGATGGACATACAGAAAAGCAGATAGTTTTTTTTTAAGCCTGTATCCAGTCTAACAAGCACAAGATAACAGCAAGGCTAGGACAACAAATTGACCAGACAGGACCAAGTGGGCAAGCGAGAAGTAAAAAAAAAAAAAAAAAAACACAAAACAAGTGAGGAGGTGAACACAGAAGCTGATGAGATACAGTATTAGACCAGTATGTTCAGGCAAGAGGCTCATGGCCACAGTCCAATAAGTAGCCACAGGAAGAGAAGAATGCTAAATAAGTGGGAATGGGACAGAGCAAGTTGGAGGCACTAATGGATAGGAGACATCTAGGGGGTTGATTTAGTAAAAGCAAATAGACTTTGCAAGTTGCTCCAGAGCTTAGTAAATGAGCAGAAGCTCTGCTGACTTTCACCCTCCAATCATGTGCAAGCAAAAATGCTGGTATTTTTTTATTACCTTGCACTTGATTGGGTATTCTTTGCTTAGGACACTTTCACACTGAGGTGCTTTACAGGCGTTTTAGCGCTAAAAATAGCGTCTGCAAAGCGCCTCTGCTGTAACTCCAGTGTGAAAGCCAGACGTTAAAAAAAGTCCTGCAATCAGCATCTTTGGGGCACCGCTCCTAAAACGCCCTGTCCATTGAAATGAATGGGCAGCGCTGCTGGAGCACCTGCAAAAGCGCTTCGGCAGCGGGACTTTCCGGGCGGATTTAACCCCTTTTTAGCCCCTTTGGGGGGTTAAAAGCACACCTCTAGCGGCAGCAAAGTGCCACTTAAACAGCAGTAAAGTGCCACTAAAACTAGCGGCGCTTTACCGCTACCACCCGTGCCTGCTCTTGAGCAACTGCACTTACAGAATGCAATTGCACTCTAT
Organism: Lithobates sylvaticus; assembly: GCA_028564925.1. NCBI lineage: Eukaryota > Metazoa > Chordata > Amphibia > Anura > Ranidae > Lithobates > Lithobates sylvaticus. Next base: position 91,577,965 of record CM053027.1, on the reverse strand, counting down.
TTGCCTTTAGTAAATCAACCTCATAGCATCAAGGGGAAAAGATAGACAGGAGTGTGCAGTATCAAAGCACACAGGCTGAGCAGTGAATAGCATTCTAACAAACATGTTGGAATCTGGCCTGTGACTATGAAGTCTCCCCAAGAACATGAACATAAGTGAAGACACTTAACATGCATGAGCAAGAGGGCAGCATGTAGTTCCAAAGATCAAGCTACTATGTTGTGTTCCCTGCCATGGTGAATAGCTGAGCAACTTTATACTGTACTGACATTTTAACATTTTCTTTCTTTCTTGCAGACTTGTTCTGCCAGATCTAGCAGTGAAATTCAAGAGACACATGGAACTCTGACGCTTGGACCTATTGAAGTGCCTGGTACAGTATAATATTTTTATTCCATAATGTTTATTTCTTCTTTTTTTGTTAGCAGTTTAATAGGATTCCAGCAAAACACATTATAGGAACTTCCCCCTGAAATTGTTTATAATTCTTGGATGAGTTAAATTTATCTCTATCTGAAACCCTAAACATAAAAAGATTAATAAGCAAATTCTTTCTTTTTATTTTAACAGATGGCGATGTTGGTAAGTATAAAAATTTACCTTCTTAATATACTGTTGTCATATGTAGCTTTTTAAGTTTTTCCTAAGGATAAAAAGAATTTCCACTTTTCTTGTAAATTCCCTCTCTGCCCTTTAATACCACAATGTAACCCACTTTCAAAGCGAAAGAACACACTTTTGCGATTGGGTGTGTTGCATTTACTACAATGCATATTGCACTCATTACTGCCTATCGGAGTGCCACTGCGGCATTTTGGTTTGCTGCATTGGAAAAAATGATGTATGTCTGTTATTTGGTCTGTTTCTGTGCATTGGAAGCCAGGGGCGTTGCTAGGTGGCAAAAAGACCAGGGGCTTCAGCCCGAGGTCGAAGAACCGGCTGGGGGGGGGGGGGGTCGTGCGGTTTTGCGGCATTTATTTTTTGGCCTGGGTGGTGGGGATGTGTGGCTTACATACACTGACCCACATACAATGACCACTGGCCAGCGTGACCTACACACACTGACCTGCCTGACCTACACACACTGACCACTGACCTACACACACTGACCTACATGCACTGACCTACACACACTGACCACTGACCTACACACACTGACCTACACACACTGACCTACACACACTGACCACTGACCTACACACACTGACCTACATGCACTGACCTACACACACTGACCACTGACCTACACACACTGACCTACACACACTGACCTACACGCACTGACCTACACACACTGACCACTGACCTACACACACTGACCTACACACACTGACCTACACGCACTGACCTACACACACTGACCTACATGCACTGACCACTGACCTACATACACTGACCACTGACCTACACACACTGACCACTGACCTACACACACTGACCGACACACACTGACCACTGACCTACATGCACTGACCTACACACACTGACCTACATGCACTGACCACTGACCTACACACACTGACCACTGACCTACATGCACTGACCTACACACACTGACCTACATGCACTGACCACTGACCTACATGCACTGACCACTGACCTACATGCACTGACCTACACACACTGACCTACATGCACTGACCTACACACACTGACCTACATGCACTGACCTACACACACTGACCTGCCTGACCTACACACACTGACCACTGACCTACATGCACTGACCTACACACACTGACCTACATGCACTGACCACTGACCTACATGCACTGACCACTGACCTACATGCACTGACCTACACACACTGACCACTGACCTACACACACTGACCTACATGCACTGACCACTGACCTACACACACTGACCTACACACACTGACCTACACACACTGACCACTGACCTACACACACTGACCACTGACCTACACACACTGACCACTGACCTACACACACTGACCACTGACCTACACACACTGACCTACATGCACTGACCACTGACCTACATACACTGACCTACACACACTGACCTACATACACTGACCTACACACACTGACCACTGACCTACACACACTGACCTACACACACTGACCTACATGCACTGACCTACACACACTGACCACTGACCTACATACACTGACCTACACACACTGACCTACACACACACTGACCTACATACACTGACCTACACACACTGACCACTGACCTACATACACTGACCTACACACACTGACCACTGACCTACACACACTGACCTACATGCACTGACCACTGACCTACATACACTGACCTACATACACTGACCTACACACACTGACCACTGACCTACACACACTGACCTACATGCACTGACCACTGACCTACATACACTGACCTACATACACTGACCTACACACACTGACCACTGACCTACACACACTGACCTACATGCACTGACCTACACACACTGACCTACATGCACTGACCACTGACCTACATGCACTGACCACTGACCTACATGCACTGACCACTGACCTACATGCACTGACCGACAATGACATACATTACATGTCTGACCTACCTCAGCCATGATGAGAGGAGAGGAGCCAAGGAGGAGAGGAGAGGAGAGGAGAGCCGAGCCGCCCGCCCGAGCGGGGATGTAGCATTCCCGCCTTCTGGAGCCTGCAGGCTACGATGGACGTCACGTCACACGTCCCGCTCCAGAAGGCGGGACCAGCGGCACTCGCCACTCGGCCACCGGCTTCGGCTAATTTCGGCCGCTTTCGGCCGCTATGGCACTCGGCTAATTTTGGCTGCTGGGAACCGATCTGTTAGCGAGTGCAGCCGAAATTAGCCGACCGCACTCGGGGCTAGCAATGGAATGCAGCCATTCTGAGACTCGGGGCTTTTCAGGGACCCATTCGGGGCTCCAGCCCCCCCTAGCCACCCCCTAACGACGCCTCTGTTGGAAGCCCATTCAAAATTAATACGTTTTTTTTTTTATTATTATTTTAACAGTTGCCGGTGATGGTAAGTATAACATTTTACCTTTTCAACATATCGTTTTTAAATGTAGCTTTTCACATTTTTCCTAAAAATAGAAACAAATATGTCACTTTTCCTGGAAATCCCCTATCTGCTTTCCAAAATACCACAATGTAACAACCTCTCTCAGACCCAAAAAACACTTTTGTGACTGAGTGTGTTGGAGTCACTGGAATACACATTGTACATGTAGTGCCATTCATTTTGAACTGCACCCCAAGGCACTAAGGAAACACAGCTTTGATGCATATGGGTTGCAGCATTTTAGTGAGCTGGATAGGAAACATTTCTGCATGTCCATGTTTTGGTCTGTTCCTGTGCATTGACAGCATTGTCAAAATAATAAGTAACAAGTTTTTTGTTTTGTTTTGTTTTTTCCACAGATCGTGTTATTGGTAAGTATAACATTTTACTTTTTAATATATAGTTTTCAAATGTAGCTTTTCATATTTTTTCTTAGATAAAAAGAATTACAATTTTTTGTTGAAAATCCTGTATCTGTTCTCCACAATACCACAATGTAACCCACCTCCTAAGCTCCGTAAAATTATTTGCTGATTGGGTGTATTGGAATTACTGCAATGCACCTTACACACGTTATTGCATTGTAGTGGCAATTATTTAGAATTGCACCCCAATGCACTAAGGCAGGGGTCAGCAACCTTTTTCCACTTAAGGGCTGGATTCAATGTATGAATGCATGGATGACCACATTCACCTGCTAATAAATGAAGATAACATTACACAGCCCCCGCACCTCTGGCCTCCCTTACATTACACAGCCCCTGCACCTCTGGCCCCCTTTACATTGCATACCCCACACCTCTGGAACCCTTTACATTACACAGCCCCCCCCTGCATATTACTCCGCCCCCCTGCCCAGCCCCCCCTACATATTACTCAGCCCCCCCCCAGCTGTGTAAGCACGGAGGGATTGGGAGCTTTAAATTATTAAATTTTTTTCTTATTTATTTTATTTATTTTATTTTGACACCGTCCCTTTGAAAAAAAAATTTTGATAAATTTTATTGCTGTCAGAAGGAATGTAAACATCCCTTGTGACAGTAGTAGGCAGTGACAGGTACTTTTTATGGAGGGATCTTAGCCGCATCGGTCGTTATCCCAAGAAAGCTAACCATCGGCATGAAGGGGTGAAAATGTCCGTCGGCCAGGTGCACGTGAATTCTTCACGTGCACTGAAAGGCTGGACATTTAGCGGCAGCAGGCCAGGTGTGGCTGGCGGGCCTTAGGTTGCTGACCCCTGCACTAAATCAACCAGCTCCGATGCACAAGGGTTGAGGCATTTTGGTGCACTGCATTGGAAAAGTTGCTGCATGTTTATTTTCTGGTGTGTTCCTGTGCGTTGACAATCCATTGAAAATTAATGAGTAATAAATATATATATTTTTTTTATTTTCACAGGTCGCAGTTCTGGTAAGTATAACATTTTACTTTTTAATATACAGTTTTAAAATGTAGCTTTTTATATTTTTCCAAAGAATAAATGGAATTTTTCACTTCACAACACCACAAACTAACCCACTTCCTAAGTGCTAAAAAACACTTTTGTGATTGGATTTGTTGGAGTTACCACATCGCATGTTGCATTACATTGTAGTGCCAACTATTTTTAATTGCACCCCAACACACTACAGCAACACAGCTCTGACGTACATACAGTAGGTTGCAGCATTTTGGTGCACTGGTTTAGGAAAAACACTGCATGTTTTTTGGTCTGTTCTTGTATTTTGTCAGTCCATTCAAAATGGATGATCTGCCTTAAAGCAACACAGCTTGATGCATGGCACAACATGCGTTAACTACTGTACGTTAACCCTAAGGACAAAAACAGAGAAGTTTGTCTGCATTTATAGAATGCCATGCCAGGAGCCACAGTGAAGACTTTATCAGCACGTAGAGCCTTGTGTTAAGTGGAAATCCACATCTAATCCACATCTAATTCAAAACTGTACATTTCCAGAACCATATTTGCTGTTCATTGTTCATCTATTTTAGCGTATTTTTCCAATTTTATGTTTCTTTATCTTTTTCTATTTTCTCTTCTGTTGATGGCAATGCATAATCTTTACATTAAGGCCTCATTCACACTATGTCTAGGAATGTTTAGACAGTTTTTCTGCACGCGTTCTGCAAGGGCAAAAAAAAAATAATTCTCTATATGCTCTGTTCATACCACAACACTCGTATCATCGATGTTTTCTGTGCAGCAACGTGTATGCAGCTTTCTGCATGCCAAAAAAACTGACGTCACATCAACATTGTGGCGTAAATAGGGTACATTACTGACGTGAATGAAAAATGATGTCAATGTGCATAAAAATTTACTGAAACATGCATGAAAACTGACATGAAACTGATGTAAACTCATGACTCTGCATGGTATTCCCATCAGCTTTCATGCATGTATGGTGTGAACCAGTGGCGGCCCGTCCATAGGGGGCGCCCGGGCGCCGCCCCCCCCCCCCCCCCCATGCAGTAACAAAAAAAAATGTTTAAAAAAAAAAAAAAAATGTTAAAAAAAAAAAAAATGTTAAAAAAAAAATAATATATTTAAACCTGTCCCTTTAAAAAAAATAAAACATTTTTTTTAAGTCTTTATGTGCACTCGCCCCCCCTCTCCTGTCACTTTCTATATACCATAGATAGATTCATGCATTGCATGAATCTATCTATGGTCTCTGCTGACACCCCCTATTCAGGTGTCCGGCCCCTTTGCGGTCACCGGGCGCCTGAATTACAGTGGTGGGGGTGTTTTTTGGAAACACCTGATTAGCGCTGTAGGCGCTAATAGGCGTCCAAAAAGGTGACAAGCGGGCGCAACGCTGTGCGTTCCTTGTCACTCAGCACTGATGTTAGCAAACCGAAGGAATTCGGTTTGCTAACATTGTACTGCCCCTTAGCCAATCAGGAGCACAGGTCCGTGTGACCTGTGCCCTGATTGGCTGAAACGACAGGCGCTGTGATTGGGCGCCTATCAGGCGTCCAATCATAGCAGAGGATGAGAGGAGGAGCGGGCAGAAGAGGAAATGGAGGACACGATGCCGCCGTCATCTGAGACAAGGTAAGTGCAGGGCGAGGGGGGGGGCTCCAAGACATGTCACCGGCTGGTGATCTTGCAGGTAACAGTAACAGGTGTATTTCCTGTGGTTGCTGGAAGAGCAGAGGAGGGGAAGGGGGGGGGGGGGGGGAGGAGATAGTATAACAGGTTTTTTTTTTTTTTTAAATACAAACTGACAATTCCACCGATCTATCAATCGTGTCACCATTGGACAGTTGTGCCAGCACACAGATGGTGTGGTCAATAATGCTGCGTTTTGATGGGCACATGTAAACAAGAAGTGGATGCAAAGAGGCTGGAGGAGATCCACAGCAAAGGATGCAAAAGGGTGCATCCTTTGCACTGCCCAACTGCCCTGTGGCAGTTGGAATACTGGATTAGGTGGGTAGGGCAGTCCTCCATCATCATGTTAACAAAAGTGCCACTTGTTTCAGTGTGGTGCAAATTTAAAAGAAAAAAAAAAAACTGTTTGCAATTCTTTTCTGCAATTTGTCATGTGTAGGGCAGCCTATTGAAATGAATGGCCCATTCATGCTGTCACACCTGCATAGGTGCAAACTAAGCCTTAAGAGGTGCCAACATGGCGCTCCTGCGTTTTGATGGGCAAAGTGGCTGCGTTTTGATGGGCAAAGTGGCTGCGTTTTGATGGGCAAAGTGGCTGCGTTTTGATGGGCAAAGTGGCTGCGTTTTGATGGGCAAAGTGGCTGCGTTTTGATGGGCACAGTGGCTGCGTTTTGATGGGCAAAGTGGCTGCGTTTTGATGGGCACAGTGGCTGCGTTTTGATGGGCACAGTGGCTGCGTTTTAATGGGCACAGTGGCTGCGTTTTGATGGGCTTTTTTTTCAGAATTATTTGCGCCCCCCCAAAAATTTTGAGCACCAGCCGCCACTGGTGTGAACCAGCCCTTAAAAATCTTATAGAAGCCTTCACACCTCAACTGGCTGCGGATCGCAAAAGAACGCTGTGTGTCCCTGTTCTCCATTTCAGGGATGAAATGGAGCCAGACACACAGCGTTTCTGTGCAGTGTGCTCTGCAACCGCCCCCAGAGACATGTGAACTGGCTCCATAGAGAGCCGGTTACAGTCTCCTGCTATGCGGATTGGATGCAGGGAAAAACGCATCCAATATGCATAGGTGTGAACCCAGCCTTGTGATTATTAATGTCAATCCCAGCCTGTGAAGACATTTTCCAGTCTAGCTATGCACCACTAGACAACCACCTAAGCACCAGTAGACTGAGAATGGGCATCACTGGGCAGGTTGACTTTGCAGTTAACACCTAACACATACAAATAGTAGCCATCATCATATGATTTGATGAAAACACATTGTACACAGCATCTGCTTTTGCAGTTGTGACCTAATATATGCAGGGCTGGACTGGGACAAAAATTTGGCCCTGGACGTCATCCAGACCGGCCCACTTTAATTTTGCAAACATGCAAACAAAAGTGAAGTGGGAGGGCTAACATCATGATGGAACATTGCTACAGCCTCTTTGGCTGAAATTCCAGAAACCAGCATTGCTGCACAGCCATTGGCTGCCTTTCAGTAATGCTGCGGCACTGAAGCTGAGCTGGGTTGCGCACTATGAAGTGAGGTGATGGGCAGTGCAGATGATAGCTCTCTTCCATACCGCCCAGCCGGACAAACCCACTGCCCCCTGGCCGGCCAACATTAGCCATTCTATTTTTCTATTTTTCTTATAGGCAGTACAGCAGTGCTCAAATTAATGGCTGCGTGAGCCATGCAGCTATTACTTTGACAGGCTGTCACTGAAACCGGCCCACTGAGCCATCGGCCCACGAGAAACTCCCGGTAGCCCCAGTGACCAGTACATGCCTAAATGTATGGGACACATGCTTCCACAGCCAAAGTTTTAAAACGTGGTCACCCTCACAGAGGAAAACACTCTTTATTTTCTGATTATAGAACATTCAGAGACTGGCGTGCCAAGACCAAGAACTGAGCGACAAAACGCAGCTGATCGCTCAGCTCTCAGTCTTCAGGCTGCATTTTATTTTAATTTTTAAAAAATAGCCTTTATGTGGTTGAAAAGGAAGAAGGTTTTTTTTACCTTACTGCATTCTATTTTACCAAAAAATTTAGTTTTGGGAACTTTCCCATCACTTGTCCTGACAGGAAGTGATATTAAAGCGGAGTTCCACCCAATTTTGAGAGGTGGTCTTAAACTAAAGACTTTAGAGTTAGAGTTAGAAACTAACATTTTTTTAGTTTCTAACTTACCTTTTTTGGAAGTACTAAGAGTACTTCCGATCCAGCTGGGCCGCAGCCGAGGACGCGACGTCCTCTTCTGCGGCGAGCCCCCCGTTGTCTTCTGGGACATGTGTGTGTCCCAGAAGACAAGCTGGCCATTCACAAAGCGCCACGCGACTCCCACATACGCAGTCGGAAACCGGCAGTAAAGCTGGTTGGAATAGCGGCGCCTGCACCCGATCCGATGGACGGATCAGTCTCGGGGGGCCGACATTGTGGGCTCCCTGGACAGGTAAGTGTCCTTATTAAAAGTCAGCAGGTACAGTGTTTGCAGCTGCTGAATTAAAAAAAATAATAATAATTTTGGCTGGAACACCGCTTTAAATTCACCTCAATAGAGACCCAAACATAAGTAATAAAAATGGAAAATTGTATCAAATACTTATCGTAATTTTCCTTTCCTGACACCATTTGCATACGCACCTTCCCTCTGATCTTTGTGCTTTATACTGAGAATGGGGGAGGTAGCTCTCAGTCAGACTTTTAACAAGTTAAACGAGTCCTGTGGGTGTATATAGGGGCAGAGCTATATCATATGTATGCTGCCATGATTGGACATATAGCCACGTCCCTATATCATATGTATGCTGCTATTATTGGACATATAGCTACGCCCCTATATCATATGTATGCTGCCATGATTGGACATATAGCCACGCCCCTATACCATATGTATGCTGCTATGATTGGACATATAGCTACACCCCTATATCATATGTATGCTGCCATGATTGGCATCAGGAAAGACTCATTTTTTTGAGACACACTATTTTATATAGGTATATAGGACGTTTCCATATTGTTTTTTTAAGTTGCTGGAATGAAAATGTGAAGTTTTATATGTCTAGACATTTAGGTAATGTGTATAACAATGCCTTATCAATCATATATTTTCTCTTGATTTACAGGCACAGCTGCAACATTCAGTATGATTACAATCCTTGGACTACTGCTGGCTAACATCTTTATTGCTTGAAATACACACACAATGTAATCCTTTAAGTACAGTGTAAATTAACTGATTATCAAAAAGACTGTTAAGGCGTCAGTGAATGCGAAAATAAATCTCTGCCAATAAATAAATAAACTCATAAATAAATCTTTGCAATAAATATGCCTGATAATGTGTGTTTTTTATATATTTTTTTAATACATTTACATTTATATTAAAATTTCTGTTCATCCTACCAGTCACTTCCTCCTGCTTGTAAGCAGTAGCAACAATTAGGTTTTTCTAATTTGCCCTGTCTTGCCACTATTTGTGTGCATGCTCCTGGTGTCTAAGGCATGCAGTTCTCTGAAACTGCCCAATCGGTAAATTGTAATTGAGGAGTCACCAATATTCCCCAAACCCCCCCCCCCCCCCGCATCTGGGGCCTAATGAGGCAGGTAAAAGTGTCTGATTAAGCACTTGACCTCCGGAAGATTTACCCCCCTTCATGACCAGGCAATTTTTTGTGCTTTAACCACTGAAGCCCCAGACCATTTTTCTGGCCAGAGACCAGAGAACTTTTTGCGATTCAGCACTGTGTCGCTTTAAATGACAATTGCACCGTCGGGCAACGTGGCTCCCAAATTACGTCCTTTTTTTCCCCACAAATAGCTTTCTTTTGGTGGTATTTGAGCTTTTTTTTTGGTGGTATTTGATCACCTCTGCGGTTTTTTTTTTTTTTGCGCTATAAAAAAAAAAAGAGCGACAATTTAAAAAAAAAATGCATTGACATTTTTTACATTTGTGTCCTAGGGAGTGTTTCTAACTGTGGGGGGTGTCATTGATCATAGCTCCCCCAAAAATATATAAAAATTAAAATTTTTTCCTCAGTTTAGGCTGATATGTATTCTTCTACATATTTTTGGTATAAGCCTATAAGACTATCTTAAGGAGGCAAATCTTCCTATAGTATCAGTGGAAAAACTGCAAGTTTCAGAGGAATAAATAACCCAAGAAGAAATTAAATTAGCATTAAAAAACACAGCAACACGGAATAGTCCAGCACCTGGTGGGTTTACGATCCGTTATAAAAAAATTCCAAGAACAACTAGTACCAAGATGATGTTCATATATGAATGGGTTGGGAGAAGGAAACGAGATGAGGAAGGAATCACTGCAGGCTTATGTAGCATTGACCCCCGAAGGAGCGGCTGAATTTTTCTAGGCTTACCGATTACCTCCTCCAGCTTGTATCTCGTTGTCCTTGTGTAGGGGTTCCCAAGGTTGATACCCAGTAACTGTAGAGACCGACACCTGAATTCCTTTTTAGGATTTTTATTTGCAAAAAACAGTTGAACAAACTCAGTCTCTAAGTTGAGAATAGAGGGTATAAGGATGAGGTTTAGCTCAGGTGCTTTGAACTGCTGACTTCAATTAAAATCTATTTCTGTACATAATCCAGGGAATAGCCACTCGTTAACTGGATTCTTTAACTGCTGGATAAATCCTTCAGCTTGATTTAGCAGGCAACAGTAATTCTAGCTTTGCAAAGTCTCTCACACAGACTTGGTTGAAAACTTAGTTGTAATCTGAAGGTATAGGTAGGAACTTTTCTTACTGTACCAGAATCTTTCAGCTGGTCCGGTGATACCGTAAGAACTGTGGATTCAATCAATGTCCATGGCAGCTCAGCTTCCAGGCTCTTACCAAGCAGCCAGCTTGTGCGTGGCCCTCTTCTGAAGAGTCCTCCCCTGGTTGCATGTAGAGTTGCTGGGCCTCTTCAAACCCGAGATGGCACCAAAACACTTTAGAATCCTCCTTCAGTTACTGTGCCTCGAACTAGCCAGTTTTGAGGCTCAGAAACAGATGGATCCGCACCCCATGCCATGAGGGCCCCTGGGGGCTGGTCAGGAGGACCAGGCTCACAGAGTCGGTAGCAACTTCTGGACCGGAACCCTGAACCACGTGACTTCAGCACCTTAAGTACCCTCTCCCTGAATACACAGCGAGACAAATGCGCCCACTGATTGGCTCAGAGCAAAGATTGGTACGCAATGCGTCCAGCCAGACTGTGTTCTAGCCTCTCACAGGTGCAAACCCCACCTATGACCAGGCAGAACCTCAGTACAGCCCAGTCAAACTGATGCCAAAGTATAATTTAGCACAATTAACCCCAAAACTCAACTACAGTCTTGGGCAAAAACTAAATTTAAATGCATAGCGCGTACTTATCAGAAGTACCGGCGCTACACTTACATTACAGTTATACCAAAAGAGGGAAAACACGCTACCTTGTGCTCGAGTTATAGACCAATAGAATTGTTAAATGTAGATACAAAGCTATACGCAAAGGTATTGGCCACCAGATTAAAATAGATGATGCATGATCGCATCCATGCAGATCAGACAGGGAAGGTGAGGATAATGGGACAAGAACATTGCTCCTAATGCAAAAATTGGTAATTGAACAGTCCCCAGTGCTACTCCTGTCAAGAGATACTGAAAAAGCGTTTGAAAGGGTAGACTGGAGATTTATGATGGGTAGAAGTGATGGTACTGAGCCCAAAGATGGTCCAGTGGATTAAAACACTATATAACTGTAGCGCTGGCTCCTGACGAGCAGGCGCTATTGTTTTTCAAAAATTAAGTTCCCTGAAGCCACAATTGGGCTTCAGGATAAATACCCTAAATTTCTGGTTTCAGTACCAGTCCAGCTGGGTTGCACTGGGTTCTCCTTGACCACAGGTGTCGCTGTCACCGCCAGCAAGAGTAGAGACGCAGTCTAGCTGGATGCATTTAATTCCACTTATCTCTCGGAACCAGCCCAGTGGGAGTGTTTTCCTGCTGGGCATTCTGGGGGGTGGTATTTCAGGTACCGACGCCATGTTGGCAGGGAGTCTTTTCTGCCTGTTTGGTTCCGGTGGTCCTCCTGACCCAGCCCTATGGCCCTCCTGGCCTGGGGTGCGGAACCATACATCCTGTGTCTGGCCCGAGGCAATGCAACTGAAGGGATAGGCCCGAGTAACTTTCAGGGCCTACTGATCCAAGGAAGGTCCGGTGCTGTCTCATCGGAAGGGAGAGGCCCAGCAACGGAAGAACCCCAGGGGAGGACTCTTTCGGGAGAAGGCCGTGCGCAGGGCTGGCTTCTCTGAAGGAGCCTGGAGACTTAGTTGAAGGACGCAACCTGGATTCCATCCATACGGTATCGCCAGGTCGGCTAAGAGAAACTGGTACCGTATGTCAGTTCTTTAAAATTCATCCAAATCCCTCAGTGAATCTAAAGTGTAACTTACAAGTCTGTGGCAGAGACTTTACCGAGCATCCCAGCGGTTGCTAGGCCTAGTGAGAGAGGTCTATCCAGGGGTTGTTGAATCTAGTTTGTGGAACAGTAATATCCTCTGGATTCTTCTAATATCGTCACCCTGCAATTTTAAATACCTGAACTCACCTCTAAACCTCTAACCTTTATTGAGAGACTTTGTCTTCTTTTCTAAATAAATAACCCAAAAGAGGATTCAGTGTCAGTTTCAATATTCTTTGGGCCACTTTCCATGGGATCCCCAACGCGGAGAAGCAAGCGGGTGAGGTAACGGTAAGCCCAAATAAAACCAGCAGCTCCTTCGGGGGTCAGTGCTACATAACTATCCAACAGCTTCAGTAAAAGTCAACGGGAGTCTGTCTCCATCGTTTGAAATGTACAACGGAACAAGACAGGGGTGTCCGCTCTCACCCCTCCAGTTTGTGTTGTCACTGGAGCCATTACTGGCAACTATACGAAATAATACAGATATAGAAGGGGGGGGGGGGGGATCAGAGATAAAGAGCATAAAGTAGCGGCATACGCAGACGATGTTCTACATATCCAACCCTAGAATAACACTGCTAAATTTGATAAAAGAAATGAAAAGGAACAGAGAACTTTCAAAGTTAAAAATTAATCCTGTAAAGTCTGAAATTTTAAATATAAACATAAGAAAGAAGTACTACCTTTACAAAAAGAATTTCCAAAAAAAATAAATAAAAAAAAATGAGTTCATAATAAATTAAAGTGTCCTGTGCAATGAAAAATCTTCACAGATCCACATCCAAATTGAATACCTGTAAATTTCAAACAATCCTGTCTGAAAAATCATAACATGCTCCACTGTTGAAAACCACCACCAGGACTCACTAAATCAGAACTAATAGCTGATGCTCAATCAGCAAATGCACATTGATATATTATCTAACTGTCACAGCGGAACAGGCAATCTTTTCTCAATATAGTCTTGCCACTATCATTTTCAAAAACTGTATATTTAAAAGGAAGAAGCAAAACATTCCGCCCCTGGAGGACCTCAATCAACAAAACACAAAGGGCGAGGCCTTTGATGTGATGCCACCACTTATGCTGGGTCTCAACTCACGGTCTGTGGCTGGAGTCCGGCTAAAAAATGTTAAGATTGGACAAGTTGGAAATGTGTAAGTGGATGGAGTTATTTTATTAAATAAACTAAGTTTAATGGTTTTACACTGAGTTCCCTTCTTCCTTTTTAATATCCGTTTTTTAAATATGATGGTGGTTTTCGGCTTGGAGGAGTGATCCTGGTGGTGGTTTTCAACAATGAAGGTGGAGCATGTTATGATTTTTCCCTTTTGCTTCATATTTATTCAATTTGGATGTGGATCTGTGAAGATTTTTCATTGCACAGGACAATTTAATTTATTATGACCTAATTTTTTTTTTATACTGTATAATAAGCATGAGACACTATTTCTTGTTTAATATATTTATTTCTCATAATTTGCATGATTGTTGTTTATATATGAGCACAAGTCACTTTTATTATATTTATTATGAATTGATACTTGTTTTTTTATGGCATTTAAGTAACACAAGATTTTTTGTATATTGATATATATGTGCATTTTTGTTTGATTGATTCTTTTATTATTCATTGGGTGATAGCGCTGTTTTTCACATTCTTTAATAGTTAAACACTGCAATGCCTTGTAACAATGCATCACAGCATGCATGCACAATACATACCAGCACACGTGCATATAAGCAATATATCTTACACTCACCGGTGTAATTGGGCCCTACTAGTCTAGAATTTAGTGCACAAAATGTGTTATGAATTGAATAACAGTTTTAAATATGTTAGTATAAATAAATAAATGATTAAAACTTTTGCCAAATATGTATCAGCTAGTGTAGTCTTTATCAAAATATCTGCAGTAATTCAAGAATTAGGTTCAGGCTTATTGAGACTTCAGACTCTACTAAGGGCCCTTTCACACTGATGTGTTTTTCCTGCGTTTTTACCTTGCAAGAAAAATGTTTCCCTTTAAATCCTATGGGACTCTGCGGTGCGTTTTGAAAAGTCCTGCATTCTGCATCATTTGTGCATTTTTCATAACTGTACCAAAAACATTGCTCCCCATTGAAATGAATAGAAAATGCAGCAAAAACACATGAAAAACACACCAATAAAGCACAGAGTTTTGCATTTTTTGTGCACATGTCCATTTCTCACAAGTGCAGGAAACCAGAAAACTTGAGCTATATATATATATATATATATAATAATATTATATATATATATATATATATATATATATAGTGCCAGTGTAGACTATATATACAGTGCAGGCAGTCTAGTATATCTATCTATCTATCTATCTATCTATCTATCTATCTATCTATATATATATATATATTAGACATGGGAACTGTCAAAAAATTTGTTTCGTTTCGTCCCGTTTCGTATATAAAAAAAATTGAAAATTCTGTTCGAATTCATACGAAATTCGGACGAAGAATCGTTACAAATCGTTAACGCGGCTAATGAATTGTCGGTTCTCATAACACAGAGAACAATTCGAATCCAACTAGATCGTTACGAATAGTTACGAATCGTTAGTAAATCCAACTACAAATATCGAATTTCAACTAATAGGTTAGTTCGAATGAATTCGAGATTCAGTGTTACTGTTCCTGCACAAAGTGGCAGGAAAAAAGCTATTTAAAAACACTTGCTAATAAAAGGCAGTCATTAGTATACTGTATATATGTAATGGTGTGGGGTCCCCCCCAAATATCCATACCAGAGATATATACACAGTCCCGCCTGAACCGTACCAGTGTCCTCAACATTGGGAGGGTGCTTTGGGGTCCCTCCCCAAAGAGATGAGGACAAGGGCCTCATACAACCCTGGCCGGTGGTTGTGGGGTCTGCGGGTGGGGGGTTTATCGGAATCTGGAAGCCCCTTTACAAGTGACCCCCAGATCCCCCCCCGTGTGTGAAATGGTTAAGGGGGGTACAAAAGTACCCCTACCATTTCACCCAAAAATGTTAAAAATGACACGGTCTTTGAATTAAGAAAACAAATGGCATCGGCGGGGTCCCCCCTGCTGTGTGAGGGCTTCGCTCCGGCTGAAGATCCACCCCGCCCCCTCTGCCATGGGGCCTTTTCAGAGGGGGCGGGGGTGCCCTCTGGTAGCCTAGACGGAAGGAGAAGATGAAGAAACCGGAGGATGAAGAAAGAAGAAAGAAGATTTTTTTTACCCTACCCATTCACCAAAAAGATTCCGATAAGCCCCCCGCCCGCAGACCCCCACAACCACCGGCCAGGGTTGTGGGGTGTCAAAAAGTGGGGGGGACCCCAAAGCACCCTCCCAATGTTGAGGGCATGTGGCCTGGTACGGTTCAGGCGGGGAAGAAAAACCACAATAGATTTTTTTTTTTTTTGGCTGGGGTCCCCCTTAATATCCATACCAGACCAGCCTGGTTATTGAATTTGGGGGGACCCCTACGCTTTTTTTATTTTGAACCTGTGTTATGGAGCCGACAATTCATTTGCCCAGTGACGTCAGACTGTGGCGGGACGCCGTCATATGACGTCGGGGGACAGGCACCCGGGGTCACTCAGTTATAGGGACACCGATCGGTCTCCTCCCCCAGAGTCAGTTTCCCCCCTCCCCCCACAGTAAGAATCACCATATCGGGAACATATTAACCCCTGCAGGCGCCCCTATCGTTTAACCCCTGCCAGTCAGCATTGCATTTTTATAGCACGGGTGGCCCCGTCTTGCCTATATAACAGCTGATCAAATACCACCAAAATAAAGCTCTATCTGTGGGGAAAAAATGATAAAAATTTTATTTGGGTGCGTGCAGGCAGTTTAGTATACTGTATATATGTAGAGATATATACACAGTGCAGTCAGTGCAGAGTATATAATACAGTGCATTGAAGTGGTTAAGTGGAACCCTATGACAGAATTAAGAAAACAAATGGCATGGGGTCCCCCCCAAGATCCATGCCAGGCCTTTTGGGTCTGGTATAGATTTTTAAGCGGAACTCCGCGCCAAGATTTAAAAAAAAATTGACGTTCCCCTCAAAATCCATACCAGACCCTTATCAGAGCAAGCAGCCTGGCAGGCCAGAAAAGGGGGGGCGAGCAAGTAACCCCCCCACCTGAACCATACCAGGCCGCTTGCCCTCAACATGGGAAGGGTGCTCTGGGGTCCCCCCAAAGCACCTTGTCCCCATGTTGATGGGGACAAGGACCTCTTCCCGACAACCTTGACCATTGGTTGTTGGGGTCTGTGGGTGGGGGGCTTATTGGAATCAAACCTTTAACAAGGGGGCAGATCCCAGCCCCCCCTATGTGAATGAATTTTGGGTACATTGTACCCCTACCCATTCACCAAAAAAAGTGTCAAACAGTAAAAACCACAATAAACAGTTACATCAGGGGGTGGCCCCGCCCCTGCCAATATAACAGCTGTCAAAGCCAAAATACAGCAGTTACCGGGAGGCCTCCCAATGGATGTACGTAGCGGGACACTTTTTTTTTTTACTTTTTTAATAAAGGAATTGTCAAAAACTGTCTGTTGTGGTTTTTACTTTTGACACTTTTTTTGGTGAATGGATAGGGGTACAATGTACCCGATACCCATTCACATAGGGGGGGCCGGGATCTAGGTGCCCCCTTGTTAAAGAGGGAGTCCACCCGAAAAAAAATTATTAAAAGACAGCAGCTACAAATACTACAGCTGCTGACTTTTAATAAATGGACACTTACCTTTCCTTTTCCTGGAGTCCAGGGATGTCGGCAGCTGAAGCCGATCAATTGCTCGGCTCTTGGCTGCTGCTGCCGCCATTCTCGGTGAGGAATCAGGAAGTGAAGCGTTGCGGCTTCACTTCCCGGTGCCCTACTGCACATGCGCGAGTTGCACAGCGCAATGAGAATGCTCTGCGCTGTCTCTGGGACCCGTGTGTGTCCCAGCAGACAGCGCGGCGGGACAGGAAGTCCACCCCCTACACAGTTAGAAAGCATCCCACAGGGATGTTAACCCCTTCCAGTGGTGGCTGGTGCTCACTATTTTGGGGGGCGGCACAAACTAACACCAACACCCACCTCCGTGGGAGATGCACAGTCCCCCAACATGCGTGGGAGACATGGACGGCGGTGATCACCACATTATATTTATTTGCTATTATCACACAAGTGGGTGTGCTCGGCGCCCCGAGTCCACCCTTTTTTGAAGTCTATTAGAGCCTCTGGCTCAAAACATGTGCTTAAAAAAACAAACAAAAATACACCCCATTAGAATCCATGCATCCTGCATCCCGCATGTAGATTAGGGGGCCGGACGCCTGGATGGGAGGGTGGTGCCCCAGCTACCCTTATGGAGCGGCCGCCACTGACCCCTTCCCAGCCAGTGTCATTAGTACAGTGACAGTGTATATTTTTCGCACTGATCACTTTAAAAATTTCACTGGTTCCCAAAAAAGTGTCAATTAGGAGTCCGATCTGTCCGCCGCAATGTTGCAGTCCTTCTAAAAATTGCTGATCACCGCCACTAGTAAAAAAATAAAAAATAAATTATAAAAATGTCATAAAAGTATACCATAGTTTGTAGACACAATAACTTTTGCGCAAACCAATCAATATACGCTTATTGGGATTTTTTTTATCAAAAATATGTAGCAGAATACGTATTGGCCTAAATTGGTGAAGAAATTCAATATTTATTTTTATTTTTTATTGGGAAGAATAGCAGACAGTAAAAAATATATATTTTTTTCAAAATCGTTGATCTTTTTTTATTTATTGTGCAAAAAATAAAAACGGCAGGGGTGATCAAATACCACCAAAAGAAACCTCTATTTGTGGAAATAAAAAGGACATCAATTTTATTTGGGTACAGCGTTGCACGACTGCGCAATTGTCAGTTAACCACTTCCCGCCTGCAGCTACAGGAATCATTCAGCTTTTTCAGCCGGCGATTCCGTACACCATAAGAATGATCATAGTGGCTGTTTCGGCGAGTGAGAGGGGACGGTGCTTCTACCGACTCTCTGCTTCCATCGGTGAGTCGGAGACAGGATCTGCCGGCCCCGGATGTTTCACCAGTTTACCATAGAGATTTCCGGCGGACTAGATCGTCGCCGTAGTCTCTATGATCGTTCGGAGGCCGGGCGCGATGTTCTGACTTCACACCCGGCCTCTGCATTCAAACAAACGGCGCTGCTTCGGCTGGGAAGCCAAGATCGTTTTTTTTTATTTATTTATTTTTTATTTCAGGCTTCCCAGCCTAGAGGTGAGATGTGGGGTCTTACTGACCCCATATCTCACTGTAAAAAGGACCAATCATGGCATATTCCTATTACAAGGGATGTTTACATGCTAAATAATTCTAAGTAATAGGAATAAAAGTGATAAAAAATATATTTTTTTTTTCTAAAAAGTGTCAAACTAAAAAAAAAAAAAAAAAAAGGAAAATGAACTATAAAAAAAAAATTTAAGTGTCCCTGTCCCTGCGTGCTCGCACAAAGAAGCGAACGCATACGTAAGTCCCGCCCGCATATGAAAACGGTGTTCAAACCACACATGCCGCGAACGTTAGAGCGAGAGCAATAATTCTAGTCCTATTAACTCAAAACGTAACCAGAAAAAAAAAAACTTAAAGCATCGCCTATAGGTATTTTTAAGTTCCGAAATTTGGTGCCATTCCACGAGCATGTGCAATTTTGAAGTGTGACATGTTAGGTATCTATTTACCCGACGTAACTTCATCTTTCACATTATGCAAAAAAATTGGGCTAACTTTACTGTTTTTTTTTTTTTTTTTTTTTTTAAATCGTTCGAAAAATTTCTGTGTAAATACCGTGTGAGCATAGGCGTGCGCACAGGGTGTGCCTGGGCTAGGGTTGCCACCTTTTCTTCAAGCCAAACCCGAACATTTTAGCGGTATTCAGGGTGCGGGGTCCAGGAGTGCGTTACAATCAGGAGTGCGTTATGTACAGACTTCGGGGTCCAGGAGTGCGTTATGTACAGAGTGTGAGGTTCAGGAGTGCGTTACATTCAGGAGTGCGTTATGTACAGAGTGCGAGGTTCAGGAGTGCGTTATATACAGAGTGCGAGGTTCAGGAGTGCGTTACATTCAGGAGTGCGTTATGTACAGAGTGCGAGGTTCAGGAGTGCGTTATATACAGAGTGCGAGGTTCAGGAGTGCGTTACATTCAGGAGTGCGTTATGTACAGAGTGCGAAGTTCAGGAGTGCGTTATGTACAGAGTGCAAAGTTCAGGAGTGCGTTATGTACAGAGTACGAGGTTCAGGAGTGCGTTACATTCAGGAGTGTGTTATGTACAGACTTCGGGGTCCAGGAGTGCGTTATGTACAGAGTGGGAGGTTCAGGAGTGCGTTACATTCAGGAGTGCGTTAAGTACAGAGTGCGAGGTTCAGGAGTGTGTTACATTCAGGAGTGTGTTATGTACAGAGTGCGGGGTTCAGGAGTGCGTTATATACAGAGTGCGAGGTTCAGGAGTGCGTTACATTCAGGAGTGCGTTAAGTACAGAGTGCGAGGTTCAGGAGTGTGTTACATTCAGGAGTGTGTTATGTACAGAGTGCGGGGTTCAGGAGTGCGCTACTTTCAGAGTGTGGGTTTCAGGAGTGCGTTACTTTCAGAGTGCGGGGTTCAGGAGTGCGTTACTTTCAGAGTGTGGGTTCAGGAGTGCATTACGTTCAGAGTGCGGGGTTCAGGAGTACGTTACTTTCAGAGTGCGGGGTTCAGGAGTACGTTACTTTCAGAGTGCGGGGTTCAGGAGTACGTTACTTTCAGAGTGCGGGGTTCAGGAGTACGTTACTTTTAGAGTGCGGGGTTCAGGAGTGCGTTACTTTCCGAGTGCGGGGTTCAGGAGTGCGTTACTTTCAGAGTGCGGGGTTCAGGAGTACGTTACTTTCAGAGTGCGGGGTTCAGGAGTACGTTACTTTCAGAGTGCGGGGTTCAGGAGTACGTTACTTTCAGAGTGCGGGGTTCAGGAGTGCGTTACGTTCAGAGTGCGGGGTTCAGGATTGCCTTACATGCAGAGTGAAGGGTTCAGGATTGCTCATGTACAGACAGAGTGTAGGTGTGCATAAATCACAGGCCAGTTTATAACTTCCCTGTACCAAGCTTTCTGCCCCCCCCCCCCTAGTGCAGAGCGCCCCTCTCTCTCTGTTCCCGACCTTTCTCCTCCTCCCTGTCTAGTGCACAGCACTCGTCTACACCACAGAAGTACCATACCTTACCCCATGTCAGGCTGCCAGCGCGGGCTTCGGGAGATGCTTCAGGCACGAGTCGAGGCTGGATTGTGCATATGTGCATACCCCGCCCCCTGCTTCTCCTCCTCTGTTGTAGATGCAGGGAGAGCAGGGAGGGTTGTGTGTGCGGCCGGGAGAGAAGCCGCAGCCGCGACAAGCTAGGAAGTGTGCACTCGGAGCCGGAGTTTGCTGTTTTCCTCCCCCAATGCATGCATAGCTGATTGAGGCGGCTGGGGGGGAGAGAGAGGGCAGAGAGCACAGACAGGCGCTGCGCAGCCACAGAAGCCGGTACTGGCTAACATCCCCAGAATAGATTTATGTGACAGTTAGGTCTGAAGGCATGCTGTGTGTCCGGGTTTCCGGTGGAGGCAAACCCGGGCACAAGTGTCAAAACCTGGACTGTCCGAGTCAATCCCGTACAGGTGGCAACCCTAGCCTGGGCACACCCTAATCACCCTGTGCTGGGCAGATTTCCCTGCTGCTTGGCTGCAGAGAAAGGGACTGGGGAATGTCTGTCCTTAGTCCCTTTCTCTGTATCAAAAGTGAGACTTCGGGGGGGGGGGGGGCTGATATTTCACCAATGGGGCTCCTAAAAAATTATAAATTAAAAATTAAATTTTTAAAAAATTGTCAATTTTTTTTGTAAAAAATAATAAAATTGTATTATATAGAGCACTGTCCACTGCTCTACCCACACTGTCCATTGTCCTAATGCCCTATATATACAGTATATGCAAACATATGATCTTTGGGGTGCACACCCTAATGCAATAGGCTGCACGCGCTTATGCGTGCGAGGTAAAAAGTTGCAACGACCGCCATTGTATTCTCTAGGGTCTTTGCTAAAAAAACATACAGCTTTAGTAAATAAACCTCATTGTGTACTTAAAAGTGGGGTATGCCTGTATAATGTTTGGGGGTTCTATGTAATTTTCTAGCAAAAAAATTATGATTTTTACATGTAGGCGAGAAATGTCAGAATTGGCCCGGGTGGCAAGTGGTTAAAGTAACGCAGTGCCATATTGCAAAAGGTCAGAAGGGGTAAATCCTTCCGGGGCTGAAGTAGTTAAGCCAGCAATTAAATTATTTCCCATAGCTCCCCAGGTTTTCTTTATTACAATCTTGTACATAGCGTGGCTACTGGTAAACAATCCGTCACCATGGTAACCACAACTTTTCTATGAATGGTTCATCCGCCTGTCAGTCTTGGGAAGAGGTGGGACTTCCTGTATTGGCTGGGTGGGCTGCTGTCAGCAGTGTTGTTGTCACGTGAGAGACAGGTGGGTCGGGGCTGACAGCTCGTATAGGAGTGGGCACAGTACAGTATAGGTGTACACACACCGGGCTGGGCAGAGCAGGGAGCCGCCCTATGGTGCTGTGTGTGTCTCATGGTGACTTGCAGAGTGTCAGTGATCACACAGCACACACACTGCCCTTGATCCGCCCTCCCATACACTCCCATACACTGCTCTCTATGGTGTTACTGCTGAATCATGGTGAACAAGGGGAAGCTGAGAGTTTAAGAAGACTGGAGAGGCTGTGCAGTGTCACCACCCCCAGCACCGTCCCAGCACAAACACACAGGCAGGTAAGTGTGCTTACTACAGCTCAGATCACCCCATTAATGTACTTACCTAAGATTTAGTTCACACTTCAGAGATGGCTTCTTCTTCATTCTTACTGTGTTTGTACAGTGGCTTTTAGGCTGGATTCACACCTATGCATTTTTAGTGCTTTTTGCATTTTGAGGATTTGCACTACAGTCCATTTAACATGGTTTCCTATGGAACACGTTCTGTCGTGCAAATAGCACTAAAATGCATAGGTGTGAATCCAGCCTTTAACACTTTTTTGGGCCAATTAACCTTGTCACTGCCAGGGCCATTTTTGGATTTTTTTTTTTTTGCACACGTTTGAAGTGATGGTTTTAGGTAGGGGTTGACCGATATTGTTTTTTCAGGGCCAATACCGATTTTTCAGCTGCCTATCAGGCCGATAGCCGATATCAGGTGCCGATATTCTGTAGATTTGAACTTTTTTTTTTTTTTTTTTTTACACTGTGCTTTTTAATTCTTTATTATTTTTAATTTTTTTTTATAGCGCTGTTATTGCGGTCACAAGGAACGTAAACATCCCTGTGACAGTAATAGGCAGTGACAGGTACTCTTTATGGAGGGATCGGGGGTCTATAAGACCCCAAACCCCTCCACTGCACTTGAAAGTATTCAAAACATCAAGATCAGCGTTTTTGAATACTTTCTCATTTTTAAAAATGGTGCCTTTTGTTTTTATTGTGTTTTTTTTTATTGTGCTTTTGTTCCTGTTTGTTTTTTTTTTTGCTTTGCTCTGTTATGTACTGTTAACTTCGAAACCGGCAATAAAAATAAAAAGGCACCTTTTAGGATGCCAGTGATCTGGAAGTGATGTCATGACGTTGCTTCCAGGTTACTAGATCCAAAACCCGAACAAAGCCGATCTGCTTTGTTCAGGTCTTCAGCCAGCCGGAGGATGTGTCGGCTGGTTGCTCGGGCCTCCTGGTGGGGGCGAGAGCCTCGGGCATGGCGACGGGAGGGGCTCCCTCTGCTTGTATTAACAGCTGAGCGACTGCTGAGTAGGGCTGGGGAAAAAATTGATTTAAATCTTGAATCGAGTTGAGAGGCCAAATCGATTCAAAATTTAAGCAAATCAATTTTTTTAGATTTCTTTTTTTATTCACCAGGAACGGCGCTGACACCGCGCCTGGGCCTGAGGTGCTGCGGGCAGGAGTTTTTAGGCTAAAAACTCCTGCCCGCAGCACCTCAGGCCTGGCGCGGAGTCCATCAAAAAAAAAAAAAACTCAATTAGAATCGTGAATCGAGTTTCTTTTTTAAAAAAAAAAAATCGCAGATTTTATTTATTTTTTTCTTTTATTTTTTCTTTTTTGAAAATCTCCCAGCACTACTGTCCGCTCTATAGAACGGTATCGGGGTGATGCCTGCAGCTGCATTCTTCACCCTAGTACAACCCCTTAAAGCAATATCTGTTACATCGGTAAGTTTGTGAACGATGCGTCAAAAAAAAGGGAATATCGACTGCACCGATAATCTGCCGACCCCTAGTTTTAAGTCTTTGGTGTAACCCTAATTTTTTTATTTTATTTTTACCTTCTAGTTTCCAGAATGCCAAATATTCTAATAATATAATTTCCCATTTAAATCAGAGTTCCAGTCTAAAAAAAAAAAAAAATTCAAAGTCAGCAGCTGCAAATAGTGTACCTGCTAACTTCTAATATAAGGACACTTACCTGTCCAGTTATCCTGCGATATCGGCACCTCAAACCGATTCGTCCATACAAGGAAGAAGAAACAGGCAGTGAAACATTCAGGATGCACAGCCGGTTTCCTACTGCACATGCGCAAATCACGCTGCGCTTTCTGAATGGTCCCGCTGTCTTCTGTGACAAACACACAGGTCCCAGAACGCAGCGGAAGGAGAAGGGGCCGGACATGAGGTAGATCGCTGTGCGGTGATCTTATCAGGAAGTGGGAGTGAGTACCTGTCAAAACCAGGTACCCACCCCCCCCAAAAAAAATGTGGCAATGAAGGGGGAGGGTGTGAACAAGTGGAGCTTCCCCTTTTGGTTGGAGATTCGCTTTAAAGTGTAAGTTCACCTTTACAGAAAATGTGTAAGGTGAACTTCCACTGGACCCCCTTCCCATCGCACCCGGTCACGCTAACCTGGCAATCGCTATTCTGACAGATCGTATAGCCCCTTTACCAGTCCAGGGATTTGAAATCCCGCGGCTTTCTCTCCTCTGTCTGCGGTGACAGAACGGGCTATGCTGAGTCTGGTTGGCACCACGCATGTGACAGCGCCGGCCAATTAGAATGCTCCTAAACGTACCCACTGATGAGGTATGTTTAGGAGATTAAGCCTTGGGGATTTCTAAGCCCCGGACCGGTGCGGCGGCTTTACGAGGTCTCCTAGCGGATGATATCTGGGCTTCAGGTCAGCGGGACCGGGGGTGGGTGAGGAGGGGGTCCAGTGTAAGTTCACCTCACAGAATCTTTTAGACCTCTGACACCGTAAGCCGTAAGTCCCTTTGTACATGTCACTTCCAGGTTCATTCTAGCTTGGGGAGATCAGTGGCGGTCTTGCCCCAGGTGTGAATGGATCCTCGCACATCATTTCTTTCCATTAGAAGTTGTGTGGATGGGTTGGAGCCCGACCTTCTCTGCAAAACTCAAGATTTGCATATTAGAGCATCCCAGGTGCTTCAGGAGGCATGTAAGTGTACACAAGTCCATCTGTGGGTCCTTATTTATTGACACATAAGTAGGTTTGCATTTGTATACTTGCATCAAGTTTACTTTTGTTTTGGCTTCCTGTAAAGATCTCTGGCATGCTCAGTGGAATGCATTCATCATGTTCTCAGAATGTTTTTTCTTTTTTAATTTAGTTAACAAAATAAACATAGGAATTGGAATATCCTGCCCCGTAGTTCATGCTTATAAGAACAGTCATCGCTTTGCTTTTGTGGAGGCTTTTTGGAAGCAGTGCACTGAATTCTCCATCTGAAACTGTTGACACGTGTTACAGACCCCACCACTCCAACCAGGATCCCAACGTGTGTATGCTCTCTCAAGTTGGAAGGATGGCCTCTAGAAAAGTGGTGAAGACTGTCCTGAGCGTGGAGCAGTCAGAGGGAGTTGGTGCCAAAGTACGGAGGAGCATTGGTAGACCTGAGGTATGACATTTACATTTTTATGAGATACATGGATAAATAACAAAATTAAGAAAACATTAATCTTGTGCCTAAAACTAGAAAGGTTGGTTGTCTGTATTGTGCTCTGCAGGCTTCAAAATTACTGGCCTGATTTAAAGAAATCCACTGAGAGCAGAGTGAATTTTGTCTGTATACACTATATTATACACAAAAGTATTGGGACACCTGCCTTTACACGCACATGAACTTTAATGAGATCCCAATCTTAGTCCGTATGGTTCGATATTGAGTTGGCCCACCCTTTGCAGCTATAACAGCTTCAATTGTTCTGGGAAGGCCAGTCAAGTTCCTCCACCCCAAACTTGCTCATCCATGTCTTTTATGGACCTTGCTTTGTGCACTGGTTTGCAGTCATATTGGAACAGGAAGGGGCCATCCCCAAACTGTTCCCACAAAGTTGGGAGCATGAAATTGTCCAAAATGTCTTGGTATGCTGACTCCTTCAGTGTTCCCTTCACTGGAACTAAAGGGCCAAGCCCCAAGCCCTGAAAAAACAAACCCCACACCATAATTCTACCTCCACCAAATGATTCGGACCAGTGCACAAAGCAAGGTCCATAAAGACATGGATGAGCGAGTTTGGGGTGGAGGAACTTGACTAGCCTGCACAGTCCTGACTTCAACCCGATAGAACATCTTTGGGGTGAATTAGAGCAGAGACTGCGAGCCAGGCCTTCTTGTCCAACATCCGTGTCTGACCTCACAAATGCACTTTTGGTAGAATTGTCAAACATTCCCATAGACACACTGTTAAACATGGTGGACAGCCTTCCGAGAGTTGAAGCTGTTATAGCAGCAAAGGATGGGCCAACTCAATATTGAACCCTACGGACTAAGACTTGGATGCCATTAAAGATCATGTGTGTGTATAAATACTTTTGACAATATAGTGTAAGTCAATCACACTTACTCCTCTTTCATGTTCAAACTCAAAAGCTAATGCTGGCCTTACACCTGATGAATTTTATACAAATGTTTGGACAAAAAAATATATAAAAATCGCTCTTCTGATCATTTGATGGTGACTTAATGGATTTGACTAATTGTTAATGACTTTTCGTTTGAGTACCAAGTCAATGTCTTGGTTTTTGTAGAATGAACATTCCACTTCGGGATAGAAGGGATTCTAAAGGTATTTTCTCAAGTCGTCTTCCAGGGCCGCATCTGAGAGATAGGGCTCCTCCCACCATTTTAAACACATCCTCCACCATTTTAAACACATCTTCTACCATTTTAAAAAGCCACCACATACCTCAGTGCCTCTGTTCTTGTGTTTCCTCTGGACCAACAGGAGCTACAAGCAGTTTGTTTTCTTCTAGTCCCTGTGCTGGTTGCGAGGGCCTCTCTATCCGACTGTCTCCACAAGCCTTTAGGGAATTTAGGCAGCTCAGGACAGGGGCGATTGGAGGCCCTCCCTGGGGGTAACTCCCTCTTTTTTTTTTTTTTTGCCTGAGGTTTCGCTCCCACTGGGGGGTAAGCAGCCGCCCCCCATCTGCAAGCATCGGTCCGATAGCACCCTGAGCATCCCTCCCTCATTGCTGCAGAGAGGACACTGGTTTCTGGCTGCCGTGGTTTGGTCTGGAGCTCAGGGTGGACCAAGATGGCGGTGTGTTGCTCCTGAGACGCGGTGACCTCACCACATTTGGATGCACTTCCGACCGGTGCCATCTTGGCGGAGGTATGAGCGGACGTGTGGTACGTCACAAGAAAGTGGCATTCTGATCACTGCTGTAGGGGTTTTTGGTTCCTACGGTCTTCTGGTGAGTGGAGCATTTTTCCCATGGCCCACAGATGAATTCATTTCACAAGTCTTGACATCAGTATGGACAGATGAAGGGGTTCACCTCATTAGCTCCACAGAGATGGCAGTTAGACTGGCATCTCTTACATCTACCAATCTCAAAACCTGGTACCACCAACTCCACCTGTCAGCAGCAGATCATTACGAAGTCACTAGATTTTAGCACAAGAGGTACTGAAGGCAACTATCAAGTAATTTTAACTATTTAACCCCTGATTATCCTCTTCTTAACCTTCAAGAAGCGTTCACACTAGTGCAATTTCAAATGCAACTTGAGTTGCACTGAATCGCATGACAATGGAAATCGCATTGTTTTCAATGGTAACTTTGCCACATATATAGTAATTACTTTTATATCTGCAGCAACGTTATTCATTGCTGATTTTTTTAAAAAAAATTTAGGCTGATCAGTAAAATGTGAAAATGGCTCCAGAACATCATTAGTTAAACGTTTCCTCCTTAAATGTCCTCTGTGTTACCTTAGCAATTGTTTAAAGTTGGCTACATGGAGTCCTGTGCCAGCTGCCATGTCGAAACTTGACTTTGTTTTGTTGTGGATTAACAAAACAAATTTATGGGAAAGATGGAGCACATCCAAGAAAATAATGAAAAGGATTTTCCATAGTAAAGGAAACCTGTAGTTAGAGAAACTTGTCATTGTTGACCTCCCATTAGTTGCCTGCCAGTCTCTGGCCTCGGTGCTTTTATGAGACACTGACCTAGAATAGGTGTGTATTCGTCCTTTGTTGTATCTCAGTAGGGATGAGCCGAACACCCCCCCGTTCGGCTCGCACCAGAACCCGCGAACGGACCTAAAGTCCGTGCGAGCTTTAGAACCCTATTAGTTATAATGGATGCGAACGTTCGAAATTAAAAGTGCTCATTTTAAAGGCTAATATGCATGTTAATGTCATAAAAAGTGTTTGGGGACCTGGGTCCTGCCCCAGGGGACATGTAGCAATGCAAAAATTTTTTTTAAAAACGGTCGTTTTTTCAGGAGCAGTGATTTTAATAATGCTTAAATTGAAACAATAAAAGTGTAATATTCCTTTAAATTTCGTACCTGGGGGGTGTCTATAGTATGCCTGTAAAGGGGCGCATGTTTCCCGTGTTTAGAACTGTCTCTGCGCAAAGTGTCATTTTTGAAAGTAAAAAAGCTATTTAAAATCACTCGCGGCTAATGTTAATTCACGGCTCCCGTAACACAGAGAACAGTGATTCATTGAAACTCATTCATAAAAAAAAAGTCATTGATAAAAAATAAAAAAAATGAAAAAAAAAAAGCGTAGGGGTCCCCCCAAATTCAATAACCAGGCCCTTCAGGTCTGGGATGGATATTAAGGGAAACCCCAGCCAAAAAAAAAAATGGCGTAGGGTCCCCCTCAAAATCCATACCAGACCCTTGAGGTCTGGTATGGATTTTAAGGGGAACCCTAGCCAAAAAAAATGGCGTGGGGTCCCCCTCAAAATCCATACCAGACCCTTATCCGAGCACGCAACCTGGCAGGCCGCAGGAAAAGAGGGGGGGACGAGAGCGCCCCCCCTCTCGCCTGAACCGTACCAGGCCACATGCCCTCAACATTGGGAGGATGCTTTGGGGGTCTAAGACCCCTAAAGCACCTTGTCCCCATGTTGATGAGGACAAGGGCCTCTTCCCCACAACCGTGCCCGGTGGTTGTGGGGGTCTGCGGGCGGGGGGCTTATCGGAATCTGGAAGCCCCCTTTAACAAGGGGACCCCCATATCCCGCCCCCCCCCTGTGTGAAATGGTAAGGGGGTACAAAAGTACCCCTACCATTTCACCAAAAAAGTGGCAAAAATGGTAAAAATGACAGGAGACAGTCTTTGACAATTCCTTTATTAAAATCTTCTTTTTCTTTCTTCATCCTTCGGTTTCTTCATCTTCTCCTTCCTTCATCTTCTTCCATCTTCTTCTTCCATTTTCTTCTTCCTCCGATCCGCTTCTTCTTGCGCTGGTCTTCTCGTCCTTCTCGTCCGGCATCTTCTTCCGTCGGCGTCGGTGTCTTCTTGGGCCGCTCCGCGCAATGGGAGGCTCCCGCTGTGTGAGGCTCCGCATCCGTCTGACAGGTCTTTTATAATGGAGGGCACCAGGTGCCCTCCATTATAAAAGACCTGTCAGACGGAGCGGAGCCTCACACAGCGGGAGCCTCCATTTGCGCGGAGCGGCCCAAGAAGACACCGACACCGACGCCGACGGAAGAAGATGCCGGACGAGAAGGACGAGAAGACCAGCGCAAGAAGAAGCGGATCGGAGGAAGAAAAAATGGAAGAAGAAGATGGAAGAAGATGGAAGATGAAGAAGATGGAAGATTTTAATAAAGGAATTGAGACCGTCTCCTGTCATTTTTACAATTTTTGCCACTTTTTTGGTGAAATGGTACCCTTACCATTTCACACAGGGGGGGGGGGGGGCGGGATCTGGGGGTCCCCTTGTTAAAGGGGGCTTCCAGATTCCGATAAGCCCCCCGCCCGCAGACCCCCACAACCACCGGGCACGGTTGTGGGGAAGAGGCCCTTGTCCTCATCAACATGGGGACAAGGTGCTTTAGGGGTCTTAGACCCCCAAAGCATCCTCCCAATGTTGAGGGCATGTGGCCTGGTACGGTTCAGGCGAGAGGGGGGGCCGCTCTCGCCCCCCCCCTCTTTTCCTGCGGCCTGCCAGGTTGCGTGCTCGGATAAGGGTCTGGTATGGATTTTGAGGGGGACCCCACGCCATTTTTTTTGGCTAGGGTTCCCCTTAAAATCAATACCAGACCTCAAGGGTCTGGTATGGATTTTGAGGGGGACCCTACGCCATTTTTTTTTTTTTTTTTTGGCTGGGGTTCCCCTTAATATCCATCCCAGACCTGAAGGGCCTGGTTATTGAATTTGGGGGGACCCTACGCTTTTTTTTTTTTTTTTTTATTAATGAATGACAGTTCTCTGTGTTACAGGAGCCATCAATTCATTAGCCGCGAGTGATTTTAAATAGCTTTTTTCCTGCAAAAATGACACTTTTTTGCAGGGAAAGTTCTAAGCACAGGAAACCTGCCCTCCTTCACAGGCCACCTATAGACACCCCCCAGATGTGATACTGCAATGCTGTTCTAACAGCACGCACACACATATCCCCAGAAATAAAGCACATATTGTCAGCAGCACACTGACACGCTGACACTGACTGAAACATAATATGCGAGGCCGCCGGCGCGGCGGCCTCTTATACCGTGGGGCGTGTACTAAAGCCCCTGAGCTATAATTGGCTACAGGCATCCTGCCTGTAGCCAATTATGGCTCTCCTCGCTGCCGGCGCTGTGATTGGCCAAGCATGCGGGGTCACAGTGCATGCTTGGCCAATCATCAGCCAGCATTGCACTGCGCGGGCCGCAATGCATTGCGGGGCCGCTCGCATCACACGAATTTGATGCGAGCGGCCCCAATAGTTCTGGGCTCGCCGAGCGAGCGAACACCTGGTGCTCGATTCGAACATGGGTTCGAATCGAACACCGGGCTCATCCTTATATCTCAGTACTGCTGATTTCCTGTCATCTGTTTGCAGCCTTTTCTTGTTTTCATGCATAATTGCAACAGAGGACCATGCCTGTGTAATTGGAATGGTCACTTGGTATTAGACATGTGCAATTCATTTTCATTTTGGTTTTTTTCCGTTATGTTCGTTCGTTCGTTCGTTCGAATCGAACGAATCCGAATAACGAATCGAACGAATCCAAAAAACAACGAAAATCCGAAAAAAAATAATTAGAAACAACGAATGTACGAATGAAGAATATCCGAAAAACGAAAACAGGAACAACGAAAATGAATGAAAAATTCGTACATTCGTAACTTTTTTTTTTTTTTTTTTTTGTTGAATTGGTAATTTTCCGTGTCCTTACAATGGTGCTGCTTAACGTGCTTCGAATGGATTGAACAAAAAAATTCGTACATTCGTAACTTTTTTTTTTCGATTCGTAAATTATTAAAATGTAATAATAGCATACACATTACATAAAATTATGAATTATGCTCCGATTACGAATAAAAACGAATGTGTCCGAATTTCGAATAAGCAAATAAACGAAAATTAAACTAACGAAAAAACTAATCAACGAAAAAATAACTCTTACGAATGTACGAATCGTTACGAATACGAACACCGACGACTTACGAATCGTGACGAATCAACGGAAACGAAAAAAACGAAACGAAAATAAACAAATTTTTTTGTTGTGCACATGTCTACTTGGAATCATACAGTATGTGGCAGGGTGACAACATAGGAGCAAAATTGGGAGACAGGGCATTGTCACCATATAACAGGAAGTTCCATGGCAGGATCACCAGGTGTCATTTTAATGAAAGCTATAGAATAAAAATATTTAAAAAAACGAACTCTGGGCAGATAAAACATGATCTTGTACTGCAAGAGTTAAGGAGAAACCATTTACTTACCTGATCCTCCACAATCCGAAGGAGTGCCATGGGAGTGGAGGATCTGGAATCTGCATCTTCATGTCCAGAGCAGGATTATGGACCCTGCATGGGTCTTGATGATGTCAGAACCCTAGAGCACAGGGGTGCAGAAGCTGTGGAGACTGGTCTAGCTGTGGAGCAGGAAGTACATTTCCTTTTATTGTTCCCCCTAGACATGAACAAGCAATGTATTCTTGCAGTGAGAACAGTCCCACTGCAGGGAGCAGTTTATTTGCTTGAGTTGGGCTTTATTTTAAAATGTTATATTTTGATAGTTTAAAAAAAAATAAAAAAATAAATCTTAGCTTACACAACATACATGAATATGGGAAATGATTACCGACATTGACACACATACACCTACACAGGTTGAACTGGATGGACTATTGTCTTTATTCAACCTTACCAACTATGTAACTATATTAACACGTTAAGGGCTCAGTAACACAAGCTGTTGCATTAGCATGCAATCCTCCCCCCCCCCCCCTTAAACATTAATAATGAAATATTAACCTGTTGCTGACCGTCCCATGTACATTTACTGCGGGGCGGCGGCTCCTCTGCGCAGTCGCGTACCTACACGACATTCTGCACTTCTGGGTCTAGGGCACGCACGCGCGACTCCGGTCGACCCATTCCCGCTGTGATTGGACACATTGGGAGCCAATCGCCAGGTCCGGTGGACTCGATGTCCGCCGCCACCTGGCTATCGTTCGGGAGACATGCAGAACGGCGATCTGCCTAGTTAAACAAGTCAGAGCGCCATTCTGTGACAAGCGAATGCTGTGATCCTGTGTTCCTACAAAGCAGGAGCATGGATCTCTGCCTTCCCACAGGAAAAGCACCTCCTTCACACAGTTAACAAGCTCTCACTAGAAACACATTTAACCCTTTGATCACCCCTGATGTTAACCCCCCCCTTCCCTGCCAGTGTCATTGGTAAAGTGACAGTGCATATTTTTAGCACTGATCACTGTAATAATGTCACTGGACCCCAAAAAGTGTCACTTAGTGTCTGATTTGTCCAGGGCAATGTCACAGTCTCTCTTTAAAGTGGTGTTGCCACCCATAAAAAAAAAAAAAAATTTGTGGCTTAAAAATCATAAAAAACAATTAAAAATAAATAAAAATAATTGGAGCGGGGAACGAGGGGGGATCTTGTTCCCCCGCATCGCTGGACCCTGGGACAGGTAAGTGTCCGATTATTAAAAGTCAGCAGCTGCAGTATTTGTAGCTGCTGACTTTTAATTTTTTTTTTTTTTGTGGGCACTCCACTTTAAGTCGCTGATCGTCACCATTACTAGTGTAAAAAAAAAAAAAAAATTATTCCATAAATCTATCCCATAATTTGTAGACGCTATAACTTTTGCACAAACAAATCCATATACACTTGTTGGGATTTTTTTTACCAAAAATGTAGCAGAATGCATATTGTCCTAAATTGAAGATTTTTTTTTTATTTTTTTAAACTTTATTTTCATTGAATACGTTTTTATAGTGTGTTTTTTTTTTATTTATTTATTTTTTTTTTTTTAAATCCGCAGAGGTTATCAAATACCACCAAAAGTGGTTAAAGTGACATTTCATTCAGCTCTGTCAGCAGCGTAGTGTAATGCGGTGGATTGTATCACACTTTGTACACTAAAGAAAATTCTACAAATTCTTTGTGCCCAACGCTAGGAATTAATATATACGCTGTAGCCGCTGTATAAAAACACCCTCAAGTATCTTAATAATATATACCTACATATACGGCTTTCATTTGTTTTTAAAATAGTCATTCACTTGTGAAAAATAAATACCTTAAGCCCCCTTTTCACACGGGGCGGATCCATTTTAACGGACTCTGCTTGCTCAGCATGGGATCGCTCCGTTGATGCCCACTGAACAGGCGGATGACGGGTCCGTCTCCGCTTACTACTTACTATGCGGAGACGGACCTGTCAGAGCTCTGCTCTATGGGGAGATCGGATGAAAAAGGATCCACCTGCGCGTTTTCATCTAAACTGATCATGGACCACCATCCGTCTGCTCTCTAGGGCTGAATGGAGGGTCCGATCAGGTCCGCCTGAAAAACGGACAGGTAGAGCTGATCGGACATCCTGTGTGAAAAGGGCCTATATCAAATATACATAGAGTGATATTTACATCAAAAACAAACATCTAAAGTGTCCAGTGTATCAACAAATACATATTTTGAAGTGTCCAGCGCTCTTTTATATAATCAATAAAATGTCTCTTGTTTGTCCACAAAGTGACCAGTGCTGTGTTTCATTAAAGCGCTTGTAAACCACTGTACATCGCATACTAGCACATTATGTTAAACTTACCTTAAAACGAAGCCTTTCCACACCGATATGTCAGAACTGGAGGCCGCTTCCATCTTCACTCGTCTTGCTTCCAGGTTTGCGTACTCTGGCTCTGTGACTGGCCGGAGCCGCGATGACGTCACTTCCGCGTGGGAGCGGACGTTTACGGCACAGGGCTCGGAAGGAACGACACGGGGGGCCATTCCTTCAGTGCATGCGCCTGTGATGTCACTGACTGCATGTACAGTAAATATCTCCTAAACGGTGCACGTTTAGGAGATATTTACACTACCTGTAGGTAAGCCTTGTTATAGGCTTATATATAGGCAAGTCAGTGATGGAAGTTAACTTCCACTTTAAAAGAGAAGTGCGGGATTGAAAAAACAAACATCTATACCAGGGGTCTTGAATTCAAATTTAGGGTCCAGTTATTCAAATTTTTCCTCCGGCAGAGGTCCAATTCTCATGTTTGCAATATAACACATCACAGCAGTGTCCTCAACCCCCCCCCCCGCCCCCCTTCACATTACAGACCCCCTTCACAGCAGTCCCACAGTGTCCTCAGTTCCACTTCATGTCACATTACATTGCAGCCCCCTTCACGTCATAGTGCCCCTTTACACATCACAGCACACCATTACATTTCAGCCTCCTTCTTATCATAGTGCCCCTTTATACATCACAGTGCCCCATTACATTTCAGCCCCCTTCTTGTCATAGTGCCCCTTTACAAATCACAGTGCCCATTTACTGATCACAGCGCCCTATTACATTGCAGTCTCCTTCATGTCACACTGCCTCTTATCACATTGCCCCTTTACACATCACAGTGTCCCATTTGCACATTACAGTGGCCCTTATCACAGTGCCCCATTTGCACATTACGGTGTCCCTTGCAGTCATACCCTCCCTCCCATCCAGTGTTAATTTTGGCAGCAAATTTCGATTTAGTTTTAGTCTTGGGACTAAAATGGCATTTTAGTTTTAGTCCCATTTTAGTCTTCTGCAATTGTTTTAGTCATATTTAGTCGACTAAATCTCCAGGATATTTTAGTCGACTAAAATCGAATGGGTAGAGTTAAATTGTAATGCATTTCTCTACAATTTACAAACTCCCTATAAACTGCTTGAGTGAAAAATCGAATATGTTATTATTTATGGTATTGAGGTATGAACATGCACTACAGTCAGTGTTAATTTTGATGTCAAATTTCAATGTAGTTTTAGTCTTAGTCTTTTAACTAAAATGTTATTTTAGTTTTAGTCATATTTTAGTTGACTAAAATGGTATTAAGTTAGTCGATTAAAATGTTTTAGTCGATGAAATTAACACTGCTCCCATCATTGTCCCCTTTTATTTTCAGCCTCGTCCTACCAGGGCACTTATGAGCCTGGCTCCTGCCCAGCTGCATTATCCTTACAGCAAGCAGGGGTGGGAGCTGCAGCAGATCTGGATGGAGGGCAAGAGCTGCCAAACTTATTTTGGTAAAAAGCGAGTGATCACCTGCTTTTTAACTTGAAAAGACTCCTACACACTGTGCAGATATAGAGCACATTGGATAGCCACTCTCTGTGCTAATCTGCAGGGAGAAGACACACAACTGCTAAGTAGCATAACTGCAGTCCAGACTTTGTGCCATTTAGTGATCCCTGATCTATGCTCACCTAGGTGAACGTACCATCGGTCTGATACTTCAGCTGTCCCCCTGCTGCAGAAAACTGAGAGATCAAAGACTGCTGATCGCTCAGTTCTCGGTCTTCACTGAGCAGAGAGCCGGTGACTGTCAGTCACCGCTCTCTGCTCTGCTCCTCCAACGCTCACTAGAGCATCGGGCTGGGGGCGGCTAAATACCAGTCACAGGAGAACAGAACTAAGTGCACTCCCATGACTCACAGGAGAAGTAGGAATGAAAGAGCTTTGCCCTACTTCTCCTTTAATATTTAAAACTTAAGGACAATCCACTTTGCTTGATATCCTTGTGACAAACCACTCTGTGCTTCACACAACTCAGTGGGCTCATCAAACTCTGAGAACTTACCAGAACTCCGTGATCCCCCCCCCCCCCTTTTTTTTTTAAGTAGATCTAGTAGCACTTGTTTTTCCAAAGGGATATACTCCACACACACCTTTTACCACTACTTTCAATGTTTTTTTTTTTTTTACTTTTTTTCCATACCATATGCAGTACTTTATAGGGAAGAGAGAAAGACCTCCAAGTGTAAAACCGTTTATAAAAAGCTTTCATATAAAACAATAAAATGCCAAGTCGCATTACTTTGTGCAACAACCCTACACCAGGAAAGACGCGCTTGTTCTTTTTAGGAAGCTGGCTCCACTCTCTCCTAGTGCGAGCATGGCCTCTGTGTAAATCAGCTCTCTTCCGGGTGTGCTACATCACCCAGAAGAGAAGTGATTTGATATATGTGCATATATTTGCTAATTTTCTAAGCAGGTTGTGTTTCCTGCTTGGAAGTGCTACACAGTATTTGTGCCCTACAATGGCTAACTATGTTACGTGTAGTAACCCTATTTGATTGTAAGCTCTTCTGAGCAGGGCCCTCTTAATCCTCTTGTATTTTAACTGTATTGTCTCCTTTTTATATTGTAAAGTGCTGCGTAAACTATTGACGCTATATAAATCCTGTATAATAATAATAATAATG
This sequence comes from Lithobates sylvaticus, assembly GCA_028564925.1. NCBI lineage: Eukaryota > Metazoa > Chordata > Amphibia > Anura > Ranidae > Lithobates > Lithobates sylvaticus. The sequence continues at coordinate 91,541,061 of CM053027.1, read as the reverse complement.
ATAAAAGCCGATCAGAATTCATCTTGTACTAGCCTGTGTTTTTCATAGTAAATTCTGATTGGTTGCTATATGTTCTAAGCATTCTTTTTAAATAAGGATGCCTATTATCGTGCATTCCTTCATCACTGATATTGATCATTATAATAGAAACATAGCCAACAGAGAGATAGTTTACTAATCTATCATCCTTTAAAAGAGAAATCATGAAAAATGTTAAAGCCTCGACCAAAATAATTTTAGATACATACTAGAAGTATTAATATCAAAGTGTTTTCTCTGAAAATGCAATATAGTTTATCTTATTATGCGCATAAGCCATATCTTATTTAAAATTGTAGCAATTTTCTTTTTATGTTGATAGGTACTGTATGTATAACTTTTAATTTTATTTTTTTTTTTTTTTTTTATTTAGCTTAGAAATTTGGACCCATTTCTGATGTTTGATGAATTTAAAGGTGGCCAACCCGGGGGCTTCCCAGATCACCCTCACAGAGGATTTGAGACGGTAAGAACTGCCTATGGCACTGTGATTGTTGAGGGATCCAAAAATAGTCAATTTAGTCAATAGTAATTACATTTTTTCTTTTTTATTGGACGTTGAAGGTAAAAAGTCTGCATTGCGTGTGTTCTTAGAAGGGACACCTTTTCATCAGTTATACCTGTGATTTGTGGGTTATTTAGGTTACTCGCAATGAGATTGTTTTCAGTGCTTGAGTTTCTCATTAAAATTTTCTTTGTTTGCTCACAGAACTGCAAATAGGAATTTGCTTGAAGAGATTATTCATATCCACGGTGGCCCACTTAGTAATGTGAAAACGCTTCTTACTGTCAGATACAGGGTTCATTCATCCGTTGGCCTGTTTGTGACAATCTTACATGGCTATTATATAGTGTATTTTTAAGGCTCTTCAGGAGTTTGTTATTTTACAGGCTTTTTTTCAAGCGTTTTTTCAGGCGTTTTTGTACAGGCATTTTGAAGTTCAAAATGTCACCAATGTAAAAGAATTAAAAGGCCTGTAATCTGCCAAAAAAAGCTCAGGTTCTTTTTTAAGTGACGGGTGTTTTGCTTTAGGTGACAGAACGCTCAGATGTGAACAGGGGCCATTGAAATGAATGGGATTTGTCTAGTTGGGCTTAGCCTTAGAGCAGAAAAACGCCCAAAAATGCCTAGATGTGAACGGAGCCTATATTAAAACAAAAAGTAATTTTGTATTTGTGTTCTCGGTCTTTCATAACCTCTATAACATCCTTCTACTGGATTGGATAAAATAGGGAAGACTTTGAACTTTAACAGTCCAGTTGCAAAGCTACAGTCAACCGCAGATGCTCTGGCATTGTCCCATTAAATGTTGGGGAGGTGCTTATCTCCAGGCGGGGTAAAGCATGAGTAGCAGTTAAGGCCCTATGTACAGGGTGTACCCAGCAGCTCCTCAGACCCACAGAAACAGATTTAAAGATTATTAATATTTGTATTCCCTGCTATTTATCAGAATGTTCAATCTGAACCATTCTCAATTAGGGTTCCTCTAGAGCACATGTGGCAAACACAATGTCCGCAGGACTTCTCATGTGGCCCGTGCAGCTGCTGTCGGCTACCACCTGTGGCTCACCGTCTGCTTCCCGCTGTCACTTGTAAACACAGAAGCCTTCTGTGTTTTATAGTGAAAGCTACGCTCTCAGCGGCTCCTGGGTCCCTGCAGGGACAAATCTGACAAAAAGGATCTCCCTGCAATACACAGATCCACCTACACAGGTACTCGAGCCCAATACTTAAGGAGGGAGCCACCTAATAGAGATGCAAGGAAGCTTGGAGGGGATGGGGGATGAGGGCTGTGGAGGTGTGGAAGCAGATGTGTGTAGAGGGGGGGAGGGGGTATAAGTAGAGCAGTGGGTGCAGAGGTCGGAACCCAGGAGGAGCGGTGAGAATGAGATATTGCACACTGTACCACCGTACATTGCACACCCCTAAACCCTGCACTCTGCACATAACGCACTCTTGAACTCTGCATGTAGCATAATCCTCTGCGTGGTGTACAAAACACACTCCTGAAACTTTCACTCTGTACCTAGCACACTCCAGATACAACCGGCAACCATACTGGTGATGGAGCCCATGATGAAATTGAGTTTGACGCTCTTGCTTTAGAGCAGGGATCTTTAAACTACGGCCCTCCATCTTTTGCAAACCTACACATACCATGTGGCATTGTAAAACTCTGACACTCATCCCATCATGCCTAGTCATGTCTCTGACATTCAGAGACATGACTAGGCATGATGGGAATTGTAGTTCCTGAACAACTGGAGGACCATAGTTGGGAGACCTCTGCTCTAGAGGTTGCAAGTGGTCCCTTAAGCTGTGGCTGATAGACCTCCTATCTGAAAGTACCTGCCTAGTTCCAGGTCCAATGCCACCTGGCAGAACCAGCAGCATGACACCATTTATCCTTCCCGTTTTTATTTATTTATTTTGTAGGGGTGGCATCCTGACCACTACTGTAGGGGTGGCATCCTGACCACTACTGTAAGATGTGCACTCTTCTCACTGACCCACAATTCATTTTCGCAGGGGTTCCTTGGATCCTAAAAATTATTTCAAGGGTTCCTCTGGGGTAAAAGAGTTGGGAAAGGCTAGTCTAGACACATTTTTTGAGCAATGGCAGTGTTCTGTCTAAATAGTCAACTCGTTAGAAAGTCCAACTACTTAACTTCCGGTTTCTTTAAACCATCAGTAATTAGAGACTTTGACAAATTGCTGTTTGGACACAAAATTGGCAACCGAATAGAGTGCGGTGCACGATATCATGAGTGGAGATTGTTACTCCGCTCCGATACTAGCCAACAAAATGGCCACCACCGAGGCGGTGTCAATTTTGTCCTTGTTAGCCGATGTGCTGTCAAAACAGCTAAATATTCCTGTACTGGACTGTATTTGGTTGCTGGTGTTGTGTCCAAACAGCAATTCGTCAAAATCTCTAACTGCTGATGGTTTAAAGAAACCGGAAGTGACGTGGTTGGAGTTGGCTGACTAGTTGGCTAATTTGACAGCATATTTCAAGCTTATTTCAAAGTATTAATACACCCAAACTGATAGTTAGACAATAAATTGTGCTTTTAAGTAAGCAACATTTTTTACACAGAATAAATATATATATATATTAATAATATAAAAAAAAAATTGCCACCTTTTGGAATTTTAGTGTATTTGTTTGTATTAAGCTCTAACCTGGGTATACAGAAAATTCCCTGGCATGTTTATGAATTCAGCTAAGCAATTCTCTAATCAGAAACAGGTTTTCTGTTGTTGCAGCCCAAGCTTTTAATGCTTCAGTATCGAACACACCCTCAGTCTGCTTACATTGGAAACATTAATTAAAACCTGCTGTATTAGCATTCTTTCTTGGAACATTATTATTGCGGACCTATCATTAAGATTCAGTCTTCAAATAAATTACTACAGCATATATCATTATTACTAAATAAATTAAAGCATATCTAAACCCATGTACAAGAAACAATTAGTGTCATATTAATTCTTGACTGCCAGAATAGCAATTTGCAAATTTTTTAAAACAGTCGACTATACCCATTAATTTGGTAAAACCTAAAACTGGATCATGGTAAATGATGATAAATTCACATATACAGTATGCTTGAAAACTGATAAAGGAAATTTGTTAAATCATGGACTCTGTGGATTCAGTATGCATCCATGGACTCTTGTGACCTGGGAGGAGCAATTTCGCCTTCTACTCTTTCCTCTTTCTCTTTTCTTTTTTCCTTTTTTGGTACATCTATACTAGCAAAATTAGAAGCTTGAACAATATGTCCCTCTGCATTCTTGTGCTTGTTTCGTACAAAGGATCGTTTTTTTTTTAAGTGGAACTTAAGTTGAAAAAGGAAAAATGATGGACATACATGCAAGGGGGAGGTTTACTTATACCAGTGAGTGCAACATCTGATGCAGCCGTGCATGGTAGCCAATCAGCTTCTAACTTCAGCTTGTTCAGTTAAGCTTTGACAAAATAAAAATGGAAGCTGATTGGTTTCTTTGCAGAGCTGCAGCAGATTTAACACACTCCTGTTTTAGTAAATCAGCCCCAATGTTTCTTCTGTATTTTACACTTACCTGCCTGTTCACAATCTTCTGTAGAATGTGCACATGTGCAGCTCAAGTAACATTCTGGTACAGTGTGTGTTTTCCAGAATGACTGCCGTTCCGACTTAGAAAAAGGTTTCTGTGCTACTTTTGGTGCGACTTCGGCACAACTTGCATTGACTTCTGTTTAAAGAAGACGTATGCCAGTCGCACAGAAGTCGCGCTGGGATGTCGGCTTCAAAGTCACAGCAGTGTGAACCGGTCCTTGGTGTTTTTTAATCCTAACTCCTGAACTAATTTTATTTTTATTTTTTTACATACTCCTTATAACTGGATATCATTGCTTTAATTGGTACTCCAAATAAAGATATACAAATATAAACATGTAAAAAGCTTGTTTGGCTGGGCTTCACCTATGGATCACAGGAGTGCAATTCGTTTCGCACTCCTGTGAACCGTTTTCAGCAGATGAATGAAGGTGAAAAAACTTCTGACACTGACCAGCCACCCGTTTTACTCCCCTGAGCCCTTCATTCCCTCGGCAGAGACACGCTCACCCTCTGTGCCCTGGGTTCTTGGTTCTTGATTGGATAGATTGATAGCAGCGCAGCCATTGGCTCCCGCTGCTGTCAATCAAATCCAATGACCCGGGGGCGGGGCCGAATCCAGGATTTGCATCCATACACACAAAATGCCGGACTTAGGAGCACGCCCACAAGGTAACCGGGGAGAGTGCGTCTCCTAGATCAGGCCCACACTGTGCAAAACAAACTGCACAGTGGAGGGAAGTATGATATGTTTATTTAAAAAAAAACGAGGGTTGACAACCCCTTTAATCCTATAAAAATGTATGGAGGGAACTGAAATTTTGAGTTGCTAAATGACAGCCAAGAAACCTTAAGGATTTAGAGAAGATCTGTAAAGAAGAGTGGACCAAAATCCCTCCCGAGATGTGTGCAAACCTGGTAACCAACTACAAGAATCGTCTTACCTCTGTGCTTGCCAACAAGGGTTTCTCCACCAAGTACTATGTCATGTTTTGCTTGGGATCAATTACTTACTGAACTGCAGCTCAATGTATAACATTTGCATCACATGTTTTTTCTGGATTTTTGGTTAATATGCTGTCTCTATGATTAAAAATACACCTATGATAAAAAAAATTATAGACCCTTAATTTCTTTGTAAGTGGGCAAACTTACAAAATCTGCAGGGGATCAAATTATTATTTTCCGCACTGCATATTGCTCTTGCAATGTTCTGCGGATTTTCAGGCATCATTTTATTTTATTATATAATAACACAAAATGTAGAGTTTCTACCCATATCCTAGTCCAAATAATTTAAAACATATCCAGTAAAAAGATGATCCCATGCTGGTCCACACAAAGAAGTGTATAGAGGGGTCCACCACCAAGATGAAACGTTCACACTGATCCTTACCGCAAAGGATGGACCACTTAACAAAAAGTAGTAGTCAAATGTGCTTTAAGAAAAACGTTCTCTCCAATCCCCATGTATGCAAGATACTTAATCACTGGATACCGAGCCTGATCCACCTCAGGCAGGAAAATTACTGTTTTCCACTTCTTGGTTGAGTGAGGCACTGGTGATGTAATTAGGGCTTCACAGCTGCATCCTGGGAAGTTCGAGGAGGCACACCCAGAGTTCATGCTTGCCCCATCTTCCAAACAAACCTGTATCTCTCAATGTGCTTGTCCTCCCTCCTTTTTTGTCTAGCATTTTATTTATAAATTAAGGTATTCTGTTTTTTTGGGAGGCTGTGGTCTGTAACATTTCTTTACTTGAGGATGCTACTGGAGAAGAAACACTTTGTGATGATCCAGAAGCAGCAGAAAGAGTGTTTCTGCAATGAGAACTCTGGAGGGAAAAGCTCCTCACACTTTCATTTTGGTCCTCATCATTTCATTCCATAAAGTATTTTTAATGTCTTTACTGCACCTCTGGCATGCCAGGATGTGTTTTGTCATCCTTGTAGCATTTGGAAAAGAATATTTCTTCTCACAATATTTGCAAATTGACGCTTTGCTCTCAGCAGAAATTGTACTGTGAAAATGTTTCCAAACTCTAGATGTTGCTCTCCCCATTTTACTGGGAGGAGGGAAAGAAAAAAACAATTTACTGATCAGACTATAGGGAAACATTATGCTGTGATGGTAACATTAAGGTCTTCATGTTAATATAATTTGAATACCATATCATAGATATGAAAGCAATTTTCAGCTTTCAGTGCTGTCGCACTTTGAATGACAATTGCATGGTCATGCAACACTCTAACCATATGAAGTTTTTATCTTTTGTTTTTTTTTTTTTTTTTTTTTAGACAGATATAGCTTTCTTTTGGTGGTATTAAATTACCACAGTTTTTTTTTTTTTTTTTTTTTTTTTTTTTTTTTTGCTAAACCAAAACAAAAAAACACTTCCATATTGCAGAAGGTCATATGAAGTCCTGGGCTTTCAGATATAGGGAAAGAAAAAAAGTATTTACTGATCAGACTATAGGGAAACATTATGCTGTGATGGTGGAGAACACTAATAGGAATATACATAATTTAAAGGTTATAAAGATAAACTCATTTGTCCCAGAAATGTACCCTCTTACCTGTTTCCCCTGCAGTGCCCCTTAGTGGAAGTAATGCATATTTCTCGTGTTTGAGAATTGCATTGAGACATACAGTGCTACTTGAATTGTATTCCAGGATTTGCTTGTCTTCAGCTGAGGGAATTTACAATAATTTAGGACTTTACATAATGTCTCAAATCTTTCATTAAGGTCTTCATGTTAATATAGTTTGAATACCATATCATAGATATATTATTTATCATTGTAAAAGAACATATTCGACACTTTATCTTTGGTATGGAGCATGTTTTCCCAAATCCTTTCCCCAACCAATACCTGTTTTCTCCATTCTGCAGGAGACAGCTTGGCAGGAAACCATTCTCAATTGATATTGGTTGCATAGCTGCTCAATGTAAAAATGAAAAGGGGGGGGGGCTATGGGACTTTAAATGAGGTCTATGACAAAAAGCCAAGGTGACCTCCATCCCTGATTCTGGTAAGAAGCTAAGTAAGGGGTTGGGACTTTAAATGAAACATGCACTTGAAAAATAGATAATTGTTCGTAACAACAGGTTTATTCCATATATTAATGAGTAATAATAACAGGACACACACACCACCGTGAGTCCAACAATTCATTTCATAAAAATACATATAGAGTCAATATATATATATATATATATATATATATATATATATATATATATATATATATATATATATATATATATATATATATATATATATTATGTACACACACATAGATGCAGGGCACAATAACGCATGATCGTTCGATGCAAGTAACTAAAAAACAGATAATATCATGATAAGATATAAATATCTAGTCTGATATAGAATAGGTACATTGTTGCACAAATCTGAGTGTTTTTTATAAATAAAAGATGCATAGGTGTAGCATCTATAGCTCGACGCGTTTCGTGGTTGATGACCACTCATCAGGAGCAATTATGGCCAAAGCCTATAAAATATAAATATAAAAAATGGATCAGACTGATTACATAAATAGAGCATTAAGTTTAATAAATGTTTATTGAAGAAATACAAGACACAAAAACAGTATAAACCTTCTAAACAGACCATGCAACATTGTGCTGAATTCGTAAGTAATTACAGACCCCGTTTGAAGCTTATAGCGGCTATTACTAGCCCCACTGTAAACTGTTGGGAAGATTACATCCCCATATGCTTCCGGTCCTACCAACGAAGACACAAAAACTCGGTCTTTCCTTCAATAATGGTATAAAGTAATCATGTAAGGCGAAAGCAAAAACAGTGGCCGGCATGCATGTTACCTTCATACAAGGATTCTCGAAATGTGCTAGTCCAAGAGAAAGGGATATGCATTCATTCGCAGAGTGTACTCAGAAAGACCACTTAGAATGTGTAAGGGGGCCCTTTGTAGGATTTCTGACTTAATGCTCAATGGACAATTATCTCTTTATAAGTCGTGGTAGTTTTAAAGTCAGTCCATTGGGACCAAGTCATGGTGTGGCGCACCGAGGTGCTCTTGTCGCGGTGTGTAATGTCCTCCATAAGGACTTCCGATATTTTTTGAAACCACATTTTCATTGATGGAGTCTCAGGCTGGCCCCATAGTGCAGGTATTAGTGCCTTGGCTGTGTTGAGTAGATGAGGGACTATAGAGCGTTTATACTTTCCAATTGGTTCCTTGGTTGCATGGAAGAGGATGGTCCAGGGGTCGGAGGGGAGATTGACGTTAGAGATTTGGTGTATAATTTGGATGACCTTGGCCCAGAAGGGTCGAATAAGCGGGCACGACCACCAAATGTGGGCATGGGTTGCTGTGTTCCCACAATTCCTCCAACACAACGGGGAATTGGCGGGGAACATCCGATGGAGCTTTGAAGGGGTATAGTGCCATCTAATAGAGCATTAAGTTAGATTGAGGGAAGGTAATGTAACCTACACCTATACTTACAAGGCTAACCATGGGTCTCAGGTGTGGCAGGATCACCAACAGTGGGCTGGGGTCAAACTTGCATGGGAGATGAGGCGACATATAGAGGCATGGCATCTGGGAACAAAGAATTGGTGTGCTGTTACTGTGTGCTTGAACCACCACCAAAACCTCCATGGTGATATAGGATTGATCGTGCCCAAGGTCTAGGGAAAAATAAATGAAAACTATGAAAAAGTGGGCGAGTATTAGATGATAGCTGTGAATGCCTATCATAAAATCCATGGAGGTATGGGATTTGACTATCCAAACCGCATGGAGATAAGCTTGTGATAAAACTTAATGTGTGTGAAGACCATATAAGATAAAAAATCACCATGGAGGATTTGGTGGTGGTTCAAGCACACAGTAACAGCACACCAATTCTTTGTTCCCGGATGCCATCCCTCTATATGTCGCCTCAGCTCCCATGCCAGTTTGACCCCAGCCCACTGTTGGTGATCCTGCCACACCTGAGACCCATGGTTAGCCTTGTAAGTATAGGTGTAGGTTACATTACCTTCCCTCAATCTAACTTAATGCTCTATTTCTGTAATCAGTCTGATCCATTTTTTATATTTATATTTTATAGGCTTTGGCCATAATTTCTCCTGATGAGTGGTCATCAACCACGAAACGCGTCAAGCTATAGATGCTACACCTATGCATCTTTTATTTATAACAAACACCCAGATTTGTGCAACAATGTGCCTATTCTATATCAGACTAGATATTTACGTCTTATCATGTTATTATCAGTTTTTTAGTTACTTGCATCGAACGATCATGCGTTATTGTGCCCTGCATCTATGTGTGTGTACATAATATATAAATATATATATATATATATATATAGACTCTATATGTATTTTTATTAAATGAATTGTTGGACTCACGGTGATGTGTGTCATGTTATTACTACTCATTAATATATGGAATAAACCTGTTACGAACAATTACCGTATATACTCGAGTATAAGCCGAGATTTTCAGCCTGAAAGTCCCCCCCCTCGGCTTATACTCGAGTCAGTGCCGTCTGCCTACATGAACAGCGTGTCATGCAGACAGACGGCAGTGTTCAAAAGCCGCGCCTCCTCCTCCCCCCGTCCGTGATAGGCGGACACTAATTTTCCCAGCAGTAAGTCAGTGTGCAGTGTTCCGCCTATCGCGGATGTCCTGTCATTCTCATCTCATGGACGAACACTGCACACTGACTGCTGGGAAAACAGAGTTCCTCCTATCACGGACGAGGAGGAGGAGCAGGAGGCGCCGCTTTTAAATGTGTAATGGCGCCTTACACGCTGATCACCAGGATCAGCAATGGGGGACACAGGATCGGCACAGGAGGAACAAGAGTAACAAGGAGGCATTAACGATCGCAAGACTGGTGGACACAGGTGGCAGATCGGAGGGAGGCAGATCGGCACAGGTAGGCTGCAATGGGGACACAGGGGACATGCAGCTGCAGATGGGCATTTGCTGACCCTCTTTTCCACTTACAGTAGCTGCTGCATTTTTCACCCTCGGCTTATACACGGGTCAATATGTTTTCTCCGTTTTTTTGTGGTAAATTAGGGGCCTCGGCTTATATTCGGGTCGACCTATACTCGAGTATATACGGTATCTATTTTTCAAGTGCATGTTTCATTTAACCGCTTCCCGACCGCCTCCTGTAGATATACGGGGAGAGGTCTATGTAAACAAACCTCTCCCCGCGCTTCCTAAACTGACTGTCAGTGATCGGCGGTTCCCTGTCATCGGGAACGCCGATCAATGACGTCAGACGTACAGCCACGCCCCCCTACTGTAAAAAAAAACACAACACGTCACACTGACTCCTCCCCGCCCCCTAGTGGTTAACCCCCTAACTACAACTGTCATTTACATAGGAATCAGTGCTATTTAAATAGCAGTGATTGCTGTATAAATGACAAATGTCCCAAAAATGTGTCAAAAATGTCCGATGTGTACGGCAAAATGTCGCAGTCACAATAAAAATCGCTGATCGCCGCCATTACTAATAAAAAAAAAAGTATTAATAAAAATGCTATAAAACTATCCCCTATTTTGTAAACGCTATAACTTTTGCGCAAACTAATCAATAATCGCTAATTGCGATTTTTTTTTTTACCAAAAATATGTAGAAGAATACGTATCGGCCTAAACTGAGGAAAAAAATATGTTTTTTTATATATTTTTTGGGGATATTTATTATAGCAAAAAGTAAAAAATATTGCATTTTTTTTCAAAATTGTCGCTCTATTTTTGTTTATAGCGCAAAAAATAAAAACCGCAGGGGCGATCAAATACCACCAAAAGAAAGCTCTATTTGTGGGAAAAAAAGGACGCCAATTTTGTTTTGGAGCCACGTCGCATGACCGCGCAATTGTTAGTTAAAGCGACGCAGTGCCGAATTGCAAAAAGGGGCCTGGTCCTTTGGCTGCCAATTGGTCCGGGGCTGAAGTGGTTAAAGTCCCAACCCCTTACTTAGCTTCTGCATAGCTGCTCATAGGAGTGTTAAGGGCAGAAAATGTTCTTTATGTTGCTAAGGGTTATGATTGTAATTTTGTGTTCTAGTCGGTAGTGTTCGTAAACTTGGCATTTTGGCTGGACTTTTCAGCCCCGACAGTACAGTAAGAGTCAAACTGGCATTGAGACTTCCAATTTTAGCTCTAATGCGTTTACATACAGTGAAGGCTATGTGGGTTGCCCGCACGCCACGTCTTTCATTCGTTAAACATCTATTCTTTTCACTAAATACAAGACATTCTGTGATCGGATGAGGAGGGAATCATGAAGTTCACCCCCCCCCCCCTTCTCCTCTAATCACACAATGTATGCCGCACATTTTAATAGAGTGAAGAATTAGACCTTCTGACAGTATTGCACTTTAGTAGTCCTGCTGATAACCTCTGTTGGCCTACTTCAAGGAAGGGAAAGTGAGCAAAAATCTCCTTGTTGGGGTCGCAGACAAATAAAAAAGCAGGTAAAATGTTAACTAATGTATTGTATGCAGTTTCTACAATAATGAATTAGGTTGGAGCGCTTTAAGAAACCCATGTAGAACTTTTTTTTTTTTTTTTTTTTTTTTTGATTGATCCTTGGTTTTTCTCAGGAATGACGTCCTGGGTTTCTCCTGTTATTATTTATATCTACTTTTGTAAGAAATCAACATGTTTGTATGCTATGCGAGCTGGAGTTAGTATACAAGCTTTTATGCCAAAGCAGTCTACAAAGTGTCCACTTGAGGTCAGTACTTTACTAAACAACCAAAATGACTGCATACAGTGTACAGAAATGAAAAAAAGTCAAATAAAAAAAAATCAGCAACATGTACCAACTTCTTATTGAGCAAAGTGGACCTGTAATAATTTAAAACCCAATTCCAGCCAAAACATTATCTTTATTTTAGACACAAATGTTTATTTTTAAATGCAAGTAGTGTAAGTAATTGATTTTTAAGTAATATCAGCTTCTTGCAATTCATGTACAGCAGAGCTGGAGTGTGAGAGAAGGAAGCTGTAGAATAAGCCAGCCAGTTCATGTACTGACGAGAAGCATGGTGATAGAGGAGAAGGCAGAGTGCCAGAGATGAGTTCATCACTTTGCTACTTCTCCTATCCCTGTCCATTCACAACCCCAGGTGCATCCAGGATGACATAGGCACAGAGGAAGGGGGTTGAATAATGCTAGCTATCAGAGTGAGGACATCTAGTGACAGAAAATGGTACTGCTGGGGATATCTCTAGATTGAAGGTGACTATTACAACAAAAGCTGGTGGATAGTGGGCTATCAATCTTTTATGTTATTATTGTCTTGGGGGCTTTCTTTAGGCCTGAACCATCATATGTAGTGCTTCCCACAGAATGCCATATCTAAATGTCCCTGTTATGGAGGTGGGACGGTATTGAGGTTTGTGTGTGTTAGGATGGGAGAGATGTGGGATGGAGCCTCGTCAAGGCTAACCAGCAGTTTTAAAGCCTTTTCAGCTTGGTGGCTTTTTTTCTTGCTTTTTTCTTTTTGTATTACACCATTTTAGTACCTTTGCCGATATATTAACATGTCCACTGACTCTAGGTTATTTTAGGGCATGTAAAGCAACAACTGAGATGGCTCCCAGACCTTGTAAGCCCCATTCACACGATAATTTTTCAACTTGTTTCCCTACACCTCAGTATGCTCAACATGCAGATTCCAATTTCTTTTAATTATTAATGTTCACACTTTTATGCTCAGTGGTCCTAAGCTCAAAAAAGTACTTTTTTGCATGCATAGACTTTAATAGGTTAGGCTGTAAATTATTTTGAACTTGAAAAAAATGTCTCCTCCTCTGGAACTGCTCTCTTCCCCTTGCCCAGTCCAGGAAATTAATGCCTGAAGCTTAAGACACTAGTACAAAGCTGTTAACCACTTCAGTACCGGACACTTTCACCCCCTTCCTGCCAAGGTCAATTCTCAACTTTCAGTGCTGTCGCACTTTATATGACAATTGCGTGGTCATGCAACACTCTAACCATATGAAGTTTTTTTCTTAGTTTCTTTAATCACTTCCATATCGCGGAACGTCATATGAAGTCATGGGGTTTCATTGGTGATGTCTGAATATTGCCTGCAGTTACAGGCATCATTCAGATATTTTTTTCAGCCGGCAATTCCCTTCACTGTAAGAACAATCATAGCAGCTGTTCAGCGGCTTGATCGTTCTTACAGGCGTCGGGAGGGGACATCACCCCCCCCCCCCCCCGCTGCCCTCCGGTGCTTCTACCTGCTCGCCCGTTCGATCGGCGATCCGGAGAAGGAACCTGCCGGTGCGGATGGTCCCTGGCAGTCTCTATGACTCTCGGAGGCCTGGGCGCGACGTTAAGAAGTCACGTCCGGGCCGGCGGAAGTAAACAATGCCAGGGACTTGGCTGGAAAGCATGAGATCGTGTTGTTGGTTTTTTTTTTTTTTTTTTTGCTTTTTTATCTCAGGCTTTCCAGCCTGGAGGAGAGATGTGGGGTCTATAGGAGGACCTGTCACGCACTATGCCTATTGCAAGAGATGTTTACATTCCTTGTGATAGAAATAAAAGTGGTGAAAACTTTTTTTTTTTAAAGGAAAACTGTAAAACTAAAAAAAGGAAGTAAAATAAACAATAAAAAATAAATAAAAGCACCCCCGTCCCTGCGCGCTCGCACACAGAAGCGAACGCATATGTAGGTAGCGTCCGCATATGTAGTCGACGTTCAAACCACACATTCAAGCGAGAGCAACAATTGTAGCACAGGACCTCCTCTGTAACTGTAAACTGATAACCTGTCAAAAAATTTAAAGGGTCGCCTATGGAGATTTCCCCCAAAAATTGCTGCGCAAATACTGTGTGACATAAAAAATTACAATGACCGCTATTTTATTCCCTAGGGTCGCTGCAAAAAAAAAAAAAGTTTTTTGTGTGTGTGTGTGTGTGTGTGTGTGTGTGTGTGTGTGTGTGTGTGTGTGTGTGTGTGTGTGTGTGTGTGTGTGTGTGTGTGTGTGTGTGTGTGTGTATATATATATATATATATATATATAGGGGTTCTGAGTATTGAGTACAAGTATGAGCAAAAAAATTATGATTTTTACATGTAGGAGAGGAGTGCTGGAATTTGCATGGTATGGAAGTGGTTAATAAAATGTTTCAAATAAGAAATTTGGGTTGTCCCCAGAAAAGTAATCGAGGGGAAATCTTTAAATGGGGACGCTAGTTGTGACCTGGGGGTCCCCAAGGAATTCCCTTAATTCGAAGGGATTTCATCTCCCTTCCTGTTTGGCTATGGGACAGGAAGTGAGGGGAAATCTCTGCAACGGGACACAGATGGCGAAAAAAAAAAAAATTGACAGTTGTTATAACCCTCCCTTGCATTATCCAAAAAAAAAGTTTAGCCTATAGCTCTACTGTAACTAAAGAGAAAAATAGGGGTTTACATGGATTTTATACAGTACTAACCATTGGTTTTTATTCTTTGTAAAAATACTTATTACATGGTGCAAGATCATGGAGAAAGCAGTAGTACAACAGCTTCAACTTCATCTGGACACACACAAGCTCTTAGACCCACTACAATCGGGCTTCCGCCCAGGCCATGGCACAGAAACGGCACTTCTGAAAATATGGGATGACGCCCTAGAAGCAGCAGATGAGGGAGAATCGTGTCTTCTGGTATTGCTGGATCTCAGTGCGGCGTTCGACACAGTGGACCACAACATGCTTCTCAGCCGCCTCAAGGAAGTGGCAGGAGTTACAGATGGAGATCTGCCATGGTTCGCTTCCTTCTTAGGAAACCGGTCACAAACAGTGAAACTAGGAGCCTTCACTTCGGAAACTCGGGCAATCACTTATGGAGTCCCTCAAGGATCACCATTGTCACCAGTACTGTTCAACATTTACATCCGACCACTCTTCAAAATTATTAGCAAATTGGATCTGTGCTTCCACTCGTACGCGGACGACACTCAACTGTACTTCCGGATCACCGGACAAAAAGACCAATACCAGGAACTAGGAAAATGTCTCACATTGATAGATGACTGGATGACCACTAGCTCCCTCAAACTAAATGGATCAAAAACAGAATTACTGCTCCTCGACGCAAACTCAAGGAAAAAGACGAAGACCCCTTGGACACCACCAACCATCTTGGGACAGACCATCCTTCCAAGCAACAAAGCCAAAAGCCTCGGAGTAATCTTTGATTCAGAGATGACAATGGAGGCACAAATAGGATCCGTAATCAGCGGATCCCACCATCTCCTTCGCATGCTACGCAGACTCATCCCCTTCATCCCGGAAAAGGAAAAAGCGGTAGTAGTAGGAACGATCATCAATTCACGGCTCGACTACGCAAACTCACTCTACATAGGATTACCGGATTACCAGATTGCGCGCCTTCAAATTGTCCAAAACACAGCAGCAAGAATAGTCACCGGAAAGAAACCCTGGGAATCCATCTCCCCATCCCTAAGGATGCTCCATTGGCTCAAGGTAAAAGACAGGATCACATTCAAGACCCTCTGCCTCACCCACAAATGTACACAAGGAAATGCGCCTCAATACCTTTGTGAGAAAATAGAAAAATACATACCGAATCGCAGACTTCGATCAACAAAACAAAATCGCCTTCTCATCCCCAAAGCCCGCTACAAATCGAAGGGAGAACGAAGATTCGCAGTACAGGGACCCCGGCTATGGAATGCTCTACCAAACAACATCCGCATGGAAGAAAACCATCAGGCCTTCAGGAAAAAACTCAAGACCCACCTCTTCTAATACATGGCATCCCAACATGAGCAGTCAAGCGCCTCGAGGCGATTCAGTTCGCAGTTGCAGCGCTATACAAATCATTCATTCATTCATTCATTCATATGGGATAGTACCAGGAGTTTGAGCAGAATAATGCCAACAATCAGTGTTATTATAGAGCAGGGGTCTCCAAACTTTTCAAACAAAGGGCCAGTTTATTGTCCTTGAGACTTTATGATGGCCAGATTGTGGACAGTGGGGGCAGAAAATGTCTCGGGGGGGGGGGGGGGGGGGGGGGCAGCACCAGTGGAAATAAATATGGCCTCAAGGTTGGTGGTCAGTAGGAGAAGCAGTAGTGCCCCTATTAGTAGGATGAATAGTATCCCATCATTGGTATCAGTGGAAGAAATGGTTCCCCCTTGTTGGTGTCAGTGGGAGGAATAGTGCCTCAAATTGGTGGAATGAGTAGTGCCCCAAGGGCCAGATAAAGGCTAGCAAAGGGCCACAGTTTGGAGACCCCTGCTATAGAGTGTATTCTAACAACAGCAGCCAGCCCAGTAGCAAAGTTTGCACTAAGCTGTGAAAGATGTATTGATGACTCCTAATTTAAACATTGTTTGTATTGCCCCCACCCCAGCTAATATTTGACATACCAGCACAATTGAAACCACAAGGCGTGTGTCTGGAGACATTGCTACAGTTTGACATGATATAAAACAATATTTAAGATGACATCACTGCAGAGGATTCTGGGAATTCCAATGACAGCAATATGTAATTGTCTGTCTGTCCAGACTGTCACCAAGGGCTCTTGGTTAAGTGAAGAATGTTTTTCAGATGTCGGGAGGAACCCTCATATGTAGTCTGTTGACAAGTGAATTTATGACTTGCAGTGAGGTTCAGAGGATCGTTTCATTGTACTGTGTCATGTAAATATGGAACTACTTTGCTCCATTACTGCTACAGCTGATTAAAACATCATTCCTTTAAAAGTATAGCTGGTCTTATCTGGCCAGATTATGTTAAACTATGTTGAAGGCATTGGTTACAAAATTGTAATGTTTAGTAGCCAATATGCAAGTGAAGATGAGTCAAAAGTTCTAGTTTGCAGAGATGTGCTACAGTTCTTCATCCCGTTGCATGTAGCTGGATTTAAATGTTATTAGAACTACTGTAAAGGCAAAGCGTTTTCTTCAGCTTTGGACCTAGTGGAGAGGGATTAGAACACTCTTCAGTTTTTATTGCTGCAAAGGTGAGGAGAAAATTCTGGACAGCCGCACACCAGATGGCGTGTGGTTGTCCAGAATTTTCTCCTCACCTTTGCTGCTATATGCAATTACCAGCACCTGGGGCACCTGAAAACTGGAGGAGAGGTTTCAACTTCGGCCGACCTACCTGAAGCAGTGGTATCCTTTTCTCAGTTTTTATTGCTGTCTGTGCCACCATTGGGGACATTCATACTCTCTCTTTATCCTGTTTACCATTGAAAGAAAATCCCAAATTTTGGGGCTTCTCCTCAGAAAAGTAATAGAGGGTAAATCTTTGTGATGGGGACACTAGTTCTGGTGGCCTGGGGACTCCTAAGGGATTTCCTTAACCACTTGCTGACTGCAATATGTATATATAGGTTGGGGTTTGCAAGTGGTTTACCGGGGCACAGTGGTGTTGTGGTTAGCACTTTTGCCTAGCAGCAAAAGGGTTGCTGGTTGGAATCCCAACAACGACACCATCTGCCAGGAGTTTGCATGTTCTCCCTTTTGCCTGTGTGGGTTTCCACCCACACTTCAGAGACATGCTGGTAGGTTAATTGGATCCTGTCTAAATTGGCCCTAGTATGTACAGTATCTCTCACAAACGTGAGTACATCCCTAAGTGAAAATGTCCAGATTGGGCCAATTAGCAATTTTACCTCCCCGATGTCATGTGACTCGTTAGTGTTACAAGGTCTCAGGTGTGAATGGGGAGCAGGTGTGTTAAATTTGGTGTTATTGCTCTCACTCATACCCCAGACACAAAGTAAGGCCC
The DNA here is from genome assembly GCA_028564925.1 of Lithobates sylvaticus. Taxonomy (NCBI): domain Eukaryota; kingdom Metazoa; phylum Chordata; class Amphibia; order Anura; family Ranidae; genus Lithobates; species Lithobates sylvaticus. The sequence continues at coordinate 91,523,115 of CM053027.1, read as the reverse complement.
CTTTCACGCAGGCGGTCCGATCAGGTCCGCCTGTCAGTTTTTTGGGCGGACCTGAACGGACAGTCCATAGACCTCCTATGGAGAGTCGGATTTCAGCAGTGACATGTCCGCTGACATCCGACCCGCTCCGATCCGAAAAAGTGTGACGGAGGAAAACCCTATTTTTCCATCCGTCATCGGATCGGGTGACGACGGACTCTACGGTCCGTCGTCATCCGATCCCCCATAGGGGAGAGCGGCGCTCTGACAGGACCATCCCTGCACAGTGTGCAGAGACAGACCTGTCATCTGCCTGCTCAGCGAGGGATCGACGGAGCGACCCCCCGCTGTGCAGAGCGGGCTCCATACACGGACACGTCCGTGTGAAAGAGCCCTAAAACCTATTCAGCTAGTAGAAGCATTTCAACAATGGCAACGTTAAAAGTTGTAAAAGATGAGTCTTTGTGTTTGTTAGCAGAGAAAAGGCCAGCAAAAGTCTTCTAGTTGCTCTGGTTATCCTCTGATTAGACCACCCACGTTTGTTGTTTCTGAGTTAATGTCCTGTTGTGATAGAAATAAAGTACAAACAAGACCAACTAAAACTTGAACAAACTATTGTTTTTGCATGTTGGGTTTTATTGAACATCATGTTTCAATGCTTGGAAGAATAATATGTGCAGTATGCTGGCTGTATCAGCCAATCAAAAGTCAGTGTTCAGAAAAAGACATTAGGATTGTATTGTGAATACTCATGCTGATATATGATGTATGTACCGGTTTTGACTATCTGATGTTGACTATTCTGATCTATGATCTCAGGGACTGCAGAATACAGTATCTCAGGTGATGACATCATCTTGTCCATCACGGTTGCAGTTGCATATTCATAGTTGCTTTAGCATATGTGTGTGTACAGCTGGCTTTGCTATGGAATTTTATTTGTATCATCTTCAAAACTGCTATCGTATCAGTGAACTTCTTGCTTTGTCAGAGTGTAAGATTTGCTATCTTCCCCGGATATAATGTCAAAATGTATTAGTTGGCAAGCCACAAGTCTTGCTAGATTACCTTCTTTAACCTCAGACTGGCATAACCGTTCATCTGCAGCTAATCTGCCTTTTTTGATTGGCACCATTACATTACTTTTTATGCCATTTCAAAAGAAAATTCTGCCTGAGCTTTATAAGAAAATCGCATAACCCACTTGACTTTAAAGATGTACACAACCAATCAGGTCTCGACAAGTCAGTTTAATCTGAAAATTGATTTAATTGGCTTGGAAGGTTCATTGCTTTTACTTAGATTTTCTTAAGGAAGTTTATTATTTATTGTGTAGGTATCTTATCTGCTTGAAGGGGGCTCAATGGAACATGAAGATTTTTGTGGACATGTTGGCAGACTGGACCCAGGAGACTTGCAGGTAAATATATAGATTTCATACACAAACAACAATTTCTATATCGTAATATATATTTCATAAGTTCATTGAACTTCCTTTCAATTTCTATTTCCTTTTTGTATGCATAGTGGATGACAGCAGGGCGTGGTATTGTCCATGCTGAGATGCCTTCTACAAAAGAGCCAGCACATGGCTTGCAACTGTGGGTCAATCTGAAAAGCTCAGAGAAGATGATTCCTCCTGAATACCAAGAACTGAAAAGTGCGGACATTCCCAAGCCATCTAAAGATGGAGTAACTGTTACTGTCATCTCTGGAGAGTCAATGGGAGTTAAGGTTGGTTGTTTGTTAAAGGGTAAAAACTATAACTGATAGTTGCTGTATTTGGGTAAATTCAGTATTATGTATCCAAGTGATTGTTTGGGCGGCACATATAAGACTGTGTACTCTTGTATGGAATGTGCAAGTGTAACACCTTGTATGAGGGCTATCTCACAGTGGATATGTGGGTGTATGTCGATGTATGCTCTATATCCCTTTTTTTTTTTATTTATTTTTTTTTTCTTCTCCTTTTTTTTTTTTTTTTTGTAAATCCTTATTTTTTTATTATTTCATACATACATGTGTCAGGCTGATCTCCTGCCACTCTGTTCGCCCACTATTGTGATACAGGCATACCCGCCAGACAGAAGGGCAAGGTCATATACCCCCTGGCAGACTACTCTGCAGTTAAGCAATATAGCATGCTCTTGAACCCATATCAACCTCTGATTTTACAATAAAGAAGCAGCAATGCAGTCGCTGAGAGGAAAGTGAAATATCCAGCACTATTTGATATGGGTAAGCAGACGACTCTCTCCTCTGATAGTGCTCCTGTCTCATGATATACCAGGCACTGTCGAATGGGAGTCGGAAAGGAGCCCCTATCCCTGTGTAGTCTCTGACAAGCCAGTTTGGAGCTTACACCAGCTTTGTTTCCCTGGTCTGAACAGAGCAATGCAGGTAAGAGGGAAGGTATGTGCTAGGAAGGGGGCGAGGCGGGTAGAATGGGACTAAAGTGACCGTTTCATTTTACTTTGCTCTGCGCGGGCATAGGAAAGGATCCCTTTAAACCTTGCTTTCGTCATTTAAAAAAGATTAGGTCTTGGAAAATGAGACTCAGCATTGTTTGTTCTTGTCACAGAACATGATTTCCTCGGCAGACAAGGTCTTGAATAATTACACGCATGACCGGATAAGAATTTTGTGTACAGTTTTAAATGAAGAGCAGAAATTAGTGACCATATCTGCTACATCAGATTATAGTAGAACAAAATAAATTTAGCTCTTTAACTGTGATCACACACAGACCTGGATGTTAAAGATACAGTGCCTTGAAAAAGTATTCATACCCCATTAAAATTTTCCACATTTTGTCATGTTACAACCAAAAACATAAATGGATTTTATGTGATAGACCAACACAAAGTGGCACATAATTGTGAAGTGGAAGGAAAAGGATAAATTGTCTTCAAAAATTTGTACAAATAAATACCGTATTTATCAGCCAGCGTATAACACCCCAAATTTAGGAGGGAAAAAATTATATTTAAATGCCCATCAATGCAGCCTTATCAGTGTCCATCTGCAGCCTTGTCCATCATTGCATAATGAACAGTGTCCATTTGCAGCCTTGCCCAGTGTCCATTTGCAGCCTTGCCCAGTGTCCATTTGCAGCCTTGCCCAGTGTCCAATTGCAGCCTTGCCCAGTGTCCAATTGCAGCCTTGCCCAGTGTCCAATTGCAGCCTTGCCCAGTGTCCAATTGCAGCCTTGCCCAGTGTCCAATTGCAGCCTTGCCCAGTGTCCAATTGCAGCCTTGCCCAGTGTCCAATTGCAGCCTTGCCCAGTGTCCAATTGCAGCCTTGCCCAGTGTCTTTGCAGCCTTGCCCAGTGTCCAATTGCAGCCTTGCCCAGTGTCTTTGCAGCCTTGCCCAGTGTCTTTGCAGCCTTGCCCAGTGTCTTTGCAGCCTTGCCCAGTGTCTTTGCAGCCTTGCCCAGTGTCTTTGCAGCCTTGTCCAGTGTAATTGCAGCCTTGTCCAGTGTCATTGCAGCCTTGCCCAAAATTGCAGCATGATTTGTATTTAAATTTTAGCGCCGCCGAGATACACAGAGCCCCATGGCCCAGCTCCTATGATGGACATAACACAGGTCCAATGGCGGGACTGGGCGTGACTGCGAGCGGAGCCGAGCCGAGGACACAGTACACTTGGCTAGGTGTATATCGGCGGCGCTCGTTGCACCAGACAGTGGGGATCGTCGTATAACACGCACCCACGATTTCCCCCTGATTTTAAGGGGAAAAGAGTGCGTGTTATACGCCGATAAATATGGTATGTGAAAAGTGTGGCGTGCATTTGTATTCAGCCCCCTTTTACTCTGATACCCCTAACTAAAATCTAGTGGAACCAATTGCCTTTAGAAGTCACCTAATTAGTAAATAGAGTCTGCCTGTGTGACATTTAATCTCAGTATAAATACAGATGTTCTGTGAAGCCTTAAGAGGTTTATTAGAAAACCTTGGTGAACAAATTTGTGCACTCCACAAATATGTCCTTTATGGAAGAGTGGCAAGAAGAAAGCCATTGTTGAAAGAAAGCCATAAGAAGTCCCATTTGCAGTTTGCGAGAAGAGAGACCAAAATTGAACTTTTTGGCCTAAAAGCAAAACGCTGTTTGTGACGAAAAAAAATAACACTGCACATCACCCTGAACACACCATCCCCACCGTGAAACATGGTGGTGGCAGCATCATGTTGTGGGGATGCTTTTTAGTAGGGACAGGGAAGCTGGTCAGAGTTGATGGAAGGATGGTTGGAGCTAAATGCAGGGCAATCTAACCTTTTAGAATCTGCAAAAGACTTTAGACTGGGGTGGAGGTTCACTTTCCAGCAGGACAATGACCCTAAACATACAGCCAGAGTTACAATGGAATGATTTTATCAAAGCATATTTATGTGTTAGAATGGCGCAGTCAAAGTCCAAACCAAAATCCAATTGAGAATCTGTGGCAAGACTTGAAAATTGCCGTTCAGAAGCTCTCTATCCAATCTGACAGCTTGAGCTATTTTGCAAAGAAGAATGGGAAAAAAATGTCACTCTAGATGTGCAAAGCTGGTAGAGACATCCCCAAAAAGACTTGCAGCTGTAATTGTAGTGAAAGGTGGTTCTACAAAGTATTGACTCAAGGGGGCTGAATACAAATGTACGCCACACTTTTCACATATTTATTTGTAAAAAGTTTTGAAAACAATTTTTATCATTTTTCCTTCCACTTCACAATTATGTGCCACTTTGTGTTGGTCTACCACATAAAATACCCAAAAAATACATTTACATTTTTGGTTGTAACATGACAAAATGTGGAAAATTTTCCAGGGGTATGAATACTGTTTCAAGACACTGCATGTTTATAAGTCAAATATTTAACTTGGATGGGAAGAAGTTTGATGAAACTGTTAGGGTCCCCTCAATGTTTTTGTGGTGCAGCAGTCTGTACGGCTTTTTATGGGTTACATTAGCACAGCCCCCAACCTCACCCAGAAGGTAACCCTTTGATTGGTAAAAGCAACATACTAAAATACAAAAACATGTAATTCAGTCATGGATGACAATGCTTCAATCCAGCCTCTTGGTGCCTAGTATGCATTTTTTATATACTTTTCACTTGCTTCCCAAAAGAAAAACACACACACAAAATCATGAGCTGTTTTTTACCAAAATATATAAGCTCACCACACGTGCCAAGGGTCCCCATGTCTGGTGAGTCCTACACTAACACTTCGAAACAAAAAAAATTATGATGTCAGCCTAGATTGTAAAACTGAATAATGGGGCAAAAATAAATCTTGCAAATTGTATATTCCTAAGCCCAGTGGTGACTATTTTTCTGAAAGCACACGACCGATTCACTTAGGGTATAATGTTAGTTATAATATTTTCTAAGAGCAGGTCCCCCAAGATGTCCACAAGTATGTGTATTATACACGGAATTGTGTTTTCTACACTTGGATTCAATTTGTGATGAAATCTCCACTCTACAGATATCCCCCCCCCCCCCCACACACACACACTCTTAACATCCACAGGTACAATCAACACTCTCCTTATTCAGCCCTGCTACTATAGACACCACCTGTCCTTTGGACCCAGTTCCCTCTCAAATGCTGTGGTCACCCCCTGACTCTATCCTACACTCTCTAACCCACATCTTCTTCAATCTCTCCCTCTCTTCTGGCATCTTCCACCCCCCCATCAAATCATTCTCTGCAGCTATTACCTTTTGTACCACCACCTCGTCCCTTTTAGAATGTAAGCTCTACGAGCAGGGCCCCCCTGTACCTTTTTGTATTGAACTTTACTGTAATTGTGTTGTCCCCCCTATACATTGTAAAGCGATGCGTAAACTGTTGGCGCTATATAAATCGTGTATAATAATAATAATCTTCCCTAACTCTCTGAAACATGCACATACTTAAAAAACATTCCTTGGATCTACCAATCTTAACAACCTACGCCCCATCTCCTTGCTCCCCTTTTCCTCCAAACTCCTTGAACACCTACAACCAACTGAGTGACCACCTCATTAAGAATAACCTTCTTGATCCCCTTCAGTCTGGTTTTAGCCCTCAACACTTCACAGAAACGGCTCTCCTAAAACTCACAAACTACTTACTAACAGCAAGAACCAATGGACATTATTCAGTACTCCTACTTCTACTTCTGGACCTTTCTAGACCATCCCCTCCTCAAAAAAAAATAAAAAAAAATATACTCCTTTTGGTCTCCGTGATTGCGTTGTTCATTGGCTTTCATCCTATCTATCCAACCGCACCTTCGATATCACTTACAATTCTACTTCCTCCTCTCCTCTCCTCCTTTCTCCTTTGGGGTCCCCCAAGGTTCTGTTCTTGGATCTTTCCTATTCTCAATCTACACCTCCTCCCTGGGCCAGCTGATAATCTATCTCTCTATCCTCAGCTCATTCCATCGGCTCAAGCATCACTAATTTATTAACAGACATATCAGTCTGGATGCCACACCACTTCCTCAAGCTCAACCTGTCAAAACCGAGCTCATAATATTTCCTCCCCCACGTGCCCCTTCCCCTGACTTCTCTGTCAAGATCAATAGCACAACCATCTACTCATCCCCGAATGCCAGGGTGCTAGGTGTTATCCTGGACTCTGAACTCTCCTTTTGGCCCCATATCCAATCATTTTCCAAAGCTTGCTGCCTCAACCTCTGCAACATCTCCGAAATATGCCCCTTCCTAACCAATGACACCACAAAGCTCCTAATTCACTGGTTATCTCTTGCCTCGACTACTACAACTGCCTCCTAATTGGCTTACCTTTTAAATAGGCTATCCCTTATTCAGTTCATCATGAATGCTGCTGCCAGACTCTCTACCAATCCCTCACCCAACAAATTCAATTTAAAATACTAACAATAACTTTCAAAGCTACCCACAACTTGGCCCCCAGCTACATCACTGACCTAGTCTCAAAATACCAACCAAATCATTCTTTTCGTTCCTCCTATGACCTCCTGCTCTCTAGTTCCCATGCCCTCTCCTTGCCTCCAGGACTTCTCCTGAGCCTCTCCTATTCTTTTGGAATTCTGTACCCCAATCTGTCCAACAATCTCAAACTCTATCCACATTTAGGCAATCCCTGAAAATGTTTATTTTCATCGCAGGGGCGGGGCCCGTTCAATTAGGGCTCACGGGCGCCACACCCCCTATCCATGCCACTTTCAGGAAACCGGCGCATGGATTCCAATGTGGGGGGGGGGGGGGCTGTTTTCTTGAATATACAATCATGTGAAAGCAGACTCCTGTATATTTATTTCATTGGGTAGTTATTGTAAACACAGCTACAATTTATTCAGTAAAAATTCTCAACTCTTTTAGTAATGTAACCCCTATGTCTCAGGGAATCGCAGTCTTAATTTGTTGACGCACATTTTATTGTACAACTGTCCATAGTTGCTTACCTGGTCATTTTAAAAAGCTGTAACTGTCCACATCAATTTTGTGTTTGAGTATCCTTAAATAAATATGGCCTGCTGTGCCTAACATTGCTTTACTACTGCAATTACATCAAACTAACAGTAAATCTCCTAAGCACATGTTGTTTGGTCCCTCCAAACTGATAGAAAAGTTGTAATATAGGACAGTGTTTCTCAATAGTCAAGACACACTTTAAAATTCTGCACAATCTTGAGGCACCCCATTCTAAAATGTAAAAAACTAAACTAATAGTTCTTCACAATGCAACAACATCCATTTACATAGGACACCCAATGTTTGAGGCGATTTCTTCTTCCACAGTAAATACACCTTTGCACACTGATACTGACTAGTATTTCAACGTTTCTCTTCTCCCTCAGTTTCTCTCCCTCACTCGGCTAATGTGACCCCAGTGCTGATGGAGAGGTGAAGGGGATGGGCAAACAAGGATGCTGTACAGGCACCCGTTGTCCTCCTTATACACTAATGAAGTCATCGTTTGTTATGACGCCGGTGGCTAGACGGTTGTAATGGTGCACAATGAAAACCTGTTGTTTTGTTTAACTAAAAGGCAGGCTTAACTCACCGACCAGCTTGTAGGCTGCCATAGCTGAACTCCTTTTGAAAATGCTGGCTAGTTGGTTATTATGTTAGTCCAATAGCTTCAGTCTCTTACTCAGAAGTTCTAACTTTACTGATTGAATCCTTGTTCAGGCAACTTGCATTTTTCAGGAGGTCATCTATGGCACTCTACATATTTTCTACCTTTACAGGTAAGTAGGAGCAAGGGGGTATAATTGTCATCTGGTTCTTCTGTCTCTTAGATACCATAACTGGCATTCTTTCTGCACAGTAATTTTCAACGTCACCCACCTTTTGCAGGCGTTACAGGAAGTATCACTCTGACTGTTGGATATTTTTTTTAATTTACATTAAGAAAATGGCAGCTGAAGGAGGCAGACATGGCAGTTAGCTTGGAGGCAGAATTGGGAGCTACAAGTAAGGTCACAGCTGTACCCCTGCGAGATTTAATAAGCCAGTTGGTAATTCCGCCTTCTGTCATCTAACATTGGGCGGGTTGCCCTCTTAATGCATTTTGTTATGGAAATATTGTGAAAACATATTGTGCCATAACCTAGTTTTGCTCTCCCACAAGGAGCTAAAAATGCATAAAATGTCCATGTGTTTCCAAAAACATGATTTGCTAGAACATTTGCTTTATGTCAGATGATAACCTAACACAGAGGAAAAACATGAATTTCACAAGAAAGCGTTCTTTCTTTTATAGCGCGGCTTCCTTCCATCTCCCTCCCTCCCCACATGACTTTCACTTTTTGTTAGACCAAAAGGAATCCAGACAGCAAGTATGTAAATTGATAACATGTATAGGCTGATGCCAGTTGTCTCTTCTACTTTAGCTTCCACTTAATCACATTGAAACGGTCAATGAATGTTTATTTTATAGTGAGTTACTTCAGCATGGAAAGGCCATAAATCGCGGCATGGCTTCTAGAACATTGGCTGTAAAAAAATAAATAAATACTTTTAATGTTTATAGCCATTATTCTGTATTTACCGCTGCCAGCCTATGAAAAATCGAAAAAGAAATTCTGGTGCAGTTGTGACTTTGTAGGGGGGATCCTACATCCAAGACCCTGGATAGATTGTTGTGACATATATTAGCTTTTCGAGTTGGAATTTTGAAGTGTCTCCATGTTTGCTTCAGGCCTTTGATGAAATTGCTGTTCCAGAAAGATCTTTTGTTATTAAAAGCTTCAGCATGAAGGAGATCAGGCTATGATGACGACTTTGCCCCATGTCCTTGTTCATTAACATCATTTGTGAGTTATGGGGCTTCTGATGGTAAGGATGCGCATGTTATATCAGTGTAGAGAGCTCATTTAGAAAGATGAGCTTCCTCATGCTTCTTATGGCCCATTATTTAAGTGTACTGCATGTTTTTCATGCTCCTTTTTATTCAGGGCTTTACCCATAGCAGTAGCAACCATGCAACTGCCACGGGTCCAAAGCCAGTTGGGGGCACAGAGCTGTCCTTATAATGATTTATGCAGGTAGCAATGGCATTTGGCTCAAATGTGTATATACAGTTCCTTGAAAAAGTATTCATACCCCTTGAAATCATCCTTTTATTATATCATGTTATAACAAAAAACATAAATGTATTTTATGTGATAGACCAACTCAAAGTGGAACAAAAATGTAAAGTGGAAGGAAAATAATGAATGTTTTTCTTTTTTTTTTACAATTTTTTTTATAAATATCTTAAAAGTGTGGGGTACATTTGTATTCAGCCCCCCGAGTAAATACTTTGTAGAATCACCTTTCACTGCAATTACTGCTGCAAGTCTTTTTGGGTATATCTACCAGCTCAAGCTCTGTCCGATTGGATGGAGAACATCTGTGAACAGCAATTTTCAAGTCTTTCCACAGATTCTCAATTGGATTTAGGTCTGGACTTTGACTCGGCCATTCCAACACGTATGCTTTGATCTAAACCATTCCATTGTAGCTCTGGCTGTATATTTAGGGTCCTCTGCCCCATTCTCAAGTCTTTTGCAGACTCTAACAGGTTTTCTTTTAAGATTGCCCTGTATTTGGCTCCATCCATATTCCCATCAACTCTGACCATTTTCCAATTTTCCATGTCCCTGCTAAAGGCATCCCCACAACATGATGCTGCCACCACCATGTTTCACGGTGGGGATGGTGTGTTCAGGGTGTGTTTTTGCTTTTAATCCAAAAAGTTAAATTTTTGTCTCATCTGAACAGAGCACCTTCTTCCACATCTTTGCTGGTTTGCTGTGTCTTCCACATTGCTTCTCGCAAACTTCAAATGGGACTTCTTATGGCTTTCTTTTAACAATGGCTTTCTTCTTGCCACACTTATACAAAAGCCAGATTTGTGGAGTGCACGACTAATAGTTGTCCTGTGGACAGATTCTCCCACCTGAGCTGTGGATCTCTGCGGCTCCTCCAGAGTTACCATGAGCCTTTTAGAAACAACACAATGTTCCAAGAGCTGAGCCCTATAGAGAATCTCACTGTCCACTGCCCAGGGGCCAATCCGATGCAGCCATCAATAAAAGCACACACAGTGACTGAGGTTGTAAATGGAAATGAGAAAGCGCTATCAGGGTATCAGTGGGAACATGAAACCTCCAGTAATTTAATGTCAAGCCAATAGTGAAGGCTAAAAGTAGTTTATTGGAACAAAGATAAATAAACCATTGAAGATGATACAATACCAAGCCAGTGTAGATGAATGTTGATGGGCTAACGTCCGCTGGGTCCGGGAGGCAGGAAGGTAGGAATAATCCACTGTTGTGCAACAACTGACTGCTGGTGTAGGACTGTGGACACTCGGGAGCCGACACTGAGGCGGAAGGGCCGGACCAAAGGGAGCTGCCAATCAGACCAGCCTGCAACGCAGGGAGAGCTTGTTGCCGTGGCATAGAGGGAGGCATTACTGGACTTCTGAATGGACTTTGCTTCTCCTGGATTTAGCAAAAGTCCAGTTGTTTGATTTGATTGGCAGCTCCCTCCGGTCCGGCCCTTCCGCCTTGGCGTCGTGGTGACATCACACGGGAGCGCTGGCGGACCACGGCTCGGCTCCCGCGCATCCATGGCCCTACACCAGTGGTTGGTTGTTGCACAATGGTGGATTATTCCTACCTTCCTGCTTACTGGACCCAGCGGATGTTGGCCCATTATCTGCAATGGTTTATCTGTCTTTGTTCCAATAAACTACTTTTAGCCTTCACTATTGGCTTGACATTGAATTACTGGATATTCCATGTTCCCACTGATATCCTGATAGCACCATTTACAACCATGGGCCTCTTGGCTGCTTCTCTGATTAATGCTCTTGCCTCACCTGTCAGTTTAGGGGAACTGCCATGTCTTGGTAGGTTTGCATTTGTGCCATACTCTTTCCATTATCGGATGATGGATTGAACAGTGCTTCGTGAGATGGTCAAAGCTTTGGAAAAAAAATTATAACGTAATCCTGCTTTAAACTTCTCCACAACTTTATCCCTGACCTGTCTGGTGTGTTCCGTGGCCTTCATCATGCTGTTTGTTCACTAAGGTTCTCTAACAAACCTGTAAAGGCTTCGAAGAACAGCTGTATTTATACTGAGATTCAATTAGACACAGGTGGGCTATATTTACTAATTAGGTGTTTTCTGAAGGCAATTGGTTCCACTAGATTTTAGTTAGGGGTGTCAGAGTAGAGGGGGCTGAATACAAATGCACGCCACACTTTTCAGATATTTGTTTGTAAAAAAAAAATTGAAAACCATTCATAATTTTCCTTACACTTGACAATTATGTGCCACTTTGTGTTGATCTATCACATAAAGTCCCCAAAAAATACATTTACATTTTTGGTTGTAACATGACAAAATGTGGCCAATTTCAAGGGATATGAATACTTTTTTTTTCAAGGTACTGTATATACATATTAAAGGTTCTTAATGGCTTGGAAAGATTTTGTTAAGACTTATAGTTTAAATGGGTAATTTTAAGTTTTCTTTTTTGTTTTTCGTTTTCTTTCAGTCAAAAGTTTACACACGAACACCCACCCTGTACCTGGATTTTAAAATAGAAAAAGGAGGAAAGCATATTCAGAAGGTGCTTAAAGGTAAGCAATCATAAATAAAAAAAAATAAAAAAAAACTACTTACTATAAACTGCAAATTTTTCATGATTTGTTTTTTTTTTCTCATGTTGACATTTTTATTCAGCAGCAAGAAGTGTTCTGTAATTGAAACAATAACTTCTAAATAGTATACTGATATCTTAATGAACTTTAATAGATCAATGAAGGAGACCTAGTTCATCAATGTGTAGGACAAGACCTATGTTACAATGCGTAACTGAAGCTTAAAGAGGAAGTAAAGTCTTATTTTGTACTTGTACCTACAGGTAAGCCTATAATGAGGCTTACCTGTAGGCACTGTGAGTTTCTCCAAAACGTACACAGTTTAGGAGATATTCTGAGTGCATGCAGCCGATGATGTCCTCGGCGCATGCGCTCTGAAGGTCTGCCTTACTGTGTCGCATCTTAAGAGCCCGTTTTGCAAAATGGCGGCTCCCACGCACATGCGTGGAAGTGACGTCATCACGGCTCCACCAAAAAAAGAAAGGAAGTGACTGGCACAAAACACAATGTGATCATGAACCTGGAAGCCCTGTAAGTAGACACATGTACACATGAGCAACATCGCGGCTCCGGCCACTCACAGTGCCAGAGCCCGCGAACACGGAAGAAACACTGGGGAAGATGTCAGACGTCTCATCGGTGTGCGGGCGCCGCTGGAGGGCTTTATTCTAAGGTAAGTAGTTCATAATGAGCTGATATGCGATGCATAATAGCTCATTATGCATATGTCTTACAGGTATTTTTTATTTATTTTATTTACCCCAGGGTTTGCAACCTCTTTAACGTTAGGCCCTGGGCTATCCCCCCTCCAAATCGACCCCCACCGCCCTTGTGGCTCCCACTGGCTATATTTAAATTTTCAATGTTTAGGTTTTTACTAGATATTTGCGTAGTTTTAATCCTTGTGTTTGTTTGCCTTATCTGACTGACTGACCCCCTATGTCCATGTGTTGCTTCAGATAGCTTGTCTCTATGCACCAAAGAGACAAGTAAACTTCCTGCTTTGGGATACATAGTGCCCAATGCATGCCTTGTCACCCTCTCTGTGTTGCATCATAAATGTGGGAGTGCTATTATAATGAAACGCATCATCCCAAAAAAAAGTGAACTGTGTTTGTGTGTGTGTGTGTATATATATATATATATGTGAATGTTCTGACTGTTTGTGTCTGTCAGATCGAATTACTGTGTAGCTGTTTGTGTTCTGTCAGATTAGGCAACCCGTCAAATCTTGAAATGGAAGTGACGTTCTGTCGCGGCCATCTTGGTACACCCCACACTCTGAACAGTCTGAAGGCGCCAAGCAGACATCTTTTTAAACCCACTGAAGTCTTGCATTTCACACTTATTTTTACCAGTAAACTAAGCTTATATCATGAAATCCAGTATTTAGAAGTCCGTGGCACTGTTTTGATGTTGAATTTTAAAAGCACCGGTCTTGTGTAAGATTGCCAAACCTGTGAGATCAGCAGGCTTGCTGCTGCCTTTAAAATTCAACATCAAAACCGTGTCACAGAGTTCTAAATACTATATTTCACTATATAAGCTAAGTTTACTAAGTGTGAGATGCAAGACTTCGGTGGGTGTAAAAAGATGTCCGCTTGGCGACTTCAGACAGTAAGCGTAGTGTGGCTGAGTGCAGAGAGTACCCAGATGGCCCACGACGGAGCGTCACTCCTGTTACAAAATCTGACGGGTCGCCTAATCTGACGGAACACCTGCAGAGCACTAAACTGAGAAACTCCGGGATTGTGGGAAATATAGTTTCTTCACAGGAAGTGTCAGTTATCAAACTATGGACAGAGGTCATGCATTACCTATGCAGTGGCATGCAGCATGCCTCATGTTTCAACATAAATAGTAAATTCTGGCACAGGAATGTGAAGATTTACTCTACAATATGCTATATGTACATGGCAAATGACACCACAAAATTACATTTTACACAGGTGAAAAACATAAGGTGTAGGAATGTTTGCAATACCTTTTTTAAATTCTTGAATCTTCAGGCTAGTCACTTGACACTGTAGGGTCCTCTTTATCTGTGCCTCTTCTCCAGGCTGGGTGGTTAATACTTATGTACAGTGCAAATGAAGGGCACCTTGGTGGTGCTCTCTTATGGGGAGCAGCTATAATGCTCTGAATTTACAGTAGAGTCCCAAAGCTTTTGGACTGAGTTATGCTGGGCATCATTCAACCCAAACAACTGAGATATATTTTGTGGTAAAGAAGAGGTACACCTGGGGACATTTAAAAAAATAAATAAAAATTAGCTTGGTATTCAGTTTTAAAGTTCAAGCATAATCTGACCATATCATGTCTGCTTGCACAATTTTTGTTCCTAAACAAAAGTGCTCTAGTCATAAAAGCTGTTCCGTTTAGGGCGCTAGTAAGTGTAAACTGTGTAAGAAGAGACACTCATGGACAGACCTGGTGCCTGTAAAAGCAGTAGCAATCAGGCAAGGTTTCTCAGGAACTCTTGTTCAGGTTTGTAGCAAGCTTCCACATAGATATTGGATCATCCAATTGAATCAAAACAAATTCTTGATCAGATGACTGTTATCTAGGGGAAGATTTATTCAATCTGACGCAGCTGTGCATGGTAGCCAATCAGCTTCTAACTTCAGCACTTCAGCTTGTTCAGTTAAAGTGGTTGTAAAGGCAAAAGTTTTTTTTTGTCTTAGACCCCTTTCACATTGGAGGCGTTTTTCAGGCACTTTAGCGCTAAAAATAGCGCCTGAAAATAGCCTCAGCTGCAATCCCAGTGTGAAAGCCTGAGTGCTTTCACACTGGGGCGCTGCGCTGGCAGGACGTCAAAAAAACTACTGCTAGCAGATTCTTTGCAGCACTATAGGAGCAGTGAATACACCACTCCTAAAGCGCCCCTGCCCATTGAAATCAATGGGCAGCGCCGGCAAAGCACCACTGCTTTGCGGGCGGTTTTAACCCTTTTTCGGGCGTTAGCGGGGGTTAAAATCACTCGCTATCGCCCAAAAAGCACTGCAAAAACGATGGTAAAGCGCTGCTAAAAATGTGAACATAATCTTTTCCAAATGAAGCCTCTATCATGGCATGCGTGCATACACCTCATGCTGTAAAGTAAACGCTCACCTCCATTTTTTACTTCCAAAGTATAATGAGGTTAACATGTGCTTTCTGGTACAATAAATGTTTGATTTGGAGAAGGTAATTTTCACGATTCTCACATCAGTGGTTGGAATCCTCTTTTGGACTTGTTTTTGGACTTTAATAGTTGCACTGCATTATTTGAGATTTATATACTGTGTGTGTGTGTGTGTGTGTGTGTGTGTGTGTGTATATATATAGATAGAGAGAGAGAGAGAGATGTGCACTTGATCCCTCTCCACCATCTTCTATGATGTCATCGTGGAGCTGGCTGTGATATCCTGGCACTTGCAAGTTGGTCCCCTGATAGCACATACACCATAGAGTATCTCAAGGTCTTCTGGCATTTGTTATGTGGATATCTCAGGATCCTGTATGCAATGATGTTATTTTAGTCTAGATGAGGATCCAGAAAGTGTGAGAAAGATTTCCCGAAAAAGGTATTTAAAAAAAATAAAATAAATCTTATTGTTAGTGAGGAGGGGGTGGGAGTGGAGAGACATAATGTGGGTGGTTTTAAGCTCATTTATGTTTATTGCAGGTACGTTGTCAATTAACACAGCACTTTACATATTATATATTGTACATTAACATCAGTCCCTGCACTCAAGGACCCAATCTAAGGACCCTAACTCACATTCACACATACTAGGAGCCAATTAACCTGCCTGCATGTATTTGGCATTCATGTAGCATTAGGTATGCATTTTTTACTTGATAACTCCAAATCTGCTTCTTTATATAGGGGGAATTTTCTGTATTTTAGTATTGTATCTGTTAATTGTCCCACCACGATTCTGCAAGCTGTGTTAATGTGTTTGGTTCTCCATGTGCTTGGGACTACACGTCAGCCAACATAGGAAACACTGACATGCCAAACAGCTGTACAGTCCTCTGCCTGGCCTCCACCTGCTGTCTGACACAGATGCTCTCCTATTTATTTGAGGCTTGGGTAATGTCTTCAAGACCGACTGTATCCACACATCAATAAATTAGCTTGTTGACTTGCTGGTAAGTGTATTTATCTGGCCAGGGATTTTTCTTGCTGGCTTTGGAAACATTTATGAGTTGTTCACTTGACCCTCCAGGCCAGAAAGTTCTGATCTTGTCATCTGTAATCTAGTACAATGTGTACAACTAACTGAAAACATAACACAGTAAATCTTGAGGATAAGTAAACCAATACAGAAATGTCTGTGAAGAGAAAACTGGAGAGAGACATAGATAGATAGATAGTAGGGGTGCAACAGATCAAAAAACTCACGGATCGGATCGTTCCTCGGATCAGAGTCACGGATCGGATCATTTTTCGGATCAGCAGATAATAATTGAATTTGCAAAAACCTGTGAAAATTCCACCACCATATTTCCCCCACTGTAATATCCACGTAATCTCTCCCACTGTAATATCCACGTAATTTCCCCCACTGTAATATCCACGTAATTTCCCCCACTGTAATATTCACGTAATTTCCCCCACTGTAATATCCACGTCATCTCCACCACTGTAATATTGTCTGAGTATGGCCGAGTTTTGGCAGGGTATCGCATAGTATCGGCAGGGTATCGCAGAGTATCGGCAGGGTAATGCAGAGTATCGGCAGGGTAATGCAGAGTTTGTTTACAAGTCAAATGACGGAGCGATCACATTATAAATGGCCGCCGGGTGTACCAAGATGGCCACCGCTCCGGAGCTAGGCCGAAGCCGCGGCCTTTCCTAAGGCCGAGGCCACGGAGCGTTCCGCGGGTCACGGGGTGTGCCGATCAGAACAGGGTGACCCATTCGGTTCACAGATCGGCGACGATCCTTTGCACCCCTAATGGATAGATAGTATAGAAACAAGGTAAAAATATTTCACACCTGTTTTACAGTAGCTTCTCAGGAAAACACTAAAATTAAAAAACAGAGGATGCTTTTCTAAATTGGTACTCCTTGTGAATAAGGCTGTCAGATGGACTACCACCACGCAATTGTACTGTGGAATTATTATTATTATTATTATTATTATTATTATTTATAATTATTATTATTGACATGCAGGATTTTTCCAAGTCAAATATGCATGTTTATACCCTGAGCATGCAGCTTTTGACATTTGTCTTGAATTTGAGGAATATTAGTGATTGTCCAGGAAAATCATGGACTTGCAGTCATTTCATGATCAGAGTATAATTTTTATTATTTTTTTCAAATTAGCCTCCTAATATTTCCCTTGGAGTGGACCTTTTCCCCTTAGACACCCATCTCTCCTAGATGCCTTTCCTCCTGGCAGCAGTGTTTTGGCAGAATAAACGCTAGAAGCTTGAAACGTGTGTAATTTATGTAGGCGTGTTTAATTGCGTCAAACGATTGGCTGTGAATTCATTTAATTGGCAAAAATATTAATTTATTCTGGCAACTGAAATTAATTTACACTCAACCGCTAAATGCCCCTAGTGGTAACACATGATTACACAAGCCAAGGGTTTTTTTCTGTCAACTCCTGGATATTGCACAGTGGGGTTTACTTTTTCTGCACGTCCCTGCATCTAAACTTCTCTAAACGTCTATGTGTGCATGGACATATAGGCGAACATGCAGGGGCGTTGGAGTCAGAAAAATAGATGCCAGATGCTCCTCAGAGCAATGTTAAAAAACGTTCAGTGTGCATGAGACCTCAAATCCTATGTCTATTCAAAGATGTAGTGTGGTATTTACCTTTCATGTAATCCCACTTCCTAATTTCCAAGAGGCACTGTCAACAAAGCCAGGGCCTCACAGGTGCCCTCTGGAAAGGCTAAATCAGCAGTGCCTTCCAGGGACTCATTCCCGAACGCGATCTCACAAGATTTTGCTAAATTTTACCAACTTTTTTTGTTACATTGCCATGGCTTCAGCAATGTGAGTGTTGACTGGCTTAATAATGCTCATGTTGCTAACTCCATAGCAATGTGTAATTTAATAACCTAGTTCTGCAAGGCGCCAACAAAATACTAGAGTGAAAATTAGGGAAAAAAACTCTAGGAAGTTGATGATGATGATGATGATGATGAGCCATCACCTTGAGGAGGGTTGTTCAGACATCATTCAAGAGAACTGTCATCCTCTCCTATAATTTAGTATCGATGGTTTAATGTCCATAAAGCATGCTTTTAATTCTATGGATTGTTTTGTAATGAAGCTACAGACCAGGGGTCCAGTAGCCATTTTTGACCTTCCCTTAGTGGAGAACCCCATCCCCTTCCATGTTACTGCTTATTGCAACCCAAAATTGCTGTCCATTATCAATGACCAACCATGCAAAGAACTTGCTGGATTCTTCTTGGAAGAGCTACGCAGAAATGTTAGAGGGGAGACAAAAAATTGCAGCTTTGTACTACAGCCTTCCCTATTCTGACTACACCATTCAGATTTCTTGAAGCTGAAGGGTTGCTGCATAGGGAACAGGGTGTGATTTTGACTAAATGGTGTCAGTGTAATGAAACGTCCCACACTCCGCTTGAGTGCTTTCGTCATATATACCGCTTCTTCCCAGTCTGAATATAGATATCAGATATTCCAACCGATGACAACCACAACGGTAAATGGTAAATGGGGATGCACCGGACCCCTGATGTGAGCCACTCGTGCTGCAATGTAAACCCAGCCTTACTCTTTCTGGCCAGCCCAGAACCCTGATGTAACAGCGTTACATTGGCGTTATTGACTGGGTGCTCTGTTGCGGGTTAGGGGGCACTGACAATCCATACTACGCTAAAAAAAAATGGCTCCTAACTTTTTTTTAACTGGCTCCTAGATTCAAAGCAAATTTGTCAAGCCCTGTGTGTGTGTGTGTGTGTGTGTGTGTGTGTGTGTGTGTGTGTGTGTGTGTGTGTGTGTGTGTGTGTGTATGTATGTATATGTGTATATGTATATGTGTGTGTGTGTGTGTGTGTGTGTGTGTGTGTGTATATATATATATATATATATATATATATATATATATATATATATATATATATATATATATATAATCTCATTTTGTAGTGTACTCTTTGCTGGGTCGTTTGGGGTGTGGCTGTATTCCATTGTTCTATTGTGTGCCGCCCGCATTTCACTACGCACAGGTCGGTGACTGGTACGGTTAGTTGGGCAGCGCCCACCCCGGTCACCAAAGCCAGGTCTTCCACCCTCTAGTAGCCTCCATTGTCATATCATGTTCCACCTTATGCTGGGTTACCTGTCGGGTTTCGGGCTGCGTCATTAACTCCTGCCACTGGCAGCATTAGTGGTCAGTCTTCCCTGGTTCACCAGGTTGTTGCTGTTGTTAGACTTGCTTGATAGTCCAGGCTACCTTGGGCTCACAAATCACAGGGAGGGTGCAGTCCAGCAGGTTCATCGGTCATCACTTGTGAGGTCTGTTGTGGCATTTCTCCCTGCAAGCTTCCGGGGGGGTCTCTGAGGGCAAATACTGAGAATGGGGGGCTGATTGGTGGGGTAGCTCCACTTCCATGGTCATTTCCTGTGATTCCGTGCCTCACAACGGTTCTGTCATAGCATGTTCAGTCATAGCGGGGCTGTCATAACGTGTTCAGTCATTGGTTTAATATACCTAAGCCAAGTAATGTTCCTTGTCAGGGGCTGTGTTGGAATCTCTTCTCATTCTCTTCCCACCCAGACAGCCCCTGCTGGAGGATTTTCAGGCCTGCACGCAGGCCTCATCACTATCTCATTGGAGTCTTTCATATATATTATCTTGGCTTCAGCAGACAGTCATGCTTTCAATTAAGTTACTGGAGGCAGTAGGGGTGTAAGGGGTGCTTGGTCTGGTATTTCACCTTTCATTCTGAAGGCGGTGAGTCGGCCCACTGGGAGTCCAGTGGCAAGTTTCCGATATTGTTAGTTACATTTTGCTACCCTCTATCCTGCGGAAATATTTTCATCAAAGTACTTGTCCATGGATTTGACGATTCAGCACTTTCTACAGTTAGGGGGGGGGGGGGTGTATTAGGTATCCAAACTGATATCACCAATGCTTGTAGCTACTTCCAGCAGCCCTGCCTGCTGGTAGGGAAAGATAAATGGCGCAGCTGTTGTTTCACCACTGGGCTTACCCTTGAGTCAAAAGCAGTCCTTGCTTCGACACCTTTGCCAAGCACTCCGTTGGATCTTGAGTACCTGCAGGGGGTCATGGGTAATTCAATAAGTTGATTTCCTGTTGCTTGGAGACCCTGGTTACCACCCAGGGATCTGCAGTCTGTCTCCGGATGTGTGCTGAGCCATAGCCCCTTGACGGCCCACAAAGTGGTAGGTCCGGGCCAAATGTCATCATTATTCTGGGTTCCACTCTCGGCTCTAATCTCTTGATTGCGAGGTTGCCTGGAGAACTGGTCAGGTACGTCAGACCGTTCATCTTTTGTCTGATTAACAGCCTGTTCAAAAGGGGGAATTACAGTCACTTTGAGTATGCTGAATCATGCCATGAGACTTATTCCCTAGGAGTCTGACCCTCCTTCCCCTGTTCAGGACTTCGATTCGGTTGTCAGGTTACATTATTGGCCTTATCCGCCAACACTATCGAACATATCTATCAGGTATCCAGCACTTCAGACCCCTGAAACATCCTGTCAGTTCATCCATTCCAGTTCATCCATTTTTGCGGTTCACCCTCTCAAACTTCCCCATACCAAGAATAAACAGACAGGCCAGGGGTTCGTGAGAAGTTCACAGAGCTTAACTGGTGTACTTTTGAAGTGTTCGATCTGAAATTATTTTTGCAGGGGCTGCTTGGGTCAGCCCTTGCTCCCTTTCCCCCATGTATCCTCTCACTACAAGCAGTTTGTTCTCAAGTCTGGGTTTTCTCTGAAATTAGGCTCTATCCAAACCTTTACAGGAAATTTATTTGGGTTTTGGGCAGGTTCCAAACAGGGGGTCCCTTCTTATCATTAATTCATAGGATGTTGGTTTACCTCCTGTCATAGCTGATACATACCGGATCTGTATACTGAAGCCATCCGAGTGTGCGCTACTCTAATAGACGGATTGTTAACTACCCTTTATTCAAGCTTTCTTATCACACCTACTTTCGTGTCTTTTTGCCTTGTTTCAGGTATACTGACCAGCTAGGCCACGGCACACCTCAGGTCTTGGTGGTTAGGGTATGCATCTCCAAGTGAAGACTCTGACTACAAGTAAGAAGGCCTGTATTTGTTGGAGGAGTCTGAGGGGTATATATCCACCCTCCTCTGTCTGATCCTGCGTCTGCTCGCACCCACCCATTTCCCCCAGACCTTCATATACTTACACCCATCGTACATTTTTCATATTCATACATTCAGAGTATGCCCTCTTTCAGGCGTACTGACCAGCTAGGGCAAGGTACACCTCAGGTCTTGGTAGTTAGGATATCTTAGACATAGAAGGTGCATGGGGAGCTGAAACAAGGGTTTCCCAACCTCCTCAAGGGATTCTGGGTTCCATGGGCCCCTCGCCCAAAGTGACTCCTGTCAGTCAGTTAGGCAGCTTCACCTTGTTAGCGGAAATTCAGTGCTCTGACTTTTGTTTTTTTATAAGTTTTATCAATGGATCTTTGATTAGCAATCCCATAAAGTGTATTTATTTTATATTTTTATCACAGGCACTTTTATAGCGCCATCAATTTACGCAGCAAATGTCAGATTTTCCTTTTAAAGATAGCAGCAAAATCCACGATTACATTTTTAGACTGTGGCTTTCTAGTCCTTTCCATGAAAGCAAGGTTCTATTGTAGCAAGTATTTCACTGGAAAATTTCGTTTTCATTTTCTGTCCAAATATGTCTCTGAGCACAATACGCAGACAAGGTTTATTATAAACAAATAGTGAGACTGAACAGATAACTTTTTTTGGGAAGAATATAATCTTTGCTGGAGTCTGGAAAGCGATTCATGGGAGATGACTGTGGCAGAGTGTGATAAAAGGAATGACAGGCAGACTTGTTAAAGGGCACCGACACAAAGACCACAGCCAAGAGGCAGACTCTTCTACAGAACATTGAAAATACTCAGGATTCCGCATTTTTATGTTGAATTAGGGGATTAGATTACATATGATAAGCATATGGATATCGTTTATTGTATGCAAACAGATCTTTGACACAGCTCCAGGGTTTTGAACACAGTTCCAGATATGTGTAAAAGAAAGAAGGTAAAATGTAAAGGCTTTTTATGTGTATGTTTGTTCTGTGTAATGGGCCTGGAGTTGCGTGTCTTACTATATTCTTTTGTAGATAAAACGGAATCCTGACCTAGTTTTACATTATAAAACTATACAATGGCAAGGTTCCATGTCAACAGATGCTAATGAGTATATTCATGAAGTACTCCTTTTGTTTTTATTGGAGTAACATATACCTGAAAGTATTTAAATGATTTTCAAATTTGTTATTTTTTTTTTTGCTTGCTGAGTCATGTTTATATGACTCTATTACAGATAAGTATATACAGATTAGTAGTGTTGCTATAGCGGCTTGTCACATAGGGGTTGATTTACTAAAACTGGAGAGTGCATAATCTTGTGCAGCTGCGCATGGTAGCCAATCAGCTTCTAATTTCAGCTTACTCAATTAAGAGCTGACAAAAAAACTGGAAGATGATTGGTTTCTATGTAGAGCTGTACCAGATTTTACACTCCCGTTTTAGTAAATTAATCCCATAGTGATAACAGTAAAGATGCATAACAGGCTCCATTGGGTTCCTGCTCTTCTTCTTTTTTTTCTTTTTACCACTGTTCCCCATGTCCTGTCCAAAGTGAAGTATGTCTAGGCATGGTCACATGTGTATGCTGTCCTCTGCCCCCCACAATGCTATGCTCAGTGGCCGAGCAGCCATTTTCCTGACCTGAAAGCTATCACGTGTTTAGCGGAGGGGGGCACATTAAGCCCTCAGAAATTCAGTATCTGTGTAGGCAACTCTTTAAGTTCCTCCCTGATGATACACAGACTGTCAGTTTTTCCCTCTGTTCCTATCTGGTGAAACTATTGTAAACGAGACTAGGGAGAATCTCTCTAATGGAGGAACCTGAACAGCAGTAAAAATCTGACTGGAGTCCTTCCCCACTCCTATCCGAATCTGATTTGGTGATCAATTTCCCACTCGGCTCTTTTGACCTTTCAGTCTAAGGATGTTGGGTGGGATGGTGATAACAGGTCCACCACTTGAGCAAATTTCAGCCGCATTGTGTATGGCTAGCTCAGACAGGGAACCAGCTGACGGGAGAAGAGACCAAAGTAATTACTCTGTGCTATACATCAAACTGCCTGTCTGCCATGTGACAAATCCTATGTCCGATCTAAATAGAAGACAAATAAATACAATTTCAAGAGAGCCAACATAATAAGTTGCACAACATTAAATGGAATCATATTCTACAAACAAGGAACACTGATAAAAAAAATTGGGGTGCTTGAAGGACATATGAAATAATGGCATTATCTAGTGCATTCCAATGGGCAACAAACATAAAAGAACTACTGTTAAACCTGGGTGGCTAACTTCTAGTGTAAAAAAGCATATTCAGGAGGAAAAAAAATAATAATTTAACCGCCAGAGCTGTTTAACCACCTAGAGAATAAAATGGTGGAAGTTCCAATGTTTTGTGTTAGACGATCTTAGCGCAAAGGTCTTGAAAACACATAATACACTATACTTAATCTTAGGACACACAAACGTAATAATGTACCCAATTTTGGATAAAATATAAAAGAGGAGGTTGTGCCGAGTAAATAAATACCCAACATGTCAAGGCTTAAAATTGCATGCACCCCTGAAATGGTGACACATTTCAGTATCCTATATTTTTCATAGGCGACGCTTTAAAAGCCCCTACAGGTCTTCAGTTTCGCATTAAGCAGGAGCTTTGGTGCTAGAATTATTGCTCTAAGGCCCCTTTCACACTGGGCGGTTTTCAGGCGGTACAGCGCTAAAAATAGCGCCTGTATACCGCCTGAAAAAACCGGCCCCATTCACTCCAGTGTGAAAGCCGGCGGGCTTTCACACTGGAGCGGTGCGCTAGCAGGACCGCAACAAAAGTCCTGCTAGCAGCATCTTTGGAGCGGTGAAGGAGCGGTGTATTTACCGCTCCTATACCGCTCCTTCCCATTGAAATCAATGGGAAACCGCGGGGATACCGCCCGCAAACCGCCGCTGCAGCGGCGCTTTGCGGAGGTTTTTAACCCTTTTGCGGCCGCTAGCGGGGGTTAAAACCACCCCGCTAGCGGCCGCATACCGCGGGTAAAACGATGGTAAAGCAGCGCTAAATATAGCGCTGCTTTACCGTCGCCGCCCCGCACCGCCCCAGTGTGAAGCCAGCCTAACTCTGGGGTGCGTGTCTATATGTTTATCAAAATTGATGTTTTCATGCATAGGTGCCCCTAACGCATGTGTTTACGTTCATACGTGTATGTATGTGGTGGTAGGGAGGACTCACAAATTTTGGGGGTGGAGTTTACACAAGTCCCCTTTGTGATGTTTTTTTGGTGCCAAGTTTTTTTTTTTTTTTTATGGGAAACCAGGGGTCTAAAAGACCCCCGATGTCTCACCTGCCCTCCAAATAATTGGAATTCACTGCAGATTGCACTGCTTAAGGCTGGGTTCACACTTGTGCATTTTCCCTGCGGCTGCGTTTCTCATGCACAGCAACCAATTCATTTGAACAGGCTGATGTATCCACTGAAAACGGTCCCTGCACCTTTTCAGAGAACAAGCCTGCAGGGAAAACGCATAGTGCAATGCGGTTTACAGTGCGTTGGGGTGAGATTAGGATCAATGGGATCACCACACATCAGCTGAGCGGAAGTGCGGTTTCCTGTGTGTGTGGTCGCGGCGGCAAAAAACAGGTGTGGTACCGCAGTGTGAACCTAGCCTTAGATTCTTCCCCAGCCATACAGGATGGGGAAAGTGACATAGGGACATGGCCTGTATGGCTTCAGCAACTAGGAGAGTGTGTGTAAACACCCCATATGACCTACAGACCTGGCAGTTAAAGGGTTAAAAACTATTTCCCTCTGTGCCTGTGTGGGTTTCCTCTGGATACTCTGGTTTCCTCCTATACTCCAAAGACAAGGTTATTTGGATCCTGTCTAAATTAGCCCTAGTAGGTGTATATATGAATATATATGTAAAGCACTGCGTAAACTGACAGCGATCTATAGGTACTTGTAATAAATAAAGCAGATGGGTCCCTATCGGCATTCCAACACTACAAAAAATGCAATAAGAAATGTAAGAGCATGATCAGGGCAGCTAAAATAAACCACGAGAGACACAAAGTGGAGAAGAGTAAAAAAAATCTCTACAAAATTTTTATATCTATTATTAGCCAAAAGGTGAGATTGGAGCATACTGAAGGATAGTTAGAGGAAGTTAGTTTCAAATGCCAAACAGAAGGCAACTGGATTAACCACTTGCCGAGCAGCCACAGTACATATACTGCGACAGGTCGGCTCTATTGCGCAAAACTACGTACCTGCACATCGTTTCATGCAATAGATACTGATGTCTGTTGGCCACCCGCGATCGCGCCACAGATAGGCAGAACGAGGATCTGGCTTTGTAAACAAGGCGGATCCCCATTCTGACAGGGGACAACACTGAGATCTGCTGTTCCTAGTGATCAGGAACAGCGATCTCTGTGTTGTCCCAGTGAGCCCATCCCCCACACCGCACACACCCAGGAAACGCAGTTAACCCATTGATCGCCCTCTAGGGTTAACCCCTTCCCTGCCAGTGTCATTTATACATTGATTAGTGCATTTTTTTTTTAGCACTGATCACAGTAATAATGTCACTGGTCCCCAAAAAGTGTCACTTGGGGTCAGATTTGTCCGCCTCAATTTTGCAGTCCCGCTAAAAAAACGCAAATCGCCACCATTACCAGTAAAAATATAAAAATGATATATACGTTTTTTTTTGTTTTTTTTTACACCAAAAATATGTAGAAGAATACATATTGGCCTGAACTGATAGTTACATAGTTAGTCAGGTTGAAAAAAGTCCATCAAGTTAGGCGCCTAATGACTACATTTTTTTTTTTTCATATATTTTTTTCTTTGCATATGTGTTATAGCAGAAAGTAAAAAATATTATTTTTTTTTTTCCAAAATCGTCTGTCTTTTTTGTTTATAGCGCAAAAAATAAAAACCGCAGAGGTGATCAAATATCACCAAAAGAAAGCTCTATTTGTGGGAAAAAAAGGACATAAATTTTGTCGCATGACCGTGCAATTGTCAGTTAAACCAACGCAGTGCTGTATCGCAAAAAATGGCCCGGTCATTAAGGGGGTAAATCCTTCTGGGGCTGATGTAGTTAAATACATTCTTCTCCTCAGTTTTTACAAGGGAACGGGAGGGGTATCATAAACAAGACTGTATTGTTAATAACGCAGCACATAACATACCCTTGTGGCTGACAGTGTTCAAAATAGATTTATGTGATCAAATCACCAGGACCAGATTCTGCTGTTGTTTTTCAACTTCCTTTAACAGACCAAGCTGTCCAGTGTAAAGTGGCAGCTAGAGTGTTATGGCAAACCATTTACAATCGTCAGCTATTATTCACCTTGGTAAAAGGAAAATATAAACTGCTGCTGTACCTGCTTAAAAGGTGTTAGCTGGAGTTCTGCTTTATTATGTTAGTCACTTATGTAAAGTCCATCATACGCATTTGTAATATTACCCTTAAAATCAGATTAAAAGAGCTGTTTCCTGTGTTTTTTTTTTTGCATTGATACATTCCCTTTTGGCAGTGCCCAATTCCCTATGAATTTTGTTTGACAATCCCTTGTATATTAGTCTTGAAAATGGAGATTTTTTTTTAAGAATTGTCTCCTATTGATTTCAATGGGGTTCAGATTAACGTTTGCAATTCCCAGATGTTTTTAGTCTGTTCTGCAAACGTCCAGTGAATCAAACCCAGACACAATCGGAACATCACTTTTTTTTTAAACTTCTTGCTTTTTATTGAGTTTCAAACATCAAAAGTGACAACATGTCTTATACAAATTAGTGTACAACACTTCATGCGAGTTACATTAAAACAATTAATATTTTATGTGCTCTTTTTTGTGCCCCCTTAGCCCTCCCCATCCCACCCCCCAACTGCACACTACATAATCCGAATGGTTCCAATCGGTCTATTCATTTGTTGGTAATAGAGGGAAGAAGCAACGACGAAGACAGGAAGAGGGGGGGAGACTCCCGGCTTGACTCTATTATGTAGCTGGGAAATCGGGTTGGTAAAGAAGAAGGGGGGGGGATAAAAAGAGGAAGAGAAAAAAAGCTTCAAACAGCCCATCTCACTCAGCAAAGGGCTCCATAAGCCCCCGAACTTCTTTAAGTTGTTCTGCTTAATATACATCATCCTCTCACACCAAATCATAGAGCCAATGGCTTCGGTCCATGACATAAAGGAGGGGGGGTCCCGGCCTGCCAGTTCAGCGCTATTAGTCACCTTGCCTGGTAAAGGCATCTCAATACTGTAATCTTTGTCAAGGGTGGAATTCTGTCCTCCTCGAAAATTCCTAAGAGACAGGTCTTGGCCTCGGGTTTCAGTGTGGTCCCGAAGATTCTATTTATCCTCTCTACTATTTCTATCCAATATCTAAATAACTTTGGGCATTTCCACACCATGTGGGTAAGGTCTCCTGTCGCATTACATCTAGGGCATTCATCACTCGGTTTCCTACCAAATTTAAACATTTTTTGAGGGGTATGTTAAGTTCTATAAACAAGGAATAAATGAGACACCCTTTGTGAGGGGGATATTGAGACCAGGCTTCCCTGTTCTAGGATCTTATTCCATTGTTCCCGAGTTATTGGCCCTATATCTCTAACCCACCCCGCTCTACTCTTTTCGGGACCTTTTCCGCTCTTTATTTTATCTCCCAAGTTGATGTATAGTTTGGAAATCAGGCCTTTGGTTGCTTTCCATTCAACAATTGTTTGAAGTAAGGGAGTCTTTACCCTTTCAATAGTTAAAGATCTAAATTGGGCCTGAATTCCATGTCTGATCTGTAGATAGTTATAAAACGCCCTACTTGAGATATTAAATTCTCGTCTTAGATCTTCAAATGGCCTCATAAGGTTACCATCATATAACTGGGTCAGCCGGCTAATACCCTGTCTTTCCCATTCTCGAGGTCTTTCTATATTTGTTTTTTTCCATTAAATTCTTATTACACCATAGGGGGGTGTATTCAGTCACCCCGGTATAACCCTTTAGCGACTTTGTTGCCTGCCACACTCTGCTCATTAAGTCGCTCGTAGGACACCTATGAGCAAATGAATCGGCTTCCAGTACCTCAACTAGTAGGTTGTGGGGTGACCCAACAATCGCCATTTTATTACTAGGGCTCTCACACCCTGTTCTGCAAACGTCCCATGAATCAAACCCAGACACAATCGGAACATCACTAGTTATGAATTGCAATTCGATTTGCTTTAAAAATCAACATGATTAGTTGTAGTTAGTGAATTCAATGGTTCTTCATTTCAAAGCAACATCTAGCTTTTTAATGAGTTCTTCCATAAAAGTTCTTTCTTCACATTGCAGATCTTGTTATTTTTAATTCCGGTCATAACTTCCTGCATTCCGTTGTTTGTTTTAGATATAGCCTCTTAATAATCAGCTTTCCTTCCTTTTGTAGAGGTATTTTATGTTAGTTACGAGGAAATATTATTGCTATGGTACATTCAGCCATCTTGACACAATTTGTCACCTTTTGGGTGTGGAGGTCACATAGAAAAGTGTAGGAGCACTTAATTCATGTGACCTCCTTGCTCTCTGAAGGGTCGCGATTAACACAGACCTGAAGGAATTCTTTCTTGCTGCTCCCAGGGGGCTGCTTGGCATTTAATAAGACAGCTTTACACTTTGATCATTTTACAATTGTGTCCAAGTGTTTCGTCATGTTTCATGGGTGTGTAAAGACCACAGTTCTCATTTGCTGCGTTTTGCATTACCCAAGTTATATTCAAAGTAAGCTCCCTATAATACTCTATTAGGTCTAAAGAGTCAACATACTATAGTAGCATTATAGTTTTAGAAAAAATACAACAAATTCAGTTGAAGCTGAACTGGCACAAAACGCTTTTATTCAAATATAAAGCTCAGTAGCTTGCATAGCTGCTTGTCCATTGAAATTGCATCTAAAATCAAACTTGACGTTCCCAGGCTATATTCTCTGCAGTTCAAGAATGTGTGAATGTAGAAAATACTGCATTATGGCTACTAATTTGTGCTGAAGTTTCCTAGGAAATATAAGCTAAAGGAACCCTGTGATATTAATCTTGCAGAAACATAAAAGAAAAAAAAGATTTTATAGGAGCAGCTACCACACAAAGTGCAATCGTCACACTAATAAAATGCCTATACCTAGAATAATAAGTAACATGCTCTGTAATTACTTATACAATCTAAACAAAAACAATATGTACGGTATCTTAAAAATGTGCAAAGTATAATATAGCACAACAAGAAAATTGGGACTTTGTATATACACCCAATAGTAAATACACACTAGTTAAAATATCACAACATTTTATTGTATACAAAAAGGATATCCTTTTTGTTTTTGTTTTTTTTTTGTTATTTAATACAATAAAAATGTGTGATATTTTAACTAGTGTGTATTTACTATTGGACGTATATACAATGTCCGAATTTTCTGAACTTTGTTGTGATTCATAAGTTGTAGGGAAGGTACCTCCTTTGGTATATTGATGTTTCAAAAGGGCCACCACCTACATATGTATTCCGTATAATATAGCAGATATAGTTCTGGAAATATAGATCTCAAAGAAAAATGTGGAAAGTGTCCAAAACAATAGCAGTCCCATACACCATCCATTCTTCATGTGACAACAATCTTCAGAAAGTGCAACAAATTTCTTTAATGTGCATAAGGAATTCACACTTTATCCCCCCCCCCCCCCCCCCCCAATGAAAACAGAACCGATGTGTCCTTTCACCTGGTTTGATGGACCTCACTAACAGAAGGTCAAACTCACTTTTTTTAGTATAAAGATGTATGACAGCTTTTATCCTGGGCCACTCTTCATACTGGTCATCAGTCTCTCCAATATAGATGTCATAGAAAAGAAAAGGCAAGATAGTGCAGAACGCAAACCACTCAGTAAGATGGCATCCTAGCTTCACCCTAAGTAATGACATCACCGCCCCTCTGACACGTATCGCCCAGTCAGTTTTCTTAAAGGAATCCTAGGAAATAAGTATGCTCTTCCTCTCCATCCAGTGCGGTATTTTCCAAATCTACATTTGAATTTGCCCCATTCGCACAGAAGGAATTTACATGCAGTTTCAATGGACAAACTTCTAAATGCACTCTTTTGTGTGCACCGAATGCTTTTGCAAACTGTGCCCTGCGTAGCCTTTATGTCAAGCAGAGCTGTGGATGCAACATAAAATGTCCTCCCACTGTAGTCTGCCTGCAGAAAACTACAGGGGGCAGATACAAGACCAGTCACCTTGCACACGGAGAGAGAACAGCAGTGACCAGTCTTTATTACAGAAAACACCTGGTCAGAGGCAAAGTACAGGAGTTTTTTTAATTTTTTTATGCTAGCTTACTGCACAAATGTGAAAAATACACAAAAGGCGCCAATATTCAAGTGAGGAGAATACACATGCCTCTTGTATGTAGACAATATTTGTTTAGCCCCAAATTCAGGGACATTCTTATTGTTACTTGTTACTGTGTGTAGTCAGGCATTGCTGAAAAAACTGATGGAAGTACTAATGGGGCATACAGTCTAAATGAAAGTGTCTGTGAAGATTGTAATATACAGTAGCTGTAGTAGATTGTCAATTTGGTTTTGATTTATAGTGTTGAAGATGTTTCATTAATCATCCAAGTGGCTTTTCTAGTTCAGCAACAACTCCAGTTAAAGGAGAAGTACAGCCGAAGCTTGTTTGGCCCTACTTCTCCTCTGGATCACAGGAGTGCAGTTCGTTCTGCACTCCTGTGACCCGTTTTCAGCAGACAGCGGACTGAAGCTCGCTGTAGGCTAACATCGTGGAGCCGGTGTAGGCTCGGAAAGGATCGTGACCACATGGTTGGGATCCGCACACTTTCCTGGACCGGCATCCGACTCAGCCTTTCCGCGAGCCTGAGCCAGCCCCTCCCTCCCCCTCCATAGCCCAGCGCTCCAATGAGCGAGGAGGGGGGCAGAGCAGAGAGCGGTACTTGACAGTCACCAGTTCTCTGCTCAGGGAGCTCTGAGAACTGAGCTATTGGTGGTGTTTTATTGCTCGGTTCTCAGTGTTAGAGCTGGCGGGGGACAGATGCAGCATTGGACCGATGCTGAATCCATCTAGGTAAGTATGAATCTGAAAAATAACCAAACCCCACACTTCTCTTTTAAATTTGACACACTACTATTAACATCAATGCAAACTATTTCACTGGTAAGACTTGAAGCCAGGACTCTGACTCTTTGAGGCTACTAAATATAAAAATCAATATTCTTTTGCAAAGGCCATGTTTTTCAACAAACGTGATGACATACATCTGCTAGAACCATGGTTGTGTCACGCCAAAGCCCATCTTCTTGCCTGGATTGCACACCATCAAGGATTTCAGTGTAATAAGTGTCAACTATACCCACTGTGTAATATTAAAGTATGCCAAATAGACCCTTAGAAAAAAGGCAAGCCAAGAAATAACTGTAGTGAAATGATATTAGAATATAGTTGCTGTTAAAGTACAAGAATTCAGGATTAGCTGCTTGTGTTTAATGATAATGCACTCTAAGCATTAGAGACTCTCTGCAGCAGCCTAATCTCCAGGAAACAGTAACTGTTGGTAGGGAAAACCCATTCAATTAGATATAAATTCTAAAAATGAAATAAGAAAATCAATTATAATGTGCTGTAATAGCTTTGAGAGCATCACTGAGATGGATTTCACCATAACTTATATTCTTTGGATGGTCTAATTCAAACCAGTCGTACAAGGATTGTAATTCGGCTGGTTCAACACGGACTGGCTAAATTTCATTCCATGTATGGGCAGGAAGGTTGTACAGAAGAATATGTACAGTTCGACTTCTGTACATTCGCCCTCAGATCAATAGATCAGTGGGGAGAATTCCCCCATCAATTTTCGAGTGTGTGGATGGGGAAATCAAGTAAAAAAAATGACTATAGGCTGCCTTACAGTGTTCTTTATAGTAGGGACAGAACATAATTAACAAATGTAATTATGAATACTTAGAAATTAGATTGCAGTTCCTGCTTAGTAATATCTTTTTTAGAAACTGCAGCTTTATCATGTTTGCAGTATCCATTCATACATTTTATCTTTCTATTTCTTCCCAGGGTGGACTGCATTCTTTTACACGTTGAGTGGTATAATAACCGTGGGTGAGTGTTATTAATACAGTTGTTATATATTGCTATTTACTGTTATGTAATTTGGTGGGTAACTATGATACTGTTATACAGAAAGTAGAAAATTGTGTGTTGGGCAGATTGTAGTCAGTTGAAAAAGAGGAGTGCCCACATACATGGACTACAAATCCCAGCTGTTCCACCATAGTCCCTTCATGTTTGAAATGTGAGTTCACTAAATTCATGTTCCACATTTTAAATGTTTCATTTACTCCTTTTGGCGAGAGTCCTGTGGAGCTCCGGCCAGCAAATTTCCCTGCTGGAATCCTGGAGATGTACGAGCAGATAGACCGTGAATCATCACCTCTGGGTGAAGAATTTTGAAACATATATTTGCTTGTAGACACTTGCTACTATCTTTCTCCATTGCAGTATTCAATCAGAACAGTTTCTTAATTCAGTATGTATAAAGAGATTGTTCAAATAGAAAAGGTGGGACTTTTGAGGTGCTGAAACCTTCTACCAGCGTAATACAATCAGAAAATCATAATTTCATGGGGCTGGTGTCTGCTATTATGGTCTGCTGAGCTTGTGTTTTTTAAGGGGATGTTACACCCACATATCATTTTTAATGAAATGTGCAAAAAAACAAATACAGTTTTGTGATTGTATTACTCTGGTAGAAGGTTTCAGAACCTCTGAAGTCCCCCCTTTTCTATTTGAACAATTTCTTTATACATATCGGGATGTGGTATTGATCAAAATCATCTCGACTCACTCATTTGCATGTATTTATTCAGTATGTACTGTATTTACCATGGAATTTAGTACTCAAGATATATTTGATTTAGGGCCAGAAGATGCTCAGAAGAAGGTTGAAAATCACCACACAGCAGTCCTGGATGATGGAGACAATGTCATCTTTGAGAACAAGGTGGGTTTTTAACAGAACAATCTTCTCTGCTAAGGTTAACCTACAACTATAGTCCCTTTTGTCTCAGCTATCCACACATGTACCTATTTAAAGCGGAGTTCCATCCATTTTCACATATTGTCTGAATCAGAAAACCCATCTGCAGTACAGTTATAAATGAATAGTCTTTATTTTTTATTTCTAAATACCCTTCTTTCCTGTATGTAAGCGTCACTTTCGGTATCGGTCGCCTAGGCAATTTCGTCATAAGGCAATTCCATTGGCCTCCTGGGATATCTGCATTATCTATCGGGAAGCCCAATAATGAAATCTTGCGTTATTTTCAGGATTGACAGGTTGCCATAACAACGGGACAGGAATTTCTGACGCCACCATTGCTATCACAACCTGTAGTCAACAAAGTGCACCGCGCGGTGTCAATTCTGCGCATGCACGAGATTGGGAGGTGCATGCTGGGTAGCCAGCTGCACGGAATCCCGGAAACAAATAGGAGCGGGCTTCGGATGCTCACAACATCAATGGTCACTGCCTGCCTGCTGGGATCCTGTGAGTAATGACAGACATAACAATATCCTAATTATATTATTCAATTTATTTATGAAAAAATTGCCTAGGAAACAGAGCTCCGATTTAAGTTTTTATTCTTTCTCCATATACCATAAGTCAGCAGGTCGGGAACCAAGACAAAAAAACCTTGATTGGATCCCAAGAAATTCCACATAGGCTTCACCTACTTTGCTGTGTTGTCAATTTTAGGTTACCAAAGCTATGTTGCCCAATTATTTTATAATAGAGGTTTTGACAGGTCAAAACCTGCCACAAGCAAAAAAAATATAGGATGATTGGCCCCAGCTTTCAATTAGCAGCTGTCCTGTTGTAAGTAAATTAGTCTAAAGTCATCTGATGATAACAATTTCAGCATCTCATTTAAAGCCGTACGCAGCTTTTCATTTAGCCTTGTATGAAGAAGAAATTGGGGTTTATCATAGAATTATTAGATTAATCTTTACTCTCAACTCCTCTGATGGAGTCCTACATATTACCAGGCTCAATGGTTATAACTCTCCAGAGGGGCTAAAATCATAAAAAGTCCCAATTTCTTTTCATTAGATGTATTACCATTTATTATGATTTTGAAGATCTTTTCCTTTATCAGCTGATACCATATCTGAAATTGATAAAAGAAGAAAATGGTTTTATGTGTACTTTACCCAGTTGTCTCTACACATGCTGTTTGTTCGCAGATTAGTGAAAAACCAAAGTAAACCTGCCATGGGAGAATTGTGCTGCCATTAATGCGGCTCTTCTGAAGGTGTTATTTGGCAGTCTGTTATGCTGATCCTCTGGTTTCTGTACTTTCTAGATCATTGTAGAAAAGTTAGAGAAAAGCAATAACTCTTGAGCTGCATACTTGATCTGGGTTAGTGACCCAGAGGATCAGCATGAAAGCCAGTAGCCTAGCATTTTTAAAACCAGTTCAACAATGGCAGCCTCCAGGTTTTCTTTATTACATGTTTCCTTAAAGTGGAGGGCCACCCTGAAAAAAAAAAAGAGCATTAATATTCTTTAAAAAAAAAAAAAAAAACATTTGAAAAAAAAATGTTACCTTATCAGAAATCCCTGTTGCTAGACAGTCTTCCTAATCTGCCTCCTTCCTACTCTGCGGTGATCTTCGGTCTTCTGACCTCCTCCGTGTTGTCTTCTGGGTAATGGGGCGCGCTGTGTTCTGGGAACTTTGTGTTCCCTAACACAGCCCGTCCCATTCACAAAGCCCCCGCCGACTTGCGCATGCGCAGTAGCTCCACTGCCTGTTTACCTTAGTGAGGATGGCGGCGCTGGTACCGGAGAGCCGAGGGACATGTCGGCCTCGGCGGCCGACATCACGGGCGCCCTGGAAAGGTAAGTCTCCTTATTAAAAGTCAGCAGCTACTTTTTTTTTAGCTGCTGACTTTTAAAAAAATTTTTTTTACAGCTGAAACACCGCTTTAAATAATGAGTGTGCTGTGCCTTGACTTCAAGTCTGTAGACCACATGACCATTGTCTAGTGGAACAGTGTGATTGAGTTACTGGGAAGTCATGAACAATTATCAAACAAATCTAAATTTTATACATTTTTACTGCAGGATGACGGACTCGCCCACTTTGTTTTAATTGCCGGAGAGCCCATTAATGAGCCAGTTGTGCAGCATGGTAAGAAATTTGGCTTTTTTTTTTTTCATACAAGGTTTGAAGCAATATGTAAATGTACAAGGAAACTTGCATGTAAGAAGGGCTAGTACAATGAGATCTGGATATAGAGTGTATAAATAACATACAGAAAGTTCATTATAGCAAAGAAACGGAACATAAAAGTGTACAAGACATTAAGATGTAGTAGTAGTAGTAGTAAGCAAGTCCATACAGTTGTTTTATTGAGTGGTTAAAGGACAGTATAGCCGATCTTGTTTGGCCACCTTTACTTTCTAGCTTGGGGTACAGAGATAATTAGTGTTGCAGCAAGACTATTACAATTCCCTGCATTTTTGCTTTAGAAGCCAAGATATCGCAAGGCATTAAATCCTTCTATTGTGTAAGATATGCTGTTAAATGGCTGAGGTCACAGTCTTGGCTTTGACTGAAGAATGAGCCACAATTATTGCCCTATTATTTTTATTTTAGTGTTCAAGGTTAACAGTCTGCACAGCTGTCTGCCATGTTGTTCCATTTAAGGTCACATGATAATGTCTCTGTAAACGGTGTGCTCCAAGTCAGTGCTGTGCCCAACATCTTGAACAACTCTCTCTAAAGGGACACGTTTGAACCAGTGACTATTGACAGTCTGTAAGATATGAAGTACTAAATAAACAGACATGGTATTTTTTTTTATAGTGAGGTCTGCATGGAACATTGCTCAGCAAACTTCCTACAAAGGCCTCATCTGTGTCTTTTAACTAATTCATGGCCTACTGATTTTATACATTGTCATTATTATAAATCCAACTCCCATCCATGGCTGTAGATTCTGGTTTGCTGTATTTTTAGCCAAGTTCCAATGTCCCAAATTAAACTTTCAGTTCTATATATTTTATAGGACTTTACACACACAGGGTATTTGGACAAACAGAAATATCTGATGTTCCTTCTGGGACTTTCTTTTGGCTTATATTGATTTGTAGAATAAAATCAGCCGGCAACTCCATAACTTCAAGTGTATTTAAAGCGGTGTTCCGGCCGAAATTATACTTTTTAAATAAAAATACCCCTATAATACACAAGCTTAATGTATTCTAGTAAAGTTAGTCTGTAAACTAAGGTCTGTTTTGTTAGTTTTTAGCAGTAGTTTGTTATTTTATAAACTTGCAGCAGGCCGTGGCCATCTTAAGTGTGGGCATCTGAAGCCAGACTGTATTTCTTCCTGGATCTCATCCTTGCAGATCTCGTACATGCTCAGTGCAACATAAGCAGTGTAATAGGTTTTAGGTCAGGTTTCCATAGCAACGGCAGTTTGAGAGGAAGTTGCTGCCCCTTCCCAGGAGGCATTGCAAACAGGAAATGATGCGATGGGCCGCGGCCAGGGAGGAGGAAGTGAAAAATGAATACAGCAGATATACAGTCTGTGCTGAAAAAAAAAAAAAAAAAAATATCCAATTTGTTTACAGTGCACAGTTTAGTGAGGGATGCTGAAGAGTTGTAAAAGTGGGTGGAACTCCACTTTAATTTCAAGCCTTCCCAGTGAGTACAGTCAGTGTACAGTCAAGTGTATTTAATTTCAAGCCTTCCCAGTGAGTACAGTCAGTGTACAGTCAAGTGTATTTAATTTCAAGCCTTCCCA
Organism: Lithobates sylvaticus; assembly: GCA_028564925.1. Taxonomy (NCBI): domain Eukaryota; kingdom Metazoa; phylum Chordata; class Amphibia; order Anura; family Ranidae; genus Lithobates; species Lithobates sylvaticus. The sequence continues at coordinate 91,485,791 of CM053027.1, read as the reverse complement.
GTGAGTACAGTCGGTGTACAGTCAAGTGTATTTAATTTCACTCAGTGGAGTGCTGTGAACAAGGCTTATCGCCGAAACTAGTCTGCTGCTGACTGTACTCACTGTGAAGGCTTGAAATTAAATACACTTGAAGTTATGGAGTTGCCGGCTGCTTTTATGCTATGAACGTTTGTCTATTGGTGTGTGGGAGGACACCTCAGCTTGGACACCCTGACTGCAAACTTCCAAAGTAAGACTTTGTTTCCCACTGTTCTGAGCCATCCAATCTTTGATCTAGTCATATTGATTTGTAGATTGGAATATCTCTTCCTATTACCTTCTCATTTCTTCAGTCACTTGTTAGCCCCCATACACACGGTTTAGACCACAAAATCCTTCTGATTTTTTCCGACGTATTTTGTCTGAAACTGGTGTTGCATACACACGGTCGGACAAAGTTGTTGGAAAATCCGATCGTTCCGAACATGGTGACGTTCGTTGCATACTACGGAACTACGTAGAGGCTAGTAGCCAATAGCTTTGGTCTCGTAATTTGATCTGAGCATGCGTGGCACTTTGTCCATTGGAATTCCCTACACACGATCGGAAAAAGTCGTATCCTGCTCTCTATAGCCCTCTATAGCCCACACACGATCGGATTTTCCGACAACATAACCCGATCGGACTTTTACCAACGGAATATACGACCGTGTGTACAGGGCATTAGTATTGGTGAGCCCTTCTTCCTTTTAACCACTTCAGCCCCGGACCAATTGGCAGCCAAAGGACCAGGCCCCTTTTTGTGATTCAGCACTGCGTCGCTTTAACTGACAATTGCGCGGTCGTGCGACGTGGCTCCCAAACAAAATTGGCGTCCTTTTTTTCCCACAAATAGAGCTTTCTTTTGCTGGTATTTGATCGCCCCTGCGTTTTTTAATTTTTGCGCTATAAACAAAAATAGAGAGACAATTTTGAAAAAAATGCAATATTTTTTACTTTTTGCTATAATAAATATCCCCAAAAAATATATATAAAAAAAAATTTTTTTTCCTCAGTTTAGGCCGATACGTATTCTTCTACATATTTTTGGTAAAAAAAATCGCAATTAGCGATTATTGATTGCTTTGCGCAAAAGTTATAGCGTTTACAAAATAGGGAAAAGTTTTATAGCATTTTTATTAATATTTTTTTTTTACTAGCTATTTTTTATTGTGACTGCGACATTATGGCGGACACATCGGACATTTCTGACACATTTCTGACACATTTTTGGGACCAATGTCGTTTATACAGAAATCAGTGCTATTTAAATAGCACTGATTCCTATGTAAATGACAGTGGCAGTGAAGGAGTTAACCACTAGGGAGGAGTCAGTGTGACGTGTTGTGTTTTTTTTTTTTTTTTTTTACAGTAGGGGCGTGGCTGACGTCTGACGTCATTGATCGGCTGTTCTCGATGACAGGGAACAGCAGATCAGTGACAGGCAGAGTAGGAAGCGCGGGGAGAGGTTTGTTTACACAGACCTCTCCCCGTTCTTCAGCTCTGTGACCCGATCGCGGGACACCAGCGGCGATCAGGTCCACTGGTCCCGCGGCCGTGGTCACGGAGCTCCCGACCGGGTCGCGAGCGTGCCGCCAGCGGCGCGCCCGCGACCCCACGGCTTGGCAATTATAGGGGACGTACCTGTACGTGCTTCTGCCTAGCCATACCATTCTGCCGACGTAAATATGCAAGAGGCGGTCGGGAAGCTGTTAATCTGCAGAAGAGACCCTGTTTTTGCCGCTCTCTTATCTTGTGACAGAGGCCCATGTAGTACCCCAGGCTTAGGACTACCGTCTTTCTAGAAATCGGGGCGCAAGACCTTCTTTGGCCTGTGCTGCCAATGAGATCCTCTTTTCCCCTCCTACCTTCTTTTACTTAAAATGTATGTGAACATAACTGTGTGGGCTGTAAAGTCAACCTGTACTCACTGCATGCAGGAACCCTAGCCTGTCATTCTCTATCCTCCCTGATACACCACTTCAGCCCAATAAAATCCAATAAAAAGAAAAGTACTTCTATGTTTAGGGCACAGTTGATTACTACAGTAAAGTGCATAAGTGGGCTGTTGCTAGGCCCAAGTGCTGTTATGGGTGTGTGTGGGGTTGGGCGTATGCAAGCACTGAGGTTTCAATAAGGCATTAGTTGCATAGTACCAGTATGTCTGGAGCCCCACAACCAAATATGCACCTTCCTTAATTACTCTACAGCACTACAACCCATGAAGGGACTTGGCCTCCTGGAGGAGGGTGTCTACTACCTAGGTTACTTTACTAAAAATATAGGTTACATCATTAAAGTGGTTCTAAAGTCATAAGGTTTTTTATCTTAATGCATTCTGTGTACAGCAGCCCCCTCTTAGTCCCATAATACTTACGTGAGTTTCAACGAGGTTGCACAAGAATTTTGACTGTATGCTGTCAATCAAAGTCAGTGAGCCAATAATGAGAAAGAGAGGGGCGGGGCCGAGCCATGGCTCTGTGTCTGAATGGACACACAGAGCAACGATTCAGGTGCCCCCATAGAAAACTGCTTGCTCTCGGGACACTCAGCAGGAGCGAGGGACCTGACAAGCAGAGGATATTGGCTGCTCTGTGCAAAACTATTACACAGAGCAGGCAAGTATGACATGTATGTTATTTTTTAAACAAAAAAAAAAAAAGAGACTTTAGTATCACTTTAGTGTCAAAATTGAGGTGTCTTAACACATACATTGAGCAAAATTATAAACGCAACACTTTTGTGTTTGCCCCTATTTTTATAATGAGCTGAACTCAAAGATCTTCAAGTTTTTCTATGTACACAAAAGGCCTATTTCTCTCAAATATTGTTCACAAATCTGTCTAAATCTGTGTTAGTGAGCACTTCTCCTTTGCTGGGATAATCCATTCACCTCACAGGTGTGGCATATCAAGATGCTGATTAGACAGCATGATTATTGCACAGGTGTGCCTTAGGCTGGCCACAATAAAAGGCCACTCTAAAATGTGCAGTTTTACTGTATTGGGGGGGCCGGGGGGTCCGAAAACCAATCAGTATCTGGTGTGACAACCATTTTCCTCACGCAGAGCAGCACATCTTCTTTGCATTGAGTTGATCAGGTTGTTGATTGTGCCTGTGGAATGTTGGTCCATTCCTCTTCAATGGCTGTGCAAAGTTGCTGCATATTGGCAGGAACTGTAACACGCTGTCGTATACACCGACCCAGAGCATCCCAAACATGCTCAATGGGTGACGTGTCTGGTGAGTATGCTGGCCATGCAAGAACTGGGATGTTTTCAGCTTCCAGGAATTGTGTGCAGATCCTTGCAACATGGGGCCGTGCATTATCATGCTGCAACATGAGGTGATGGTTGTGGATGAATGGCACAACAATGGGCCTCAGGATCTCATCACGGTATCTCTGTGCATTCAAAATGCCATCAATAAAATGCACCTGTGTTCATTGTCCATAGCATACGCCTGCCCATACCATAACCCCACCACCACCATGAGCTACTCGATCAACAACGCCATAAACGCTGTCTGCCATCTGCCTTGTACAGTGAAAACTGGGATTTATCTGTGAAGAGAACACCTCTCCAAAGTGACAGATGCCATCGAATGTGAGCATTTGCCCACTCAGACGGTTACGACGATGAACTGCAGTAATTTCGAGACCCCGATGATGAAGACGAGCATGCAGATGAGCTTCCCTGAGGCGGTTTCTGACAGTTTGAGCAGAAATTCTTTGGTTATGCAAACCGATTGTTGCAGCAGCTGTCCGGGTGGCTGGTCTCGGACGATCTTGGAGGTGAAGATGCTGGATGTGGAGGTCCTGGGCTGCTGTGGTTACACGTGGTCTGCGGTTGTGAGGCCAGTTGGATGTACTGACAAATTCTCTGAAATGCCTTTGGAGATGTCTTATGGTAGAGAAATGAACATTCATATCAAGGGCAACGGCTCTGGTGAACATTCCTGCAGTCTGCATGCCAATTGCACGCTCCCTCAAAACTTGTGACACCTGTGGCATTGTGCTGTGTGATTTAAAACTGCACATTTTACTGTAGAGTGGCCTTTATTTGTGGCCAGCCTAAGGCACAATTGTGCAATAATCATGCTGTCTAATCAGCATCTTGATATGCAACACCTGTAAGGTGGATGGATTATCTCTGCAAAGGAGAAGTGCCCATTAACACCGATTTAGACAGATTTGTGAACAATATTTGAGAGAAATAGGCCTTTTGTGTACAAAGAAAAAGTTGTAGATCTTTGAGTTCAGCTCATGATAAATAGGGGCAAACACAAATGTGTTGCATTTATAATTTTGCTCAGTGTAGTACAGGTATAGGGGCTGTTACCTGGGTTGGCATCAAAAGGAACTAACCTGTTAGTGATGGGTCTCTTTCACCCTTCCTATGTAAAAAAAACTGATGGCAGGAGAATGCTCAAAGATGTGTGCAACTTGTCCTCCAGCCTTCTGAAATGATAGAACGCTCTGTGAGCTGTCCAGCATACCAGTTATTAACAAAGCCAGCACTTGTGTGATCGGAAGCTGTGTCAACTACTCCTTTTATTACCACAAGAAGATAAAAAAAGATACATTTTGCAAGCAGTCTTCAGACTACCATTGTGCAGTGATTTAATTTAGGCCACATTCACACCTGTGAATGGGCCAACACCATTTTACATGCGAGAACCTCAGCGTGGGTTCCTGGCGATTTAGGTGTGTTGGCAGCCCAATTGAAAGAAATGGGAGATTACTGGCTCCCACAGCTAATCGCAAACGCTCCTATGTAATTGGAGTGATCACCTGCAAGTGATCAGCTCTGGACGCAGACTGGTTGCATCCAGGACCAATCACTCGCAGGTGATTGCTGCATAGCGATTATATGTGAGCGGCCACAATTAGCTGCAGCCTCCCATTGCTTTCAAAGGGGCTACCTCCCGCAGCTAATCACCGGAAACCCCCCGCTGAGGTTCTTGCATGTAAATGCTGTCAGGCCCATTTGCAGGTGTGAATGTAGCCTAAGAGGACAACTATAGAAAAAATAAATAAATAAAACTCGGGCTCAGTGTATGGGACTGTAGCACTTACAAATGTCTGAATACAGGGCAAAAACAAAACCAAAAAACATAAACATGAATAATAAGAACAAAGCATAAATACATGTGCTAAAAAGTCCAAAAATTATATTAAAAATCTACCAGTGACTCTAGGTGCTTTAACCACTTGCCTACCAGGCACGAGTACCCCCTTCCTGACCAAGCCATTTTTCAGCTTTCATCGCTGTTGCATTTTGAATGATAATTGCGCGGCCATGCAACGATGTACCCAAATAATATTTTTATAATTTTTCCCCCACAAATAGAGCTTTCTTTTGCTGGTATTTGGTCACCTCTGCAGTTTTTATTTCTTGCACTATAAACAGAAGAAGAGGGACAAGTTTGAAAAAACACAATATTTTTTACTTTTTGCTATAAAAAATATCCAATTTTTTTTTCTAAACAAATTTTTTCCTCAGTTTAGGCAGATATGTATTCTTCTACATATTTTTGATAAAAAAAATCACAATAAGCGTATATTGATTGGTTTGCGCAAAAGTTATAGCATCTACAAAATAGGGGATAGATTTATAGCATTTTTATGATTTATTTTTTTTTACTAGTAATGTCGGCGATCTGCGATTTTTTTTTTTTTTTTTTTTTTTTTTTTTTTTATCGTGACTGCGATATTGTGGCAGACATATCGGACACTTTTGACACATTTTTGGGACCATTCACATTTATACAACGATCCGTGCTATAAAAATGCATTGATTATTGTATAAATGTGACTAGCAGGGAAGGGGTTAACACTAGGGGGTGATCAAGGGGTTAATATGTTCCCTATGGGAGTGATTCTAATGGTGGGGGGAGGGGACTGACTGGGGGAGGTGACCGATCGGTGTCCCTATGTACAAGGGACACCATTGGTCTCCTCTCCTCTGACAGCATGTGGATCTGTGTGTTTACACAGATCCACGTCCTGCTCAGTTACTGGGCAATCGCCCAGTAACTGACACCTCTGGTTGGAGCCACTGAACTAACGATTCAATGTTAGTACAGCGATCTCTCCCACTGAGCCCTTGTGTTCTGATAGGGGGATGCCCCCCACACCAGAACACTCCGATCATCCCTCTCAGCCATTGGCTGAGAGCGCTGATTGGGAGCCAGTCAGCTGATGGTTTTCCAACTGGCCGATGTCGCCTGACATTCAGCCCATGTGTACGGGGCTTTAGCCCACACTGGAATCCACAGATAATGACCAAAATAAACAAAGGAGAAGTATCATAGTGCAGTACAGCTTAAAACATGAATGTATTTAAAATGTATTGCACTCACATGTTCAGTAGGAACAAGCAAACGGTAAAGAGTATACACAGCGCCACCGAAAGACCGGCCCGGGGTGCAAGATGATGTCACAGAGCAGCTTCACACAACGCGTTTTTTTCCCAAACAGGTGTCCTCAGGAAAGAGGATAACTGCCTTTGCTGTATAGTCACAGACTCGAGAATGAAAACATAGCTAAAAACAGAATATATTGTAGCTTGCCAGTTCTTTTTTTAGTTTTCTTTTTTCAGGCTAAGAACATTTCCAGCAAATGCAGAAAATAGTTGTTGATCTTGCCGAAAAATGGAATGTCCTTTTTAGTTCACCATGTAATGGGGATGAAAAAAGACAGACATGTTGGAGGTCCAACAAGTCTTCTAAATTTCAGCTTGACTGGACCTCAAACCACAGCCAACAACCCAGCCTTACCTAGCCTTTTAAATTTACAAGGACAGTGTTGTCTCCAGGGGTTCATTTTTCTAACTTATAGATGGCATATTCCACAGTACTTTCCAGAATACATACATTCAGGCTTCAGGAAACATTTCTTGTGCCATTAGATATGATCTTTATTTACCTTTTTACTTTTAACTTGCTAGGTCCGTTTGTGATGAACACACGAGAGGAAATTTCACAGACAATTGAAGATTACAACTTTTGCAAAAATGGATTTGAAAAAGCTAAAACATGGAAATCAAAGATCGGGAACAGATAAAATGGGCAGATCCTATCATGCTCCGGTTGCAGATAGATACACTAGGCAATCCAGCCATGAATGATTGGGAATTATTGCTAATAATAGCTTAGTTTGTATGTATGGTTTTGAATGTGTACATTACTAGCACATATCCAGGGGTTTTGGAAAAAATAAGACTCGTCATTGTCAAGATCATTCCCAAGTCTTTTTGTAACTGGTCATATAGAGGTTCTCTGCCAGCAAGTTCAACGATTTATAGCCCTCGGCTCATTAACTTTCAAAGAAGAACTGATGTCAATCCAAAGTCTAAGCTCAGCTTTGAAAGCAGCAGTGATGAGACAGACTGGCTGCATCTGATTAATAGCCACATGGATTATAATTGTTAGAGATGAGCGTTCCAGCTCCTCTCAGTGTCATGACCCCTTTAGATTTGTCCATAAACATATATAGTCAAATCTGATAAATATCCGACCACTCAATACTCGAGTAAAAATGCCAGAGTATTTTGTGCAATTAAATGTATAGTACACAAATGTGTGACAAAGTCCCAAACAAAGTCTGTAGGATAGAAGTAGTGCTCCGTGACCCCTCAAAAGCAAAATGCCAACACCGGAAAGGAACCTCATGCTCAAAAGGTGATCCCTGTTGGTAATGCACTTACCACAAACCGGCTAATAAATAGCCTTATTATCTCCAAGCACAAATAGATGGACACCTATTCTGATGATAGATTCTTCATGAGGTACCAGTTAATATATAACTCGATCTCTCCTTATGTTATGGAACACAATCCGGCTGCTAAGAATTTCACAGTAATATCTCACCGCTTCCTGGTGTTGACGAGCGCGGTGAGTCCCGGGATGACATGAGCAGTTCCTGTCAGTCACTACTCGTGTCATCCTGGGACTCACCGTTCTCATCAACACTGGGAAGCGGTGAGAATGACATGTAGTGTGCAGAGATTCAATACAGATACTACTGCTTTTCAAATGCTGTTTTAATCTGATTACATTGTAAGCATATTTTTATTGGTTGCAGGGATGTTCCCTAAATAAAATGGTGTTACACTATATATACATTTCCTCTCTATTTCCATGTTAAATTGGGTGAGCAACCATAAGATATTACTGTGAAATTCTTAGCAGCCGGATTGTGTTCCATAATATAGGGAGAGATCGAGTTATGTTTTAACTGGTACCTCATGAAGAATTTATCATCAGAATAGGTGTCCATCTATTTGTGCTTTGAGATAATAAGGCTATTAGCCCGTTTGTGGTAAGTGCATTACCAACGGGGATCACCTTTTGAGCACAAGGTTCCTTTCCGGTGTTGGCATTTTGATTTTGAGGCTTCTTTACGCTATTCAGGGGTCACGGAGCACTACTTCTATCCTGCAGACTTTGTTTAGGACTTTATCACACATTTGTGTGCTATACATTTGTAGCGGCCATAACCCCTTGAGGGGCGACCCTGACTTTTTGGACTTACCAGTTACCTCCTCGTGGCTTGTCAGTGAATGTCCAGGGGTTCCCAGGGTTTGTACCCAACACCTTTGGATGCTGACAAATAAAAAGTCCTTTTTGAAGGTTTTTATTCTGCAGTGGTAACATCCAACATAACACAGTCTCGGATAGGAACAGAGGGCAAGGGTAAAGAAACTCAGGCACCTTGAACTGCTGACATCAACTGAATGTCTCTAATCAACCCAGAGAGTACCCACTCGCAGCTGGTTGCTTTAATGCTGGATAAACCTCTAGCCAGAGGTATAGCGGCCTACATTGTGATCCGGAAACTTGCAAAAGTCTCTGACACAGAATAACTTGCAACCAAAGGTGAATAAGAACCTTTCTCACAGTACCTGGAACTTTCTCTGTCTCCTTGGTAGTACTGTGGAAGTGTGGATTCTTTAGTGTCCATACAACTCAGCTTCCAGGCTCTTACTGAGATGCCAGCTTGTTGGCCCTCCTCCGAAGAGTCCTCCCCGGTCACTTGTATGAGCTGTGGTGTCCCTCCAAGACTGGGAGCACACCGGGACGCCTTGAATCCTCCTTCAGTTACTGGGCCTCGGGATAACCGGCTCCGAGACTCGGGAACAGACGGATCCCCACCCCAGACCATGCGGGTCTATGGGGCTAGTCAAACTGACCATGTTTGCGGGACGGCAAACGCTCCTAGACCTGGGACCTCTCGCGGGGCTACCCCGGTCCAAAACCAGGAAGCAGGACTGCAGCCAAACCCCGAACACGTGACTTCAGCACCTTAAGTACCCTTCCCCAGACTACACAGCGGGGCCAGACGCACCCACTGATTGGCTCCGGGGAAGACTGATACCCAAGACGTCCAACCAGGCCTGGTTCTTGACTTGTCACGGGTACCTAACTGCACCCATGACCAGGCAGAACCCTAGTACAGCCCAGCCAAACTGATGCCAAAGTAAACCTGTACAATTAACCCTCAGAACCCCATTACTGTTCTGAGGGAAAAAACTAAATTTCCACTTATAGCACACACTTGTAAAAGTGTGACCGCTACACATTTAATTGCACAAAATACTCCTAGTTATTTTTTTCCTTAGGGCTGTTAATGTTGTGATTTATTTGTTTATTGCGGCATCTTTATGTATTGATTTTATTTTATAATAGCTGCTAGAGTGCATCAACTTTTTATTTCCTTTTGAGCGCTGGGATCAGCAATACGTTGTGTTTCTGATATATTTTTACAATTCAGTATCTATTATGCTTTGTGTTTGTTTGTTCTTTACTTTTTGGTACTCTAATGTACTTACATATGTGTTTACGAGGCAGCAACTTTTGCTAGTTGAATGAATGTTCATTCAGTTAGTCAAAAAAGAAAGCAGTGGTGGTAGGAGGCATGCTGAGCCTTCTACCATGTTCATGTTACTTTTTTTTTTTTTTTTTTTTTTAAATCATGTTCTTGTAAATATTAAAAGGGCTGCCTCCACTGTGTGTGGTTATGGGTCTATTTTCAGTGTGTCATATTTAGCAATTAAATGCATTTAAGCCAGCTATAGAACCATTATCCTTTTCTATACCAAAGTTACTTTTATACTTTGCTATCTTATCTACTGTAAAGAAAAAATAAATATATTTGTCAAATGCTATCATCTGTGTATTATTTTAAAAGAACCTAGATCTTGGAAATGGGATTATTTCACGAATTACACGTCTGCCCGTTTCCAGGTTAATATTATATAAAGTTTAAGGTACAGATTAAGCAATGTCTTTTTTAATAATTGTTGGTGGCACAAAATAATGTCAAGAGCTTCTGACTTCATGCAGCATTGTGTTATAGAGATAATTAAAAAGAAGACACAAATCCTGTGGTAGGAGATCATGTTCACCAGACTAATGCCTTGTACACACGATCAAAAAATTGGACAAAAAATACCACTTTCAAAGTGATTGTACGAGAATCTGATTGTTGAGAGCCAATCACGGCAGTTCATGCATAATTAACCGAAGGCACAAACACTAACATTTTTCTCATACGATACCAGAACGTAAAATTTTCTGGGGGAGAGCCTGCAGGGAGCCCACCCCTCCTTAAAGGCACAGGGTCGCACTGGACGCCCAGCACATATCACAATGGCAGCAAAGTCGTCCAGTTCGTTGAGGGGCATCAATATTTCAACAGTACAAACAAATGGCCACTGCCCCCACTTATAACTGGCCTTTGCAGCATGGAGCACATGGAAGGGCACAACATTCAAAACAAAACCAGACACATTGCCAGCTCAACTTTACCGACCAGCCTTCAAAAAAACGAATTATCCTGTCTAACAGTATGCGTTAAAAACAGGGGTTTAGTCTGCATGTATAGCACACAAATGTGTGACACTGCAACTTACCGACGACCAGCCTGTTTGCAAGCTGGTCAGTAAGTTGAGCAGGGAATTTCTCTGGTTTTGTTTTGCTTCTTGTTGCAAAGGCCAGTTATAGGTGGGGGGAGTGGCCATTTGTTTGTACTGTTGAAATATTGGTGAGGGGACGCACTGGACACCTTTGCTGCCTTGACGGGGGTTCTGTAGCTTACACATGTATTTTCAAATGTGTGCAGACTAAACCCCTGTTTTTAACGCATACTGTAAGACAGGATAATTTTGGTTGTTAGCAGGCTGGTCGGTAAGTTGAGCAGGGAATGTCTCTGGTTTTGTTTAGCTGGAAGAAGTGAACATCAGACCTAAAGAAGCAGCTTTGATAAGCAGGGAAACCTCTTCAACATTACAAATAAAGTCCAGCTAAATGTGATCAACTACTACTAGCCCCAAATCCTCTGATTTCCAACATCTGATTACATGGTAATGGTTTGTTCATTTTCATTTTCTGAATTATGTCACACTGCTCTGTAACACTGTGATGTTCAGCTGTCCAGATAGAGCTATCGATCTCAGGTATCCAGGAATGATAAAAGGAGATCAGCAGTAAGTTATTTGTAAGGAATCCTGCAAGGCTATTGGCTATTGTCATCTGCTGTGAGCCGGAATGGGAGAGAAGCCAGAGTCTGACTGCCTTTACTGCCAAGCTCTGTATCACATTTAACACACATGCTTCCTTGAACACTGTGAAGAAACTTTCAATACACAGTTTGGATTACTGCTTTGCCCTGCTGCAAATATATCAGTTCCTCTTCTGCATCCAGAGATAATGTCTTGGGACTTGCTCCATTTTACTTAGGTACTGTTTGGATCTTCTGGAACTCCTATCCTTATTTGCCCATTTTATTGCATAATGATTCAAAAGAGAGGAAAGCGACTGAAATCGACATAAGTCATTTTCCAGCTGTTCTATTTCTGGCCAGTAATTATCTTTTCCCGCAATTACTGGAGTGGCTGTCAGCAATCTGCCTGTTTTCTTTAAGGGACTTTTAACACCATGTACATTAAAATAGGTATCTGTAGCTGCTCTTTATCCAGTGCTTAATTTTTACTGGAACACTGCACGCCAATATGACCTGTTTGTGGGGCGTTGCAAGCATTTTGGTGGTGTCTTTGCATCTTCTTCAAGCATTTGACTTCGACAGTGGACGTGTTAAGGTAAGGACATGTGTTCCTTTTGGGGATCCGAACTGTGGAAGCCTTGTAGGTCTGCTGATAGGACTGTATGTATTAAAGACTGACTGCTCCTAACCTACTTGCCAGCCACTGCCTCTGATCGGCAGGTTATGCTGTTCATACCACGTACAGAGGATACTGTGTTAAAGTAGACTGCTAGTGCAATCATCTATAGATGCAAGGAATACAATTTCAGTTTATTGTAGTCAAACCAGGAGTTTAGTTCTGACCGGGGTTGCTATGGGTTACTTTGCCAGTAGTATAATAATGGTAGGCACGTCCTGACTCTATTAAAATAAATACAAATTAGGTTACTATCACTGGGAAAGTGAAAAACAAAAAAGGTAGAAAATTATTTTATTATGGCAGCAATTACTTTTTTATTTTCTCAGTAGTTCTAAAATCATCCATTTATTTATCTATTCGTATTTTTTTCTAGTATGAATGAGTAAGGAGAGATTAAATCTGATCAGCTTTGGGTTACAGAACCACCATGCAGGGTGTAAGTAGTGGTTGACCATTAAGAAGTACTTGGAAGTAACACACATTTGTAGACTTGATTATCAGAACATTTCTGTATGCTGCCATATTTTGGCAAGTATTCAGTGTCTGGATTAGACTATAGAACAGTTTTTACGGCACATTTTGTACCACTGATCTTACTTGACTCATGAGAAGGAAATTACAGACGTTAAAGATGCTAAGTGACCACATGATGATTGGGAAATATCGAATCAAGCATTATGACGTACTGGTACTTGATACACTTGACCCCTTACTTAAAGGGCTAGCTTGCAAGGTCACAACATGTAGGATTGTATATAAAACTGGACCAAAATCTTTAATGTATTAATTATGGAAATTTTCCACTATCAATTTGCTATTAAGGCCTCTTGCACATGGATATAATCATTTACTGATGCTTATTCTCAGGATCTTGTTGACATAATGATCCAAGTAAAATGTTCCATAAAGACCTTGTATAAATGTGCTGATGAATATACATGCGTACAATTCTTGTCTGTCTTCTTTTAGTTGCCAGTGTTGCAATATATGCGTATACAAGTGCGTATACACACATATATGTGTGTAAATTACTGCACTCAAAAATAACATTTTCTTTTTTTATTTTACAGCTTTTTACTCATTGCTGCATTACTGATCTTTAAACAGCAGTGTGCATTGTTCCTTCAACAACAATGCACCTGGGTTCAGATCAGTGAAAAATATCATTTTATATTCATCTTTCTGTCTAGTATATACAAAGAAAAAAAGCAATGAAAGCAGTATATCCTAGTATATAAAATGTCAGCACTGGAAGTCCAGTGTACTATTCCATTTTCACAGTTTTCTGCAAGGAACTCTGTACCTAGATCTTATCAGCAGGGGAACAATCTTGTAAATGGTGCTCCCCATAATGTGTAGTATTCTAGAAATTGCTGAAGTATTTCCAATCATTTCAATGTTTTGTCTCTGCGCCTCACTTTTATTACAGCAAATGAATACACAAAAACATTTAATGGCAGTTGAGATTATAAAAACATTAAAACTTATGCTTAAAGTTGTTATGTTAGAGTTTTCGTTAGAACTATTATTAGTTAACCATGGTTCAAACATTCCAAAAAACATTCCAAAAAACATTCCAAGAGAAATCCAAGAATTGGTGTTCCATCTGATAACCTTAGATTCCCAGGATATTAGATTGCAGATTTGTTTATGTTTTAATTAAGATTCCACTTTTTCTAAATAACATGCATTTTTTTTTTTATGAAGGAGACTAATTATGAGAACTATGATACAAATTGGGAAATTTATTTGAAAAAAAAATTCTATAAATGCTTCTATATAGATTTAAAGATGATTAAACATTTGTAAATGTTTTAAATGCAACTAGATATAAGTACCTGAGTTTTTCTTTTTTAGTTTCACTGAATATCTGCACAGCAGGTATCGGATTGGGAGAGGGAGAGCTAGTACTCTGAGCCAATCGGGTGCTGCTGCAGTGCATATGTGCTGAGACTGAACATGCTGACAGAGATTAGAGTGAGCAGAACAATGATGATGGTTGTGCAGTCAAGAACAAAATCAACAGACTTGGAAATTGGCCAAGCTTTTCTTGACCAAACTGTGCTGCTGCAATAGAGGTCATAGACATGGCTATGTTATCTGGTAGTAGTGACTATATCACAAAACTGTGCATGTTACAAATGCAAATATGTTTCAATTTAGTTACTTATCATGAGTTTGACTTTTAACACACCTATCAGGGGACTATATGCCAGCTATATCTAAATTATTGAAACAAGATTTCTTTCTCTTTCATACAGTATGAAATATAAGTACCAGGATATGTCATGCCATAGTTATCTTAAAAAAAGGTTCCGCCTGTTATATTGCTCTAAATAATGTTGACCCAGAAGAAGGCAAAACAAAACCCATAGTAAGGAAATGCTTCTTGGTCCCATCAGTGCTTTCAGGTAACGTATTTACTCCAAGGATGAATCCTACTAATTCTAGCCAAAGATGAAAAGAAATGCATCCAATCCACATACTTTTGCGATCACCACCTCCTTTGGTAGAGTATTCCAAAGTCTGGCCACTGTTGTAAAGAAGCGGCCTTTCTATACTAATTATGAAATAATTTCCTGATATAACTGACCACACCTTAGACAATCAGTGCAATTATTTACCAGATCCTAACATTACCTGGGATTGTACCTAATAATTGCATGTAATAAAATTTTAAATATTCATGAAATGAATGCTTTTTTTATAAGGAAAATATGCTAATCTTATTAAAATATGCTGTACAGTTGGCTGCTATTAATAACCCTGCCCTCTCCTGAACTCTCCCAACCTTTACTATGTTCTTTCTACACACATAGCTATTGTTTTAAAGAGGATCTAAACTTAAAAAGTAAAGATCTGCCACCTTATAGGAAACTGCTAGGAGTGGTAAGTGTACCCAAGCAATCTACCTTTTGCATTCAATTACTCTTGAAAAATGCAGTACATTTCCTATGCCTAGGTCTTTCTGTGCATTGAGCCTCATAGCAGTATATCTGCTGTAATAAATCTACAGTGCTGCTGCATCTGACTTTTAGTCACGTAAAATGTACAGTGCAATTTTGTAATGCCACTGCTGTGCTTACTGTTTTCCTGGAGAGAAAGCTGTACCTGGGGACCTGCAGTGCAAGGGTCTCCCTGCTTCAACACGTTGTGAGCTTCTGCATTGGTCATTCTCAAGTTGCTGTGGCTTAAATTCTGGTTGATTGACCACATATCTAATGCCAACCATACACAGTGCGAATTTCTTTCCTGCAACCACGGGTTGCAGGAAAGAAATTAGCTTGATTCTCCCATTAACACAGACAGTGTTGACAGGGGAATCCCTCCTGCCAAGCCATTGTATTCTCCCAACGGGAACCCTGCTGGGAGAGGACAAAGACTATACCAGCTGCTAGCCATAATCGCATGTAAGATCCAGCAGGCTGGTTGTACCCAACTTGATTGATCAACTTGGTACAGTCAGCCTGCCCATACATGGTTCGAATCTCGGCCAGTTCCTGCTGAACTGGCCAAGATTCGAACCATCTATGGCTTGCCAGATGTGCCACTCACAGGTGATCAGCTGTGTGGGGATCATCATGAACCTTGCCAGAGGAAAGAATACCTTCCTGCCTAAGCTCAGAAAAACCAAGGATTCCTTTCTCAAATCTGGAACGACCGTCTCAGACTAGAAATTACAAAAATAATTCCCCCAAGCTCATTTACCTCTGTAGTGGCAAGTGTCCTTCACAGTCCAAGCCCCCTCAAGTCCTCCTCCTACATTACATAAAGTTTTGCCCCTGCCTATCCAGATCAAGGAGAGGAATGACTTCTCACATTTGTGGACTCCTCCACGTTTCAGACAAATTGGTTCATAAATTGGTGGCCTCAGGGTACAAGATCAAGTTTTTTTGCCTCCAACCTGCATCTATCAGAGGTTGAAAGGTTAGCAGATATACATCTGGGCATCAAGGGACTCTTGGCATAGGGGGTGGTAATTGCAGTTCTAGTCACAGAAAGATTTCAGGGGTTTTATTAAACCTCTTTACAGTGCCAAAGAGGGGCAAAATTCGTCCAGAAATCAAACTCAAAGCCATTAATGTTTATGTAATAGGAGAACGCGGGTGGGACTTTAAATGGAGCACACATCAGATAATTGTTCGTCAAGTGACTATCATAGTTTATTTTCTGTAGTCCATGATATATTGTAGAACATTTTGGGCGTCAACCTCTAACAATGTTCTGGGCATATTGCCTCCATATAATCAATCATGGACCGATAATGTATAACAATTATAGTCAATTATGCAATTAGAGGGAGAGCAGAGACACATAGGTACATATATATGAAATAGTAGCAATGGTTGAACCCAAAATGGCCATGATGACCATAAGGACTGTAATACTGCCAATTAGAATGGATAAAAAAACAAAGTCATTAAAATCTTGATATTCCATGCTTGAGATGAAAGGATAATGGCTAAAATCTCTACGCGTTTCACGGTATTACAACCGCTCATCAGGAGCATATATCATGGAATAGTTCTAAAAGAAAACAGAATAGGTTCAAATAAGAAAAATGGTTTAAATGGTTTAAATTTGGTATAATAGATTTTTGGAGGCTGTGCATCCAACTCACGTCTGCACTAACACAACAACAACCAAACCCGGGATGGGAGCACACATCAGTAGTATCCTCAGTATTTTTTGCAAATTTTACAGGCGGATTGATTTCCTGATCCTGTAACTTTTTCTTTGCTTCATACAGGTTTTTGTATCCCGCTTTGTCTGTACCTGTGGGCCCTCAACGGCGACCTAGATGCCGCTGCGTTGCCTGTCGGTGCTGGGCACCATAGGCCAAGATGTGACACGTGGTTTTACCCCCCCTTCCCTGCCTTCGGGCGTATGTCAAGGGGGCGGGTATTTGGTCCCTTTTTACCGACGTCACGCTGTATGCGTCGGACTTCAGGCGTCCTCCTGGCGCTCGTTGTCCATCAACGGCCACACCAGGGGAGATGGTTTGGCGCTAATCGCCAGACGGCTGAGCCGCTTAGGTGTTAGCGTCCCCACTCCCCGGTGGGGGTCTCGCTGGCTGTGCGCCGCCAATTGGGACCATGAGTGTGCTCCATTGCGGGCATCTACATAGGTTTGGGCTACCTCTTTACACTCTTCATTTTACACTGTTTTCTTTAGCACTTCACACACACTTGTGGATTTAGTTCATTCACCATTTTCTCTATGCACTCCTCAACCTACAATATTTTTCTTTTTTTCCTCCCTTTGATCACCTATTTCCTTCACTTATTACACATCTCTTTCACACACCCATGCAGTCACACCACATACCCTCATTCCTCTTATTAGGTCCACTTCACATAGTTTATTTACATACTCCCTCATACTTATTTGCAGACACAGTGTATGCCCAACCTGGTTATGTCTATGGCAATGGACGCCGCTCCTACTGATCACCTTGAAGCCTGTGGACTTGGCGCTGCGGCCTGTTTGCGGCCTGGGACGACGTGTTGCTTGGCCCACTGGTGCAGACGTGAGTTGGATGCACAGCCTTCAAAAATCTATTATACCAAATTTAAACCATTTTTCTTATTTGAACCTATTCTGTTTTCTTTTAGAACTATTCCATGATATATGCTCCTGATGAGCGGTTGTAATACCGTGAAACGCGTAGAGCTTTTAGCCATTATCCTTTCATCTCAAGCATGGAATATCAAGATTTTAATGACTTTGTTTTTTTATCCATTCTAATTGGCAGTATTACAGTCCTTATGGTCATCATGGCCATTTTGGGTTCAACCATTGCTACTATTTCATATATATGTACCTATGTGTCTCTGCTCTCCCTCTAATTGCATAATTGACTATAATTGTTATACATTATCGGTCCATGATTGATTATATGGAGGCAATATGCCCAGAACATTGTTAGAGGTTGACGCCCAAAATGTTCTACAATATATCATGGACTACAGAAAATAAACTATGATAGTCACTTGACGAACAATTATCTGATGTGTGCTCCATTTAAAGTCCCACCCGCGTTCTCCTATTACATTTGACCCGGAATGGAGGTTGGCATCCCTTTGGTGCTAGCTTCAATTAAAGTTCCAAATCTTTTTTCCTACTCAACATTAATGTTTATGTCAAAATCTGAAAGTACAAGATAGAGTTGATCTGTTTGGTAGTGTTATCGCTGTTGTCTTTCTAGCATCTAAAGACATCAAGGATGCATACCTTCATGTGTACCCATTTATCAGGGGCACCAGTGGTTCCTGCACTTTACAATGGAGGGGAACACTATCAATTTGCATCCTTATCCTTCAGTCTAGCCACAGCTTCTTGGGGGTTCATCAAAACGTTGCTGCCAGTTTTAGCCACCTTGATGTCAAGAGGGATACCAATTGTAGGGCGCCTGGATGACCTTCTATTGCTGGTGGAACCTTGCTTGGAACTGGAGTCCAACCTATCTTAAGGTAGTATTGTCTGCATTTGAGAATTTTGTCCTTTCCAGAACATCAAAAAGATCCCACTGAAGATATCTCAGAAAGCAGCATTACTAGTGGCCTTCACTTTGGCACGCCAGGTATCCTAATTGACAGCGATGTCCTGCAAGCATCTATATTTGGTGCTTTATATGGATAAAGTCCTCCTATGTCCAAAACAAATTTTTGCCAAGAGTAGTGTCAGCCATTCACCAGAATGATGACATTTTGCTTTCATCATTGCGCCCCAAACCAGTCCAACCCAGATAAGTGGGCTTTTATTACTTGGATTTCGACAGGTCAGTTAGGGTGTACAAGAATGCCAAAGCTGGGTTTTGGAGAACAGACTCCCTGTTCATGGTTGTGGAGGACTTGCATAAGGGCTTTGCAGCATTGACTGATATGATCTCACACTGGATCACGCAAAGCAAGAGTATGCCATACAGCACTGAGAACCACCATTTCCATTATCAGTACACTCTATCAGGGCAGTCAGTGTTTCTGGGCTTTCCACCATCCACCATTAATTTCACATGTTTGTAAAGCGGTCACTGATCGTCTGTTCATATAGTCACTAAATTTTAGTAGCCAGATGTGGCAGCATCCGTCGATGCCAGTTTTGGATGTATAGTTTTGCAGGCAGCTGTTTGATTGGCCTGTATAGTTTTTCTAAAGACAGTCAGATTTTTCATATTTGGCTGACCCGTTGTGGCACTGCTTTGGGACATCCCAGTTAGTGATGATCTAAAGCAGAGCTGTGTCCTGCAATGAATGAAAAAGAAAACAGGATTTTTTTTTTACTCGCTGTAAAACCCTTTTTTTTCTGTGTTTATTGCAGGACACAGCACCTGTCCCTCTGTCTTGCCACTGCCATACGTGTAAATACTTTTGTTCTTTGCACTGCTGTCTCCTCTAACTGAGTTGTCCACAGCTGTGGAAGGGGTTGTGACCACCAGCAGGGGCTGCCCTGAGCTGAATTTTGTTTCTTAGTGCACCTAGTGTCCTACTCCTGAGGGTGGTCACATACCCTAGTTGGTGATGCTCTAAATATCAACTTCTGTCAAGCGGGGGTGGTCACTCATGGATCGATATTTGCTCAGTCCCTGCTGAACTGGCTGAATTTAGATCCATCTATGGCCAACCCAACCATTTTACTGCAGTCTCTATAACAAAGCAGTACAGTTCAAACACCCCTGTGTATCCCTCAAGTCAGTTCAATTCTTGATGCCAGGTGCTGGTTAGCTGATAAGGTTTGCAGACTCAATGTTGGGTCTACAACAAAATAGCATGTCCCTGCACACTGAATAAACCCATAATTGGGTGAAACAGATTAGAGGGGTGTTCTACTCTTAGTGGAGACCAGGCTGAAGCCATTTTATACATTTGTTACTGTAGACCATCTACAACAGTGTATAAATATATGGGTTTCAGAACCATTTTTAGAAATGTTTGATACCTGAGGAAGAGACCTTCAGAAGGTCCTAAAAGCTTGAATATTTTATATCAAGGTATCCGGTATAATATACCCTTTCAAATGCTTTTGTCTTTTTATATAGATATTACTGTAGTTATATTCCCTGTGTCATTTGACACAGGGATGTAATGATGGGCTCACATGTTGTAGTTGCAGTTTGTAGTGTCATGGCTGCTTGATTTCCCTATTCATTATTCCACCTACCTTGTTCCTATTCACCAGGGGAGTAGGGTTGAGCGAACCAAACTGTAAAGTTCGAGTTCGTACCGGACTTTTGGGTTTTTGGGTCCCGGACTCGAACCTGAACAATTTACTGTATGTTCGGGTTAGAGTTCGGTGTTCGGCGCTTTTTAAAAAGTTATTGTCATAAAAAGTGTTTGGGGACCTGGGTCCTGCCCCAGGGGACATGTATCAATGCAAAAAAAGTTTTAAAAACGGCAGTTTTTTTCAGGAGCAGTGATTTTAATAATGCTTAAAGTGAAACAATAAAAGTGTAATATTCCTTTAAATTTCGTATCTGGGGGGGTGTGTATAGTATGCCTGTAAAGGGGCGCATGTTTCCCGTGCTTAGAACTGTCCCTGCACAAGTGTCATTTCTGAAAGAAAAAAGTCATTTAAAAGCACTCTAAAAGGTCTGGTATGGATTTTAAGGGGAACTCCACGCTAAATTAAAAAGAAAATGGCTTGGAGTTCCCCCAAAAATCCACACCAGACCCTTTATCCGCGCATGCAACCTGGCAGGCCGCAGGAAAAGAGGGGGGACGAGAGAGCGCCCTCCCCCTCCTGAACCGTACCAGGCCACATGCCCTCAACATTGGGAGGATGCTTTGGGGGTCTGTGACCCCTCAAAGCACCATGTCCCCATGTTGATAGGGACAAGGACCTCATCCCCACAACCCTGGCCGGTGGTTGTGGGGGTCTGCGGGTGGAGGACTTATCAGAATCTTGAAGCCCCCTTTAACAAGGGGACCCCCAGATCCCGCCCCCCCTGTTTGAAATGGTAAGGGGGTACAAAAGTACCCCTACCATTTCACAAAGAAAGTGTAAAAAATTGTTAAACACACAGACACCGTTGGGAAAAGTCCTGGGTAATCTCTTCCGATGGTCCAGCGCAGCACATCCTGTCTCCATGGAGACACTGCGGGAATCCCGACAGCCTGATAAGTTCTTAGCTGAGGAGGACAGGGCCACCCGTCACCTGACCCCACCCCCCTCTGACGCAAGGGGAAACCCAGGCTTCCCCAGTGATGTATGGGTGACCCGCCCCCCTCTGATGTAACGCAGGTTTCCGTTACATCAGAGGGGGGCGGGGTCACCCGTACATCACTGGAGAAACCCGGCTTCCCCCTTGCGTCAGAGGGGGCGGGGTCAGGTGACGGGTGGCCTGTCCTCAGCTAAGACCTGGGATTCCTGCAGTGTCTCCGTGGAGACAGGATGCGCTGCGCTGGACCATCGGGAGAGATCACCCATCGCTGGACCCCGGAGAAGAGATCAGCCATCGCTGGATAGCAAGAGTGGATTACCACCGCTGGAATCCTTTTTTTTTTTATTTTATTTTTTTTTAATAAAGGACTTATCCCAACAGTGTCAGTGTGTTTTTTAACAATTTTTTACACTTTCTTTGTGAAATGCTACCCCCTTACCATTTCAAAGGGGGGGCAGGATCTGGGGGTCCCCTTGTTATGGGGATGAGGCCCTTGTCCTCATCAACATGGGGACATGGTGCTTTGAGGGGTCACAGACCCCCAAAGCATCCTCCCAATGTGGAGGGCATGTGGCCTGGTACTGTTCAGGAGGGGGGGCCCTCTCTCGCCCCCCCTCCTCTTTTCATGCGGCCTGCCAGGTTGCGTGCTCGGATAAAGGGTATGGTATGGATTTTTGGGGGAACTCCACACCATTTTTTTTTTTGGCATGGAGTTCCCCTTAAAATCCATACCAGACCTGAAGGGCCTGGTAATTGAATTTAGGGGGAACCCCACGCTTTTTTCTTTTTTTTTTTCTTTTTATCAATGACTGTTCTCTGTATTATGGGGAGCCGACAATTCATTATAGCCGGGAGTGCTTTTAAAATACTTTTTTTTTTCTTTTGGAAATGAGACTTTGTGCAGGGACAGTTCTAAGCACGGGAAACATGCGCCCCTTTACAGGCATAGTATACACACCCCCCAGGTGGGAAATTTAAAGGAATATTACACTTTTATTGTTAACAACATTTTGCTGCCATTTGCAGCCCTCTAGCCCTTTCCATTACTTTTTTAGAGCAATTTTAGTCCTCAAAAGTTTGGGTCCCCATTGACTTCAATTGGGTTCAGGTTCGGGGTCAAGTTCGGTCCCGAACTCGAACTTTTTTCCGAAGTTTGGCCGAACCCGTCCAACCCGAACATCCAGGTGTCCGCTCAACTCTACAGGAGAGCGTTCTTGTACTTTTGTCACATGCATGCCTAGCCATTTTTCTGTATTTCATCACAAATGTTTTATGTAACAAACATCTCTTCTAAATAGTAAGCTCTGTTAATTACTCTCACCTGCACCAGCACTAGACCGAGAGACCCAGGGACTGTGGGATATGTAGTTCCTGCATTAATCAACTTTCAGCACAGTACAAGACTGCTATTGTTTTGTATACTATACTATACTAAATATATTTTTTTCACGCTATTATTTTATATTCATATGATGAAATGGAAAAATTATTCCTTTTACCCCAACATGTCCTGAGTGTATACATAACCTTTGCAGACAAGTCATTCTGACATGTAAAGCCTGGGATTTTATTGTGCCCACGGTGCTCTGTGCACCGCGATCATTAAGACATCTGCAAAAGTAAACATTCCAGACATTAGTGATTACCCCACACATTACCAGACAATGTGTCCACTAATCAAAGACACTTGTGTTTAGCTATTGTAAAGAGTTTTAGTTGTGTTATGTGTGAATGATGATAAAATAAAAATATAAACTATGGTGAGTCAGGAAAGAGGAAATGATTAATAAAATCATCTAGGTAGGAAACTGTATACATTTCTAGCACTGCTGACAATGAAAAACGCATTCAAAGTTTTTTTTTTTTTTTTTTTTTTTTTTGGGGGGGGGGGTTAATTTACACCTATCCCCTGAACAGATTAGTTTTCCATCCCCAGGCTCAAGATTGTGTAATACAGTTTGTTATGAATCTCTGAGCCAGAAAAAAATGTAATTCCCATGACATCAACGTCTTCCAATACAGTTTGCCTGATTCGGCAGATATAAATCAGAGCAAAGCACCAATACGTATGCACATGAAAGAACAGGTGCTAGTGCTAGGCTTTATTTTGGGGAATTTAGCATAATCAAGCTAATTAATACCAATAACCAGTAACCAATAACAGCCAGATCACAACTGATATCAGTTTGGAAACATAAGAATGGTAAAAGATAATTGCTATTTGGATGATATTGGCTACGACACGTTACAGTGACTCTTTAAATAGCACTGTACACTGCCATATGACAATTCAGTTATTAACCTTTTAGGATAATGCCATATTTCATTAAAAAAAAATGGTGTTACCTATAAATACTACACAAGCCATTTTGTGGAAGGATACGGGCTACTAATAACATTGATGCCTGGTGTGTATAATTCGTCTTATATCTCCTTACACCTAAATTTGCTTAATAATACATACAGTTCAAAGTAGTAGTTTGAGAAATTTTGCATTGTTTGAGAACAACATAGTGGAATCCTCCTTTTTAATATGCTCTATGACATGGGCAGGTAACCCCCGACACGGGTGCCGCAAGTGGCACGCAAAGCTGCTTTTGCCAGCATTCGACTCCCTCCCCATCAGCAGGGAAGTGTCAGTGAGACACTAATAAATTCCAATTTCAGAATTCCCCATGCCGCACCTGCACTGAGGGGGAGGCACTGTGCCCCCACACATTGTAAAATATGGGAAACATTGTTTGGTTCTCTAACTTTCTTGTAGCTGGGTTTGTCAGCTCTGGTGATGGTGAAGAGATTGGGTGCAGTTCTGCTAGCTGGGGGCATTCCCTGTTTCCAGGGGAGGAGGACTTTCATTGGCCACTGCTAAAGCCAATCACAGTCCTACTAGCCCCGTCCACCATCTGGAGGAAGATGACTCGCTTGGTTGCCACTACCAATCTCAAAGAAGGGATTTCACTGTGATTGAGAAAACCACAGTCGGGTGACAGTTTGTGGAATTACTGTTGAGCTTCTGGGAACTTTGTTGAAATTTATTCCTGAACCTTTGAGTCACTTACTGCTAAACCCCTGCACTCCATGTCACTTTAAGCCACAGCTGGTATTCGGTGCAATGAAAATCACACCCAACTTTTGCTGCAGGGGCCCAACTTATGATCCTGCACACAGGCCCACTGCTTTCAGAAAATACCCCTGACCTGAGCTCATCATTGCGCATCCATTCCAGATGCTTGTATGTGACATCACATACAACCCCTACATCACATACATACCATACATCACACACATCACATACAAGCACGTGGGCTGGATGCGAGAGATGGATCAGCAGGATGAGTGTGCCAGGACAGGTAGATGTGTCTCATCTCTGCTTCCTTTCACCACTCTGCATATCATAGATGAGAAGAGGGTACAGCGGTGGAGCAGATGAGCAGGAGGGTACAGCGGTGGGGAAAATGAGCAGGGGGGGTTCAGAGGTGGGACAGAAGAGCAGGAGGGTACAGCATTGGGGCAGATGTGCAGGAGGTACAGTGGTGGAAGAGATGAGGAGGGGGTTGAGCAGTGGGAGAGAAGAGCAAGGGGGTACAGTGATGGGGCAGATGAGAAGGGGGGGGTTCAGTGTTAGGGCAGAGGAGAAGGGGGTTCAGTGGTGGGACAGAAAAGCAGGGGGGTAGAACAGTTGGGCAGATGTGAAAGAAGGTGTATTGTTGGGACATATGAGCAGGGGAAACAGAGGTGGGGCATGAAAGCAGGGGAAACAGAGGTGGGGTAGAAGAGCAGGGGGTTACAGAGGTACTGTAAGACAGATGTGCAGGAGGTACATTGGTGGGGCAGATGAACAGATGGGTTCAGTGTTAGGACAGATGGGAAGGAAATTTAGTAGTGAGACAGAAGAGCATGGGGCTATGGCGGTGGAGCAGATGTGCAGAGAGGTACAGTGGTGGGGCAGATGAGAAAAGGAGTACGTTGATGGGGCAGATGAGCAGCGGGGTTATAGTGGTGGGACAGAAGAGCAAGGGGGTACAGTGGTGGGGCAGATGTGCAGGAGGTACAGAAGAGCAAGGGGGTACAGTGGTGGGGCAGTGGTGGGGCAGATGTGCAGGAGGTTACAGTATAGGGGAGGGAATGAAAAGGGTCCGGTCAGTAGGAACTTAGGTTTCACAGATCTAGATTTTAGATTATTTAGAAGATAGAATATTTTTTAGGCATAGAATTTTTGTAGCAGGGGAATATAGTAGTGCAGATTTAGGTGGGGTAGCTCAGGATTAGAAGAGTCAGGGGGTAGATACTAGATTTATATTGATAGTAGACGTAGTTTCTAAAATTCTTAGAATTTAGTTGAAGATTTGTATTTCGATTTAGAGTATCGAATAGATTTTAGTTAGTTATAGGGGCAAAATAGTTTAAGGCATATAGTAGAATAGTTTAGGAGGTTTTTTTTTTTTAGAGATAGAATTGGTGGGACCGATGAGCTAGGGGAAACAGAGGTGGGACATGAAAGCAGGGGAAACAGAGCAGGGGTACAGTGGTGGTACACATGGGTTCAGATGTTAGACAATCAGATGGAAGGGGTCCGTGAGACAGACATGAGGGCTTCTATGGGCGGTGGAGCAGGTGCAGACCCGGTACCCGGTACAGTGTGAAGAGTAGGAGGGATGAAAAGGGGGTTCAGTGGTGGGACAGAAAAGCAGGGGGGTACAGTGATGGGGCAGATGAGAAGGGGGTTACAGTGGTGGGGCAGATGTGAAAGGAGGTGCATTGGTGGAACAGATGAGCAGGGGGTTACAGTGGTTGGGCAAAAGAGCAGGGGGGTAAAGAGATGGGGCAAATGTGCAGGAGGTACAGTGGTGGGGCAGATTAGAAAGGGGGTTACAGTGGCGGGCAGATTAGCAGATTAGTTCAGTGTTAGGAGAGATGAAAAGATGGTTCAGCAGTGAGACAGAAGAGCATGGGGTTACGGAGGTGGAGCAGATGTGCAGGGAGGTACAGTGATGGGACTGATGAGAAAGGGGGAACATTGGTGGGACAGAAAAGCAGGGTGGTACAGTGGTGGGACAGATGAGCAGAGGGGTACATTGGTGGGGCAGATGTGCAGAGGGTTAATGTGGTGGGGCCGATGAGCAGGGGGGAATGTTGTGAGGCAGATGTGCAGGGGGTTACAGTGGTGGGGCAGATTGCAGGGGGGTAAAGTGATCTGGGGTGTGTGAAGGTGAATGTATTGGGGCTGATCTGAGGCGGGAGAGTGCAGGATGTTCATTTCTCACTACTAAAGTAGTTTACAGCATTTACTTTATAAAAAATCCTTTTTGTGATTGAGAGTGTGAAGTTGACATTTTTTTGTTATAAAATCGGCACGCTCAATTTCTTTGAAATCATTTTTCGGCACACTGTGCCGAAGGGCTTGCCTACCCCTGCTCTATGAAGTTGGAAACATAACTTCAAGCAAAACAAAAAGTAACATTATGGATCTACTCAACATCATGAAACATTATTACTAAGCATTGCCCTTTTAGATACTTAAAACACCTTCATTTTAGCTGCCCATAACCGTCTAAACACCAGAAATCAGACAGAGTAGGCAGTTTTGTACTGTGGTGTGTCTGTGATCGCGGTCACTATTGCGGTCACTATTTATATGGATAACCTAAATGTTTTATTTCTTTGTGTCATCTTCCGGTGTCATTGATGGCAGTATCCTGCCAATTGGTGAATAATACGATTAAGAAATACCTGACCTCATTGTCAGGAAATAAGCTAAAATGAATCCGTATTTGATTTTCTGTCATCTCAGCACTTCTTGGATTGCATTTTTCTGTGCACATCTGCTTTTATATTGCTCAAGGAAAAATTAAAGGGCAGTTCTAAGGACACATAGGGGGAGATTTACTAAAACTGGTGCACATATGTTTTGATTTCCTTGTAACATAGCGCCATGGTAAGTTTCAAAGAGAACATATTGGGTTTTGTTTTAAGTAAGCTTTAGCTGAAATTCCACTTTAACCACTAGCCAACCGCCCCGCCGTCATATGACGGCGGGACGGTAAGGCTCTTGTTCTGGGAGGACACCTTATGACGTGATCCCATTTAAACAGGGCAGCTGCGCAATCGCGTGCGTGCAGCCCTGTACTGTTGGTGGCGGCGTGTCACATAGACAACGCTCGTCACCAACAGGGGTGAACAGCCAGTGGGCATGGCTGTTTATCACGTGATCGGCCGTGATGAAGTCACGGGCGATCACAGTTGGTACTGCCCCACTTTGCACTGCGCATGCGCGCGCACGTCGGTGGTGCGTGTTCCCGGGAACACGGTTTGTCACCGACGGTGGTAAACAGCCATTGGCCGGCGGCTGTTTACCACGTGATCGGCTGTGATCCTTTCACAGCCGATCACTAAATGTCAACAAACCGCGGTAACGAGATGTTACCGGGTTCTCCTTCTCACACACCGATCGTGTGTGAAGAGGGGATTGCAGTAACATCTCATTACCGCCTACAGTGTACACCAACACACACTGATTGCCCCCCCCCCCCCAATAAAGAGGATCGGTCACCACCCATCAAAGTACATGTCACCACCTATCAAAGTACCTGTCACAGTTCATCTGAGTACCCGAGTACCTGTCACAGTCCATCAGAGTACCCGAGTACCTGTCACAGTCCATCAGAGTACCCGAGTACCTGTCACAGTCCATATGAGTACCAGAGTACCTGTCACAGTCCATATGAGTACCAGAGTACCTGTCACAGTCCATATGAGTACCAGAGTACCTGTCACAGTCCATATGAGTACCTGAGTACCTGCCACAGTCCATATGAGTACCCGAGTTCCTGTCACCAGCCCATCAGAGTTCCCAACTACCTGTCTGCAGCTCATCAAGTTACCCGAGTACCTGTCTCCAGCCCATCAGAGTACCCGAGTACCTATATGCAGCCCATGCCTCGTAGAATATACGTTGGGGTGTTTTCTTTCCAAAATGGGGTCATTTTGTGGGTAATTCCACTGGGCTGGTGCTCATGGACCTTCAAAAATGTGATGGGTAGGAATGAAATGAGATGTGTAATTTATGCTCCTAGAACGCCTGAAGGTACTACTTCAATGTTGTTCAATAGACTCATTCTGCCTCATAGATTATACGTTGGGGTGTTTGCTTTCCGAAATGGGGTAATTTTGTGGGCAATTCCATTGTCCTGGTGCTCCAGGGCCTTCAAAAGTGTAATAGGTAGTTGAGAAATGAGATGTGTCATTTATGCTCCTAGAACGCCTGAAAGTGCCACTTTAATGTTGGTCCTCTGTATGTGGCCAGGCTGTGTAAAAGTCTCACACATGTGGTATTGCCATACTTGGGAAGAGTAGCAGAATGTATTTTGGGGTGTAATTTGTTGTATGCATATGCTGTGTGTGAGAAATAACCTGATAATATGATGATTTTGTAAAAAAAAATAAAAATAAAAAATCTTCATATTGCAAAGGATTGTGGGAAAAAATGACAACTTAAAAAAACTCACCATGCTACTTACTTAATACCTTGGAATGTCTACTTTCTAAAAACTAGTGATTAAGTACCAACCAAAAAAAAATCTCTATTTGTGTGAAAAAAAGGACGCAAGTTTCATATGGGTACAGTGTTGCATGACTGAGTAATTGTCATTCAAACTGTAAGAGCGCTGAAAGCTGAAAATTGGTCTGGGCAGGAAGGGGCTGTAAGTGCCCTGTATTGAGATGGTTAAGGTATGACTAGGTTGGGTTGCTAAAGATTCAGATTAAAGTGATGGCAACTTTTTCTTGCTTTGTGATTAATAAAACCAAATGATGGTGTTTATTTCTGTGACATTCTGTGATACTCATGCAGGAATAAACATGCAGTGAAAACTAGGTATATTTTATTTGCATTGGATATTAGGAGTGGCCTAGGGGAAAATGGTTAAAGAATTTGTAAACCCAATATTTAATTATCCTGATATGTGCCTGCTGTGCCATATACTTGTATGAAAAACTATTATATTGTATTGCTTCCTTTGTGTGAAATGCCTGGTGTTTCTGCCAGTCCCTCTGCTTTTCAATCAAAAACTGACCACGCTAAGCAGGAGAGCACAGTGTGGTCAGTTCTCTAGTGTTGAGAACTCAGTCTGCTCTCCCCCATTGATCAGATTTGTCCTGCTACAACCCCACCCCAGCCATTCACTGGGAAGATCAGTGTACTGTTGTCTCTCCTCCCCCAGCTCTCTGAGCTCCTTATGCAGCTGAGAACAGAGATTATGTGATCACGTATAAAAAAGGTATTTATAATGTATTTTATATCTATGAAATTTTTTAACCACTTGCTTACTGGGCACATAACCCCCCCTCCTGCCCAGACCAATTTTCAGCTTTCAGTGCTGATGCATTTTGAATGACAATTGAGCGGTCATACAACACTGTACCAAAATTTTATTTTTATAATTTTTTTCACACAAATTGAGCTTTCTTTTGGTGGTATTTAATCATAGCTGTGATTTTTTTTGTTGCTAAACAAACAAAAAAAGATGGAAAATTAAAAAAATAAAAATAAATCATGTTTCATAGTTAGTTATAAAATTTTGCAAACAGGTAATTTTTCTCCTATATTGATATGCGCTGATGAGACGACACTGGTGGGCAATGATAGGCTGCACTGGTGGGCACTGATAGGCTGCACTGATGGGCACTGATAGGCACAGATAAGGCGGCATTGATGGGCACAGATGAGGCGACACTGATGGCCACTGAAAAGAAGGCACTGATAGGTGGCACTGATGGCCACTGGTAGGTGACACTGGGCACTGGTAGATGACACTGATGGGCACTGGTAGGTGACACTGATTGGCAGCACTGTTGATGAGGCACTGATTGGTGACACAGATAGGTGGCACTGTGGGCACTGATGGGTGGCACTGTGGGCACTGGTAGGGGCACTGTTGTGCACTGGCAGGTGGCACAGATGAGCTGGCGGCAGCTCTTCTTGATTGGGACCGATGTCCCTTTGACAGTTGCCAGTGATCATCTTTTTTTTTCTCCTCACGCTATCGTTGCAAGGAGAAAAAATTGCCTATTACCGGCTCTGTTTACATCACATGATCAGCTGTCATTGGCTGACAGCTGATCATGTGGTAAGGGGTCGGGATCGACCCCTTCTCCGATCTGTAATCAGCCGAGTCTCATAGACTCGCTGATCACAGAGCACGCTGTGTGCCCCCTGCAGGGGGCGTGCAGGCCGTTCGAACGTCTATTGACGCCCTCCCGGCAAAGTAGGTCTGTGCTGTAGCCGTCATTCGGCTATAGCGTGGATCTGAAGAAGTTAAACTGAATGTGTTGTTTTATCAATTGAGGGCTTACATACACTGTAAATATAGTTTAAGTCCTGTTTCACACTGAATGCGGCTTTCGAATCACAGTACTTCGGTACGATTTCAAAGCTGCCGGGCAGTGCGATTTCATGTGTGGCTTGCCAACATATGTGCAACTTCATGCCGCTCTAAGCAAAGAAGGAAGATATATATTGTCCTACTGGTGCTCAGGAAGTGCTGGCTTGAAATATCACCAATCAGTAGTGTGTAGTATGCTTAGAAACAGATAGATTGGATATAGATTGGATATACAGTAAACCCCCGCTATATCGCGGTTCAGTTTTTGCGGTCCCGGTATATCGCGGTATTTTAATTAGGACCTGTTATTCTGATATTGTGGTAATATTTCCCCATTTTCGCAGTTATGTACTCTATTTACTGTACAGTATTTTATTACAGAATGTAGAAAATATATATTTTAGGCTTTTTTGGTTTATATAATAAAAAAAAAAAATTATATGTAAAGTGATGCATGACCGCGCAATTGCCAGTTAAAGTACCACAGTGCTGAATTGCAAAAAATGCCCTGGTCATGAAGGGGGTAAAACCCTCTGGTGGTCAAGTGGTTAAAGGAGTGAACCTGAGCACACAACGTGTGTGTTGCCTGCTACTGCACTGAGAAGCCATTCAGTGTGTTGCGGCGTGGCCAATTAAACTCTCCGCAGCAGCACAGACTTACCTTTCCCTTTCTGCTGCTCTGTTCAGCCAACAGGCCTGGTACTTCCTGGTTGGGAAGAGCACATGATGCATACCTTGTGACCGTGCAGGGCCATTTACTAAGCACCAGCACTGTCACATGGGGTAACATGCGGTCACACAACCCTATGCAAGCAACGACTTAAGCTGGCCATAGATGGGTAGAATTTCAAATGAAAATTCTTTGGGAAAGAAGTTTTTAACCACTTCTGCCCCGGAAGATTTGGCTGCTGAATAACCGGGCCATTTTTTCCGATTCGGCACTACATCGCTTTAACTGACAATTGCACGGTCGTGCGACGCTACATCCATACAAAATTGACGCCCTTTTTTTCCCACAAATAGAGCTTTCTTTTGGTGATATTTGATCGCCTCTGCAGTTTTTTTATTTTTTGTGCTATAAACAAAAATAACGACGATTTTGAAAAAAAAAAACAATATTTTTTGCTATAATAAATATCCCCATTTAAAAAAAAAATATATTTTTCTCAGTTTAGGCCGATATGTTTTTTTCTACATATTTTTGGTAAAAAAAACGCAATAAGCGTATATTGATTGGTTTGCGCAAAAGTTATAGCATCTACAAAATAGGGGATATATTTATAGCATTTTTATTATTATTTTTTTTTTATACTAGTAATGGCGGAGATCTGTGATTTGTATCGGGACTGCGACATTAAGGCGGACACATCGGACACTTTTGACACATTTTTGGGACCATTGGCATTTATACAGCGATCAGTGCTATAAAAATGCACTGATTACTGTAAAAATGTGACTGGCAAGGAAGGGGTTAACACAAGGGAGTGATCAAGGGGTTAACTGTGTTCCCTGTTTGTGTTTTCTAACTGTAGGGGGAGGGGACTGACTAGGGGAAGTGACGGATTGTGGTTCCTAGCTAATAGGAACACATGATCTGTCACTCCTCTCAGAACAGAACCGGGAAGTATGTGTTTACACACACTCGTCCCTGTTCTGCCCCTCGTGCTCGCTCGTGGCCGGCGGTCATCCCGACCGTCGGCCACAAGCATCGGCACCCCCGCTGTGCAGCGTGCGCGATCATAACAAGGTCCAACACAATCCTGTCTACAAATAGCGGGTAGGAGAATATGACCACTGGCATATTACACCCAATATTTACTGAATATCTTTTGACCTGCTGATCATAATAATCGTGTTGTCTAGTCTTGGATAAGGGATTTTTATTCCTTTCTGTGCCCCCTTTTGGAAGAATGACTTTCACCTTTTGTCCTGGTTAATGATGTGCGGCACACTGAAGTGATACACCTAGGCCGGGTTCACACTAAACACAGATGTGGCTGACAGCAGGGGGTCCGGTGCGTCCCTGTTTCAAGGACGAATCGGGCCTGAATTCAGACCTGAAACGGAGCCAAAGCCACACAGGACTCCTGTGCAATTTGCTCTGCAGCAGCTCCGGAGATGTGTCAACCGGCTCCATTCAGAGCCTGTCACGATCTCCTGTCATGCGAATTGGATGCATTGAAATCCGCATCCAATTCGCACTAGTGTGAACTCAGCCTTAGGGAGTGATATCATTTGGGGTTTCAGTAACTTGCACTGTGAAGAACCCCACGACTAAGCTTCGGGGGGGGGGGGGGGGGGGGGCGGAGCGAAATATGTTAGGGACGTGGCCTGGTCGAAGTCCAGGCTGTGGTTGCCACTCTCATATTGATCCTAGGCACTGTGCAGACTACTTAAAAAAAAAAAAAAAGCAAGCCAATTTCAAAAGCAAGGAATGATAATTTTAGGAACTCCAAAAAAAAAAAAAAGAGTACTGGCCATTGCTGCCGAAAAGATAAAATAAAGCTGACCTTTAGGCAAATATAAAAAAACGCACGTTAATGCATCTATGTAATCAATAATACACCATTAAATGTATTTTTAAATGCAAGTAGTGTAAGAATCTGAAGCGCTTTGGTATCAGCCTCTTGCAGTTGAATAGGTTGGGTAGAATGAAGCTTGCCACTAAACTGAGGACACCTAGTGGAAGACAAAAAGTACTGCAGGAGAAATCTCTGGGTTAAAGAAGTACAGCCAAATCTTGTTTGGCTGTACGTCGGCTGATGTCACAGAGCCAGTCCAGGCTGGAGAAAAATCACAACCATATAGTCTGGGTCTACCCAGATGTCTGGACCGGAACCGGCCACTGAGAGCCTGAACCAGTCGCTCCCACCTCCTCCACAGCCCAGCGCTTTAGTGAGCATGGGGGAGGCTGAGCAGAGAGCCGGTGACTGACAGCAGGGCCGAAACTAGGGGGGCACACGCCCGGGGTGACGCATCTAGGGGGATGCTGCCAGGGGTTCCGTCACCCCCACCCACACTGGGAAGCGCTGCTCTAAGGGTGTCACTGCCGCCACCGGAGAACCAAATAGGAGAGAGAATGCACAGGTGCACTAGCACTGAATCACTCTGCTTCTCCTGCCCGCCAGTGCTATAGAAAGGCAGTGTAGGCTCTGGACTGGGTGATGCAGAGGAGTCCCTGGACTAGGAGGGGAGTACCCCGGAGGCCCTGGACTTGAAAAGTGGGGTTGACAAGTTCACAACATAAATAGGGACATTTATCAAATGTTGCAAGTAATGCCAAACAGGAGCAGGGAGACAGGCCGTGTGATAGATTAATTAATAGCTTGTTTGGCTTTACTTCCCCTGTGGATCACAGTAGTGCAGATTGTTTTGCACTCCTGTGACCTTTTTTTTAGCAGACAGCGGCCTATTGGCTGATGTCACAGAACTGGTCCAGGTTGGGGAAAGATCGCAACCTTATGGTCGGGATCCCTTCACATGCCTGGACCGGCACCCAGCTCCCGCTCCCGCCCCTCCACAGCCCAGTGTTTGAGTGAGTGGGGGGGGGGTATGGGGCAGAGCAGAGAGCCAGAGACTGACAGTAACCAGCTGTCTGCTCAGGGAGCAGTGAGAACGGAGTGATCGCTGGTGTTTAATTACTCGGTTCTCAGCCTTAGAGCTGGCAGGGGGACAAATGCACCTACGTAAGTATGATTTAAAAAAAATTCTCATACCCGGCATCTCCTCTTTCCTGCTATCTGGCCCACATGACAATTAGGCCTCATTCACATGGAGCATATGTGTCCATACCAGTGATGTAAGTAACTGAGTTAAAATAAACTGAGTTACATAACGCAGTTACTTTAGAGAGTAACGAGTAATCTAACTGATTACTTTTCCCCTAATGGTAACTCAGTTACCATTACTTTGGCTTAGTTACCCCAATTACATCTACCGCCACTAGATGGCAGTAGTGTAATTCTGGTGTCCTGCCGAAAAAGACCCCTGCCGGATAAGTACCCCCTGTACTGCGCAGGCGCAGGGCTTGCACAGTACGAAGGACTACGGAGCTTCCGAAACTTGCCGAATCTAAACAGCTCTCAGTGAACTCTACACCGCGCAGGTGCAGTTAACATGTAATTGTACGAGGCGATGCCGCACGCACCTGATGCTCGTGCTACTCTGCAAGGGGCGTCTATCGTGTAAGTAAGGGGCGGGTCTAGTACTACTGTAACCAAGGGGCGCATTTATTATTATTGGTATATATCGAGCTCTGCCCATTAATTTAACATTCGCCCTCTTCTGTAGCCATCCGCCCCTTACACGATATAATAATAATGGACCCGCCACTTGCTTACACGCTATAACAGATCTGCCCCTTGGTTGAGTAATAATAGAGCAGCCCCTTGGTTACACGATATATAACAATAATAATAAATGCGCCCCTTGGTTACAGTAATACTAGACCCGCCCCTTAGTTACACATATAGAAAATTAAAAAAAAAAGTCAGTTACTTTGCTGCGTAACTAATTACTTTTCCAATGTAGTAACTGAGTTACTAACGCAATTACTTTTTGGGAGAAGTAATTTGTAACTTAACTAATTACTTTTTTAAAGTAAGATGACCAACACTGGTCCATACCCAGTGTGATGGCCGTATACCACGTGGGGATGCATGGTGTTCTGTGCATTCCTGTGCAGGCAGTCCAGTCAAAGTCAATTGGGAGGCAGCAGCTGCATGGACATAGTCGAATGTCAAGATTTGACACGCAGACAGTAAGGGATGCATATATCCAAACGCACAGTGTCTGCATTCGGATCTGTGCTCCCACTTCTATAGGTGAAGCTACTGCATTCTAAGTACAGCACACACTTTGTTAAAGTAGTTGTAAAGGCACAAGGTTTTTAACCTCCATGCAGCAGTGTGCAGCAGCCCCCCCCCCCCCCAGCCCCACTTAATACTTACCTGAGCCCCTTCTTGATCCAGCGATGTCCACGAGAGCCTTGGCTCGCCGGGGACTCGCTCTCCTGATTGGCTTTTGGCAGCAGCGGGAGCCATTGGCAAATAAATGACCAGCCTAGAGTGCCAGATGTGCTAGCTATGCCACTGACTGACAGTCCTGAGCTTTCTGCTCATGGAGCACTGAGGACAGAGAGATCAGAGGTCTTTGATTGCTCAGTTCTCCGTCTTAGAGCCGGCTGGGGACAGATGCACCTAGGTAAGGATAATTCTTTAAAAAAAATCCTAAACTTCTCTTTTAAAGTTGAATATTGCAGCAAAAGCAGTTTTTTTTTTTTTTTGTCTTTTGATGGA
The DNA here is from genome assembly GCA_028564925.1 of Lithobates sylvaticus. NCBI lineage: Eukaryota > Metazoa > Chordata > Amphibia > Anura > Ranidae > Lithobates > Lithobates sylvaticus. The sequence continues at coordinate 91,449,751 of CM053027.1, read as the reverse complement.
TAAAACATTTGTATGTCCGCCATTCAGAGAATGTTCTGGTTGTACAAGGTGGAAAGGAGGGCTGTTGACGTTGCGGAAGATCGTGACTCTCACTGTAGTAGCTTAGGCATCCACAGTGGTCACTCAGGTATCAAGCCAAGCTGACCCAGTGTAAGTATGCAAAATATATTATCGCAGAAGTCTTATTTCAAAGTAAAACAAAACCAACTTTTTAATTTAATTTTGTTATAAATGACATTCCATTAAAACCACAAACTAAGTATGCAAAATATATCATCGCTTGAGTTCAGCTTTAACTGGCTTGTCCATGTTTAACCCTGCCTTTGTGTGGAATGCATGAAGTATGTATTTACTTTCAATATTTCATTCTTATGTTCTCAAATTCTCTATTCAGCACATATTTGTCAAGTGAGCAAAAGTCACTCTGGGACATATATAGTAGTTTAAATTAAACTTGCAGCAAAGAAATATATAACAATGGCAAAAAGCGGCATGTTTTTGATATTAGGCCATCTTGCCTAGATTAGTGTCGATATGTGCTCATACTGCATTCTCCCATCTCTCGTTTTTTCTAAAATCGTATTTTTACAAAGAGAGCAAATCAAGCAACAATAATGGCCATTGTGAATTTTTATTCTGTAAGGAAAGCTTTTCTGATAAAAAAATATACTGACTAATCGAGAGTTTGATTCCATGCACCTGTGGCCTGAATAATATGCCTTATAAACAGCTTGCCCTTTTTTCTTTAAAGTGGAAAATCTTTTTTTTTTTTGTCATAATGTAGAGTATAAGATTTCCTACCATTTGAGCCCAGTCTTGCCACAAAAAGTTATTCCAGCTCCGAGCAATCGTCTTTTATTGTTCAGTGAGCTTGACAGAGAAAAACTTTGTCAAATCCTCCCCCTTGCTGTGAGTGACAGGTGCACTAGCCTAAGAGACATGCATTATTTTTTAATTCCCTCCCACTCCTTTCTTCTGCTGCTCTGCCAGGATTGGATGTTCCACACCTCAGCATAATTGGGCATACTGAAGTCATGTGGTTACTTTCCTGTCTTTTCGCTGGATGTTAGAGATCATAGCAGAAGTTCAGTGTAAGAAATACACAGGAGAAAATGCATATTGACAAGGGGAGTGTAGAGGTGGGCGGGTAGTCTACTGACATCACGACTCCACCCACCGAGCTCCAGACAACAGACCCACCCACAGAATCTGCAGTTTTTCAGGTTTCATAACAGACAGAGGGGAGACATTTGACAGTTAAAGATACATGCAGGAGGCATGTATATCCTTATAGATAACCCCTATGGCAGTAGTTTACAAAGGATGACATTGGGTTTACATCCACTTTACGCACTTGATGCTTGGACAGTTGTGCTCTCAGTGCTGATATAATGTATCTTCTATTACAGGAGTCTACAAACTATGACCTGCAGGCCACATGTGGCTCACTACATTATTTTATCAGTTAAGGGGACCTGTGATTGGGCTCTAAAGGTATGGGGGGGCCCCTCATGGAGACCCTGATGTAAAGGGGCTCTAATAGAGACGCTAATGTAAAGGGGGAATTCTGATGGGGACCATGATGTAAGTGGGGATTCTGTTGGGGATCCTGATGTAAAGGGGGATTTTGATTGGAACCCTAATGTAAGGGGGATTCTGATTGGAACCCCAATGTAAGGGGGATTCTGATGGGGACCCAAATGTAAGGGGGATCGTGATGGAGACCCTGGTGTATGGGGGGGACTCTAATGGGAACCCATGTAAGGGGGGACTCTCATGAGGACCCAGATGTTAGGGGGGACTCCTAAGGCAGAGTCTGATGCAAGGAGGGTTCTGATGGAGACCCTGATATAAGGGGGGATTTGGCTTTGTTTTACTGAAGTTCTCTCTCTTAAGTTCTGAATCATAACATGCTGATTCCAAAAAGATCCAAGCAAACCTATTCCTTCATTTATTTCCATCATTATACAGCTTTTTTTTTTGGCCTGTGAATATTTGTAAAATATATGATATAGTCCTTCTACTGAAAAGTTTGGATAGTCCTGTTCTATAACACTGGTGGTCAATCCCAGGCAATGAACTGCATGGACCCCCACAGTACTGACTGCGTGGCCTGCAGCTCTGAACACCTAGGTATGTTGTCAGCCATTGTCAGGAGAGCAGCGCCGGAAGAACGGCCCACTCTTCAGTGCGCATGCGCGGGGGCCCGGCGCTCCGGCGCATGCGCACTCGCGGCTCGGCGGTCCGGCGCTCGCGCATGCGCACTGGCGCACGCCAGTGCGCAATGGCGCACAATTAGTGTCCCCTGGCGCCTATAAAAGCTGCCTGACGCACAGGCACTTTGCTGGTCTGTCTTTCCAGCTTAGTGCCTGTGTGTCCTGTGTTCCCCAAAGTTACCTGACCTGTCTCCTTTGTGCTTGACCCGGATTGCCTGACGTTCCTGCCTTCTCCTGTGTTTGACCCTCTGGCCTGTTCTACGGACTTTGCTGCAACTCTCCTGTGTTTGACCCTCTGGCCTGCTCTACGGACTTTGCTGCAACTCTCCTGTGTTTGACCCTCTGGCCTGTTCTACGGACTTTGCTGCAACTCTCCTGTGCTTGACCCTCTGGCCTGCTCTACGGACTTTGCTGCAACTTTCCTGTGTTTGACCCTCTGGCTTGTTCTACGGACTTTGCTGCAATTCTCCTGTATTTGACCCCCAGCCGGGTGTTTGGGCTCCTGCCTCCTTTTCCTGTCATCTGCCGGCCTGCCCGGGCCAGGTCATCACCTCCTCCAGCCTCCATACCGGTTCCGCCTACTTGACGGAGGTGACCTGTGCCTCCTGGTGCCATTTGCTCCCTGTCACATCTCCAGGGGGCAGACTGCGCTGGGTCGCAAGGGTGAACCGCTCTCGGCATCTCGGCCTCGGTAAGGACGTCTCTGATACAGACCAGCCATGTCCGAGGCCGACAGAGCGTGTTCTCCCCTTGAGATCCTGTGCCAGCAGATGGCAGCACTCACTGAGGCTGTCCAAAAGCTACAAGTGGGATATACCCAAATTGACAGCCGCTTGCAGCAACTGACAGGGCCATCTACCCCCGCAGTCGTCAACCCTGCCACCACCAGTGGGGTTCCCCCATCTGCAGCACCTACAAACACCACAGTTGTCGTGGCCTCTCCAGAACCCAGGGTCCCCATACCTGAGCAGTTCTCTGGTGACCGCAAGAAATTTAGGGCTTTCAAGAATGCCTGCTCCCTGTATCTGGCCCTTCAACCCAGAACCTTCTCCTCTGAGGTAGTGAAAGTAGGGTTCATTATCTCCCTCCTGGCCGAGGAACCCCAGGCTTGGGCCCATAGCCCGATGGAGCAAAGGAACCCTGTACTGAACTCAGTAGACACATTCTTTGAAAGCATGGGCCAGCTTTACGACGACCCCCAGAAGGGGGCCACGGCCGAGACTACCCTACACAACCTCTCCCAAGGCCGGAGGCCGGTTGAAGATTATACAGCGGAATTCCGGAAATGGTCAGCCGACACCGGCTGGAATGAGCCAGCCCTTAAATATCAATTCCGCCAAGGACTGTCTGACACCCTCAAGGACAAACTAGCCTGGATTGACATCCCAGACTCCCTGGAGGATCTTATACAAGCAGTCACCAAGATTGACCGGCGCATGCGGGAACGCCGCGCTGAACGCTTTCAGACACCTCGTCCCAACTGGATGTTGCCCAAACCAGGCCCTGCCCAGTCCTCTTTCCATGCACCACCTCTGGCCACTCCCGGAGTCGAACTCATGCAGCTATGCCTGGTCCGCGCTCCTTTGACCCCAGAAGAGCGTTTACGTAGGCGACAGGCCAACCTGTGCCTTTATTGCGAATCTCCAGGCACTTTCTTCGCACCTGCCCCATAAGGCCTAGTAAGTTCTCTAAACCTAACTTTAACTTCCAAGTCTCCGGGTTCTCTCAAACTTACATTATCCTCTTTATCTCTCTACAGTTAACGGGAAAGGAGGTCCGCCTCCCAGCCATAGTTGATTCCGGGGCCTGCAGCTGCTTCTTGGACTCCTCCCTCACTGCCAGGCTTCATCTCCCTCTTGTCCCCAAGAAGCAGTGCCTTCAGGTTCACCTAGCCGATGGATCCCTTCCCCGTTCCGGCTTAATCACCTATGAAAACGGTCCCATCCCGGTCACCACCGATTCTGGCCATAGGAAACTCCTCCGCCTGGATATCATTCCATCCCCCATGTTTACCATCATCTTGGGGCTCCCCTGGCTACAAGCACACAAACCCCTAATCAATTGGCGAACGAAGAAGGTCTCCTTCCCGTCCCAATACTGCTCCCAAAACTGCTCCTCACCAACCCCAGCTTCTTGCTCGGCCCTAGTACCGGTGCCCAACAGTCTGAAACACATACCACCTGTCTACCTTGAGTTCAAGGATGTCTTTGACAAACAACAAGCCGACCGCCTACCGCCTCACCGGCCCTATGATTGCCCCATAGACCTCCTACCTGGGGCCACGGTCCCTTTCGGCCGTATCTTCCCACTATCCGAAACCGAGCTGAAAACCCTCAAAACTTACATTGACGAAAACCTAGCCAAGGGGTTCATTCGTCCCTCTTCATCACCGGCCGGTGCCGGTATTTTCTTCGTTGAGAAGAAGGATGGCTTGCTGAGACCCTGTATTGATTACAGAGAAATTAACAAAATCACTATTAAAAACAGGTACCCGCTTCCCCTCATTCCTGAATTATTTCAGCGCTTCCGGTCTGCACGGTTCTTTTCCAAACTCGATCTTCGCGGAGCCTATAATCTCATACGGATCAGGGCGGGTGATGAGTGGAAGACCGCTTTCAGATCAAGGTTCGGTCACTACGAGTATCTTGTAATGCCTTTTGGGCTCTGCAATGCCCCGGCAACGTTCCGACATTTAGTAAACAATATTTTTCGTAGGTACCTAGATGACTTCTTGGTGGTCTATCTTGATGACATCCTCATCTTCTCCGCCACTCCCGAACTCCACCAAACGCACGTCAGACTGGTCCTCACCATCCTCAGGCAACACAAGCTTCATCCTCAGGCAACACAAGCTCTATCTCAAAGCGGAGAAATGTGAATTTGAAAAAAACACCGTACAATTCCTAGGGCTTATTATCTCCACCAATGGGGTCGCAATGGACCCACCAAAGGTCCGAGCCATCCAGGATTGGCCAGCTCCCAAGGACAAAAAGGGAGCCCAGAGGTTTATCGGGTTTGCCAACTTTTACCGAAGATTCATCATTGGCTTTTCCTCCATTGTGGTACCAATCACTCACCTAACCCATCAACACATTCAGTTCTACTGGTCTCCAGAAGCCCAGGCGGTCTTTGTCCAGTTAAAATCCTTGTTCTCTTCCGCCCCAATCCTACGGCACCCGGATCCCACATTGTCTTTTGTGCTGGAGGTGGATGCCTTCGAGACAGCTCTCGGGGCCATCCTCTCCCAGCGCCAGGGCGCCAAAGCCCTTCTTCACCCGGTGGCCCTTGCCTCCTGGAAATTGAGCCCTCCAGAGAGAAACTACGATGTGGGGGACAGGGAACTACTGGCTATTAAATTTGCCCTTGAAGAGTGGCGGTATCTCTTGGAGGGGGCATCTCACCCTGTTATGGTCTGGACCGACCATAAGAATCTTGAATATCTTAGGACAGTCAAACGACTAAGACCCAGGCAGGCCAGATGGGCCCTTTTCTTTTCAAGGTTCAATTTCCTCATCGCCTATAGACCGGGCTCCAAAAATGGGAAGGCTGATGCGCTCTCCCGCATGTTCCTAGAAACTAAGCCCAGCACCATTTTGTCCCCACAAAACTTCTGCTTGATCACCCAGGTGGATCTCATGACTGCTTTAAGACAGCTACCAGGCACAACCCAATCCCTACCAACCTTTCCCTGGTTAAACACGATGACTTACTGTGGTCCGAGGAAAAAATCTTCGTTCCCCAAGTAGTGAGGCCACTGGTACTTAAGACCTTCCATGACCACAAACTGGCAGGCCATTTTGGGGCAGAAAAAAACCACCGAACTTGTCTCCCGTTCATTCTGGTGGCCGGGCTGGAGACAGGATTGCAAGGACTATGTCGCCTCCTGCGTTCCATGCCAACGCAGCAAAGGGCTGAAGGCCAAATCTTGGGGGCTACTAAAACCTCTGCCCATTCCCGAACGCCTATGGGCAGAAGTCTCTATGGATTTTATTGTGGAGTTACCTCCAAGATGGCACACTTCATACCCTTAGTTGGCACCCCTTCTGCCTCCACCACTGCTGATGTATTCTTTAGAGAAATTGTGAGGCTGCATGGGGTACCCAAAAGCATCACCTCGGACAGAGGTACTCAGTTCACTTCAAGGTTCTGGAAGGAGTTGTGCAGGTCTCTAGAAATAAAAATCTGCCTGTCCTCTGCCTATCACCCTCAGAGCAACGGTCAGACGGAAACGACCAACCAGACCCTAGAACAGTACCTCCGTTGTTTCTGCTCAGATTCTCAAAGTGACTGGTCTACTCTTCTACCATACGCCGAGTTTGCGTACAATAACTCTATCCACTCCGCCACCAAGCAGACACCCTTCTGGGCTAACTTCGGCTTCCACCCCACATTTCTTCCTGAATCTTCCCCAGAAACTTCTATTCCTGCAGCTCAGGACCGCGTGGAGTCTCTACAGAACAACTTCCAAAAACTGCAAAAATTAATGCAAGAGGCTCAGGATGGGTACAGCAAGTACTTCAAAAAAGGGAGGAAAGAGAATCCGGCTTTCGGGATCAACGAAGAGGTCTGGCTATCCTCCACCAACCTGAAATTGCCCGTTCCTTCTCATAAATTGGGGCCAAGGTTCATCGGTCCATTCAAGATAAAAAGGGTTGTGAACCCTGTGGCCTTTGAACTCGATCTACCCCAGAATTATAGGATCCACCCGGTCTTTCACGCTTCCCTCCTGAAGCCCGTCACCCCCAGCCCCTTCCCTGGCAGGGAAAAACCACCTCCACCACCTGTTCTAATCGAGGGCGAGAAGGAGTTCGAGGTGGAAGAAATTCTAAGCTGCAGGAAGATGGGCAGGCAACTTCAATACCTGATCAGGTGGAAGGGTTACCCCCCTGAGGATAATTCGTGGGAGCCCTCAAGGAAACTGCACGCCCCACGCTTGATTCGGGCATTTCACCAGGCTCACCCGGAGTTAATGGCCAGTTTGGGTGTCCAGAGGCCACCCCTCAGGGGGGGCACTGTCAGGAGAGCAGCACCGGACGGCCCGCTCTCCAGTGCGAATGCGCGGGGGCCCGGCGCTCCGGCGCATGCGCACTCGCGGCTCGGTGGTCCGGCGCTCGCGCATGCACACTGGCGCACGCCTGTGCGCAATGGCGCACAATTAGCGTCACCTGGCGCCTATAAAAGCTGCCTGACGCACAGGCACTTTGCTGGTCTGTCTTTCCAGCTTATTGCCTGTGTGTCCTGTGTTCCCCAAAGTTACCTGACCTGTCTCCTTTGTGCTTGACCCGGATTGCCTGACGTTCCCTGCCTTCTCCTGTGCTTGACCCCCTGGCCTGTTTAACGGACTTGCTGCCTCCTCTGTATTTGACCCGGATTGCCTGACGTTCCTGCCTTCTCCTGTGTTTGACCCTCTGGCCTGTTCTACGGACTTTGCTGCAACTCTCCTGTGTTTGACCCTCTGGCCTGTTCTACGGACTTTGCTGCAACTCTCCTGTATTTGACCCCCAGCCGGGTGTTTGGGCTCCTGCCTCCTTTTCCTGTCATCTGCCGGCCTGCCCGGGCCAGGTCATCACCTCCTCCAGCCTCCATACTGGTTCCGCCTACTTGACGGAGGTGACCTGTGCCTCCTGGTGCCATTTGCTCCCTGTCCCATCTCCAGGGGGCAGACTGCACTGGGTCGCAAGGGTGAACCGCTATCGGCATCTCGGCCTCGGTAAGTACGTCTCTGTATCTATGATAAAAAATGCATGCCAGCCTGTGGAAATGTATCAAGAGACCACTTCTGTTTTGGCCTCTAGTGGATGTTCCCATGGGGAAGACAAAGTCATCATATGTTCACATCAGTAGAATGGTGGTTGCAGCTCTTTGACATATGGGGAAAGGGGGCTGGGATGGTTTGTTTTCTAGCAGTCTCCTACAGTGTGCTCAAGGTCTCCAATTATCTTCTGTAACTTGTCTGCATTCTCTGACCACATCTGAATCATGTCTGTATCTCTGAACTTCTCCTGCAGCATGTGTCAACAGCAACGGTCTCCAACAGTCTTTTTATAACAGTGGTGTCCAACTCAAAATGGCTCAAGGGACACAGTTGTGTCTAAAATTAGTGTCTAAAATAGGCTTAAGTTTTTTTACCTAAATGCATTCTCTGCATTCATTTAAAAAACCTTCTGTGACTAGGATCCACCCCAGCCCCCACTAAATACCTACCTGAGCTCGATCTCGATCCAGCACTGTACTCGAGAGCAGTGGATCTCTCCCTCCTCACAGAAAGAGAGGCAGCAGCAGGAGCCATTGGCTCCTGATGCTGTAAATCAAATCCTGTGAGGCAGGAGCTGGGGGGCAGGGCCGAGCCATGCTGTGTGTCTATGGATACAGGCAGTGCAGCATGGGATTGAGCCTGAATGAGTGCCCCTATAGAAAGCGCCCTCCTATTGGAGCACTCATCAAAAAGGAGGAGCCAGAGCACTGGTGGGGGAACCCCAGAAAAAGAGGTTCAGGGTTGCTCTGTGCAAAACCATTGCACAGAGCAGGTACAGTAAGTACACATACCTCCCAACTTTCTGAGATGGGAATGAGAGACACCTATTAGTAAAAGTATGTAGGCATAGGACACACCCCCTGCCACGCCTCCCTTAAAGGAGAATTGTACAAAAAAAAAGATTGGTTAAACCCACAAGTGCTTTTTTACCCCTACTATTCCTTTATACTGGCCTTTGGAATTTACAAATGCAGCAATTTAGAAATTGGATGAAAGGTTTAGCACTGGGAAACACTTTTTGAAAGATAAATAGTGCATTTTATATACAACAATATAGATCAGACAAAAATGAGGGACAAATGAGGAGGAATGAGGGACAGAGGAACATTGTTCCGAATGAGGGACAGTCCCTCGAAATCAGGGACAGTTGGAAGCTATGAGTACAACATGTTTTTTTTTTGTTTATTTTTTAAAGAATGTTTATAATCGCTTTAATGGCACGTTAGAAGTACACTTTGACCTTTGTTGGTGAATTTACATAGATATCAAAAGTGGTTATACAAGGCAAAATTAGGTCTGTAGCAGACAGCACTTTACATGGAGTCCTATCCTGTATCACCAGTACCTGGACAGGTCTTGTCTAGTGCCCAGGGCAAGGATACAAAACTGCTCCACCCTGTTAATACATGCCGTAGAATGGATTTACTGCCTGGTGTCCATTCTTTGTCCCCTAGCTCTGCTGTGCCCAGGGCAGCACCCCCTCCTGCCCACCCCTGTGTATCACTTCTAGTGAGATTATGTATACCTCGATTGCATTACAAAACATAACACACGAGAGACAAATAGAAGAATTTGTTTACATCTGACCTCCAGGCTCCAAGAAGATATAAAATACTCAAATTAATGCAGCTCTGTATTCAATAATACATCATTAAAAGTAAATGCTTAAAAGTAAGTAATCTAAATGCCTGAATTTGACTTGGTATCGGTCCCTTGCAGTCCCCCGTACAGTATAGTACAGCTCAGACAGCAGCACTAGACTGCACTGCTCATGTACTAACAAGAATCATGCTGACAGAAGACACAAGCAGAGTGACAGAGAGATGAGGGAGGGGCCAGACCTGTATGGGTTACTTTACTGCAGCAGAAAAAAAATTAGGTCTCCTGCCCTGCCATGGGGGCTGTGCTGTACTATACTGTTTAAACCTCAGAACAGGATGGATGAAAAAATAAATCCTTTATCAGATAGAATTGCTCCCATGTATGAATTTCATCTCTGAAATTCTTTTTCCTAAAGGTCAAAGTTAATACAAGAACCCAGCCATGCTGAGCCCACAGGCAGTCCTATAGTAGGCAAAAAACATTTAGGAGAGTAGATGAGTCACCCTTGGCAAAGGAAATTCCAGCTGTAATGTTTTGAACACAAAAAAATAATTAAATTTTTCAATAGTTAGGTATGGATTTGTAGCCAGGACCAATATGCGTGGAAATATGTTACATTATCATTTTGGACCTCTGTGCAAAAATGACATAAGTGAAATGTATATATGGAGTGTTACTCACCGCTGCATTGTACTGTTATATCTGTAAATGGGTGACATCACCTGTTCACACCAAAAAAACAAGCTTGCTAGAATTGTAAAATAGATCACGTGTCACGTTTATATTAGAGAGTGTTCCTGGAACTGTACAAACAACATGGGGTTTATAAATTTCAGGAGAAACTGTAAAAGAAATACTATTGCAATTTTCATTTTATTGTAGTGTTGTGATTTGTATAGGATTACGTGCAGTACATCCAGTAATCCATGCTGTACTAAAAACCATTAGCACTGTATAATTAGGTTATGAGAAGATGGAATTATATATATTATATATATATTATAAATTGAAGTTTGTTATTTGATGACTAGGTTCATTAATCTGTAGAGATTAATCAGATTTCAGCTTGTTAGTGCAGTGCAGAGACAGAGGCCTACAAATAATTTTTATGTAGCGCTACCACCATAGGAGTCGCTGAGTAGATGGGTCCTCTGTTCTGTGACTCGAACTTCACAAGGGCCTCAGCCTCTCTGACACACCAAGTAAATAATTCTCATTACCCACCAATAGTGCTATAGCAAAAGCAGAAACCAAACCAGTAACCAGTAAAGGTAATCTTAATGTATTATTACTTGATGGAGTTGATAACCAAGCAAATACAAGTAAGTTAACGATTATTATAACACAGTTCAGCATAAAGGATGGCTAACCATGAGGGCTAGATATAAAGGGGCATACACCACCCAGACCAGTATAAACAGTATCAATGCCATACAAAAATGCAACGGTGGACAGCAGTGAGGTTTTATCTAACAATACCTGAGCTATACTGCTAATGTGCACTAGTGATGGTGATGCTAGGTCTAAACTAGCTGAGTAAGCACAGTTAAATTTGAGTCAACATCAACAAAGATAAAGGAATATAAGGGGAAACCTGTAAAGGTGAATGTTAAGGGCAGTCTTTTGCCGACTTACGTAGGGGACCTTTTAATTGAGTGTTGGTGCACTTATGATAGCCCTTCAATCCTGTCAGCAGTAAGATAACAACAGGTGCAGCTGAGTTCAGTGCATAGTGGATAATGATCCAGTATGACCACAGTCCTGAGTTGGTAGTGGTGCAGTATGGGCTTAAGTGCAACAGAGTACCGGATTGCTATGGGTAAATGTGGGTTGGATGCTATGGTTGCCCTGCTCTCAGAGGCTTATCTACTGCTAATGGTACATAGTGGGCCCAGTCAGCAACTCCCTGATGTGAGGATAGGATCTTATGATGAAAGGGGCCCCTTTATTTTGGCTCTGTTATAGCTGTAACTTGGAACGGCAGGAACAGAGGGTCTGGTAAATGCTCTGGTCTCTCAGGCAGCCCCATACGGTGGTTCGGATGGACAGTGTTGCTGATCCCAACGATTTACTTTCTAACCTATGCTTTCTTGAGCTGCCTCTTTTCCCCTGCTCGCTCCAACTGGTCTTCCCATAGCGCCCAGGCTTTGCCAGGTGTTTCAATAAAAACTCTCTCAGGCTTCTTCTGCTCACACAGGGACCTGTAGCTCAGAAAGCTGGTTGTGTCCATACATAGTTGCTGCCTCAAACTACAACTCCCAGGGCTCCAAGCGTGCCGCATTAAGATCTATGAGGTCATTTTAATGAGTGTGTGCGCTCCTGTTTCATCATAGCTGCTGGTTCCAGCATCCTGGTTTTGGCTTTGACATTCTTAGCTGTCTGTCCACCTGCAAGGTGATTAATGTGGCCAGTCTCTGGGTGGAGACCAAACCTGATTAAAACCAGCCAAGCCTGCAGTCTCATGCTTGTAATAGCGTGTGTAATAGGTGCAAGCGCTCTGTCTGTCCTGCTCTGCTGTTTGAATCCCCCTATTTATGACCTCAGATCGGACACTGCCTGCCTTTTAACTATGGATTGACCCAGACTATTCTGAACCTTGTCTGCTTTGTATCTGTACTGTCATTTAAACCACTCTGCCTATCTGTCAACTGCAAGTACCCATTTGCTTTGTTCAGTTCGGGCCTGCCCCGACATGGTGGCCAGGCACTATAGCATTGTGTATATATCCTGGAGACAACCGAGTACCGGTAGGCCTGCTTGCTTTATGGGAGAGGGGGCTTCTATAGGTGAAGAACAAAGAAGCTAATTATAGTAAGCATGACACTCGCTGAACCTGGATCTCCCCTTGCTGACCAGAAGAGGGTTGTATAGTTTGACATTAGCAACACATAAGGGGAAGGGTAAATAAAGAGCAGTGTCTCCTTCTGCATATTATGGAAGTCCAATCATCTGGCTACATTTAGGACCCAGGGAACTATGACTGCAAATATCTATTTATTGGGGGTCAATGGGAAAAGTGCTCCTTAAACTGGCAATCATTGGGAATAATGCTCCTCTTATGGACAGTTAAAAACATCATCAGTGTTATGTTGTTGGTTCTGCCATGTAGCATTAGGTCTGGAACTAGGCAGGCACCATCAGATGGGTATAGAATTGGGTATATTGGGTATAGAATTGGGTATATTGGATTGTACGATATTTTTATTTATTATTTCTTTTTTTTATGGTTGAACTGGATGGACTTGTGTCTTTTTTCGGCCTAGCTAACTATGTAACTAACTATGTAACTATGACTGATCAGTCAGCCACAGCTCAAGAAACCCCTAGCAACCTCTTGAGGAACCTTAGGGTTCCATGAAAACCTGGTTGAGAAAAGCTGGTACAGAGCAGTGGTTTTCAATCAGGGTACTGTGGTACCCTGAAGTGCCACTTGGGTTTCCCAGGAGTGCTTTCCCTGGAGTGCTGCAAGCATGAGACCAGGTTTGCCCTGAATTTGAGATGAATAAAGAGACTCTGTCATGGTGAGACTGTGATCTAATGGAGGCTCTGATGTATAGGGGGGACTCTGATGTGAAGGAGCTTTGATATGATGGGAGGACCTCTGATGTGAAGGGGGACTCTGATGTGAAGGAGCTCTGATATGATGGGAGGACCTCTGATGTGAAGGGGGACTACTGATGTGAAATAATTTTTATCGAGATATGTGCATTTTTCCAGGTTTCACACAGATAAGCAACATTACATGTGTTTGACTGATTTGGTGATTGATTTTAACCACTTCCCACCCCGCCAATAGCAGATTGACGACCGGGCAGGTGCTTTCCCATCCTGACTGGACATCATATGACGTTCTGTCATGATGCACAGATCATGCGGTCAGGTATCGGCGCAATCTGTTACCGGCTGTGTCCACCTTGCTGCCAGTACCATGTGACCGCCTTGATGAATTACAGCAGGTCACATGACAGTTGTACACAATGAATGGCTTCCTTTTAAGCCAGCCGTTTTTTAATTTTCCAAAAAATTATGAGAAAAAATTACAACTTCAAAAAAAACATCATGCCCTTTACTAAATACCTTGGACTTTCCAAAAAGGGGTAATTTGGTGAGTATTTCTACTGTCCTGGCATTTTAGGGCATCAATAAATAAAGTAGTCCATAAGTACTTCAGGATTGATCAATTTTCAGATATACTTTATTTATAAGGCAAATGTAAAACACTGTTCCCTATTCCAGCTCTAGGGTTCATTTATATACTGTATTTATATACTATATATATACTGAGTTTCTTTATTTTTTTCACCTCTTTAATTATATATATTTTTGCATTCCCATGTAGGCCAAGCTGCACAGCAGGAATAATATTTTCAGCAGTTTGGACAAACTAGTGCACTACCAGGACAGTTGTAACAATAGGTTTATTTAACATAGGTTGTAAACACCCCAGGCAATTTTTTCCAATCTCTGTCACTGTCAATTTAGCTGGGCAATTTGGTTTGCATGTAAATGTGGAGACAAATGTAAAACAAAAAGGTATTTATATGATTAAAGAAATTAAAGTGGTTCTAAGACCCCTTACACAGGGGTGGCTTTTGTTCCAATCAGCAGGGAATCCGCTCGCAGATACCCTGCTGATCGGAGCAGAGCGGGGCGGATGACACATCTGTTGTCCGCTCAGTTTCTGCATTGAGGTCATGGACAGAACCCGCTCTGCTGTATGGGTAGCTGGAAGTTAACAGACTCTGCTGTTCGTTTACACCAAAGCACCTCCGATCTGTGCCACCTAATCGGAAGAGGACGGAGTCCCCTTCCATTTTTTATTTTAGCAGACACAATCGGACCTTGAGGTAGGCGAGTGTAAACAGACACAAGTCCGTTTTAATGGACAGAATTTTCCAAGGAGAAATCAGCAAACTATATGACTGTCCCAGGAAATTGTGGTCAGTACTAGAATCAGTCATAAAGCCATAAAATCTTTATTTGCTTCTTAACCCAGATAACAAAGCCAGCCCTTTTCAAAAACACACTGCAAACCATGGCTACATCTAGCAGCCGTTTAACTTGATTCTGTTTCTGTCTTTTGAACCTGTAGGGAATAACGCAGAGTGAGCTAGAATACAAAATCAGATCTGCGGCCAACCTGGAAGAGCTTCTTCGTATAACTCACCCCAGAGAGTTGAAGCTGTGGAGGTGTCGGTCAAAGCTGAAATCCTACATTAGCACTGACGCCAGATCTGGTCCTCATCGATCCACTCGATTTGCTGCAGCATTCTATGATATTGAAATACTAAAAGGTAATGAGCAATAACATAAGGTAAAGGTTGCCCTTAAAGTCGAACTCCAGCCAAAACATTTTTAAAGGAGTACTAAATTCACAATACAGTTCATTAGGTATTAAAAAAACACAAAACGCTTTATTAGTCATGTTAAAATATTTTTTTTTATTCTCATCAGTTCATCCCTGTTGTGCAGCTACTGTTTTTCCCTGCTGGTTGCAAAAGTGAAAGAACATTACTCTGGGGATCCTATAGCCCCCGTACACACGGTGGAAATTCCGACCACAAAATCTGACACTGGTGTTGCATACACATGGTCGGACAAAGTTGTCGGAAAATCTGATCATTCTGAACGTGGTGACGTTCGTTGTGTACAACGGAACTACGTAGAGGCTATTAGCCAATAGCTTTGGTCTCATAATTTGATCTGAGCATGCGGGGCACTTTGTCCATTGGAATTCTCTACACACGATCGGAAAAAGTCAGATCGGATTTTGTTGTCGGAAAATTTGAGAGCAGGATCCGTCAGATGGAGCCCACACACGGGTGGATTTTCCGATAACATGGTCTGATCGGACATTTTCCCTCGGAATTTCCGACCGTGTGTACGGGGCATTAGAAGTGCTTGTTCCAGGGAGAGATTTGCCATTGATAGGTGTAGACTTTAGCTATGTAGACTGACCATCAGTTGCTTGCATAGGTGTGTGCAGCCTATTGCATTAGAGTGTGCACCCCAAAGCTCAAACACACACTACCGATCACTCACAATGTTCATTTAGAAGGGGAAGGGTCCAGTGAATTATATATTTACCGGCCACTTCCTAAAACATCCCTGCAGCAACAGCCAGCAGGAGAGGAGAGGAGGGAAGCCAGCATCACTTTGAGTGGAAAGAGTGGGGAGCCAGGGTAGTAGGGGGAATATGTGCTGCACTGGGCACACCTGACACACCCTGTGCGCATGCCTATGGTTGCTTGATTGCATTCTATCAGACCTGCTTCTGGAACAGCAACTGCACAGCATAGCTAAATTCTGCACAATCCAGTGGCTAGCAAGGAGGAACATGCTCATCTATTGGAATGCCAATGATGTATTCTTTTACTCTGGGACATCACTATTCAATACACTGTGCTATCAGTGCATGCAAATAGGTGGCTACAAAGGGAGATGTTGAGAAAGCAGAATTAACTGAAACTGAACTGAAATTAAAAACTAAATACACAGATGAAATGCATACATATATTAGAGCTGTCAACATCCCAAAGGCTTAGCACTTCTTTCAATCCAACGCAGAGATTCATATAGCTCTGCCACAGAGCACTGCTGTGACTGGCAGGACAAGAGGCCTGATTATTTTCTGCTACCTTTAAGTAAAACATACAAGTCTTGTCCCTTCCCTCAGCCTGTAACTGGATAGTGAAAGGAGAAGCAGCAGACTGATGAGCTCATCTCTTGGTCACTGTGCCCTATCAACATGTCCCATGTTGGCATATAAGAAGGGTAGTACAACTCACTGGCTCCTTGTGCTGCTTCTCCCTCTACCAGTCTGAGCTCTCTTTTACAGAGACTGCAAGAGGTTTATATCTGGTTAAATCCAGGTGCTTACACTGCTTGCCTTAAGAAAATACATTGAATGTGGAACTTTACCCATACCAAATTGATAAAAAATAATGTTCTTTATCAATAATTATGCTACCAAAATTAGTGTGTGCTGTAAATTGCCTCCAGCATTGCTCCTCTTTCTTCTTGACATTTTGCTCAACCCCCTAGCCCCTGTGCAGCAGTAAATCTATAGGCTGTCAGCAGATCGGCCTCTAGTGGCTCTGATTTTCACCACAATGTCAAAAATGGAGAGCAACTGAGCATGTGCAGAGCAGGGTGAGACAGTGTATTACTAGATTTTAAACAGTATAGACACTTATTTTTTTAATGTTTTACATAGCTATATCTAAAAAGGGGCCATCATCAAGTGATCTATCAGGACTTCGTTTTCTGACTAAACTTCCACTTTAATGATGTTTTAGTAAATACAGAACTCCATTAATTTGTATCTTCTATAACTGTCTTGAGTTTAGATTTAACACATTTCATTCCAAAGTAAACATGTAGTTGTTAGAGATTTAGAGTTTTTAATATTTTAAATGATAAAAGTTTCTGAACTATATATGAAATGTATATAAATGTTATAATGTAATGATGTTAGTTTTTGAAGGTTACTGTATATGAGGACAGAGAAGCCATCTTGCTATGTATGTATTTCTATTTTAGAAATACTGTGTCAGGATGTTGGGTGGAGTTATGTATCTTACTATAGATCAAACCATATATGCAAGAATGGGTTTTACTCTTATATTTATACCATTCTTGGGAGATGCGGAAGAGGAGCTGACCTCAGCTTTACAAATAGTATAAGAATACATGGTTCTAAATGGTTAGTTAGGAAGAGGGAGGGAAGGAACCCTACACTATGGAGGACATAACATCTGTCATCTCTTTCTCCTTCTCTCTTTGCCTCACCGTTGGTATCATTGGGAGTAATAGTGCCCCATTGTTGGTGTCAATGGAAGAAATGGTGCCCCATTGTTGAAGTCAGTTGGCAGAATAGTGACTCGTACCAGTGGGAGATTAGTGCGGATAAAGGCGAGCAAAGGACTGCATCCGGCCCCTGAGCAGCAGTTTGGGGACCACTGTTCTACACTATTCCCTCGTAAGCCTAGGATGGCTTTATACCACACACCTAGGAGGCATGCTCTTGACATCGTAAGCTTCCATGAAGTAGGTTAAATGAGGCTGGGTGTCTCTGAACCTAGTAGAGGAGCAGTGGCCAGTGCCGAAAGAAGATGCAGAGTACATTGCTGAAGCAGTGGGGATGGATGGTTCTCAATGATGCTTAAAATGGTGCTGTATAGTGAAGTAGTCACTGTTTAGGGCAGCTTGATACAAACCCCCCTGGGGGCATGCTTTTGACACCCTGGTTTGAATGAAGCTGGGTGTCTATAAACCTAGAAGAGAAGCTGTGACCAGGACTGTAGGAAGATGTGGAGTCAGTGCTTTACTGGAGCAGTGGTGAATGATGGTTCTCGATGTAGAGAATGGTGTAATGAATCGGTTGCTGTTTTCTATACCCTTCTCCTGTAAGATCAGTGTGGCATGATGATGCACCCCGGGACAGTCCCGAGCTAAATTTTGGTTTAAAGCTAATTATGTTTATCAGTGTTTTCTTGTAATGTATGTTAACCCCCCTGGCGGTATTCCCGAGTCTGGCTCGGGGTGGAACTTCAGTACCATCAGCAGTAACCCCGAGCCAGACTCTGGATCACATTGCAGGATACAGGGAGAGTTACTTACCTTGTCCCCTGGATCCTGCGATGTCTCCTCGCTCGATTCACACAGTGCCCTGAGTGCCGCTGAGCTCCGTTCCCTGTGACGTTGCGACATACGGGAGCGGAGATCGGTGCCAAATTCAAAAAAGTAAAAACACACAATACACATACAGTACAGTAATCTTACAGATTACAGTACTGTATAAAAAAATGACACATCCCCTTTGTCCCTAGTAGTCTGTCCAGTGCCCTGCATGTAGTTTTATATTATAAATAAATGTTTTTCTGCCTGGAATTTGGAGATTGTCCATAGCAAACAAAAAGTGTCCCTCTATGTCAAAAGTGATTTTAGACCAGCTAGAAAACAGCGATAATAAATTAAAAACACTTGCAGAATTGAGCGATAGCGATTTGTGGGGAAATTCTTCATCAAAAACTAAATCTAATGTCAGCGACGATTCTGCGAATGAGCAAATTTCAGCGTTTTTGATTTGATTACATTATTGAATAATTTTTATAGTTATTTATTATATTATAATTTATGATTTTGTGTTTCAAACTTTATCATACCCGGGATGTATACTAGACTCTGGTTTGGACAGATTTAAGTGAGTTAAGAATTACAGGCCTACAATATAAAACGCCAAATTTCCATGCAAAATAATTGTACCGCTTTCAGCACCTGAAATCAGAAAGAATCATACCGCCAGGGAGGTTAATTATTAGTAAGTATTTTATATTTTCAGTAAAAGTAAATATGATAAATATGCTTTAAATCTTCTATTTAGTATAACAAAAATGATATGTACGTTAGCACACTTTCCTAAGTGCTGTAAATGTTTTAAACTTTGATTCTAGGAATGATAACAGTAATATTTATTAATAGCCCCAATGCTGGTATCTGGAAAACATGTGCTTTGATAAAATAAGTGTGCAGTGATGGTTAGTAAATAAACTGACATTTACCAAAACATACAAGAATCTAAATAATCCAAATTCAAGCATGAGAAGCCCAAAGTGTCTGATCGTTAACAGTGTGAGAATGCTTTTGATCTGCATGGCCATGGGAATGATTGTCTCCTTGATAAACATGTGTTTGGAATGTAAAACAACATAGTTAATAAAATAGCATCTATTTAAAAAAACATCCCAGGGCCCGAGCTGTACTGAAGTTTGATTCTAACGGTACCCAAAACTTTATGAAAGGGTTAGTCTACCCAAACTAACATTGCGTTATGCTGTAAAACAGGGCAGACCCCAACAGACAATAAAGCAGAAACAATCGTAGCGATTGCCTCCGCAGGAGCCACTGAGGATGGTGGGTCCTCTGTTCTGCCATGACTCTCTTAACTGCCCCTCTGACACACTAGGCCATTGACCAAAAGCCGTTTACACCTGCGGGACTTAAGAGTTAGTAAGCTAGCACTATATAATAATGCACAGTACGTAAAGTGGTTGTAAAGGAAGAAAAGTTATTTTAAAAAAAATAACAAACCTGTTACACTTGCCTGCTCTGTAAAGCAGTTTTACACAGAGCAGCCCCAATCCTCCTTTTCTCGGGTCCCCCGCCGGCGCACCTTGCCCCTCCCCCTTGCTGAGTGCTCCTATAATAAGCTGCTCACTGTGGGTGTACTTTTTTGTGCATGCTCCCAAGCTGGCTCTCTGCGTCCATGACACAGAAAGCGCTGCTCAGCCCTGCCCCCCCCCCCCGCTCCCGCCTCACTGGCTCTGATTGAAAGCTGCGGCAGCCAATGGCTCCTACTGCTGCATCTCAGCCAATGAGGAGGGAGAGACCTGGGAGAGCCTCGGGTCCTGTGCATGTCACTGGGTCAGGATTGGGCTTAGGTAAGTATAAGGAGGGTGGGGGGGGGGGGGGGCAGCTGCACACTAAAGTTTTTTTGTACCTTCATGCATAGAATGCATTAGGGTGAAAAGCCTTCAGCCCTTACAACCATGACCTTTATTATGGCAAGTGCAATTAAACAAATAATTATCCAGACTTAAGAGCACTGTAACCGTTGAACAGATATTGACCTACTAACCATCACTGGAAAGACTATAGCAAAGTTATATAGAACTATAACAGGTGCAACTAGAGTCTCTAGAACTTTATCAACTATCTCCAAAGGATGCTAAAGAGTCCTTGCATGCACACTATGCATACAACTCCAGCAGTGGGCAAGAGTATGTGTGTCTAGTGTATGGGATACGCCTTGAAGATGGCGGAAAGTACTTGGCTCCTAAGCCTCCGTACACACGGTCGGACATTCCGACAACGAAATCCGTCTGATTTTTTCAGACGGATTTTGTCTGAAACTGGTGTTGCATACACACGGTCGGACAAAGTTGTCGGAAAATCCAATCGTTCGGAACGTGATGACGTTCGATCGTTGCGACGGGACTACGTTGCGGCTAGTAGCCAATAGCTTTGGTTTCATAATCTTATCTGAGCATGCGTGACACTGTTCCTGGCAGGTTGATAGATCAGACAACGACTATAGGGTTGCACTCTCCCCTCTCCTGGCTAAAATGACCCCGATTTTGAACAATTTTGCCCAGGAAAACTGTGAAGTTCTCCTCCTCTAGGTACAGCCACTTGTGGGAATTTAAACTCACAGTTTATTAGCTTCCATTTACAAGTACAATGCAGTGCCCCTTTAAGAACTATAATTCCCAGTTTCCTTGGAGCCTGCACAGTCTTCTCTGATGTCCCATTGGCTCTTTCTCTTGCTCCCTCTGATTGGGTCCTGCACTGCCAGTAGGGGGGGCGACAGAAAAGAGCGAGTGGGAAAATCATAGAACAGCTCTAACACAGATCCTGCAGGGGGAGCAGTTTGAGTGAGGGATTAGTCTGCACAGACCTGCTGCAAATCCCACACAGCCGAGAGGAGAGCTATAACCAGCGTTCACAGTCCGCTCTTTCTCCAGCAGCAGGAGAGGGGAAGGGGGTTGGGGACGAGCGGGTGCAGGATTTCATGAAGCTGACAACACCCATAGTATTAAAAACTATAACTTTTATTTTGATCAAAAAAATTCTGATTTGGATAGCTCAAGACTACTAACTACATCGTTCCATATTATGATTGAAACAAATATTTAATTCAATTAATTCTTACAAAATTCTAGTAGCATTAGTTCAATGGACATAATAAGAAAAGTAACAAGAAAAACACATATAATAATTATTTCCACCCAATTTTGTGATAATTTAGTGATAATAGATGTAAACTAAAAAAACATTCTTTTAGTAGAGGAAGGGGTAAGATGAGCATGTACTAAGTAAATATGGTCCCAACATTTAAGGGTCTCAGTGGACTCCTTTCTGTCACCCTGAAAAATGGTTCAACTGAGGCCCCAAACGTGTTCTCTCTTTGCACTTTTGGGCACATTTTTGCACTTTACAATTATGTAGTTTAAAATAGAACCTCATTAACTTAATGAGCTTCTCCCATGTGATGTGCTTGTTTTTAATGTGAACGAGAAACAAAATGTAGCACCATATCTTAGGACAATGATGTAATAAGGACAGGTAGAAAATCAAGCGTAGTCAAGTATCAAGCAGGCAGGCAGCATGGGTCAGCAGCAGGCAGAAACTGAAAACAGTCCAAGTCATAAGCAGAAGTAAAAGATACCTGGGGATGATGCCAAAATGTAGCTGAGTCATAACAAGTACAGACGGGCCCTGGGTTACAAACATCCGACTTACAAATGACTCCTACTTACAAACGGAGGGCGACAACAGGAAGTGAGTGGAAATCTACCCCTTGGAATGGAAATTCACTCCTGTAAGAGTTATCACGGAAAAAACGTGTCTCCCCTAAAGCTTTATCAACAATCCTTGTTTCCACAACAACCTAAAATTTTCAAAATCCAATTGTTATAGGGACAGAAAGTGAGGTGAAATCTTCTGAACAGGGGCACAGACAGCAAAACAAGTGTTAAGGCTGGCCTTCGGCCAGCCTGTATTTGTGGGAGGAGTCAGAGAGACTATTTAAGCCTCCTCCTCTTCTAGGGCCTGGGTCGTCGGCGTTCTGGGTTGGGAAGCACGTCACTTCCTGCCACCTTTAGGAGCGGCAGTCGGCCGCACCATGCGTTACAAGCCACGGATCTGGGCTGCTTACTTCTGTCCCCAGGCACCATCGGGACAACTTGCCGCCCCCCCCGGTCATCCCTGGGTTGCCATCGGTCTGTGGAGGCCACCCTGCCCGTTCTCCCGTGCAGCACGTCACACAGGTCCGTGGGGGGGCAGAAACCCGCCTCTCCTGGGCTCATAGTGGGGGCGTCCGTCCATCCTCCACCACGGCACTCTCCCCTCAGCTCCATCTGGCCAGTTGCACCCCACCACGCTCCCGGCGCTCATGCGGGGGGGAGGGGGGGCGTCAGTCCATCCTTCCTTCCTTCCGCCACTCTCCACATGGCATGTGGCCGCCCGCTCTCCCGCCGCTCATGCCGGGGGTGGCGGGGAGAGGGGGCGTCCTCCCACCCTCCACCTCGCCCCCCCCCAGCTCCATCTGGCCAGTTGCAGCCCCCCCCGGCGCTCATGCCGGGGGGAGCGGGGGTGTCATCCTTCCTCCCTTCCATCCTCCACTCTCCCCTCGGCGTGCAGCCGCCCGCTCTCCGGCGCTCACGCTGGAGGGGGAGGGGGGGGGGGGTCCGTCCATCTATTCTCCTCTCACGGTTCCCCAGGGCTCTGTCTGACCAGCCCGTCGCCCGTCCGCTTGCCTGGTGTGGGGGGAGTGTTCCTCTCTCCATTCAGGTACACGAGGGACTTGTCTGCTTGGTGGGGGGGGGAAGTTCCGCGGCCGCCGGCCGACTCCTCTCCCCTTACACATGTTCCCGATGCACTCATCTGCTTGGTGCGGGGGTGGTATGCAGAAATACTGCAACACCTGAAAGTTTATTTGAGTTAATGTTTCCCTATAGGCTGCTCCAGACAGGTCTTAGATATTGCACTTCACTGCAGCATGTGTCAAAGGAAATTTTCCAACATATAAATCCTTCATGGACCACAAGCGTAAGGCTGGCGGGGGTGTTTGGCCGCCTGCCAGCTGCTTCTTCTGGGCGGATCTGGCTCCACGGGGGCCGCCTGATTCCTCCTGGTATTCCGCCAGGGGAAGGTGAATTGGCCGCCGCCAACTCCTTTCCCCCTTTCATAGCGGCATTTTTGTCACAGCATTTCTGTCATAGCATTTCTGCCCGGAATTTCTGTCATAGCGTTTTCTGCCCGGAATTTTCTGTCATAGCGTTTTCTGCCCGGCATTTCTGTCATAGCGTTTTCTGCCCGTCATTTCTGTCATAGCGTTTTCTGCCCTGCATTTCTGTCATAGCGTTTTCTGCCCGGCATTTCTGTCATAGCGTTTTTCTGCCCGGCATTTCTGTCATAGCGTTTTTCTGCCCGGCATTTCTGTCATAGCGTTTTCTGCCCGACATTTTTTTCATAGCGTTTTCTGCCCGGCATTTCTGTCTTGGCGTTTCTACTGTCATCGTTCTGCCCCAGCATTTCTGTCATTGCGTTCCGCCCCGGCATTTCTGTCATTGCGTTCCGCCCCGGCATTTCTGTCATTGCGTTCCGCCCCGGCATTTCTGTCATTGCGTTCCGCCCCGGTATTTCTGTCATTGCGTTCCGCCCATGCATTTCTGTCATTTCGTTCCGCCCATGCATTTCTGTCATTGCGTTTCTGCCCCTGGATTGCTGTCATTGCGTTTCTGCCCCCTGGATTTCTGTTGTGTTCTGCTCCCGCATTTCTGTTATTGCGTTCCGCCCCTGCATTTCTGTTATTGCGTTCCGCCCCTGCATTTCTGTCATTACGTTTCGCCCCTGCATTTCTGTCATTGCGTTCTGCCCCTTGCATTTTCTGTCATTGCGTTCTGCCCCTGCATTGTCTGTCATTGCGTTCTGCCCCTGCATTTTCTGTCATTGCGTTTTCTGTCATTGCGTTCTGCCCCTGCATTTTTCTGTCATTGCGTTCTGCCCCTGCATTTTCTGTCATTGCGTTCTGACCCTGCATTTTCTGTCATTGCGTTCTGCCCCTGCATTTTCTGTCATTGCGTTCTGCCCCTGCATTTCTGTCTTTTCGTTTCTGCCCCTGGATCCATGTCTTTTCGTTTCTGCCCCTGGATTCATGTCTTTTCGTTTCTGCCCCTGGATTCATGTCTTTTCGTTTCTGCCCCTGGATTTCTGTCATTGCGGTTCTGCCCCTGGATTTCTGTCATTGCGGTTCTGCCCCTGGATTCATGTCATTTCGGTTCTGCCCCTGGATTCATGTCATTGCGGTTCTGCCCCTGGATTCATGTCATTGCGGTTCTGCACCTGGATTCATGTCATTGCGGTTCTGCCCCTGGATTTCTGTCATTGCGGTTCTGCCCCTGGATTTCTGTCATTGCGGTTCTGCCCCTGGATTTCTGTCATTGCGGTTCTGCCCCTGGATTTCTGTCATTGCGGTTCTGCCCCTGGATTTCTGTCATTGCGGTTCTGCCCCTGGATTTCTGTCATTTCTGCCTCAGTGTTCAGTCTCAGCGTATTTTTCTGTCATTTGCGTTTTCTCATGGCATTTCTGCATCAGCTTTCTGTCATTGCATTTCAGTCTCAGCATTTGTCATCGCGTTCCTGCCCCAGGTTTTTCTGTCATGGCATTTCTGCCTCAGCGCTTCTGTCATTACATTTCTGCCTCAAAGTTGAATTTCTGTCATTGCGTTTCTGCCCCTGGATTTCTGTCATTGCGTTTCTGCCCCTGGATTTCTGTCATTGCGTTTCTGCCCCTGGATTCATGTCATTGCGTTTCTGCCCCTGGATTCATGTCATTGCGTTTCTGCCCCTGGATTCATGTCATTGCGTTTCTGCCCCTGGATTCATGTCATTGCGTTTCTGCCCCTGGATTCATGTCATTGCGTTTCTGCCCCTGGATTCATGTCATTGCGTTTCTGCCCTTGGATTCATGTCATTGCGTCTCTGCCCCTGGATTCTTGTCATTGCGTTTCTGCCTCAACATTCAGCTTCAGCGTTCTGTCATAGCGTTGCTGTCATCACGTTTCTGCCTCAAGCATTTCTGTCACCTCGTTCTGCCTCAGAATTTCTGTCACCACGGTTGCCTCAGCAGCAGTTCTGTCATCACGTTCTGCCTCACCGTTTCCTCATTTCGTTTCCGTCATTTCGTTTCCGTCATTTCGTTTCCGTCATTTCGTTTCCGTCATTTCGTTTCCGTCATTTCGTTTCCATCATTTCATTGCCGCCCTGGCATTTCTGTCATTGTGTTTCAGCCTCAGCATTTCTCAGAGGGGCGTTGTTCACCCATGGCATACTCCGGTAGCTGTTTTGTTCGTTGGTTGTCATGTCTCATCGTATCTGTGTTCATGTTGTACTTGGGTCAGTTAGTTAGGGCTTACGTCAGGATCTGTCACGTCTACAGATCCATACGGGCTGAGGTTTCGTTTTAATTGATTGTTGTCCTCAATCTTCTCGCCCGTATACCACACGTCATACGATGCATGTTCATTCACCACACTCATACGACTACCCACCACGGTCCGTGGGTACACCAGCCCTGAGTTCTCAAGTCAATTACCTGTCTCTGCGCTGCAGGTTACTCGGGCTCATTCGCCACTCACACGAGGAGGGGGGGGGGGGGTCCATCGTCAGTTTCATCACGCACAGTGGTCTCGACATTTCTGCTCATGTTTCTCATTCGTAGGTAGGCACAGAGGGGTGTTGTTGTTCTCATGTCTGGTTGTCTGTCATTTCTCCAGTTTGTGTTCTCAGGTTGGGCCGTCTTGGCTGCAGCACGACGCGTTCGTATCAGGTGGACCAGTGTTTTGTGTCTGGCATGGATGCTCCATGTTGGCGATGCTCATTGCCATAGCGCCTACCCCATCACATCCATCAGGCATCCAGGTTTTTTGCACTCCTGTCAGGGGT
The DNA here is from genome assembly GCA_028564925.1 of Lithobates sylvaticus. Taxonomy (NCBI): domain Eukaryota; kingdom Metazoa; phylum Chordata; class Amphibia; order Anura; family Ranidae; genus Lithobates; species Lithobates sylvaticus. The sequence goes on along the minus strand of CM053027.1, from coordinate 91,423,669 downwards.
ATTTTTGCCCTCTCTTTCTCACATCCTCATACCATAGTAGGGGTAGGCCAGGGGTTGGGGGGGCATTTCACTGAGCTACTTCGCTGGTGTCCATGCTTCTCGGCCATCATTTGCAGGGGTTCCTCGGGCCACCCCTTGCTTCCTTTTCCCTACGTATCCTCTCATGCACAAGCAGTTATTCGCATGTCTGGGTTGTTTTGGGCATCAGGCTCATTCCATCCTTCACAGGACGTTCAGGTGGGTTCTGCGTAGCGTCGCAGGTTCTTCAGGGGGTTTCTTTTCATTACCAAGTCAGGAGTCAGTGGGTTCTCCTGTCACAACGGATACTTACCGGTTACTCACTGTTGCCATCCGGGCGCACGTTAGTCTACATGTTGGATCATTACCTTCCCTTCTTCACCTAAATCTTGTGTCTTTTTGCCCTCTTTTCAGGCATACCGACCAGCCAGGCCATGGCACACCTCAGGCCTTGGTTCTTAGGAATATCGCATTTCCCACTTGAAGACTCCGATTACAAGTGTTAAGGCTGGCCGAAGGGCCAGCCTGTATTTGTGGGAGGAGTCAGAGAGACTATTTAAGCCTCCTCCTCTTCTAGGGCCTGGGTCATCGGCGTTCTGGGTTCCCACCCTCCCATTCCCCCAGCCTTTCATACTTATAGTACTTCTCATTCTTACATCAAGGGTATGCCCTCTTTTCAGGCATACCGACCAGCCAGGCCATGGCACACCTCAGGCCTTGGTTCTTAGGAATATCGCATTTCCCACTTGAAGACTCCGATTACAAATGTTACAGGGGTGTTAACCCGTCCCTATGCTATCCAAAAAACATAAGAATTTTTTTGGGGCTGGAGCTACACTTAAAAAAATATACCTGTTTCGACTCACAAACAAATTCAACTTAAGAACAAACCTACAGACCCTATCTTGTTTGTAACCCAGGGAATGCCTGTAAACAGATTTAAAGTGGTGTTTCCCCCAAAAAGTAAAAAATTGCTTAAAATTCCTAATAATATAAAAAAATAAATAATTGGAATATTTTTTTAACTCACCTCACCTAAATGCCTGTTGCTAGGGGGTCCCTCGTAGTCTGCCTTCTTCAGTGCCCGGGCACTGACATTATTTCCCTTTGGCGCAGTCAGTCATCTGGGACACGTGACAGGTCCCAGACGCAGTGGGTGCCCGGCTGTGAAGCCACAGCCTGGTGCCCACAGTAAGAATGCCGTCACTGCGAGCGTAGCTGGGAACGAGGGGGGGCTTTGTTCCCCCGCATCGCTGGACCCTGGGACAGGTAAGTGTCTGATTATTAAAAGTCAGCAGCTGCAGTATTTGTAGCTGCTGACTTTTAAAAAAATTTTTTAGGGGGCACCCCACTTTAAGTACACAGAAGCAGCCTAGCAGGTCAGAATACATACACCTTTCATCCCCTTTTCTGAGTATTTTTATACCAGTTTAAACTCTACTGATGACTCAGCACTGAAAATCATAATAATTCTGTTCCTGGTCATCCTTCAACCTTTTTGATTACAGTCACCCTACATTTAGGCAAACCCTTTACAAGAGTTAAAGGGGTTGTAAACCTTCGTGTTTTTTCATCTTAAAGTGGTTGTACAACCAATTTTACCTACAGGTAAGCCTATATTAAGGCTTACCTGTAGGTGCTTGAAATATCTCCTAAACCTCCCGGTTTAGGAGATATTTACCAAAAAGCCATTCGCCGCATGACTACGGCGCATGTGCCAATGTTATTGGTGCATGCGCCTTTTAGAAAGGGCCCTTTCTAATAGGGGTCATGCTGTGACTCGCGACTCTGGCCAGTCACAGAGCCGAAGTTCGTGGCCCCGGAAGGAAGAGGGGCGAAGATGGACGCTCCCTGCTAGTGGGGACAACGGAGACATCAAAGGGCTTCGGTTTCAGGTAAGTGACACATAATGGGCTACTATGCATCCTTTATGCTTTACCTTTCTAGGGAAATAGAGAGGAAGTAAAACCCACCAGGGTATACTTCCTCTTTAATGCATCCTATGCATTAAGGTGAAAAAACACCTGGCAGTGACCAGCCCCCTAGCCCCCCAATTTTACTTACCTGAGCCATGGAACTTGACCCGGCGGGGACGCGCTGTCTCTCTGTCCTGGGTTCTTGGCTCCTGGTTGGATAGATTGATAGCAGCGCAGCTATTGGCTCCTGCTGCTGTCAGTCAAACCCAATGACGCGGGCGCCGGGGGCGGGGCCGAGTTCTACATTCGGCAGCTATGGACGCCGAATGCTGGACTCGGAAGCACGCCCACAAGGTAACCCCCTCGGGAGAGCGCTACTCCTAGGGGGTTATCTGATGTGAGGAGGAGACGCGAGAGCCGCCGGGGGACCCCAGAAGAGGACGATCTCTGTGCAAAACGAGCTGCACAGTGGAGGTAAGTATGATAAGTTTGTTATTAAAAAAAAACAAAAAAAAGCAAACCCTTACAATAACTTTAATTGACAAAGCTCCGGAAATTCTAATCATAAGAGAAGAGACTTGAGCAAACAAAGTTTTGTACCAACTGGAGAGGGTTATGTAGGAGGGGTCTGCAATACCAACTTATACCTACAATCATACACCCGTGACTATATTCAGATATAAGCATCCACACAAAGCTATACAGTATGTGGACACAAATGTACATGCATAGCTAGAGTAGTACATGTGGATACAAAGACCATCTGGTATGACATGTTGTGAAAAATAAATTACACAAGGTGACAGCATTGGAAGAAAGAGAGAAGACATTTTGTTGAATTCTGGCCCTTATCAAAATTGTCAAAACACACTTGATAAAACTGTAGCATCTATTACTGAGTGTGCTCATTAAGCTTCTCCTTCATGTCTGAATGTTGATGTTGGCTGTATCAGATTCTTTTCCAATCATTTATTTCACATATATTTGTTTTAGTTGCTTTAACTTGCCTTTCTGTCTAGGATCATTTCCATCTTTAACAAATAAAACCACAGAAAACATAAAGAGGCACTCAAATTTGTCAAAGGTATCCAACTTATGCAACTTTTTCACATTTCTGGATAGCAGCTGGCTGCACCACTCAGTATAATGCCCCGTACACACGGTCGGACATTCTGACCCCAAAATCCGTTGGATTTTTTCCGACGGATTTTGTCCGAAACTTGTGTTGCACACACACGGTCGGACAAAGTTATCGGAAAATCCGATTGTTCCGAACGAGGTGACGTATAAAACGTACGACGGGACTACGTAGAGGCCAGCAGCCAATAGCTTTCGTCTCCAAATTTCTTCTGAGCATGCGTGGCACTTTGTGCGTCGGAATTCTATACACGCGATCGGAAAAAGTCCGATCGGATTTTGTTGTCGGAAAATTTTAGATCCTGCTCTCAAATTTTTTCAGTCGGAAACTCCGACAGAAAAAGCCCGCTAGCGCCCACACACAATCGGATTTTCCGACAACATAATCCGATTGAACTTTCTCCATTGGAATATCCGACCGTGTGTACGGGGCATAAGTCAGCATATTGTTGGTGATAATGTTTTAACAGCTTTAAGTGCAGCATAGTCTCATTGGTTATTGATTGTCCTGTTAATGATTTCCAAAAACAATCAAAATTGGCCAGACTGATTTTATTTTTTATCAAACGGGTCTGTTGATTTCTGACTGTCATACCCTGGCTTCCTTGACTTAGGATGGGTAGACATTACATTGTGAAGTCTCTGTACAGTCTGTGAAGATTTACCATCAACACCTAAAGAAATCATGAAACAATCATATTTTTCTGAAATCAACCACATTAAATGGGATGCTACCTCAATGTTTTAATTGAAAAAGGAATGACCGACCATGGCGGAAAATTCAGTAAATTCTGACTTAACTTTATCTTTGTCTTTGTTGAGATGATTTGTCATTTTTATAATTAAATGTCATGTAAAACCATTTAAACTGTGGTTGATCAAATAATTATTGTTTTGTTAGACCTACCTAAACAATTCATTCCATTTATATCCAGTCAAATAGGTCTTCACGCTGTATACATTTTGGTAAATCTAATGCATACTATACATGTAAGAATAAAAGATTGACCCATTAGAGCAGTGATTTTCAACCAGGGTTCCTCAAGAGGTTGCTAGGGGTTCTGTCAGCATTGGGCAATTTCTGCCTCTCAGATAAGTTCCCACGGACACCATTGATCTTTTTAGCTATCTGTAAGGAGGTAATTCTTCCCAATGACCATCAAACTAATGTATCAAGAGTTGTAGATTTCACATTTTTAGCAGGGGTTCCCCAAGACCGGAGAACGATTTCAAGGGTTCCTTTGTGTTGAAAAGGTTGCGAAAGGCTGCATTAGAGATTTAATTGTTTTTAATATGGTGTCCTTGAAAATAAAATAATTTGCCGGAAAAAAAAAACCCAACATGGTTTCTGATAAGACTAATCATACCTTTTAAGGCTGGGTTCACACTAGAACACGCAGCTGCTCACAGCCGGTGCGTCTCCATTCACCGATTCAGTTTTTTGGGCTGAACTCGGAATTCAGTTTGCACTAGAGCCGCTGCGGAGATGTGTGAACCGGCTCCATAGAGAGACAGTCACAATCTCCTGACATGTGAATTGGATGTGGGAAAAATCATATTTTTAAAGGACTGTTATATTGAAAGGTTGTATCATTCCGAGTACGGCCAACATAATAAAAATGACCCTTTGAGCTATAGAAAATTGGAGTCTTGGCTGATGGAAAAATTGTGGTGGTATGGGGTAATCTATGGGCCTCAAGTGAAGTTTGCTTAAATTTGACTTAAGCTTAAAGGAGTGGAAATTGAGAGTGGGAACTCTTTAAGTATGGAAGAAGTAGGGGTTACTCATTTTTTAGTTTTAAAGTTAGGTTGTTGCTCAGTGGAGGCTACATTGGTATCATAGGTGTGCGCAGCCAATTGTATTAGGGTGTGTACCCCAAAGCTCAAACACACATGCCTATATGTATATATTTACACTAAATTACCAGAAGTATTGGGACGCCTGCCTTTACATGCATATGAACTTTAATGGCATCCCAGTCTTAGTCCGTAAGGTTTCATATTGAGTTGGCCCACCCTTTGCAGCTATAACAGCTTCAACTCTTCTGGGAAGGCTGTCCACAAGGTTTAGAAGTGTGTCTATGGGAATGTTTGACCATTCTTGCAGAAACGTATCTGTGAGGTTAGGTACTGATGTTGGATGAGAAGGCCTGGCTCGCAGTCTCCACTCTAATGTGAAGGCCAGTCAAGTTCCTCCCCCCCAAACTCGCTCACCCATGTCTTTATGGACCTTGTTTTGTGCACTGGTCCAAACCATTTAGTGGAGGGGGATTATGTGGTGGGGTTGTTTTTCAGGGGTTGGGCTTGGCCACCTAAGTTCCAGTGAAGGGAACTCTGAAGGCATCAGCATACCAAGACATTTTTGACAATTTCATGTTTCCAACTTTGTGGGAACAGTTTGGGGATGGCTCCTTCCTATTCCAACAAGATTGGCACTAATTGGCAGCACTGATAGGCGGCACTGATGGGCACTGATAGGCAGCTCTGATGGGACACTGATTGGCAGCACAGATGGGCACTGATTGTCACTGGTAGATGGCACTGATAGGCAACACTGATTGGTAGCACTGATGGGCACTGATAGGCAACACTGGCAGCACTGATTGGCACTGATATGTGGCACTGATTGGAAGCACTGATAGGCAGCACTGATTGGAAGCACTGATTGGCACTGATAGGCAGCACTGATAGGTGGCATTGGTTGGCACTGATAGGCGACACTGATTGGCAGCACAGGTGGGCACTGATAGGCAGCACTGATGGGCGCTGATTGATGGTATTGGTTGGCACTGACAGGCAGCACTGATAGGCAGCACTGATGGGCACTGGTTGGCAGCACTGATGGGCACTGATTGGCAGCACTGATTGGCACTGGTAGGCAACACTGATTGGCAGCGCTGATGGGCACTGATAGGCAGCGCTGATGGGCACTAATAGGTGGCACTGATTGGAAGCACGCATTGGCACTAATAGGCAGCACTGATTGGCACTGATTGGCACTGATGGGCACTGATTGGCACTGATAGGTGGCATTGGTTGGCACTGATTGGCAGCACTGATTGGCACTGACATGTGGCACTGACAGGGGGCACTGATTGTCACTAATAGGTGGCATTGGTTGGCTCGGATTGGCACTGATGGGCACTGACAGGTGGCACTGATTGGCACTGACAGGTGACACTGGTGGGCCCTGATTGGCACTGATAGGTGGCACTGATGGGCACTGATTGGCACTGACAGGTGGCACTGATAGGTGGTATTGGTGGGCACTGATTGGCTCTGACAGGTGGCATTGATAGGTGGCATTGGTTGACACGGATTAGCATTGACATGTGGCACTGATGGGCATTGATAGGCGGCACCGATTGGCACTGATCTAGGAGAGGGGGAGTTTCACATTGAGTAGTCAGCGAGGCATGTAAGAGCAGAGATGAGCTGTCAAAACTCAGCGCTGATGTCAGGGGTGGGCAGGACCGAATAGCTAGCCTATCAAACACAAGCCAGCGGGATAGGGGCTGGGCGGGCCGCTCTGTGTATGTGGCTCCAATCATTGGCTGGTGTTTGATAGCTGATAGGGGGTGGAGCCACATACACAGAGCTGCCCGCCAAGCCTCTATCCCGCTGGCTTGTGTTTGATAGGCTAGCTGTTCTGTCCCGCCCACCCCCAACATCGAGTTTTGACAGCTTGTCTCTGCAAGCAGTGACGTTACATTAGCACTGAGCTGCTCCTACATGCTCCGGCACACCCCGTGCGCACGCCTATGATTGGCATATCCTAATTATTGTCAAAATAAATTAAAAGGAAATTGGGGCAATAGAATATTCCCAGTACCGTCATAGGACATACACAAGAATTTTCTTAAAAGCACAAAACTCTTTTGTATACAATAACATTTTGTGTTTTTAACAATTCTTGTGGATGTCCTATGAGGGTACTGTGAAAATCCTATTGCTCCAATTTCCTTACAATTTCTTTAATCACTTTTTATCTTACAGCAGTCCTCTCGTGAATTCCCTCCTTCCCATCCTCCCCACACTTGTTTATTATCACAGCTTTAAAGGGATCCTCTTATACCCCCCACACCCCCTACTTCCACACCTCATTTCGCCCATTGCTATAACTGGCTTCCAAACCTTTATCGGGTGAGGCTGTCTTTTAAAATATCTATTATATGATTATTTAATGCTTATACTTCTCAGCAGCCAAAGTGATTGCACAGTCCAATGGTAAAGTGTGTGACTAACTTTGTCTTCAAACTTGGGCCGTGGGAATGGTCAGTAGATGCTGTTTAGTTGTTATGAAAATATGCTTACCCACTTACATTTCATATGATAGCATTTTATGAAGGCACACATACGTTTGTTAAAAAACAGATCTCAAGATTCGCCATATTTTTCAAAAGTCTTATAGATTACTGCTTTAGAAGCATTTAGAAAAATGACTTGTGAATTAAGTCAGAAAATCAGTAAACCAATACATTCCAAACAACATACAGTATAACCACAAGGACAAATACCGTATATACTCGAGTATAAGCCAAGTTTTTAAGCACATTTTTTTGTGCTGAAATTGCCCCCCTCTGCTTATACTTGAGTCAAGCACTTTTCTGCACCAGAGAATGACATTTTCGGACCCGACTTTGTGGCCCCGTATCTCGGGGCCACTCGGTGCTAGGAACCCCTTAGGATATGTTGTAGAACGAGTTCCACTGGGTTTGCACACCAAATTTGGGGTTCCTAGCACCAAGTGGCCCCGAGATACGGGGCCCCAAAGTCAGTCAACTGTGTCCATCTGCAGTAATGTCATTTCGGGACCCTTTGGGTCCAGAGACTCCAAATTTTGGCTGCAGCTAGGAACCCTTAACTAGGGTTGAAGTTCGGGGCTCTAAATGGGCACAGTGAGGCATGCAAATGATCATTGTTGACTCTCTTTTCCACTTACAATAGCTGCACATTTCTCACCCTAAGCTTATACTCGAGTCAAAACGTTTTCCCAGTTTTTTGTGGTAAAATTAGTCCCTCGGCTTATATTCGGGTCGGCTTATACTCGAGTATATACGGTAATCCGTGAATATAAAATGGTACAAATGCCTTGGAGCAGAAAATGTTGTTTTATGATCACGTGTTTAATTTGTACTTTTATTGTATCCCTCATCTGGTTTATGTTTTCGTGCCATTGTTTTTCTCTGATGTTCATCTGTTTTATAAAATTATTGGTATTTTGCTGCCATTACTTTCTGGACATACAAGGCAGATTATATGGATATCAGCCAAGAATATATGCTTGATATGCATGCTTTGACCCTTTCCCTTGGCTTTTTCTATATCTATTTAGAGAGTAATGACATCATCTCTCTGTGTAGTATTTCCAGATATCTATAAAAAAATAAATAAAAGAGATAATACTGCATTACAACCAAACTTTGCTTAATTTCAAATTTTACCAAAGTCCATCTACAGTATGAATATAAAAAGTAAATGATTAATTAATTCACTGGAGGAAAAGGAGTTTTACCAACTGAAATAGCCCTAGCTGTTTACTTTTCATTATTCCAACTCCTGCTACCTGCCAATCTAGCCAACAGCACGAAAAATATGCATGTTTACTATAGTAATCCACTAGACTGTGAAAGTTGTGCACAAAAAAGGCAGGCATAGAGTTTGTGACTAGTCACCAGTATTGCCTGCGGGCTCTGTGCAGCTAATTGTATTCCATTACAGATTTTTCAAGCCTGGTTCTGCACTATGTCTCTGTGTGAAGGTGGCCATCTTGCTTGTGGCAGGGCTTTGCTTCCTCATATCAGACCCTCCAGCAAGGAGAACTGTGCAAATTACAGTAGTGACATCACCAAAAGTGAGGCAATAAATAAGGTATAGCCCTCTCTAATTTTGAATGCGCCATTTGGCTGAACATTAAATGTACATTTGGCTTACCTGGGGGCATCTTCCTAAAGATACAGCAACAACTCAGAAGCCCTATTTTGCTCAAGGCAGCTAAAGACCCCCTCCCCATCATTATGTGTCTGCACCAAATCCAACAAAGCAAGAATGCTAGGCTTTAAAAGCTTACTCTCAATGTTTGCATGGCTATACTGTATATGTCCTATAGTAAGTAGACATGTGCAATTAGTTTAGTTTTTTTTCGTTTTTTTTTTTTTTTTTCGTTATTTTCATTTGTTCGTTTTCGTACGAATGAACGAATCGTTCGAATCGAACGAATCCGAATAACGAATCGTTCGAATCGTACGAATCTGATTAACGAATCATTTGAATCGAACGAATCAGAAAAACAACGAAAATCCCAAATTAGAAACAACGAATGTACGATTGAAGAAAATCCGAAAAATGAAAACAGGAACAACGAAAATGAACGAAAAAATTCTTACATTCATAACTTTTTTTTTTTTTTTTTTTTCGAATCGTAATTTTCCGTGTCTGTTAAGCCCCATACACACGGTCGGACTTTTTCATGGATTCTGTCCGATCGGACAATGTTGTTGAAAAATCAGACCGTGTGTATGCACCATCGGACAGTGTACGTCGGATTGTCCGACGGACAAAGTCTTATCTCCTGCTGGAAAGATTTGCCGACAACACGGTCCGATCACACCAAATCCGATCGTGTGTACGGTTGTCCGACCGGACAAAGTGCTACGCATGCTCAGATCACATTACAAGACCAAAGCTATTGGCTACTAGCCTCTACGTAGTCCCGTCGTAGGCAACAAACGTCACCACGTTCAGAATGATCGGATTTTCCGACAACTTTGTCCGACCGTGTGTACGCAAAACCAACATCAGACAAAGTATGACGGACAGGATCCGACCGACCTGGTCGCGGATTGTCCGACCGTGTGTATGGGGCTTTACAATGGCGTTGCTTAACGTGCTTCGAATGGATTGAACGAAAAAATTCGTAAATTCGTAACTTTTTTTTTTTTTTTTTCGATTCGTACCTTTTTTTTTCGATTCTTAACTTTTTTTTTTCGATTCGTAAATTATTAAAATGTAAAAATAGCATACACATTACATAAAATTATGAATTATGCTCCGATTGCGAATCTACGAATGTTACAAATGTACGAATAAATACGAATGCGTTCCGAATTTCGAATAAACGAAAATTAAACTAACGAAAAAACGAATCAACGAAAAAATAACTCTTACGAATGTACGAATCGTTACGAATTCGAACACCGACGACTTACGAATGTACGAATCGTTACGAATACGAACAAAAACGACTTACGAATGTACGAATCGTTACGAATCTACGGAAACGAAAAAAAAAAACGAAACTAAAATAAACAAATTTTTTTGTTGTGCACATGTCTAAGTAAGCAACTTGAGCTAAGGAACCACACAGAGGTGCCTTGGTGGGCATTATGGCTTTGCAGATGAACAAATGAACTGAGATGTTGAAACAATTTTTGTTTCTTTTTTTTGCTGACTAGCTAGCCAGTGTGCTTGAGAATTTTAGTATTTCTTCACTATTTTTGGTTCTTTCGGAATATGATATATTTGGCAAGCTATCAAGTTTATTTGCCGAAAAAAAACCCAAAGAATAATGCAGGGGAGGACATACTCGCTGTGCTGCCTGTGAAGCTATTCAGAGATTCTAAAGGACAAGAGGTACCAATGCATGGAAAACCAGATGAGAAGGGACTCGAGGTTGGGATAGAAAACATTTTTACACTAGTGTAGGTATGAGCCGAACACCCCCAGGTTCGGTTCGCACCAGAGCCTACGAACAGACCTAAAGTCCGTGTAAATTTAAGAACCCTATTAGTTACAATGGACGTGAATGTTCGAAATCAAAAGTGCTAATTTTAAAGGCTAATATGCATGTTATTGTCATAAAAAGTGTTTGGGGACCTGGGTCCTGCCCCAGGGGACATGAAGCGATGCAAATTTTTTTTTTTAAAACGTCCGTTTTTTCAGGAGCAGTGATTTTAATAATGCTTAAAGTGAAACAATAAAAGTGTAATATTCCTTTAAATTTCGTACCTGGGGGGTGTCTATAGTATGCCTGTGAAGGGGGCGCATGTTTCCCATGCTTAGAACTGTCCCTGCACAAAGTGTCATTTTTGCAGGAAAAAAAGCTATTTAAAATCACTCGCGGCTAATGAATTGTCGGCTCCCGTAACAGTCATTATCATGAAAGTCATTGATAAAAAAAAAGTCATTGATAAAAAAAAAAAAGCATGGGGGTCCCCCCAAATTCAATTACCAGGCCCTTCAGGTCTGCTATGGTCTGCAGGTTTGCTATAGATATTAAGGGGAACCCCAGCCAAAAAAATGGCGTGGGGTCCCCCTATAATGTGGTGCGTGTACTAAACCCCCTGAGCTATAATTGGCCACAGGCATCCTGCCTGTGGCCAATTATTGCTCACCTCGCCACTGGCTCTATGATTGGCCAAGCATGCGGGTCACAGTGCATGCTTGGCCAATCATCAGCCAGCAATGCACTGCGACTGGCGCAGTGCATTGCGGGCCGCTCGCATCACACGAATTTGATGCAAGCGGCCCAATTAGTTCTGGGCTCGCCGAGCGGGCGAACGCACGATGTTCGATTCGAACATGGGTTGGAATCGAACACCGGGCCCATCCCTACACTAGTGGTCGTTCCTTTCCTCAATAATGATACATCGCTCTTTAATGGCAATAATTAAACGTTGCTCTTTAATGGCAATTTAATAGCAGTGGGAAGCTCTAGCCACATCAAATAAACAATGCCAGTAAGGGACAGTTAGATTAATTATTAATTTAATGGTGGATTGTAGCAGACAATAGAGGTAAAACACCCATGTAAATCTTGCAGGCACAACCTACTGTTGGGGCTAAATTAGTTCTTAATGGAGACAAAACGTGGTCTATTTACACTTGGGTAAGAGTTCCTGTAAAGGGGCCCTCTGCGGCCTGTGATGATAAAAAGGCATCTCAGTTGTAATGCATAATGTATGATCAAACTATTATTCATTCTCTGTGCAGTTATTGATGAAGAATGGCAGAAGACACAGTGCATGCCTCGAGAAACCTGTGTTGATGTTGCGAAGGATCTTGGCACTGCCACTAACACGTTCTTTAAACCTCCCTGCGTCTCTGTGTTCAGATGTGGAGGCTGTTGTAACGAAGAGGGAGTTTCCTGCCTAAACACCAGCACATCCTATGTACTCAAATCGGTAACAGTATTTTACTTTGAAATGTACTTCTTCAATTTCTTTAATGGCAGCACCCACAATTTCAGGATCATATCTCACTTGTGGATTTTACTTTGGAGTGAAAATCAATTTGAACTTTTAGAAGTCTGTTACTTAACTTAAAGGAAACAAATAGCCTTCTGTATGTACCACTGGGCTTAATTCCTGATTTGGATTTAGTGAATTTAAACCTTCTACGCTGTTCCTAGTTTGCAATAATTTACAGTAGAGGAGGCATAGAATGCAATGAAATGACTGTCCTCCATGTTAATGCCCCCTTTAATTTAAATATCATTTTAATAATTTATTGAAATTGTTTATTAAAACCATTCTGATAAAATGACCTAATATATGTATCATTGCCCTTATACACCATATTACCAAAAGTATTGGGACATTGGCCTTTACACACACATTTACTTTAATGGCATCCCAGTCTTAGACGGTAGGGTTCAATATTGAGTTTGCCCACCCTTTGCAGATATAACAGCTTCAACTCTTCTGGGAAGGCTGTCCACAAGGTTTAGGAGTGTGTTAATTGGAATGTTTGACCATTCTTCCAGAAGTGCATTTGTGAGGTCAGCCACAGCACGAGAAGGCCTGGTTCGCAGTCTCCGCTCTAATTCATCTCAAAGGAGTTCTATCGGGTTAAGGCCAGTCAAGTTCCTCCACCCCAAACTCACTCATCCATGTCTTTATGGACCTTGCTTTGCGCTCTCAATATTGAACCCTACGGACTAAGATTGGGATGCCATTAAAGTTAATTTGCGTATAAAGGCATGTGTCCCAATACTGGTAATATAGTGTATCTGGCAAAACACACAAGATCACCTGCATTCGATGAAAATTGTATAATTGTCTAACTTGAAGATATATTCAGAACATACTTAGTTTGATTTATTCTGTTGGTTGGAACCCTCGTCTGGTTTTTGTTGCTGTCTGTGTCCCCATTGGGAAAACTATCACTTTCTTGTGACCACCTGTCCCCCGAACAGGAAGTGAGATAAAATGATCATTGCAACAAGTACATAGTAACAAAATGAGACAGAAGTCCTAACGCTTCCCCATTCAATCCGACAAAGAAAAAAAACATTTTGCCGAAATCCCTCAAGAATCAATTCAATTTAATAAACAGGAATGCTTTTTGTTTTTCCACGAGGTTGATTTACTACAAGGGTAATAGAGAATGTTAAAAGTGGGAAGAATTATAGAGCTAAACTCAAATATAAAGACAAAATGCTAGTAAAGCGGCTGCGCTAGAATAAGACAAATATTCGATGGGTAGTGTAAAAGGGAGTGCAGCGCTAGAAAGGTGAACAATTGAGATACCTTTCAGCAAACAAAAAATTCATCAATAGTGGTTTGTGGAAATATTTCTAAATCAGAGATGTTTAGATAAAATACAAATATTAATTATAATAAACAAAAAATACCCAAGAAAGGTTCCTCAATCGTAATTAAGGAAATGATTATATGAGAACTTGACGTAAACAGTGGCGTATACAAATAATATTTGTGATAAAACAAAGAAATGTCCCAAAATGGTGAAATATAAGTGATGCCAAGACGGGATGTTTCTAGACTGAATCCTCTGGTGCACACATTCGTGGAAGAATGGAAAATAGATGTACGCTTACCGGAACAGGTGGACTCCCTGTCAGCAACAGGGAGTCAAACAGGCATAAAGGGGCTCTAGACAGCCTACAACCTCGATGTTCCAGGACGGGCAGGTAGACTCTGTGGGACCACTCGCGACTTTGCCAACAGGATACAATGGGTCAAAGGGAAGGCAGCTAGCATGGATTCCAGATCTTCATGGATAGGACGGAGACTCTTGGATGGTCACTCGGTAGGCAAAATGGAATAGGCCAGTGGTGGACACCAACTAGTGACAGAGCAAGGATCTCTCGGGAGGTTCTCCAAGAAATGTTCAGATCATAAGGAGAAAAACAAGAAGGGAAAAAAACCAAGAGGGGACTCCACTGGTGTAGATCAAAACGGGCAGGTTTTTATTGAAAAAAACCGAGTACAAAAACAAATAATATAAAAGTGATCACATTTAAAAAGGCAGTGTGGGAATGGGTCATACCCATTCCCACACTGCCTTTTTAAATGTGATCACTTTTATATTATTTGTTTTTGTACTCGGTTTTTTTCAATAAAAACCTGCCCGTTTTGATCTACACCAGTGGAGTCCCCTCTTGGTTTTTTTCCCTTCTTGTTTTTCTCCTTATGATCTGAACATTTTGGTTTTTTTCCCTTCTTGTTTTTCTCCTTATGATCTGAACATTTCTTGGAGAACCTCCCGAGAGATCCTTGCTCTGTCACTAGTTGGTGTCCACCACTGGCCTATTCCATTTTGCCTACCGAGTGACCATCCAAGAGTCTCCGTCCTATCCATGAAGATCTGGAATCCATGCTAGCTGCCTTCCCTTTGACCCATTGTATCCTGTTGGCGAAGTCGCGCGTGGTCCCACAGAGTCTACCTGCCCGTCCTGGAACATCGAGGTCGTAGGCTGTCTAGAGCCCCTTTATGCCTGTTTGACTCCCTAATAGAGAATGTTCACTTGGCAAAGTGGAACTGTTTATCAATGAATACCCACTAATGTGCACAGAAGCTTAAAAAAAGTGTGCAGGAACAAGTCCTGCTGATATATGAATTTTACTGGCACCCAAATGACAATCTTTATTTAGAGCATTATTAAAATAACGGCATTGCGTCTATAAACTATTTTAAAATCAATAGTGTCACAATGCGCTTGACCAGTGGATGAGAATACAGTGAAACCTTGGTTTACAAGTAACGTGGATAACAAGCGTTTTGAAAGACAAGCAACTTTTATTTTTTTAATTCTGACTCGTTGTCTCGCAAAACGAGCAGAATTCAAGCTAATGGGCGGTGCAGTACCGCATTCGGCCATAGCTGCAGGGGCGCTGGAGACACTCGGAACGGTTGGGAGCCTTTCGGAAATACTCGGAATGACTCGGAAATACTCCGTTCCCAAGTGTTTCCGAGGCTTTCCGAGCTGTCCCCGAGTATTTCCGAGGCTCTCCAGTGCCCCCCCCCCCACCTCTGGCCACATGCGGTATTGCATGTAATAGAAGTCAATGCGGAACAAATTCTTTGCTTCCATTGACTTCTATGGGGATCAATCGCTTTGATATGCAAGTGATTTGGATTACAAGCATTCTCCTGGAACGGATTATGCTGTAATCCAAGGTTCCACTGTATACACACCTCTACATATAAATTACAGTATATACCTTACAAAAATAGAGGTGTCTGCATTGTGGTCCCAATTGGCACTTACAGTATGTATCTTATGATAAATTGTGACACTATTGATTTAAAAAAGTTTATACACGCAATTGTGTTATTTTAATAATGTTGTAAAAAAAGATTGTCATTTTTTAATATTTGTGTCTGTCTCATGTGGGTGCCACTAAAATCCATACACCAGCAGGACTCGTTTCTGCAAACTTTGTAGTATTTAGGATATTATTTGGATGTGGCATGGGTAGAGGTCCCCCCTTTTTCTCTTAAAAAAAAAAAATATGTCTTGCATATTATTGGATAACTGAATTTTTTTTTACTTTGCTAGGAGAACACTCTCTCCTCCTTTGGTAAATTAACCCCATTGCATGCTTTCATTGGGGAGAATTTCTTTTACTTCTTCCCCCAGAAAGAGAGGAAGTAAGAGGAAATCTCTCAAAAGCCAGGGGAATTCTTAGCTGTTGTTACTGAAACCGATGTCTGCATTGCAAGTCTTCCTTGGTGAAAACTCCAAAATGTTGAATTTCTTATAACTTTCTGTTCAAGTGGTAATGGTCACAAAAAAAAAGAGAGAGACTGAATATCCCCAGGGGCAACAAAGACATCAATAAAAAAAACTGGCAAGGACCGGCCGAGATTCAATCCATTTACGGGAAGGCTGTTTGTACTGATCGCCTTAAAAACAACCAGCCTTCCAGGTTTTTTGCACGCGATTACTGCTGACGGCTATAGCCACCAGCAGTAACCATTGTGTACTGCCGGCAGAACACAATAATACTGATGGGGGAACAAAGTGGTTTTCTTTCCTGCAACCCATAGCTGCAGTAAAAATAATCACTTCATCTATGGCTTGCCTTACCCAAACCCTAAGATTTTTACTTGGTGACTATGCCATTGCTTAGAGCAGTCCCAGTTTAATTTAAAAGTCACAGTGAGTTTGGAGCTTTTTTCAGTCAAGGCGCCCTTTAAAATGATGCACACTCTCAGGGCACCCCATTCTAAGATGCAAAAAAGAAACTAATAGTTTTACATACAGTGGTGTGAAAAAGTGTTTGCCCCCTTCCTCATTTCCTGTTCCTTTGCATGTTTGTCACACTTAAGTGTTTCGGAACATCAAACCAATTTAAACAATAGTCAAGGACAACACAAGTAAACACAAAATGCAATTTGTAAATGAAGGTGTTTATTATTAAAGGTGAAAAAAAATCCAAACCATTATGGCCCTGTGTGAAAAAGTGATTGCCCCCCTTGTTAAAACATACTATAACTGTGGTTGTCCACACCTGAGTTCAATTTCTCTAGCCACACCCAGGCCTGATTATTGCCACACCTGTTCACAATCAAGGCATCACTTAAATAGGATCTGCTTGACACAGTAAGGTCCACCAGAAGATCCTTAAAAGCTACACATCATGCCGAGACCCAAAGAAATTCAGGAACAATTGAGAAAGAAAGTAATTGAGATCTATCAGTCTGGAAAGGGTTATAAAGCCATTTCCAAAGCTTTGGGAATCCAGCGAACCACAGTGAGAGCCATTATCCACAAATGGCGAAGACATGGAACAGTGGTGAACCTTCCCAGGAGTGGCCGGCCGCCCAAAATTACCCCAAGAGCGCAGCGACGACTCATCCAAGAGGTCACAAAAGACCCCACAACAACGTCCAAGGAACTGCAGGCCTCACTTGCCTCAGTTAAGGTCAGCGTTCATGCCTCCACCATCAGGAAAAGACTGGGCAAAAATGGCCTGCATGGCAGAGTTCCAAGGAGGAAAACCACTGCTGAGCAAAAAGAACATCAAAGCTCGTCTCAATTTCTCCACAACACATCTTGATGATCCCCAAGACTTTTGGGACAACATTCTGTGGACCGATGAGACAAAAGTGGAACTCTTTGGAAGGTGTGTGTCCAAGTATATCTGGCGTAGAAGGAACACTGCATTTCAGAAAAAGAACATTATACCAACAGTAAAATATGGTGGTGGTAGTGTGATAGTCTGGGGCTGTTTTGCTGCTTCAGGACCTGGAAGACTTGCCGTGATAAAAGGAACTATGAATTCTGCTGTCTACCAAGAGATCCTGAAGGAGAATGTCCGACCATCTGTTCGTGTACTCAAGCTGAAACGAACTTGGGTTCTGCAGCAGGACAATGATCCTAAACACACCAGCAAGTCCACCACCGAATGGCTGAAGAAAAACAAAATGAAGACTTTGGAGTGGCCTAGCCAAAGTCCAGACCTGAATCCTATTGAGATGTTGTGGTATGACCTTAAAAAGGCCGTTCATGCTCGAAAACCCTCTAATGTAACTGAATTAGGACAATTCTGCAAAGATGAGTGGGCCAAAATTCCTCCAGGACGCTGTAAAAGCCTCATTGCACGTTATCGCAAACGCTTGGTTGCAGTTGTTGCTGCTAAGGGTGGCCCAACCAGTTATTAGGTTTAGGGGGCAATCACTTTTTCACACAGGGCCATGATGGTTTGGATTTTTTTTCACCTTTAATAATAAACACCTTCATTTACAAATTGCATTTTGTGTTTACTTGTGTTGTCCTTGACTATTGTTTAAATTGGTTTGATGTTCCGAAACACTTAAGTGTGACAAACATGCAAAGGAACAGGAAATGAGGAAGGGGGCAAACACTTTTTCACACCACTGTAATGGAACAGCATCCACACACAGAGGACGCCCAACATTGGAGGTGATTTATTCTTCCAAAAAAAAAATACACCATTGAATACTGGTACTGGCTAGTATTCCAAAGTGTATCTTCTCCCTCAGTTTCTCTCCCTTGCCCAGCTAATGTGACTCCAGTGCTTATGGAGAGGGCAGGGGAGGTGCAAACAAGAACACTGTGGGGGTTATTTACTAAAGAAAAATCCACTTTGCACTACAAGTGCACCGCAATGCACTGATTGCATTTGGAAGTGCAGTCACTTTAGATCTGAGGGGGACATGCAATAAAAAAAAAAATGCATTTTAGCTTGCACATGATTGGATGATAAAATCAGCAGAGCTTCCCTTATTTCAGATCTTCCTCTCAGATCTACAGCGACTGCACTTCCAAGTACTTGCAGTGCACTTGTAGTGCAGAGTAGATTTGCCTTTAGTAAATCAACCCCCATGCAAGGGTGCACATTGAAAACCTGTGTAACTAAAAGGCAGGCTTGATCCACCCACTGGCTTGTATACAATTTTGGGGCAATTTTTAGGCATTTCGCCAAGGCACCCCTGAAAAAACCTGAAGGCATCCCAGGGTGTCTGGGTACCCTGGTTGAAAAAGGCTGATCCAGGAGATGATATGCTGGTGTCAAGAGCGCACAAAGCATTTAGAACACCTGCTGGTGGTACTCTGGTCCTTGGGCAAGATCGGGTACTTCCATCATCATCAGCAAGTGTATCGCAGCACCCACCAGAACCTTGAAATTAGCCACCATCTGATGTTGGCTGCTGGAAGGCCCCATCTCTGGGGCCAATAAGGCCTTAGGCATTGTACTTGTGCACCCATTTGTGTTCCTGTCTGATCTGCATCTGTACCTGTCCTGACCTGTTCTGACTTTATATTTTCTCTGCAATCCTACCCCTTGCCTGACTTCACTTTGCCCTACTTATAGTTAGTTAGCTTGTAGTTAGTCATTTGCTTCAGTTGCATGTTACACTGTTTGGTTATTGACTTATTGTTATATGTACATGTTATGTATTGTATGTTCAATTGTGTTGTCTTTACTTAAACAGTGGTATATTCCTGTGTGTAGCTCACATATCTGATCCCACCAGATCACAGGTAACCTCTTATGCCCCGTACACATTCCGCTCAAGCTTGGCTTGCATACACACGGTCACACAAAAGTTTGCTGAACTTTTTACTGTCAAGAACGCGGTGACGTACAACACTATGATGAGCCGAGAAAAAGAAGTTCAATGCTTGCCAGCATGCGTCAAATTGTTTCCGAGAATGCGTTGGAATTTTGCGCATCGGAATTGCTACAGACGATCGGAATTTCCAATCGGGACTTTTTCCGACCGAAAAATTGAGACATGCTCTCAATCTTTTGCTGGTTGGAATTCGGCCAGCAAAAGTCTGATGGAGCCTACACACGGTCGCATTTTCCGACCAAAAGTTCTCATCGGTCTTTTTCTGGCAGAATTTCCGATAGTGTGTACGCGGCAATACTGGTTTCCTTATCTGTGGTCTCTAGTGTGTCAACGTTTTAGTTGCGTGATTTTCCTGTCTGTGAAGAGTCTTCCCGTTTTAAATATACAAAAAAAAACTCCCAAGCAAATCCATGAAAAAAAATAATACTAGAAATGACTGACCGTTTTGAATGTATTTATTTTCATAGGTTTTTCAAATTTCTCTACCACTGACACAAGCACCTGAGCCTGTAACTATCAAAGTTGCCAATCATACAAGCTGTAAATGTTCGCTGGTTGGTCGCCATCCGCCCACCATAATACGTAGATCAATTACGTATCCGGAAGATGGGTTAGTATTCTCACTAGCTATATTGTTTTACTTATGATAAACTGTGTGGACAGTTACAAGAGAGCAGCCTCTGACTATTATTGCTGTGTGAGGGAAAGTTTTATCAGAGCAAATTGCAAGTCTGGTATTTATTATCCGTATTCTACAGAACATTTATTTTGAGACCTGATAAAACACTGCCATTTAGTTTTCCATATAAATAGCATATTCTTTGTAGATTAGGCAATGCGCCAAACTGTCCTGTTTACACGAAGGAACATGTGGTCTTCTTTCTCTGATTCTTTGCTCTTGTTAATGCATATAGACTGTAAAAAGAGTTAAAGGGTAAGGAAACATTTTAATTGGAAGTGAAAGCAAACAGCTAAATCCACATTTCACATACAGTATGTAAGCATACGTTTTATTACCTGCCAGCTTGTTTCCTAATTTAAAGGAGAAGTGTGGCCAAAGCTCTTTTCGCCATACTTCTCCTGTGGGTTACAGGAGTGCACTTAGTTCTGCACTCCTGTGACCCAGATTCAGCCGACAGTGGGCTAATGTCCGCTATCAGCTGACATCACAGAGCCAGTACAAGCTCTACAGGGATCCTGACAATAATGTCAATATTCTCCCAGATGCCTAACCAGCAGCTGGCTCAGCCACTCAGCAAGCCGCTAGGAGCCTGAGCCAGCTGCTTCTTCCCCCTCCAAAGTCAAGCTTTGAAATTAAATCTTTATATTTGAAATTAAATCTTTATTATTTTGTGGAAATAGAATGGTGTGGGCAGATTTCTGCCAGTCACAGGCTGTATTACGCCCCTCAAGCCTGCATCTTAGAACAAGAGGGAGGTGAAACCTCCATTATTCTACATGTAATATCTCACCCCCATTGTGTTTAGCTGGTTAGTGGGCATGGAGGAAGAGGGAGGGAGGGAGTGGGCTGTCCTTTACCACTGTGTATACACCCATATGTGCGACTCTGTAGTCACATGGGCTGCTCAGATGTGATGGGGAGGAAATGCTCAGCATAGAAACTCACTGAAAACTGATCATGTGCAGAGTTGCCACCACAACTGCAAAATCCCTAGCTGAATTGGAGACATGGAGAGAAGGTGGAGATAGAGAGAAGCAGGATCAATCATGTTTTTTTGCAGAATACAGTACAGAAAATGAATCTCATAGTGACTGAGTATGAACAGCATGCAATACAGCATTTATTGATAGTTTTTTACAATGTTGTGTTTTAGTGACACTTTAAAGTGCACTTGTGTCTGGCAAACAACAATAGACAATAAGGAGCTATGTGCGGGAGTAGCTCACTATTCATCCCTTTTTCGTAGCAAGAGTGCCGCAATCTGCAGTAATCATCTCTAGTAGTTTCAGGGAGCAAATTACCTTTTCTGTGCAGTCTCTTGAATGCCAGGCCATTTTGATTATTATTACAGGTTCTATAGTACCATCAATTTACACAGCGCTTTACACACACACACACATATATATATATATATATATATATATATATATATATATATATATATATATATATATATATATATATATATATAGATAGATAGATCGATAGATATTGTACATTCAAATCAGTCCATGCCCTCAAGGAGTTTACAATCTAAGGTCACTAACTCACATTCATTCATACATACACATACTAGGGCCAACTTAAATAGGAGCCAATTAACCTACCTATCTAATTTTATTGCGGGCCGCATTAGCACTATGGTTGCCCTGTAAGACCATATACAGTGGTGTGAAAAAGTGTTTGCCCCCTTCCTCATTTCCTGTTCCTTTGCATGTTTGTCACACTTAAGTGTTTCGGAACATCAAACCAATTTAAACAATAGTCAAGGACAACACAAGTAAACACAAAATGCAATTTGTAAATGAAGGTGTTTATTATTAAAGGTGAAAAAAAATCCAAACCATCATGGCCCTGTGTGAAAAAGTGATTGCCCCCTAAACCTAATAACTGGTTGGGCCACCCTTAGCAGCAACAACTGCAACCAAGCGTTTGCGATAACGTGCAATGAGGCTTTTACAGCATCCTGGAGGAATTTTGGCCCACTCATCTTTGCAGAATTGTCCTAATTCAGTTACATTAGAGGGTTTTCGAGCATGAACGGCCTTTTTAAGGTCATACCACAACATCTCAATAGGATTCAGGTCAGGACTTTGGCTAGGCCACTCCAAAGTCTTCATTTTGTTTTTCTTCAGCCATTCGGTGGTGGACTTGCTGGTGTGTTTAGGGTCATTGTCCTGCTGCAGAACCCAAGTTCGTTTCAGCTTGAGTACACGAACAGATGGTCGGACATTCTCCTTCAGGATCTCTTGGTAGACAGCAGAATTCATAGTTCCTTTTATCACAGCAAGTCTTCCAGGTCCTGAAGCAGCAAAACAGCCCCAGACCATCACACTACCACCACCATATTTTACTGTTGGTATAATGTTCTTTTTCTGAAATGCAGTGTTCCTTCTACGCCAGATATACTTGGACACACACCTTCCAAAGAGTTCCACTTTTGTCTCATCGGTCCACAGAATGTTGTCCCAAAAGTCTTGGGGATCATCAAGATGTGTTGTGGAGAAATTGAGACGAGCTTTGATGTTCTTTTTGCTCAGCAGTGGTTTTCTCCTTGGAACTCTGCCATGCAGGCCATTTTTGCCCAGTCTTTTCCTGATGGTGGAGGCATGAATGCTGACCTTAACTGAGGCAAGTGAGGCCTGCAGTTCCTTGGACGTTGTTGTGGGGTCTTTTGTGACCTCTTGGATGAGTCGTTGCTGCGCTCTTGGGGTAATTTTGGGCGGCCGGCCACTCCTGGGAAGGTTCACCACTGTTCCATGTCTTCGCCATTTGTGGATAATGGCTCTCACTGTGGTTCGCTGGATTCCCAAAGCTTTGGAAATGGCTTTATAACCCTTTCCAGACTGATAGATCTCAATTACTTTCTTTCTCAATTGTTCCTGAATTTCTTTGGGTCTCGGCATGATGTGTAGCTTTTAAGGATCTTCTGGTGGACCTTACTGTGTCAAGCAGCTCCTATTTAAGTGATGCCTTGATTGTGAACAGGTGTGGCAATAATCAGGCCTGGGTGTGGCTTAGAGAAATTGAACTCAGGTGTGGACAACCACAGTTATAGTATGTTTTAACAAGGGGGGCAATCACTTTTTCACACAGGGCCATGATGGTTTGGATTTTTTTTCACCTTTAATAATAAACACCTTCATTTACAAATTGCATTTTGTGTTTACTTGTGTTGTCCTTGACTATTGTTTAAATTGGTTTGATGTTCCGAAACACTTAAGTGTGACAAACATGCAAAGGAACAGGAAATGAGGAAGGGGGCAAACACTTTTTCACACCACTGTAAGTCCTCCAGGAACCCAAACCCCTCCTTACTACACCAGCTCCTAAGCCACCGGTTTACTTCCCTAATCTTCCTCTGTCTTTCTGGTGTGACTTGAGGTACTGGTAGTATTCCTGACAATACTACCTCCGCAGTCCTTTTCCTCAATTTAGCTCCCAAGTCCCTTAAATCGTTCTTTAGGACACTCCATCTGCCTCTGACTTTGTCATTGGTGCCAACGTGCACCATGACAGCTGGATCTTCCCCAGCCCCTCCCAGTTTTCTGTCCACCAGATCCGTGATGTGCCGAATCCGAGCGCCCGGTAGACAACATACAGTTCGGCACTTCAGGTCTTTGTTACAGATACACCTAAGTGTAGTATGGTAAAAAATTGTTTGGTGGAAAGTTATTTAAAGGGGAGTTATGAATAAAATGGGTTCTATATTGCTTTGGTGCAATGGCTGCTTTAATAGATTTGTATGACAGAGCCATGCGTGTCTAATAAGCATTCTTACACAATAAAAAGGAATGCCTCACAATAAAAGCAGGAATATTATTGTCTGCATTCCTAAAAACATGTGTTTTGTCCTCTGTTCACTAAGGGGGTTGATTTTCTCTCTGTAAACAGCGAGATTTTATGAGTTAAACATGGAGTATTTACTGTGATAAATAGGTACAATAATTGCACAAAAAGTATGGTGCCATTCTCTAATATATACATTTCAATTCCAGGTATGCAAATATGCATACAATTCTAAAGATCTGTAAAAGACTGTGTTATGTGCATGCTTGAGTAGTGAGGACAATGGAATGATAAACATGACTATTCCAGTGTAATCTGTTTCCTATTAACTTATTCTGCTGTACTCAGATCCCCTGCAATGCAAAATTATATGTCTGGCCCTAAGAATGCCTCAGAGGTAAATAAATTGGACATTTAATATATGCAGGCTAAAAGCAGAATAAACATGTTTAATACAATATACATAACAATGCAACAATAAAGCTATTTGTTTTTATAACAAGCAGTAAAAAAGTAAAGGAAAAAAAATTTCATGAAGGAAATAACACAAAATCAACACATTTAGTGGTCAAGTACCTTCCATTGGTCGCCAAATTGTTTTATGTTTTATTCTCATTTTATTTTCATTTAGTAAGTCTGCAGCAATAAATAATAATGAAAAGCAAAAACACTTAATAAAAAGTGGGTTACACGTTTAATTTATTTGAGATCAGCATCTGTACAATTAGCACAATTGCCTTGCAGCTCTCACATCATCATTTAATGAAAATCTGTGCTGAGAAGAACATGACGATAATGAGATCTGACGACCCTAAGCTGGGGGGAAAATGGGAAAGTCATGTTGAACACAGTGCCATACTCATTTCACCAAAATTTGCACGTCTGCGACAAAACATTTAGGCTTAAACCTGCTTTTTATGCTGCAGTAAGGGGTAACAACTTTAAAAGGCACAAACAAGACTGAACCCCCCCCATGCTAGAACACGGCTCAACTGAGGACATATATTAGGACACCGTAAACTCCAGTTAAACAACTTGGCCTGGAATCTGCACAGCCTGTTAGTGAGTTGGATTGTAAGTGGGGTCTGTTGACCCCAAGCTAAATGGGGAGAAGGGAAAAGTCATAGCATAAAGTCATGCCGTGGTGTGAAAAGGGTTCTCATCGAGGCAGGTTGTGGGGCTCCAGGGTACTCAGAAGTTTTCTCAGAAGTTGGTAAAATCCAATTTGGGACCTGGAGTCCTGATGCTTCATAAAAGACTTGGGATGAAGTCTGCAATTCTGGGTCCAGGTTTTGCAAAAAAAGCAGACTGATTGTGCACGTGTGTGCAAAGCTTTTATTAAAGATGTCCACAGAAGCCACAGAGGAGGTCTTTGCTTCGGAGTCAGGAGAGCTCCACCTACAGTAGGAGACAGGTGGGACTCAGTGCAGTATGGAGCTGCTAGGTGAATGCACATAGCTTGTGTGAGAAGACTGTCTGCAGGACACAGAGGCCTGTTTCACACAGGCTTCAGCTTGTATAAGAGCAGTGTGAACAGCAAGCTTTGACAAAGCATTTGTAGAGCTTTCAGCAAGCTTTGTTGAAGCTTTAGTTTATAAATGTTGAACACATATCCTAATGGGAGTGTTGATTGCTGCTTTAAATAAGCTGTTAGCTGACTTCAACACTTCTTGAAGCTTGTTGAAAGTCTACTGAAGGTGCTAGCAGCTTCCTTAAAGTATCAACCAAGACTCCCATTAGGATCTGTGTTCAACATTTACAAACTAGAGCTGAATGGTACTTTTAAAGATTTAACAAAGCTGTCTGAAAGCTCTGCAAATGCTTTGTCAAAGCTTGCTGTTCACACTGCTCTTATACAAACTGAAGCCCATGTGAAGCAGGCAGGGCCTGAAGTGAGGCCAGAGCAGCAGCACTGTATGTGTAAGCCAGGAGGCTGACGAATATATTTGTCTTGTGGCTGAAAAATCGCTGCAAGGGAAAAGCATATTATGTCTTCAACTTTTAGTGATACAGGTATAACTTGCAGTGCCATTCCAAACTGAGACAAAGATCTTCCCACCAGTTGCAGTGAAGGGAGCAGGCTCCTATGCACCATTCAGGGGTGTGGAGGCCTCAACAGAGAAAAGAAGGAATACCACTCACTGGCCCTGTGTATGAATATGTGAATGAGTGTGGCCTCAGCCAGTTCTGCTCCAGCCACACCCTCTGACATGTTTCGCCCCACACACTGAGGCTCGGTCAGTGGGGCAAAACATGTCACAGGGCGTGGCTGGAGCCGCACTGGCTTAGGCCAAACTCATTCACATATTGATGCAGTGGGTCAGTGAGCAGCGTTCCTTCCTTTCTATGTTGATGTCTTTAAATTTGTTTTAACAAAAATGGGCAAGAAAAGCCCTTATAAAGAAGATTTAAGTGAGTGTCTGGTTCTTCAATGACCTACATTTTAAGCTGGTTCCCACAGTTGTCAAAAAAATTAGAGGCAGATGTTTCATGTTTTTTTTTCTGATTATGCCGTATTATCCTAAAAGTGTCAATTGCCCTGGAACCTTGTATTTGGGTTCCTAGAGTGACTGCTGTTTTCCTTTGATTTGTTAAGTTTTACGTCTGATACATGCTGTTATTCCGCTTAATTTGTACAATTTAAAATAAAAATATATTCAACCATAAAAATTAGGGGCAGAGTTAGGCACATCATTCATGAGACAATAGGAAGCAGAGGTAAAGAGATTTTCCCCTTATGGTTATTAGTCACATTTGTTTTTTCCCATGAGTAGACATAACTGTTAAGTCATCTAATATAATGTTCCTTACACATTGTCACAGGTAGGTTATGAACAGTGAACAAGGACTTTTTCTGAGTGCAAACTGTAAAACAGGTGGTCCTAACAGAGACGTTGCTTGGGTTGCCGAAGGTTGGTTGTCTACAGACAAATCCTGCCCTAGCTTGAGGCCTAGGGTTGAGAAACACATTTCATTTACAGAGATTGTAGTCTTTGAAGTTGTAATACATGTATTTTATGTAGCCAAATAGATGCAAAGTGCTCAGAGTTGTTCTATATAATAATAGTTCAGTTCATTTTGGGGCCCACAAACTCCTATCAGGTACAACTATGGTGAAACGAGCTAAATACCCAAATATTAAGTAATTTTACTGTTTTCTATAGGTGTCTTCAAAATAACAGACATTGTCCTCCTGGTTGGC
Source organism: Lithobates sylvaticus (assembly GCA_028564925.1). Taxonomy (NCBI): domain Eukaryota; kingdom Metazoa; phylum Chordata; class Amphibia; order Anura; family Ranidae; genus Lithobates; species Lithobates sylvaticus. The sequence goes on along the minus strand of CM053027.1, from coordinate 91,396,578 downwards.
AGTGGGATAGCAGCCAGTGTGAGTGCATACTGGAAAAGGAGTCTTCACTTAACAGAAGAAGGGAAGGTACTGAACTTTTACATGTACAAATACACATATAGATGGGAGACAAGGGGCCTACAGTATCTGACCCTTCATACCCTGATACAAGGGTTGTGGTGTATTCTTCTTCCATGAACAGCCTGCACCCACAACCTTTTCTATTGGCCCCCTTCTATACTACATGACTTGGTTCTACTGTCCTGCTGCGGTGCCTGGGTCACAGACTGGCGTTCAAGGGCTGGCACTGGAGCGGCCAACTGCGGAGCAAACTTTTTTTTAACAGAAAACTGCGGAGCAAACTTAGTTCAGTCCAGCCACCCAGGTCAGGATGCAACAGTGTCCAGCATACAGCAGTTCACCAGTGCCTCAGTGAGACACAACCAAGCACTTCTTCCTCTCACCCTCTCTCTGGTTGGTGCACTCCCCAACTGTCCTAATCCTTCCTTGGCTTTTCTGTTTATAAGACCCCTCCTGCTCTCAGGTATCACTGGGTATTGTAGTTGATTTCCAAGTGCTGCCCGTGATTCCAATAATCCTCCAGACTACATCTCCTAGAATGCTGCAACCCAAAGTCAATCACAAGCTAAAGAATGTGCATATGACACTGCCGTCTTGTGGATAAACCACAAAGGAGTTCAGCGGCCAATAACATTACTTTTTGTTACACGAACAAAGGCTCAATTCACAAAGCTAACACAGCAAAATAAGAACCTTTATTTTCAAGAACGTGACAGTTATTTTAAATAAGGTCCGGTTTGATTTGAAAATTACAGGCATGTGGTTAAAATAATGGTCCTCATCCTTGCGTTAAAGCTTTGTGAAATGAAACTGTCCTTAAAAAGGTGCAGTGCAGCTTGGGATAGGGATAAGTACAGTTGTGGTTTATTTTGGTATGATTAATGAGACCCCCTCTTTTTTTATTTATTTTTTTTGTACCAAGAGCTAAGTGTTATTTTTGTTGTTATTATTATTATTATACAGCATTTATATAGTTTGTGCAGAACTTTACAATATGATAGGAAACAGTACTATTACCATAGAGTTTAATACAGAAGGGTTAGGAGGGCCATATTTGTGAAGTGTTGTATTTAATATTAAGAAATGTGGTAATAAAAATGCATTTAAAATCCATGTAACACAGTGAGTGTGTTTTTGCTCAATGGCAAAAGTGGTCAAATGGGCCAAGAATAGTTGACAAATCCATGTCATGTCTCAGTTGCTGAGATGCCAGACAGTTAGCTATACATTCCATTGCAAAAAAAAAATAAAAATCTTGCTTTTTGAAGACCTGTTTATAACTTTATTCATTATTTTGGTTGTCAACACTCACACCATGGTGTATTGTTTTGGCACAGAGCTCGCCTTGTGTGGCGCACACATGGAGTTTGAAGACAGTTGTGAATGTGTCTGCAAGCTAAAATGTCCGAGGAACCATGTCCTCAACAAAGAGAACTGCACCTGTAATGAATGTAGTGAGAACATGGACTCCTGCTGTGAGAAGAATAAGATATTTCACCCTGACACCTGCAGGTGAGGAAAACTTCATACGTTTTTATTATTAACTAAATTACACTAGGTTTCCTTTATCCAAGGGAAGAATTGTTGCAGAATATCTGTTACCCCACAGCAAACAGAGATTAATTTTCATTGTTCTACAAAGATAGACTAACATTGGCTTTTCTGGAACAATATTGATTATCATAGGGATGAGAGAGAGGGAAGGGGGGGATGAGAGAGACAGTGGGGGTGAGAGGGGGGCTAGAGAGAGAGGAGGCATGAAAGAAAGAAGGGGGCTGAAAGAGACAGTGGGGGTGAGAGGGGGGATGAGATAGATGGGCTGAGAGAGATAAAGAGGGGCTGAGAGAGGGAGAGCTGTGAGAGAGGGGTGGCTGAGAGAGAGAGGGGCTGAGAGAGGGAGAGCTGTGAGAGAGGGGCGGCTGAGAGAGAGGGGCGGCTGAGAGAGAGGGGGCTGAGAGTGGGGGGGCTGAGAGAGGCAGGAGGGCTGAGAGAGAGGGGGGACTGAGAGAGGGGGGCGGAGAGAGAGGTGGCTGAGAGTGGGGGGGCTGAGAGAGGGAGAACATCTGAAAAAAGTGAGGGAGGACTTAGAGAGAGGGGGGTTAAGAGGGGGGCTGAGATAGAGAGAGAGGGGAGTAGGGGATAGAGGAGATGAGAGAGACCTCTTGCCCTGTCCCTATCTGCAGTCCCTCCTCTGTCCCAGTCCCTGTCTGCAGATCTGTAGGCCAGGTCTGTGTATGATGACAATACCTTCTATGATGCCAGTCTGTCTCCTTCTTGATCTGCTTTGATCCTTCCAGCAGCTCCCATAGTAGCCTGCGCCTCCCGCCCATTCTCTGTGCCCCCCCTCCAAGACAGCCTGTACTTCGGGCCTCACGTTAGAGCAGAGGGAAAGTTGGAGGAGTCTATAAGCTGCGCCCGCTGCTTCTCGCCTCTTCAGGGGGTTGGTACAGGGGGGCAAGATCAAGGGGGAGACGGTGGAGCTCTCTCACTGATCACCACCATATGGCGATGAATGGATGCCCAACCGCCCATACCCCAAGAACGCTGCTAATTGCTGCCACGATAGAACCTGACACTTGGGGATAACAAGGGGCTATTTGCCCTGTGCTAAATGGCCCACACTCGGAATAGCCCCTTTTAAATTTTGCACCCAGGGGAGTAGCCCCCCCTCTTGCTATGCCACTGGTCACACAGCAGGGTAGAGGATGAGGCACTGACAAGCTCCAGATGTCCCCTCCTCCCAGTGGAGAGTAGGTAAGCCATGGTTGTGCCCTAGGCAGCTGTCTAGTTCGCTTAGCGGTAGTGTATATATATAAATTATAAATTCCTTTTTTTTTTCCTTTTTTCATAAGTGATCACATGACCTCTGTTCTTGGCTGCATAAGGGAATTAAAGAGCTTGGGCTGGAGACAGCATGGTGGTGTCTGCAGGAGGCAGGGATACAGCAGTACAGTGATCTTTCCAGTGATTTGATGCGCAGAGGGACATGTTACCACAAGTCTGACCACTGGAGTACAGGCAGGCTGAGCTCCCAAGTAGAATGCAAAGAAGAAAACTGCCCACTGGTAGGAAGGATATGTTCCATGACTAGCGTGGTCAGTTTGAAATAGGAAAGCTGGGGGACTAGCAGGAACACCAGGAACTTCACACAAAGGAAGAAAGGCAGGCAGAGAACAGGATACAGCAATGATGATTCAGATTACTCTGAAGATCGGAAAATGGGTAATACATAGTGCATTAGCAAATGTAACCGATTAGGGTTTACATCTACAGCGATACCTCGGTTCACAAACTTAATTTGTGAAATGACTCTGGTTGCGAACCGAATTGGTTGCGAACCGAGGCAAATTTTCCCATAGGGTTCAATGTTAATCAGGTTAATCCGTTCTGAACTTTTTTTTTTGTTTATATATACAGTAAAATTATTAAATATATGTACAAAAAAGGATTTTATACATATATTATTCATGTGTACATCTAAAAAGAAAAAAGACAAAAAACTATAGCTCCTCTTTAATTCTTGTTTGAAACAATCCTAAACCCCAATTTAAATGACTAATCTAGGAGCCAGAAAACAGCACTGTGCATCCAGGAAAAGATCATCGGAGAGCATGATAAAGTTGTAGAATTCAAATGAACTGTTTTTCCATGATTCTAAATCAAGTGAGCCCACCCTCATGGTAGTCAGGGGACAGAAACCCCTATCTGAGTGTACTGGTTCATTTCTTTTCTCAATATGAACGCACACCTACCAACATTTTAAGATGGCAATGAGGGACACCTACTAGCAAATGTATGTAGGCATAGGACACGCCCCCTGCCACACACCCTTAAAGGAGAATTAACCCCCCAAAAACGGTTAATTAAATCCACAAGTGCTTTTTTTACCACTATTATTCCTTTATATTGGCTTTTAAAATGTACAAATGCAGCAATTTAGAATCTGGATGAAAGGTTTAGCACTGGGAAACACTTTTTGAAAGATAAAAAGTGCATTTTATATACAACTATATAGATCTGACCAAAATGAGGGACAAATGAGGGGGGAAGAGGGACAGAGGGACATTGCTCCAAATCAGGGACAGTTGGGAGGTATGGGAACATGTCAGAGCAGGGAAGATGTCTGCGGCTCGTGTTCGTGAACCAATGTGGAGTTTGTGAACCAGAGCAAATTTTTGTGAACTCTTCTGTTCGTGAACTGTGCTGTGTGCTCTCTCCTGTCTTCTGCTAACCTTAGTAGTGGCGGATCCAGGCTGTTCAAACACTGCACATATCCCCTTCTCTAGCTGAGTTTGAATGTCCTGGAGCTGCTGCTAATGTACTATGTGTAGCGCTGGCTCCTGACGAGCATACGTTATGTGTTTTTGAAAATTAATATTCCTGAAACCATAGTTGGGTTTTAGGGCTAATTCTGCTAAATTATGATTTCAGTACCAGTCTGGCTGGATTGCACTGAGTTCTACTTGGCCGCAGGTGTCGCTGTCACCGCCGGAAAGTATAAGAATGCAGTTTAGCTGGGTGTATTGGATACCATTCTTTCTCTCGGAACCTGCCCAGTGGGTGTGTTTATCCTGCTGTGATTTCTGGGAGGGGGTATTTAAGGTACTGAGATCAGGTGTTTGGTTGTTCCGTCCCGGCCAAGAAGAGATCTTCTGTCTGTTTGGTCCTGGTCCTCTTGACCAGCCCTCGTGGCTCTCCTGGCCTGGGGTGCGGATCCTTGCAATTCCAAGTCTCGTGTTGGATAGCCCGAGGTGAAGTAACTGCAGGGACAGGCCTGAATGGATATCGGGGCCTACTGATTCAAGAGTGGTCCGGTGCCGTCTCATCTAAGGAGAGGCCCAGCAACTGGAGGAGCATCCAGGGGAGGATTCTTCAGGAGAAGGCCACGCACAAGGCTGGTTTCTCTAAAGGGGCCTGGAGGCTCAGTTGAAGGACACTTTACGGATCTACACTCATACGGTATCGCCGGACCGGCTGAGAGATACTGGAACCGTATGATAGCTCTCTAAATTTGTTTATGTCCCTCAGTTATGCTAAAGTCTGTGTCAGAGATTTATCTTCAAGTGTTCTACATTCAAGTCTGTGGCAGAGACTTTTCTTTACTTAACAACTTGGGGTTGTGATAATCCAGCTGTGAAACAGTTATTCTCTGGATTCCTACAATAAGAGACTTCCTATTCTTGCAGTTCCAAAAGTGCCTGAACTTTCATCCTAACCCTCTACCATACATATAAGGGACTGTTTTATCTTTTAATAAATAACTCAAAAGGAAGAGAAAGTGTCAGTTTCTGCATTTCCTTGGGCCATCTACCACGGGAAACCCTAGACGGAGACGAGGTAAAGAAGGTAACGGTAAGCCCAATAAAACCAGCAGCTCCTTCGGGGGTCAGTGCTACATATGCTTAGCTGGAGTAAGGAGAGGATGCACAGCACACATGTGTAAACAGCCCAGAGCAGACGCTAGGGGGCGCAATATCATGACATTTAATCAGGATGGAGAGGTATGGGGGGGGGGGGGGTCAGAGCATCTTTTGGAGAGGACCCAAAACAGCTGCATCTGGAATAGGAGGACCTTCACTATTAACAACAGTATCTACTATTCATTGGATATAGAATTGCATAGGGGAATTTTTATGCAATTCTTCTTGAACATGCACTTAAAAAATAAGGACATAGGTATATACAGAGATTGCCAGGTTGTGTCTTTTACCATAATACTTTGTGTTGAAAGGCACCCCTCTCTCTAATCTCAGGGAGGTAGGGGTATTTATTGTTGTATTTATTTACCTAGATACATTTCACTTCCTCTGAATGTTTATGTGACTGTATTATTACTAATTATTAATTATATATTCTCTATTTCAGCTGTAAGGATGACTGTCCATTTCAAGCCAAAGTGTGTCCAGGTGGTAGGAGAGTGTGTTCAAAGCATTTGAATGCATGTCAGAGGAGGACCTATTTCATATCATAACAGAGAAAAGCCATAATCAGGATTCCCCAGGCTTTTAAATGTTAACAAAAAAAATCATTTTTATATTTTACAATTAAAGAGCACATTTATGTAAACAATTGTTGTTCTTTTCTGTGTGGTAAATGTCTATTTGGTTATCCCGTTATGTCTAAAAATTGTGTCTAGGTTACTAAATCTCTGAAAGGAATGTCTAGTGCAGGGATATCCAACCTGCAGCCCACGGGACTCATGTGGCCCAAGACGGTTATGAATGGCCAACACAAAATATCTGCTGAGCACCTTGAGAATTCATTGAGAATTACTAGGCATCCATCAAACCAGATATTGATGTGTTAGTTTATCAAAGTGTCCAAGTGTAAAAGTGTCAAATATTGCACTAGTTTTATGATGCCCTCTTATTTTTATATTAAAAAATATAAAAAAAAATAAGTTTTATTACTACAGGCTCCTTTTTGAGCTCTCATTTTTTTTCCACCTGGAAACTCCCCTCCATGTTATACAACAGGGATATGCAATTAGCGGACCTCCAGTTGTTGCAAAACTACAAGTCCCATCATGCTCTGCCTCTGGGTGTTCTGCTTGTGGCTGTTAGAGTCTTGCTATGCCTCATGGGACTTGTAGTTCTGCAACAGCTGGAGGTCCGCTAATTGCATATCCCTGTTATACAATGTGTCCATGCACACTATGGCTTTTTCAGGAGTTTATGCTCTCCAGGCATAAAAAAATAAAATAAAAAAACCCTTACCAACCTTGTGTTTTTGAGAGGAGCTTTTGAGCAGAAAAAACACATAAGTGCCCAAAGAAACGCGCAAAAAAGCACAAAAAGGCATGAAAAAGCACAAAAAATGCACAAAAGAGCAAAAAGACACACACACAAAATAAAAAAGAAGGTAAAAATGAGCTGTGGGGAGGGTTTGTGGAAAAAATGCTTATGCTCAAAAAATCTAAATTAAGCGCAATAAAAACGCACAAAAGAGCACAGAAAAGCACAAGCTTCTTCATGCTTTTAGGCAGAGAAATAAAAGGTTAAATACCTGTAAAGGCAGCTTTTTTTTTTTTGAGCTGCAGTGTGCATGAGCCCTTATGGCTGATGTACACTGCAGCTCAAATAAAAAAAAGCTGCTTTTAAAGCTTGAAGAAGCTTATGCTCTTTTGCACTTTCATATTGAGCTTCTTTGAGCTTTTTTTTTCCGCAAACTGTCCCCTCAGCTAATTTTTCCTTTTTTTAATGTGTGTTTTCAAGCTTTTTTTTTTTTTTTTTGCGCTTTTTCATGCTTTTTGAAAGCTCTTCTCAAAAACCCGATTTTTTTGTGGGGGGGCAGTGTTTCCTGCCTGTGAGAGCAAATGCATGTAAACTCCTTAAAAAAAACCCATAGAGTGCATGGATACATTAGCTAACATGGAGGGGAGTTTCCAGGCAGAAAAAAATGAGCGCTCCAAAAAGCTCAAAAGCCTGTAGGAGCCACTTCTTTAAGGTGCAGTGCGCATGAGCCCCTACACAGCTCTGCTGGACAGGACTGCCAGGTTGTTGATTTCGCTAAGGGCACTTTCACACTGAAGATTGCCCCGCGCTTTAGGTAAAGCACCGCTCGCTTTAGCGCTGCTTTACCGGCACTGGGCGGGAGCGGTGCGCTTTTATCCTCCAAAGAAGGGGTTAACAAGGGGTTAAAAGTCCACGAAAAATGCCACTGCTGAAGCACTTTGCAGGCACTCTGGCAGCGCTGTCCCTGATTTCAATGGGCAGGGCGGTTTGGAAGGTGGTGCATACACCGCTCCTGCATTGTCCCAAAGATGATGCTTGCAGGACATTTTTTTCCATCCTGCAAGCACACCGTCCCAATGTGAAAGCACTCGGGCTTTTCACACTGGGGTGGCAGGGGAGGCAGTTTACAGGCGCTATTTTTAGCGCTAAAATGCCTGTAAAGCGCCTTCAGTGTGAAAGGGTCTAATAGTAGTACTAAACCCAAAAGCAAAAACTTAATATATTGCAATTTACCAATCCTCTGGTGGCTGAATTAGGTTTTCTCCCTTTATTTTTATCTGGGGAACCAAACAGTACCACACTTCGTCTCTTAAATTGGTCATACACTGATTGATATTCTACCAGTCCAGCAGGGCTCTCCTGCATGACAGAATTTGATTGTGTAATCGACTTCTGCCCAAGGGACATGTGGGAAACCGTTTATCGATCAGTGGCTGCACCTACTGCTGTCAGAATACATTATGCCGGCAGGAGGGATTCCTCCTTCCCCTCGTTTGTGCGGATGGAGAAAACTAAAAGGGTAAATGTAATTATTATGTACTTACCCTTTTTGGGCCCCCATTCCCCAAAAAGTCCTGTAAGACTACCTGTCCTCTCTCTGCCCATTCCTGGCACTGCCCAGCCTTTCTTCCCCTCCTCCTCCCCATGCAGACCACATACCTCCTGTGCAAACACACTACAACCTCATTCATTTTTATGGAAAGTTTGAAAACAGCCCCAGGCATCCCAACCTGCAAAAACTCATTTCAGGGAGGTGGCACTCTGTGCCGACCCCCCCCCCCCCCCCACTACCACCAATTTAATACAACTAGAGGATATAGAGGATACTATATACCAGTATATTAATTAATATAAAAAATATATATAAAAGTTACTGAATGGCCCCCTGTGGATCTGATATGGCACCACCTGCTAAGTGAAATGGCCCCTGTGAAGAGAATCTGGCTCCTGCAGTGCTGACTCTGTGTCCTATTTAAAATGGCCCCTGCTCATGGCACGCTGCGACTCTGACTGACACAGTGAGTGAGTGAGCTGAGGAGATGTGGTGAAAGAGTGACATAGTGGTGCTCAGCGTCACTGTGTCACTCTATCCACACTCTGCAGAACTCACACAGTCTGGAGGACCAGCCTGTGCGCACCAGTGACTCCTCCTCCTCACACAGACTGGTCTTCCCTGGCGAGGAGGTCATCACGTCCGGTGGCTGGGCAAGTTTCCTCAGCTGCAGAAACTAGTGCTGGTAGATGCAGACTGAGTTGCACAGTTTGACTCTTTCACAGCCATGGCATGATGATCCGGGAATCGGGGGATGCCTGGAGTGCATGGAGTACAGCTGCGGCGGCCGCTCAGGCTGCTTTCTGTGGCTGAGTGACAGGCTCATCTGGAATATCGCTGGTGTCAGGGAGCCACAGTAAAATGCGGGAGACTCCCGCACCTTGCAGGAGACTTGGGATGTCTGAGTCTTGCCCTACCAGATTGCAACTTCCTCATTTTAGTCCTCAAGGATCTGTCCTTTTTTTTTAGCAGCAATGTGATTAAGTTACATTAAATCAAGAATCAGTAGGGCAAGCTTATGGACCGTTAAGTGGGACAAGGGTATGTAAATAACAAGACTGGCAATATCAAATGACTTACCCATTGGCAGGTAAAATACGAATCATATACATGTTTCAACCTGGAGTTTCACTTTGAGTGTACTGTACAAAATGAGTAATATGGAGGTATGTTGTGTAGCCCCAGCTCAGATTTTGAATTGACGCCCAGGGGGAGTTCAGCTATGCCCCCTGTTCAGATACCTTATGTAAGAATATGTGTTTGTTGATAATATACCCATTTTTTTAAAATAGAACTCTTGAGAAAGACTGCCAAACATCCCTCCAACATCTGATTATTTGCTGGGGAAGTCTCCAGCATGGTAATTGTACATCTGGATTTCTCTGCAATGATGGAATGAAAAATGGAATAGAAACAATGTTACACATGTAAAGTATGCCTTAGCAAGAGCGATTTATACAGGATGAATGAGTGCATGGGGAGTTAGAAAATGTAGACTTGTATTAATGTCATTATGGTATGACATAACATATTACCAGTGAGGATAAATAAGAGCCTCTTCATCACCAGCAGCATGGACAGACATACAAAGCGCACATGGTAAGCATACAGGACGGCTGATTCTTGTTAAATGGAGAAGAATGACTCTCCTGACATCAATAGTCTGCCAAACTTAAATACTCCTACATGTGTTTTATTCACTGTCCATAGGAGGCAGGGCCAGTAATGCAAAGGATATTTTAGGCACTTGATATAACCATTAGCACACAATGAAGTTATAATAAATCATTTTAGTTGGTTTAAATCATGTATACAGATTACATAATGTTATATATATATATATATAAAACCAATCAAAGAGAGTTACAGGACTCCAAAGTAAAGAATTTATGATGTTCATGGACCTGATGAAGACCAGGGGTGCTCAAAATTGTTATGCAATTGAATACAGTTGTGCTCATAAGTTTACATACCAGTTCTTAATACCGTGTATTGCCCCCTTTAACATCAATGACAGCTTGAAGTCTTTTGTGGTTGTAGCGGTACCCCAGTGAGGGCTGCTGATTGACTCTATATCCCACTGACTACCCTGACTGAGAAACTTACACAATATCACTGAACCACTCAGAAAAGTTTACTGAGATAGGTAACAGAACACAATGAAGAGCATGAATAAACACAAATTATGATTGACAATTGTTATCACTTAATGCACATATAAAGGACTTGTAACCTTATAATCACCTTAAGGAGTATATGTGAACAGGTGCACAGAGGGATAAGTACTCAATATCTTCAAAGCATATATTAAATACCTTCCCACTGAGGCCTCAACACACAGACCAAAATTCAGTATATAAACTTTATATTCAGGAACACAGTGTAAAGTCTAGCATATACTCAATGGCTCCCCCTAGACTATAATTCAGCGTTCAACTTATGAGTGAAGCAGCAATGCTTAGTAAAAGTGGACGATGGTGAAAGTTCTTTCAACTCCGGATATCTTCAGCTAGCCTGATGTTTAAACTGCAGTATTTGTAATTCACAAAGACAAAGGGAAAGAAATTACTGTAGAACAAAAGATATGCTGATGACGGCTTAACTGAAGAAATATCGCCACTACAAGGTGCAATACAGAACTGACCTTACAGCGCAGGGGAGAAAGTCAAAGCACCAAAGTTCAGCTGTATAAGGCCTGTGAAGAAGTAGATTCACCTCCGTGGAACTACAAGTCTCACCAGCAGTCTGTAGAAAGAACTCACTCAGCAATATTGTACTCTCTACTGGAATGGGCAGGTGCTCTCTCACCACAATAGACCCCAATGGTTGTGAGGCTCCGTCCGGAATCCTCTCCTGGTGTTTCCATCTGGTGAAAATGGCGCTGCCGTGCCGTGCTGCAACTCTCAATGGACTGAAGTGCAGGGGCTTAAAGTTGCTCTGAAGTGCAGGCCGGTCAGCTTGCTAGGATAGCAAGGCTGTACTCCAAGATCCCTCGGAGGTGGGTGATCTGCTGTATACGCCTCAGTCTCTCACTCCTGGTCACACACAGACCTCCTGGTCCTTTTATCACTTCTCCCAGCAGGCAGTGCTGCACGCTTTGCATTGTCTGTCCTGTAGTTCAGGGCTGATCCAGATAACAGAGTCACTTACTCCTCCAAACTACATCTCCCACAATACTTTGCTGCATTCCTTCTCAAGGGGTAAGGAAAAATCCTACCAAAGTCCAGCAGCCACTAGAGGGAGCCAAACTCATTTGAAACAACCACAAACTGTTCAACTATAATAACTATAGTAGCAAACCCTTGGCTACATGGTATTTGTGGATGAGGCTCTTTATCTTCTCAGATGGTAAAGTTGCCCATTCCTCTTGGCAAAAACCCTCCAGTTCCTGTAAATTCTTGGGTTGTCTTGCATGAACTGCACGTTTAAGATCTCCCCAGAGTGGCTCAATGATATTGAGGTCAGGAGACTGAGTTGGCCACTCCAGAACCTTCATTTTTTTCTGCTGTAGCCAATGACAGGTCGACTTGGCCTTGTGTTTTGGATCTTGTCATGCTAGAGATACTGTTGTACGAGGAGGATTTAGATTTTGTGGGAATTTCAGAGACTTGGTTCAACAGCTCTCATGATTGGCTGGCGACTATTCAAGGGTATTGCCTTTATCGCAGGGATAGAGAGGGTAAAAAAGGGGGAGGAGTATGCCTGTATATCAAGAATAATGTACAAATGAATGTGAGAGATGACATTACTAAGGGAGCTATGGAGGAGGTGGAATCCTTATGGGTAGAGCTTCAAAGGGATGAAACTAAGAAGAAAGTAATACTGGGAGTATGCTAAAGGGCCCCCTAACCTGGGGGAGGAGGGGGAGATGGACTTCCTATCATAATTTGGATAAGCAGCAAGGATGGGAAGTGTCACGATAGGAAAAGGAAAAGAGGTCATGATAAAAAAAAGGTCTGGGCCTAAATAGTTCTAGGAAAATTCAGCTGTCCTTTCAGGTAACTCGTACCTCTATTCCTATCTTTCTGAGGCAATTAAGCCAATAAAATTACAAAAAGGATGGTTAAAGGATCTGAAATCTGTTTAATTGTTGCTACCTGGGGGTCAGTGAGTGTCCATATGCAACTACTTGGCAAGTCGCAGGAGGGAAGGCAGAAGAGCCCTTTAAAACACATTAATCATTGCTACACATGGGGGCATTGTCCGGATTCTTCTGGCCCATTCCAGAAGTGATGGTGTAAGTTTTATGCTGTGGTAATCCATAGCAACTAAGTGTCAAGATTATGTAACTTAGAGGCAGGAGAGCCTGGTGCCTATGTAACCAGAGGAAACTATGTTATCAGGGAAGGAAGTGGGGGGAATTACCACAATCTCCATCCTGTGCGCTGTAAGAGATGAGTTTCTGTGTATCAGAGAGTGATATTGCGAGCTCTCAGCCAACTGCTTCTGCTGTTTTAACCTTTACTATAATGTTGGATGGGAAGGTTAACGTGCCTGGCATTAAGAGTTGCTTAGTTATGCCTGGTGGTGGAGTCTTCATAGAAAATAGACTTTGCATGCAACCATAGGGAAGTCTGGTACTGTGCACCCTGGCCAGGAGATGAGATCATGGGCGTTGTGTGTGGAAACTGCAGGAAGATTTTGGCTGCTTTTCAGATCTTGGAGTCAATTCCACTACATCCCTATTTAGCATATTGAAAGTGGAGTGGGTGACTGGAAACACAAGCGTGACATGTGTCTACTACCATGTTCACTGCTACCTCCACTGAGAGTGATAGGTCTTTCACTGCTGCACATCAACTGGTGTAGGCGTGGACCTTATGTGGCCAGGGCTGGGGCCAGCAACTAAAATGGTTAACATTGGAAAATAAGTCAGAGAGCTGCTCTGCTTTTGGGGTGGGGTCTGCTATCCAAACTAGTAAGCAACCTGGTGTTTTTAATGTGCCTAGTGTCTTAGGTGCCCTCCACAGCTTGTTCCAGGTATTTCAATGTAGTTTGAAATTACTGTTTGCCTTTCCACAGTTAGCCCTTTCCATATCCACTTGTAAAACAAGATACCCAAGCAGGGGTGTGCCCCTTACCTATCAACTTACAGAAATTAGTATTTTTCAGTTTGGACTTCAAGGACGAAGAAAGGGGGAGATCGCAGGAACCCAGCTTTAGGCTGGAGTGTTGCTAACCACTATTTACAGCTAGGCTGATGATCCTTCTGGCTGGCCTCCAGCACTCAACGCTTGCACCCAGACTCATAGTTGGTCTGTAAGTATGAGTGGATGCTTTACTTTTCCATCCTTCCTTCTCTCCTCCTCTTATAGACAGACCCATTGTAATTTTTTATATTTTTATAGAAACCTATCCTGCATCTGCTCCTGAAGAGTGGAAGTTAGCCACGGAATGCGTCAAGCTATATAGATGCCCTTTGTTTACATCTCAAGATTGTTACCAACATTATACTGATCATGTTTTACTGGATTGTACCAATTTAATTATGGTTTTGTTTTATATTGTGGAGACATGAAATAATGAGTTTGGTGTTTTATAATGTCAATAATATGAGCTAATATGTTACAATGCGATTATGCTATCATGTTACTTTATATTACGTATGAAATACATTTTACTTATTATACTTTCTTGTATGTATTATTCCATTATGTAATTTATATAGTTATAACTTAAAATACACCCGCCAGACACATTCTTGTCGTGATACCGCCCTTGTCGCATGCTTCATACAAAGTCCCAAACCCTTCTTCTATGTACTGCAGTAATCAGGGATGGAGGCACTTGGCCCATTATGTCCTGGGCCTCATACAAAGTCCTAAACCCTCTTTCCTGTCGCATCATGGCAGCATACACACATGGGGTTGTGGCTCCGCCCCCACAACCTGATAGGACCGCATAGCTATTAAACATTGAGAGGACCCCCGCCCCTACATTCTCCTTTTTTTCCTCACCTGACAAGACCGAAGAACAGCACCTCTTACCGCTATCGCCCCAGCCAGGTTCAAGCCTCTCCTGGGTGGAAGTCCTACCTGTACAGCCTCTAAATGAGCTAAATGGGGGAACCCCACTCTGATGGTCTCAGGGGTATGTAAAAAAACTCTCTTACCTTAAACAAGCCTTAAATAGGTTTAAAATGCAGCGGCCTCCAACTCTGTCTTGCACCATGGTTTTCCCTCGGGCATGTTGTATATTTCCTGCACTTTATCCCCTGTGTATTTACATTGCGTTCCGGCATCTCTTCAAACTCTGGGGGCATCTCCCATGTTCCCTCTAGGTCATTTCCGCCCAGCGCCGAGCGTCTCAGCGCTTCTGCGCAGGCGCGGGCGGCCAATACATCCCCCTATAGCCTTGCCAGGCTCCAAAATGGCGCCGGGACGCGCGCGGCGCTTCTGCGCATGCGCGGAAATGACGTCACCGCGTCGGGAACAGCGCTAAATTTAAATGTATGTCAGAATCGCCTTTCCCTGTGGCTGCCTTGCACAGGAGAAAGAGCGATTCTGGACGGTTTCTTTTTGCACAAACACCTCTCTAGCTGCACCCACCTCCCCCTGCCATTTTCTCCATTAAAGGTTAGTGGTTTTCCCTTCGATTCACCGCTGCACCCTCTTACCTGTGCTTACACTGACTTCCCTGCCTAACAGATCACCCTTCATGGAGGCCGCTGCCCCAGCAGACCATCGCCCGCCTACTAGGTAAGAGGGGAAGACAGGTAAGTAAGAAGAGGAAAAAGAGAGCCTGCCACTAACGCTGTCTAACCTGCACAGCCCTACCAGGTCATCAAGGTCATCACGACGCTCAAGAAGGAGTCGCTCTGGCCATAGACAAAGTCGCTCGGATCGCGGTAGAAGCCGCTCAAGACGCAGGGATTGTGGGTCAAGCCGCAGAAGGAGTCGCTCAAGATCCTACTCCCGCCATGGCCATTCCTACCATAGGAGATCGCCCACGCACAGGCACCCCTCACACGCACAAAGTCTGCGTCCATCTGGGAACTCCTGCTGGATCTGTGGCGCAATAGCGCTCCCAGAAAAGCTGGCCTGTCGCACGTGCTTCAATGAAGCAACCAGGGACAGAGAGCCGGAGCCGAGGGAATTAACTAAGGAATCACCTCTACAATCTGCAGAGCCAGAAACAGGCAGAGCTATGCAGGGCACCTCGTCCTCCGCTTCCTCTCCACCCAAAGCGACAGACCCCCTGTCAGATAACGAGGACGTGGAAATGTTTTCTGGGTTTGATTTCACCTTAGTCGAGCCCTTTATTAAATCAATAAAGGAGGCTATAGATTGGGCTGAGGAAAAAGAAACCCCTCAGAAAGTGAGGAGATACTTTCCAAATCTCAAAAAGGATCCGGAAACCTTCCCGTTCATCGACGAGCTGGAGGATCTAATTAAAGAAGAATGGCAGAAGCCAGAGAAGAAAGCCAACCTCAGCAATAGGCTGGCAAAGCTCTATCCCCTCAAAGAGCCTAATGTTAACCCCCTGGCGTCCCCACCGGTAGTGGACTCCTCGCTGATGCGTCTGGCTAGGCATGTGACCCTCCCAATCGAGGATGCAGTCACGTTTAAAGACGTGCTAGACAGGAAGATAGACCTCGATCTTAAGAAGACCTACCTCTCTGCATGGGGTGCATGTCGACCCGCAATAGCCCTAGCGGCCGTTGGAAGAGCCATCTCTAGCTGGTCCTCTAATGCAGAAAAGTTGGTAGCAGAGGGAATAGAACAAGAGAAGGTAGTTGCCGCCCTCCAGGAACTCTCCCTCGCAGGCGACTTTGTAGCGGAAGCCTCAGTTGATGTAATAAGGTCCACCTTAAGGGCTATGCTTAGCTCAGTGATGGCCAGAAGGGCACTTTGGTTGAAGCCATGGTCGGCAGATCCAGCCTCAAAAACCAACTGGTGTAAGATCCCCTTTGACGGGGCAAACCTTTTTGGGGAAAAATTAGATTCGGCCATTTCTAAGGTCACCGGTGGGAAGTCAGGCTTGATTCCCTCAGACAGAAGGCCAAAACAACAGAGACCACCAGCCTTCAGGCGAAACCTCCCTGACAGGTATAGGGAGGCTAGATCCTATAGACCCGGGAGAGAGTATAGGAAAAACTGGAAGAACCCCCAGTCATCCTTCCTCAAACTCCAAAAGCCTAAGACCCCTACCACGGGAGATCAGAAGCCTTTTTGAAGGTGTGTCCGCCCAACCAGCTTTAGTGGGAGCCAGGCTCACGAAGTTCGAGCAGGTCTAGGCGGAAATGATAGAGGATCCATGGGCAGTAGCCACTATTCAATTAGGCCACAGGTGGAGATTCCAGAGAAGGCCAAGAGACCGGTTTTGCATTACAAAAACCCCAGCATCTCGAGAGAAAAGGTTACTAATGACCGAATATGTCCAAACCCTCGAGCTCAAACAGGCCATAGTAAGAGTTCCCCTACTACAGAGGGGGAAGGGGGTTTATTCACCCCTATTCCTGGTGAGAAAGAAGACAGGAGATCTCCGTCCCGTCCTGGATCTAAAAGATCTAAACCGATCAATCCGAGTCGAGACATTCAGGATGGAGAGTCTACAATCAATCCTACAGGCTATAAATATCGGAGATTGGATGCTCTCCATCGATTTGCAGGATGCCTATCTTCACATCCCAATCCATCCTTCATTCCAAAAGTTTCTCCGCTTTGCGGTAGACCGGCATCACGTTCAGTTCCAAAGTCTCCCCTTCGGGATCTCCACGGCTCCAAGAACGTTCACCAAGGTTCTACTCCCAGTAATAGCTCTACTAAGGGAACAGGGCCTAAGAGTACACCACTACCTGGACGACATCCTTCTGCTGGCGGACACCCAGGTCTCCCTCCTGCAACATCGGGTAATCCTTGTCGCCACCCTACAAAAGTTCGGATGGTTAATAAACTGGGGGAAAAGCAACTTAGATCCCACCCAAAGGATGATTTTTCTAGGGGCCGAGTTAGATACCCGCCTCAACACAGTAGAGCTCCCGGAAGAGAAGATTCCCATCCTGACTCAGAGGGTGAAAAGGATACTGCGGGCCACCTCGGTACCAGCCAGAGAATGCCTTGGTGTTCTGGGGTGTCGTTCAGTTCCAAAGTCTCCCCTTCGGGATCTCCACGGCTCCAAGAACGTTCACCAAGGTTCTACTCCCAGTAATAGCTCTACTAAGGGAAAAGCAACTTAGATGGCGGACACCCAGGTCTCCCTCCTGCAACATCGGGTAATCCTTGTCGCCACCCTACAAAAGTTCGGATGGTTAATAAACTGGGGGAAAAGCAACTTAGATCCCACCCAAAGGATGATTTTTCTAGGGGCCGAGTTAGATACCCGCCTCAACACAGTAGAGCTCCCGGAAGAGAAGATTCCCATCCTGACTCAGAGGGTGAAAAGGATACTGCGGGCCACCTCGGTACCAGCCAGAGAATGCCTTGGTGTTCTGGGGACCATGTCAGCAACTATCCCAATGGTCCGCTGGGCTCAATGGAACACAAGACCCCTCCAAATATCCTTTCTGGAACAATGGAATGGCGTGTCAATGTCACAGCCAATAGTGATCCGGAAAGAGGTAAAGCAATCGCTATGGTGGTGGACCAGGACCCACAATCTCAAGAGGAGCAAGAGCATAGTACTTCTCTCTCAACAGGTGGCTACCTCAGATGCCAGCATGGAGGGTTGGGGAGCACACTACAGTCACTATGCAGCCCAGGGGCGCTGGCCATTCAGGACGCACAACATAGTGTCCAATATTCTGGAAATAAGAGCGGCATTCAAAGCCCTAATAGCCTTCAGCGCCTTCCTGAGGGGGAAGGAGGTCCTACTGAGGATGGACAATCGTGTAGCAGTTGCCTACATAAACAGGCAGGGGGGCACCAGGAGTCGCTCAATGCTCAGAGAAGTCATCCCAATCTTCGAATGGGCCCAACTATCCCTATCGGGGCTGAGAGCAGCATATGTACCAGGAACCCAGAATCAAGTGGCCGACACCTTGAGTCGGGAGTTCACATCCAATCACGAGTGGGCTCTAAACCAACAGGCCTTCGCTCTGATAACCGTGACTTGCGGAGTACCGGACATAGACCTAGCAGCGTCACCAACCAACACGAAGTGCCAGAGGTACCTTTCGAGAGTTCCCTTTCCATCAGCGGAGGGCACGGACTGTCTACAACACAGCTGGGATTTCCACCTAGGCTACATCTTCCCACCAATTCCAATCATACTGAAGCTTTTACTCAGACTGAAGAAGTCAAGATCCACGGTGATAGCAGTCCTCCCTTTTTGGCCGAGACGCCCATGGTTCACAACCCTTCTCCAGCTGAACACAGCAGAACCACTGCCGCTCCCGATGTCAGCAGACCTACTCTCTCAGGGACAGCTCCTCCACCCGTGCCCAGAGAGACTACACCTGACGGCATGGAGGCTGAGAGGGCTAGATTTATAGTGCAGGGATGCTCACAGGAGGGGGTAAGCACCCTTCTCCAAGCCAGGAAAGTCTCCACCAATAATGTCTACAAGAGAATTTGGGCCAAATTCCTTACAGTCGCACAACAGCAATCCTGGGATCCATCCTCCCCAACAATTGCACAAGTCCTGGAATTCCTGCAGTTAGGCCTGGACAAGGGCCTTGGGTCGAATACCCTGAAGGTACACGTCTCAGCCCTATCCGCCATGACAGGGGTAAGGTGGGCGCAAGAGCCTCTCATCGCCCAGTTTCAGAGGGCCTGTCTGAAATTAAGGCCTCCTAGAAAACCGACCTTCCCAACATGGGACCTTTCGGTAGTACTGGACTTCCTGGCACACGAACCATTCTTCCCAGTGGAGGATATATTGTTATGGGATCTGACACTGAAAATCACCTAGCAATCACCTCGGCCAAGAGAGTTTCCGAAATGCACGCTCTATTGGCAAAGGAGCCATACTTAACTATCTATCCTGACAAGGTGGTCCTGAGACCTTCAGATCGATTTGTTCCCAAAGTGGCTTCCTCCTTCCACTTTAATCAGGAAATATGTCTTCCCACTCTAGCTACAGAGCAAGGCAACCCGCATCCGCTAGACATAAAAACTAACATCCTGGCCTACCTTTCAATGACACGTAACCTGAGGAAGGCAGAAAATCTCCTGGTAATACCTTATGGTGCCAGAAAGGGACAAGCAGCAACATCTCGTACTATCGCAGCCTGGCTGGTGAAGATCATCAAAAGGGCCTACTCATCTAACCAAGCACAAGTACCTGAGGGCTTAAGGGCACATTCCACTAGGGCAGTGGCGACCTCCTGGGCGGCTTTCTGCAAAGTCTCAGCAGAAACAATCTGTAAGGCAGCCACTTGGTCCTCAAAAAGCACCTTTATGTCTCACTACAAAGTGGACGCCGCTAGGCTGTCCACGGCGGAATTTGGAAGGGCAATCATACAGTCCAACTCCTCGATTCCTTGTAAATAAACCTTGTTTTGTTCAGCCCCACCCAGTTTGCGAGTTATTCCCCATGTGTGTATGCTGCCATGATGCGACAGGAAAACGGAAAATTGTATACTTACCTTCCGTAATTTTCCTTTCCTGTTGCATCACATGGCAGCATACAAATGCCCACCCGCTGAGGTGAGGTATCTGGATACTGAGAATGTAGGGGCGGGGGTCCTCTCAAGGTTTAATAGCTACGCGGTCCTATCAGGTTGTGGGGGCGGAGCCACAACCCCATGTGTGTATGCTGCCATGTGATGCAACAGGAAAGGAAAATTACGGAAGGTAAGTATACAATTTTCCGTTTTTTTCCCATTAGGCTGTAACAAGACTGAGCTTTGTTTTCCTTATCTGTGTTTGTCGGGCTCTTCCCATAAGCCCAGTATCTTCCTTTTAACCATTTACTGAAGTTTTCTTCAGGAAATAAGTGAACTTTATAATTTATTAGATCATGAATATTTATTCTGCTGTAGCCAATGATTAATGGGGGTTTATGCCAGTAAAGTGGGCTGAGGGCGAGAAAGAAATGTGTGGGGTAACCATCTAGAGGGGTCAAGAAGAAGAAGTATTTCGTTTCTTAACCGCCCACCTGGGCCTAGAGTGTCCTAAAATTGACTTTTGGTAAAGCCTAAAGAGTCCTAAGTTCACCTGTAGCAGAAGTGGAAGAAGTAAAAGGTAGCTGCCTGTCCAGGGCCCAACGGATTCTAGGAAATGTTTGCTGTGCATCAGAAAGTTGTTCTGCTATTTTTTTAGGGGGGTATCCTGTACCCTTAAGCCTCTCTTCCTGAAGCTTTTGAGCCAATACAGTTGCAACTCTGAAGGATATGAAGTCTGTATTTGTTGTTACCAGGGAGGTTAGTGGTGTCTTGGTGCATACCTCCCAACATTTTGAGATGGGAATGAGGAACACCTACTAACAAATATATGTAGGCATAGGACATGCCCCCTGCCACACCCCTTAAAGGAGAATTAACTTAATTTAGAAATTGGATGGAAACACCTTTTGAAAGATAAAAAGTGCATTTTATATACAACTATATAGATTAGACCAAAATGAGGGACAAATGAGGTGGAATGAGGGACAGAGGGACATTGCTCCAAATCAGGGACAGTTGGGAGCTATGTTGGTGCA
Source organism: Lithobates sylvaticus (assembly GCA_028564925.1). Lineage (NCBI taxonomy): Eukaryota > Metazoa > Chordata > Amphibia > Anura > Ranidae > Lithobates > Lithobates sylvaticus. The sequence goes on along the minus strand of CM053027.1, from coordinate 91,375,650 downwards.
GCTACTGGGCACGTCACTGGAAGACGTACAGAAGAGCCTGTTAACACACCTGCTGCTAATCAGCTGGAATCTCCCTACTAGTAACCCTGGCCAAACACATTCCCAAGCATCTTCTATTCTAGTGGTTCTTAACCTCAGTCCTCATTACCCCCCACCAGGCCATGTTTGCAGGCTTTCCTTTTCCTTTGCACAGGTGCTTTAAATCTAAGTCAATGGCTTGGTATTTTGGACAGCTATTTTATCTAAGGGAAATTCCCAAAACATGGCCTGGTGGGGGGTAATGAGGACTGAGGTTAAGAACCACTGTTCTATTCTATGCAAGCACTTCTCAGAGCTACACAACTTTCTTTGACATTTTTTTTTACATTCCTTTTTCCAAATCAATGATTGTTTTTTTTTTTCTGACATGTTGGTGTTATATCTTTGCACTGAGTAAATACATCTGGATTAAACAAAAACTGTGTCTGTCTTCAATTCAGGCTGCAAAGGGGGGTGATTCCTTTCTATACCCAGTGTAAAATGTATTTGATATACAACTACAGGGGGTCCCCTACTTACAAACATCCGACTTACAAACGGAGGGAGACAACAGGAAGTGAGAGGAAATCTGCCCCTAGGAAGGGAAATTCACTCCTGTAAGGGTTAATATGGGAAAAAGGTGTCTCCACTGATGCTTTATCACAAGTCCATGTTTCCTCAACAACCCCAAATTTTCTAAATCCAATTGTCATTGGGACAGAAGGTGAGGTGAAATCTTCTGAAAAGGGGCACAGACAGCAAAACAAATGTTACAGGGGTGATAACCCTTCTCTATGCTATCAAAAAAACTTAAAAATAGATTTTTTTTGGCTGGAGCTACACTTAAAAAAATTTACCTGTTCCGACAGGTAACAGGTAAGGTTTCAACTTAAGAACAAACCTACAGTTAGGGCTCTTTCACACGGGGCGGATCAGTGCAGATCCGCCCCATGTATAGCCGCTTGCTCAGCGGGGATCGCCGGAGCGATCTCCGCTGAGCAGGAAGATGACAGTTCCGTCTCTGCACTCCGTGCAGGGACGGACCTGTCAGAGCGCCCCTCTCCCCTATGGGAGATCGGGTGACGACGGACCGTAGAGTCCGTCGTCATCCGATCCGCTCTGCAGACGGATGAAAAAATGGGGTTTTCCTCCGTCTGCAGAAACAGAGCATAGCGGGCACGGACGAGAGCGGGATGCTCATCCGCTGACACCCGCCATCCCATAGGGATACATGTATGTCCGTTTTTCATCCTAAAACGGAAGGATGAAAAACGGACATACGGTCCGTCAGTGTGAAAGAGCCCTTAGAGTTACCACCTCATCCCTTTAAAACCGAACACGTATTAATTACACAGGTTCTGTGGCTGATTAAGGTGGTAATTAAACTCACTTGGTGCCTTATCTGCATCAAATTAGCCTCAGAACCTGTGTAATTCATTTGTGTTCGGGTTTAAAGGGATGAGGTGGCAACTCTACCTACAGTCCCTATCTTGTTTGTAACCCGGTGACCCCCTGTATATAGATCAGACCAAAATGAGGGACACATGAGGAGAAAGAGGGACAGAGGGACTTTGATCCAAATCAGGGACAGTTGGGAACTATGCCAATATTTTCAGTATTCAAATTGCCCTCAAACAGCCATTGTACATTGTAAAATAGGCTTGAACTCATGACCAACAGGAGACATCTAGTGGATAAACAGCAAACTGTTAAAAACTATTTCTAATATCCTGATACTTGGTTCCTGATGTCAAGTTTGAAGCAATAAAGTTACTCTAATTGAAAGCACTCAACTCAAAACTATTAATATGCAGCTCAAAAGTATAAATAAGTGTAGCACCGCAAGGGCTGAAGATAATTGGTTTCCCCACTCCTGCACAGCCAGGCGACAAGCATTTTCCACACTCATCCAGACACAAGCAAGAGTCTTTGAGCTTGGTTTTTGTTGTTTTATTAGAGGCAATAACTTGGATGGGGAATAGGATATATGGGATGCCCAGCTTGACTGAAACAATAACCAGGGACAACTTCCTCCCTATGTACAAAATCTTGACCTGTTATAAAAGCGATCCTGCGCTACACCTGTATATAAGTACACAGACACTTATATATATATATATATATATGTAAAATGCAAATGCATCAAGTGTGTAACAAATTAAATATGTATATAATTATATATATATATATATATATATATATATATATATGTATACATATACATATATATGGACAGGTATATTGTGTGCCTTCTTGCACAGATTGGAACATTAAAAGAAAACTAACACATTGTTATAACTGCTGATTACTTGTTCCATTAATTGCTTAAGGCCCACCCCACGTACATATACTTTACCGCAAAATCACGTACCTGTACGTGATTTTTTTCTTCCGGGTCTGGGGCCCGCACGCGCGCCACTGGCGACCCACTCCCTCTGTGATTGGACACATCAGGAGCCAATCAACCTGTCCAGGGGACCCAATGTCTGCAGGGACCCGCCGATCGTTCTCGAGGCAGACAGAACGACGGTCTACCTATTTAAACAAGGCAGATCGCCATTCTGTGACAGGAGAAGGCAGAAATCTTGTGTTTTTACTAAGCAGGAACACGGATGTCTGTCTTCTTACAGTACAAGCCCTTTTGATTGCCCCTGATATTAACCCCTTACCTGCCAGTGTCATTAGTACAGTGACGGTGTATATTTTTTTAGCACTGATCACTCTATAGGCCCATACACACGATCAGACTTTTTGACAACCAACATGCAAATTATCTGTTTTGGACCAACATCCGACCGTGTGTACGCTCCATCGGACCAACTTTTTCCAGGTTTCATCGGACTTTTGTTGGCTGTGCGAACGGACCAACTTTCTGCCAGAAAAAGTCAGATGGACCAAAGTCCGCCCGTGTGTACACAAAACCAACGGACTTCTGTACAAACCAATGCAGAACCAATGCAAAAGATCAGACAACAATACAGAAGTTGACCAAAGGTGGCGGTAAAGAGCAGAAAAACCAAGTGATTTGGTGAAAGTTGGCTGAAAAAGTCCTGCCGTGTGTATGCAATACCAACTTGGGGGCCAACGCCCTTTGGCCAAAAATCCACGGGAAAGTTGGTCCACGGTCCGATCGTGTGTATGAGGCTTTAGTGTCCGTTTTGTCCTGCTATAAGTCGCTGATCACTGCCATTACTAGTAAAAAAAAAAAAAATCCATAAAAATTCCATGAAAAGTATCGCATAGTTTGTAGACGCTATAACGTTTGTGCAAACCAATCAATATACACTTATTGGCAAAATATGTAGCAGAATACATATTGGCCTAAATTGATGAAGGAATTAGATTTTTTTCATTTCATATGTTTCATAGCAGAAAGTAAAAAAATAATGTTTTTTTTTTCAAAACTGTCAGTCTTTTTTTGTTTATAGCACAAAAAAATAAAAACCGCAGAGGTGATCAAATACCACCAAAAGAAAGCTCTATTTGTGGGAAAAAAAAGGACATAAATTTTATTTGGGTACAGCGTCGCACAACCGTGCTAATGTCAGTTAGATTAACAAAGTGCCGTATCACAGAAAATGGCATGGTCATTAAGGGGGTAAAACCTCCTGGGGCTGAAGTGGTTAAAGAAATGCTCAAAAGGGAGAAATTGTACCACATGGTCCTTTTAAATCTTTATCACCTATTCAGTGACCGCACAGGGAGACACGTTTTTCAGACCTTGTTATGTATTGATATTAGTTCAGGTTTCCAATAAAATATAATTTCTCTTTATAGTAATCCTCAGATACAGTTTATTGTATTCACATAAATCAGCCTCTCTCACCCCTTTTTACCCCAGAGGAGCCCTTGAAATAATTTTCAAGTCTGGAGGAACCGTTGCTAAAACCAATTTATGAGTGGTTAATGGGAAGAATGACCCCTTACAGTGGTGGTCAAAATGCCATACTGTGTCCATAAATGATTTATTTATTTTCTGATCAATCTCTTCCAATTGGAATAATCAGTCTATAGTTAACAACTCATTCGATCAATATGCCACATACAGGGAAGTGGATGGACTGATAAAACAGTTTTTCCCTTAAGAGCCCTTTTACTAGGGCATAAGCGGTATTCGTCAGTGCTATCCGGCCGCTAGCGGGGTGGCTTTAAGACCGGGAAAGCGGCCGAAAAGGGGTTAAATGCACCCGCAAAATGCTGCGCTAGCAGCGTTTTGCCAGCGGTATAGCAGCGCTGCCCAATTGATTTCAATGGGGAGGAGCGGTGGAGGAGCGGTGAGTTCACCGCTCCTTCACCACTCCAAAGAAGCTGCTGGCAGGACTTTTTCTGACGCCCTCTGGCTTTCACACTGGAGTGAATGGAGCAGCTGTTTTAGGGCTATTTTTAACGCTATAGCGCCTGCAAAACGCCCAGTGTGAAAGGGGTCTAAAGCATTCTGGCAGTAAGGTCAAAAAAGCCCCAGCAGACAGCGCCGGAGGGGGGACCGCCAAAGAGAAGGTAACGGTCCGCTCTGCAATATCATTGCACAGAGCAGGTAAGTACTTTAATATCACATTAAGATGCAATCGTAACTTACAATCGTAAATCATCAACCACATTTCTATTTCCACAATGTATATATATAATCTGAGCAAAATAGGATTGCAATCATAAACAAAGTATCTCAGTGCTGCTGAGCGATACAAAAGGATTGCAAATTTTCTGCCCTGGCCAACTGACTCACTTTGATCTAATCCAATGGAAATTGAGTCTGAATTGATCGGAAGGGAAGTTATGGCCAATAAATTTTTTTGCATATTCTTTTTTCTTTTTTATTGAATCACAAATTGATTGGCTAAAAAAAAATGGAAATGTGTACGGCCACGATTAGGCTCCTTTACCTTTAGATCTACCAACAAGTATGTAGTGCAAGGCTCCTCTTTGGCTGGATACAGAATGATTAGATAGATTAAGCAGATTCTCATATTGCACAGTTTTGGAAACTATAAAGTTGAATCTATAGAGATGATATAGTATGTACAGATTGTAACATGTACAGCATACAGCATAGGACACACCCCCCTGCCACGCCTCCTCAAAGGAGAATTTAAAAAAAAAAAACAAGATTGGTTAAACACACAATTGCTTTTTTTACAACTACAATTCCTTTATATTGGCATTGGCATTGGCTTTATAATTTAGAAATCAGTTTAGCGCTGGAAAACACTTTTTGATAGATAAAAAGCGCATTTTATATACATCTCTATAGATCAGACCAAAATGAGGGACAAATTAGGAGGAATGAGGGACAGAGGGACATTGCTCCAAATCAGGGACAGTCCCTCGAAATCAGGGACAGTTGGGAGCTATGTGTACAGTGAGCCGTCCATAGGGCTTGTTCACAGGTTTGTTGATTGTGAAGAATGTAAAGGAAAAAGGGGGGAAAGAAGCCCCTCATTTCCTCATGGGATCTCAGGCAGCGGCAGTTGTCTTATATATATCCCAATAGTTTTGAAAATGGGATAAATTCTAGCGTGAGTTATCCAATAAAAATAAATACATTTTAGATTTAATATAGGATAGGTCAGTTAAGTCAGTTAACCCACCAATGAATGCATGTATACAGCAAGGTACCCCTATAAATATATCTACTGGTTATGGACCATTGACCATTGCCAGAAGAAAGTGAAGAGGACAGCTCCCCACCCCTCTCTCCCTCGTCGCGGCTTTTTTATGTGGTTTGTTTTGATTACTCAGAAGCGAGAATATTATTCAGCCTGAGCCACAGTGGTTGGGTTTATTTATTTATTTATACTTTTAAGTGATGTTATAATAAAAATGATTTGTAAATATTTTAGAAAATGTATTAAACCAATAAAAAAAGCCGAGGCCAAAATATTTATCCAATAAAATATTTTATTTCAAAATATAATCGCTTGTCTGGTCTGAATTTATTATATACAAATTAAAATGCCTGCTGCCTTCTATCCCATGAAGCGAAATGAGGAGAATCCGGGCTGCTCTGTGCAAAATCAATCCCGACCCCTTACCACGTGATCAGCTGTCAGCCAATGATAGCTGATCATGTGATGTAAAAAAAGCCGATCACCGGCGGCTGCGAGAGGGACATCGGTCCTGATCGTGAAGGCACATACCAGTGCCCACCAGCACCACCTACCAGTGCCCACAGTACCACCCATCAGTGCCCACAGTTTTACCTCACAGTGCCACCTATCAGTGCCCTCAGTGCTACCTATCAGTGCCCTCCGTGCCACCTATCAGTGCCCGCAGTGCCGCCTATAAATGAATCCATGCATCATTACCAGTGCTGCTTATTAATACCACCTACCAGTGCCCATCAGTGCCACCTATCATTGCCCATCAGTGCCATCTGTCAGTGCCACCCATCAATGCCACTCATCAGTGCCATCCATCAGGGCCCATCAGTGCCATCTTATCAGTGCCCATCAGTGCCATCTTATCAGTGCCCATCAGTGCCGTCTTATCTGTGCCTATCAGTGTCGCCTTATCTGTGCCCATCAGTGCCCATCAATGCCCATCAGCGAATATCAATGAAGGAGAAAAATTACCCATTTGCAAAATTTTATAACAAACTATGAAACGTGTTTTTTTTTTCTTCAAAGATGTCTGTCTTTTTTTGCTTGTTTAGCAGAAAATAAAAACCCAAATGGTGATTAACTACCACCAAAAGAAAGCTCAATTTCATTTGGGTACAGTGTTGCATGACCGCGCAATTGTCATTCAAAGTGTGACAGCGCTGAAAGCTGAAAATTGGTCTGGGCAGGAGGGGGGTTTAACTGCCCGGTAAGCAAGTGGTTAATATAGAGATTCCCAGCACAACTCTGCTTCTAATATATAGAAGAATTTTTGTCTGTTGAAGGATTTGTATTGCTGTCCCCCCAGTCCTGAGAATCAAAATCTCTGACAGTTTAGCTGTCAAGACGCTGCCTGTCTCCTAGCAGCGTGGACACGCTCCCATTGGCTTACACTGCGTACGGCCCCGCCTCGCGGATGTCTTGCGTTCCAAGCCTCACTTTTACTTTCTACAGACAAGACACTATATGTTTAGATATGGCTGCGTTCCACGCCTCATTCCTATGTACACTGGGTATTGGATGCCCTACCTAGTGCTTGTCTGTACTAAGCCATGCTGGACTTCCTTGTTGATGATCGGGGATCTGTGATTACGATAGGTGTGTGTGCTGTGATCGCTCGGGTATGTATAGATCCTGTATGCTCCATAGGTGGAGGGGTGAGTTGTATAGATCACGGTCATTGTGTGTATGAGTGTGCTGTGTACACCGTGTGACCCCCTTCCCCGGGATTAGCAGAGATCTTCCTCCTATAATCCATCAGAGGACCGGTGTGCCCACGATTTAAAGGGACAGCTCCAGGATTTAGAGTTTTGTCAGTGAAGGTTTCCTTTTATCATTCAATCTATGATATACTCAGCAGATGGCCATACACTGTACAATCTGGTTGTGCGGTCTCATTTACGGTGGCCGTACAGTGCATTAAAACTGACTGATCGATGCCCAGTTTGACAAAATGATTGCGTGGGACGTTGATTGATCAAGACAAACATGGCAAAGCGATGAGCCACAGACGGTGACAGTTTTCATCAACCGAAGTCAGACGGTTGTGGCAGAAAAAACCCCCCCCAATCATGAAAGTGATGGCGATTTTATAACCCTATGGGGCATATTTATTCACATGTAGATCGATTGTAAGTGATTCACAAGATCACAAATGAAACGCCATCAATCAACCCGTTGTGATCCCTTTTTTTTTTTCTCCAACCGTATCAAATCTGTCATTATCTGTCACAGGGAGCCGGAAGTATGAGCTCAGATTTGGAAAGATTGTGTGAGGACGAGGTGTGACATCCAGACTGATCTGTCAGTAAATATTGATGTTGGAGGAGACTGATTGGGTGAGCAAGAGGGAGATGGTATTGGCAGAACAGAACATATAGAATTGCCCCGCCCACCAGTGATGTCATCAGGATCAGATTGACTTGTCAGGAATGTATGGGACATGTGGTGTGTTATAATGATGGGCTCGGAGGTGTTCACATCGAACCAGGAAGCCAATCATAGGCAGCGTGCCGGTCGGGAAATGCCTCGCTGCCTATGATTGGCTGTGTGCAGTGACGGCTTCCTGGCGGATTTAATCTGAACACACCCGAGCCCATCACTAGTGTGTCATAGACATCCAGATTGTTCTGCAGTCAGATCTTCTCCACCAACATTTGAATTGCTGTCTGATCTGTGCGTGCAATTCCCCCGGGAGGGTCTATTCTACTAATGCAGATGGTACTCGGGCTGTGGAATGCTTAAACCCCAAACCAAAAATGTATTATCCCCCGTACACACGGTTGGACATTCCGACGACAAAATCCGTCGGATTTTTTCCGAGGGATTTTGGCCCAAACTTGTCTTGCATACACACGGTCGCACAAAGTTGTCGGAAAATCGGAATTGATCGGAACGAGGTGACGTACAACACGTATGACGGGACTATAAAGAGGCCAATAGCTTTCGTCTCGTAATTTATTCTGAGCATGCGTGGCACTTTGTGCCTCGGAATTGTCTATACGCGATCGGAATTTGTTGTCGGAAAATTTTAGATCCAGATCTCAAACTTTGTGTGTCGGAAATTCCGACGGAAAAAGTCAGATGGAGCCCACACAGGATCGCAATTTCCTACAACCCAATCCGATCGCACATTTTCAGTCGGAAATTCCGACCGTGTGTACAGGGCATTAGATTGCAGCTTACCAATCATTAGATTTGGTGGCTGCATTTCTTTTCTTTTTCCCCTTTGTTTTCACTTAGTGATCTGGCCAGTAACACACCTCCTGTCTTAGAGTGCCTCCACTCTGGATGAAGGAGCACAGAGGGCACAGCAGACAGCAGCATTGTTAATCTGGGGAAGGGGAGTGTTAGATGTAGTAGCAGGATTAGATACACTAACAAACTAAAGCCAACCTCCAGCTAACACTTAATAATCAGTTACAGCAAACAATTTTGTTTCTTGGGATAAAGATTTTAAATAAATGCTGATCATTGTAAGCACCCCTGCTAGTGGTAAATGGTTTCTTTCAATCCTGTAACTGGTACATCTGCAGGAGATTTGTATCTGGTAAAAAATAAGACTCTGGCCCCTTTTACATGGGGTGAACTGTGGCTGCAATCTGCTTGTTTAGCAGGAGATCTGTCCGCTGATTCCTGCTGAGCAGGCGGATGACAGGTCTGTGTCCACTCCTCTTATGTAGACACGGACACAGACCACTCTCCTCTATGGGCGGCTGAATGTAAACAGAACGCCCGTCCATTTACACCCGACTGCCATCCAATCTGATCTGGACAGGGGAACGGATCCTCATCTGTCTCTTTTTGGCGGGTCGGATGTAGGCAGGTGTTAACAAGTTTGTTTACACCCGTCGCTCCATAGAGAATAATGGAGGTTCTGATCGGGTCTGTCTGAAACATCCACCGGAAAGGGACCTTACTGGCCCAGATGCCGGGTGAAAACAGAAGAAAGAAAACATAAAAAAGGAAACTAGACACCAGATCTAAGAATTGGTAACCTGCTATATAATTTTAGTTTGCTTTGGAGTTTAATAGTGCTTTAATCTGGCCATGCACTATACAACCTGATTGTACAATCTCTGTAAAAATTCCTGTAGATTTACCAAACTTATGAGATATGAGGAAAATCCTAAACAATTCATTGCCTTTTTACCAAATCAGGCCGATGCTTTCACTGCATGATAGATCTAAAGCAGATTGTATAGTGTATGGGTCACCTTTACACTGGCAGACCCAGAAATGTGGAGGAGACTAGCACCAGATTATAAGAAGGGCAGGAGAGGCAGCTGCCTTGGGCTCCGGACTTCATGGGGGGCCCTTGAAATAGTAAGAGTTCTGACTTTCATAGTAAACCCATTTCAGCTTTGCGAGTCTTTTAGACTTTTTTCTTTTTGTCGGAATCAGCCAATCTTTGTAATGATATCCATACGGGTTCTGTGTGTATACTAGCATACACATTGGACCTGAAATCATTGTGTTGATATTCCCTACCACCAAGTCGCCATTCACAGCTGTGCAAATTGTCATGTGACAAGAGTCCCGTTGTTGTCTATGGGGAACCGTAGGCTGGAACGTGGGCAACAGTGGCTTCCGGGTGTAGCAAGATGGCTGCAGCTGCAAACGGCAGCTCTTTAGGCTGGGTGATGGTGACAGGAAGTGGAGGGGCGTGGCTACATGTTTCTTTATCAAACCATAGATAGTCTCACGGTGATCCTATGGAGGTCTATATGGATTTATGACAAGCCTTGATTCACTTTTAACTACAGCAGTGAATGCATTTTTATTGTCTTATACTTTTTTATGAATCACTACACCTAGATGGAGGTGCCTAATCTGTGAGGAGCTGCTTCCACTTCACCTGGTATTCCCTACCACTCTCCTGGCCCTCTTATGTGCTCATTAAGGCCCCTTTCACACTGGGGCGGTGATCCGCGGTGACGGTAAAGCAGCGCTATATTTAGCGCTGCTTTACCGTCGTTTTCACCGCAGTTTTCGGCCGCTCGCGGTGCGGTTTTACCCCCCGCGAGCGGCCGAAAAAGGGTTAAACACCCCCCGCAGAGCGCCGCCGTAGCCGCGGTATTGCCGCAGTAACCGCGGTATTGCCGCGGTTTTACCGCGGTCTCCCATTGTAATCAATGGGAAGGAGCGGTATAGGAGCGGTGAATACACCGCTCCTATCCCGCTCCAAAGATGCTGCTAGCAGGACTTTTTTTGTCATCCTGCTAGTGCACCGCTCCAGTGTGAAAGCCCGCCGGCTTTCACACTGGAGTTAAAGGGGCCGGATTTTTTCATGCGGTGAACAGGCGCTATTTTTAGCGCTGCACCGCATGAAAAACGCCCCAGTGTGAAAGGGGCCTAAATGACAGTTGGGGTCACATGGGGGGGGGGGGGGATTTTTTTTTTTTTTTTAAAGGGCAGCTGTGGCGGCAGTACCTCTCCTTTGCCACAAGATGTCCTCAGTCCTCTTGGTTGAATGATGCACATGGTCGATTAATTGAGGAAAGACAGTGAGTACAAGGCATTTATCTAAATAACATGCAGCGCTTGATAAAGGGTAAGAATATATAACCGTTCATTAAAAATTCCCAGAGCCAGCCAGACAGGGTGGATAAAAATCAATGATTTTTTTATTATTTTTTTTAAACAATTTTTTTTTTTATTTAAATCGATTATTTTTTTTTTTTTTTGACAATTCCCTGCTCAGCTCACCAACCAGCCTGCATACAACCAAATTATCCTGTCTAACAATTTGCGTTTAAAAGGGGTTTAGTTTGCTGGTAGTGGACTGTATGCTGTACCTGAGCCTCCAGGGCCCCAAAAACGCTTTACCTTAATGCTGTTCAAACCAAACCAAACCATCCATGAAGCTTTACTAGTGGTGAAGGGTCTGAACCTGTGACCATGTTTCTATTGTGGAGTGCATGGGGTCATATTCTTTCTATATAGTGCTGATAATGTTTTGTAAGTCAAATTAGGTTTTCCTGTATGTCATTTTTTTTTTTTTTCATGAGACTGTTCCAGAGAGAGGCCTGGAGGCTACCATTATTAAGCATGGGTCAGTGCTGGCAGCCTCAAACTTTCTCTCAGTGCGTCATGTTGCCATTACCTGACCCCCAAAAGTGGTGCTATTTCGGGACCATCATGAATGGCAACACCAACCCTGGAAGTAGCACTGCATCGGAAGGCTCAGGCATTGACCGCTATAAAATATTAAATGGTAGCCTTAGCTGTGCCGGCAAACAGCTCCCCTGACAGGTTGCTTTCAATATAGCTTGGTGTGACTGTATCCTGAACTCTACTATTTTGCCAAATTCTGACCTTATTTTCAGATATATTTGCTATTTTATTCTACTTGTACTTCTGATTGTGTCTGTTTTACAGATCTACACGAAGAGGACCTGTTCTCTCCCACGTGTCTGTCATGGTTCGCATTCGGGGCGTGGGGTCTACCCCTTTCTCTCACAGTGACTCTTCTAAGACTACAGAAGGTACAGATTGTCCGGTCGGCAGGGCCCATGTGATATGTATGGTTTCGGACTTCTTTTATCCAAACATGGGCGGCGTAGAGAGTCACATTTATCAGTTATCGCAATGTCTGATCGAGCGGGGACACAAAGTCATCGTTGTCACCCATGCCTATGAGGACCGGAAAGGAATCCGCTACCTCACCAATGGCCTGAAAGTCTACTACTTACCTCTGAGAGTTATGTATAACCAGTCTACAGCCACCACCCTGCTGCATAGTCTACCCCTCCTCAGGTATATCTTTGTAAGGGAAAGGGTCAGCATTGTTCATTCCCACAGCTCTTTTTCTGCCATGGCCCATGATTCTCTCTTCCATGCTAAGACAATGGGACTTCATACAGTTTTCACGGACCATTCACTGTTTGGATTTGCTGATGTCAGCTCCGTTCTCACCAACAAGCTTCTGACGGTGTCCCTGTGTGATACAAACCACATCATCTGTGTCTCTTACACCAGCAAAGAGAACACTGTGCTGCGAGCCGCCCTGAACCCCGAGATCGTCTCTGTCATCCCCAATGCTGTGGACCCCACAGATTTCACTCCAGATCCCCAGAAAAACAGGACTGGTAAAATTACCATTGTGGTGGTCAGCAGACTTGTGTACAGAAAAGGTAAGGAAATTCTTTATTCCCATGCTGGTCAATTTAACTTTCCTCTTCCTGTGCCCACTGCAGCCTGATCCCACACACTGGATTGTGTGATAGAAGCAATAGGGGTGGAATCATGTGACAGGAGGCTGCAGTCCAGCTCAGAAGCAGCAAAAAGAGTTTTATGAATATTGTTGCATGGGATTATATAGAAATCAAACGTATAGAATAAAGTGAAATATAGACTTTAAAACTGTTTCTGTGCCTCTTCAAGCATACTTTAAAACTGACAATGTAAAGTCCTGCGAGCCACCACTTGCTATAAGCCCAAAATAGGGTCTCTCAAATGACACTATAATTTTGAATCAGCAGCTAGCGTTGCACATGTCTCATAAATCATGCAAAGATCATCCAGTATTCTAAAGTACGCTGCGCTTTCAAACTTAAAATCCAAATAGTGAAAAAAATGTGCTATTTAACAGCAATAAAGTGATAAAGTGCTAAAATACATATAATATTCCAAATAGAGTACTTTCATGCAGGATATGATAAAACGTCCATATGGTGAGAAAAAAAAAGCAATCAATAAAATCCTTAAACCAATATAATGGTGAACCAAACTATGAAAATCCTTATAAAAAAAAAAAAAAAATTTTTTTTATATATATATATATATATATATATATATATATATATATAAAAAAGTTCAAAAGTGCAGTGTAATCCATGCGATTCAGTGGTTGCTGTGATATCAATCCAATATTATGGTGCTGCGTGTGCACTCAGGTTTTCCCCCCAGGTAATGGCCGCTCACCTTGGAGCGTGTGACCTTGCTGATTAGGCTTGGTCAATACACGCATTGGAACCTGTAAATGGTTCAGTGGTAAATCCAGATTCCTGTGGTGGCCTCACTCTGTGCTTCAATATGGTAATGGAGTCCCTTTTGTGCCTCAGTAATACCAATAGAAAAAGGAGGACTTCATAGTGTAGTATATTAAAACTTTTATTATCAACACAGTAAAAAATCCCTTGCAGGGTACTCATATTTGCATGGCGCATCAGGGCACCACTCTAAAAAAGCATAAAAACAAGCTGTAGCGGCTGATATCAAGGTGGTATGTTGATCGTCCTTAGTGGGTGCACTGACTAGCGTTCCGTCCTGTCCCTTTTCCCCTACGCGTGTCGATACAAGGGGTTGATTCGTATCTTCCTCAGGGGGTAATCCCGACAGATAGAGGGGATGACAGGTAAGGATAAATGCAGGCGGCATATACAGAAAAGCACTATGACCGTAGTTTAGAAAGAATGAAGAGTGGGTTTACATCCACTTTAACTTTAAAGACCATTAGGATTCTTTCACGCAGGCAGCCAGAGGGCAGTAAACACAGGCAGCCTTGCTTCTACCACCCTTCTAAACACTAACATTACAGCCTGACAGGGCTGTACACGTGTCATGACCGTTGCTTTTTTTAACTCGAGCTGCAGAGTTTGGCATGTGACACAACCTATCGCTCTCCAACTGCAACCTCTACTGCAAAATTCTCCTTGGCAGCAGGATTGCCCTCTGGATGCCTGCCGACCACTGCTATGCTGCCCTCTGAAAAACAATCTACTGCAGATTGCTTCTTAGAAGGCAGTAGGTATTGCCATCTGTGTGAAAGAAGCCCTAGTATCCATTTTAATGTAATTTTTTTTCTTCCTGATAATCTGCCCGCAAAGTGCAAATCTTGTCCTTTTTCCCATGAGAAACAGCGTTTGGTCTTAACTCTACAGAGGATGTCCTCTTCCTGCTTGCCGTTCTCATGGAAGAACCCAATATGGCTGTCTTTAACTAGTAAAGTGAATTTGCTGATTGCAACCAATTGGATTTCAGTATTTTGGTCAGAATGATAAACGATAAATTCTGATAAGTTCCCATGGATTGTAGTACATAGCTCTCTGCCAATACTGTACTTCCAGCCAGCGTGATTTTATAATCCTAACATTTGTGTTTTCCAGGAATAGATTTGCTGGGGGGTATAATCCCTGAAATGTGCCTCAGATACCCAGATCTGCACTTTCTCATTGGAGGTGAGGGGCCCAAGAGAATCATTTTAGAGGAGGTACGAGAAAGATACCAGCTTCATGACAGGTACAACAAAAATGTGGTGGAATTCCTCTGGAAATAAGGAGGTTTAAGTACAGTATTTGTATGCTTTACCAGGTGCGAACAAATCCCAGGGGGACATCACCCCAGATATCTTAATAGAGCAAGGGTATTGGATTGAAATTCACAATGGTCCGGTCAGTACATTTATTTATTTTTTCTGACGGAGGTCTGAATCGCTGCGCATTTTCGCATGCGCCAAACCGAATGTTGGTGCTGCACCGTGTGGCTTGATGCAAAAAAAAAAAGTGTGGGGGGACATCTTTTTCAGTGTTTCTCATGGGCAGTGCAGCCCATTAACCTAAATGGGCTGACCTACCCATGACATGTGCACCACATGCACTGATCTGAACCCGTTCTTACATCAGTGTCCTCATTCCTCACGACACATCACAATTCCCTCTCACATCAAGACCCCCACCCACCACCCCTTTCACAGTAGTGTTCTCACACTTCCGTGACATAAACCTCCCCCCCTCACATTACAGTTCTCAGCCCCCTCCCCCACACGATTAGTCCTCAGCCCCCCACACATTGCTATTCTCAGCCCCCAATGTTACTGTCCTCAGCTCCCCCACTACTGTCCTCAACCCCCCCTGCGTTACAGTCCTTAGCCCCCCCCCCCCCACTGTCCTACCTTACAAAGACAGATCGGAGGGTAGGAGGCACAGCAGGCCTCAATGGAGGGCAGGAGCTGCAAGATAGCGATTTGGTTGCCCTTTATCGTACCAGCCAATCATTTGATTGTTAAAGTGGGAGTAAACTCCCATGTATGATTTTTATCTATAGGTAAGCCTATAATAAGGCTTACCTATAGGTACAGTAAATACTTCCTAAACATGCACTGTTTAGGACATATTTACTTTTAGATGTAGCCGGAGACGTCTCTGTTGCGTTTGCTCCGAAGGAACAGCATACCCATGCCATTCCTTCAGAGCCATGCCGTAAACAGCGGCTCCCATACGCATGTGCGGGATTGACATCATCGCCGGCTCTGCCAATCGGATAGCCAAAGCCCAAACCCGTAAAGAAGACCGGGTGAAGATGAAAGCACCTTCAGTGGTGACAGCGCACCGCTGGAGGGCTTCGTTTTTAGGCTAGTCTTCAGGTAAGTCTGCAAGTCCTTTTTTTTTTTTGATGCGGTTTACTATTGCTTTAACCTCGGGCAGCTCCCGCCCTCCATCCTGTCTGTTCTGTGAGGATGACAGCGTAATGGCTGGGGAAAGAAAAGGCTTCTAAATGGCGGTCCGAATAGGGCAGTGAATCGGTCTGCATGTGGACTGCGATCCGCCATTTAGTGATGCCTGTAATAGAGGGTTTTCTTTTAATGCAGCCTGTGTCCATTGGGTACATGAGAATGCCCAAGGGCACCTGTGTTTGCCTTCTTGGCTCTGGCAATGTTACTACAGTTATCCTTTAGGTTACGTTGATACCAGCCACACACTAAAACAATTTGTTTTAACACTGATCTGGTGTCCGCTGTGTAACAGCAGTGCTGAGTGGTGGTTTGTATTGTAAAAAGCAAGACACGGCTGGTCACCACTACTGCACATCGGACTCCAGCCGCAGGACACTGTTTACCCTCCTTTATTGTTTCTTTTAAACTTTATTGGAAGTATACAAAGTGGTACACTCCATTCCTATATCCGCACAGCAACGTGGTGACATTTCTGCATTTTTCCTCCCATCACACTGGAGTTGCGGTTTGAATGGGGCACATAGAAAACAATGCAGGTCACTGCAGTATATGTGATCAGGCCAATAATCTCTGAAGGTCATTGAAGACAACACCCATTGTAAATACAATGTAAATACCAACACTACTGAATGACAGAGGGATAAGTTTCAGTTTCTAGAAATCTTTACAAGGATGCAGCTGGAGAAAATAATGGAAACAGGAAATGGGTAGGTGTTAATGGTGTTATTACCATAATGGTGTTATTACCATAATCTCTTTTTTTCTTCTATATAGGGAAATTAAATGTGATATGTTACAGCCTTTAGCCCACACTTCATTATTATTCCTGAGAAAATGAGGAAACTTTGCATATAAAGCTGTCAGATTTCTGCATCCTTCTCACGTCTTTGGCTTCTTTCCAGCGCAGAGCTCTGACAGATGGAAAGATCCTGGAATGGTTTCCTGTGTTCTTTCTGTGCTTTTGATATTTTTAAAGAAAACGTGCCACCTTACATTTGAATGCTAATGTAAAAAGCATTCAAGTTGTGGCCTGAAGCAGTATACATACCCTAAATATAGCTTCTAGGGACCGGTTATGTTACTTTTATTGAAAAGCAAAGAATGCTTTTATATTGCGCAAATATGCTCACTGCTGGTGTATTTATTTTTTTTTTTTTAAAGGCAAAGTCCAGTTGGCTTGTTTATCAGTATTACCATTGGGTTCTTAAGAGTGGTATTAAACTCTCGTGGTTTATTTTTATTTTTTATTTTTTGTGTGTTTGTTTTTTCAATTTAAAATAACAAACATGCCTAATACTTGCCTGCTTTGCAATGCTTTTGCACAGAGCAGCCCCGATCCTCCCCCTTCTGGGGTCCCCCGCCGGGGCTCCAGGTTCCTCCTGTTCGGCGAGTGCCCCCGTGAAAGCCATGCATGCTCGCTCCCAAGTCCCACTGCTGCGTCCATTGGCACAGACAATGGGACTTGGGCCCCCACCCCCGCTCCGTGTAACAGCTTTTGATTGACAGGAGCGGGAGCCAATGGCTCCAACTGCTATCAATCAGTCCAATTAGGAGGGAGATAGCAATGGGAGCTGCTGCGCTCGTGCTCATCAATTGGATCAGGCCGGGATAAGGTAAGAAAAAGTGGGTATGGGAGGGAATTGCAGCACAGAAGGTTTTTCACCTTAATGCATAGAATGCATTAAGGCGAAAAACCTTAGGCTTTAGAAGCACTTTAACTTGGTATTAAATGTAGTGATATGTGGATTAGCCATTAGCAATATTTGCAAACCCTCTTCTTCCTTTCTTAAAGTGAATGCCTAGTGCTTTTGTACATATTTCTTACAGTACAAATAACAAAAAAAAACAAGGGCACAAATGCCTAGTAAATTATCTCCAGCACTTTATTGAAACGACAAGCATCCTTCTTCAGAGCAGATCTCGGTTCTGCTCTGAAAAAGGGTGTTTGTCCCCCAAAACGTCTTAAATTTGAAGTATTGAGCTCTGTGTATACAAAACTCCATTGAGTCATCACAGCAGTGACTTTTATTTTCTTTATCAGACTGTTCATTATTTTACTATTACATGGTTCAATTGTAAGCCAGGAAAAATGTAGTACCTCTCTGCAATGCATGCGCATTTTCCTATGTGTTTTTAAAGACCCTGCAATTACAGTAAAATCGCTGTTGATGTGCCGGGAATGCACTCTGCTCCTATTTTCCTGTTGTGGGCTAACAATGCAATGCCTATTTGCTACAATAAGAATGGTGGCAGCTCTGCCCAGTTGTATTTTGTTGAACTACTGAACTCCCCCTGCTCATATCTTTACAATCTCTACAACAACTGGTAAGGTGTTCTGTAGTCCAAGGAACAACTAGAATAGCTAATTGGACTGATTGAGAACACTGGATTTCTGACAGGATCAAGAGGCTTTTTGTTTGGGGGGGAGGGGATACACTTGTGTCTGGGGTTTCAATGTTATCTTGCCCGTTCATCAACAAAGGCATGCAATCGCTTTGTTGTGACGTAGTTGGAAATCAAGCCATGTGACTTTTTTTGGCTTTAGCAGTCAACGTGAAATTTTAAAGCCAGTTTTGAGGAAAATTCAGTGAAGGTGAAATTTTTTATTTTAGTGGGAACACTCCACTCATCCCTATTTGTGGTTCAGTACAATGGGCAAGTGGGATGAAGAATCGCTGATCTGTGACTCGAAGTTGAATCTTTTATGCTTCATATTTTTTTTTAACCGTTTCCAGATATCATTACAAAAACATCAGAATGCAGTGGGTACTTGGGTACTGTGTAATGATTTGTTGACTTTGATCTTGTATGAAATTTATTGTAATTTATTTAATGGGATTACAGAGTTCGGCTGTTGGGCGCTCTGGGACACCACGAGGTGCGGAATGTCTTGGTGGAAGGTGACATATTCCTCAACACATCTCTTACTGAAGCGTTCTGCATGGCAATCGTGGAAGCTGCTAGCTGTGGGTTGCAGGTAATTATCTATGATCTGATCTGTATAATCAACGTGTCGATAATAGAGAAGACAGAATAACTCACCTTGCCCATACAGGCAAAATGACAATGTCTGTGTAAAGGCCCAACCACTGATACCTCACCAGTGCTCCACTCCTTCCTCTGTCACAAAACGACTCTGTGTCTGCTGGTTTTGGACATAGGGCGTGATGCCGCCGATTCCCCAATCAGGTGATCGAGCCCAGCAATTGGCTGCTAGGCCTTTGAACTGTCGCATGGGAGTAGTTGATCTTCTTTACCCAGAAACACCCAATATTCTGACGCAGTGCAAGGAGTGGCAGGGGAGTGCTGGTGGGGTGAGTTTAAGGTCCCCTTTACATAGTCTGTCACTTTGCCTCTAAATGGGTAATCTGACAGTGTCTCTCTAAAGTGATCGCAATGGCAGATTTTATATATTTTTTTAAATAACAAACCTGTTACACTTACCTGCTCTGTGCAGTGGTTTTGCACAGAGCAGTCCTGATCTTCCTTTTCTTGTGTCCCCCGCTGGTGCTCCTGGCTTCTCCACCCCACCAAGTGCCCCTATAGCAAGCCTCTCATGAGTGTTCCTTGGTGTGTCCATAAGACACACAGAGCGTGGCTCCGTCCCGCACCCAGCTCCCTCCGCACTGGCTGTGATTAACAGCAGCGGGAGCCAATGGCTTGAGATTGATTGAGATTGGGCATAGTTAAGTATTTAGGGGGGCTGGGCTGCCTGCAGATGTTTTTTTACCTTAATACAAAGAATGTATTAAGCTAAAAAGACTTCTACCTTTAGAACCACTTTAATAAGCTGGACAGACTAATGTGGCAGTCTGCCAATCATGGGAGAGTTATAAGGGGCTGTCATTGTAGACCACCTTCTGAAAATACCAGTTGCCTGGTAATAGGGTCAGTTTTATAGCCAGGCAACTACCTTTTTCAAAAGGAGAGGTTAGCAATAACCTATACTGTAGTGTTAAACAACTCTATAGCATACCCATTTATCACTGTTGTCCCTACTGCAGTTCATAATTAGACTTAAAGTATAACTAAAGGCAAAACTTTTTTTGTTTTAGTTTTGGATAGAATGGCAAGGGATTAAAACGCCTGTGATATCTGCATCTAAGTCCCCCCCCCCCCCCCCCCTGTTCCTGAGTTAATGTAGGAAATATCAAATCTGAAAGGTATGCCTCAATGTCTTCACTGGTGTATGTAAGGGTGGAGTCATACATACTTGTATAGAATTTGTGAAAGCAGGTACCGTATATACTCGAATATAAGCCGAGGCACCTAATTTTACCACAAAAAACTGGGGAAACGTATTGACTCGATTATAAGCCTAGGGTGAGAAATGCGCAGCTACTGTAAGTGGAAAAGAGGGTCAACAGTGCCCATTTGCAGCCTCACAGTGCCCATTTGCATGCCTTACTGTGCCCATTTGCAGCCATAGATCCCCTGATCTTCAAACTCTGTAGTTAAGGGTTCCTAGATGCCCCCTAGCTGCAGCCAAAATTTGGGGTCTCTGGACCCAAGGGGTCCCAAAATGACATTGCTGCAGATGGACACAATTGACCGACAAAGTTGGGTCGGAAAATGTCAAGCACTTTTCTGCAGCAGAGACATTTGTGACATTTTCTGAACTGACTTTGGGGCACAGTATCTCGGGGCCACTTAGTGCTAGGAACTCCAAATTTAGTGTGAAAACCCAGTGGAACCAACACTACAGAGATACGGGGCCCCAAAATCGGGTTACTATGAGCTAGTAACTGACTGGACTGGTTCCCACATTCAAAATATTTCTGCTCAGTATTGAATGTTTTCTTTTTTGGAGCAGCAGAAATATGGTGTGTATACAAACGGGACATAAAAGCCCAGTGGATACGGTTAGAGTTAGTTGGGGCTGTAAAATAAGTCACTTCAGCTGTTTGGTACTTTTTTGCTAAATCTTCCTAGTCTTATCAGGAAGAACGTTTAATAAATTATATGGTGGACTTAAGAGCCCCTCTCAAATACGCCTTCAATGTGTCCCAAACATTAAACCACGTTTTGGTATCCTGTCATTGGACCCAATCGGGGACAGCCAGAAAGGCTGAACCCACCAGGGTCTGTGGATTCCAGTGGCCCCAGTATCAATCGACAGTGACAAAGGCGAATGGTCCAACACTCCCCTAGGCAGATATGTGATGGAGGACAATTTTGGTGAGAAACTTATTACCTAATGCCAAATTAATTCTTGAGAGATGGCATCTGCTGGGGATGGACCATGAATATTCCCTGGTATTGGGATTGGAGACCTTCCATAAGTCACTCCAACCGAACTCCGAGACCAAGGAAGCAAATGCAGACAATGTCTGGGACTGTATGGCCGGAGGGTCACCATGTCTTGCCATGACCGGGTCCAAGAGCAGATTGAAATCATCTAAACATAAAACAGAGGCTTCTGTATACATTTCAGCAAAAAACATTGCCTCTTTAACCACCTGTAGGTTAGTAGGGGGAGTTGTAAATAGTAAAACTATATACAGTATGTACCAATGAACAAAACGGCAATTGGTGTAACAATTGCGGCCAAAAGTCAAACCATCAATAACTGATGTAGCTAGTAACTTTTGATTATGTATATAAGAAGTATCAGTGGGGCATTACCCGCACATTGCAACAGCATATGTGAAGGTGATTCGTGGTAGTAGCCATCCCTTAAGCTCTCACAAAAAAGTACATTCTACTTTGCTATTGTTAGAAATAAATAAACAGTGTCAGACTGAACAGTGTCAAATGCACATAATACCCGTATTGCAGTGTTTATAATACTACCAGAGCTTAGAGCCTTCACCCTCAATGGTTAATAGGTAGACAGAAGCCATGTGGATAAGGAGTTCCAGGTTCATCCCGAAGAGGACAGCAACACACCAGGTATGACTAGAATAAGGCTGAAACTCACTAAACCTACTGAGGAAAAGGCAATGCAGAAAAAAAAAACTGTGGTGAAATAGATAAGAACCCAATGTTAAATTGAAATGGTAGTCTGTGTAGTTCATTATGTTGCTCCAAACAATGTAAAAGGGAAATAAAAAAACTGCAGACATTTTGCTAGTGCAGCAAAGACATTTACTTTAAAACAAAAGAAACAAACAAAAAGGGAGCTCGCATGTAATAGCATTACTATCAAGCACTTGGTGCAGGAAAAATGTAGATCTAGGGCAAGTAAGGTAAAGGAATCTCCCCAACAACGATGCTATTCCAGAATAATCAGGGCGAACGCCGTTTTGCATTCAACCACACTTGAGCTGCATCAGGGGTAGTGAAGAAGAGCAAACGACCACCATCAATCACCCTCAGCTGAGCAGGGAAAGCCATAGAGTAGATGATCCCACCTTTCCTCATCTTCCGTTTAACCTCTGTGAATGTGGCTCTTTGCTTCTGGAATTCGATTGAGGAAATCCAGAAATAATGAGATCTGCACATTTTCAAAATTGATCATGGCTTTCTGTCAGGCCAGCACCAGGTCACGATCTTTACAGTTAAGCGATCTGGCCAGCAGTGGCCTGGGAGCTGCACCAGGGATAGGGGGTTTTGCTGGGACTCTGTGAGCTCTCTCAACAGCAAAGGCAGCAGAAAACTTGGTATCAGTAAAGGTAGATTTGAGCTACGTTTCCACAAAGTCCCCTGGGTTCTGGCCTTTTCAGGGAGCCCCACGATCCTAAGGTTATTGCGTCTAAGGCGATTTTCAAGGTCGTCTGCTTTTTGGGACCAGAGAGGGTTTTTTTTCTCAGCAACTGTCATCCGACCAGGGAAAGCGGAGAAATCATCTTCCAAGGTTGGAAATTCTCCTCCCAGTTTCTGCCACCCTCTCCCTAACATGCTGCAAGTCATGTCTCATGAGGCCTATGTCCACTTTGATCTCCTCCATCTTGCCTCTCAGGGAGGTGCTACTGGAGGTGATCACCTCAAGAAGCTGGGCATGTACTTGCTCCAGGGTCAGCTTACTCATCCTCTCTGCCGCCAATGTGCCGACTTTCAGGGTAGCTCCGGCAGCCACCGCGCTGCTCCGCAGGTGAAGACTGCTGACTCCATCTTGTCTCTCCATGCGGGCAAATTCATTAAGACGGACCGCTGGTGTACAGGGGGTAGCCTTGCTCATAATATAAGCCTGCGGTGCTTGTATAATGTCTGGGCACCTCAAGGAAGCAATTTGTGGATCAAGAGCTGCTAGTAATATGCAGGATTAGTGCGGATTCTATGGGTGGCTGGCAGAGCTCTCCTCAGACACGTCCGGCCATGTCGATGGTAGCCACCCCCCCAAATAAAAGTATCTTAAGTTTGCCTATGTGGTTTTTGGAGATTTTCTTCCATTTTTGTCTGGTAAAACCATTGTCCTTTTACAGATGGAGCTCTGGATAACAGTAAAAGCCTGACGGGGTCTGTACCTTGCCTACTTTATCCAAATCTAAAAGAAAAAAAACATTTTTTGGCTGAACATACACTGTAAATATTACTAACTGCATTTAGTATGACTTTGGCTTTAAGGCAAAATAAGCTTAAACTGTAAGTGCATGTTCACACATACTGTTCAAACCACAACGATGAACACATGTAAACACGTCAATGCAAATCTAATTAGGGGGGGGGGTGTTCTTTTAATATTTTGTCCCTTTACAAGGACCCATATGGCAGCCATATTAGAGGGGAAGTAGAGTGTGTAGTGGAAAGCTGGCTAGTGAGGCGTCTCTATGGCAGGGTTTTTAAGTTATGTGCGGGATGTTACACTAGACATCATCCCATTTGCCAATGCCTCTCCAGAAACAAAAATGTGTTGGTTTTTCAATCTCTGGCACTCTTTATTTTTCTCCCTCACTCCTTCTCTCAACCCACAAACAGAAAAAGCATGTAATGTCAGAGGAAACGCCTGCAAAATGCATAGAAATGTATGCGCATAAAAATGCACTTCCACGGAAGCCAATGCACATCCACTTTTCAAGCATCTTTTTATGTATTTTAACCACTTGCCAACCGCGCTAAAGTCGAATGATGGTTGCAGCACGGCCGGCCAGTTCTGGGAGGGCGTCATTATCCTCCCATGCAAATCAGTGCTGCCTCATCAGTGCAGCCTCATCAGCGCACATCAGTGAAGGAGAGAAATTACTTGTTTGCAAAATTTTATAACTCTGAAAAACTATTTGTTTTTTTTCGTTTTTATTTGGCAAAAAATAAAAACCCCAGTGGTGATTAAATACCACCAAATAAAAGCTTCTATTTGTGTGAAAAAAAATTATAAAAATGTTATTTGGGTACAGCATTGCTTGACCGCGCAATTGTCATTTAAAGTGTGACAGTGCTGAAAGCTGAAAATTGGCCCGGGCAGTAAAGGGGTAAAAGTGCCTAGTAGGCAAGTGGTTAATGCATGTTTATATGTGAACAGAAATGTTGGGTCCTTATTACTACCAAGAAGGGCATATATAACACGTTCACTTCTGTATTTTAGCTGCAGTGTCACACTTTACATGCTGTACTTGTAACAGGTGGTGAGTACCAGAGTGGGTGGGATTCCTGAAGTGCTGCCTGAGGACTTCATCATCCTGCGTGAGCCGTCAGTCAAATCTCTGTGTGATGGATTGGAAATAGCCATAGATCAGCTGAGGACAGGAAAATTACCCTCGCCTGAAGCCATCCACAACACTGTGAAGACTTTTTATACCTGGAGAGATGTAGCTGAGAGAACGGAGAAAGTATGTTTACATTAGTCTTTTTTTTTTTTTTTTTTATAATATGTGACTCTGTGATCAGACTTGCCATTTTAATAGTGGTACAATATTTTGTGATTTGGTTGTGTTGGACAGGTATTGGGCTTTATTCACATAAGCGCAATGACCCATATCTCCATGCGGAGGGTTGCGTTTATGCATAAATTCTATGTAAACAGCCAGTCAAAGTCAATGACAGCCCCCAAATCGCAGCAGCTTTATGAATCTTCCCGCACATGCCAGGGTTTACAGCCATACAGAAACCAATGCACAGCTGTGGACGCAGATTATCCGTCATCTGTATAGCTGTAAACACTGGCATGTGCGGAAAGATACATGGGTGCATTAACATGACCCTCTGGGCGGAGCCTATGTGCCCATGTAGATGAATTCTTACTTTGCACATTCTGGTTACTATACCCCATAGTACATGGAGTTGCAATATGCTTCCCCAGGCCATGACCCAGAACAGCTTGTATAATAATGCCAATTTAAGACTGAATCCTAGATTTTAGCACACTGTTTAATTGTGAGTAAGAGTACAAAAACATGTTGGCGCAGACCTCCTTTTTTTTTTTTTTTTTTTTTTCTTTATTGCATTGTGACCACACCAAGATCCAAAGTACAGAATGTAGTAGAGAAGCCTTCGCGCTACTATAAACAATGTGCTCTAAAAAATAAATGGTGATCACATAACACAAAACAATACAAAGTAAATAAAATAATGATCTTGCGCAATGGTGTAGTTGCACCCAGCCTTAAAACCAAGGCTGATAATTAATGTGATACTATATATAACAATTTATCATAGGATATATTCTATATCATGAAATCCAAAAACAAAGTAACCAAAAAAATGAAAGTCCAAAACCCAAATGGGTGAAAAACTGAGATGGGTAAAAAAACTGGAAAATTGCTTAGACACTAAGTGGTTAAATGATATATGTATAAGTCCATATATTTTTCTTATGAGACGTCTCTTCAAATGGACTACTTCTCAAAATGCTGCTCCCATGTATACTGAGCAAACCCGCAAGTCCTTTTCAGTAGGAAAAGATGTATATGCAATCAAAGAATGAGCTCACAGAACTCTCACCTCCAATCCATGTAGTTTCAGCATTAGAATCGTATGGATGGCCTTTTCTCTTCCCTCAAATCCGATTCCGATATCATCCACCAGGGCATTTTTATATGTATTATGACTGCACAGATACTCTGTGTCTTTACCTGTATACTCCAATGGTGGTAAGACTCGAAAGGCGGAAAAGAGGATAAAATGCCTCCAATAGTGTAATATGTCAAAACACTAAAGATATTTTATTACGTATAAAAGCTTGGACTCTTCCTCGGGTCCACGTCTAACAGTGTGGCGTTCTCGCCTTCTCACGTCACTTCCAGTATCCGGTCTACATCCACATTTGCCCACTCCCTACGCATTACGTCATCCAGTCATCAGTCCCCTGATGAAGTCACGTGGATGACGTAGCGTGTAGGGAGCGGCCGGAAGTGGACGTAGACCGGAGGAAGAGTCCAAGCTTTTATACGTAATAAAATATCGTTAGTAGCACAGCACATGCAAATACAGGGATATCGCCTAAGGTGCAGGTTTAGGAGATATCCTTGTTAGCTATAGGTAAGCCTTAATATAGGCTTACCTGTAACATAAAGTTGTAAACAAGGGTTTACAACCACTTTAAAATGTTACTAAACTTACCACAGTAAAATCAGTCTGTATATGAAATAAAGCATGCTAAGGGGTTAATCCTCTGTGTGTGTTTTTTTTTTTTTTTTTGTTTAGTTTCTTGGGAGAGTGCATGTGATCAGCACAGGGCCAGTCAGCACTGTTCAGACAGGATCCAAGTAGAATGAAAACTCCTCCTACAAGTTTAAGCAGACACTGATAGAAATCACAAGACTGCTATATACTGCTCATGAGAAATGGTATTTAGCCGTTTATATTTACTAAAACTTTTGCATTTTCATGCTCTGTGTACTGTGGGAGACCAGATGTAGTGAATGCAGGGTCCTGGGCTTAGTAACACTTTAAGGTAACAACATTACCAATAATATAACCACTATTTTTGCAAAACAGAGCAATCATAAAATTTTAACAAAACCAATAAAATAAAATTTGTGTACATAACAAAAACGTATATTTATTAGTGTGTCCAAATTAATAATTGCTGCAGACACAAAGATATACCCAGCATCTTTCCAAATAACAACTGTTCTGTTTAATTGGTGTATTTGAGGTTTTATATAACCATGCTTACATAGGTATAACATGAATACTTCTATTATAGGCAGTACATAGGCGGACTAGTTTCTTGTCGGGGTCTTATGTGAATACGTGACAGAAGAGTTAGGCAGACCATACAGGGTGCAAATTTCATTCCTGCAACCACGGGGGTCCTGTATTGATTAGATTTCTCCTGACGCATCCCCCCTTCTCCACAGCTATTCACTGAGAAGACTAGTGTGCTGCTGTTTCTCCTCCTCTAGCTCTTATGCAGCTGAGAACAAAGGGTATAGGATCACTTTATAGGTTGATAACTAGATGGATTTGTGTCTTCTTTTTTTTTTTTTTTCAACCTAACTAACTATGTACCTTATAACAAAGGGGGAAACAAAGGTATTAATGATGTTTGTGTGTTTTTTTTTTTTTTTTTTTTTATATCTATACACACGTTTTACCTTTTCGTTTCTATTTTAAACTGAATGAGTTGCTTTATAAGCTGAGGGTTTATAATCACTTTAACATAACTACCAATATCTCTATTTTTTGTTTCTTTTTCTTAGGTATACGATCGAGTCGCTAATGAAACGGTCTTACCAATGAATGAGAGACTTGAGCGTCTTGTGAGTCACTGTGGCGTAGTGACGGGGAGCATCTTTGCCCTTTTTGTGGTAGCTTGTTTTTTAATCCTAATGTTCCTGCGATGGCATAGCCCAGACTCCTTGATTGACATTGCCGTAGATGCCACAGGGCCAGACGGAGCCTGGTCACATCAATACGGCTGTAACAGATCACGAAAAAAGATGACCAATGCAAACAGTGAGAACTTGCTGAAATGATTTTTGTTTTTACTCCTCAAACTGCAACTTCTCCAAGTATTTCCAGCAGATCTTGCTGCCTACAAACCAACAAGGTGTTCTCTCAACAGGATACTTCCTCTTCCTGTATTTTACTTCATACGGTCCTCCGTGGTTTTAGTAAACCACATCTCCTCTTACTCCTGATGCTCTCTACTTGTGGCTTCTCAGCCTTGTATTGCACTCCTACATGCTGCCTATAATTACAGCCAGTTTTGTGTGTCATAGTCCTACTTGTAATGCTAACTGTGGAATGTCTGAAGCTTTAAAGCCTCAGGATGAAGAATCCTTTGCGATAGGATGCGTTGCGATAACTAGCACATTGTTACATGCGTTAGCTCCTTTCAGTGCCATTTATTCGCAAAGCATGGTGACTCACTACTGTGCATTATGAAAGATGCTGCATGTCTGTCTTTTTTTTTTTTTTTTTTTTTTTTAATCCATTCTTGTGCCTGGTGCTTTGCCAGTCCATTCACTATGAATAGACTGCCTTAAAAGTGGTATTAAACTTTAAAACCACAAATGTAATATATATTGCAGTTTACCAATGATTAGATGTGGTGGCTACATTTTAGTTTTTTATGCTTTTTTTTTTTTTTTTTTTTCCTTTCTCGTACATCACGGGACACAGAGTCTCAGTAATCCCTGATGGGTTATATAGGGTATCACTAGGTGATTGGACACTGGCACACCCTAGACAGGAAGTTCAACCCCCCCTTATAACCCCTCCCCTTACTGGGAGTACATCCGTTTTTTCGCCAGTGTCTTAGGTGTTGGTCTGATTACACCCTACTTGTTTCCCCTCCCCTCAGATTGCATTGCTCTGGGACATCCCATCAGTGATTACTGAGACCCTGTGTCCTGTGATGTACAAGAAAGAAAATGTGATTTTTTATAACAGCTTACCTGTAAAATCCTTTTCTTTTTAGGTACATCGTGGGACACAGAGGTCCCTCCCCTCTTCTAATACACTTATATTGCTTTTCTACAAAACTGAGGTACTCCCAGTAAGGGGAGGGGTTATATCGGGGGGTTGAACTTCCTGTTTAGGGTGTGCCAGTGTCCAATTACCTAGTGATACCCTATATAACCTATCAGTGATTACTGAGACTCTGTGCCCCGTGATGTACCTCAAAAGAAAATGATTTTACAGGTAAACTGTTATAAAAATCCTGTTTTTTTTTTTTTTTATTATTATGTTTTTACCCGGTGATCTGGCCAGTAACTCACCTCCTGTATTATGCCACGTACACACAATCGGACATTCCAA
This sequence comes from Lithobates sylvaticus, assembly GCA_028564925.1. NCBI lineage: Eukaryota > Metazoa > Chordata > Amphibia > Anura > Ranidae > Lithobates > Lithobates sylvaticus. The sequence goes on along the minus strand of CM053027.1, from coordinate 91,346,499 downwards.
CAACAAAACTGTGGATTTTTTCCAAAGGATGTTGGCTCAAATTTGTCTTTGCATACACGCGGTCACACAAATGTTGTCGGAAATTCCAAACGTGAGAACGCGGTGACGTACAAGACATACGACGAGCCGAGAAAAATAAATTTCAATAGCCAGTGCGGCTCCTTCTGCTTGATTCCCGAGCATGCGTGAGCTTTTGTGCGTCGGACTTGTGCACACACGATCGAACTTTCCGACAACAAGTGAAGTTGGCGGAAAATTTGAAAACCTGCTATTAAACTTTTGTGGCCGGAAATTCCGACAGCAAATGTTCGATGGAGCATACACACAGTCGGACTTTCCGACCAACAAGCTCACATCGAACATCTCCCGTCAGAAAGTCTGACCGTGTGTACGCAGCATTATGCCCCATACACACGGTCGGATTTTCCGACGGAAAATGTCCTATCGGACAATGTTGTCGGAAATTCCGACCATGTGTAGGCTCCATCGGACTTTTTCCGACGGACAAAGTTTTATCTCCTGCTCTCAAATTTTCCGACAACAAAGTCCTATCGGACTTTTTCCGATCGTGTGTACCGAATTCCGACGGACAAAGTGCCATGCATGCTCAGATCACATTACAAGACCAAAGCTATTGGCTACTAGCCTCTACGTAGTCCCGTCGTACGCAACGAACGTCACCACGCTCAGAATGATCGGATTTTCCGACAACTTTGTCCGACCGTGTGTATGCAACACCAGTGTCGGACAAAATCCGTCGGAAAAAATCAGACGGATTTTGTGGTCGGAATTTCCGACCGTGTGTACAGGGCATTAGAGTGCCCCCACTTTGGATGAAGGAGCAACAAAGTCCTCTTTGGACAGCAACATTGTTAATCCAGGGGGGAGGTTAGTGTCAGATGCACTAAAAGATTTAGATACAATAATTAAAGCCAAACTCCAGCTCACACTTTTATAATTACTGCTATATCTGCAGGAGGGTGTTCTGTTAAACAAGAAACAATAAAAAAAAGCCTCACTGGTGCCCCGATCACCAGGTGAAAATAAAGGAAATAAACCTAAAAAGAAAACTAATGCAGCCATCACATCCAACAATTGGTAAGCAGCAATATAATAACTGTTTGCTTTTGGGATTAATATTGCTTTAATGCAACACGTTAATACTGAGCACACAGGAATGGTAACGTGTGAATCCAGCCTAAAGAACAAAAAGCACATCTCTGATTTCTATTTTAATCATCTAAATTGATGTTTTGTTAATGGCCGATGATTTCCTATCTTTTTAGCACAAAAAATATATACATTTTTTATGTTTTAAAAAAAGGTGGCGCTGGAACAAATGTTCAAATGTCAATCTTTTCAGTGCAAAAAAATATTTGATAGGTTGCCTACTTTTTGCATAGGAAAAGGGACCAGCTCCATGTTTACTGTGAACTATTGGGAAATAGTTAGCCTTTGGAGTTTAGCAGGGTTACTATAGCAGTTGCCATTAGATGCCAATTTTCCAGCTCAACCTGAACCCAAAGTCATTTAAAGTGACATGTTTGCCAAAATAAGTGCGAAAGGGATCCTTGCAAAAGAAGATGGAACTCACTGGCCACCAAAGAAGTGTTCTCTTCTTTCGCTTTAAGAGCTATAGTGGCTCAGAAACTTTCCGCATCTGACACACTTTTGGCTCTATCAGATGCCTTGTCTGTGGTCCATTGTGTTTGAACCCCCTGGCTGCTACATCGTTACTGCATCCTATAGTGACATGGGGCTGACTGATGGAACTACACCTGCCAGCTCCTTAAAGAGAATACGAAGATAGAAGTCGCTGCAAGGTGGAGAAGTAGACATTTGGTCATTCGTATTGTTTTGTTGATGACCAGGAGTTTAGACACTGGAAGGGGTGGGGTTTGATTTATTAAAGGCAAATAGACTGTCCACTTGGCAAGGGAATTTTCCCTTGGCTTAGTAAATCGGATGAAGCTCTGCCGACTTCCATCATCCAATTATGTGCAAGCAAAAATACGGTTATATTTATCCCTTGCATGTGAATGGGATTTTCTTTGTCTACATTCACCAAGCTCTGGGGAAAATTTAACTTGCAACTTTCAAAGCCAACTGAACAGTCTATTTGCCTTTAGTAAATCAATCCCCTCAGTTGCTTACCTTTTTAGTAGTGGCCCAAAGCAAATGCTGCCATGCTGGAGACCCCATGTCTAAAACGTCTGCTCATTACTACAACCAGTACACTTTGCAGCTGACTTTTTTTTTTTTTTTTTTTTTTTTTTTTTTTTTTAAATAGACTGCAGGGACACATACAGATAGAAGGTAAGTGCTGAAAATGCGCTCATACCTTATCATTTATGAGTTTGAAAGAGCAGGGTGGCATTGTTTACCTATTGGTGCCCTTCAAATTCCAGTTCACTGAAAAATCTCTCATTGGCCTAGATCCACTGTGTGTGTGTGTGTGTGTGTGTGTCCATTGAAAATGGTTTACACTCCTAATAGAATCAGACCGTATCCTACTCTGTGATCAACGCCCAGTAACAGAGGTGGTCTGACACAGCCCCTTTCCTTCTGCACTGAGAGGCATGGCTGCCAGCACAATGCACTGTAGACGAGGGTAGGAAGCAACATTTTTACTGAGAGAAAGGGGTATTTTCAAAGGCCTAGTTCAAGAAAATAAAAAATGATCATATTTTTTTCAGGGAAAAAAAGTGCATTATTATTTTATTCCAAGGGAGCCTGCAGTATCGGGCTCCTGCAGACACCTTACTCTAGTCCTCTGCCCTTTCCTCTGTACAGACTGTTAGTTAGAAAGTTGGAGGATGTCAGTGGACTACAAAAGCGTTGATTACTGCACTAGTAATCCATTGAAAACTACAAGTCTGTCTTCTGCTGTGGCAGATTGGACTTGTAGTTTATTAATTTACAGATCTCTTTGTGCTGCAGAGGACAAGAACTCCAGACACGCTATGAAGGAATGGAGGGGTTTCTGGGGTGGGAAGCGGGTTCTTGGTAACATACGTGTTATACCATAAATACAGGTTTAACATGTTCCTAAAGGTAAACTTTGCCTTTAAAACCTTTCCAGGCAAAAATGAGTTACAAGTCATAAAAGGCACAGGACTACAGGGAGAGATAAAAAGGTGCAAAACTTCAACTGGGCTTTAAGTCTAGGTTCACATTTATGCGCCTGCACTTGATGCATTTTTCCGGCATGTTTTTCGGTGCATTTTGTGTTTTTAAACCAGCGTTTTTTATGCGTTTTTTGCATGCAGTTTTCATGCATTTTGCGTTTTTACATTTTTTCTTTTCTCTTTAAACGCACTGTAAAACACACTGTATGTAGCTGGTTGCTAAGGAGTAACCGATGAGTCATCAGCTGTCAGTTTCCCGCTGAATGTAAGAAAAAAAAAAAAAATGTGCCGGCAAAAAAACGGCGTGATGTTCCCCCCAGGTCCATACCAGGCCCTATAGGTCTAGTATGGATTTGGAGGGGACCCCCCCCCCAATCCACACCAGACCATTATCTGTGCATTCCACCGGGCAGGTCAGGAAAGGGAGGGGACGAGCGACCGAGCGCCCCCCCCCCCCCCCCCCCCCTCCTGAACCATATCAGGCAGCATGCCCTTGGCAGGGGGGGGTAGTGCAGCTCCATTGAAGCCTATTAGCCGCAAAAATGCACCAGCCGCAAAACGCATAGATGTGAACTAGTACCATAGGAAACCATGTTAAATGGACTGTAGTGCGTTTTTGAAAAATGCACTAAAAACGCATAGGTGTGAACGTGCGGTAAATTAAATTTTCTTGATCTAGGTGCACAAGGAAAATCCACGGCTCTAATATGCAAAAAAGTGCAAACAAAACCAGAGCAGTTATCTCTTGTTTCACTTTTGTCAATTTGATTTAAAGCTGCTAAATTCACAGGTTGAATGTATATTAGCGGTTATGTCTGCCAAAGGATTTGTCTTTTCCATCCGGTCCTTAGATTTACACAACCCCATCACACAACAGCTAGGTAAAAGACCCCACTTAAGCCTGCCATGCACGGCTTGAATTGGGTTTAATTGCTGGTAACTTGGCCAGAATTTAAGATGTGGGTGGCACCATCGGCAAGACCCGGATTGACAAAAGGGGCCAAATAGGAATAGGTCAGCTGAACAGAGACTGCATCCATTCAGATCAAACGATGTCCCTGTTCGGGTATTCTGACAGCCTCATGTGCTGGCTGTCAGGCTAAAATATCTCATTCATCAGTTTGTAGTTCAGCCATAAATGTGAATGCAGAGTAATTGTCACTGATCTTATTGTCATGGAATGCTGCTACAAATCACTATACAATTAGCCAGTTATAAGTCTATAGAAAATTAGCTATCATCACCTGTAACGTTTATGTCAAGCTAAAAACTTTTTGTTTTATCAGTTTTTTTGTCTGGATTTTACTGCCATCAATGGCTCAATTTACCCTCCATTTGTGAATTTCATGCTGATGGCAGTTTTGGCAGGCCAAAAGTGAGGGAAAAATCTTCAACAGAGACACAGGTAATAAAACTGATTTAAAAAAAATAAATACATTTTTTTTTTTAACTGTTGGAGAGTTTACCTTCACTTCATGTCTGGTTAAGGCCCCTTTCACACTTGTGCGACTTCAAAGTTGTGCGATTTTTGCCACGATTTCAAGGAATGCCTGTGTAAGTGGCATCAAAATCGGACCAAAGTAGTGCAGGGACTACTTTGAAGTCAGAACGACTTGAAGTCGTACTAATATGAATGGCTGTCGTTGGAAATCATGGGGAACGACTTGTCATGCTACTTTGCAGTCCCAAATCGTGGGACAAGTCGTATAAGTGTGAAAGGGGACTAAAGGTTGTCAGAAAAATAGGAAGTGATGAGAAACCTCTCTGTATGAGCCACAGATCACAGTAAATAAACTGGTAGGGGTTCCAAGCCTTTCCCACTCTAAACAAAAAAAGGAAAACTTATTTTGGCTGGACATACACTTTAAATGTAATCTTTGAAGTCAGCCTTGTGATTTATTTCTTCTCTATGTACAGCGCTGCTGAAGTGAGGGAATGTAAACATTCTTGATGCACTATTTCAGATAAAGGAACCGATAATAATCATAAGCTTTTATATTTTAAATCTATTCTATACATGTGAAATATATATGCAAATATTTAACTTCTTTGAACAGATGGACTGTTGAGTGATGAAAATTAGATTTTCTTAGTCTTATGAAATCTTTGGAACAAGTGTGAATGGGCCACATAATCTTCCTTTAAGGACTATACTGGTTTATGAAAGGTAATACAACCTCAACAAGGCCATATTGGATTTATTGTATTCTCCATGTGCAAAAAATATTATTGTTGTTGTTGTATGTGTTTTTTTTTTTTTTACCTGAAATTGATTACTTTTGTTTTTTACTTTGTGTAGCTAAATGCCATTAAGATGAGGAAAATGGCTTTTGGTCCACAACACTCCATTAAAGGTCTTTGTATTGTATTAGCTTGTGAGCCACGTTCAGCTTTAAAGTGTTACTAAACCCAGGACCCTGCATTCACTATATCTGGTCTCCCACAGTACACAGAACATGGAAATGTAACGTGGTTAACGAGCGTTTTGAAAGACGAGCTTCTTCTCCTTCTCCTTCTCCTTCTCCTTCTCCTTCTCCTTCTCCTTCTCCTTCTCCTTCTCCCTTCTCCTTCTCCTCCCCAAGGGAAATACTCAGTCCCTGAGTATTTCCGAGGCTCTCCGGCACCCCCTACACCTCTGGCCACATGCGGTATTGCATGTAATATGTCAATGCGGAACTAATTTTTCTTTGTTTCCATTGACTTCTATGGGGAAACTTGCTTTGATATGCAAGTGATTTGGATTACAAGCATTCTCCTGGAACGGATTATGCTCGTAATCCAAGGTTCCACTGTATTTTAGTAAATCTAAACTGCTAAATACCTTTTCTCATCAGCAGTATATAGTGTGACTTCTATCAGTTTCTGATAATGCTTGTAGGAGGAGTTTTCATTCAGCACCGAGCTGTCCTATCAGGATTCAGGACCCCTGACCCTCTGCCTGGACAGTGCTAATTGGCCATGTGCTGATCACATGCACTCTTCCAAGAAAAAGAAAAAAAAAAAAAACCTCTCTACCAATACACACCAAACTGAGCATGTGCAGCCTGACGCCAATTACTTTGTGTTATTGGGAAATTATCAGGGGACCATGGAAGAAGGGGGAGGATCACAGAAGACAGGATCAAACCACATTTTTACACAATGTGGAGGCTTACCCTCTTGGCTTCCACAGTGGGTATAACAAGCATGCTTTACGGCATATACAGATTATTTTACTGTTGTGGGTTTAGTAACACTTTTTAACAAGTGCACTGTACAAGGGATCAGCTGGAGAGGCACTTCTCTCTTTCCTTGAGGCCACGGTAAATAAAAACGAAAAATAATCTTGCTTATATCGGGGCTTTAAAGGTACCCCCATGAATTGTACCTCAAAGTATATAGATATCAATTAAAATGTATTCATTTTTTTCAAAGCAAGGAATATGTTATGTTAAAAAAAAAAAGAAAAAAAAAAACTCTTGAAATTGTAGTTGTACACCCAACAGTGTACCCATCCATAACAAGTTGAAAAGCTTGCTACCCCTTCTGCCTCATGTCTCCTAAAGCTGGCCATGTATGGCACTAATTTCTTTCCTTCGACCATGGGTTACAGAAAAGACATTTTCTTGATTCCCCCATCAACATAGACATTGTTGACAGGGGAATTCCTCCAGCCAAGCCATTGTGATCTCCTGGTGGGGGGGGGGGGGGGGGGGGGTTTGGCATAAGCCATTCCCGTTGGGAGAAGACAGTGATTATTGCTAGCCACTAGTGATAATCGCATGTAAAATCTGTCAGGCTGGTTGTACCCAAGTTGAGTTGGTACATTCAGCCTGCTGAACCGGCCAAGATTCAAAATGTCTATGGCTGCCATAACACCATGTTGTAGACCTTATTTATGTTCAGGGTACGTACCACAAATCTAGTGCCAAATGATGTTCATATTGGATCCAATAACATTAGTGGGAGACTTGAACGGTGGCCCCTTGAGGCCACTTTATTGTATTATGGATAATGATCAATACAACGTGTGTTATCAGGAGCTACTCTTCATGTAAAAATCTTAGTAAAAGGGAAATGTCCTATAAGCTGTTTGGGGGACTATTTTGTTGGGGGGGGAGGCAAATCGGAGCCAATCGGGTTTATTTTTAAATTTTAAATGTCATTTTTATTTTATTTTTTGTAAATTTAATTTTTTTTAAATAAATAACATCTTTCCCCTCACCCCTCCTTAATTTCTTAAATTGCTTGTCAACACCAGTTAAAAATGAAATAAGCACCGCTATTGGATCAGTGTGGAGCACAGTGTTCTACTTCCATGGCATAACAAAAAGATCTCTGGCTGTGAGTGTTAGGCCTCATTCACACAGGCTTACCTCTTCGTACACCCGTGTGAAAGGCAGTCTTCACCCACATGGGACACGCAGGTCTTTCATGCAGACCCATACAGGCAGCCTGTTCAAATCAATGACAGGTGACCGGCTGCATAACAGAATGTACATCCGTGAAGGTCCAATACATGCATCGGGCGCACTCCTCTCCGCTACAGAGAGGAGGATTGTGAGTGAGCAACATCAAGGATACCTAGGAACTGCATGTGGCGTTTAAGCTGCTGGTTCTGGACCATGAGCCCACAGAATATGTGTAAACGTGGATGTCATTTAAAGAAATATACAGCATAAAATTACATGTAATAGCAGGCATGCCATGGTAGATTCCTCCGCCCTCTACACATGCCCACCACCCTCCTTTAACTAACTGATGCGGTTTTAAAAGTAAAAAAAAAAAAAAAAAAAACCCTACCTAAATGCCTATTTATTTGCCTAAATTTGCAGTTGCATGATGCCCCAACCCCAAGTCTTCTCACCAGTGTCCACATCATTGCCTGCATAATGTGAACACTTCCCATTGGCTATCCAGCAACGGGGTCCTATCTGGATCTCAATCGATGACATCAGCACAAGGGGACCAGGTGGCACAGCCATAATTGCAATACTGGATTACTGGCCCCAAAAAGGCCAGTATGCAGCCCAGATAGCACACTTGGGGGAGTAACTTTCCTTTCACAGGAATTAAAACAAAAAACAGGATGGGTTTGGGGGGATTAAGTTTTGCCTGGAGGTGGGCTTTAATGGAAGATCTACTTTAACCACTTCAGCCCCGGAAGGATTTGCGCCCTTAATGACCAGGCCATTTTTTGCTATACAGCACTGCGTTGCTTTAACTGACAATTGCGCTGTCGTGCGACGCTGTACCCAAACAAAGTTGACATCCTTTTTTTACCCATAAATAGAAATTTATTTTGGGGGTATTTGATCACTTCTGCGGCTTTTATTTTTTGCACTATAAACAAAAAAAGACCAACAATTTTAAAAAATAAATCATTTTTACTTTCTGCTATAATACAAACCAAAAATATAAAAAACACATTTTATTCCTCAGTTTAGGCCGACATGTATTCTGCATATTTTTGGTAAAAAAAAAAAAATCACAATAAGCGTGTATTGATTGGTTTGCGCAAAAGTTATCGCTTCTACAAACTATGGGATAGATTTAGAGACTTTTTTTTTTTTCTATTGTTTTGACTGGTAATGGCAGCGATCTGCGATATTTTTTATTTTCGGAAATGTGACATTACGGCGGACAAATCTGACCCCCATATTACACTTTTTGGGTGAGTGACATTATTACATTGATCCGTGCTAAAAAAAAATGCACGGATCAATGTAAAAATTACACTGGTAGGTAAGGGCTTAACACTAGGGGTCGATAAAGGAGTTACCTGTGTTCCCAGGGTATGTTCTAACTGTAGGGGGGATGGGCTGCCAGGAACATGATGGATCCCTGTTCCCAATCACTGGGAACAGTAGATCTGTCATGTCACTAGGCAGAACGAACAGAGAATCACCTTGTCTACATAAGCAGTTCCCTGTTCTGCCTCTCCTCACCACGATCGCAGGTCGCCAGTGGACATCGAGACCGCAGGCATGCGTGCCTGCTGTCCTTGCACAGACCGATGTACAGGTACGTCGATTTGCGCAGGAGAGCCGACCTGCTGCAGTATATCTGCGCAAGCTGATCGGCTAGTGGTTAAAGTGGAACTTTAGTCAGAAATTAAGTCCTCCTAGGTCACTTCAGGATGGCCCCTTTTGCAGGTATAGTTATGTAAAAAAAAAATAAGTCCAGTAATACTGTCTCTCTCTGCTCTGCACATGCTCCGTTGCTCTCCATGAATTTGTAGAGGCCGACCTGCTGACATCCTTAAAGCGGAATTAAACCCTCCTATCCTTTACAGCCAATGGTGCTGCACATGTGATTAGTTGATGATTAGTTGAGAAAAGAAGCAAATGTGACAGTTCCCAGCATTCTAGGAATGTAACATTTTTTTGAATCTCTGGTAAATCTGGTTTAGTTCCGCTTTACAATTTACTTCTGTTCAGGGGCTCTGGGCTTTAGCAAAATGGCAGCCACCAGAAAGAAGAAACGGGAGCAATGCTGGAGGCAATTTTCAGCAAACACAAATTTTGGTAGCAGAATTATTAATGTGGAATGTATGTTCCTTTCTAAAGAATTATTTTTTTTTTTATCTAGTTGTTATGGGTAAAGTTCCGCTTTTAAGTGCATGCATTGCATTTTGGTATACTAAAGTTAATACCAGAGCTCCAATTTGTAGCAAAGTCTCAATTTTCTGTGAGTTTTGGGGCTTCTGAAGCAGAGGAGGAAATTTAAAAAACGATTGTCACGGGCCTGCTATCACACACACCTATGTCAGTTTTGCTGTATTTTTTTTGTGACATGTATGGTGGACATACAATGTGTCCCTATATTTCTGAAATTGATAATACTGACAATTTTTGGATTGTTTGCTATATAATAAGTTACTTATTTCAACCAGTAAGACAAGCTAGCTGTTTACAGTTAGTGAATGTACTAGTTGAAGGTTTAGTATGTATGCACTACCATCATTGTCAGTGCTGTATTTCATTTTATATGAAGTTTTATTAATTTTTGTGATTCGTTACATTTAAAAAAAGAAAATTATTAAAAAAATAAAAAAAAGATAATAAAATACAAGCAGCTATAGTGTGTGTATGGCAGTTATTTCCATCTTCCTTCTACAGGGCAGCAATGGAGGCTGAACATCCATGCACCGACATTACAGATTTTGGGCCTCCATAGTCAATAGAATAGTAATTGGACATCACCCACCCAGGTGATTTTTATTTTTGTATTTTCCCCTTTATTCCTCTAAGATCAGTCATGTCTGTGCAATAAGTTCCCCATTCAACCATGGCTAGATCAAATAATGTTCATCAAATTCCTAAACCGTTTTCCACCCATTTGAAGAACATCTAGTCTGTTCTAAAACTGCAGATATTTCCCTGAACCTAGTTTGTGTCATGTGGACATCAATTTGGGTTCTGCTGACTACACAAGAGGCAGCTTCAAGCGGGAGGTTCAAATAGTTAGCGTCGCTCCCCCTCCCCCCCCCCCCAGTCAATATAGTAGCCTGCTGCTGTTGAGCAGACCCTTTCACTCTGGTGCCTTAAGAGCAGGTGTAGGGATTGGGTGGGGGGAGTGCAGGTTAAGCTACAAATCACCGGTCTTTTATGTTTATCTGCTGCTTCACGTAAAAGGAGTGGCTACTGAAATTGGAAATCTGCACTCGGCTCCAAACTCTGCAAAAAGTCAATCCATCAGTGCCTAAGCTATGAATCACTTGCATTTTATGTGACACAAACCTTTTATTAACTGCAGTGCAAAGGAGAATGATTATGTATCTGGCATGAGTCTACCACTAAGGCCGGGTTCTCATATGTGCGGCCGCGGTTCACAACATGGGGTCCGGTGCATTCCTCTTCACCAGTTCAGGTGCGAATCAGGTCCGAATTTTTGCCTGAATTCGCACTTGAACTGGACCCTTTTGGAATGCCGACCATGGCCGTCCCAGACCTGTGTGGACCAGCTCCATTGAGAGCCAGTCACACTGGCATTTCATGCAAATTGGATACAGGGAAACCCTCATCTAATTCACACATGTGAACCCAGCCTTAAGGAAGGACAAGAGAAAATGGGGGAGATTTACTAAAACTGGAGCTTTGACAATAAAACCTGCAAGCTGATTTGATACTATGCACAGCTGCACCAGTTTTAGTAAATCTCTGCCATTGTGTTGAGATAAATGAATAGTGAAATCTGTTTCCTTAACCCTAGGTTCACACCTATGCAGTTTTTAGTGTATTTTGCAGTTTGCAGAAATTCTCTACAGTCCATTTACCATGGTTTCCTATGGTACATGTTCACATTGATGCATTTTTCAGCTGGTGCATTTTTGGAAAGAGTCAGGGACTTTTTTTTTTTTTTCCCACAGCAGATTTTTTACAGTGTTGCGGAGCGATCCCCCGCTGTGCAGAGCGGGCTCCGTACACGGACACGTCCGTGTGAAAGAGCCCTTAGAGTAATCCCTCCAGCATGACACCATCGATGTGAGTGTCCATGCTGGAGGTAAAGATTTATATGGGGCAGATCAGCACAGCTGATAATGATTGCTAATTGGCAAACAGGATCAGCTGGGGCCGGTGTCAACACATGCTGCGTTGTGACATAGGGGGAGATTTACTAAAACTGGAGCGCTCACAATCTGGTGCAGTTTTGCATGGAAGCCAATCAGCTTCTAACCTCAGTTTGTTCAATGAAGCTTTGGCAATATAACCTGGAAGCTGATTGGTTTCTATGCAGAAGTGAGCCTAATTTTGCACTCTCCAGCTTTAGTAAATAAACCCCATTGTGTTCTCTGACGACAAGGCGCGCATGGCGCCGCCCCCGCCCCTAGGGGCGTAACGGTGCCCCCCGCCGTAACGTCACCAGCGTGCGCACATCCCATGCGGCTGCGCCTCACGATGAGGCGCAAACAGGAAGGAGTCCTACCCGCAGGATATTCCTGTGGATGGGGAGGCTCCCGATCGCAGCCAGAGTATGATCGCATGCCGACAGGTCAAAACCCGAGGTGGCCAGATGTCCGGGGATCTGTCTGAAAAACTGCACGGAGACCGGGGAGAGACAGCACCACCTGGTGGTCAGTAACGAAAGGCTCATACGTCTGCACAACCAGAAAAATATCTGTAGTGTACATGAAATAAATCCTAATGTTCAATGATCTGTTGATAAAACATAGGAAATGAATAATCCATGGTAGTAATAATACATGTCAGTTGGCAAAACACACTATGCCATCTTCAAAGTTGTGGGCATGTTCTGTAAATGAAATGATGCAAATCCTCAAAGAATCCATGTTAATTCCAGGTTGTGAGGCAACAAAACACAAAAAATGCCAAGAGGGTGAATACTTCTGCAAGGCACTGTAGGTGTCTAAAGGAATAAAAAACACTGCTAGGCGTGTTTAGCAATTGCACGTTAATTAATTTCATAAAATAATATTCTGGCCATGGAAATGAATTGACTCCCAAGTGCTTGTCACATCTAGCGGTAATGATTGTTTACAAACGTCAAGTGTTTTTTCTGCCAAAATACTGCTGCCAGGAGGAGGAGAGTTGGCAAAATGTCCAGTGTGCATGAGGCCTAACATGTACAGGAATAACACTGGATGGCAGGAAAGACAATTGCCAAAGATGAACGGCGCTTGCGCCGTGAGTCCACTTTCAAGCCCCACCATCCAAGTGGACATAGGGTTAGAATAAAAAAAGGACCGAGCGCAGCGAGGCCATGCCCGAAGCGTGGCGAGCGAAGCGTGGCGAGCGAAGCGAGCCCGCGAGGGGCCCTCTAAGTTTGTGTAGCTCTATGTCCGCTTGGTTGGTGGGGCTTACACAATCTTTATGCTCCGTACTGCGCATGCGCAGTACACTTCGGACACTTGGTGATAGCCGGACTGTTCGTGACAGAACACCGGCATCACAAGACTATGTGGACTAAGGCTGCTTTCACACTGGGGCGGTGCGGGGCGGCGACGGTAAAGCAGCGCTATATTTAGCGCTGCTTTACCATCGTTTTACCCGCGGTATGCGGCCGCTAGCGGGGTGGTTTTAACCCCCGCTGGCGGCCGAAAAAGGGTTAAAAACCTCCGCAAAGCGCCGCTGCAGCGGCGCTTTGCGGGCGGTAACCCCGCGGTCTCCCATTGATTTCAATAGGTAGGAGCGATATAGGAGCGGTGAACACACCGCTCCTTCACCGCTCCAAAGATGCTGCTAGCAGGACTTTTTTTACCGTCCTGCTAGCGCACCGCTCCAGTGTGAAAGCCCTCAGGCTTTCACACTGGAGACACAGCAACAGCTGTTTCGGGTCGGTTTGCAGGCGCTATTTTTAGCGCAATAGCGCCTGCAAACCGCCCCAGTGTGAAAGCAGCCTAAATTATAAACCACTTGACAGGTAAAACACTTTTTATATATGTATTTTTAATTGTGTAGTTACAGTATCTCACAAAGGTGAGTACACCCCTCACATTTTTGTAAATATTTTATTCATGTGACAACACTGAAGAAATGTCACTTTGCTACAATGTAAAGTAGTGAGTGTACAGCTTGTATAACAGTGTAAAGAATTGTTGCTCTACATAAAGATGGCCTAGGCTATAAGAAAATTGCCAAGACCCTGAAACTGAGCTGCAGTACGACCAAGACCATTAACCACTTTCAGACCGGACCATTTTGCTGGCTTAAGACCAGACCACTTTTTGCGATTGTGGCTCCCAAACAAAATTGACATCATTTTTTTCCCACAAATAGAGCTTTCTTTTGGTAGTATTTGATTGCCCCTGCGGTTTTTATTTTTTTGCGCTATAAACAATAAAAGAGCGACAATTTTGAAAAAAACACTTTTTTTTTTACTTTTTGCTATAATAAATATCCCCCAAAAATATATAAAAAAAAATGTTTTCCTCAGTTTAGGCCGATAAGTATTCTTCTACATATTTTTGTTAAAAAAAATCGCAATAAGCGATTATTGATTGGTTTGCGCAGAAGTTATAGCGTTTACAAAATGACTGCGACATTATGGCGGACACATCGGACATTTTTGACACATTTTTGGGACCATTGTCATTTATACAGTAATCAGTGCTATTTAAATGCACTGATTCCTGTGTAAATGACACTGGCAGTGAAGGGGTTAACCACTAGGTGGCAGTGTAGGGGTAAGTGTTCCTAGGGGCTTGTTACTAACTGTGGGGGGGGCGTGGCTGTGATTTAGTGAACACTGATCTCTGCTCTAATCCCAGGGAGCAGAGATCAGTGTCACTGATGTTTACTTCCGCATCTCCCCATTCAGCCATCTCGTGAGACGATTGCGGGTATCCCCGTGGCGATCGAGTCCGCGGGACCCGCGACCGAACTCACAGGGGTCCCGTCTGGCGCGCGCGTGATGGCATGGTGGTAATCTTAAAGGGAACGTACCTGTACGCCCTTTTGCCTGCCCGTGCCCGTTGCCTGCCCGTGCCATCACTTCTGTTTCTTTTCCAATTTTGCCTCCTTTATCGCTATGGAGGTTTAACTGTAAAACCACCTCTGGGATCAGGTCATGAGGGTTTGCCCCTACACTGCCTCTCTTCCTCCCTTTATCTCTTTCCCTCCCCCTACCCCCCTTTTTTATTTATTTGGTACCTCTCTATTTTTCTTTCTCTTTTCTTTTCTTTGTCTGGAGGCTTTTTTTCTCCCGGATTGCCCTTTTTTGCTACTTGCAGTTTAGGCAGTATGTGGACTTTACAGAGGATGCAACCCCTCCCCCAGGGTGTCTAAAATTATTTTGCCCGGAGTTGGGCTTTAAAACTGTTGGTTCCACAATAAATGTTGATTTGACCAGCCATCCTATCCCCAACCTTGAGAGGAACACCTAAAAAATATTTCTGGTCTGGGGAGGAGGGAAGCCTTACTAAAACCAATTAATTTGGGGGCCAGTGGCAGAAATACCCTTTACATTGTTGATCAGTAGGACGAATGCCACCCTTGCAGACAGCTAAAAATATATTTTTTTTCCTGCTGATGGCTCTTGCAGGTGGCGTCGGCCCAAAACCTATGCAGGCACCATTAGATGGGAGGTTATTCCATCACAACTCAAGGAACCCTTATCAACCTCTGGAGGAACCCTGATTGCGCATGCCTGTCTTCTACTATTTGAGTTGTGTTTTTAAATCTGGTCTTTTTTGGGGTCCCAGATCAATAGATTGACATTTATGATCCTTACACAGGGATGAGTCTCTTCTAATACCGCTCATTTACATTTAGCTTTCCTTTATTGCACAATGAGAGCTGTTCTATGTAGTCGGAGAGTGGAAAGTTCTAAAATAGACTTTCAGAGATGCCAAAAATAGACTGCTACACTACAAGCTGTTTAGCTGGACTGTTTGCTACAATGGAGGCCAGTTCTGTGCTCCTGACTCTTACTAATATCTATGTGGCAATATTTGCCCTGTTCTGTTTTAAACTTTTAATCAAGGTGTCCTTGTGTGTGCTCACGCATTTTTACATTGTGCGAGGCAATCGGAAGGAGGCTGCCAGAATAGCAGAGGAGTTCTATGGAATAGTACAAGGTAACATGATTCTGTATAATAAGATTAAAATTATATAAACCATAATGCCTTCCGTAGCGGTTTGCCATAGGCTGCCTAGTAAATATACATACATTGTTAACATCAATAACGGTGTGCTATGCTTCCTTGTGAGAGTTCATAACACATACATTAATATGGCTAATGGTGAGTCTAGGTAAAACATAACAAGCTGTTTTTTGTTTTTTTTTTCCTTCGGTATCCAAATTTTTTTTTATGTGTGGAGGGGACTCATTGGTGTATTATATTATACAGACCAGACATTTTGTGCAAATTTATTAGATTTACTTTCTATTTATCCACTGGAAGTATATGTGTTTGTACTGCAGGTACCTAGCCTAGATGAAGCAGCAATGTAAGATGTGGGCCTGCAGTCTAGCAAAAGCTTGTTTACTAAGATGTCACATCCTGTATGATCATGTTGCAAAGGCAAAGGACTATTGAACATATCTTGTCACCTTTTGTAGGGCACAATTATTTGGTCTGCTGTATAAAAGTAGTAAAAATGAGAAGTGTTTTTTTCCATACCAGCTAATTGCACGCTGTCTTTACTGGCTCTTACACATGGGTATTTTGAACCCGTGCAAGACAAATTCCGGCATATTTTCCCCACACTGGAAGCCAAGCTGCTGCATACAGCCACTTGGGTATACACTGTTCTACTCGCTAAAACTTGTAAAGCATATAGCGTAAAAATGAGTACAATTCATGTTTAGGGGTGGCTATAAGCAGCACCTGGTCTTCTGGGAAGAGGGGGGGAATATGCCAGAATTTATTTTGCGCAGGCTCTGCAAGCCAGTACACAAAAGCCCTACATTTTTAACTAAAAAAAATAAAATAACAGTTCAATGCTAAAATGGCCCCTTTAGTCACTTACAATGCTGTGAAAAAGTATTTGCCCCGTCTTGTTTCTTTTTTTCTTTTTTTTTTTTTGCATATTTGACAGACTTAAACATTTTTTTTGAATATTAAAAATTGTTACATTACACAAAGATAACCTGAGTAAATACAAAATGCAGTTTTTAAATGATAATTTCATTTATCCAAACCATTTGTCCAAACCTGCCTGGTCCTGTGTGAAAAAATAATTGCCCCCAAATCTAATAACTGGTTGTGCCACTCTTGGCGGCAACAACTGCAATCAGGCGTTTTTAATAACTGGCAATGAGTCTTTCACATCACTGTGGAGGAATTTTGGCCCATTGTTCTTTGCAGAATTGTTTTAATTCAGCAACATTGGAGGGTCTTCAACAAAGTTTAAAGTCATGCCACAGGCTACTTCAAAACCTTAATTGTGTGCCATTAGGAGGTAAACTTTCTGGAGTGTTTAGGATCATGGTCTTGTCCTGCTGCATAACCCAGGCACATTGAAATTAAAGAGGAGGTTCCAGCCTGGGTGAAAATTTTTTTTAAAGTCAGCAGCTATGCATTTTTAGTGCTTTTTGCATTTTGCAGATTTGCACTACAGAAGGTGTTCCATAGGAAACCATGTTAAAGGGACTGTAGTCCAAATCTGCAAAATGCAAAAAGCACTAAAAATGCATAGGTGTGAATCAGACCTAAAATGTCCTCTAAGATCTGGTTCACACCTATGCAGGTTGCATATCGCAGCTGCAGTTTGCGCTTTTCAATACACGTTTTGAAGTCTATGGAACCAAAAACCAGAAAAAAGTCTCCTGCACAGATGTGAACATGACCCATAGGAAACTAGGTTAAATGGACTGTAGTGTGTTTCTGTAAAACGCACTAAAAAATGCATAGGTGTGAAAAAGGCCTAAAGTTAATATAAACACAACTTTGACAGTTACATAGTTAGGCTCGATTCACATCTATGCATTTTGCTTTTGAGCGTGTAGTGCTTTTTGCGGTGCTTGCTGCATTTTTGGACACGCGTTTTTACCACGATTTTGCCGCGTTTTGCGTTTTTACATTTTTTTTTTACCAGCTATATACAGTGTAAAAAAAAATTAAAAAAAAATAAAAAATCGTGGTAAAAATGCGGCACTTGCGTTTTGGATGCGGGTCCATTGACTTCTATTACATGCAAAACGCTGCATTTTGCATGAAAAAAAGTCCCCGACCCTTTCCAAAAACGCAGAGGCACAAAAATGCATTGATGTGAACATGTTCCATAGGAACCCATGTTAAAAAATTTCCCTGCATTTCTGCAAAATGCATCAAAAAACGCGCTAGTGTGAATGGAGCCTTACATAGTTAGTTAGGTTGAAAAAAGACCATCCAGTTCAACCATAAAAAAAATAAAAAATAAAATAAAAAATATCATACAGTCCCATATACCCAATTCTATACCCACAGTTGATGCAGAGGAAGGCAAAAAAACCCAGTTGAGCATGCTCCAATTTGCTACAGCAGGGGAAAAAATTCCTTCCTGATCCCCCCAAGAGGCAATCTGATTTTCCCTGGATCAACTTTACCTATAAATGTTAGTACCCCGTTATATTATGTACATTTAGGAAAGTATCCAGGCCTTTCTTAAAGCAATCTACTGAGCTAGCCAGAACCACCTCTGGAGGGAGTCTATTCCACATTTTCACAGCTCTTACTGTAAAGAAACCTTTCCATATTTGTAGATGAAATCTCTTTTCCTCCAGATGTAAAGAGTGCCCCCTTGTCCTCTGTGTTGAACGTAAAGTGAATAACTCAACACCAAGTTCACTATATGGACCCCTTATATATTTGAACATGTTGATCATATCCCCCCTTATTCTCTTCTCAAGAGTGAATAAATTCAGTTCCTCTAATCTTTCCTCATAGCTGAGCTCCTCCATGCCTCTTATCAGTTTGGTTGCCCTTCTCTGCACTTTCTCCAGTTCCCTGATATCCTTTTTGAGAACTGGTGCCCAAAACTGAACTGCATATTCCAGATGAGGTCTTACTAATGATTTGTACAGGGGCAAAATTATATCTCTCTCTGTGGAGTCCATACCTCTCTTAATAAAAGAAAGAACTTTGCTCGCTTTGGAAACCGCAGCTTGACATTGCATGTTATTATTGAGCTTATTATCTACCTAAACCCCCCAGATCCTTCTCCACTACGGATCCCCCCAGTTCTACTCCTCCTAGCATGTATGATGCATGCATATTCTTAGCCCCCAGGTGCATAACTTTACATTTATCAACATTAAACCTCATCTGCCACATAGTCGCCCAATTAGACAGAGCATTGATGTCGGCACTGTCTAATTGGTGGCCATCTTTATGCAGATTTTTTATTTTGCACTATTGAAATTGCAGCAAGATCTGTATATGGATGTGTATATAATCAATCATATGTAATGCATAAGAGTATGGCAACTAGTCGAATAAGTATTTGCATAATAACATGAAATCCTGCAGAGCAATTCCTAAACCTAAACAGTGTTTGTAGTGTTGCTGCTTCTGGCTCTAGTCTGGAGATTTGATACCAGTACTGCTGTAAGGTGGCCACTGATCCCAGTCATGTGATGTTGTTTAGTCATTGCACTGAGCCTGCGGCAGCCCTAGCGATGTGATGTCTGCACACACACAAATGGTTCTTCATGCTGTTACAGAGGCCTCAGAAAGGCACGGACTAACTTCACTACCATGGGCATTGAGAAATGCACTTTATGGCGATCATATCTGTCACCCCTTCCAGGGAGGTATGTTCTCAAATTCTTTACTAACCTTTTTTAGTAGCATTACGAATGCAGAGCAATTAAATAGGTGACGATCATTGGACAAAATCCATCAAATCCACACCTTGAAATTGTATTTACTACACCCAGCAATATTGATTTATATTTAATGCTGCTGGTTATGGTTACACTCTATAAATTAATCAGGCTATACCAGTCAAAATGAAGCATTAGCTAACCCTCCTCCCCATATTCTGGTCTTGGAAATAAAACATGAAGTATGTGGTCACAGTTAGTGCTGTAAACTTTAACAGGTCTTTCAGCCTGTAGTGTAATAAGGATGGGTAGCATTCACTTTGGATGCTTATAAATACTATATGAACTGTTGGTATGATGGAAAAGGGGTGGAACGACCAGCACACCTTTTAAAATGTAAAAGCAGAATTACCTGTAACAGCAATCAAAGTGTAAAAATAAAATAAAAAATCCTGATCACCTCCCAAGTAGTATCATGACGGTAAACTCCT
The DNA here is from genome assembly GCA_028564925.1 of Lithobates sylvaticus. Taxonomy (NCBI): domain Eukaryota; kingdom Metazoa; phylum Chordata; class Amphibia; order Anura; family Ranidae; genus Lithobates; species Lithobates sylvaticus. The sequence continues at coordinate 91,326,692 of CM053027.1, read as the reverse complement.
CTGATGAAAGTATGTTTAAAAAAAAAAAAATGTCTAAAAAAAAAAAAAACATACTGTCACCAGTCAGTATCCCTGATCACCGCCACATCAGTCATATGATGACACTGTACTGCACTGGTGGCAGTATTTGAAAAAAAATTGTGAACAAAGGAAAATTGTTAATTTCCCAAAAAATGTGGACAAAAAAATTACAACTTCAATTAACTCACCATGCCATGTTTCCAAATGCCTCAGACTGTCTACTTTCAAAAAAGTGGTCATTTGGGGCACTTATTTGTACTGTCCTGGCATTTTAGGGCCTCAAGAAATTAGATCAAGTACATCAAGATTGATCAATTTTCAAATATATATAGTTTTCATAAAATTGTATATTTATTTATTATATATATATATAGAGAGAGGGAGAGAGAGAGAGAGCGAGAATAGTTTGGGTAACATGCAAGTTACAGCATCTACAATCAATACAAAGACATGTAGCAGAATACATTTTTGGCCTAAATTAATGAAGAAATTAGATTTTATTGGATATGTTTTATAGCAAAATATAGAAAATATATATATATTTTTTTCAACAAATATGGCCCATGGTGATATAAATTATGATTGTATTGATGCCCATGAACATGTCATGCCAAGATTTTCAAAGGCAATACATTTTATTTTTTATTTTTTGTATCATTCATGTTAAGTTTGTATCAATCAGGGTGTCGGGGATTACCAGAGATTTAATGACCAAGGGCTTGAATTATGAACAAAACAATTACATTACAATGTCGTTATTTGTTCCTGTGGACTTGAAAATATCTTTCCAATTTTTACTGTAAAATAGTAAAAAAAACTGACCAGTGTAAACCTCACATGTCTTATATGGCTATAAAGATCTGGATAATGTGATTTTTTTTTTTTTCCACTAAAAATTTTTCCTTAGGTTCTTGGACAGACCGATCTCCACTACATGATGCTGCATTTCATGGAAGACTTCTTACTGTGAAAACGCTAATAGCTCAGGTATGTACAGACAAACAATGCAGTCTACATACTGTATTGTGTTGATTATACAATAATGTGAACCTAAGAGCTCAGTTACCCAATAACACAGAGAGAATCATCTTATGACCCAAAGTCCTGTTTTTTGTGGCACTAACAGTAATAACATTTTTAGGAACCAATAAGGATCATTCAGATTTGTTAGAAATAGAAACGGGTTGTATGAATACCAGTAGATATGATAGAGAATGTAAGATTATGAATGATGCAGAAGAGAGAAAAAAAAAAAAAGCATATATGAACTTACAAAGAAACATCTTTTTGCAAAGTAACTGTAGCAATCATTGGATGAAACACCGGAAATAAGCAGCATACACATAAATGAACTCATAACAAGTTTATTGGGCTTGCAAAGGTTAATTATTAAAAGGGATTACCCAATGTAAAATAATTAAACTGCAAACAACTTTGCAGGCTTAGCTCTAGCAGCTCAGGCCTACCTAAACCACCTTCTATCATAAATCTTATTCATTCAGCTCTAAGCTGAATAACCATCCCTTTTTTTAATGTAAATTTTATTAAGACCCCTTTCACACTGAGTTTTAGCGCCTGTAAAGTGTCTGAAAAGTGCCTCCCATTAATTTCAGTGTGACTTTTCACACTGGGGCGGTGCTTTTGCAGGACTTTATACATCTTTGAGGCAGGTTGCCATGCCCATTGAAATGAATGGCCAGGGCTTCCGAAGCGATTCAGAAGCACTGCAACACGGGCGCTTTCAACCCCTTCGGCCGCTAGCAGGGGTTAAAAGCGCCCTCGATTGTGGCAGAAAAGCCCCTCTAAAGTGGCTCTTTACCGATAATGCACCACGGCCCTGGTGTGAAAGGGGTCCTAAAGCAGAGTTCCACCCAGAAATGGAATTTCCACTGATCGGATTCTTCCCCCCTCCAGTGTCACATTTGGCACCTTTCAGGGGCAAGGGGGAGCAGATACCTGTCAAATCCAGGTATTTGCTCCCACTTCCGGTGAAAGAGCGCCGTACATTGTGCCACACATACGCCATGTCCGGACCCTCCTCCTTCCCCCCCCGCTGTCTTCTGGGAGACACACAGGTCCCAGAAGACAGCAGGGACCATTCAGAATGCACAACGCGACTCATGCATGTGCAGTAGGGAACCAGATGTAAAGCCGAAAGTCTTCACTGCCTGGTTCCCTTACCAGGAATGGTGACGGCAGCACCTGTGAGTCGATCCGAAGATCAGCTGCGGGTGCTGAAATTGTGGGCCCTCTGGTCAGGTAAGTGTCCATATATTAAAAGTCAGCAACTACACTATTTGTAGCTGCTGACTTTTATTTTTTTTAGCCCAGGCGGAACTCCTCATACAGTAGAAAACAAAGAAAACATCACAGTACATTAGAATAGTGCAGCCAAAGTGATTAAACATACAGCTGACAGTGAGCAAAATTGTACGCCAGTATGAAATTAACAAGGAAAACAGAATGGGCCACTATGGGAGCCAGTCTGAGGAAGTACCACATCATATTTCATGAATTATCAGCAGCTGTGTAACTGATGCCGAAAAGTGAGCAGGCATTCATAAACAAAAATACACAAAATAAAGTCAAACAAAAAGATAAATCAATTTAGGGGCACTCAAGCAAGGTTGAGACGCAGAGTTGTAGGTATAAATTGCAAGTCAAATAAGATTATAGACACTAAAAGTATCAATGCAAATGTCAACTATATCACATATATCATGTATCATATATCACACATAATAGATCATGTATCACATGTCATATATAAGGGCCTCATAAAGAGAGCGAAATTATGAAAAGTGCTCAGACCCCCACTATCGGAAGTATTGCAGAAGCTGGTGAAGGGGTTTGTGGATCCACTGAAGCCCCTGAAGTATAGTGAATCCAAGTGGCCCAAACAGCGTAGAACTTATCTTAATGACCTTTACATGTAGCCATCCATTCCTTCGCCTCCATTATGTTCACCAGGCAAATCCACTCCGCACGGCAGGGAATCTGAGTCTTTTTCCAATAGATTGGAATGAGACGCCGTGCTGCGTTTAGAATGTGAGGCAAAACACATTTGTGATAATGGCTAAGAGGGATGGAAGGTACATGAAGTAGAAACTGCATAGGTGAGTCAGGCATATCAATATCAAGCATCAATCTGATCCTGCCAATAGGGCCTTAGCTTGGAGCATTCTTACCAAATATGCAACCATCCCTTTCTTAATAAAACCGCAACAGTAATTAACATGAGAATTATTAGGACGGGAAGTACCTGGGTAAATAATTTTCTTTTTCCTGAAGAGTCGCTTCAATATAGATGGAGATCCAGCTTCGAGGTGACTTCCATTGAAATTTATGGGTACAAGTTGCCTAGAAGTCACCTTGAAGTAGTACAGGAACCTTTTCTGAAGTCGGAGCAACTTCAGTAGTGTACATTAAGACGGCTCTCATTTAATTCTATGGCATTTCTTTTGTCCAGCAACTTGGGGCGACTTGACTTACAAGTCGGATCCCAAGTCGCTGTAGTGTGAACCGGCACTTACTCAAACAGTCAGCAGTGATCCATTGGCAGAATATTTGAAGAGGAATCCATGTGCTGTCTGCAGAGAAAGCTAAAAGTTTATTGATCAGAGATCCTGTCTCCTGAATGGATGACCACAATCCAATGGAGTGGCTGTTGCTGTACACGATTACCATCTTAGAGACCTGCTGCTGCAAAATACAGAAGAAGTGGTCATTAGCCTCCCTGTCCCCAAATGAATTAAATCTATTTACTTATTTATTTGTAACATCCTTCAATTCCAGCATGTCATCCTATGTAGTCACGTCACTAGTCACTACTACAATTCCCTTTCACTATTTGCCATCTCAGCTGTTATTCTCAGAAAAGACAGCCAGTAAAATCTAATAATCACAGTCACATGACTGAAAATAGAGATGGTTGTGGAAATGAAATTGTGATTTAAAGCTAAGTGAAATATGAAGTAACTTGTCAGCATAAAAGCCTCTTCTCAAATAACCACATTATAAGGAAGCTTCAACCCATGCAATGACAGAGAAAGAAAGAGACAGTTCTCGATTTAGGCTTTGAGCTGCTCCTGAAGAAGTGTGGATCCTGTAGCTGGTGATTTGTTCTTCTAACCCTGGTACTACCGCAATGCCTAATAGCAGCTGTTCTCAAACAGGGTTTTGTGGAACCCTAGAGGTGGCTAGAGGTTCCTTGATCAATGAACCGTTTCTGTCTCTTAATCAACACTAACATCAATGATCTTGTAAGGGGGGGTGCAGTCTTCCTACTGATCAACATTGAAAGGTGGTCCTTCTCCCACCTACCACTATTGTAAGGGACCACTGCAATGAGCACCAATGTAAAGAAGCAATTTTCCACCCAACACCAATGCAAGAGGGCAATACAATTTTTAAATTTTCTGTACATCATTATTAATATTGGATTTAATTTCATAATTATTACTCAGAATAATGCTGTCTTCTAGAAGAGAAGGGTGTTATAATATAATCTTCTGTACGTGTCACGTTACACCAAATACGTCACATTCTTTATTTTTATTAATCATTATATTTACAGCTTACCAATCATGCTAATCCATTGTGAAATGTAGATGTACTAATTTAACAGGGGGTCCTTGAGACATAATCATTTTAAGGGTTCCTCTATGTTAAATAGGTCGAGGAAGGCTGTCTAATAGTCTAATGATGTGAATTAAAGTTGAAGTCTAGAATTTCAGATTAGTTTACAATTTTACACTTTTACTGAGTGCTGGGAGAACATCTACTGTACATCTGGTACTTTGATACTGGACCTTTTGTGTCTCAGCTCCCATAGCTGCAGAGTCATGTGCAGCCGCTCTGTCCGCCCCTCCTGAACTCTTGCCCATTCACAAAACGCTTTGTTGTATATAAACCCATGCACAAAATACAAAGCCTTCTGTGAATGGACAGTGGAGGGGAGGGGTGGGCAGAACTGCTGTTGTATGGGAATGCATTATTTCCACTGTCAGAGCGCAAGGAGTCTAGTGATCGCTATACTCCCAGTGCTTTTAAACTGTCAGTTAAAAATAAAAGAGAGAAGTCCACAAGGTGGCTTGCACCTCATTGGACTTAACCCATAGTAAGCCAGCACATTTTATAAAGTGACTGATTTCCTGGAGTTCGGCTTTAAAGACTGTGGGGTTGATTTACTAAAACTGGAGAGTGCAAAATCTGGTGCAGCTCTGCATAAAAACCAATCAGATTTCAGGTTTCATGGCTAAAGCTTAATTAAACAAGCTGAAATTAGAAGCTGATTGGCTCCAGTGCTAGAGTGCTCCAGTTTTAGTAAATCTCCACCCATGTTTGCAATATCTTATGCAGTTATTGGTCTGTAAACTTTGATAGAATGTTGATAACAGTCTACATATTTTCATTGTAGGGTTTTAATGTGAACATTCTGACCACAGACAGAGTTTCTCCTGTTCATGAAGCATGCCTTGGTGGCCATGTCTCTTGTGCCAAAGTATTACTAGAGAATGGAGCTCGGGTAAGTCTCTGATCACTGTGACATTTGTAGTTTTCTTTCTTGTGCACAAAGGGGCTGCATGAACAAAATATGGAACAATTCTAGGTAAACTTCTAATGCCACGTACACACGGTCGGAATTTCCGATAGAAACAGTCCGATGGGAGCTTTTCATCGGATTTTCCAACCATGTTTATGCCCATCGGTCTTTTTCTGTCGGAATTTCCAACGGACTTTGGATTGAGAACCTGTTCTTAATTTTTCAGACGGAAAACATTTCTATCGGATTTTCCAATCGTGCGTATGCAATTCCGACACACAAAATTCCGACGCATGCTCGGAAACAATTCGACGCATGCCCGGAAGCATTAAGCTTCCCTTTTATAGTGCCGTCAAACGTGTTGTATGCCGTGGTGTTCTTGACCATCGGAATTTGGTGTGACCGTGTGTAGGCAAGACAGTTTGAGCGAAATTCCGACGGGAAAACCATCAGAGCTTTTTCCGACGAGAATTCCGACCGTTTGTACGTGGCATAAGGGTTATTGTATTGAGTTGTGTTAGTATGATGGTTTTAGAGCTTTCACCTTTAAAAACTAGCCAGACTGAGCAGTGGCTTCAACTACATGTCTATGATCCAAACTATAGCATGATTTGTTAAAGTGATTGCAAACAATCACATTATAAAACAACCCATTCAGTTTAAAATAGAAATAAAAGGCAATACATTTGTGTATAGATATATAAAAAAAAAAAACATTATTAATACATTTTTTTTTCTCCCCCTTTTTTAAAAGTGATCATATTCCCTCTGTTCTCGGCTACATAAGAGCTGGGGGAGGAGAAGTAACAGTACACTGATCTTCCCAGGGGAGGCATGTCGGGACAAGTCTGATTATTGGAGGAGAGCACACGAGAGTTCCCAGCTCAGCTAGAGAACTGACAACAATGTGTTCTCCTGCTTAGTACACAGTACAGCAGGCACATATCAGGAATTTTTTTCATACTCCTTTTTTTTTTTTTTTTTTTTTTAAAGTGTGAAGGTTTAATACTAAAGTTCTTCAAAGGATGGTAGCAAATATACTGCACATACATGTATTGTATGACTGCACAGCTCCAGTCACCTCTGGTTAGACTTTAAGGAATAATTTGAGTAGCTGCAGGTGGTGCAATGAAAATAATTGCTTATTTTGGTGAAATGAATGGATTTAGGAAAATCCAGTCTCCTAGCTGCCTTTGTGACCTGAAGTAACTTCTGTTCCAGAAATTATTAAAATAGCATTACTGGCATTTATGTTTGTGGCTTTGCTACAGAATGTACACTATGTAATCTAAGCAAATTTCAGTTCCCACAGACAACAGATGCTTATTACACAGAAAATTACAGAAACCTAGAAAAGTAAAGGCAGAAAAAGAGTTGTCCATCAAGTCAGTTTTATTTATTTATTTATTTTTATTTTATTTTTTATACATGTTTCATATTTTATAAATTTTTTTGTCAACTTTTTATGTCTGATTATAGATTAGATATCCTAAGCATGTTTGAAGCCATTTACTGTTGACTGGCCCACTACCTCTGCTGGAAGTTTATTCCAAGCATCAACTAAAATAATACTTTCTAAGATTAGTTTTGAACTTCCCTCCAGTTAGTTTGAGGTCATCATGTCCCGTGTTCTTGATTTTGGTTTCATATTGAAAATACTGCCCTCCGACCCCCTTCTCTCTGCCTTTTTGCTCTTCTCGCTTTTCTTTCTGTTTTCTCCCTATTCTGACTCCTACCGTTGCCTCCTATGGAGGGGGGTTGCTGGAGAAGAGCCTCCCCTTCGGCGATGAATTTGGGGACAGGGCACTTTATGCAGTAGTCATTTTTTGATACCATCCCCTATTCTCACTATGTTATAGGATAATTGTGAACGATATTGATCATTGGTAATTTTTACATGTCTCTAGCCCCTGCTTGGGCGATCAACAAGCTTGTTATATTTTCTTGTTTACCCCCAAAAAAAAAAAAAAAAAACTCAATAAACATATTGAAACAGAAAATACTGCCCTCCGGAACCTTTTTCACGCTCTTGATGTATTTAAAGGCTTCAGCCATGTCTCTCCTTTCTCTTCTTTCCTCCAGACTGTACATATTAAGTTCCGGAAGTTGCTCTCGATATGTTTTATCCCCCTAGACCTTTCATTTTTGTTACCCATTTCTGGATTCGTTGTATCTTCTTAACCAGTTACGGACAGCCGCACGCCGATATATGTCCTAACTTTGAACAGGAATATTGTTGTTATGGCAGAAGCTAGCTGCCATAACCCCGGTATTCTCTTCTTTGGCTGGCGGTCCGTTTTCCGATAATAGTGGTCTCTGCGGCGGATCACTTATTGCTAGCTATGGAGATGAGTGAGGGGAAGATGGCCCCCACTCGTCTCCATACCATTGCAGGGCGGAAGCGACATCACTTTCGCCCATAGCTCTTAAAGGGCAATTTTTTTTATTGCATTCTAGTGTAAATATGAGATCTGAGGTCTTTTTGACCCCAGATCTCATATTTAGGAGGTCTTACATGCTTTTTTTCATATTGCAAGGTATGTTTCATCAAAGCCGAGGGCTTTCACACTGGGGCGGTGCGCTTGTAGGAAAGGAAAAAAAGTCCTTTAAGCAGCATCTTTGGGGCGGTGCGGGAGCGGTGTATACACTGTTCCTCCACCGAATGGATGTGAATGGGCAGCATTGCCGAAGCACCTCAGGAGTGCTGCAAAACGGGCGCTATTAACCCTTTCCTGGGCCACTAGCAGGGGTTAAAAGCTAACGCCCGCACCGCCCCAGTGTGAAAGGGGTCCTAAGGCTGCATTCACATCTGAGCCTCTTGTTTTCAGACAGAAAGTCGCGCTATTTTACCGTGATTTTGCCACAATTTTGCACAGGTCAAAAGGTCACCAATGTAAAAAGCAGAAAAACGCCTGTAAACTGCCAAAAAAGCAGCTCATGTACGTTTTTGAGCTTCAGGTGACAAAATGCTCAGATGTGAACCGGTGCCATTGAAATGAGTAAGATTTTGGTGGGGGGCAGTTTTTCTGGCATTTTACGAGCGTTTTATGAGCTGAAAACGCTCAGATGTGAATGCAGCCTAAGTCTTTAGTGAACCATTTAGTTTTTTTCTTCGGTTTATTCTTACTAACTTGCCTGACATATAATCTAGTTTCCTCCAGGTTGGTAGACTTTAACAGTGCCCACTATATTTTGGTTCCTAGCAGTAGTAATGTGTACGGTGAACTTAAACACCAAACTTTGTGTTTTGGTTCATATAAATTAAGAATGAACTGGGTTCCACTGTAGTCTCAAAAAGTAAGCAAATGATTTTGATTCAGTTAGCAAACATGTGCCCACAACAGGGCAGAGGGTGAAACTGGTTCTGAGCCTATGAGGTCAATCTGTGACTACTCCAAGGGGCCCATGAGGTCAAGGGGTCCACCTATGGCCGATTCAAGGGCCCATAAAGTCATGGGGGCCCAAAGGTGTTTTCTTTCTTCTCTTTGCCAGCCCCATGTTCCTATTAATAGTATGTCACTTTCACTTGATTTCTTTCTTCCTATGACTATTTGTTTAAAATGTAAGTTCATCTTTAGTACGGTTTTATGGAAATCCCCCTATGCCGTTCCAGATCCCATAAAAGGCACATACCAGTGGTCCTCATTTTAAAATGCCGCTCCTGCTTTCCTTTACATATGCAGCTGTGGGGGGCCTTTGCCTGCAGAAACTGCTGGCACCTTGATCCCCTCTGTCTTCCCATTTGCAGGGTGAGCTTGGCTTATTCTAAGTATGTGCATGCACAGTGTGCTCCCTTCTACTCTAGTTGCAGTGACTCAACTGCTGCAATTGGATAAGGAGAGAGTGCACTGTGCATATCTGCAGTTTGAACAGGCTGGAGTGGTTGCTAAGGGGCACACATAGCAAATGGCAACATGGAGGGGAATCGAGAGGGCAGATGTTTCTGTGGATAGGTCCCCATGGCCCCCATGGCTGCATATGTAAAGGAAAGCAGGAGCAGCATTTTAAAATGTGGACAAATGGGATTCTGAAATGCCTAGGGGATTATGTAAAATGTTATTAAAGGTGAACCTACACTTTAAAGTGGAACTTTAGTCAGAAAATGTATTCTTGTTAGATCACTTCAGGCTGGCCCATTTTGCAGGTATAGCTATGTAAAACGTTAAAAACGTGTCTATACTAGTATAGTACTATACTATACTAGGGGCGATCAAATACCACCAAAAGAAAGCTCTATTTGTGGGAAAAAAAGGACGCCAATTTTGTTTTGGAGCCACGTCGCACGACCGCGCAATTGTCAGTTAAAGCAACGCAGTGCCGAATCGCAAAAAGGGGCCTGGTCCTTTGGCTGCCAATTGGTCCGGGGCTGAAGTGGTTAAAGTGGTAGTAAACTTGTTTGTAAAAAAATTAATAAAAAATCCCTCCTCCAAGGCATTGCATACTAACACATTATATGAAACTTACCTTTAAAACTAAGCCCTCCCGCGGCGCACTGTCACCGCTGACAGGGCTTTCATCTTCACCCGGGTCTTCCCTCCGGGTTCGCGGGCTTCAGGTTCTTTGAATGGAGGAGCCTTGATGACGTCACTCCTGCACATGCACGTGGGAGTCACTGTTCACAGCACAGGGCTCTATAGGAATAGCATGGGTATGCCGTTCCTTTAGAGCACATGCATCGTTGACGTCACCAGTGGCTTCACAAGTAAATATCTCCTAAACGGTGCACGTTTAGGAGACATTTACTGTACCTATAGGTAAGCCTTATTATAGGCTTATCTATAGGTAAAAGTCAGCCAAGAGAGTTTGCATCCCCTTTAATTTCAGCTTTAAGACCCTTTAACATTTTATCTATCTATGGGGCATGTACATGCTTTAACCACTTGCAGACCAGCCGATGTCATTATACGGTGGCAGGTCGGCATGTTCCCTCAAATCGCAGTAGGTGTATGTTGGCTCCTTTAAGGAGCCGTAGCGGGCACATGCGCTCGCCAGCTCTATAGCAGGGGGGCCCGATGCACGTGGCCGGGGGCTAAGCTGAGCAGGGAGGCAGAATGGCAGAAATATCAGAGTATACAGCTCTAGCACTCATGTTCTTTGCGCTGCCTGTCCCAGATATGGCAGAACAGAGAATTGATCGCTCCTAATGAACAAAGGGGCTTGCACCCTTTTTGTTAATTTTGGAAGAATGTCCACTCCATTTTTTTTATATGTAGAAGAGCAATGCGAGCATGGTGCTTGCATCACTCTTTGTAAATTCCTCCCATAGAGTTATACATAACCCTGACTGTTTATTATCTTCTGCCCAGGTCAATGTGGTGACAGTGGATGGAATCACTCCTCTGTATAACGCATGTATGAGTGGGAGCGTTGCTTGTGTCAGTATGCTATTGGATTATGGTGCTAACCCAGAGCTGGAAACTCAACTGGCTTCTCCTCTTCATGAAGCAGTCATAGAAGGTAACATATTTAACTATCACAAACAGTGGCTATAGAAAAGAATCTCCCCTCTTTAAAATAATCAAATTTTGTTGCTTTGCAGCCTGAAATTAAGACAGACACAGTTTTGGTTTTATCTAGCTGTATTTACTTATAACATCTAAGTGAAAGATATATGGCCAAGATGTCAGAAAAAATTATAATTCAAAAACAGAATCACTGAGTTGGAAAAAGGATCGCCCCCCTGGTGTCAGTATTTTGTTGAACCACCTTTTTGCTTTAAAGGACTAGTTTACTTTTTAAAAATAACAAATGCACATTTTTTTTGCAGGTAAAAAAATTAGCATTTTTTCTTTGCAGGAACCTGTAAAGCATTGTACCAGCGATCAGTAGATCGCTGATGCCATGCAGGCCTCCTGCATATCTGTCAGTTTATCTGCTTGCTCATACCGCGTACGAGCAAGCTGATACATTCTGACAGGAAGAATCAGTGGACTACAATAGTGCTCACAGAGCCATGGAAATGTATTTAAAACTTCAGGCCGGCATCCGCAAAGGATTTTGGGACTTGTAGTTCATTCATACACAGAGCTCTGTGCATAAATGACGTGGCTGTGGGGCAGAGCCCCATACGGCCACACTGATTTCAAAAACTGACAGCTAGTATGGGAAACTTCTCCCCGTAATGCTGCCACAGAGAGTATTAGCAGCGGGCGGCGGCTGCAGCAGTGAGAGCACGTTACATGTTCCACCCTAAAAATGACCATTTAATTACAGCCTTTAGTCTGTTAGGATATGCCTCTACTAACTTTGCACATCTAGACTTTGCAAAATTTGCCCAAGCGTCTTTGCAGAATTGCTCAAGTCCAATTAAATTTGATGGTGACCTATGTGAACTGCAGTCTTCAAGTCATTACACAGATTTTCAATGGGGTTTAAGTCTGGGTCAAGTCTCCTGTTGAAAGCTTAAAACCAACAGTTGTGGCCCACATAAGCCTGATATTAGTGTTGTAGGACTACCAAGGGCAAAGTAAAACCATTCATACAAATTCTGCTACTCACAGTACTTCACCCTTTTTTTTTTACCATTGTTGTATTAGTTACCAGGTCCCTAAGCAGTAGTTATACAATAATGATGTAAAATATTAGGCATCCAACACTCAGGAAATATTAGTATGTCCTAGTACTGTATATTCCTTGCTTTCAGGTACCACTGTAGACCTGGATTCCATGGAACCCTAAGGTTTCTACAAAGCAGCTTTTCTCAACCTTTTTTTAACATAGAGAAACCCTTGAATAACGTTCAGGTCTTTCGGAACCCCTGCCAATTGGTATACTTGCAGATGACCATACAGTAGCATAAACAGTAAATCTACTGTTTAGACATGTGCGGTTTGTCTCGTCCAAATTAATGTTCGGACAAATTTTTCATTATTCGGAGATTCGGATTCAGGTATTCTAAACATCACAAGTGATGCTCAAATTAGAACTACTGCATATAATAGGATGTCTGCCTATGGCTAACCTAAGCTCTTCCATTTTTAATTTCCTTTAGATTTACCTTCAACCATGTAGTGCAAGATTGCATACAAATTCAAAGTGTTTGAGTCTGACCTTAATTTATATGATTTTGGTAAATCTAAAGGAGAATTGTATAATGTATTGCCAAGATCCAACTCCTTCCTACTAGAGATATTGTTAGAGGATGGTGGAAACTAGAAGATGTTCAGTATACAGTACAGTATATAGGAATTTCTACTCTAGATGGTAGGTGCTTGTGGCAGGAGATGATCATGGTTGATAAAGTCTTGTTCATAACATGCAGTACTAGTTAATGTTGGTAGCTTTAATTTTGAGTATGAATATTATTTTGTTAGGCAACATATTTCATATTTTCTGCCTAATATTATTTTCTTTGTCCCTAGGTCACCGGGAATGTGCAGAAATGTTAATCTCATATGGAGCAGACATTGATAGAGAACTACAGAACAGTGGTACACCGCTGTATTTAGCCTGTGCCTACCAGAAAGCTGACTGTGCTAGAAAGCTTCTTGAATTTGGTAATGCTGTGATTATTTATGAGGATAATTGTGAGCAAGTGCAATCGCTGCCCTATAGCTATATGATGTCTGTACAGTTGTGCAGAAGTCACAGTGACGATCATTGCACACAGTACAGGGCTAACAAAAATCCAGCACATTTAATCTTATTATTTTCCCCTATGTCTTGCTTCCCTCGGTTTACAATGCTGATAGTGCAGTGCCACATGTTAATATATATGTGTGCCAGTGGTGGCCCGTAATGCAGGGCACAGAGGTGTGGCCACCCCTATCCATACGTCCGCCCCCCTAATCTACATGTGGGGCGCCGGACGCATGGATTACAATGATTTTTTTTTTTGAAGCATGTGATTGGAACCAGAGGCTCTAACAGGCTTTAAAAAAGGGTGGGCTCGGGGCGCAGAGCACTGCGACTCGAGCCCACGCTGCAGACCAGTCAGCCATGCTGACCCATTTCCACATTCAAAAGCACCTACAATGAGTACATGAGCATTAGAACTGGACCACCAAGCAATGGAAGAAGGTGACCTTTTCTGACAAATCATGTTTTCTTTTACATCATGTGGGTGGCCAAGTGTGTGTGTTGTACTTACCTGCGGAAGAGATGGCACCAGGATGCACTATGGAAAGAAACTAGCTGGCAGAGGCAGTGTGATGCTTTGGACAAAGTTCTTCTGGGATTCCTTTGTCCTGTCATTCATTCATGGATGTTACTTGACACATACCACCTACCTAAACATTCTTGCTGACCAAGTATACCCCTTCATGGAAACGGAATTCCTTGATGCCAGTTGCCTCTTTCAGCAGGATAATGTGCCCTGTCGCACTGCAAAAGTAGTTCAAAAATGGTTTGAGGAACACAACAACAAGTTTGACGTATTGACTTGACCTCCAAATTCTCCAGATCTCATTCCAATCAAGCATCTGTGGGGTGTGCTGGAAAAACAAGTCCGATCCATGGATGCCCCACCTCACAACTTACAGGATTTAAAGGATCTGCTACTGACAGCTTGGTACCAGATACCACAGCATACCTTCCGAGGTTTAGTGGCGTCCATGCCGCATCAGGCTAGAGTTGTTTTGGCGGCAAAAAGGAGGACCCACTTATTAGGTAGGTCATCATAATGTTATGGCCGATCATTGTGTATATACGTGTGTGTATGTATATAATCAGTTATCCAAACGAGTTCAGCTGCTCCAGGTGGGTTAGACAAACTAAAATGGAGTGAAAAGCTCGTAGGTAGGGGTTCACGCCCTGTCACCGCAACAGAAACATATATGTAGAAAACAAAGGATGGCAGCACTCCCATACATGATGCAATTAAGATTTATTCCAAAGGGTGAAAACAACAGCACTCAATGGTATACAGGCAGGGGGAAGCAGGAAACGCGTTTCATGTGACTAGCATGCTTTGTCAGAACCATGCATACAACTTTCTTTCATTCTGACATTGGGAACTTCCTACCACGGTTAATACCAAGGATATCTTGAGCAGAGAGGAGTGGGGATATCTTGCTGGCAAGCACAGAGACCCGGGCTGGGATATAAGCCACAGGCGAATGTGATCTCCCTAAAAAAGAGATCAATACAGCTGGTAAGCGGCAGTTGTTTCTCAGGTGGAGGAATCTTTCTATCTCAACTTGGCACTACTTCTTGGGTGTTTTATCGTTTTAAGTCACCAATGATCAGTGAAGGATTTCCCATGTGAACTTACTCTTGGAGTATTACTTGATTGAACCTTCTTTTAAATAACATTTGTGGTGTGGACTTCGTATAGGGCATTCAGCCCTTTAAAATTTGTGATTCACAAGTTTTTATTGCTTGGGTTCAATAATTTTAATTTTTGATTTATATGTTCACATTTGTGGAGTTAATATAGTTCACAATTTAATACCAGTGGATCGGGAGCTATTATAGAGTCCATTGAGGCTGGTATATGGTATACATGAATATATGTCACTATATTTATCTAATTTTTACACAGTGCAGCTTATTTTTGTACACGTATATATGTCGTAACATCACATGTAGTTAATTATTCATTTAGGTGATTGAACTCGCTGGAATTTGCAACAATGTGGTGTCACCTCCATGGACCCCATTAAAGTGTCTGGCCATGTTAGTATTATGTTCCTTCTCCGTGTCATAGACATGATTGCGAAACCGGTCCCAAAGCCTCCTGGTTGTGCGTCCTGTATAATGGATCACACAAATTTTAGATTAGGGTTAGGTGTATGATTAACCAATTATACAAAGCGGGTGCTCGTGATCATCAGTATCATATGTAGGTTGAAACAGTCATTAAATTAAACAGCAACAGCTGTGTAGCTTAAAACTGGACAAGGAACACCCAGACTGTGCTACTAAGGTGAGGTTGTGGAAGACTGTTTCATGTCACAGGTCATACACCATGGCAAGACTGAGAACAGCAACAAAACACAAGGTAGTTATACTGCATCAGCAACATCTCTACCAGGCAAAGATTTCAAATCTGACTGGGGTTTTAAGTGTAGCACCCTGGTGTTTAGGCAGGGTTGCTAAGAAATTTAGTTTGCCAGTTAGTAATTTTCCTGGCTAATTGTTAGAAGATCAATTGATTTGCCTCTAATTCTGTCACTAGGTGGCACTGTGCTGGTGACATTAGAATGACAGGGGGCTTAGCAAGGTCAGAGTATGGATGTGGTGTCTCAGCCAATTGGCAGGGGTTTCTTTAGTCCCTTGGCCTGCTGGGAGAGCCTATTTATTTGGGTGCATTCAGGTGATTGGGGTTCTGTGCCACCTGGACGGCTGTCTGGGTGGACATGTGTTATGTCGCCCCGGGTTGCTAGGCCAAGCCAGAGGCCTATCCCGGGGACACCTGGTTGCTAGGATGCCTGAGGCCTATCCAGGAGGAAGAGAAGCACCGTCGGGTTGGGACTGCAGGATTGCAGTCCAACCGAGTTGTGAAGGTTCAGCCGGACGGGGAACCAGTTGTGGTCGGAAGGGTAGAGGGGAAGCTGTCGCCACTAAGGAACCATTCCCCTTGTTACCGGAGACTACAGTGAGTAAGCTGGAGCCAGTACCCGACCAGTCTTCTCACCAGCCGGGGATGGTGAAGAAGCTTCAGCAGGTGCCAAGCCAGGGTGCCAAGGTGCCAAGCCAGGGACCCAGCAGGGCAGCGGGGTTGACGCTTGAGGAGCATCAAGTGCTAAGCCAGGGACCCAGCAGGACAGCAGAGGTGACGCTTGGGGATCATCGAGTGCCAAGCTTGGGACCCAGCAGGATAGCGGGGGTGACGGTAGCTGTGGAAGAGCTCAGGAGATTCAGTGACGATTGGATCTGGAAGTCTAGTGAAAGACTAGGAACTCAGTGAGTAAAAGTCTACAGTGAGAGACTGTAGTGTAAGAGAAGAACTATTCTGTGTTGCCAATAGTTAAATACAACTACCGTTAGTGACTGTTACAAGATTTGTTGCCATAGGAGACAGCTGTCCTACCTATACAGAAATAGTATCCGGCTGGAGGCCTTCCCCTGTATAGCTGTATGCCATTAGAAGTCT
The DNA here is from genome assembly GCA_028564925.1 of Lithobates sylvaticus. Taxonomy (NCBI): domain Eukaryota; kingdom Metazoa; phylum Chordata; class Amphibia; order Anura; family Ranidae; genus Lithobates; species Lithobates sylvaticus. The sequence continues at coordinate 91,310,091 of CM053027.1, read as the reverse complement.
TGGAGTCTGCCAATTATCATTGCATCTACTCAAGGGTGTCCTGGCCCTAACCCTCTCTCCCACTGTTCTGTTAAGAGACAATCTCTTTTGCATTCAAAAAGTGTCTGGCGCCCATCACTCCATCTTGTGTCACACCCACCATGCCTTGTAACCCACTCTACAAAGACGGATGCCAGCTATCCCTGACTCTGGAGGTCACTATTAGGCCTTTGAAGGTCCGGGACCTTGCTACATAAGATATGCTGTTTAAGCTCTTTTGAAGAAGCACAAAGAAATGGGCAACGCTGAGGGCTGCAGATGCAGTGGTTGGCCAAGCAAATTTAATGCAGCAGATGACGGACATATTATGCTTACTTCTCTTTGACATTGAAAAATGTCCAGCAGTGCCATATGCACAGAAATGTCAGAAACCAGTGGGACCCAGGTATACCCATCTATCTAAAGTCTGACCAGAAGTGGTCTTCATAGAGGAATTGTGGCAAAAATTCCATACCTTCAATGTAGAAACAAGGCTAAGTGACTCAACTATACACAGGAACTGGGGTGGCGAAAAATGTCATGTGCTCTGCACTGATAAATATTTGAAATATTTGGCTGTAGCAGGAGGAAATTTGATTGTCTGTTTGGCTGAAGAGTGGTACAATTATGAGTGTCTGCAGGTATGGTGAAGTGAAGCATGGTGGAGGTTCCTTACAAGTTTGGGTCTGCATTTCTGCAAATGGGATTTGAGATTTGGTCAGGATCAATGGTGTCCACAATGCTGAGAAATGCGGGCAGATACTTATCCATCATGCCATACCATCAAGGAGGCATGTGATTGGCCCCAAATGTATTCTGCAGCAGGGCAATGACTCTAAACATACAGCCAATGTCATTAAAAGCTATCTTCAGTGTAAAGAACGAGTCTTGGAAGTTATGGTTTGGCCCCCACAGAGCACTGATCTCAACATCATTGAGTCTGTATGGAACTACATGAAGAGACAGAAGGATCTGAGGCAGCCTACATCCACAGAGGATCTGTGGTTAGTTCTCCAAGATGATTGGAGCAACCTACCTTTTCTTTCAAAGAAAAAGTTATTTCAAAAACTGTGTGCAAGTGTACTTAGAAGAATTGATGCTGTTTTAAAGGCAAAGGATGGTCAGACCAAATATTGATTTGATTTGGATTTCTCTTCTGTTCATTTACTTTCCATTTTGTTAATTGATAAAAAATAAACTATTAACACTTCTATTTCAGAAAGCATTCTTATTTTCTATTTTTTCACACCCGCTTAAACAGTAGTGTGTATATATGCACATTTTTGCTTGCACGTGATCGGGTGATTGAAGAAAACATAGTTTGACCTTATCTACTAATCTAATTAAACATTCACTTTAGAAACTAAACATACACTTTCATAAGTGAATGGTCTCCATTTCCTTAGTAAATCAACCCTATTTGATGAAGGTACTAAATGTCATTGGTAAGATTTGGTCATATGGGCAGCTCACGCCTACACGTGATGTTGGCCCAGTAGCTCCATTATCAAGTATAGCCAGGCAAACACGCATTTATTAATGAAACCTATTCGATTTTCTGTCTAGGTGCAGATGTGAACCGCGGGAAACTCTTAGACACACCTCTCCATGCTGCTGCTCGCAAATCAAGTGAAGAGATTGTCAAGTTGCTTATTGACTATGGGGCCAATGTGAAGAGTAAAAACATGGAAGGAAAATACCCCATAGAACTGGCAGAACCCAGGAGTGCAGTAGAAAGAACATTGCTCATCGCAGAAGGTATTCATAATAAAATGGTATCAAACTTTAAGATTTGGATTAAGTGCAGAAGGGGCACCCAGATCCTGCCAAGCCCCCCTGCGCCCATGTGAATGAGTACGCAGTACCCCTACTCATTCGCCAAAAAAGTGGTCAAAGTGAATAAAAACACAAGGGTTTTGACAGGTCCTTTATTAAAAATAAAAAATTGTCCCCTGGTGTAGATCCAATGTCATTCATGATGAGAGCTCGGCCGCCGCCCCAATTTTTATTCACTTTTACCACTTTTTTGGTGAATGAGTAGGAGCATTATGTACCCCTACTCATTCGCATGAGGGGGGGGGGGGTGGGATCTGGGCCCCCCCTCAATAGTGAATTTACATTTTTTAGGATTGCATGCAATATTTGGGAAAACACCTAAATACCGTATGCGATCAGCTTTTGTGAATGGAGCCCAATATTTCTAATGGGAACCCAGCAATAGAAATTGTGGAGATTTCACCTCACTTCTTGTTTTAGTGTCACCCCATGTTTTGGAGTGGGATGTTGTCCATGAAATAAGAAGGGGGCATTACCAACATTAAAGCAGACATCAATAAAGACAATCAACATGGGGACAAGGTGCTTTGTGGGGGGGGGCACTCCCCCATATGTTGAGGGCATGTGCCTTGGTATGGTTCAGGAGGGGAGGGGCTGCTCGTTTGTCCCCCCTCCCTTTCCTGGCCTGCCAGACTGCATGCTCTGGTATAGACCCAGTATGGATTTTGGGGGGAACACCATGTAATTTTTTTTATTTTTACATTTTGGCATGGGGGTCCCCTCAGAATCCATACCAGACCTGAAAGGACGACCCTACAATGTTTTTCAGTGATTTTTTTTAATGCTGTCAATTCTTTTCTTTACATTAAGCTGTCAGCAGCTAACAGCACCTTGACAACCATGTTGTTTACTGGTTGTTAAGGATGCCGGTGGCTGCCGCTTCCTTAACTATCACATGCTGGGACCACTACTTATTTACTGCATAGATTTTTTTTTTAATTTCCTTTTGTAAATTGACTTTAATTCCTTTTTTATGCGATATTTACCAACCATATTTGCTTTATGCGGTAAATACAGCATAAAGAAATAGTTAATTGACATTTTTTAGGATCTCATGTGATATTTGGGAAAACACCTAAATACTGCATGCGGTCAGCTTTTGTGAATGGAACCCAATATTTCTAATGGGAACCCAGCAATAGAAATTGTTGATTCGTTGCTGTGGAGATTTCACCTCATTTCTTGTTTTAGTGTCACCCCATGTTTTGGAGTGGGATGTTGTCCATGAAATAGGAAGGGGGCATTACCAACATTAGAGCAGACATCAATAAAGACACATTTTTCATAGTGTAAGGTAGGATACATGATAAGGAAAACTATTCCCTACCTTCTAAAATTATATTATTGTCAATGTTTTTTTTTTTCCTAGGTCCAGCTTCCTTGGCTCAGCTGTGTCGGCTCAGCATTCGAAAATTGTTGGGTTCTTCCTGTCTGCAAGTGGTGCCCAGGCTTCAGTTACCTAACAGACTAATGCAATTTCTACTATATCGATAGAACTTCAAACTGGCATTACCCCATTTTTCTAATCCCATTGATGCAGGAGCCACAGCTGATAATGATTTTATTCATCTTGAAAATGAGTTCTCTAATTTAGAGACTCAATATTGTGATCACATCAACTAAAACACTATTGTAAATGATATTTCATTTTAACTGAAAGCATAACTGCACTTTATCTTTAATTTACTGTTTCCAACAGCATGGTCCGTCAGATTAGGTGACCCGTCAAAACTTGTAACGAAAGTGACGTTTTGTCACGGCCATTTGGTACACCCCGCACTCAGCCACAGTAATTCTCCAGTCTGAAGTCACCAAGCGGACATCTTTTTACACCCACTGAAGTCTTGCATTTCACACTTATTTTTACCACTAAACTGAGATTATATCGTAAAATACAGCATTTAGAAGTCCGCAACACTGTTTTGATGTGGAATTTTAAAATTCCACATCAAAACAGTGTCATTGAGTTCTAAATACTGTATTTGACGATATAAGCTCAGTTTAGTGATAAAAATAAGTGTGAAATGCAAGATTTCGGTGGGTGTAAAAAGATGTCCGCTTGGCGACTTCAGACTGTAGGCTTATGCCGCGTACACACGATCGGAATTTCTGCCAGCAAAAGACTGATGAGAGCTTTTCGTTGTAAAATGCGCCCGTGTGTATGCTCCATCAGACTTTTGCTGGCCGAATTTCCACCAGCAAAAGAGAGAGTATGTTCTCAATTTTTCCGATGGAAAAAGTTTCTATTGGAAATTCCGACGCGCAAAATTCCTATGCATGCTCAGAAACAATTCGACGCATGCTCGGAAGCATTGAACTTAATTTTCTCAGATCGTCGTTGTGTTGTACGTCACCGTGTTCTTGACGGTCGAAAGTTCAGCAGAATTTTGTGTGACCATGTGTATGCAATCAAGCTTGAGCGGAATTCCGTTGGAAAAAACATCCAAGATTTTTCCAACGTAAAATCCGCTTGTGTGTACGCGGTATTAGTGTGGGCGAGTGCGGGGTGTACCAAGATGGCCGTGATGGAACGTTACTTCCGTTACGAAATCTGACAGGTCGCCTAATCTGACGGAACACTGCAGCCTCCTAGAGCTGTGTTTCAATCAATTCCAGGAGGCTCATTCAGATCTGTGTCTGTTCACAGTGCCCTCTGGTGGTATACATAAACATTGTTTAAAACAAAGCGCAATAGAAACAAAGCACAATATAAACAAAGCCCTGGGAGGCCGCAGGCTATTTTACATGAAAAAGACCTACGGTATTTAAATGTACCCCATCATCTTATCTTTTTTCAGAGGCTGCAGTGACCAATACAAATTACACATCACAGTAAAATTGTACTTCTCTAGGACAGTTGTAGTGAAAAATATGGAGCTATTATTGCTGAACTACTAATGAAAATACTAGTTGTGTTGGTGTCTCTGGCTCCAGTACAGTAGTAGTAAATCACTGGCCTGGTACAAGCATGCAGCAAGTAATTCATACTCCTGGTCTGCATATGGGCAGAGACAGAATTTCTACATAACTGGTTTCATATATTTTTAGTGTAGCCTTATGCCCCCTACACACGATCGGACTTTCCGACGGGAAATGTTGGATGTGAGGTTGTTGGCGGAAAGTCCGACCGTGTGTATGCTCCATCGGACAATTGTTGTCGGACTTTACGGCAACAAATGTTGGCTAGCAGGTTCTCAAATTTTCTGCCAACAAATGTTTGTTGTCGGACTTTCTGAGCGTGTGTACGCAAGTCCATCAGACAAAAGTCCAAAGTACAAACAAGCATTTGCTCGGAAGGGATTTGTGACGTGCCAAATTATGAAATCTCCAAATGCAGAGCACATTCTCTTCTTCTTTAATGGGATAATAATGAAGTTGCTTTGCTGGTGATACTGATGGAGTTATTGCAAACTAATTTTCAAAGGCTTTTTTTTTCTAGTGATATCAAGAATAATATTATTATGTTTTTTATTTTTTTATTTGGGCAAGTTACCACAACACCATTATTCCGTAGTTTTTATGATCAAAGATAAAACTATGTTGGTGTCTCTTGTCAATTTTAAATTTTTTAGTTTAGTTTAGTATTTTTTTAAATGTAATGCCCCGTACACACGATAGGATTTTCCGATGGAAAATGTGTGACAGGACCTTGTTGTCGGAAATTCCGACCGTGTGTGGGCTCCATCACACATTTTCCATAGGAATTTCCATCACACAAAATTTGAGATCAGGTTCTCAAATTTTCCGACAACAAAATCCATTGTCGGAAATTCCGATCGCGTGTACACATTTCCGACGCACAAAGTGCCACGCATGCTCGGAATCAAGCAGAAGAGCAGCACTGGCTATTGAACTTAATTTTTCTCAAATCGTCGTATGTGTTGTACGTCACCGCGTTCTTGACGTTCGGAAACCAACATTTGTGTGACCGTGTGTATGCAAGACAAGTTTGAGCCAACATCGGTCGGAAAAAATCCATGGATTTTGTTGTCTGAAAATCCTATCGTGTGTACAGGGCATTACTGCCTACTACCAAACTGTCATTTGAAGTAAAACACATAGCCAAGTATTATTCTCCACAATTTTTTTATTGTGCATTAAAAAAAGGAAACAAATAAAATTAGACATGCTATCTGCCAATAGAACTTAAAGCGGGCTTCCACCCTAAAGTGGAACTTCCTCTCATCGGAACCCTCCCCCCCTCCGGTGTCACATTTAGCACCTTTCAGGGGGAGGGGGATGCCTCTTCCTGTCCTGCGATGTCTGCTGGGACACACAAGGGGCCCAGAGACAGCGTGGACAATTCTCATTGCGCTGCGCGACTCGCGCATGCGTAGTAGGGAACCGGGAAGCGAAGCCGCAGCGCTTCACTTCCTGATTCCTTTACCGAGAATGGCGCCGGCAGCAGCAGAGAGCTGACCAATTGATTGGCCTCTGCTGCCAACATCGCTGGACTCCAGGAAAGGTTAGTGTCCATTTATTAAAAGTCAGCAGCTGCAGTATTTTAAAAAATTCCTCTTTAATCAAAAAGTGCATTCTATGCATCCAAAAATATAGAAAATATACCAAATCAAATCACTATTCAACCAAAAAAATGATGTCAAAGCAATAACTCCAAGACCAATAATAAGTAGCACGTTATCTCCTCCAATTCCGCAACATGGCTGGTTGACCAACGGCCGTTCAGAAACAAACTGAAAAGCGCTAAATAAAAAACGTGAAAAAAGCACGAATCAACACTCACCAAACTTCTACTAACACGAAATTAGCAGAAGGAGCCCAAAGGATGGCGCTAAAGAGCTGAAAAACCACGTAGTACGTCTAGTACTTCATTATGTTTGTAATTGTTGGCCAACATTTGTATGACCGTGTGTATACAAGACAAGTTTGAGCCAAAACCCTTCGGACAAAAGTCCACGGAATTGTTGGCCAACAATCCGATCGTGTGTACGGGGCAATAGTCTACATAGACATGGTTGTTTTGGCCCATCGGCCTCCCATCCTAGCATTTTTGGGAAGTTCTATGTTCAGGGCATACATTCTGGAACATATACAGCCCTAAATGAAAGAATCGTTCAATACGGCATCCAGCTGTGTGTTTTTCAGCCTGTCATATTTTTTTGGCAACAGGGCTGGATGATGCACCTTTGCCTCTTGGGTACCCAAAACACCAGGATGTGACACTGACGGACCAAACTGTCTGTGTGTATGAGGCCTTAACTTGCAAAGTGAAAAGTAAATGATTTTTTCCTGTCACCTTTTACCTCTAAAATATCACAAGACCTCTGACACCCCAACATAACTGCAGACAGACTGAAAGGAGAGAGAATGCTGGCATTGCACATCACATAACAACACCACTAGGACCTCTGGCTGTAATGGCAATATGCATTCAGATAGACTAAGCTCACCACTATACATCCTAGGTAATGTTTTTCTAACTTTCTAACTAAAGTGGTATAAACGCAAGAGCAAAAATGTCATATATTGCAGCATATCAATTATATGTTTAGGTTTTGTTTCCTTTATTTTCACCTGGTGATCCTGCCAGTAAGTGTTATTTTTCAGCTTCCTTTAAAGTGGTTGTAAATCCCATTCATGAAGTTTGACCTAAACATCTGTAGTGTTTACTTATCTCTCTCCAAAGCTCTAAGTGCCATGTCTTTCTGCTGCTCCGTTCCTCTGTTATCAGCAGAGTCACTTTTGACAAGTTCTCCAAAACATGAGAGGACAGAAGCTAAAAAGTTGTGTCGGGGAGGGAACTTAAGCCCCATACACACGGTCGGATTTTTGCATGGATTCTGTCCGATCGGACAATGTTGTTGAAAAATCAGACCGTGTGTATGCACCATCGGACAGTGTACGTCGTATTGTCCGACGGACAAAGTCCTATCTCCTGCTGGATAGATTTTCCGACAACACGGTCCGATCACACCAAATCCGATCGTGTGTATGGTAGTCCGACCGGACAAAGTGCTACGCATGCTCAGATCACATTACAAGACCAAAGCTATTGGCTACTAGCTTCTACGTAGTCCCGTCGTAGGCAACAAACGTCACCACGTTCAGAATGATCGGATTTTCCGACAACTTTGTCCGACCGTGTGTACGCAAAACCAACATCAGACAAAGTATGACGGTCATGGTCTGTCGGACCTGGTCCTCGGATAATCCGTGCGTGTGTATGGGGCTTTAGAGGTAGAGCAGAGAGCTTGTTTATTCACAGCACAGCTTTGCAAGTTTCTTCGTTCCTCTGCCTACGTGGAGTGGGGTGTGTGCCTTTCCTCCAATCAGCTCTCACACAGTGTAAGCCCAGACTCCCCCTCACACTGCTGGAAGAGGAAGAAAGATTTCTAACACGATCTGCACTTTCTAAAGAGTGAAAGGGAAAGACAGCAGATATACAAGTAAAACTTATGTAGGGAGATATGTTTAATCTGTGTATCATCTGCAGCTGTTCACTTCACTGGGTATAGGAGAGGGTTTACATCCGCTTTAACAGACCAAGCTGTCCAGAAAAAATGGCAGTTGGGGCTCGTTCTCTCATGCGGCATCCCTTGCTGCCCCTCCAAAAAGCGACTCACAGTAGATTGCTTTTCAGAGGTTGACAGGCGGCTGGAAGGTGCTTTTTTGCATTCTCACTGCCTGTTATTTATAAAATGGGCTTTTATATATTTGATATACAGTATAATAAAATCTTAAGACTTTTATTCTTGTACTTTAAAACAATCTTGGGCCTAGTTTAGGCTTGCAGTTGGGGGACAGTAAAAATGCATTGCTGAGCTTTGTTCTTCTCATCCCTCAACTGCTCCCCCTTAGTGTAACTTCACTTTAGTGAGTGATCTATGCACATTACAGGGATTTTAACAAACTTTGTTGCAAATTCCTACCTTTTTGTTATTTTGAAGATATAGCTGTTTTCCTGTGTCCATGTGCATTGTGCATCTGTATGAGAGTCATTTTATAATTCTCAATCAGTTGCTGCACCTGCAGGGCTCTGAGGAAGGGGACAGGGTCTGCATCCCTTTAGACATGATTTCCCTTTGGGAGTATCTCACCAAAAATGTTTTTGTTGTGAGGAATGCCCAAAATCTGACATGTATCCTGATGCAGACCTCTGGGAAAATTTGAAAAAAGATTACACAAGCAGGAAGTTAAGTTTCTGGGTGTACAGAATGCCTCTAGGTCGCCATATTGCATTGCACTTTACAGACAATTACAGCGCTGCAGATTAAAAAGGAAATGTAATTTTTAATTACATTCAATTACAATATGACTTGTGTAGCAATTGTATACACTATATTATTTTTTTAAATTTGCTATTTTTTCCCCAGAAAGTGGTGTTACCCCTGAACCACTTCAGCCCCAGAAGGATTTATCCCCTTCCTGACCAGAGCACTTTTTGCGATACGGCACTGCGTCGATTTAACTGACAATTGCGCCATGCGACGTTGCACCCAAACAAAATTGACGTCCTTTTTATTTCCCACAAATAGAGCTTTCTTTTGGTGGTATATTTATCACCTCTGCGGTTTTTATTTTTTGCACTATAAACAAAAAAAGAGCGACAATTAAAAAAAAAAAAAAAAACAATATTTTTTACTTTTTGCTATAATAAATATCCCCCAAAAATATAAAAAAAAAAAGAATTTCTTTCTCAGTTTAGGCCGATATGTATTCTTCTACATATTTTTGGTAAAAAATATTGCAGTAAGTCAATATTGATTGGTTTGCGCAAAAGTTACAAAATAGGGGATAGATTTAGGGGATTTTTAGTAATGGCGGCGATCTGCGATTTTTATTGTGACTGCGACATTATGGCGGACACATCGGACACTTTTGACATTATTTTGGGACCATTGTCATTTATACAGCGATCACTGCTATAAAAATGCACTTATTACTGTGTAAATGACACTGGCAGGGAAGGGGTTAACCGCTAGGGGGCGATCAAGAGGTTAAGTGTGTCCTAGGGAGTGATTCTAACTGTAGGGGGGATTGTCTCACTAGAACATGACAGCGATCACTGCTTCCGATGACAGGGAGCAGTAGATCTCTGTCATGTTGCTAGGCAGAACAGGGAAATGCCTTGTTTACACAGGCATCTCCCCGTTCTGAGGCTCCGTGACACGATCGCGTGCCCCGGCAGACATCGAGTCTGCGGGACCCATGGGCACGCTCGTGGAGTTCACGGCGGGCACACACGCGCACCCACAATGCCGTGATTTAAAGGGGACGTACCTGTACGCCCATTTGCCCAGCCGTGCCATTGTGCCAACATATATCGTTGTGTGCTGGTCGGCAAGGGGTTAAATTGCAAAGGCAGTGGATGGAGTGGTACATGTCATGCCCACGAGGCTTTGCATAGCTGCATGGCCTTTTCACTGCTTATCAAACACCCTCTGAAAATCAATCCGCTATGGATAGCTCTTCAGAGGATGAAGCGCGTGTAAACAAGCCCTTAGAGTAGTACACATTATCTTCTTATCGTCTCAAGATCTATTGCTCAGTTTATATAAACTAGATTACCTAATGTATTGGGACTCCTGCCTTTACACGCACATGAACTTTAATGTCATCTCAGTCTTAGTCTGTAGGGTTCAGTATTGAGTTGGCCCATCCTTTACAGCTATAACAGCTTCAACTCTTCTGAGTAGGCTGTCCACAAGGTTTAGGAGTGTGTCTATGGGAATGTTTGACCATTCTTCTAGAAGCGCATTTGTGAGGTCAGGCAATGATTTTGGAGAGAAGGTCTGGCTCGCAGTTTCCGCTCTTATTCATCCCAATGGTGTTTTCAGCTTGAGGTCAGGACTCTGTGCGGGCCAGTCAAGTTCCTCCACCCCAGACTTACTCATCCACGTCTTTATGGATCTTGCTTTGTGCACTGGTCCAAATCATTTGGTAGAGGGGGGAATTATGGTGTGGGGGTTGCTTTTCAGAGGTCAGGTTGGCCCCTTAGTTCCATTGAAGGGAACTCTTAAAGTGTTACTAAATCCAGTAATCTTAACCACTTGCCGCCCGCCCTTTTGGAAAAAGACGTCGGCAAAGTGGTTTTAAAATCCTGACCGGATGTCATATGACGTCCTCAGGATTTTGAGCCGGGGGCATGCATCGCGGCGATCGTTGTTGCGGGGTGTCAGTCTGACACCCCACAACTACGATCTTCGTAAAGAGTCTCAGACGGAGACTCTTTACCACGTGATCAGCCGTGTCCAATCACAGCTGATCACAGTGTAAATAGGAAGAGCCGGCGATCGGCTTTTCCTCACTCACGTCTATCAGACGCGAGTAGAGGTGAGACGATCGGCTGCTCCTCTGACAGAGGGGGTCTGTGCTGATCGATTATCAGCGCAGCCCCCCCCCGAGGATGCCCACACTGGACCACCAGGGATGCCACCAGACCACCAGGGATGCCAAGCACCAGGTATGCCACCCTAGACCATCAGGGATGACACACAGTGCCCACAATGGATGCCAATCAGAGCCCACAATGGATGCCAATCATTGCCCACAATGGGCATCACTGATTGGCATGCATTATTGTTTGGCACTGATTGGCATCCATCAGTACCAAACAAAAAAATACAATGCTGCCTTTCAGTGCCCATCCGTGCCACCTATCAGTGCCCATCTGTGCCGCCTATCCATGCTCAGCCTTGCCGCCTATCCATGCCCATCCATGCCGCCTATCCATGCCAATCAGTGCCAATTTGTGCCACCTATCAGTGCCCATCCGTGTCACCCATCAGTGCCGCCTATCAGTGCCACATATCAGTGCCCATCAATGCCATCTCATCAGTGCCGCCTTATCAGTGCCCGTCAGTGCAGCCCCATCAGTGAAGGAGAAAACTTACTTATTTACAAAGTTTTGAAACTGAAACATATTTTATTTTCAAAATTTTCCGTCTTTTTTTATTTTTTTAGCAAAAAATAAAAACTGTAGAGGTGATCACATACCACCAAAAGAAAGCTCTATTTGTGGGGAATAAATGATAACAATTTCATTTGGGTACAGTGTAGCATGACCGCGCAATTGTCATTCAAAGTGCCACAAGCTCAAAATTGGTCTGGGCAGGAAGGTGTATAAGTGCCCTGTATTGAAGTGGTTAAAATAGTTCATCTGCCCCCCCCCCCCCACCACCACCACAGATCTTGAGGATCACCGTTGATCTCTGTTTTATAAACTGACACCCATGTCTAACACAGAAAGCAAGAAGACTGCAATAAAAACCCAATGAGGTCTCAGCTCTTTACCACTTTATTCAAAACAAGCAAAACAAAAAGTTTTGGATGGAGGTTTTCACAGCAGAGAGATGGAGCATTGAAGTTGGTTTCTGTGTTTCATTATCCACAGGTGGTTAGTCGAACTATGAAAGGGAAAGTTTTGAGACAGATGCAAGAACCCTTTTGCTATTCTCCTTTAAAAAGCCCATGAAAAGAAACGGGTAGCTGCTATGAATGTCATCATTTTTCAGATATTGCCACTTTTGAAGATGATCACACTCACAGACATTATTAAATATCATATCTTTGTGTGTATAGGCCATGTTGTGATCCTACTTGTTATTTCTAGTGTTTTTCAGTTTGTGGATCTGCAAGGATTCTCTGTGGTAGCAAATATGGATGTATTACTGACAGCAGCCAATCAAAACTACCTTACCTAGCCAGTGCTTGTAAAATGAAAGCTGAAATCTGACTGGATGCTAAGAGCAACATGTTTTTTTAAAGACACAATTTATATGTGGCACATATTAACTGGAATCCCTATTTTTCCAACAGTAAAGTGAAAGTGGCAAGCTGTAGAAGTGCCATACAAAATATGCCCCCTATTTGTGGGGGCAAAAAGCACAGTACTCCTTTTAGAAGACACAATGATATCAAATAACTAGAAACTTTCATAAGGATATCTTTCTGTAGTCTATCTCTGCTGCCTTCTTCCAGAAAGTTCTTCCAGAAAGTTCTTCCAGAAAGTTCTCTCACTGATCTTCTTCCCAGACTGTACTGTAGAACATTCCTTCATCTGATGTCACACACCCTCAAGGCTGGCACATGTGTCTTCCTTTTGCGTAGCTATGTCTGAGAGTTGAATTGTGGTGGCCATTTTGGGATAGTCTGAAATGTATCAACCTCTAGAGGCAGAGAAATAATATGTAAGAAATGATAATGAGTAGATCCAAAACAAGCCAAATCATAGGAGTTTAAAAGATAGGAGGCTAACCTGTTCACAGATCATGTTGGAAAATGCAAACAGGATTGTTTTTTGTAGTGGCATTGAATCACATTTAGTACTACTCTGAGAATGTTTTAAAGTACAAATATAAAAGGCTTTAGAATTTTGATATTTTTTTGTGAGTATGTTTTGCTTTAAAGTCCCATTCCTTCTTTTTTTTTTTTATTTGTGTTAAAGTGGAAGTAAACCCTCCTATCGTTTTCAGCCAAGGAAGCTGCCATCTTGGCCTCTGTTCAATCTTCAACTGCCATGATGCTGCACATGTGATCAGTTATGACACCAGCCATTGGATGGTTTGACAGTTTGGTTGAAAGCATAGTCAATGTGACAGGTAGCATTTCCGGCATGCCATTTTTTTTAACTATTTAAATCAAAGGGCTTACTTCCGTTTTAAAGAAGAATATAAGGACAATATGACCAAAAGCAAACACAATGGGGTTAATTTGCTAAAACTGGAGCGTGCACAATTTGGTGCAGCTCTGTATAGAAACCAATCAGCATCCAGGTTTCACTGTCAAAGCTTAATTGAACAAGCTGAAGTTAGAAGCTGATTGGCTACCATGCATAGCTGCACCAGATTTTGCACTCTCAAGTTTTAGTAAATCAACCCCAATACGCTTGGAAATACAAACGTAGAACAAGAATTAAGTCAGAAAGGTATCACTACTGTCAGTACAATATAAGATACCCTGGTACATATGAAGCATGGAGTGAGAACAAGATGGTTGGTACAATGGCGGGGTCGAAAAGTTCTCTCTTCCAAAAAATAGTTTTCATTGAAAAAGTCAAACACACTATTATATACTAGAACACATGGGGTATCCTAAGCACAAAATCATCTTTGAACTAAAACTTGTAAATGCATATTTGTTTTCTGCAGACCATCTGTAAATGAAAAGATTTAATAATAAAAAATATTATTTTTAATACTGACTTTTTATTGTGAACTGAGAAGAGACAAAAGGCATTGGAGCCTGAAATGTTTTGTATTTGTCATGGAACATGAAACAGTGTCAGTCAATTAGTATAGTTAGATTGATGTTTTGGTGGACACAATTGCAGTTCCTTTTTTAATCTGGCCTCTAGTGTCTAATCTAAAAATTTAGAAATGTTAATTTGCCTAAGCTGCCGTACCTTTTTTGTCTTGAATTCCATCTGAAAAACAGCATATCTATGTCTACAGTTTCATAGTTGTTTCTGTGCAGTGTAAGCTCTAAGGCTGCTTTCACACTGGGGCGGTGCGGGGCGGCGACGGTAAAGCAGCGCTATATTTAGCGCTGCTTTACCATCGTTTTACCCGCAGTATGCGGCCGCTAGCGGGGTGGTTTTAACCCCCGCTAGCGGCCGCAAAAGGGTTAAAAACCTCCGCAAAGCGCCGCTGCAGCGGCGGTTTGCGGGCGGTATCCCCGCGGTTTCCCATTGATTTCAATGGGAAGGAGCGGTATAGGAGCGGTAAATGCACCGCTCCTTCACCGCTCCAAAGATGCTGCTAGCAGGACTTTTGTTGCGGTCCTGCTAGCGCACCGCTCCAGTGTGAAAGCCCGCCGGCTTTCACACTGGAGTGAATGGGGCCGGTTTTTTCAGGCGGTGTACAGGCGCTATTTTTAGCGCTGTACCGCCTGAAAACCGCCCCAGTGTGAAAGGGGCCTAAATCACTGCTTCCTCTGACTGCTAGTCTTATGCCGTGTACACACGAGTGGAATTTCCAACAGAAAAAGTCAGACGGAAGCTTTTCATTGTATATTCCGATCGTGTGTATGCCTCATCGGACTTTTTTTTCCCGAAAATTCTGACGGACCTAGAAATAGAACATGTTCTAAATATTTCCGACAGAACCAATTTTTATCGGGAAAACCACTTGTCTTTATGCTGTTCCGACGGACCAAAATCAACACATGCTCTGAAGCAAGTACGAGACGGCAACTATTGGCTATTGAACTTCCTTTTTCTAGTCCCGTCGTACGTGCTGAACGTCACTGCGTTCTTGACGATCAGACTTTGGTGTGATCGCGTGTACGCAAGACAGTTTCAGCGGAAACTCCGTCGGAACTCCGTTGGAAAAACCTTCAGAGTTTATTCCGATGGGAAAACCGGTCGCGTGTACGCGGCATTAGGAGATCTGAAGTGAGATTGTGTGCTTTCACTATTGTCCTGCTCACTGTTCTCCTTGCTGGAGACTTTGCATTGCAGAAACAAAGTCCTACCTCTATCAAGACAGTCACCTCCACACAGAGACAGTGCAGAACAAAGCATGGTAAGACAGTAATTGGGTAATCTGGAAGACCACAGACAATAATGGTGAATAGTCCTTTGTAGTGTTGAGCAAATGGTTCTGGCCGAGCAAAAGTTCAGCCCAAACATCGCCCGCTTTGTGAATTCCCCCGAATTTTCAGGGCGCTCGGGATGTTCGCCTGCTGAGCGCCCAACAAAGCACTGCACGCTGCACAGTGCATTTCAGGACCCTAATCAGATGAAGCCTTGCACCTGACCGCTGGTCAGGGGCAACGTTTTGTCAATTAGGACACAGAGCACTGTCAGGGCCCTGATTGGACAAAGTAATGATGACTTTGTCCAATCACGGCTCAGTGCTCATAGTCCCACCCCACACTATGAATGTTTCCTTTCCATAGGAACCTTTTGCAGTTTTGGAGTGGAGATGGATAGAGCAGGGCTCAGTTTGCCACTAGAGAGTTAGTGTGTTCACTTATTGTGACTGAGTGTTACTGCAGTGTTAGTACAGTGAGTATAGTGTGTCAGTATAGTGTAGTGTGTCAGTATAGTGTAGTGTTAAACTTAGCATTAGACAACATTTAGTGCTGTATACCTTTTTTTTTTTTTTTCGTCCCCTGCATGTCCCTCTTTTTTTTAAATTGACCGCCACATTTTTTCTGACTGTGACGCTGATGTTCCCCCTTTTTTTTTATTTCTTTTTTTTTTTTTATAGATTTTACATTTCTGGCAGGGTCAGTCCTCAATTTAAAGCGCACCAAACACTACTTTTCATTCAATAACGTGCATCCAATCGCACATTTCCCAGTTTCCATTAAATTTGGGTAATAAGCACCCCCCATCATATCTGGGAGGCCAACAAGGAAAGGCAGCTGTTCCTATGCCACTATGAGGGGGCCAGCAGTGTTTGTGTCCACAGGCAAAAGTGGACCTGGTCAGTCCTCAGGCAGGGCATCATTTCCATTTAGTGATGTTGCCTGTGCTATCCAGTCACAGCATGCAGAGGAGGTGGTGGCCTGGCTTACTAAATTATCCTCATCCTCTATGACCCAAGCTGAGACTAATGCACAGTCCACTGCAGCTGCCAGAGTGGCTTATTCTGCCTCCTTGTCCACAGCTACTCCTGCCCAGGGCCGGTGCTACCACTAGGCAAACTAGGCAGCCGCCTAGGGCGCCATGATGCCTAGGGGGCGCCCGGCCACTGGTTTTCCTACTCTCTTCTCTCTGCAGCAAGCAACTAAGTCTCAGCATCAGCAGGCAGCCGTCCTTCCATTCACAGATAGTGTCAGAGGCGCAGCGCCGGTGAAGGACTGTGTCTGTGTCCCGACTCCTGAATGAATGGAAGCAAGCAAACATTCATTGATGGGCACTGGTAGGCTGCATTTGATGGGCGCTGGTAGGCTGCATTTGATGGGGCTGCATTTGATGGGCGCTGGTGAGGCTGCATTGATGGGCGCTGGTGAGGCTGCATTGATGGGCGCTGGTAGGCTGCATTTGATGGGTGCTGGTAGGTTGCATTGATGGGTGATGGTGGGCTGCATTTTATGGGCGCTTCGTTATAAAGGTGGGGTTTACATGGGCACGGAAAAGGGGGTGGGGTCAGGGGTGGAGTGAAGGGGGGTGGCAAAATTAGGTTTCGCCTAGGGTGTCAAAAATCCTTGCAACAGCCCTGCTCCTGCCATAACCGCAGCATCATGCATGGAGGAGTCAGTTGAATTATTTGAACACAGCGTCATCCACTTGCTTCTGGACGATGCTCAGACATTAATTGATTCTGATGTTGGTTCTGAGGTTGAGGAAGGGAGTAACATGAGCCTACAGAGAAGAGAGAACATTGATAAACAACAAATTGGTAGTCATGTTCCCGCAGCCCCAGGGTATTTTTGGAGTTGGCTTCATGGATGATGAGGATGGAGGGGATGATGAGGTAACAAAAATTGTTAATCTTGGTCTGACTGTACTATAATTTGACTTCTTCACATAAGACTTGCTCACTGTGGTGCAAAAATTTGTTATTTCCATCCAAAGTCTGTGAAACTAATTGTCTGATGGTCCTTCACATGTAAGCAAAATCCTTTTTTTGTAATTATTCTTACACATGATTGGGTATTCAAATTAAACGCAGCTTCCCCCTATTTATATTTTTTGGTCATTATATCTGCAGGTTGTGTAGTGGATGCACTTTACTGAGCTATTTCACAATGCTGGTCTGTGATATGGCTGACTCATCGCAACAATGTACCTGATGTGGGGATATCTTATAGCACCAGTTCTTTAAAAGAGGAGTATGGCTTATTCAAAAAAAAAAATAATTATACTCACCTAGGTGGATGCAGCATCGGTCCCCAGCTGCTTCTAAGACCTCTGATCGCTGAGTTCTCAGACTTCAGTGAGCAGAGAGCCCCTCCAGTGCTCACTAGAGCGCTGGGCTGTGCAGGAGGCGGAAGCGGCTGGATCAGGCTTGCAACGGCTCACTCATTGTCCATCATCATGATCCCGCCCGAGCCTGGACCAGCTCTGTGACGTCAGCCGACAGTGGGATTCAGCCTGCTGTCTGCTGAAAACGGCTCATAGGAGTGCAGAACAAACTGCACTTCTGTGATCACCAGGAGAAGTACAGACAAATGAGCTCTGGCTGTACTTCTAGATGTTGATTGGTTTGATCCTGACTTTACACTAACCAATCAACATCTAGGTTTTAAAGGAGAAGTATGGCCAAAGCTTTTTTAGCCCTACTTCTTCTATGGATCACAGGAGTGCAGTTCATTCTGCTCTGCTGTGACCCGTTTGCAGGCCCGTTTTCATCCAACAGTAGGCTAAACCCCGCTGAGGGTTAAGGTCACTTAGCCAATCCAGACTCTGGTTTGATCCTGACTTTACACTAAAACGAGTCTGGATCAGCGAAGTGTAGTCAACCCACAGCGGGGTTTAGCCTGCTGTCGGCTGAAAACGGGCCTGCAAACGGGTCACAGCAGAGCAGAACGAACGGCACTCCTGTGATCCATAGAAGAAGTAGGGCTAAAAAAGCTTTGGCCATACTTCTCCTTTAAGCATGAAGGGTAAGGTTTCATTCATACTGCAATCCCTGTGCTGCTCTAAAGATTGGTTCTTCCTGTACTACTTTAGTCCAACTTCAATGCAACAGAGTGTAAGTCTGGTTTCACACTATGTGCAGAGCGGCTCACAGCAAGGGGTCCGGTGCGTCCCTGTTCTCCGTTTCAGGGGCGAATCAGGTCTGAATTTTTGCCTGAATTCAGACCTGAAACGGAGCCAAAGATGCACAGGAACCCTCTGCAATTCGCTTCAGAGATGTGTGAACAGGCTCCATTGACAGCCGGTCATATTTGCCTGTCATGTGAATTGGATGTGGGGAAACCCGCATCCAATTCGCACAAGTGTGAACCCAGCCTAAAAAGCCACATCAAAGTCATGTCAAAGTCAGACCTTGAGGCTGCACTGAAAGTCGCGCGACTTTGGAGTCAGGCTAGTGTGAATCGATGATATCCTTATTTTCCATGTCTCCTGGAAATGTTCCTGTGAGCTCCCATACCTCTACGTTTTCCCCTGACTTCCTTTTGTTTGGAACAAGCAGTACATGTTAGTTATGGTCATGTGCATTGCTCTATGCACACTATAATCCCATAGTCCCTAGTCCAACTCAAGAGCAAGAAAGAGAGGGGCTGTGGAGAATAAATGTAGCCACGCTTTAACCAGTTGACCACTGGGCACTTAAACCCCCTTCTTAACTAGACCAATTTTCAGCTTTCGGTGCTCTCACACTTTGAATGGCATTTACTCAGTCATGCAACACTGTACCCATATGAAATTGTTGTCCTTTTTTTCACACAAATAGAGCTTTCTTTTGGTGGTATTTAATCACCGCTGGGTTTTTTATTTTTTGAGCTATAAATCAAAAAATACTGAAGATTCAGTAAAAAAAAAAAAAAAAAAAAGAATACTTTGTTTCTGTTAAAAATTATTGGCGAGTATTGGCAGAGTTTTGGTGAGTATTGGCAGAGTATTGGCAGAGTATTGCAGTGTTGCAGAGTATTGGCAGAGTATTGCACAGTGTTGCAGATTATTGGCAGAGTATTGCAGAGTATTGCACAGTGTTGCAGAGTATTGGCAGAGTATTGCACAGTATGGGCAGAGTACTGCAGAGTATTGTCACAGAACAGCGCTGTGGGTACTACACATCCAGCCCACAGCGCTGCTGCAATCTCTCCCCCTCTCCCCTGTACCAATCGGTAAAGAGAGGGGAGGGAGGGAACTGGCGTCATAACATGACACCGGTTTGTTTATAAGTGATCGCTCCGTCATTTGACGGAGCGATCACGTGGTAAACGGCTGCTATCAGCGGCCGTTTACCGTGATCCGTGATCCGGTCACGGAGGTTTGCAGGAGCGCTCGACAGGGGGCACGTGAGAGCAAGATTCTGGTAAGGACGTCCATGGACGCCCTCCCAGAAAAACACGACCACACTGTAGCCGTCTTTCGTCAGATTACAGCAGCAAAAAAGAATAAAAAAAAATAAGAGTTTGGAGGAGGCTGAGAGCAACAAACGGGACATTGTGTTCAGAATACATAGTTTAGTGTCACTTTAGGCAAGTCTGTGCTTTTTTTGTGTTCTTGCACCTTTATGAAGTGGTCACTTTATGAAGTGATGGGATGACCTCCAAGGTATACCGGCCCTCTACTATTCATTCCTATATATCAGTGGTCTCTAAACTGCAGCCCATTATTATACATGATTTATATTATTATTATACATGATTTATATAGCGCCAACAGTTTACGCAGCACATTACAATGTAGAGGGGGGGACAGCCCAATTACGATACAGTTCAATACAGAAGGGACAGGAGGGCCCTGCTCGTAGAGCTAACAGCCCAGGGGCCAGATGCGATCCTTTGCTTACCTTTAACTGCTCCTTAGGGAACCATTACTCCCAATGATACAAGGCACTTTTCCTCTCATTGAAACCAACAATGTGGTACTGTTTCTTGTACTAACACCAATAATGGCGCATAATTCCTCCAAATGGCACCAACGATGGGACTTTATTCCTCTCATTGAAACCAACAATGGGGCACTATTTCTCCTACTGACCAGTGGGTTCTATGTCTTTTTCACACTCCCACTGACCACCAACCCTTTGGCAATATGCACTCCCAGTGATGCCAGGGCATTTTCTACTGCCATGGGCCACAGTCCAGCCCCTCTAAAGTATAGTAAACTGGCCCATACTGTTCAGAAAGTATGAAGGTCCCTGTTATATATGTATAGGCAGGGTCATTAGAACAAGGGCCAACGGGCCTCTTGCCCTAATTGCCCCAAGAGGAAGCCAAATATCATACATTACCATGCCCAACACTTCACCCTGCATTCTTCCCACCTGAGTCAGGTACCAATTCAAAGAAAGGCCATTGCTAGCAAGAAGAGGAAAGTCCAATAGGTTTTCAAAGCTTTAGAGCATACAACTTCAGGGCAGGCAGGTTTGACCAATTATATGTGGTAGATGTCACTTTCCCAGGTAGGATCATGTATGTCTTGTCCCAAACTTCCCTCTATCCAGGGCATCAGGACCTCCCTAGATATTCCCCATCTGGGGAGGCCAATTGCTAGAAGCAATACATTTCAGCAGGAAGGTCCCCACCTAGTTAAATAGGGGCAAGCTCTGGAGTCTCAGTCCTGGGCTCTCAACTCTCCTCTAATGTAATCATTTATTTATCAATGGTAGTGCACCACCTAGTGACCAAAGTAAAGAATGGTACCAGCTCCCCCTTATGTCTGCAATCAAGGCTGCTCTTTTAGATTAGTTATAGGGCCTATACTTTGAATAGGTGCCTTGGCAGATCTGTGCAGCATCAATTCTTATAGGTACACTTGCACAGTTTGTGAAGTATCTTGGCAGGTGGGATGTTCTTGGAGAATGAACCACAGATCTTGTGTTTAGGCTGCCCCAGATCCTTCTTTCTTTTCATGTAATCCAAGACAGACTTGATGATGTTGAGATCAGAGCTCTGTGGAAGTCAAACCATCACTTCCAGAGCCCCTTGCTCTTTTTTGCGTTGAAGAATATTCCTAATGACATTGGCTATATGTTCGGGGTCATTGCTCTGCTACAGAATAAATTTGGGGCCAATCGCACACCTCCCTGATGGTATAACATGATGGATAAGGGATGTAAAAAAAACAATAATTACAGCACTGATTCAATTATTTAAATTATTCTTTAAGAAAGTTCATGCACAATAAATCATTCAATAAATATTGTGATCAAATAAAGTCTCCCAAATAATACATGAAAATATTTTTAACCAAAAATAATTTCCAATGAAGTAAGTTCAAATAAAATAATCCAATAGTGTAATGACTAAAAACTTTCCATCAACAATATGATTCTTCCAGGTGTAGATCTTTGATCCAAAGTGACCACCAACCCTAATACAGGTGTAGCGGGGTCGTACCCCTTTTAGGGGAAGAGACTACATTTCCCATAATCCCCCAGGCTCCCAGGCTGCTTGCTTCCGCCCGGGAGGCTGCTGGGGGAGGCTATAAAAAGGAAGAGCGGAGACCGCCTCTTCCTCTTGGGACACTTCCTCTTCTGAGGCCGGACAGGACTGGCCTGCCTCTGCTGACAGAGCTGGTGACGCGGAGAAGACAGCCAGCAGAGACACCTGTGCGGACCGGAGCTGAAGGCCTGAAGCCTGGGCCTTGCAGCCGATGGAGTGAGACTCTCACCCCTCAGAGTCCACAGCAGCGGAGCGGAGACTTCCCCTTACTGTCGGTCAGACGGAGCTGATGACCGGAGTTCAGGGCTGTGACTGAGGAGACCGGACGCCGCCATTGAAGAGACCAGAGCCACCATTGGAGGGACCGGAGCTGAGGACGGTACCCAAGGATTGGTGAGAGAGCCGGAAGGCTCATCCTGCATTGACACACACGTTTTATGCCTATTGAACTGCCTAGGCGCAATTTACCTCAGAGCAGCAATGTTACTTTTTGTGGATTACAAAGACACCATTTAAAGCTACATGTGCACCACCTCTACAGATTCATTGCCGGTGAAGAACACTGTACTAGTACAAGGACTGAGCTCTATTGCTAGGGATCAGGCCTGGTCCGTTAGGTAGGCGCAGATAGATTTATTGCACCTCAGGGGTGCATAGCAGACCGTCGCCACACTGGGCGCTCCGTTTCCCCACTGCCAGTTGTTACATATGTGTGTACATGTTAAAGTGCATATTGCAGGGACCTGCTAAAGTATTGTAAGTCATATGTTCAAACGCATGTTGCTATTTCTTTTCCTTACTGACAAAAGTAAAGCCAGTTATTCTTATTTCAGCAGTCTGCTTGTGAGTTCATACCAATTACACTTAGAGTATAAGCTAAGTTTTATGTGCATAGGGACATACCCCTTTACTAACTGTGCCAGAGCGGGTAGAGCCAAATTGCCAGGGGTTGGTGGAGCTGTACTCAGGGACCCAAAACAAACCAGCGGCTCTCTTAACTGGGGGTAGCGCTACACGTGGGGGCTCGTCCGGGATCCTGAGTCAGCGGGAAAAGCCGCCAGAAGGTGCCGGCATGGACCCAATAGAAGTGGGACGGTGGTCCGCAACATGGGCCGCTGACCCAGCCGCAGCAGCAGTCATTGAACTGCCAGGGATGTGGCAGAGAGAGGCAGTCAAGCAGCTCATAATGTCATTATCCCCATGCCAAAAGTCATGGATAATGGACATGAGAAATGATGCTGGGTACACATACGCCTTAATAGAATGGAAGGAAGAGACTCCAGAGCAGTTCAGGAGCCAGAGCATACAGGCACCGAATGGTCAGGCCTATCGAGTGCTGCATGCGCTGCCGCGCAAGGGAGAAGGTTCTCCTATGAAAGCCATTCTATCCCCAAAGAAGGAAGAGCAGAAGGGCGCGGAAAGTCCCGCACCCGCACAGACTACTCTTAGTGCAGAACTGTGTGCTGTCCTAGGGGAGATTGTGACCCAGTGCAGAAGAGACCCCGGGGATTACCCAATGTCGGGATACAGGAAACTCCGGATGTTCTCTGGGAGGACACCTGTACCCTTGGGAGAAGAGGGATTTGAAGAGTGGTTAGATGGTGCCACGCAGGCCCTAGAAGAATGGGAGGTCTCAGAAGGCAGAAAGAAGCAAAGGATTGTTGAGAGCCTAAAAGGACCTGCCTTAGAGGCCATACGCAATCTGAAGACGAGTAAAAAGGATTGCACTGCCCAGGACTACATAGACATCCTGGAAGGTGTGTTTGGTGGGACAGAAAAAGTCACAGAACTTACCTATCAACTGGAACACTGTTACCAGAAGACAGGGGAGAAGCTGTCAGAGTACATGGGACGCATAGACAAGATCCTGCATAGGATTATCCTGAAGAAGGGGATAGATCCAGGGAAGGTAGATGAAGCCCGTGCCCAGCAGGTGATGAGGGGAGCCCAACCCTTGGACCCTGTCGCACTAATTCTACGCACCCGCCAGGACGGGAAGAGCCTGGACTACCCTGACCTCATCCGAATGGTCAGAGAAGAAGAGGCCATGTTGGAAGAGAAACGGGAGAAGCAGGTGATGGGGTCTACAAAGCCTCCAGTGGCCACGGTCAGGTCGGCCTTAACCCCTGAAAGAGACACAGAGGTAGATGCCCTGAAGTTGCAGATGTCCCAGATGATGGAGATACTGACGTCTCTAGTGGCGAAAGAGACGCCCAGTCCCAAGAAAGAAACAGGCAGGAAGGAATTGTTTCCAGCTGTTTCAGCACCAGCATCCCCACCTGACTACGGTGAGATGATTTGCTTTAATTGTGGAGGAATTGGTCATATTGCAGCTGTATGTTCCAGTCCCAAGAAGAAGAAGGCAGAAAGCCGCCAGCCGGCGGGAAACGCCAAAGGGCCCCGGTGAAGGAGTCAACCGGGTGCCCATCACCTTCAGTGAGCTCCAAGAAGCACAACAGGAAGAGAAAGCGAGGAGACCAAACCCCTCGGAAGGAACCCAGGGATCCTCAACCAAGGTGCACTCCAGAGAAAGGGGGCAAGACCCCTCCGAAGAGACACAGCACTCCTAGACGTGAACTCTTCAAAGTGAGAGATAACAATGTCCCTCAACGGGTTCACACTCCCACTAAGAGGGAGAAAATCAATGCATACCAGGCTCAAGAAAGGAGCAAGTGCAAATCAAGTGCTGGTAAAGCAAAGAGTCCAAAGAAAAGGACAGCATCAACTAGACCCTACCCAGAGGAGCTAGTTGGTCCATCCCCTACTGTACCCATCCAAGTGGAAGGAGTGTACACAAAGGCCCTCCTGGACACTGGAGCACAAGTGACCCTGTTGTACAGGGACTTCTATGACAGATACCTGAGTCATCTGCCAATACAGAAGATAGAAGAGCTGGAGATAAGGGGATTGGGAACTCAGAGTTTCCCCTATGATGGATACTTACCCATCAGGCTGACGTTTGACCCATCCGTAGCTGGGAAGTCTGAAGTGTTCGACACCTTAGCAGTGGTGTGTCCCCGCCCACCAGGAACCAGCAAGACGTCCCTGATTATAGGGACAAACACGGACCTAGTCAGAAGGCTTCTGACCCCCCTGGTGAAGAAAGAGAATCTTTCAACTCCCAAGATCCATCCCATGCTGAAGGCAGCCTACCAGCGGTTGGTCCTAGAGCAGAAGACCCCAAGTGAGGGGATAGGAAGGGTATGGAGGCTTGGAAAAGAAGGAGCAGTGTTACAGCCTGGAGAGGTGACCTGCATGAGAGCCACGGTAAAACTTACTTGGGAGCAGCCTGGCCCCTTTGTAATGTTGGAACCCGACCCAATGGAGGGTCACTCAGGTCTGGAAGTGATACCAGAAGTGATCTCATTGAAGGACCTGAAGAAGGCTAGAGGAAGAGTCCCTGTCAGTGTGAGGAACCCCACGGAGCAGCCCGTGGAGATCCCTGCCAGGATGCTTCTGGGGCAGGTGAGTCCTGCTGTCCCAGTTGGCTGGTCAGAAGTGAAGGGGACGGGTGAAGGAGAAGATGTTTGGAAGAAACTCTCCATGGAAAACCCAAACCTACCTGGAGCTTGGAAAGAGAGAGCCAAGGCCCAGCTGACCAGATGGGAGAAGATTTTCTCCAAAGATGAGTTCGATGTGGGGTGTGCGAGGAGTGCCACCCATCGAATCCGCATGCAAGAGGACAAGCCTTTCAGAGAGAGAGTGAGGCGAGTCCCGCTAGCAGATCTGGAGGATCTGAGGGAGCAGCTTGCGGAACTGAAGAAGACGGGAGTGATTAGGGAGTCCAGAAGCCCCTACGCCTCCCCAATTGTGGTAGTCAGGAAGAAGAATGGGTCATTGAGACTCTGCATTGACTACAGAACTCTCAACAGGAGGACCATTCCTGACCAGTACACCACGCCAAGGATAGAAGATGCCTTGCAGAGTTTATCTGGAGCTAAGTGGTTCAGTGTGATGGACCTCAAGAGTGGGTATTACCAAATCCCCATGCATCCAGAAGATAGAGAAAAGACTGCCTTCATAACCCCAGTGGGATTCTTTGAGTTCAACAGGATGCCTCAGGGCCTATCTGGAGCTCCTGCTACGTTTCAACGCCTAATGGAAAGGACTGTTGGAGACATGAACCTCATAGAAGTCCTGGTGTATCTGGACGATGTCATTGTCTTTGGAAAGACTTTGGAAGAACATGAAGCCAGGTTGGAGAAAGTACTGAAGAGGCTCAGTGAAGAGGGACTTAAACTTTCTCCAGAGAAGTGTCGGTTCTATCAGTCTTCTGTGAACTATCTGGGACACATAGTGTCTGAAAAAGGAGTGTCTACAGACCCTGAGAAGCTGGAGGCAGTTACTTCGTGGCCAAGGCCCACAACAGTTACAGAACTTCGGTCTTTCTTGGGGTTCTGCTCCTACTACCGCAGGTTTGTGGATGGATTTGCCCGCATTGCCAAACCCCTCAACGAGCTGCTGAAGACAGAAGGAGAGGAGGATGGAATGGGGCCTAGGAGGTCCAGTGAGTCGGTCAAAGACCAGTGGAATTCAAGGTGTGAAGAGGCTTTCAGAACCTTGAAGAGAAGTCTCACCACAGCCCCAGTTTTGGCCTACGCTGATCCCACTAGACCATATGAGCTACACGTTGATGCCAGCCATGAGGGCCTAGGTGGAGTACTCTACCAGGAGTATGAAGACCAGCTACGACCAGTGGCTTATGTGAGCCGGAGCCTGACCCCCTCCGAGAAGAACTATCCCACCCACAAGTTGGAGTTCTTAGCCCTCAAGTGGGCAGTTGTTGACAAACTGAGAGACTATCTGTATGGGGCTGAGTTTACTGTAAAGACAGATAACAACCCCTTGACCTATCTATTCACCACCGCCAAGCTGGATGCAACTGGACACAGATGGTTGGCGGCGTTGTCTGGATTCAATTTCAGTCTCAAGTACAGACCAGGGGCTGGAAATAGGGATGCAGATGCCCTGTCCCGAAGATCCCATGTCATAGCTGATGATTGGGAAGACTGGATCCAAGTGGCACCAGATGGAGTGCGAGCTCTTTGTCAGGGAGCTGAACTCCAAGCCAGAGGAGGATCCAGAGCTGAAGAGATAGGAGTTACCACAGTGGGAGTCCCAAAGTGTTACTGTGGGGTAACTCAACTGGCAGAGGAGTGCCTACCGAAGCTGTCCAAGAAGGAGCTGAGGTGTGACCAATTGGAAGATCCCATGGGGAGATTGGTCCTGGAAGCCCTGGAAGACAAGAGTCCAGAGGGACTTCGCCTTCACCCTTCTAAAGAAGCTCGCCTACTGAGGAGAGAGTTGGACAAACTACAGGTGCATCAGGGGGTAGTCTACCAAAGGGGCCCCTCTGATGGCCCAGAGGACAAGTGGCAGTTGTTTCTCCCAGAGAAGCATCGAGAGACTGTGCTGATTGCCTTACATGACCAGCATGGTCACTTGGGAGCAGAGAGAACCTTCCAACTTATCAGAGACCGGTTTTACTGGCCCTGCATGAGGGCCGAAGTGGAGGAGTATTGCCATTCCTGTGCAAGATGCATTCAGAGAAAGACTTTACCCCATCAAGCTGCCCCAATGGGCCACCTACAGAGTGAAGGCCCAATGGATCTGGTATGCATTGATTTTCTCTGCCTTGAACCCGATTTGAGCGGATTGGGAAATGTTCTGGTGGTAACCGACCATTTCACTCGTTATGCTCAGGCTTTCCCAACCAAGGACCAGAAGGCCTCTACAGTAGCCAAGGTACTTTTGGAGAAGTACTTTGTTCACTATGGACTGCCACAGAGAATCCATTCAGACCAAGGAAGGGACTTTGAGAGTCGCCTGATCAGGAAGCTACTAGATTCTCTGGGAGTAGAGAAGACTAGAACCACACCATATCACCCTCAAGGTGATGCCCAGCCTGAAAGGTTCAACAGGACCCTATTAAACATGTTGGGAACTTTGGAAACAGAGAAGAAGCAACATTGGAGTCAACACATATCAGCTCTGGTGCATGCCTACAATTGCACCACAAGTGATGTGACAGGTTTTTCCCCTTACCGGCTTATGTTTGGGAGAGAAGCAAGATTGCCAGTGGATTTGGCCTTCGGCATTTCCTTAGACCATGCCTCTGCTGCCTCCCACAAAGGATATGTGGACAGACTGAGGCGCAGTTTGAAGATAGCTTACGAGAAAGCTCAAGCGGCCTCTAACCAGAGGGGGGCCCGAAATAAGAGGAACTTTGATTTGAAAGTTAGAGTACAGGACCTACAGCCTGGGGACCGTGTACTGTTACGGAATCTAGGGATCCCTGGGAAACACAAGATTGCTGATAGATGGAGATCAGAACCATATATCATCTGTAGGAAACTTCCAGGATTGCCTGTCTACAAGTTGAAGCCAGAAGGAAGAGTGGGGCCATTGAAGACCTGGCATAGGAATCATTTGCTCCCACTCACTGAAGCAGTAAGAATGCCTCCAGCAAGAGACGTACCTGAATCTGTTTCCATTCTGGATACCCCCAGGCCTAACACTAGGTCTCAAACATCCCAAGCTAGGGGTGGACAGGACCCCCAACCG
This sequence comes from Lithobates sylvaticus, assembly GCA_028564925.1. NCBI lineage: Eukaryota > Metazoa > Chordata > Amphibia > Anura > Ranidae > Lithobates > Lithobates sylvaticus. The sequence goes on along the minus strand of CM053027.1, from coordinate 91,281,699 downwards.
GAAGAAGAAGAAAGAGGAGAACTTGAATGGCTATGGCCTTCCTCAACTCCAGGAAGTTCTGCCATAGATCTTCCACCTACTGAAGATGTGGAAGATAACACATTGAACCCAGAAGCCACAGAGTTTGTGCCATTCAGTGTTGTGCCTGAATGCTGGGAAGATATCCCTGGTCTCTACCCAGAACAAGAAGTAGATGTTCCAGAACCAGAGATGTTGCCAGAATGTGTTCCTGAAGAAGTTCCAAGAGAACAGAGAGCTCGCAGAGTTGTGAAGCCTCCCAAGAAGTTAACTTACCCCAAGATGGGAGAAAGTTCAGAGGACTCTGTTACTACAGCAAGGAGAAGTGCTGAAAGCCCTGACCCTTCCGCTGTTCATTTAGTGGAGGGCAACCCCAGCTCACTCTCTGGCACAGTTAAGCAGGTCGCCCACATTGAAGTGACCTGTAGACAGGACAGCTCCCCATCGTATGCCAATTGGTGGGAGGCTCCTCTGTCCAAATTATGTGAAAATGTTGTTCCCGAGAAAGTTTGTAGTTTGAACACTGTCTTTGGGGACCAAAGATTCAAAGTGGGGGGAGTGTGTAGCGGGGTCGTACCCCTTTTAGGGGAAGAGACTACATTTCCCATAATCCCCCAGGCTCCCAGGCTGCTTGCTTCCGCCCGGGAGGCTGCTGGGGGAGGCTATAAAAAGGAAGAGCGGAGACCGCCTCTTCCTCTTGGGACACTTCCTCTTCTGAGGCCGGACAGGACTGGCCTGCCTCTGCTGACAGAGCTGGTGACGCGGAGAAGACAGCCAGCAGAGACACCTGTGCGGACCGGAGCTGAAGGCCTGAAGCCTGGGCCTTGCAGCCGATGGAGTGAGACTCTCACCCCTCAGAGTCCACAGCAGCGGAGCGGAGACTTCCCCTTACTGTCGGTCGGACGGAGCTGATGACCGGAGTTCAGGGCTGTGACTGAGGAGACCGGACGCCGCCATTGAAGAGACCAGAGCCACCATTGGAGGGACCGGAGCTGAGGACGGTACCCAAGGATTGGTGAGAGAGCCGGAAGGCTCATCCTGCATTGACACACACGTTTTATGCCTATTGAACTGCCTAGGCGCAATTTACCTCAGAGCAGCAATGTTACTTTTTGTGGATTACAAAGACACCATTTAAAGCTACATTTGCACCACCTCTACAGATTCATTGCCGGTGAAGAACACTGTACTAGTACAAGGACTGAGCTCTATTGCTAGGGATCAGGCCTGGTCCGTTAGGTAGGCGCAGATAGATTTATTGCACCTCAGGGGTGCATAGCAGACGGTCGCCACACTGGGCGCTCCGTTTCCCCACTGCCAGTTGTTACATATGTGTGTACATGTTAAAGTGCATATTGCAGGGACCTGCTAAAGTATTGTAAGTCATATGTTCAAACGCATGTTGCTATTTCTTTTCCTTACTGACAAAAGTAAAGCCAGTTATTCTTATTTCAGCAGTCTGCTTGTGAGTTCATACCAATTACACTTAGAGTATAAGCTAAGTTTTATGTGCATAGGGACATACCCCTTTACTAACTGTGCCAGAGCGGGTAGAGCCAAATTGCCGGGGGTTGGTGGAGCTGTACTCAGGGACCCAAAACAAACCAGCGGCTCTCTTAACTGGGGGTAGCGCTACACAGGAAAACACATGTACCGGAAGTACGTGCCTATCTCACTACAAGATTAGGCAAACACAGCTTGCATTAATGGCAAAGATCTTCCAAATGGGTGCAGTCCACTTTAAGGCTTGACCCCCACTGCTGCCCCATTCAGTGGTTAGATTTCATGGCCAGCATAAAAAAAAAGTTGCATGGTAAAGACTATGGGGGTTATTTACGAAAGGCAAATCCACTTTGCACTACAAGTGCAAAGTGCACTTGAAATTGCACCAAAAGTGCACTTGGAAGTGCAGTCACTGTAGATCCGAGGGGGACATGCAAGGAAAATAAAAAAACAGCATTTTAGCTTGCACATGATTGGATAATAAAATCAGCAGAGCTTCCCCTCATTTTAGATCTACCCCTCAGATTTACAGTGACTGCAATTTCAAGTGCACTTTCAGTGCAATTTCAAGTGCACTTTGCACTTGTAGTTTGCACTTGTAGTGCAAAGTGGATTTGCCTTTCGTAAATAACCCCCTATGTTTACAATATTTATACTGATATTGGTCCGTAAACTTTTATAGAACGTTGATAACAGTCTACATATTTTGACTTTAGAGTTTTAATGTGAACATTCTGACCATAGAGTGCGTTTCTCCTGCCCGTGAAGCACTCCTTGGTGGCCATGTCTCTTGTGCCACATGTTACTAGAGAATGAAGCTTGCGTAAGTCTCTGATCACTATGTCATTTGTCTTTTCTACAATGTTTGCTTTGGTTGCATGAACAAAATATGGAACAATTTTAGGTAGACTTCTAAGGGTTATTGTATTAAGTTCTAGTCTTGGATCTTGCAGCTTTAAAAACTAGCCGGACTGAGCAGTGGCTCCTAACACATATCTATGATCCAAGGTTCTAGCGTGATTTGTTAAGGGTGAAGTTGTAATACTAAAGTTCTTCACAGGATGGCAGCAAATATACTGCACATGAATGTACTGTACGACTTCACAGCTCCCGTCACCTGTGGTTAGACTTAAAGGATTAATTTGAGTATTTGCAGGTGGTGCAATGAAAATTATTGCTTATTTTGGTGACATGGATGGATATAGGAAAATCCAGTCTGCCAGACATCTTTGTGACCTGAAGTAACTTCTGTTCCAGAAATTATTAGAATAGCATTACTGGCATTTATGTTTGTGACTTTGCTACAGAATGTACACTATGTAATCTAAGCAATTTTCAGTTCCCCACCGACAATAGGTGTTTGTTATACAATAAATTATATTTTGCATCCTAGAAGTAGTATTGTGTTTTGTTTGGGCTGTATATAAAGAAGGAACTGTTTTAGGCCCCTTTCACATGGGGCAAATCTGTTGGACGGACTCTGCTAGCTTAGCGGGGGATCACTCCATTGATCCCCGCTGAGCAGGCGGATGACGGGTCCGTCTCTGCTCACTGTGCAGGGACAGATCTGTCAGAGCCCTGCTCTCCTCTATTGGGAGATCAAATGAAAATGGACCGCCTGTCCATTTTCATCCGATCCGCTGGACTGATGGCGAACGTTTCGCCATCCGTCTGTTTTTAGCGGATCTTGTCGGATTGGATGGCAGGCGGGTGTCAGCGGACACACATCCGCTGACATCCGCCTGCCCATAGAAGTCAATGGGTGGCCCGCTCGGATCCACCTGAAAAACGGACAGGCAGATCCGATCATGTCGATCTCGTGAAAGGGGCCTTAAACCGTATTATCAAAAAAATATACAAATTATTTTGGCTCGGGTAGCAAACGTGATTACAAAAGGGCAGAAGTTGCAGCTGGTCCTGAGCCCTTGGGGTCAATCTATGACCACTCCAATGGGCCCATGACGTCAAGAGGTCTAGCCATTATTGATACAAGGGCCCATAAGGTCAGGGGGCCCAAAGATTTCTGCTTTCCTTTGATTGCAAGCCCCATGTTGCTATTTAACAGCATGTCTTTTTTGCAGCATTTATTTTTGCCTAAATGCAAGTGTAAGTTCACCTTTATTCATTTTTACAAAAATCCACCTATTCCAGATCCCATAAATAGAACATATCAACAGTCCTCATTTTAAAATGCTGCTCCTTCTTTCCTTTACATATGTAAAGTGCTTGTTTTTGGCCTCCCTGGGAAAGCAAAAATTGTTTAGTTAGGTCTGTTTTGGGCTCTGCTGGTATGGACTCAGCTATTTCGCCCTGTTTCCCATGATGTGCACATGTGCAGTGCGCTCTCTCCCTCTTTAGTTGTAGCAGCTGAGCTCAGTCTGGTCATACTGAGCACACAGCTTGGCCACTGCAGTTGGATAAGGAGAATGAGAGAGCAGATCTGCTGGGAGCGAAGATGGGCGAGAAGTTAGAGGGGTTTTCAAACTAGGCGACAGGGGGGAGGGTCCAGAGGTAGGGATAGTCAGCAATAAACATATTCCAGAGGGTAGTATTGGGGGCATTAGTGGTAGGTTAACTAAAGCACATAAACCCAAGGTAAGTATAGTAACAAGTCCTATTTGCAATCTCAGAACACCTAATAAGAGGACAGTATGTGACCGGTCTAAACTACGTGACATATTCACTAATGCCAGGAGCCTGGCGGACAAGAGGGGTGAACTAGAGATACTGTTGAACGAGGAGGATTTCGATCTTGTGGGAATTTCAGAGACCTGGTTCAACAGCTCTCATGATTGGCTGGCAATTATTCAAGGGTATACCTTTTATCGCAGGGATAGACATGGTAAAAAAGGGGGATAGCCTATATATCAGGAATAATGTACAAGTGAATGTGAGAGATGACATCAATAAGGGAGCTAGGGTGGAATCCTTATGGGTAGGGATGAAGCTAATGGGAAAATAATACTGGGAGTATGCTGTAGGCCCCCTAACCTGAGGGAGGAAGGGAGACAGATCTCCTATCACAATTTGGATTAGCAGCAAGGATGGGAAGTGTTATCATAATGGGGGATTTTAATTATCCAGACATAGACTGGGCGAAGGGAACCATGCATTTGTCTAAGGCTCGCCATTTCCTAAATGTCTTGCAGGACAATTTCATGGGTCAGATGGTAGACGCACCAACTAGAAACAAGGAATTACTAGATCTACTGATTACCAGCAATACAGACCTGATCACGGATGTGGAAATATGGGGCAATTTAGGAAGCAGCGATCACAGGTCAATTGGCTTCAGTATGCTATAAATCATACAAATAGTAAACACAAGGGGAACACAAAGACACTGAATTTAAAAAGAGCCAACTTCTCTAAACTACGAACCTTGCTAGAAAATATAAATTGGGATAAAATCTTAGAAACAAAAAACACAGAGGAGAGATGGGTTTGCTTTAAGAGCATATTCAATAAGGGCATTAGCCAGTGCATCCCATTGGGAAATAAATTTAAAAGAGCGAACAAAAGTCCTGGATGGCTTAACTCTAATGTAAAAATGCAAAAAAAAAAGCAAAGGAGAAGGCATTCAAAAAATACAAGGTTGAGGGATCATCATCAACATTCAAACTGTACAAAGAATGCAACAAGATATGTTAGGGTGAAATTAGGGTGGCTAAGATAGAACACGAAAGACACATAGCGAAGGAGATGCAAAAAAATTTCCAAGAAATTCTTTAAGTATATAAACAGTAAAAAAGGGAGGACAGACCATATTGGCCCCATAAAGAATGAGGAAGGACATCTGGTTACAAAGGATGGGGAGATGGCGAAGGTATTGAATTTATTCTTCTCCTCAGTCTTCACAAGGAAATCGGGGGGCTTCAGTAACCAAAACTGCAGTGTTTGTCCTCATGACACATCACAGGAAGCACCCTCATGGCTAACAGAGTACAGAATTAGAAATAGACTTGGAAAATGTAACATTAATAAATCACTGGGACCAGATGGCTTGCACCCAGGGCTCAAGTCCTGCGGGAACGCATGGGAACGGAGTTCCTGTACTTTTTCCACAACAGGAACTCAGTTCCCGTTAGCAGCCGTGTCCTGCAAGACTTTGAAGTATGTGAGCTGTGTGGCAGATGCTACACCAGCAGCTGCCGACGCAGCTCATAATAGTAAGTGCCGCACACCTGACCATTCAGGCATTGCCAGTAGGGGGCCCCATGACACTTCCGCTTCGATCTACCTGTCAATCACAGCTAGATGACAGGTAGATCAGGTCCCTGCTGCTAAGAGATTGTATTTAGTCAGACTTCTCGTGATGCGCTCCTCCCCGCCGGCCCCTCCTGATTTTCTGTGTCCTCATCTCCCCCCCCAGTCTCCTGCATACTTGCTCTGTGTGTCCCGCTGAATCCCCCCTCCTCTATCTTCAGTGCCATATGATGAGAGAACCCAGAGGAGGAGCACAGCTATTCTGCTCACAGGACATGCAGGGAGAGAGGTGAGCTGAGGGAGGAACATCAGTTTGGGGTGGTAAGCTGAGCACAATACCTGGCAAAGTTTAATGCCAGGAGGGAAGTTTATATGGAAATATGTGAAGGGTTAGAATAGCAGCGAGTGTGTGTTGGAGCCCTGCAGAGTTTGCAGCCCCCCAAGCTAACATACATCTCCTAAGCAGGAACACATCACTATCTCCCCAAGCATTCTGTCCAGATAATGTGCAGTTATTTCATGACCTTTCCATTTAACCCTGTGTTATCCAAACGAGTGTAAACTCACCACATAAACACTCTATATACAAAATAAAATTCCCCAATAAAGCTCAGAACATAATGTTCCCATTCGCATGGAAGCACAATTAAATGAATGCTGATTATTCAGAGAATTACCGTATTTATGTTTATTGAGGATTGTTTTTTTTTTTTTTATGTACTAACAGTTAAGCTTCATACACACAATACAAAAATTGGATGAAAAATACCACTTTTGAAGCGTTCGTGCATATGAGCGTATCATTTTTTTTTTTTTTTGGTGGGCGAGTGGATCTTGGGTGGGAGTTCCCACACTTTTTTCCCCAGGACTTGACCCCTGCTTGCACCCGAGGGTACTTGGGGAACTCAGGCAAGTAATTGGCAGACCATTGTTCCTAATTTTTACTGACAGTCTACTGACTGGAATAGTACCAGCTGATTGGAGAAAAGTCAATGTAGCACCAATATTTAGAAAGGGCCCATAATACATCCCTAGGAATTTCAGGCCAGTTAGCCTAACGTCAATAGTATGCAAGCTCTTGGAGGGGATGATAAGGAACTATATACAAGATTTTAGTAATGAAAACTGTATCATTAGCAGTAATCGGCATGGATTCATGAAGAATCTTTCTTGCCAAACCAATCTATTAACCTTCTATGAGGACGTGAGCTGAAATCTAGATAAAGGAAGGCCCGTAGACGTGATGTATCTGGATTTTGCAAAAGCATTTGACACAGTTCCCCATAAACGTTTACTGTACAAAATAAGGTCCGTTGGCATGGACCATAGGGTGAGTACATGGATTGAAAACTGGCTACAAGGGCGAGTTCAGAGGGTGGTGCTAAATGGGTAATACTCAGAATGGTCAGGGGTGGGAAGTGGGGTCCCCCAGGGTTCTGTGCTGGGACCAATCCTGTTTAATTTGAGACCTGGAGGAGGGGGTAAACAGCTCAATCTCTGTATTTGCGGACGACACTAAGCTAAGCAGGGCAATAACTTCTCCGCAGGTTGTGGAAACCTTGCAAGAAGATCTGAACAAATTAATGGGGTGGGCAACTACATGGCAAATGAGGTTTAACCGCTTCCCGACCGCCTCATGTAGATATACATCTACAGAATGGCACGGGCAGGCAAAAGCATGTACCTGTACGTCCCCTTTAAATGCCTGCCCGTGGGTCACGCTCGCGACCCGGTCGGGAGCTCCGTGACCCCGGCCGCGGGACCAGCGGACCCGATCGCCGCTGGTGTCCCGCAATCGGGTTACGGAGCTGAAGAACGGGGAGAGGTATGTGTAAACAAACCTCTCCCCGCGCTTCCTACTCTGCCTGTCATTGATTGGCTGTTCCTGGTCATCGGGAAAGCCGATCAATGACGTCAGACGTCAGCCCCGCCCCCTAATGTAAAAAAAACACACACACGTCACAGCCCATAAACCCTCCCCTCCCCCTAGTGGTTAACTCTTTCACTACAACTGTCATTTATACAGGAATTAATGCATTTAAATAGCATTGATTTCTGTATAAATGACAATGGTCCCCCAAAAATGTCCGATGTGTCCGCCATAATGTCGCAGTCACAAAAAAAAATCGCTGATCGCCGCCATTACTAGTAAAAAAAAAAAAAAATTATAAAAATGCTATAAAACTATCCCCTATTTTGTAAACGCTATAACTTTTGCACAAACCAATCAATAATCGCTAATTGCGATTTTTTTTTACCAAAAATATGTCGAAGAATACGTATCGGCCTAAACTGAGGAAAAAAAATGTTTTTTTATATATTTTTTGGGGGATATTTCTTATAGCAAAAAGTAAAAAATATTGCATTTTTTTCAAAATTGTCGCTCTATTTTTGTCTATAGCGCAAAAAATAAAAACCGCAGGGGCGATCAAATACCACCAAAAGAAAGCTCTATTTGTGGGAAAAAAAGGACGCCAATTTTGTTTTAGAGCCACGTCGCACGACCGCGCAATTGTCAGTTAAATCAACGCAGTGCCGAATCGCAAAAAGGGGCCTGGTCCTTTGGCTGCCAATTGGTCCGGGGCTGAAGTGGTTAATGTAGAAAAATTTTAAATAATGCATTTGGGTGGCAAAAATATGAATGCAATCTACTCACTAGGGGGTGAACCTCTGGGGGAATCTAGGATGGAAAAGGACCTGGGGGTCCTAGTAGATGATAGGCTCAGCAATGGCATGCAATGCCAAGCTGCTGCTAACAAAGCAAACAGAATATTGGCATGCATTAAAAAGGGGATTGACTCCAGGGATAAAGCGATAAGTCTCCAACTCTACAAGACTTTGGTCCAGCTGGTGTCTTCAGGGTGATCCCCCAGTTCTGTTGACTTTATATTCAGATAGTAGTGGGTGACATTCTTCTGCTCCTCTCAGGAGTTGTTCTCCATCTCTCTCCCCTATGGACACATTCTCAGCTTTCTGTCAGGCCTAAGTCTGTGGCTCCTCCTTGGATCTTCCCAGCTCTCTGGTCCTAGGCTCTGATGGTGCAGACTCCTATCCCTTTTTATATTACACAGGACCAGTGGGTTAGAACTAGAAAAACCCACCAAAAGAAACCAAGGGACCAGGAAGGCATTAACTCTCACCCTCCTGCCCGGGACAGCACCTAACTCGTTATTAGCACACATGCTTACATGTATGCTGCATCATCTCTGTCCATGCTGCAAAGAAATCTAATACAGTTTCTACCTGTTAAAAATTACATTGTTTGGACAAAGATAGTCCAAACAAACTATTACTTCACTAACAGTTGCAGCTGCTGGGAGTGCTGTGTAAACAGTATGTAGTCTCAGTTACTGTACATACAGTAGCGGGACAAGACCTTCCTCTCCCGTTTCTGAAACAAAATCAATTTGGGCTGAATACAAGACTTCCTCTAAGGTTGAGGCAGGGAGGTGGTCAGGACATCAGCCTTGTTCTGCTGCTGGAACACAAAGGTTTGAAGGAACTATTTAAAGTTAAATGAAACCTGGAGATCAGCTTTGACATTTTGTTACACCTCTGATGCTACTTATGGGGTATGTACAAGCTTAAAAGTGTCTCCTGGGGAGCCACATTGTGAAAGAAGGCCTATCAGTTTAGTTTGGAAGCATTTATTCCATAGTCTGTTGTTCCCCTTGTCAGCAAAGAGATATATGCCAACACTGCAGGAAAAAGTAGGCTTGTGGCACGTTTATGCGTTTGATGCTTGAAATTTTCAGAAATGAGAACTGCCTGTGTTTTCCATAGTGACGCATCACGCTCCTCTGCTTTAAAGGCATACTATTAAATTATAGCAGTTATTTAGTTGCTATAGTGTCCCTGTCCCTTATTCCTCCTCATTTACCCCTCATTTTGGTCTGATCTGTATAGTTGCATATAAAATACACTGTTTATCTTTCAAAAAGTGTTTCACTGTGCTAAACCTTTCATTCAGTTTCTAAATTTCTGCATTGGTAAATTTCAAAAGACAATATACAGGAATAGTAGTGGTTAAAAATAAAATCACTGGGTTTAACTAATCATTTTTTTTTTTGTATAATTCTCTTTTAAGGGGGCGTGGTAGGAGGTGTGTCCTATGTCTTAATGCTTTTGCTAATAGGTGTCCCTCGTTCCTATCGCAAAAAAATTGGGAGGTATGGCAAAAGCGCATATTAATTATCAACTACAGGTACTTATGTTATGTGTTATCGTTGCTATGTCCCACCTTAGAAGGCAAAAATAAGGCAGACATAGAGTTTATTTACATAACCCTGACTTTATATTATCTTGTGCATAGGTCAATGTGGTGACAGTGGATGGCATCACTTCTCTGTATAACACATGTAATAGTGGGAACGTTGCTTGTGCCAGTATGTTATTGGATTATAGTGCTAAACTAAAGCCGGAGACTCTTCCTCTGCATTAAGCAGTCATAAGAGGTAACATATGTAATAATCACATATGGTTAAAAGCTAGACAATATCTGTTTTACTTTACAAATGGAAAACAATGGGCTGCTAATTAAAAAAAAAAAAATGATTTCAAATAAGATACATAAGCCAGGGTTGACCTGTAGATATCCAATCTCTAGTTGAATGCTAAAGACCAACAGTTGTGGTCCACATAGTCTTGCCATTGGCACTGTAGGACTACCAAGTAAAAGCACTCATACAAATCCTGCTACCCACAGGATTTATAGAATGGTGTTTACCTTTACATGGCCTAATTTACACAAATAGTAAGACATATTTGATCTCTGGGACAAGGAGGCCATGTAGGGGTTAAGACATCCAATAATGAATGATTCAGAGAGTTCTAAATGCTTGTACAGAGATTTTATGACCTTTACTATGCTATATCCATTTTACGTTCTGCATCCCTTATTTAGCTGATTGGGGACAAAAATACAGTGGGTCTAAAATGATGGGTAGATTTGTTACCACTTATTGTTTTCAGTGATTGTTCTGCCCATAGATGGACATACTTCTCCCAAGACTGATAGCAATTTGGATATTTGCTTTATACCTGTCTTAGGGGAAAAAAAAAGAAAAGCACTTACACACAGAGCATTGCTTCTATCCAACTAGGTGGTAATTTGACCCTTACCGGTATACGAGGATGGATTAAGCTCTGCTTTCTTATAGATTTTACAGTTTGCTAGAAAATCCTCTGTGGGATAATGAGCACCTGTGATAAGCTGGAGCCCCTAAGCTCGAGGGAGATCACAGGTGTTCTAATTATCACAAGTAATGCTAAATGTCTGCCTATGGCGACCCTAAGATCCATCTTCCTCCTGCTATTAAGCTTCGTAGTTCGTACATACGATGAGATTATCAGACGAATGATTGTCTGTTTTATTTTTTGCATCCTAGACTCCATATCGAAAATGAAGAGGGTACTAAAGTTTTTAAAATTCTAGTACGACAGAATACAGCTTTGGAAGTGATGTAATGTTTTTTATTGTTATGTAATGTATTCTTTCATTTCCAAGCATGCGTGGTTTTGGTCTTCCAATTTTTCTTTCCGGACGAACACTGTACTCAATAAACACAAAATGTTCGTTTTATTCTGCACATTTTTTTTTCGGATTTGTCCCTTTATATCCTGTTTATTTATTTGGTGATTCATTTTAAATTTGTTTAGGGGTTGAGTGGCACATTTGGTTATTTATATCATCCATTGGTTAGTTTATGGAAGTTTGTATCCTGATTGTTCACTTGTTCATTTGATTAATTAATTCACCTAGGTTGCGCAATTGAATTTTTCTCTCACTTACATGCAAACCCTATATTCAGGTTTTTTAGTTGCAGCACCTGGTTGTGTTTTTTCACCTTTGTGGGGTGTTTTTTTGAATTTGAGTTGATATCACTCATACACTCTTGCACATTGTGTTAATTAGCAATAATTTTTTTAGGTTACACGCACCTTTTAATCATTTAATCAATTATCACAGTTTAGCATGAACGGCCGTGATCGGCTCTCAAAAGCTGTGTACTAACGAAAAGATTATCGTACAATCGCTTCAAAAGTGGTATTTTTCATCTGATTTTCTGATCTTGAGTACTAGGCTTTAGAGAGATTGTTGTGAAATGGGCATGTTAGCAGCAGTTCATGACAGACTGAAATGTCTTGCAAATGGGAGTGACAACTCTAGATGCATTTAAAAGAGAAGTTTGGGAATTTTGCAGCATCGGCCCCCGGTGGTTCGAAGACGGAGAAATCAAACTCTGCTGATCACTTAGTTCTCAGTGCTCCATGAGCTGAGAACTGTAAGTCACGGCTCTCTGCTTTGCCTCCTCCCCCCCGTGCCCACTGGAGCGCTAGGCTGTGGAGGGGGCAGGAACAGCTGGCTCAGGCTCTCAGCGGCTCGCTGAGCAACTGAGCCAGGTGCCGGTCCAAGCTCCTGGGTGGATCCCGACCATATGGTAGCGATCTTTCCTCAGCCTGGAACGGCTCTGTGACATTAGCCGACAGTGGGCCTCAGTCCACTTTCAGCTGAAAATGGGTCACAGAAGGGCAGAACAAAGTTTTGGCTGTACTTCTCCTTTAAGGATTGGTAGGAACTTGTAGAAGGAGATATGATCTTGCTTGATAAAATCATGTTCATGACATACTGGTTAATGTTATCAGCTTTATTAGGAATAAGGGGTTAATTCACTTATGTTTACCGCATGCGATAACGTGGTCATGTGACTCATTTGCATAATGATAGCATGTGGAAAATAAAGTCCAGTTCACAAAAAAATTACGATTATGCGGTATTTACCGCAAAATTAAAAATGTGCGGGTAAATATCGTTTAAAAACCATGCAGTAAGCTCTTAAGTCCAATTCACAGAACGAACAGAGATTAATAAAACATGCAATATTTATCACCAGGGTTTTGCTGGTGGTATCACAAGCGTTATTTGTCAAAAAAACAGTGTGGGGTCCCCCCCAATAGCTGGTTGCTAAGGAATGGGACGGGAAGCCGGCCACTCAATGCATACCAGGCCCCTTTTGGGTCTGATATGGATTTTAAGGAGAACCCCATGCCAATTTTTTTTTAAAAAGCGGCATGGCATAGGGCCCCCCCAAAATTCAATACGAATTCGAGCGAGCGCCCTCCTGAACCATACCAGGCCACTTGCCCTCAACATGGGGGTGTGGGTGCTTTGGGGCAGGGGGACAAGGGCCTCATCCCCACAACCCTGGCCGATGGTTGCGGTGGTTGTGGGGGTCTGTGGGTAGGGGGCTTATTGGAATCTGGAAGCCCCTTTAACAAGGGGCCCTCAAGATCCCCCCCCATAGGCTAGTAGATTATTGTTCTGATTCTGTCAGAATATACACTGCTTTCATACACTTATTACAATCCAAAGGCATAAACTGATATTACGTAACATATTACAGAGCCAATAAGATACACATATTTAACATAATTGTTTCATATGCCGCGTACACACGATCGTACATTCTGAGAACAAAATCCCATGGTTTTTTTTCGACGGATGTTGGCTCAAACTTGTCTTGCATACACGCGGTCGCACAAAGTTGGTCGGAAATTCCGAACGTCAAGAACGTGGTGACGTACAACACTGCTCTTCTGCTTGATTCTGAGCATGCATGCCACTTTGTGCGTCAGAATTGTCTACACACGATCGTAATTTATGAGAACGGATTTTGTTGTCGGAAAATTTGAGAACCAGATCTCAAATTTTGTGTGTCGGAAATTCCGATGGAAACCGTCCGATGGAGCCTACACACGGTCGGAATTTCTTTGTGTACGCGGCATAAGTTCAAAACAACTGTTTTTGCCTTCCAGCTGGCCAGTCATAACAACTGTGATGATTTATTTTTTAGATGTGACCAGATTATGCAGATGTTCTAATAAAACAAAATAACATATGCCCAGATAATGACCTTACAAGAACATAAAGTGAAGGTAATTAATGAAGGCCATACATAGGTCGAATTCCGAACAAATTTTCTTTAGAAAATTAGAAATTTTGTGCGTTTTGTGATCCGATGATGCCACCATTGATTTAGAAATTTTACCAACCAAGCCTTCAATTTCACCTCATGTTGCTACAGAAAAAAAATATTTTTCTTTCCGTGAACTTTCTTTTCTTTATTTTTTGATCATATTTCTCACACGATTCTCCCATCATTGAATAGGAAATTGTCACTCAAATTTGATGGCTGCATGAAAATCAGCCAACTAATGGTGCGAAATTTTGAATGAAAATTTTTAGATAAGATTTTCAAAAGAAAACTATTTCGAAATTCGATCCATGTATGGCCGGCCTTAAAATATTATTTGAACAAAACAACAGATGTCCACGAAAAGATTAAAGCGGTTCTGCACTGCTTTTTTTTTTTGGGCAATATGCCAAGGCCATATAGCTAATTTGGGGGACTTACCTGTTCCATCTTCCATCTCGATCGCAGCCGGTTTTCCTCCGATAAAATTCTTTATCTTCTTCTTTTCTGCTGGGGGCCATCTTGCCTGTGGGCATGTGAAACCCCACAGGCACTTTAGATGGCCCAGCATGCACCGCCGTTACTGCGCCGAGCTCGCGCGTGCGCAGTAACGGCAAAGTGCAGCTCACGTTCTCCGAAATCTTGCGAGATGTCGGCACATCTGCCGACATCTCGCGAGATTTCGGCACATCTGCCGACATCTCGCGAGATTTCGGGCACATCTGCCGACATCTCGCGAGAATTCGGACACATCTTCCGAAATCTCGCGAGATTTCGGAAGATGTGGCCGAAATCTCGCGAGATTTCGGAAGATTCCCGCACAGACTCCTGGGATCAATGACACCAGATCCCAGGAGACAGTGCGGCGTGACGAGGATCCCCGCACAGACCCCGCCCACCCCCGAAGAGACAGAAGACAGGAAGTCATCGATTACAAGGTAAGTGAAAAAAAAAAAAAAAAAAACACATTTCATTTAGTACTCTTTGCCTGATTTGGAAGGCAAAGAGATTTACTAAATGAAATGTGTGCCAAACCGCTTTAAATAAGGATGTGACAGTCTTTAAGTTAGAAAATGAAGGCTTTAGCAAAATGTCCATTATTGTTTAAGCAGAAAAGTCACCCTTTAATTGAGGGCAAAAGCTTTGCAAATGTCTATAAGTTTCCAACTTAAAATTCACATCATAGTATGGCTAAAAGCATGTATACCAAATATATAAAGAAGAGGGAGGGAGACCTCACATAAAAAAACTTAAAAGAAATACACTGACATAGCAAACCACATCAATAACTTCTTCCAATATGGCTGCCGCGTAGTAGTAGCAGATATGATGTCACCTGGAAGCCTCTCCCATCATCAACATTCAACATCCTCAGAAGCAGGTAAAATTGCCTTGTGGGATTTGTATTTTGTTATGTTATACATATTTTTCTCCCTATTGAGGATTTAAGGCAGCGTTGTTTACTATTTATTGGGGTTTCCTATCACATTTTAAGGTGTCTCCACCAGTGATGTAAGTAACTGAGTTAAAATAAACTGAGTTACCTAACGCAGTTACTTTAGAGGGTAATGAGTAATCTAACTGATTACTTTTCCCCTCATGGTAACTCAGTTCCCATTACTTTGGCTTAGTTACCCCAATTACATCTACCGCCACTAGATGGCAGTAGTGTAATTCCGGTGTCCTGCTAAAAAAGTTCCCCCGCCGGATAAGGACCCCCTGTACTGCGCAGGCGCAGGGCTTGTGCAGTACGAAGGACTACGGAGCTTCCGAAAATTGACGAACCTAAACAGCTCTGAGTGAACTCTACACCGCGCAGGTGCAGTTAACA
The DNA here is from genome assembly GCA_028564925.1 of Lithobates sylvaticus. NCBI lineage: Eukaryota > Metazoa > Chordata > Amphibia > Anura > Ranidae > Lithobates > Lithobates sylvaticus. The sequence goes on along the minus strand of CM053027.1, from coordinate 91,266,168 downwards.
TGTAATTGTACGAGGCGATGCCGCACGCTCCCGATGCTCGTGCTACTCTGCAAGGGGCGTCTATCTTGTAAGTAAGGGGCGGATCTAGTATTACTGTAACCAAGGGGCGCATTTATTATTATTGTTATATATGGAGCTCTGCCCATTAATTTAACATTCGCCCTCTTCTGTAGCCATCCGCCCCTTACACGATATAATAATAATAGACCCGCCACTTGGTTACACGCTATAACAGATCTGCCCCTTGGTTAGAGTAATAATAGAGCAGCCCCTTGGTTACACGATATATAACAATAATAATAAATGCGCCCCTGGTTACAGTAATACTAGACCCGCCCCTTAGTTACACGTATAGAATATTTTAAAAAAAAGTCAGTTACTTTGCTGCGTAACTAATTACTTTTCCAATGTAGTAACTGAGTTACTAACGCAATTACTATTTGGGAGAAGTAATTTGTAACTTAACTAATTACTTTTTTAAAGTAAGATGACCACACTTTGCAACAGCATCAACTAACAGGACATAGCCATAGGCGATTTTTTGGATTTTAAAGCTTGTTTCCTTATCTTGAAAAAGACAGGCAAATAAAAAGGTGAGTATGTTTCCAATTTTGACTGGAGGAGCGCTGGCGTGGAGTTTCCCCTTTATGAAAGCTACATGGAAGAAGAGTTCTAATGATTGCTGACAACAAAGCACAATACAGTAAAATCTTGAATTGCGAGCATAATTCGTTCTGAAAACATGTTTGTAATCCAAAGCACTCGTAAATCAAAGCGAATTTCCCCATTAGGAATAATGGAAATTCAGATGATTCGTTCCACATCCATTTACTGTATTCATAAGTCCTTCAGTTTATAGTCCATATAAAAAGATTATAGCAATGTGATAGGATATGTAACCATAATATGTCCATTCACAAATGGCAGCCTCCGCAAGGGGATTAGAAGAAAAATCTAGCAGGAGCTACCAGCGGCGTTGCAAGGGGGGTGCGGGGGGTGCGGGCCGCACCCGGGTGTCACCCGACAGAGGGGTGACACCCGGCACGGCACTGGATTGAGAGAGGCACCGCGGCTCTCTCCTCCTCCTCCGTCCACTGAGCACTATCTCTGCTCAGCGATGTTCAGTGAGGAGGAGAAATAATTGTGAGCTGTGAGGCAGACAGGCAGTTCGGGTTCCCATAGCCCAGTGCACGGCGCCCGCATGTCCTCAGGGAAGCGGCACTGCAATCCCCTATTATTGTGACAGGCAGGCAGAGATGCCGGCTGCCTATCACAATTACACTCCTCGGAGCCAAGGCTCCTCCTCCACACTGACGGGACACAACAGGAGGAAGAGCTTAGGAGGAGGGACAATGGACATCCATGTGGACAGAGCCACGCTGATCTGAGGTCTGTGAATGTAGGGGGGAGAGATGTATGCAATGTCAGTATGGGCAGATATACATGGGGGGTGTACATTATGGGGATTACACAGGGGGTACATTATGGGGATTACACAGGGGGTACATTATGGGGATTACACAGGGGGCTACATTATGGGGGATTATACAGGGGGCTACATTATGGGGGATTATACAGGGGGCTACATTATGGGGGATTATACAGGGGCTACATTATGGGGGATTATACAGGGGGTACATTATGGGGGATTATACAGGGGCTACATTATGGGGGATTACACAGGGGCTACATTATGGGGGATTACACAGGGGCTACATTATGGGGATTACACAGGGGGTACATTATGGGGATTACACAGGGGCTACATTATGGGGGATTACACAGGGGGTACATTATGGGGGATTACACAGGGGCTACATTAGGGGGTATGGAGATTACACGGGGGTACATTAGGGGGATTACACAGGGGGTACATTAGGGGGATTACACAGGGGGTACATTATGGGGATTACACAGTGACAGGGGGTACATTATGGGGATTACACAGGGGGTACATTAGGGGGATTACACAGGGGGTGGTTACATTAGGGGGATTACACGGGGGTACCTTGGGGGATTACACGGGGGGTGGTTACATTAGAGGGATTACACAGGGGTGGTTACATTAGGGGGATTACACGGGGGGTGGTTACCTTAGGGGAATTACACGGGGGTACCTTAGGGGGATAACACGGGGGTACTACACAGGGGGGGTTACATCAGGGGGATTAAACTGGAAGGGGATTACACTGTTACATTCGGGGGTATTTAGACTTGGGGCTCAGTCTAATATGCTTAATAATATTTTTTGTCCCAGTCCAGGCCTGGGTGACACCATTAAGAAGGAAGTGATATCCGTCTGTGATGATGTCACCCCCATCCGTGACAGTGCATGGATTGGCGCACTGGCATAAACCACGACATTTACAGGGGCTGGTTTGGAGTGCGCACCATGATGCTGCCGTCCCAAAACTAGCCTACCCAGCACCCTGCAGAGCACCGTGGTAGGCTAGGCAGAAGAGAGCCTGATGCACTAGCCTGCCCAGTGTCCACTGCTCTGTCCTGCTCCTGCTGTCACTCCGCAGTGGCAGGACAGAGCACTATGGCAGGCTCGGGGGGAGAGCTGTGCTGATGCGCTAGCCTGCTCAGTGCCCCGGATTGCTCAGTGACGGGGGGGGGGGGGGGTGACACCATATTTTACCGCACCAGGTGACACCAACCCTAGTGACGCCACTGGGAGCTACAGTGTATAAAAGAGAAGAGAGACGCCTCTAAGTGTAGCAATAGGGTTACATTTAAAGTGGTTGTAAACCCTTACAAACCACTTTGACCTACAGGTAAGCCTAGATTAAGGCTTACCTGTAGGTCCAAAAAAATCTTCTAAACCAACATGGTTTAGGAGATATTTAGAAAAAAACAGGCGCACTGCGCATGCCAAGATCGCGGCGATATGCCGCTTTCGTGTGCATGCGCGGGAGTGACGTCATCGCCGCTCCAGCAAATGACAGCGCTGGAGCAGCGAGACCCGGAAGTCACTCCGGGCTTGATGGCGGCGCAGAAGGTCATGGATGAGGGTCGCTTCGGGGGCTTCGTTCTCAGGTAAGTTATTCATAATGAGCTAGTATGCTATGCATACTAGCTCATTATGCCTTTGCCTTGCAGGTTCCGTTTTTTTTTTTTTTTTTTTTTGGAGGAGGCTTTACTTCCTCTTTAATCAAGGTACAACATTTAGTAACTTTAGTTACTCGCAATTCAAGGTTTTACTGTACAAACAAAGACCTGGAGGCTGTAGGCTATGTTCCTTGATATAAATGTTATAATGTACCCCATCATTTTGTCTTTTTTCAGAGACTACAGGGACAAGTACAAAATTAAACATCATGGTGAAATTGCACTTCTCACGACACTAAAGAAATATGGAGCTGTCATTGATGAACTACTAATTAAAATGCTAGTTGTGTTGGTGTCTCCGGCTCCAGTAACATAGCAGTAAATCACTGACTTGCTACAGACATGCTTCAAGTCAAGTATGGGCAGACGGTTAGCTTTTTGAAAAGGAGATCCGCTCCTTATTTGTACATACCTGGTTTCTCTTGTCATCAATTTTAGTAGCGTGGCTTAAGGCTAAATGCCCGTGGGTAATTTGGTCCTTCAGTGTCACATCCCAGCATTTTTGAGAGTTTCTGTTTCAGGGCATACTGTACATCCCCGAATGCATGCAGCCCTAAATGTGAGTACCACTCGGTACAGCGTCTAGCCATGCGTATTTCAGCCTGTCATAGATTTTAAATACCCCCCAGCACAACAATAGACCCCCTAGCAACAACAGATTTCCCAAAAGCCAGCATCAATAGACCCTCCAGCAGCCAACAATAATAGGCCCCTCCCTCAACAGTAAATCTCTCCCAGCAACAACTGACCCCCTCAGCAGCATAAGACCCATCCCTGGCAACACTAGATTCCCCCACCAGTAACAATAGCCTTCCCTAGCAACAATAGACCACCCCTCCCCACAAAAATAGATCCCCTCCAGCTACAATAGATCCCCCAGCAGCCAGCATCAGTAGACACTTCAGCACACCCAAGCACTCCGTGCCAATACATACATTCAGTACTAGAGGCGTTGGAACTGCGTTCCCCCACATTCCTGTTAAAAAAAAGCCCTGCTCTGCTCTCATCCAAATTGGCCGCGCAGGTCACAAGGGTGTCCACAGGAAAACACAGAGGAATCAAGTTCCTCAAGACTTCCTTCCCTTTCTGTATTGAGAATAGATTGTATTATAATAGAGACGGTTCATTATATTCTATGGTTGCTGCAAGTACTACTGCTAGTGGCAGGCTGTAAACATTTCCTGACCTCTGCAGGTTGCGGAACTGAGACCTCTCTTCACCTTGTGAGTTCTGCAAGTACTGTATGATTAAGGTTTTGATGAGAATTCGGATGTTCTACCATAAACTGCACCTATCTGCTAAAGGAAAAGAGAAACATGTAGCTTACCACTGGTGACCTCCTTGTGAAACTGCTAATTGTATGATGGTTCTTCATTACTTTATACAGGGGGTCCCCGAGTTACAAACTCGTTAGGGACTGGCCGCCTGTACGGAAGTCGGAAATGTTCGTAAGTCGGCCGCGCATGCGCAGACCGACAAATACGGAGATTTCCGGACATTTCCGATGTTCCGTCTAATGCCGTTTTGCGCATGCGCGGCAAATTACGGACATTTCCGGCATTTTCCGACGCTCCGTATGGCCGCGCATGCGCAGAACGGCCGAAAGACGGCGAAAACCACCAAAAAATGGCGGAGGGTCCCCGCAGCACCCCGTTCGTAAGTAGGGGTTGTTCGTAGGTCGGGTGTTCATAAGTCGGGAACCCCCTGTAGGTCACTGGGGCTGATTTCCTAAAAGGAAAACAGGATGATTACGTAGCAAAGGGAATGTTCACAGAAGCAACCAATCACATACAGTACAAGCAAAATCCTGTTTAATTATTCTTACACAAGATTAGGTATTCAAAGTGAACACATCTTCACTTTTTGAGTAGGAAGGTTGTTTACACCGCAATCCCTGTGTTCACTGTGCGGTTCTGCATGCGCATTCACAGTACTTTTTTTGGCTTCATTTTTTTTTCCTTCACAGCCACAATTTTTATACAGTATGCAAACATCTTTTTTACTTTGTGTTTATGCAAGCTCGTGTGCTTCTTTACTTTTTTAAGCATACTGCAAGGCAAAGCAATATTGTGAAATAGATTTATTGAAATAGTCATTTTTTACTGTATGTGTGTTTGCAATGCATTTAAAAATATACCAGACTGCATCTGGTGATTGCAATAAATTACAGAGCTCACTTTTGGAACATATCTACATTTATGTATACTTAATATGATAGCAGAAATATTGACGATCAGGCTTGGAAACAGGGGCGTAACTAGAAATCACAGGGCTCCATAGCAAAATGTTGTATGCCCCCCCCCCCCCCCCCCACCACCACCACAAAAAAAAATGAACTAATGCCATTGAACAACAGATTACCACACTCATGTGGCACAGTACCCAGGCAACAGCTTAATGTCGAACAACAAAGCTTGCAGTATACTGTATGCAGCCCCTGAAGGACACACATGCATACCCCCATCAGTAAAGCCCCCCCCCCCCCCCAGCAGTACAGACACCCCTCTAAGTACAGACACCCCACAGCATTACAGACCCCACCTCAGTGCAGACACCCCCCTCAGTGCAGGACCCCCCTAGCAGTACAGACCACCCCCCTCAGTACAGACACCCTCCCAGTGCAGACCCCCCCCAACATTACAGACCCCCCTCAGTGCAGGACCCCCCAGCAGTGCAGACCCCCCTCAGTAGTACAGAACCCCCCCCAGTAGTACAGACACCACCTTAGTGCAGACACCCCCCTAGTGCAGACACCCCCCTAGTGCAGACACCCCCCCAGTATTACAGACCCCCCTCAGTGCAGACCCCCCCAGCAGTACAGACACCCCCCCTCAGTACAGACCCCCCACCCAAGTGCAGACCCCCCCATCAGTACAGACACCCCCCCCCCTCAGTACAGACCCCCCACCCAAGTGCAGACCCCCCCCATCAGTACAGACACCCCCACCTCAGTACAGACCCCCCACCCAAGTGCAGACACCCCCACCTCAGTGCAGACCCCCCATTAGTACAGACACCCCCGACCTCAGTGCAGACCCCCATCAGTACAGACACCCCCAACCTCAGTGCAGACCCCCATCAGTACAGACACCTGCCATTACAGACCCCACATCCAAGTGCAGACCTCCCGTCAGTACAGACACCCCCCACTTCAGTGCAGACCCCCTTAGTGCAGACACCCCCCATTACAGACCCCCATCCAAGTGCAGACCCCCCATCAGTACAGACACCCCCCACCTCAGTGCAGCCCCCCTTAGTACAGACGCCCCCCACCTCAGTGCAGACCCCCCATTTCAGACCCCCCATCAGTACAGACCCCCCCCCCCCACCTCAGTGCAGACCCCCCTCAGTACAGACACCTCCCCATTACAGACCCCCCCCTTAGTGCAGACCCCCCATTACAGACCCCCCATCAGTACAGACACCCCCCCACCTCAGTGCAGACCCCCCTCAGTACAGACACCCCCCCATTACAGACCCCCCCCTCAGTGCAGACCCCCCCCATTACAGACCCCCCATCAGTACAGACACCCCCACCTCAGTGCAGACCCCCATCAGTAGACACCCCCCCCCCCAGCAATGCAGACACCCCCTTAGTACAGGCCTCCCACCCAAGCGCAGACCCCCTTAGTACAGACACCCCCCACCTCAGTGCAGACCCCCATCAGTAGACACCCCCCAGCAATGCAGACACCCCCTTAGTACAGACCCCCCACCCAAGTGCAGACCCCCTTAGTACAGACACCTCCCACCTCAGTGCAGACCCCCATCAGTAGACACCCCCCAGCAATGCAGACACCCCCTTAGTACAGACACCCCCACCCATTACAGACGCCCCTCAGTGCAGACCCCCCCCGCACTACAGACCCCCCCGGGTAGTGCAAACCGCCCCCCCCCCGGAGTAGTGCAGACACCCCAGCAGAAAATATGCCCCCCCTTTACATACCTCAGAACAGCGGCTGTCAGTCTTCACATACACACAGCGGCGTGTGTCCCTCGAGGCTCGAGCGCAGGTTCCTCCTCCTCTGTGGATGTAAACAGAGAGGAGGGGAGGCGGCTTCGGTCCGTGCCGCTGTGTCCCTCAGCCTGCGCTCCAGTCCAGCATAGAAGGCACAGTGAGCAGCGTTAGTGGTGCGGCTGCCGCTACCCACGGGTGTCACCCCCGCTAGCGGGTGTCACCCGGCGCAGCCCGCACCCGCCTAGCAATGCCGCTCACTGGGCCCTAGATGGGCTGCAGGCCCCATAGCGACCGCGTGTGTCGCTATGGCGGTAGTTCCGCCACTGCTTGGTACTAATTTGTGTTTGTTTTTTCCTTTCCCATTAAGGCTTAATGTACAGGGGACATTAGAAAACCTCTCCTGAACGATTTAACTCCATAGAGAGTAACCAATGTTTTAAAAACTTCCATTTTGCCGCGTTTACATGCCGCGTTTGCGTTAAGAAAAGTTTTTTTTTTTTAAATAGTCAAAATTAAAAATCCCTGTGAACTAAACACGAGTTACCGCATTTACACTCGTTTACAAGCTGTTACAGGCATTTGGCATTTCAAAGGGGAAATGAGAAAAAGAAAAATTTGGGACTTTAAATGAGGCCTTTGAAATATAATCAGAGGTACCTCCATCCCGGTTTTTGCGCAGCAAATGAGAAAAGGGGGTTTTGGGACTTTAGATGAAGCATGCAGCTGGAGAGCAAGGAGGCACTGAAGGTTATCAAAAATAAATTTTATTCCATGAATACAACATACAATACAACACATCATTGGCACAGAAATATATTGTGACCTGCAGGCCATCTGGGATTGAATTGCATAGTCTATAATATACAATAAAAATGCGTAGACATAAGATATAATTATATATAACATCCCATACATTAGTGGTAAAATAATCACTGACTGTAAACATAGGGTAGTAGCATTGTTAGCTCACACAACCGGGTATGTAACCATGATTGTAGCATCTATAGCTCGACGCGTTTCGTGACTGGTTGTCACTCATCAGGAGCAGATGCGGTAGGGATGTCTAGGGAATTAAGAAGTGAACAGTGAGTAAACTGAACACACCAACAGACGGGGAGGGGGAATGAATAGATAGACATTCACCCATACTTACAGGTAAACAATACACATGGAGTGTGGTGGTGGATGCCAAGGCGAGGCTGCGGATCCACCCCCCGGAGTAGTGCAGACACCCCAGCAGAAAATACGCCCCCCCTTTACATACCTCAGAACAGCGGCTGTCAGTCTTCACATACACACAGCGGCGTGTGTCCCTCGAGGCTCGAGCGCAGGTTCCTCCTCCTCTGTGGATGTAAACAGAGAGGAGGGGAGGCGGCTCCGGTCCGTGCCGCTGTGTCCCTCAGCCTGCGCTCCAGTCCAGCATAGAAGGCACAGTGAGCAGCGTTAGTGGTGCGGCTGCCGCTACCCATGGGTGTCACCCCCGCTAGCGGGTGTCACCCGGCGCGGCCCGCACCCGCCTAGCAATGCCGCTCACTGGGCCCTAGATGGGCTGCAGGCCCCATAGCGACCGCGTGTGTCGCTATGGCGGTAGTTCCGCCACTGCTTGGTACTAATTTGTGTTTGTTTTTTCCTTTCCCATTAAGGCTTAATGTACAGGGGACATTAGAAAACCTCTCCTGAACGATTTAACTCCATAGAGAGTAACCGATGTTTTAAAAACTTCCATTTTGCCGCGTTTACATGCCGCGTTTGCGTTAAGAAAAGTTTTTTTTTTTTAAATAGTCAAAATTAAAAATCCCTGTGAACTAAACACGAGTTACCGCATTTACACTCGTTTACAAGCTGTTACAGGCATTTGGCATTTCAAAGGGGAAATGAGAAAAAGAAAAATTTGGGACTTTAAATGAGGCCTTTGAAATATAATCAGAGGTACCTCCATCCCGGTTTTTGCGCAGCAAATGAGAAAAGGGGGTTTTGGGACTTTAGATGAAGCATGCAGCTGGAGAGCAAGGAGGCACTGAAGGTTATCAAAAATTAATTTTATTCCATGAATACAACATACAATACAACACAACACATCATTGGCACAGAAATATATTGTGACCTGCAGGCCATCTGGGATTGAATTGCATAGTCTATAATATACAATAAAAATGCGTAGACATAAGATATAATTATATATAACATCCCATACATTAGTGGTAAAATAATCACTGACTGTAAACATAGGGTAGCAGCATTGTTAGCTCACACAACCGGGTATGTAACCATGATTGTAGCATCTATAGCTCGACGCGTTTCGTGACTGGTTGTCACTCAGGAGCAGATGCGGTAGGGATGTCTAGGGAATTAAGAAGTGAACAGTGAGTAAACTGAACACACCAACAGACGGGGAGGGGGAATGAATAGATAGACATTCACCCATACTTACAGGTAAACAATACACATGGAGTGTGGTGGTGGATGCCAAGGCGAGGCTGCGGATATTTGTCTCCCACGGGAGCAGAGGTGGCAATAACAATGGCAAGGCGACAGGAAGACCTGACGGGTAAGGTGTGACTGGGGGGGGGGGGTGGGTCCCACCAAAATCCATGTAAGTGCATGGTTTGTGAATGAGCACATCTGTAAATAAATGTGAGAAAAACATATAAATATAAGCAGGGTGTGAGGGTGTAATTATATTACTAATAAAGCAGTAACCAAGTCTGGTGTAGGGGAGTGGTGGGAAATGTGTAAGATAAACGTGAGTGAGGAATAGGATGTGGGAAAACGAAAAAAGCGCATAGTGAAAGAAAACAATGATGTTGGTGTGTCTGGGATTTGAATGGAATGAGTGAGGGGATGATGCAAAGCTACAAATAGCAAAAAGGGTACAAATGAATGAATGAGAAAAGAAGAGGGACCGGGGATGGAGGGGGAAAAAAATAAAAAAATTACCTCTTGAGTGGTGTGCCTGTGTGTGAGGTGGCCGTGCGTGCTGACCCAGGGAACACCGGCCCAGACAGAGAGTGCCCGTTCAAACAGTAGGGGTATATAAATACTCCACTGCAGCCATTGTTTGCCACCAATGCCACGCCGGCAGATATGGGAGAGAGGGGAGGCGTCACCCCGAGCGATAACCGCCCAGCGAATGGCGCCAAACACACTTACTCATCCATAACGCCGGATGTAAAGCCCAGTGAGCCGGCGCACTGACGTTGGATCAGCGTCATGTGTCCGGAGCTGGGGGCGTGGCGTAGACGCCGGCGGGTATGGGAGAGAGGGGAGGCGTCGACCCGAGCGATAACCGCCCAGCGAAGTGGCGCAAACCACACTCACTCATCCATAGCGCCAGAGGTCAAACCCAGCAAGCCGGCGCACTGATATGGGAGAGAGGGGAGGCGTCAGCCCGAGCGATAACCGCCCAGCGAAATGGCGCCAAACACACTCACTCATCAATAGCGCCAGATGTCAACCCAGTGAGCCGGCGCACCGACGTCAGATCAGCGTCATGCGTCCGAAACTGGGGGCGTGGCATCGACGCGCAGCGGAACGCCCACCCGACCCCTCCACTGAAAGAGTAGGGAGGGGAGAGGGGGACCCACGGTGCGCGTCGCAGCTCCCGGGAAATGACCAACCACAGTCGCACCAAGCAATCCAAACAACCCACACGCCAAGGAGCACTGTGCCATAAATGCATGAGTATATGCTGCATATCTATATATAACATGTAATTGACTGCCTATCCTATTTGTCTTAACCCATGAGTATGCAAGGGAAAAAGAGTAGGGGTGTCCAAAATTGCTGTCCATGCGTACATGCTTCCATCCCTGGTAGATATGAGAAAAAGAAAAATTTGGGACTTTAAATGAGGCCTTTGAAATATAATCAGAGGTACCTCCATCCCGGTTTTTGCGCAGCAAATGAGAAAAGGGGGTTTTGGGACTTTAGATGAAGCATGCAGCTGGAGAGCAAGGAGGCACTGAAGGTTATCAAAAATAAATTTTATTCCATGAATACAACATACAATACAACACATCATTGGCACAGAAATATATTGTGACCTGCAGGCCATCTGGGATTGAATTACATAGTCTATAATATACAATAAAAATGCGTAGACATAAGATATAATTATATATAACATCCCATACATTAGTGGTAAAATAATCACTGACTGTAAACATAGGGTAGCAGCATTGTTAGCTCACACAACCGGGTATGTAACCATGATTGTAGCATCTATAGCTCGACGCGTTTCGTGACTGGTTGTCACTCATCAGGAGCAGATGCGGTAGGGATGTCTAGGGAATTAAGAAGTGAACAGTGAGTAAACTGAACACACCAACAGATGGGGAGGGGGAATGAATAGATAGACATTCACCCATACTTACAGGTAAACAATACACATGGAGTGTGGTGGTGGATGCCAAGGCGAGGCTGCGGATATTTGTCTCCCACGGGAGCAGAGGTGGCAATAACAATGGCATTTCAAAAGCCTCGGAAAATCCGTCCTGAAAGCATTTTTTTGCTTTCCAAAAAATGCTTCTAAACTCAACTGTCTAGAAACTATAAACGACCCTGTGTACATGTACTGATAAGATAACATAGAGGAAGTTCAGGGGCAGCTGAAAAAATGCCCAACTGCTCCTAAACGTCCGTTTACCAGCAGCAGTGTACATGAAGCCTAAGGTTCCATGCACGTTGACTTAAAAATCGCTGCTTCTACAAGAGTTTTGTGTTTTGCCTGTAGAAGCAGCTCAATGTTATCCTGTGTGTCCATGCACATTAGGATGATTACAGGCATATTTTGAGCTCAACATTTAGGCTTAATGTACACAGGACATTTTAGAACCTTCCCTGAACAATTTAACTTGACAGATAATAAACAACGTTTAAAAACGTCAGTTTTGCAGCGCTTACATGCCGCGTTTACATGTCGCATTTAGCTGTGCTTGCATTTAGAAGCGTTTTTTTTTTTCTTTTCCAAATAGTCAAAAATCAAAAATGTCTTGTAAATAAAAAAGCGAGTTACCGGAGTCCTTTTATGTGGGATTCTTGCGTCTTCAGCTAGCTCTTTAAGATGGGCACAATGTGTCCGGGCAGGTAAGATGAACGCTAATCTCTCTCAATGTGAAACAAAGTGTCGCAAAGGTTCCCTTACAGGCTTGGTGGAATGAATAAGGCAACGGTGTCTGCATGCAGTGTCCTTTTGTGGAAAGAGAATGGGCAAGTGCCTGCTCACCAATCCCAGCGACCTTTTGTTTCCGAGAATGGCATGGAGACTCCGCAGCAGGCCCCTGCAAAGTCTGGCTCTAGGGTCAGTGCTCAACCCTGCGTTGCACCGCGCTACAGTCCAGCTGGATATGGAGTGGATGTGATGAGGGTGGCCTCCAGGCTGCCACGAACGCTCAGATGTTGCTGGCAACTGGTTCACCAATACTCTCTCACCATGACTCTTTCTCTTGCACAGGCCGCAACACAACTGCAGCACAATTTAGTGTCTGAGTCACTGCTTGCAGATCCAGGCCATGGTCCTCAAGAGAGCGTCTCCTCCTCCCTCTCTGCTATTTATCTGCCCTCCCAGCATTCTGTCTTCTCGACCAGCCAGCTGGAACTTGTAGTCCACAATAGCCGGGCTTCTATAAAACTTGATTCACCGGACTACATATCCCAAGATCCCTTGCTCTTGTCCAAGGTCTTCACCTGCTCTGCAGTCAGGAAACCACAACAGAGTCCGTGCTGGGCACTAGGGGGAAACAATCCCCCAACAACACAGCCGATAGCGATTATCGTATAAAATACAATGGTTCTGCGGGAGGGATTCACCCATTGTTGCAGGAAAGAAATTCACTCCGTGCACCTTAGATTTACCATCAATTATGTAGTGCATGGGCCTGCCTGACTGCATACATACTGCCTGAAAGTGTTTAGGTTTGACCTCATATTATATGATTTTGGTAAATCTAAAAAGGAAAATTGTACAAGAAATGTGCATAATGTATGGCCAGTCTAAGCCCCCGTACACACGATCGGAAATTCCGACCACAAAATCCGTCGGATTTTTTTTCCGACGGATTTTGTCCGAAACTGGTGTCGCATACACACGGTCGGACAAAGTTGTCAGAAAATCTGATCATTCCGAACGTGGTGACGTTCATTGTGTAAGACGGAACTACATAGAGGCTAGTAGCCAATAGCTTTGGTCTCTTAGTTTGATCTGAGCATGCGTGGCACTTTGTCCATCGGAATTCTCTACACACGATCGGAAAAAGTCTGATCGGATTTTGTTGTCGGAATATTTAAGAGCAGGATCTCAAATTTTTCCATCAGAAATTCAGATGGAAATAGTCCGATGGAGCCCACACATGGGCGGATTTTCCGACAACATGGTCCGATTGGACATTTTCCGTCGGAGTTTCCGACCGTGTGGGGCATAAGGGGCATAAGAGGAGAGACACAGGAGATGAGAATATCTTACATTTATAAACATTTTATTGTGTGTTGGGTTGAGTTTGAGGTGTAAAGCATAAAAGCAAACGCTATTGAGGATAATACTAGGGGCTGAGTACTAATGGGTGCTATATAATTTAAGCCTTGTCAGATGAACTGGTGTTTTAGTTCTTCTCTTGCTACAGGCAAAAGATGACCATGGGGGAATCCAACAATCAATGGGCATGTTCCTGTTTACTTAGTGACCACTGGGGTATTAACACTTCTTTATTTGTAATTTACTCTCTTATTGTGTAGCCTCTAAAGAGACAATTACTTTGCACCATTGAGCTAGTATATATTTAATCTTCTCTGTTCTCAACTACCATTGTTATTATAATTTTAGTGCTCCATCTTGTTAACAAGTTAATGAAGACATTGCACATTATATTTGGCACCATTCAAAATCATAATGTTTGTCACATAGAAAATGAAAAAAGTCACTTGCTTGGCCATACGTATCCACCAAACCTTAAGCAATGTCAAGTCACTTGCATGTATAAGGCCTCATGTGTCAGAAGAGGTGGAGTGCTTGTTGCCCATGGCAACCAAAATGTAATATTTTTTAGAACAAGTCTGAAAACGGAACATCATTATAAATAATTGACCAGGAAAGCCATTAAAAATTCAAGTTTTCTTTTATAACAATTATCTTCACATTGTCTTGCCCACTATTTACATTCAGAGGTAAGTTATCTGCTGGGCAGCCTAATAGCAAGAAAAAAAAGTAAATCATAGGTATTTGTAAGCTAAATTGTACTGCAGACAACCAGGGCCGGACTGGGAATAAAATTCAGCCCTGGAAAAAATTTCATACCAGCCCCACAGCATTATTATACCAGCGCAACAGCATAAAGTCATTATTTTCTGGTTCATGAAAGGGAAAACCAGACATTTTAAAGCACATTTGAAGACTATTATATACAGAAAAGACAGATCTGAAATCACATAGGGCTTTATTTATTTATATATATATATATATATATATATATATATACACATATATACACTGTGGGGGGTGGAGAGCACTGGGGTGGGGGCTGGAGAGCACTGTGGGGGGTGGAGAGCACTGTGGGGGGATCTGGAGACTGATGGGGAGAGCTGGAGAGCACTGGGGGCAGACAGAACAGGGGTGGGGAGCACGGGGGGCTGGACAGCACTGTGAGGTGTGGGGTGCACAGGGGGGCTAGAGAGCACTGTGGGGGTGGGGAGCACAGGGGGCTGGAGAGCAATGTGGGGGGTGGAGAGCACTGTGGTGGGAGCTAGAGACGGATGGGGAGAGCTGGAGAGCACTGGGGGCAGAAAGAACAGGGGTGGGGAGCACGGGGGGCTGGACAGCACTGTGGGGGGGGGCTGGAGTCGGAGAGCACCGGGGCAGAAAGAACAGGGGTGGGGAGCACTGGGGAGCATGGGGGGGGGCTGAAGAGCACTGTGGGGGGTGAAGAGCACTGTGGGGGGTGGAGAGCACTGGGGTGGGGGCTGGAGAATGATGGGGAGAGCTGGAGAGCACCGGCAGTAGAAAGAACAGGGGTGAGGGGGGGGCTGGAGAGCACTGTGGGAGGTGGAGAGCAATGGGGTGGGGGCTGGACAGCACTGTGGGGGGGGTGGGGAGCACTGGGGGGGGCTGGACAGCACTGTGGGGGTGGGAACTGGACAGCACTGTGGGGGCTGGAGAGCACTGTGGGGGGTGGAGAGCACTGGGGTGGGGGCTGGAGAGCACTGTGGGGGTGGGGAGCATGGGGGGGCTGGAGAGCACTGTGGGGGGTGGAGAGCACTGTGGTGGGAGCTGGAGACTGATGGGAGAGCTGGAGACTGATGGGGGCAGACAGAACAGGGGTGGGGAGCACGGGGGGCTGGACAGCACTGGGGGGGGGCTAGAGAGCACTGTGGGGGTGGGGGGGAGAACAGGGGGCTGGAGAGCAATGTGGGGGGTGGAGAGCACTGTGGTGGGAGCTGGAGACTGATGGGAGAGCTGGAGACTGATGGGGGCAGACAGAACAGGGGTGGGGAGCACGGGGGGCTGGACAGCACTGTGAGGGGTGGGGAGCACGGGGGGGCTAGAGAGCACTGTGGGGGGGGGGGAGCACAGGGGGTTGGAGAGCACTGTGGTGGGAGCTGGAGGCTGATGGGGAGAGCTGGAGAGCACTGGGGGGCAGAAAGACCAGGGGTGGGGAGCACGGGGGGGCTGGACAGCACTGTGGGGGGGGGCTGGAGTCGGAGAGCACCGGGGGCAGAAAGAACAGGGGTGGGGAGCACGGGGGGGGGCTGGGGAGCATGGGGGGGGCTGAAGAGCACTGTGGGGGGTGGAGAGCACTGGGGTGGGGGCTGGAGAATGATGGGGAGAGCTGGAGAGCATTGGGGGTAGAAAGAACAGGGGTGGGGGGGGGGGCTGGAGAGCACTGTGGGGGGTGGAGAGCAATGGGGTGGGGGCTGGACAGCACTGTGGGGGGTGGGGAGCACTGGGGTGGGGGCTGGACAGCACTGTGGGGGTGGGGAGCACGGGGGGGCTGGACAGCACTGTGGGGGGTGGGGGCTTGAGACCACTGTGGGGGGGTGGGGAGCATGGGGGGGCTGGACAGCACTGTGGGGGTGGGGAGCACGGGGGGGGGGGGGGCTGGACAGCACTGTGGGGGGTGGGGGGCTTGAGACCACTGTGGGGGGTGGGAAGCATGGGGGGGGGCTGGACAGCACTGTGGGGGTGGGGGGCTGGAGACCACTGGGGTGGGGGCTAGACAAGGACCTGGAGAGCAGGGGAGGCAGAAATAACAGGGGTTGAGAGAACTGTGGGGGGGGGGGGCTGGACACAGTGGAGAGTGTGGTGGGGGGAGGAGAGCACTGGGGGGAGCTCAAGGAGAACTGGGGGGGGGGCAGTAAAAGAATTTGGATAGGGGGAGCAGCGGGGGCGGCATATAGAGGAAATGAGCTTTCTATATTCCTCCATGCAGCCGCTGAATGCTTGATTCTCCTCTCCCTCCTCCAAGCATTCAGCGGCTGCATGGAGGAATATAGAAAACTAATCTCCTCTATATGCCGTCCCCCTGATGATCCCCCTATCCAGGCACACATATAGGGCTGTACTCACAGCCATCTCTCCTCCTGTGATCTCGGAGCTGGCCGGGTCAGTGTTGTGCGGCCGCGCACCGCGCTGTAACACGGTCCCGCCCCCCTAGACCGGCTGTGTGATAGGTGGAACACTGATTTCTAGATACTATCACACGAGCCGTTCTAGGGGGGCGGGACCATGTTACAGCGCGGTGCGCGGCCGCACAACACTGACCCGGCCAGCTCCGAGATTACAGGCGCATGAGAGTGGGGACAGGGGACCACTGTAGCGGCCCCAGGGCAGGCAGCCTACCGGGAAATATCCCGGTATCCCGGTAGGCCAGTCCGGCCCTGCAGACAACCAGGTGAAGGCAGCTGGAATGGGTTTCCAGCTGCCTTCACCTGGTTGTCTGCAGTACAATTTAGCTTACAAATACTTGCTAACGTCCAAAAAGTGTTTTTGTGTCCTAATAAAACTGTGGAAACCAGTGTGCTTGATATCCACACTTCCAGACGAATGTCAAGTAACATGTATGCAGAACCTGAGATGACAAGGGTGGCCTTTTGCAGAGTTTCTGTCCAAGCGCCTCTGGATGTTGAGACAGGGTCTGCAGGGGCACAGGAAAAGCACAAGTGCCAAGGTGTGGCTACTGTGAGCTGGAACTTGGGAGCGCCAGTATCTGACAAGCAGAGGTACAGCTAGCAATGCACCATGGAGTTGCCAAGTTCAGTTGAGGATGGGGTCAGATCCAAAAATGATTAAGTAATAGCCGAGTGTAAGGAAACCAAGGCATGAGCAGAATCAGAGTGAGGAACAGGCAGAAGTCAGCAACAATCAGGCAGTGAGGTACAGATTCACTAGAAAAGAGCATAGTCGGTAGCCCAAGCCAGGTCGGTAGCAGAAGTTGGATCAGTAACAGTATCAAGATGCATATCGGGAACTGAATCACAGGAACAAGACTGAGCACCATTCAGCAAAGAACTAGTGCAGGGATCCAGTTTAAATAGGCCACTTAGCGGCAGTGGCGTGCATGTGCTCCTACAGTACTGTACAAATGTTTAAGGCAGGTGTGAAAAAATGCTCCACAATAAGAATGCTTTCAAAAATATAAATTTGAATTGTTTATTTTTTTTATCAATTTACCAAATGCAATGTGAGCAAACACATGATCGGACTTTCCGACAATAAAACCGTGGAATTTTGTTCGAAGAGTGTTGGCTCAAACTTGTCTTGCATACACACGATCACACAAATGTTGGCCAACAATTACGAACGTAGTGACGTACTAGATGTATGACGTGGTTTTTCAGCTCTTTAGCGCCACACTTTGGGCTCCTTCTGCTAATTTCGTGTTAGTAGAAGTTTGGTGAAGTATGGTTAGTGTTGATTCGTTCTTTTCACTTTGTTTCTGAACAGCCGTTCGTCAACCAGACATGATGTGGAATCGTAGGAGATAATGTGTTATTTATTATTGGCCTTGGAGCTATTGCTTTAACATTATTATTTTGGTTAAATAATGATTTGATTTGGTATATTTTCTATATTTTTGGATGCATACAATGCACTTTTTGGTTAAGTTCTATTGGCAGATAGCATATTTATTTGTTTTCTTTTTTTAATGCACAATAAAAAAATTGTGGAGAATAATACTTGGCTATGTGTTTTACTTCAAATGACAGTTTGGGAGTAGGCAGTTACATTTTAAAAAATACAATGTAAAATTAACAAGGGACACCAACATAGTTGTATCTTTGTTCTTAAAAACTACGGGATAATGGTGTTGTGGTAACTTGCACAAATTAAAAAAAAAAAAAAAAAAACATAATATTTTTCTTGATATCACTAGAAAAAAAAGCCTTTGAAAATTAGTTTGCAATAACTCCATCAGTATCACCAGCAAAGCAGCTTCATTATTATCCCATTAAACAAGAAGAGAATGTGCGCTGCATTTCGAGATTTAGGAATTTGCCACGTCAAAAATGTTAATTCTCCATTACAAACGCTAGTTTACAAGACCAACCGCTTCTGGCTCGTCCTTGCTTCCGAACATGTGTGTTTGTACTTTGGACTTTTGTCCGACGGACTTGTGTACACACGATCGGAAAGTCCGACAACACACATTTGTTGGCGGAAAATTTGAGAGCATGTTAGCCAACATTTGTTGGCGGAAAGTCGGACATCAAAAGTCCGATGAAGCATACACATGGTCAGACTTACCGCCAACAAGCTCACATCCAACATTTCCCGTCGAAAAATCCGATCGTGTGTACGCGGCATTACACTTAAATGCAGTAGATGAAAGACACATCATGCTTACTTCCCTACAACATTTTAAGATGTCCACTCCAGCAGTGCCATCAGTACAGAACTGGCAGAAATTAGTGGGACCCAGGAACACCCATCTACTGGCCAGAAGAGGTCTTAATGGAAGAACTGCAGCCAAAAAGCTATACCTTCGACATGGAAACAAGGCTAAGCGACTCAACTATGCATGAAAACATAGAAAAAGGGGTGCAGAAAAATGGAGCAGGTGCTCTGGACTGATGAGTCAAAATTCAAAATGTGGCTATCGCAGGAGGCAGTTTGTTCGCCGAAGGGCTGGGGAGCGATACAATTATGAGTGTATGCGGGCAACAGTGGAGCATGGTGGTGGTTCCTTGCAAGTTTGGGGCTGCATTTCAAATATAGTTGAAGATTTGGTCAGGATGGTGTCCTCAATGATGAGAAATACAGACAGATACTTATCCATCATGCAATACCATCAGAGAGGCGTGTGATTAACCCCAAATTTATTCTGTAGCAGTATCTGATTGTAGCAATTGGGAGGATCGTAGAGTCTGCAGCAATGTAAATTTCACTCACAGACCTTTAAGAATCCTCTTTTTGAAGGTAAAGATGTCTCCTATTACTAAAGTAGAAGGTGCTCACTGCTCCATTGTTAACTTAAATTTCCTGCTAGATAATACATTGGATTCACCACTCCTTCACTGCAAACTTGGAATCCAAGATATGGGCATCCACACACTGTCAGTGCGGCCACAATCCCAGCACAACCACTTTAAAGCTGGCCATACACAAATGAGGTGGACACAGGAACCCCCCCAGGCAGGACATTGTATACTGTATAACAGCACCTGTCAGCTTTTAGTTCTCTCTTTGGTAATGGACTGAAATTGCTCCAGCTGGAACTCACTGCAAGCAGAATCAAGGCACATGAAGTGTAGACCCAACTAAAAGTTTTAATATATACAGATTTGAATTAAAAAATTAAAAAAGCCTCAAATGTGTGCATGGTGTGCATCTGTGTTTCTGGAAACTGCAGCATGTAAGAGTTTTTTAAAATATACAAAACAAAAACACAAAGGTCAAAGCATTACTATTGAAAGCATTAGTACATTCTTTTTAGGCCCATTTCAGACGGGCGGACTCCAGCTGCGATCCACTTGCTCAGCAGGTGACCTGTCTGCTGATCCCCGCTAAGCAGGCAGATAACAGGTCTGCTGATCCCCACTGAGCAGGTGGATGACAGGAGAAGAATGGAGGTTCCGATTGGTTACACCTGAAAAATGGACAGGCGGACCCGATCGAACCGCGTGAAAGAGGACCAAATGCTCACTGGCGTAAACAGGCTCTTAATTATACCTATGACTGAAGGTTTCTATGGCCATTAGAGAATATGTGCCTTTTCAGCACTTTTCCAGAAACATTTGTATTTTTAAAGGCACCATCATAACTCCAGCCAATGCTCTTGGTTGATCATTATTGTTTACCCCAAGAAATACTAGCACCCATAGCACCATGTCCTTCATATGCATGGATTACTTAATGCTGAACTAAACCATTCTATCCTTTGCAGCCAAGGAAGCTATCATCTTAGCCTATGTTTGATCTGCAATTGCCATGGTGCTGCACATGTGCTCAGATATAACACCAGCCATTTGATGACTTGATGGTTCGGTTGAGAGCACAAGCAACTGCAACAGTTATCATTCATGGCATGCCGTGAATGTAACTGTTTTTGGAAACAGGTAAACCAATGGGTTTAGTTCTGCTTCTATGCAAACTTGCATGTTTGTAGTAAGATCCGTCATTAGAATTAACTTTGGAAGCCTGTTCATTCATGCATAGCTGTTCCGCTGCAATCTAATATTTTATAGGCAGTTTAAAGAGGAGCTCCACTTTTGTTGAGAAAATCCCCTCTGAGTGATCTATGTACATTGCAGGGATTTTGACAATGTTGTTGCAGATTCCTACCTTTTGTTATTCTGATAAAATAGCCATTTGTGTCCATCTGCAAAGTGAATGTGAGTGGGAGTGACTTTCTCATTAATGATCAGCTGATGATTAACGGACACAAACATAACAAAACTTACAAAATTCCTGCTAAATAGATAAAACTGTATTAAGTTAATAATTATAGTTCTGTGTGTAAATGAGGTCTTGAGGCTCATTCACATAGGTGCTGTGTCCTGTACAGTGTGAATTTGTGTTTTTTTTTATTTTGTCCTTTTTTTCTTTTTAAAATAATTTATTGAGAATGATACAATACAAGTTAATAATACAGGTTTTAACATTGTATAGGGCTATAAAACTTGAATATAGGAACTCAGTTATTAATTTGGAATAACAATAGTACAGTTACCGTATAGAGAGTAATATTTACAAATTTCATTCCTGCAACCCTTAGCTGCACTGTACATGAATGAACAGGAGACAGAGTTTATTATGCTTCAGTTATGAATGAACACAATAAGACTCACTGTTTTCATTCACTAAAAGAAGGGACTCACATAGGTAATGGCTCCTTTCCCTATTCCCCATACTGAAAATCCTCTTGTGTGCCCACAGAAGAGGGAAGCCGTCAATGTTGCTAAAAGGGGGGGGGGGTGGTACAAAGCAGGGGGAATCAGATATGCGCAGTCAGGGAGATTGGTGTGGCGGGAGGAAATTACAGGAACAATACTCTGTGTGGCTCTCAATGCAGCAGCTGAAAGCCAGGAGGTAGTAGAGGGGGAGAAATCGACTTTCAGCTGCTGCAGGGAGAGCCACACAGGACATTGTTTATGTAATTGCCCTTTGGTGGTACCCCCTTATCTGCAACCCTGGTCACAAGCAAGGTTTCTCAGAGCCACGCTTTGTGATTGATTTGTGGCTGGCATTTGTCTATTTTTTTTATAAAGTTACACAATCTGTGGACCAGTCTGGCCCTGACTGGAGTGTGTTGATATGGAGGAACTAAAAGAAGCGAACAAGAAGGTAAAATATTATAATAGTGTTTGTAAGTGTAAAGAAATGAAAAAAAAAAATCGGTTTTGCACAAGAAAAAGCTCTCTGAAATCACCAGTATTAAGCTTATATGTTGACAAAACAACAAGTCACAAATCTATATTTTGAACTTCAGTCATCCTGAGTGTAATTCTATATGTATGAGTGTTACCTTAAAGGAGATAATTGCACCCTTTTGTTAAGCAGGTTTTTTTTTCAGTCATCTAAATACCTCAGGCTGCTTTTTTTTTTTTTAATAGAAGTTGCCTAACTGGATTACTGTGTTCCGTCCTCCCTCCCTCTCTCTCACACACTTTTTTTTTTGGCAGACATATTTCTGTATTTGAATGAAACAAAGTGCATGGCAGTTATATCCTACAGCTGACCGATCGTAGCTTTTGAAAGGATGTGACATCTATGCAGCTTTTATGTTGGGGAAAGGCTGAGTTTCTCTGTTACGATTGGGACTGACTGATGCTCTTTATATTCCTGAACGCATGTTATCGGGTTACACAGGTAGGATTTGCCTCCACAGGTCTGTGACCTGAAGCATCCAGCAAAACTGCAGGTTTCCCCACTGGCTTCATACGTCACATATGTAGCTAGGCATTCATATTCTCAGAGGAATCCACACTTTGAAGGTATCACACAGATCTTCTTCTCTGGTTGCAATGGAAGCTGGAAGAACAAACGGAAGTAATGATACCCCTCAAGACAGTGGAGGCCAGTTTACATCACCGGTCACCTATGTTTCAAATCCTTTGATGAGTGGTAAGTATATATTTTTTTCTTTTGGTAAAGTCTTGGGAACCTAGACATATGCTCATGTTTATGTGTACATACCCTTGCAAAACTCCCACAAGAAAAGGCTTGCAGTAAGAAAGAAAAGAAAAGAAGAGAGTAAGAAAAAAAAAGAAAAGAGTAAGAAAAAATTGGCAGAATGTCAGACGTTTTTTTTTTTTGAACCAGCAAATGTCTCCCGACATTTTGCCCGTGTTTACGGGGCTTAAGAGATCTACCACTGCGTACTTGAATTGCACATCTCCAGAATTTGTGCAATCATTCCTGGACTATTCGCATGCACGGTAAAAAGCTTGGACCCTTCTGCATGGAGAGAAGGGAATGTTTAGCATGTGGTTGCAAGGGTTCCCCAACATTTTACTCTGAAAAGCTCATTATCATCCTGTTATTAACTTGTGCCTAAAACAATTGTAAATTAGCCTCAACTTTTCTTGCGGTTATTAGGCTTTTTAAATGTATGTCCACACTAATGTTGACTGATCAACCATGACTGATTCATTGATTAATCAGATGAGTGATCAGTCAGAAATTCAGTTGTTTCAAATGATTCAAACACAAGATTGTTGATTTACTAACAGAATATACTATAGGCTGTTCATTTAGCAAAATGAATAGCTTAGTGACTTAGTTGACTTCAATCATCCAATCATGAGTAATCAAAAAATCAGTTTTTTTTTCAATTTCCTTGCACTTTTACTGGGTGTTCTTTGCAAGGGAACCCATTCTACTGCTTTAGTTTATCAACCCCAAGGACTGCTTCATTACAACAAAGAAAAAAGTTAGTTTGGTCAAAGTTGACATTTCCCACCTGGATCAATCATTCCTTTGCTTTTATCGAGTGAACCACACATTCGTTTTGAGAAATACAATTCTTTCATGCAAATTATTGTTATGCTGCACAATCCTATTTTTATGGCTAAAGAAAATTGCATCTGTTTGGTTTCATAGCATAAATATGTACATTAGATTTAAGGATAGTACCTGTTTTATTTGTCTCTGTTTTTTTAAATCTATACCATCATATCCTTGTTCTAATCCATATAAAAGAATAACTCAAGCTAAAGCCCCCTTTCTAATTTTGTTTTGGATAGTTCAGGGAAAGGTTAAAAACTCAGTCACTCACAACTTCATTGTTGAATGTCACTTTCTGTCCTGGTGATGGGGACAGAGGTGGCAACAAAAACATGTTTTTTTGTCCAGTAGAGGGAATAGGGTTAGATCTCTGAAATATTTATTCCTGCCTTTCCAAGGGACCCCCAACCCTCCTATTCCTTGTCTTAGTGATATAACAAATAAAGGGGAAATCTCTACTTTGAAAGTCACAGACAGCCATACAACCCTGACAGTCCTAATCCTTCCCTAAAGCCTGGTACACACAATTAACCAGTACAATACATGGCACTTTCGCCCCCTTCCTTCCCAGCCGAATTTTCAGCTTTCAGCGCTCTCGCACTTTCAATGCTAATTGCGCGGTCATGCTACACTCAAATGTACCCAAATGAAATTTTTTATCATTTTGTTTGCACAAATAGAGCTTTATTTTGGTGGTATTTATTCACAACTCCGTTTTTTTTTTTTTTTGCGATATAAGCAAAAAAATAGCGGAAATTTGGAAAAAAACAATATTTTCTTCTTTCTATTTTAAAAGAAATCCAATAGAATCGAATTTTGTCATAAATTTAAGCCAAAATGTATTCTGCTACATGTTTTTATTAAAAAAAATTCTGTTAAGTGTATAATAATTGGTTTGTGTCATCACGGACATATGTACGCAAATGATCAAGTACAGATGTGTGCAGGTGATCACGGACATATGTGTGCAGATAATCATTGGGACATGTGATTTTAGTGGGACATATGTGGTGGACATGTGTTTTTATTATTTGGGGACATGTGTTTTTATTATTTGGGGACATGTGTGTTTTGGGGACATGTGTGGGGATTTACTGTGTTTTACACTAGGTTGGTGATCAGTGAGTAAAAACCTGTAAAAAACAGCTAATACTCACTGATCACCAGCCGGCTGCAGCAATCCGCTCTCCTCAGCGACGACTTCCGCGTGAGGAGAGAAGAGCCGATTGCCTAGCAACCGGCTGTTTGTTTACATCACACGGACACGGCCGTCATGTGATCAGGAGGGCCAATCACAGAGCCCTCCTGCCGATCCGAGATGCGCCGTGTCCGGGTGACACGATCGCATCGGGATCGCGCTGCTGCACACGATCCCCCTACTTCTGAAGGATGTTCAGGAACATCCATTCAGAAGTAGAAGGCTCCCACCCGGCCGTTTATGTGCAGTGGCCGGGTGGGAAGTAGTTAAATTATCGGACGAATAATCGTCCATTTTTGTGACGTGCCAGTCTCATATTGAAAGTGGAGGTTCCTCAACCTACCAAAATTCTCGTACAACAGAATACAACTTTAGAAGTGATGTAATGTGTTGAATTGTTTTGTAATGTATTCTTTTGTTTCTGAGCATGCGTAGTCTTATGATTTTTTTTGCACAAAAACGAATTAACCACTTGCCGACCCGCCACCATCATTATACTGCAGCAGGTCGGCTCGTTCCTGCAAATCGCCATAGGTGTACATCAGCTCCTTTAAGAGCCATAGCAGAAGATCCCCAACTTGCTGTCACTAGAAGCAACGGAGCGGGCAGGGGCTGCTGGAGTGGGAACATGTTACATGTTCCACTCTAAAAATGGGTGGAACATGTAGCATGTTCCCAAACGTGAACTTATCCTTTAAAGCGGAGGTTCACACAAAAATTGAACCTCCACTTTTCGGAACCCTCCACCCGTCCGGTGTCACATTTGGCACCTTTCAGGGGGGAGGGGGGTGCAGATACCTGTCTAAGACAGGTATTTGCACCCACTTCCGGGCATAGACTCCCATGGGAGTCTACGCCTGTTCCCGTTCCCTCGCGCTGTCTGCTGGGACACACGGGTCCTAGAAACAGCAGGGACCATTTGGATTGTGCAGCGCG
This sequence comes from Lithobates sylvaticus, assembly GCA_028564925.1. Classification (NCBI taxonomy): domain Eukaryota; kingdom Metazoa; phylum Chordata; class Amphibia; order Anura; family Ranidae; genus Lithobates; species Lithobates sylvaticus. Next base: position 91,240,533 of record CM053027.1, on the reverse strand, counting down.
ACTCGCACATGCGCAGTAGGAAACCGGGAAGTGAAGCCACAAGGCTTCATTTCCTGATCCCCTTACCGAAGATGGCGGCGGCAGCATCAGAGGACCGAGGGACGGTTCGGCCTCGGGTGCCGACATCACTGGACCTTGGGACAGGTAAGTGTCCTTATTTTAAATGTCAGCAGCTGCATATTTGTAGCTGCTGACTTTTAAAAAAAAAAAATACATTTGCAGGACTTCCACTTAAATTTTTAATCTTTTCCTGTCAATGAATGCTCTCTTTAATTAATTTGTTTTCTAAAAGCTCTTAAAATTAGAAAATGTGTCCCATTGAAATAAGTTGCATCTACAGTCAGTCTGAAAAGCAATACAAGGTAGTTATAAAGCACTTAGGATTCAAAGTGCAGTAACCCATTGCATGCTATCTTTTGTCAGTTTAAATATAGGCTGGGATACCCATACTCTATACCAGAAAGTCTTTATTATAAGTTAATAGGAAAGTTCTGTTCATGGAGTGCGAATTCGATGTGACTTTACACTCTTTGGCACTCAAGTAGAATCAAAGTCGCATCAAAGTAGTGTAGAAACCTTTATGTGTCCAAAGTTGCATGTTACGGTTAGAGTTGAAGGTTGGGGATAGGGTTAAGGGTTAGGGTTCACAGCTAAGGTTAGGGGCTAGGGTTAAAGTTAGGGCTAGCGGTAATCATTAGGGTTAGCAGTAATTGTTAGGGTTAGCATTCTAACCCTAACAATTACCGCTAACCCTAACTCTAACCCTAACTCTAGCCCTAAACCCTAACCCTAGCCCTTAACCCTAACTCTAACATTTAACCCTAACCCTTTACCCTAACCCTAACATTTAACCTCGATACTAGCCCTTAATCCTAATACTAACATGTAACCTTAACCCTAGCCTTTAACCCTAACATTTAAACCTAGCCATTAACCCTAACATGCAACTTTAGACCCTGCAGTACTTTAATGTGACTTTGATGCTACTTGAGTTCCAGAGAGTGTAAAGTTGCATCAAAGTACCATTCCTAACGCAACACTTGCATTTTTTGTGCGGGTTCATTGAAGTCTATTACACACAATACACAATCTGCTGCTGGAACAAAAAGTCCCTGACCCTTTCCAAAAAATGCATCGGCTCAAAACGCACAGATGTGAACTAGTTGGAAATTAGGAAACCATGCTAAGTGGGCTGTAATACGTTTCTGCAAAATGCACTAAAAAACACATAGGTGTGAACCAACAGTAACACCCCCCACGCACACTCACACACTATCTGGGGGGCAGTAAAGGGCACCCAGTGGTCAGGTGGGCTGACATTTCACCTCAGGGTCCTTGACTTTTAGTGGGGTTGTGAACTGATTGGTGTCGGTCATTTTACAGTTACAGTTTATTTCCCACCATAAACGGGACACTGGGAAAATCCTACTTACAGCCACCACAGGTAAAAGGAGTGGACCTTTAAGCCAGACTGGCATCTTCTGACTATTGAACATTGTGGTAACACACCAAAGAGGTGCGAATCTGACCTTATTATCTGAAGAAATGAATAAACAATTCTGATTGGTCACTATAAGGAAGCTCTACAGTTAACTGGAACTTCCTTTTCCCCAGTTTAAAAATGGCAGTAAAAGAGTTAACAGTTGCCATCCCTGTATTTGAGTGACTTACAACTTTTTTTTTCCTGAAAAAAATCAGTGTTTGCTGTTTTAACAGATGCCCTATTTATTTTACGCGCTGCTAATCATTATGTATAGGTAAACTATAAACTGATGTGGCAGCTGGTACAGTCAGCAGAATCAAGGAAAACACACTGGAGCAGCTGATAAGCACTACTCAGTTCTGTGTTGTACATATCTTCTAGTGAACTAGAACTACTTGTTCTTATCATTAACTACACTGAAATGTGTGAAAAGTTTTGGTAGAAGGAAGCTACAGTTACTTATTTTTCTCTTAGTCTGCAGTGTAAGCAACCATTCCCAGAAATATAAACTTGAAAAAACACTATTCACCATTAGGAAACATCATTAGATTTTTTTTTTTTTGTGAACTCTTTTATTGTTGCTGAATGCATAGAGGGTTCCAAAGAGACATAAAATGATTTTTACTAAAGCTTAACTCTAGACACAAAAACTTTTATTCAAATAAATTCCTCAATACAGTATCCACAATCATTATAAATCCACCTTGTGTGTACCAAATGCCTTTGCAAACCCATGTATTACCTTGTAAAAGTAGCAGTGACATCATCACTGTGATGTACATAACCAGTGCAGAGAGCAGAGCTGTGGGAGGGACCCAGCAGTAGTAGGGGCAGATACAAGACCAGTCACCCTGCACAAAAAGAGAGAGCAGCAGTGACTGGTCTTACAGGAAGCTCCTGCGCCTCTAAGTTTCATGCTTGATTACTGCACAAATCTGGAAGAAATACACAAAGCTCAGTAAGATTCAAGTAAGAGCACAAGCCTCCTGTATTTAGATAATATTTGCTTATCCCAGAGTTCGACTTTAAAAATGATGACTTAGGCCGGCCATAGACAGTTCAAATCTTGGCCAGTTCAACAGGAACTGGCTGAAATTTGAACCATGTATGGGCAGGCTGAATGTACGAATGTACGATCTATCAACTTGGGTACAACCAGCCTGCCGGATATTGCATGTGATTACTGCTAGCAGCTAGCATAGCCGCTAGCAACTATCACTGTCTTCTCCCAGTGTGGAGGGCTTCCCTGCAACCATTCACTCCGTGTATGGGCTGCTTTAAGCTGTAGCTCCTAAAAATATACTAACTTCAGGGTGGCAGGACTTTGGATTTTAACTATGAGAGCATCCAGCCATACAAGGGTCACTATATATTGAATGTACATACTGTCCCTTGTGCTGATTAAAAAAATAAAATAACTAAATGTAGGCTTTAAATAGTCTATATTGGCTGCAGTGTGGTGTGATACAGACTTTCAGATGGTAGGGTCAGAATTTGGTGTAAACAATGTGAAAACATGGATCCATCCTGCCTAGTTCAGGTTGGTGGTGGTGGTGGTGTAATGGTGTGGGGGATATTTTCTTGGTACACTTTGGGCTCCCTAGTATCAATTAAGCATTGTTTAAACACCACAGCCTACCTGAGTATTGTTGCTGACTTTTCTGACTCTCTGAACTACAGGGCCATAAGCTTATCTCCAGCTTCATATAGGGCTTATAGGACCTGGTGATCTATTTATCCCTGCATCAATTCAGACAGTTAAACTCGATGAATAAACTCACTGTTGAGGAGACAGACGATGAAGAATTTGATGTTGTTAGCCACATGGAAAGATGTTTACAGCATGGTGGAATACTGAGGAATGATATCAGAGAGAAGGAAGGGGACGGGATTTACAAAAGTATGGTGGGAGAAAGAGCTCTGTTTAGACAGAGGTAGACAGCTTAAAGACACAGAGCAATGATAAACTAAGTTATACACACAGAGAAATGATATTAAATCACATTGTGTAACACAACACTCCCCATCTGAATTCTTTAGATTCCATAACCTTGAACTATATATATATATTCAATTAGGTCCAATACTGATGAATGTCCTGGAACCTGTAACAAGAAATATGCAACAAGTAAACATAAACATAAGTTCAATTGGATGCCGGAACATGTAGTAGTCCGACATGTGACGTCTTCAGAGAATGCAAAAGTTCCAAGTAGAACGTGTAGTTAGTAGCAATGTACTCCCTGCCGTGCCAATAGCATGGCTAGTCCTTGCATAAGTTACTCACCTGGCAAAAGGTGTAATTGGTTGAGTAAAGGTTTGTGTCGATCCTCCCTTGGTTATGAACCTCTACTTTCTGGACTTTGTTATCATCACTGGGCATAGCTTTAGTAATAAGACCCATAGGCGACTCATTCCGACAAACTTCCTTGTCTTTTAGAAGTATGAGATCTCCAACCTCGAGATTAGGCTTAGATGTTTGCCATTTGTTATGACCTTGAAGATGATGAAGATACTTCCTCCAGCGATGCAAAAACATATTTGCTAGATGTTGCACCTGCTTCCATTGATGCCTGCAGATATCCTTGGGGTCGATCTCACTTGAAGATATTACAGCAGTCCCCATCTTTTGAGTAAGAAGCAAAGCTGGAGTAAGGATCACTGGAGAATCAGGATCTAAAGATACTGGCACTAAAAGTCTTGCGTTTACTATAGCAGACACTTCAGCAAGAAAGGTAGACAAAGTCTCATGAGTAAGTGGTAAAGACTTGTGAGTCTGCAACATGGAGCCAAGAATTCTTCGTGCTACTCCAGTCATATATTCCCAGGATCCTCCAATGTGTGAAGAATGTGGTGGATTAAACAACCAAGTACATCCATTGTTTGCCAGGAAATTGTCCAGCTGCAGCTCTTTACATGCTCCAATAAACTTGGTACCACAGTCAGATCTCAACCTGCTTGACCGGTCCTCTGACAGAGAAGAATATTCGTAGGGCACAGATGAAGGAAGAAGAACCCATAGACTCATTCACTTCTATATGTATTACTCAGATGCTGAGACAGGTAAACAACAGCGCACCTTTTACTATTGGCAGCTCCACCACGAGTTCTCTGAGTGATGACGGACCATGGACTGAAAAACATCTACTCCAACATACAGTAGGTGAAGGGTGGATCAGTACTTAGGCGATCAGCTGGGAGACTTGCCATTTGTTGATGTTTTCCTCCTAACTTGTGGCACTTGACCCACCTGAAGAGCAAGGAGGAGATACACCTTTTCATACCAACAATCCACAAGCCAGCTAACCTGATAGCACCTTCTGTAAACTGACGGCCTTGGTGTTGCACCAGTTCATGGTGGTGACGAACCAGAAGAGTAGTAACATGATGCTGACCTGGTATGATTATAGGATTCTGTTCTATGCTGCATAGGTCAGATTTTGCTATACGACCACCAACACTCAGCAGCTGATAGGCATCAACTATAGGGTTTAGATTGAAGAGTGAACTGTTTTTAGACAATTCGGTTCCATTTATGATTCTCTCAATTTCCTCCTGATATACTTCTTGGTGCACACAACGGAAAATTACCTCTTCTGCGTGTGCAATATCTGCTGCTGTGAAGCGTCCAGAACAGATGTGCCAACCACTGATGCCATTGACTTTGTAGAGAAAATCTCTTAATACCTTCTACCCTGTTGCTGACGTACACATAAAATTGTTTTGTTTGGTTGTGTATATAACCAAGTACTACCTTACTGTCAGTAAAAGGTGAAATAATCAATTCTAGTGTCCATTTCACTTCGTATGACTTTGGCAATTTCTACTGCTAGCACAGCTGCACAGAGTTCAAGTCTTGGTATGGTATGTGCAGGTTTGGGAGTGAGTTTTACCTTGCCTAGGACAAAACTACAGTGTGATTCTCCATTACTTTCAGAGGTCTTTAAAAAGGCTACTGCAGCAATAGCTTTAACTGATGCATCAGAGAAAATATGAATCTCTCTCCGGCCAGCAGTTTAAATGAAAGCTGGAACATAGCAACATGAAATTTGAAGTTTTTCTAGTGACCTCAATGAATATCTCCACCTTTCCCACTTGTGTTGTTTCTCACTAGGCAAAAGAGGTTTCCAGTCTATGTTCGCTGTACAGGAGGCACATCTATACCTAAATCAAGATTTTTTAGACTAGTGGCCTAGTCCTCAGAGTGAAAGGCATTCATAAGTTCCTGGCTGTTGGGTATAATCTTGTGAAGTCTAAGGTTTTCTACAGACAGCATCTCCTTGGTTCTGGTGAGAAGATCGATTGCTTCTTTAGCGGTTGGAAAGGACTTGAGTGCTTCGTCAGCATAGAAGTTTCTTTCAAAAAATTGGCGAGCATCAGGTCCATATTCTTCTCCAGTCTGAGCTGGTCTCCTTAAGTCGCCCATAAGTTGCCACTGCAGGGGAAGGACTGTTACTGAAGACATGTACCTTAATTTCGATAATCTATCACTTCCTTGTTGATGCCATTGTCTTTGCGCCATAGAAACCTGAGGTCGTTTCTGTTGTCTTCTCTGACAATGAAGCAGTGAAACATTTGTTGAAAGCTTGGCCATTACTGCTATGGGCTCTTGTCTGAAGTGAATCAAGACTCCTATTAGACTGTTGTTCAATTTGGGCCCTGTGTTGTTAAGAGAAACACCTTCATGCTGAGCACTGGAATCAAAGTCTGCTTTGGTCTGGTTTGCGTGGGTGATACACGCCAAAGGATAGAAGGTACCAGCATTCTTCTCCCTCGTTTAGTGGGGGTGCAGGGTCTGCATGATCTCTGTCAAATACTCCAAAGTGATTTTGCATCTCTGGTTTCCTGCTTAAGTTGCGCTTTAAGGAGGAGAATCTACTGATGGCCTGATGCAATTTGTTGGGCAATCTCTCTCTTGGGAGACGAAAAGGTAGGGGTGCTACCCAATTATTGGTGTCGTTTTGAAAGAACTCATTGTCTATTACTTTGATAAATTCTTTGTCTTCCATTGAAGTAGCCAGTATATCATCTACACTGGTTGCATTAAACACTGTAGAGCCAAGGTCGTCAGCATGGCAGGAGAAAGGGCTTATGTTGCCATTCGTGGATGGCTGCCTTCTCTTCGTAAGTGTTTCGGCCATTTGGAAGAACGTTTGTTTTTAATGGTGAATTGTTGGTAGGTCTCTTCATTTTGCCTATACAGACGTTGCCTATGATGACCCAACCTAGATCCATGCGCTGGGCAAATGAGGCATCTGGGGGTCCACTGACTTGTCTGTGTACCTAGTGAACTCTTAGAATGTCTCTCCCTAACAGAAGAAGGATCTGAGCATCTTTGTCAAGTGGCGGTATTTAATTTTCTATTACCTTCAAGTGAGGGTGATGGAAGGCAGTAGCTGGAGTAGGGATTTCTTCCCTGTTAGCAGGTATCTGATTGCACTCAACAAGTGTAGGTAGGTGTAATTGCAGGTTACATTTGAGAGAAGATACCATGAGTCCATGAGCCCTTCTTCCAGAAACCTCTGTAGTTCCACTACAAGTACCAAAGGTGTAAGGATCAGCCTTGGCTAGCTGAAGCTCAAGGAGTAGGTCACTCAGTCTCTGGAACTCCTTGTTGTCCTTACCAGATATCTTTGGGAAGGTTTCCAGACGCATGAACAAAGCATTTTCTATACCTTTTGGACTGCCATAACTTTGCTCTAATCGATCCCATGCAGCTGTAAGGCCATGAAAACTGATCCTAATGGCCAGGGGCGTACCTAGAGCATTTGGCACCCGGGGTGGATCCTATATATGGCAACCCCACCACACCTTAAAATGTAAAAACACCCCACTATGCCCCCTGCATACCTCTGCATCCTTCAATATCTTTTTGTCACTACTGTGTACCCCCTCTCCACAATTGCCCCTCTGGACCCCTTTACATTACACAGCACCTGCACCTCTGGACCCCTTTACATTATGCAGCACCCTGCACCTCTTGACCCCTTTACATTATACAGCACCCTGCACCTCTGGACCCCTTTACATTACACAGGACCTTGCACCTAAGGGCCTCTTTATATACACAGCACCCTGCACCTCTGGACCCCTTTACATTACACAACCCTTGTACCCCTGTACCCCTTTACATAACACAGCACCCTGGACCCCTTTACATAACACAGCACCCTGAACCTCTGGACCCCTTTACATTACACAGCGCTTGTATCTCTGGACCCCTTTACATTACACAGCACCCTGAACCTCTGGATCCCTTTACATTAGACAGCACCCTGAACCTCTGGTCCCCTTTACATTACACAGCCCTTGTACCTCTTTACATTACACAGCCCTTGTACCTCTGCACCCCTTTATTTTACACAGCCCCCCACAGCTCTGGACCCCCTACAGTGCCGACCCCCTCCCTACAGTACAGGCCCCCCATCTACAGTGCAGACCCCCCATCCACAGTACAAACCCCCCAACAGTACAGAATCCTCCTCTACAGTAGAATCCTCCCCCTATAGTGCAGACCCCCCTACACTACAGACCCCTCCACCCTACAGCGCAGACCCCCCTACAATTCAAACCCCTCCCCCCTACAGTGCAGACTGCCCTACAGTACAGACCCCTTCCCCCTACAGTGCAAACCCCCCCTACAGTATAGAATCCTCCCCTAAAGTACAGACACCCCTACAGTGCAGAATCCTCCCCTACAGTACAGACCCCCCTACAGTGCAGACCCCCCCTACAGTAAAGACCCCCGTACAGTACAGACCCCTCCCCCTACAATTCAGACCCCCCTACAGTACAGACCCCCCTACAGTACAGAATCCTCCCCTACAGTGCAGACCCCCCTACAGTTCAGACCACCCCCCTACAGTACAGAACCCCCCTACAGTGCACAGACCCCCCTACAGTGCAGACCCCCCCTACAGTACAGGCCCCCCTACAGTACAGACCCCCCCTACAGTGCAGACCCCCCTACAGTGCACAGACCACCCCTACAGTGCACAGACCCCACTACAGTACAGATCCCCCTACAGTGCACAGACCCCCCTACAGTGCAGACCCCCCTACAGTGCACAGACCCCCTACAGTGAAGACCCCCCTACAGTGCACAGACCCCCCCCCCCCCCACAGTAAAGACCCCCCTACAGTGCACAGACCCCCCACAGTAAAGACCCCCCTACAGTGCACAGACCCCCCAAAGTAAAGACCCCCCCACAGTAAAGACCCCCCTGCAGTGCACAGACCCCCCTACAGACCCATAATTTACCTCACACACATGGAGAGCCCGAGGCAGTGGCATTGCAGGGGAAGGTGCGAGACACCTGTCGGCAGTGACCCGGCGCAACGATCACCTTCTCTCAGTGGTCACGGCTCTGATCAGTCTCGGCAGTGACGCGGCTGTCACAGCCGAGCAGAGTGAAGCTGCCTACCCTTCCTCCTTTATGTCTACACAGTCACAGTGCTGTGCATGCAGGAGGAGGGGGAGGCGGCTTCACTCTGCTCGGCTATGACAGCCGCTGCCGAGACTGATCAGAACTGCGACCACAGAGAAAAGGGGATAGCGCAGGGTCCCGGGTCACTGTGCCGACAGGTGCCACTCGGTGTGTGGCTCGAACCCCCCCGCAATGCCACTGCCTCAGGCGCACCGAGCGGTGCCGCTGCCTAACCCACGGCGCGGTCTCCTCTTCAGTCGCGGAGGGCGCTGGCCTGACACCCCCCCCAGTGTGTGGCACCCGGGGCGACCCACCACCCACTTAGTACGCCCCTGCTAATGGCTTAACACGTGCAGCAGATAGAGGATCAAGCCATCTGATCAGCAGATGCAATTCTTCAGCAGCTGTAATGCCAAGGTCACTGATTGCAGTTCTGAAGGCACATTTCCAACTTCTGTAGTTCTCAGGTTGGTCATCAAAACTTGTGAGACGAGGCTGTGCATCATGGTCTGGATTCACAAACTTTTAGGAAAATCATACCCCTTTAGCCTCTGGGATATACAAGACATCATCAGTGGGAGATTCAGCTCACAGTGTAATGTATACTGAATCGGTGCACCATGTTAAGCCGGCAACTGCACATATCTATTGCAAATCCTCCACCACCGGAATTCATTAATCGGAATAAGACTGGACGCCTGACCAATCAACTACAATACCTAGAAAAGATTGTATTACAGGAGTTATGGAAGCACAACTTTTCATGGCCGTTCCAGCAGCCTGTGGATGCTGCAAAGCTGAACTTTCCTGATTATTATAAAATCATAAAGAATCCTATGGATTTGAGTACCGTAAGAAAAAGACTGGAGTACAACTACTATACAAATGCTATGGATTGCATGAAAGATTTCAACACCATGTTCATTAACTTTTATATTTATACTAAGCCAGGAGATGATATTGTGCTAATCCTTGGGGCGATCCAGTCCAGTCACATGATCTCTCCAGTGGTCAACAACGGCTGAAAAGCCTGTGCGGTGGAATCACTCATAGGCTTACTATGGGGCATTCTTTTTCTTCCTTCCTACTCTGAGCCCACTGACCATCATGTGACTGGACCGGAGCATCCTCGGAGTGGGTGGCTGGATGCATCTTCCTTTCACAGGGTAGTTGGAATAGACGTTAGAATGAGGGTGGGAGCAGATTTGAACCTGGTTGGGAAGGGTCTGGACTTCCACCATAATGCTCCCCTCTCCAGCAGTGCATGCTTACATTCGATTCACTACCCCAGCAGGTGCAAAGAAAATACATGATGCTTCTGGGTATTGAGCCCTATTTAACTTTCCTTTCTGTGATGGCATTGGTGCATGTTGATTGGTCAAGCTCTGTCAGTTTGGGGTGGGTAGGTAGTCCTCAGCTCTTGGTGAGCTCTGACAAGAGCAACTCAAAACTTACACAGGGCTCCTTTTACTTCTCCACCAATACCTGATACTTCTGGTTATGGAGGAGCATTTGCCTCTCAAATCCTTTGGTGTGACAGCATTGGTGATTGGCCCAATGTTATCACTTCAGGGAGGCAGTTCTTTGCCCCATGTAAGACTTGGGACTTACGCTGGGCTCGGTTTCCTCTCTTCCTGTAGCTAAATGGAGCGACCAGGAAGGGAAAGTTGAGTATGCGCTACTGGGGGCAGAAGAATTTAAGCACACCTGTTGTTTTGCCCTTCATGGTAAAGCATGGATTTATTTTAGACCCCACAATCCGAGTTTAGCTTGATTTTACAACAGTGTGGCTCTTAAAGAAAACAAGATGGGACCCATCTGACCTAGACCTTAATAATTAGTAAATTGTCATCCTTTAATATCCCACAAACAGACCTTCCTTTAGGGAGCCGGTTAACTTTTTACATATTTTGCTTTTGCAGTAGCGTGGTGATCACTGTTTTAAACAAGGGTTTTATTATTTTAAACCATGTTTTGAATCACTAGAACTGTTTTCACTGGGGAATTGGGATGTAGCTCTTATAAATTAAAAAAAAAAAACATATATAATTGAGTCTGTACATGAGACAGTTTTCATATCTTCATGCATAAAGAGCATCTGAGCTTTAACCTCCCTGGCGGTTTTCCAGAGTGTGGCCCAGGGTTAAATTTCAGCACCATTAGCGGTAACCCCGAGCCACACTTGGGATTGCATTGCAGGATCCTGGTGCCGTATACTTACCTTGTCCCCAGGATCCTGCGTTGTCCCCCCGCTGTGTCCGTGGGCTCTGTCCTCTGCCCAAACCCTTTCGTCGCGACCCACGAGGTGGCGGAGCCCGGTGGCAAATTCAAACAAATGAAAAATCAGAATACATACAGTATTGTAATCTTACAGATTACATTACTGTATGAAATTATTTCACATCCTTTTTGTCCCCAGTGCTTTGTCCAATGCCCTGCATGCAGTTTTATATGATATATACTGTTCTTTCTGCCTGAGCGATAGTGATTTGTGGGGAAATTAAAATTATTATTATTATATTATTATTTTTTATAATTATTTATATTTATTTATTATATTATAATTTATGATTTTGTGTTTCAAACTTCATCATACCCAGGATATCTACTCAGGGCCGGACTGGCCTACCGGGATACCGGGTTATTTCCCGGTAGGCTGCCTGCCCTGGGGCCGCTACAGTGGTCCCCTGTCCCCACTCTCATGCGCCTGTAATCTCGGAGCTGGCCGGGTCAGTGTTGTGCGGCCGCGCACCGCGCTGTAACATGGTCCCGCCCCCCTAGAACGGCTCGTGTGATAGTATCTAGAAATCAGTGTTCCACCTATCACACAGCCGGTCTAGGGGGGCGGGACCGTGTTACAGCGCGGTGCGCGGCCGCACAACACTGACCCGGCCAGCTCCGAGATCACAGGAGGAGAGATGGCTGTGAGTACAGCCCTATATGTGTGCCTGGATAGGGGGATCATCAGGGGGACGGCATATAGAGGAGATTAGTTTTCTATATTCCTCCATGCAGCCGCTGAATGCTTGGAGGAGGGAGAGGAGAATCAAGCATTCAGCGGCTGCATGGAGGAATATAGAAAGCTCATTTCCTCTATATGCCGCCCCCGCTGCTCCCCCTATCCAAATTCTTTTACTGCCCCCCCCCCCCCAGTTCTCCTTGAGCTCCCCCCAGTGCTCTCCTCCCCCACCACACTCTCCACTGTGTCCAGCCCCCCCCCCCCCACAGTTCTCTCAACCCCTGTTATTTCTGCCTCCCCTGCTCTCCAGGTCCTTGTCTAGCCCCCACCCCAGTGGTCTCCAGCCCCCCACCCCCCACAGTGCTGTCCAGCCCCCCCCCATGCTTCCCACCCCCCACAGTGGTCTCAAGCCCCCCACCCCCCACAGTGCTGTCCAGCCCCCCCCCGTGCTCCCCACCCTCACAGTGCTGTCCAGCCCCCCCATGCTCCCCACCCCCCACAGTGGTCTCAAGCCCCCCCACCCCCCACAGTGCTGTCCAGCCCCCCCGTGCTCCCCACCCCCACAGTGCTGTCCAGCCCCCACCCCAGTGCTCCCCACCCCCCACAGTGCTGTCCAGCCCCCACCCCATTGCTCTCCACCCCCCACAGTGCTCTCCAGCCCCCCCCCCACCCCTGTTCTTTCTACCCCCAATGCTCTCCAGCTCTCCCCATCATTCTCCAGCCCCCACCCCAGTGCTCTCCACCCCCCACAGTGCTCTTCAGCCCCCCCCATGCTCCCCAGCCCCCCCGTGCTCCCCACCCCTGTTCTTTCTGCCCCCGGTGCTCTCCGACTCCAGCCCCCCCCCCACAGTGCTGTCCAGCCCCCCCGTGCTCCCCACCCCTGGTCTTTCTGCCCCCAGTGCTCTCCAGCTCTCCCCATCAGCCTCCAGCTCCCACCACAGTGCTCTCCAACCCCCTGTGCTCCCCACCCCCACAGTGCTCTCTAGCCCCCCCGTGCTCCCCACCCCTCACAGTGCTGTCCAGCCCCCCGTGCTCCCCACCCCTGTTCTGTCTGCCCCCATCAGTCTCCAGCTCTCCCATCAGTCTCCAGCTCCCACCACAGTGCTCTCCACCCCCCACATTGCTCTCCAGCCCCCTGTTCTCCCCACCCCCACAGTGCTCTCTAGCCCCCCCGTGCTGTCCAGCCCCCCGTGCTCCCCACCCCTGTTCTGTCTGCCCCCATCAGTCTCCAGCTCTCCCATCAGTCTCCAGCTCCCACCACTGTGCTCTCCTCCCCCCACAGTGCTCTCCAGCCCCCCCATGCTCCCCACCCCCACAGTGCTCTCCAGCCCCCACCCCAGTGCTCTCCACCCCCCACAGTGCTCTCCAGCCCCCACAGTGCTGTCCAGCCCCCACCCCCACAGTGCTGTCCAGCCCCCACCCCAGTGCTCCCCACCCCCCACAGTGCTGTCCAGCCCCCACCCCATTGCTCTCCACCTCCCACAGTGCTCTCCAGCCCCCCCCTCACCCCTGTTCTTTCTACTGCCGGTGCTCTCCAGCTCTCCCCATCATTCTCCAGCCCCCACCCCAGTGCTCTCCACCCCCCACAGTGCTCTTCACCCCCCACAGTGCTCTTCAGCCCCCCCATGCTCCCCAGTGCTCCCCACCCCTGTTCTTTCTGCCCCCGGTGCTCTCCGACTCCAGCCCCCCCCCCACAGTGCTGTCCAGCCCCCCGTGCTCCCCACCCCTGTTCTTTCTGCCCCCAGTGCTCTCCAGCTCTCCCCATCAGTCTCTAGCTCCCACCACAGTGCTCTCCACCCCCCACATTGCTCTCCAGCCCCCTGTGCTCCCCACCCCCACAGTGCTCTCTAGCCCCCCTGTGCACCCCACACCTCACAGTGCTGTCCAGCCCCCCGTGCTCCCCACCCCTGTTCTGTCTGCCCCCAGTGCTCTCCAGCTCTCCCCATCAGTCTCCAGATCCCCCCACAGTGCTCTCCACCCCCCACAGTGCTCTCCAGCCCCCACCCCAGTGCTCTCCACCCCCCACAGTGTATATATGTGTATATATATATATATATATATATATATATATATATAAATAAATAAAGCCCTATGTGATTTCAGATCTGTCTTTTCTGTATATAATAGTCTTCAAATGTGCTTTAAAATGTCTGGTTTTCCCTTTCATGAACCAGAAAATAATGACTTTATGCTGTTGCGCTGGTATAATAATGCTGTGGGGCTGGTATGAAATTTTTTCCAGGGCTGAATTTTATTCCCAGTCCGGCCCTGTATCTACTAGACTTTTGTTTGGACAGATTTAAGTGTGTTATTGCTAAGAATTACAGGCCTACAATATAAAATGCCAAATTTTTATGCAAAATAATTGTACCGCTTTGAGATGCAAAAATCTGACATAATCATACCGCCAGGTAGGCTACAGCAAAAACGCATATGAAAGTGAAATACGTGATGTACAATTGGACCTATATTGCTTTACTTTTCTTTTTTTGTTTGTTTCTGACCATGTTGTAATTTGTCTGAAATGCTCTATGTTAAAGTTCTGAACTGAAACAAAAATAAATAAATAAATAAAACTTGTGAGACCAGTCTTTGTGAGCTCTCTGCGAAGTATGTACCTCACAAACTCTGCTGTCTCAGTTATCACTGCCTTTATGCAAGATGTTGTTGGCTTCAGAGTGCTGATTGCACTATCTTTGACATTGTTGTTAAAAGAAAAATGGAAATATGGTGCAGCAGATGCATTCAGGTGAGTTGCTTGCTTGAAGTTAGTTGTTCCAATGGTACGTTGATTTGAGGCTGTACCGATGACAGGAGATTGATGACTTGCTTGTAGCTTGCTCTGATGCTCTGTGACATGTGAAGGAAGGTTAGTTAGGCAGCCACAAAAGGCACTGGAGTGATTTTGCATGCAAAGAGTTGCTGGAACCTCTTTAACTTAATGCTGTGAAGAAGCCTCTATGTTGTCAAGAGCATTGGATACGATGTAGTCTACACTGCAGTGGCTTAGGACATAGTCTTTAGTGGGTTTAAGGGGATCTTCCATATGTGCTATGTTTAGGTTGATGCTGTCTTTGTTACTTGCACCTTTGTCTACACTGATAGCTTGCTCTAGGACCCTTAGCTTTGCCATAGCTGCATCAAAATTTCTATTGCTGCTCTTTGATGTGCTGTCTGAGCTTCCAACTCTGCTCTTTGAGGTGCTGTATGAAGCACTGATTCAGTTTCCAACTCTGCTCTCTTTTCTGCATATGCAACCTGCACCTTGCTGGCTTCTGCTTCAGCGTGGGCATTAATAAGTCGCTCACTGAGTGTTGAGTATCTTAAACTATGGCATTTAGAGGACTTCTTAAAACGTCTGGTGGAAATAGATCTGTGAGATGCAGTGTCCTGTAGCAGCTCTATCTTTGATTCTGCCTTTACTTTGGTTTGCTGGATAAAACCGTCTCCTTCTGGATTAAGAACCTGGAAGCTGTTTAATTCCTCTAGTGAATCTTAAGTGTTTATACTTTGTAAGACATTAATAAATGTATTGCTGGTAAACTGATAAAGCTCATATGAGGCAGAAAGTTGTTTAATGGAGTCCCCTGGTGGCAGTAGTTCACGTTCAACAGACAGTGTATTAGATTGAGTAACAACATTTTACCATAATAATTTTAGGCTAGTTGTCAGTTTGGTTCTTAAAGCTTCATGATTCTCAATTACTCTCCAAGTTGGTTTGACTGAGCATTTGGGTAACTCAGCTGGGTCAGAGTCATGTGCTGGGGCTGCTGTGTGTTCATATTCAGAGCCTTTGTAACTCACGATGACACAGGCAGAAAATGACTGAGTGATAAGCCAGCCGGATCAGGTTATGAGGCTTACACATACTGATCTCTTGTTCTTTCTTGCAATGAAGGCAGTAAGTCTTGTCTGTATCAGTACTGTCATACAGAAATCTTGTAATTAGGATATGAAACTCAGTTTTTCTACTGTTCTGACCCAACTACAAGGCCATAAGCTTATCTCCAGCTTCATATAGGGCTTATAGGACCTGGTGATCTATTTATCCCTTGCATCAATTCAGACAGTTTAATTCAATGAATAAACTCACTGTTGAGGAGACAGACAATGAAGCTTTTCAAATGTTCCGTTTTAATGAAGGATACTCATAGGTAAAAAAAACGTTGATGTCGTTAGCCACATGGAAAGCAGTGTTGCCAACCTAACAGATTGAAATTTACTGACATGACACCCAAAATTTACTGGCACAGCCACGTTTTTACTGGCATTTCCAAAAGTTACAAAATTACAGTTTTAAGTACAAATTTCACTATTTAGGCTACAAACAAAACAAGTACAATATGTAATTATCAATGTGATTTAAGGTAGATAATAAGGCAAAAAACATATTTCTTATTTTATTTTCGATATAGTAAATAAGTAGCTCAGGGACAGGACACATGTAATTGACTCTCATAGTGATACTGACAGCAGTGTGCAGCAGTATGGATTACCGACATGACACCTCCCCTCCTGAGTCACAGTGATAGTCTCTCTCCAAGCCAGGTGGTCCCTCCAGTCCAAACAGCACTGATGGTCCCACTCCTGGCCTGTCTTGCTCCCATCCTGCAGACCCACACACAAGGCTCTGGCCGCTCTGCTTGGCTCCCTTGCACCATGACATCACAGGACATGCTGAGGCACCGCCTCCACCAGAGCCGCCCGAACACACTGTAGCAGGCAATTGTATGGTCTCGGCTGGCTCCACCATGTCAAAGCCATATTTTTTACTGGCAACCTTTTCCTTTTACTGGCATTTACTGGCAGGAGAAAATTGCCTGTTTTTTACTGGCTGCCAGTTAAAATACTGACGGTTGGCAACACTGATGGAAAGATGTTTACAGCATGGTGGAATACTGAGGAATGATATCAGACGGGGAGGGGATATACAAAGTACGGTGGGATAAAAAGCTCAGACAGAGGCAGACAACTTAAAGACACAGAGCAATAATAAACCAAGTTATGCGCACAGAGAAATTATAATAAATCACATAGTGTAACACAACACTGACCATGTCCATCCCCTTATGACTACAGTGTACCCATCTTCTGCTGGCTACTTCCAGCAGGATAATGCACCATGTCACAAAGCTCAAATCATCTCAAACTGGTTTCTTGAACATGACAATGAGTTCACTGTACTCCAATGGTCTCTACAGTCACCAGATCTCAATCCATTAGAGCACTTTTGGGATGTGGTGGAACGGGAGATTTTATCATGGATGTGCAGCTGACAAATCTGCAGCAACTGCCTGATGATATCATGTCAATATGGACCAAAATCTCTGAGTAATGTTTCCAACACCTTATTGAATCTATGCCACAAATAATTAAGGCAGTTATGAAGGCAAAAGGGGATCCAACCCAGTACTAGCAAGTCATACCTAATAAAGTGGCTGGTGAGTGTGTTGTGGATTGTGCAGCATCAGGCTGAGTTGAAAAAGGTACTGCAGAGAAGTGGTGTGAACTTGCATTTTAGAGAAAAAGGCTTTTTGCCCTGTCTTGCATTGAGACTGCTCTGGCCAAGGCTGTTCAGCATCATCCCAGCACACCTAGTGTGAATGGGACCTAAAAGTATAGAGACTTACCAGAAGCCCAGCACAGCACCAAAGCAGCTGCATACCTCCATTGTGTCTCAACAATCAATAAATAGCTTTTTAAACATGTTCCCGCACACCTACCAACCAGTCAGCACACAAATTCTACATTGTGTAGAAATGTCCCAAGTGTGGGTGCTGGTTACAGTCAAAGCCAAAGTAAATAATATTTAAAACCTAGCAGACGTTCTCATCCTTCTTTACACTATCCAATTTTTACAATCATTTTATTGGCTGGAGTTCGGGATTTCAGTGAATTTTCTAATGTAGGCACATTTGTATAATTTCCTGAAGAGCATAAACGATTCATTGACATGATTTTACTTGTGGCCTGAAGTTGCTCCTTTAATCAGTTATAAACCCAAAACCAAATATGTTATATACTGCAGCTTACGATTCCTTAACTGTGGTGGCTGCATTCTTTTTCTTTTTTCTTTTTTTTTTTCATTTATTTTCACTTGGTGATCTGGCCAGTAGCACACTTCCTGCCTTAGGGTATCTCTACGTTGTATAGAGGAGCAACCTTTGGACTGTAGCATTTTTAGAGAGAGAGGTGTTATGCTTTAGCACAGGGGTCTCCAAACTTTCTATGCAAAGGGCCAGTTTACTGTCCTTCAGAATTTAGGGGGGCAGACTATGGCCGGTGCAAGTAGAAAATGCCTCAGCGTCAATGGGAGTAAACAATTCCTTAGGCTTGGTGGTCAGTAGGAGTAAAAAAAAATTACAAAGCATGCGTAGTTAGTAGGAGGTGGGATAATGCCCTATCATTGGTTCTGGTGGGAGGAATAGCGCCCAATCATTGGTGTCAATGGAAGAAATAGTCCCCTATCATTGATGTCAGTGGGAGGAATAATGCCCCACTACTGGTAACAGTGGAAGGAATGGAGCCCCTAGTGGGAGGAATAATGCCTCATATCAGTTGGAGGATTAGTGACCAAAGGGCAACATCCAGCCCACGAGCCACAGTTTGGAGACCACTGCTCTAACAGATGGACTTGACTAACAAATTAAAGTCAAACTCCAGCTCTTTTCAAGCAGTTACAGCAACTGTGTTTTTCCTTTTTTGGATAAAGGTTTTACATAAATGAATAAAAGTTGATCAATGTAAGAAGAAACCTATTTTCGGATCCTATTTCCAGATTCGTCCGAGTGTCGAATCATTCTATTACATCCGGCCACTCATGGTTCACAATGAGGCTTGGTTGTGAGTAATTCAAAATGAGGCTTGGTTGTCTCTTTAGTGTATTTATGGCGATGAGTCAGTGCGTCGCCCATTCCCCATGACTAAGTCACTCTTTGACGAAACGGACGTCGGGAGAGAGGCGTGCTGATGTCATTGCTGTCTAGGATGGGTGTTTGCAAGCCGGCCGGCATATCTATTTTCCTATGAGCTTTTACAAAGTTTTTTAAATGTAAGTGCAATAATTTTTGATCTAAATAAATTGTTTTTAAATTGATTCACACTATGGAGAGCTTTCTTTTCTCACTGAGACCGTGATTGTTGCCTGCTGGAATGCCTATTGAGTTGGATCCCCTGGTTTGCTCTCATTACACTCGCAGTGAATTCATACCATTCGTGATCTGATGTCTGGATGCTGTTTGATACTACAGGCTTTACACCGATTGACTTCTGGTAAGCGCATAGGTTGTGTGGTGGCGGCTCACTAATATTGGTGGTGTTTTGTCTTTCTGTACAGAAGAAATATTGATGAGATTCATTTCACTTCAATCACTGGACTTTATTGTTTAATAATTTTATTCATTATTCCATATTTGCACTATCAATTTTCACTGTGCATTCGTGTTTATTTGGGTGATTTAATTATGTTGTCACTATACATAATTAATTAATATTGTCACCATATAATTTATTTTCTATTTTATTTTGTGCGTGGCTTTTTTTAATATTTTAAGAAGAAACCCTGTCAGTGGTAAATGGTTTGTCTCAACCCTCTAACTGCAAGTTTTGCTGGGCAGCTTGCTCTGTTAGTTAAAAAAAAAATTACAGATGTACTGGCCAGATTATCAGGTTAAAATAAAAGAACAAAGCCTAAAAATGAAAACGAATGCAGTCACCACATCTAAAAACCGGTAAGCTGCAATATACAAATTACATTTCTTATTGCGTTTAATACTGCTTTAAGTGCAAGACTAGAAAGAAGAATGCAGAACTGAAACCCACAGCTTTCATTAAAAAAGCGAGAGCCAAATTCTCAGTGCACACTTTGTACTGTACTCTCAGGCCAAAACACCGCTGGGACAGCAAACATTCAACAACTTCCGCAGTGGCTCTTCCAGCAGGAATCCTCCCGGTCATCAGTGACACTACAGAATGTTCATTCTCATCAGAGCTCAGGACTATGGACTCTGAAATGTGTATTTATTAACCAACATAATGCTGATGCTTCCAGATCACAGAAATAAGGAAAAATATTTAATCTGTTCTAGGTAAGCACATGGGTAATGATAAGAGAGAATGTAGTAGAAAGAAAAAAATTAGCTATAAAATGTAACGCCTTGTATGCAGCGTTTGGTAGAAAAGCTACTAGTATACATAAGCGACTATTCATACTTCTCCATTTTCATGCAGCATTTTGTTGTATGAATGTGCATATCAAGTAGAAATTCCATTCTTTCCTTTGTGGCTTCTACACCTCTATTCATTGCAGAGAAACTATATAGGCCCATCCACACCTACACATATGCGTTGCTATGCATGTTGTTTTACACCCAGAAGAATGTGAATCCAGCCTAAGGGTTTGACATACAATAATCTCTAATGACACGTTTGACACATATGCATCAAAGTTAGAAGTTATCAAATGAAAAGTAACATTTCTGGTTTCCATACATAGTCTAATTATGAACTGGAAAAAAAAAAGTTTTAAAAGCTCATTACGGAGTCAGTCCACCCAAAACTGGGATTTCCATTTTTGGGAAATGCTGAATGCTCATGGTTTCTCATACCTCTAAGGCCGGTGTTCTATCGAATACTGCCCTCCGTCGAAAAGTGCCCGAGCATGCGCAGTACGGAAGACCACTCCAGCTGATTTCCCGACCAGCTGGCGTGACATCGCCATATCACATTCACACATTGTAGGAGGCATTTTTTCGACGGGAAATACCATTTAACGGGCAGAATTGATAACTATGCAAACAGCGGAGGGAGACCGTAGTTGTCCGATTGTGCCTCGATATTGCGGGGCGGGTTTACAGTGTGCTCAAGGTCGGCTTTTGACTGTGTTGACTGCAGGGCGGGTTCAGTGTGTTGAACAGCGGGTTTTGCCTGTGTCTAAGGGCAGGTTGCAACACAGACAAGACCCATCCTGCAATAAAGCCACAACCTGCCTGCAACACCAAGGCACAATCTGACAACTACGGTCCCTCTCTGCTGTTTGCATAGCTTTCAATTCTGCCTGTCAAATGGTATCTTCCGTCGAAAAATGCCTTCTACGACGTGCGCATGTGCTATGGTGATGTCACGCCAGCTGATCGGGAGGGGCCTTCTATACTGCGCATGCGCAGGCACTTTTTGACAGAGGGAATTTTTCAATAGAACACCGGCAATAGAGGGAGCGAGTTTCTTTCCTGCAGCCACGGGTTACATTTCCCCAGGGGTCAAGTCCTGGGGAAAAAAGTGTGGGAACTCCCACCCAAGATCCACTCCCCCACCAAAAAAAAAAAAATGATACGCTCATATGCACGAACGCTTCAAAAGTGGTATTTTTTATCCAATTTTCGTATTGTGTGTATGAAGCTTAACTGTTAGTACATAAAAAAAAACAATCCTCAATAAACATAAATACGGTAATTCTCTAAATAATCAGCATTCATTCAATTGTGCTTCTATGCGAATGTGAACATCATGTTCTGATCTTTATTGGGGAATTTTATTTTGTATATAGAGTGTTTATGTGGTGAGTTTACACTTTTCATTGAACAGAGTTTGGATAACACAGGGATAAACGGAAAGGTCATAAATTAACTGTACATTATCTGGACAGGATGCTTGGGGAGATAGTGATGTGTTCCTGCTTAGGAGATGTATGTTAGCTTGGGGGGGCTTCAAACTCTGCAGGGCTCCAACACACACTCTCTGCTATTCCAACCCTTCACATATTTCCACATAAACTTCCCTCCTGGCATTAAACTTTGCCAGGTATTGTGCTCAGCTTACCACCCCAAACTGATGTTCCTCCCTCAGCTCACCTCTCACCCTGCATGTCCTGTGAGCAGAATAGCTGAGCTCCTCCTCTGGGTTCTCTCATCATATGGCACTGAAGATAGAGGAGGGGGGAATCAGCGGGACACACAGAGCAAGTATGCAGGAGACTGGGGGGGGGGGGTAAGGAGACAGAAAATCAGGAGGGGCCGTCGGGGAGGAGCGTCTCACGAGAGGTCTGACTAAATACAATCTCTTAGCAGCAGGGACCTGATCTACCCATCAGCTAGCTGTGATTGACAGGTAGATTGAAGCGGAAGCTGTCACGGGGCCCCCCTACTGGCAATGCCTGAATGGTCAGTCCACCCCTGGTGTGCATCACTTACTATTGCGAGCTGTGTCAGCGGCTGCTGGTGTAGCACCTGCCACACAGCTTGCATGCTTCAAAGTCTTGCAGGACATGGCTGCTAAAGGGAACTGAGTTCCTGTTGTGGAAAAAGTAAAGGAACTCCGTTCCCATGCGTTCCCGCAGGACTTGAGCCCTGCATTTCCCTCCTGTTGAGCTATTGTCTTCTCCTGGCGGAGAACACAGTGATTATTGCTAACAGATATAACTGCAGCTTGCAATAATCGCAAGTAAAATCTGGCAGGCTGGTTGTACCTAAGTTGATCGATTCATTCAGCCTGCCCATACATGGTTCAAAGCTTGGCAGGTTCAGCAGGATTCAAACCATCTACGGCTGGCTTAGGGCACTTTATTGTGAGATCTCTGCATCAAGTTCTAGTGTCTGCCCACCTGGCCATGTGATGGGTCTTCACTATCCTTATGCCCCTATTCACATCCGATTGATTTGTCAATGCTCAAGTCTATTATTCCTAATGGGCCCATTGATACCTGAGTGTGTCTATCAAGTCTTCTTTGAAGTAATAAAAAATTAATCCAAAGCAACCCAAAAAAAAACTGACACGTGCTTTGATTTTTTTGTGGATCCGATCCAGATACAGAGGTTGATTTACTAAAACTGGTGAGTGCAAAATCTGCTGCAGCTGTGCATGGTAGCCAATACGCTTCTAACTTCAGCTTGTTCAATTAAGTTTGGACAAGAAAAAAAAAGTTTGGACAAGAAAAAAAAACGGGGAACTGATTGGTTTCTGTGCAGCTCTGCGATTTTAGTAAATCAACCCCACAGAGACAAATGAACACCAGAAGAAGGGCTGATGATGTGGATTGACTCTCCGCAACATTTCAGATATCTCCAGGCCTGGGGCATTGGTTTTCAATCTTTCCCTACCTAACATCGTTATCATCGTTAACATCGTTATCATCACTTATCACCATTATCACGGCTTCCAGGCAAAACCAAGAACATATAGGGTAAACAGTAAAAACAATGTGGAGCACCTGAGGGTTACAGGAAATTGTTATTATTTCTTAAGAGCCCACCTGCAACCAAAACTGTTTTTCTTTAGAAAAGAGTGTGGCATATTAGAAACTCTTTTAGGTTTTTGTTGCTTTTTCATGGCTCCCAGCTGTCCCTCCAAACAATTGTCCCACTTTTGGAATCTTTCCTCCTCACTTGTCCCTCCCTTTGGTCTGATGCATAGACCCCTATAGAGCATACAAATATAATGTCAAAAACCTTACACAGCACTAAATATTTAATCCAGGATTTATATTATTAACTTTTACATGCGAAAAAAACGAGTATAAAGGTAAATTAGTGGTGAGAAAAAAAGCACATGATAGTTTAAAAGAAAAGTATGGGGTTAGGTTTTTTTTTCAAATTTATACTTACCTAGGTGGATGCTGCATCTGTCTCCTGCCAGCTCTAACACTGAGAACTGAGCGATCTAACATCGTCATTAGCTTGGTTCTCACAGCTCCCTGAGCAGAGAGCTGCAGACTGTCAGTCACCGGCTCTCAGCTCTGCCCCCCCCCCCCCCCCCCCCCCGCACGCTCACTGTGGAGGGGGTGGCCGGTTCAGGCTCTCAGCGGCATGTGGGTGGATCCCGACTTCATTGTCTTGATCTTGCCCGAACCTGGACCAGGTCTGTGACATTAGCCTGCCATCTGCTGAAAACGGGTCACAGGAGTGCAGAACAAACTGCACTCCTGTGATACATAGGAGAAGTGCAGCCAAACGAACTTTGGCTGTACTTCTCCTTTAACCAATCATTATTTGCAGGTTAATTATTCATGCTTCATGTAACTGCAGGCATTCAAGGGTGTGTTGTTTGCCTACATTCTATATATCCTATATACAGTATTTCTTACATACTATAGTGTCTTCTTCTTTCCTATATCAGAAAGTTAGAAGATATGTTTTCTGTGTCCCCATTGAGGATATTATTCATCACTTCCTGTTGCAGTGAAGTCAATTCACATTATTGGTTGCATTAACACAAATGTTATTGGGCTCCATTCACAAAGCAGTATTTTCCACTTTAAAATTTGCAGTAAAATAGCTCATAGTGTTTTTCTAAAATGTTTTTGCAATTCACAAAAAAAATGCTACTAAAATCCTACATGCAGTATTTAACTGAAATATGCGGTATTTATCTCATGAAACCACGCAGTATTTTTTCTCATGCAATATCCAGTGGAAAAGATACAGTGGAGAAGAATTAGAATCCCTGTCAATTTGTAAATGGTTTAAACCGTAGAAATATGCCAACTCACTAATCAGTGCGGTCACTGCAAAATATGGTATGTATCAGGGGTTGCTCATCCGTTAGGGGCACCCAAGTGCTGCCCCCCCATCCTCTCCACACCCTATATGCAGTGGATAGAATCATGCATATCGTGAATGCTGTGTCCGCCCCTTTCGGGTCACCGTGCATATGAATTAGAGCGGCCAGGATTTGTCATTCTCTGATGTTCTTATAACTGTCACTCTGGCATCCATCTGTCAAATCTTCAAATTTAAACTTGCCTAACAGCTTAAATTCCACACCTTTCTAAGAATACTTGTCTAGTCCTAATCACATTCTGTTTTGAAAATATTTGAGCCAAAAGATATCTCTTAAAATAATAGTGAATAGGTAAAATGGCAAATGGCAAAATTACAGGAGAAAATAAATATATTTTATTACATGTAAGGGGTGGATTTACTAAAGGCACATAGGGGGTTATTTACTAAAGGCAAATCCACTTTGCACTACAAGTGCACTGCAAATGCACTTGGAAGTGCAGTCGCTGTAGATCTGAGGGGGACATGCAAGGAAAAAAAAAAAACAGCATTTTTGCTTGCACATGATTGGATGATAAAATCAGCAGAGCTTCCCCTAATTTCAAATCTTCCCCTCAGATTTACAGCGGGTGCACTTGTAATGCAGAGTGGATTTGCCTTTAGTAAATCAACCTCAGAGTGTGCAGTTTGCAAGTGCATTTGCTTCAGAGTTTAGTAAATGGGGTAAAGATTCACCTTTCAAAGAGTACCCAATCACGTGCAAGAAAATAACAAAAAAAAACAGGAGAATAGGGTCGGGTTTGATTTGGGGGGGTGTATAATAATTTACCCCCAGTCTCTGCCACCATTCCCTAAGGATTGGTGTAAGATGGATAGAGTAGCCTAATCTGAAAATTTGGGATATGTGATTTGATATCTCGAGAAGGGTCCTCCCTCAATCTTCCCTTGTTTAGGGGTGGGAGGCCCTATGTCTCGTGTTTTGATGGGGATAGCTGTTGAAATGTAGGAGTAGAGTCATTAAGAGCCACAATTGTCTTGGGGTGTAGGGTCCAAATGATTTTGGCTTATCAGTGATTTGTATCTATCTGTGATGCGGAAGTGGGTCCAGCAAGCCCATGTATGTGACAATTTGGCTGAACAGTCTTTGGCTATGGAGATTAATTCTTACATTTCCCCAATTTTTTCAACTCGTTTGACACATCTTACTTTTATAATCATGTTTATTTACACATTTTTTAAAAATACATTAAGGCATACAGAACATGCTATACTTTTTGCCTACATTTCCTACTTTGCTTTCAGATTCCCTCTGTTTAGGATGTTTTTGTATTAAACCTATGTGACTGCTTGTTTTGGAGTTTCAATGTAGATATGGCATTTACCTTTTTTCTGCCTCTACTGAAATGTATCCCTGTGACTTCTAATGCCCCGTATAGACGATCAGATTTTCTGACAACAAATGTTGGAGGTGAGCTTGTTGGTGGAAAGTCTGACCGTGTGTATGCTCCATCGAACATTTGTCGGACTTTCCGCCAACAAATGTTGGCTAGCAGGCTCTCAAATTTTCCGTCAACAAATTTTTGTTGTCAGACTTTCCGACCGTGTGTACACAAGTCTTTCGCACAAAAGTCCACGCATGCTCGTAATCAAGTACGAGCCGCAAGCACTGGAGATATCAGGTACGTCTTTGTCAGAAACCATGAAATCAGACCGAGACAGAAGTACAGTTAAATCACACTTGTTTAATAATAAAAGTAAAAAGAACAAACGTAGTCAAAACATAGCCAAAGTTCAGTAACCGGAATGGATAGTCAGCCAAGCAGAAGTCAGGGATCAAAGTAGTGGAACAGCAAGCAGGATCTGGAGCCAGAAGGGATGTCAGCAAAGCCAGTCTTTAAACGGGAACGCAGGCGATAGTTTCTTGTGATGTGACCAAGGCGAAGGCACAGCTGGACTGGATGGCTTAAGTAGGCAGGCCTGATGAGCAGGATCAACAACAGCTGGGTAACTGTGGACAGAGATAGGAGCTGGCAATTAGTCGACAGCTGAGCGGCCAGCTCAGAGAAGGAAGGGCTGAGCCCAGCCCTGACAGTCTTGTACGTCACTACGTTCGTAATTGTTGGCCAACATTTGTGTGACTGTGTGTATGCAAGACAAGTTGGAGCCAACATCCTTCGAACATTTTGTTGTCGGTTCTATACAATTTGAGTTGCATTTTGATCTTTTCCCCTCTGGCGCACCTGTATTATAGGATATGGGCTGTTAAGGTCAGCACTTTTCATGTGAAAAATTTTTGAGAAATGTGGGGGACTTTGCCTACCCATGTTCTCTTTTTTACCTCCCCCTCTTCTTATTGCCATTTTCCTTCCCTCCCATCCTTCCCCTCCTTTTTCCTTTTTTTTCCTCTGCCCTCCCCAACCTTTTTTCTTTGAATCGTTCTCCTTCCCTCATCTTTCCCCATCCTCTTCTGCCCCCTCCCCCTTTTTTATCTGGCTGTCCTCTTTTCTTTTTTTTGTTTGTTTGGCTGTTTTATTATATTTCTCTGTGCTGTACTACTACCATCTTTACCTTGCTTTATAGCCTACCACGTGGAGTTATAATAGGGTTCCCTCCTATGCCACCCCTGTCCGCGCCATTGGAGGTATAGGCGTTCTTTCCTGGTGTCCTTGCGTAGGCCTTTGCCCAAGCATTTGCAGATAAGAAATTTCATGACCACCACCATGGAACAAAACTTATGTTTTCTAATTGTATTTATGGTACTTTTGTCTTCAATTTATTAGTTAATGCTGATTTATGTTTAACCTTATGCCGCGTACACACGATCAGATTTTCCGGCGGGAAATGTTGGATGTGAGCTTGTTGGCGTTAAGTCCGACCGTGTTTATGCTCCATCGGACATTTGTTGTCGGACTTTCCACCAACAAATGTTGACTAGCAGGTTCTCAAATTTTCCGCCAACAAATGTTTGTTATCGGACTTCCCGATCGTGTGTACACAAGTCTTGTAAAACTAGCGTTCGTAATGGAGATATCTTGTACGTCACTACGTTCATAATTGTTGGCCAACATTTGTGTGACCTTGTGTATGCAAGACAAGTTGGAGCCAACATCCTTCAAATTAAAATCCTGATCGTGTGTACGGGGCATAAGACAAATATTGTCTCATATTCCTCTTGAGGAAACAAAAAAAGGTCACAAAACATGTAAAGTCTATTTCCCTCCTGTCATCATCTGGAATCTGCATTCTGGTTTTGGATGGTAATTATGAGCTTTGGAAAATGAGTGCAGCTTAACTTGAGCCTGACATGACAAAATTGTCACTGTGAAGTTTGTGTCTTTCTCTTTGTTACATATTTTTAATATTTGTAATAAAAAATGTTTTAATAAAAAAATAAAAAAAATAAAAGAATTGTGTGCATCCTGTGTTCTTTGGGTACAGAGAGTCCATGTCTTGAGTTTTTTTCATTCATTTTTTTCCTTTTGAGTTGATGAGTATTGGATGATGGCGCCCTTTTGTGATAACTTGTATTTTCTACGGCACAAACAATAATTTTTAGTAGGTAGCAAGGATGAGGATGACCATGGAGCAGATGGAACCTAGAACTAGGAGTAGGTGATCGTCTTATGTTCAAATTTCTGTAAAATTTAAAGGTTTTTCAAAGGTAATCCACTTCAGCAAACTGAGAGGTTATCACCATAACCTTGGGTTGTGTAGGAAAAGCTCTGATACAGTGATTCAAGAACCACACCATAAGGTTATATTCTTGAAGAAGTTTATTGGTTGTGCGCAGAGTCCAACACGTTTTTGGGTCCAAAATAGCCCCTTCCTCAGGGCTTAAAAAATGTAGGGTTGACTATCTGGAAATCCAGGTATATCTACCCCACCCTCCACCTAAGAACTGTACCTGCTTCACCTCCATCAGATCATCCCCTGGAACTATTACCTTTTGTACCATCCCTCCCTCCCTTTAGATTGTAAGCTCCATGAGCAGGCCCCTCCTATTCCTTCTGTATTGAACTGTATTGTAATTGTACTGTCCCCCTTTATATTGTAAAGCGCTGCGTAAGCTGTTGGCACTATATAAATCCTGTATAATAATAATAATAATTGTCCCTTAAGGGCCGCAGATGAACTGGGATCCCCCACCCTGCACAGCCAGGCACACCAAATGTGTCACTCAGAGTTAGGCTAGTTTCACACTGGGGCACTGGGTGCGCTGGCGGTAAAGCGGCGCTATATTTAGCGCCGCTTTACCGTCGTTTTAGCGGCGCATTTCGGCCGATAGCGGGCGGTTTTACCCCCCGCGAGCGGCCGAAAAAGGGTTAATACCGCCCGCAAAGCGCCGCTGGAGTGGCGCCTTGCGGGCGGGTTCGGAGCGCTGCCCCATTGTTTTCAATGGGAGGGGGCGCTTTAGGAGCGATAAATACACCGCTGCTACAGCGCACCAAAGATGCGGCTTGCAGGACATTTTTCAGCGTCCTGCAATCGCAACGCTTCAGTGTGAAAGCCCTCGGTCTTTCACACTGAAGACACAGCAACAGCTGTTTCGGGGCGGTTTGCAGGCGCAATTTTTAGCGCAATAGCGTCTGCAAACCGCCCCAGTGTGAAAGAACAGTCTGTGACTTTGTTTTTTCTGTTTTATTGAGGGTAAAAAAAACCTTGCCTGGCTGCAGCTGCCCCTTTCACTAGCCCTCTAGGCTAACTTCTTCACAGTCCTCCCAGACTGACCCTTCTGACACTCTCTCCACAGTCCTCCCAGACTGATACTCTCTGACACTCTCTCTCCACAGTCCTCCCAGACTGAACACTCACCAGATCTCCTGTATGTGCTGACCTGCTCCTGCTGTCCTCTCACTTGCTCCCATGCCTCCAGGATTGGATTCCTCTGTGTGTTGTAGAGGGGGCACCCTCAAGGGCCACCAACAGACTCCTCAGCACTCTTTATTTATGAGGTGCTTACCCCCTTCTAGCCCCTTATTGCTGGGGATTGGCCAAGAACCTCATAAATATGCAAAACAGCACCTCCTAGACTCCATCATCTACATCTGGAAGCTTCTCCAAGGTTCCAGAAACAGGGGGAGGCACTAGAGATGCTAATTTCTGAGTCATCCAGCCTCCCTGAGTCACTCAACAGGGACCCAGATTTGTTTATTAAGCAATAACATATATAAAATCGAAACTCACATTTGTATGTTTAAAACACTCAGGGTAGGAAAACGAGCGGCTGGCTCGCGTCCAAATGTCACTTCCGGTGTCCGTGTATCCTGCGCGTGTCGTCACCGTCAAGTGACTTCATCGGGCTTAATAAACAAATTTTAAGAAATACTACAGTAGATAGTCTATACCCTCCTTCTATGACTATGGCTGATGTATGCTGAGCGCTCCCTGTGTGTGAAGAGACACCCAGCCCCTATTACCAGAGAAGGAAGTATCCCTGACCAGATCCTTATCCCCCCCTGGAGTGGCCAAACATCCCACTGGTTCCTGCTTAATGCTGCCAGAGAAGGAAGTGACCCTGACCAGATCCATATCCCCCCTGAAGTGGCTACACATCCCACTGGTTCCTGCTTAATGCTGCTTACCTTGCAGCCGTAAGGTAACAATTTAGGGCACCTACAGGTGTCTAAATATCACCGAAGATACTCCAGCACAGAGCACGTAGCATTCACATTATCACCATACTGAAGACCAATCAGCACCTATCTTTTTTCCCACGCTGCATTTTGTATTGCCAATAGAAACCTGACAGAGCCAAAGCACAGCGTCATCACTGCTCTATCTATTTCTTCCTCACCAATATCTCACGCTTATGCGTTTTATGAACTTTCATGGGTTCATGAACTTTCATGTGATTATTTTTTTTTTATGCGATTATGAATTCAACTTGCGTTTGTAATAATTTATCTTTGCAATCTCATTTAGCTTGAACCGTCATAATTATCTTTATTTTCCTCACCTGTTCACTTGATTACAACACTGCTTAGTGTTCATGCGATTTTCTAGCATCTTTGCACAATCTATGATATTTTTAGCTTACGTTGCACAATCTATGATAATTTTAGCTTACGTGTGTGAAGAGACACCCAGCCCCTATTACCAGAGAAGGAAGTATCCCTGACCAGATCCTTATCCCCCCCTGGAGTGGCCAAACATCCCACTGGTTCCTGCTTAATGCTGCCAGAGAAGGAAGTGACCCTGACCAGATCCATATCCCCCCTGAAGTGGCTACACATCCCACTGGTTCCTGCTTAATGCTGCTTACCTTGCAGCCGTAAGGTAACAATTTAGGGCACCTACAGGTGTCTAAATATCATCGAAGATACTCCAGCACAGAGCACGTAGCATTCACATTATCACCATACTGAAGACCAATCAGCACCTATCTTTTTTCCCACGCTGCATTTTGTATTGCCAATAGAAACCCGACAGAGCCAAAGCACAGCGTCATCACTGCTCTATCTATTTCTTCCTCACCAATATCTCAGACTTATGCGTTTTATGAACTTTCATGCGTTCATGAACTTTTAATGCGACTATGAACTTTCATGTGATTATTTTTTTTTTTTATGCGATTATGAATTCAACTTGCGTTTGTAATAATTTATCTTTGCAATCTCATTTAGCTTGAACCGTCATAATTATCTTTATTTTCCTCACCTGTTCACTTGATTACAACACTGCTTAGTGTTCATGCGATTTTCTAGCATCTTTGCACAATCTATGATATTTTTAGCTTACGTTGCACAATCTATGATAATTTTAGCTTACGTTGCACATTTTATCACTCGTCACTATATTTTATCTGATTTTAGCAATTGATTTGCACATCAGTCACAGTAGATTACACTTTGTATATAATTTATTTTTATATTTTTATTCTATGTGTATTTATCTATTGTGACAACTTCTTCAACGTTTATTTATGCTGTGTACAATTGACATCTTCGTTCAATCATTTAGTACACTTTTTCGGGAGCGCAACACCGCATATTGATTTATTCCATATACGTTTCTGGGTACTGTTTGACCTTTCGGTGTTGCCGCAAACCATCTCTTTAAAGTAACTGTCCATCCCCATAATAGCGCGGAAATACCAACACCCCCAACAGGGGTTACTTATAACCCTCCCTTACACTATCTAAAATGAAAAAAAAAAAAAAAAATACTTTTAGTTATACTTTAAAACTGCCAAATTTCTATCCTAATGTGTCTTTCTATAAAGAAGAGATTGTAGCTAGGATTATTAACACAGTAGTGGGTAGAGGTTTCATACCTTGAAAGATTTCGGAACGCTTGCTGCAGCTGAATTTCTAACAACTTGCGCTGTGCCAATTCAGCTTGGGAGCGGGGATAACTACTGAGAACTTCACAATAATTGCTGAACAAACAGTCAACTGTGTGCAACAAAATTTTCCACTCCCAATCACAGCTTCAGCTCAGTTCCCTGATTCTGGAACATCTTCTTTCTTTACCTAATAAGTGCACCTTTGTGAAAATATAAATATTAACTGCTATGCTGCTCCTCATACTGGCTGATTCGATATCAGCCACCCAAAGATAATCATCTCTATAAAGCTTGTAAAAACATAGCTCCCAACTGTCCTTCATTTAGAGAGCCTGTCCCTCTTTTGAAACCGAGTCCCTCTGCCCGTTTCCTTGTCCGTAGGGTCAGCTTTTCTGATTTGATATACAGTACAGACCTCTATAACAAAATGCACCTTATAACTACAACATTTGTTATAATCTTTTATCCATCTTCTATATCATCTGAATCTGTTATTTTGAATACCCAGTATACAAGAAATGTAGCAAAGTAATTGCACATGTGGGTTTTATAGAGGAAATTCCCCCCTTATCATAAAAATTACAACAAAGCCACCTTTTAAAATGTTTAGTAATGGCAATCGACAAACTGATGCTTATAAATAATTGCAAGTTTTTTTATTCCTTGCAAACTTTATTTTTTTCCCTTCCTATTATTCCCACGGTGGTCATTTTTACTAAGGGCAGATGAGTCCATCTCCCTTTACTTCCTGGAACTCTGAATCTGTCTCCTGGAACATGTAACAGAAACTTCCCAGGATGCAGCCAACCAGGAAGTAGGAAAACAGTAATTGTAAGTAAAAGCAAAAAATGTTTGTTTAACCACTTGCCTACTGGGAACTTAACCACTTGCCTACCATGCACTTAAACCCCGTTCCTGCCCAAGCCATTTTTCATCTTTCAGCGCCGTCGCACTTTGAATGACAATTGCGCGGTCGTGCTACACTATACCCAAATTTTGTGGATGGTCCCGAAGTCTTCCGGGACCTGTGATGTGTCCCAGTAGGCTGCGGGGGAAAGAAGGGGGGTGAACTTCCGCTCGGATCGCCATGGCAAACTGACCAGAGATGGGAGCGGGTACCTTTCAAAACTAGGTACTCGCTCCCCCCAAAAAAAGTGAAAATGTGGGGGGATGTAGATAAGCAGAACTTCCTCTTTTCTGTGAATTTCCGCTTTAAGTAATCTTTCAAGCCCACAGCAGTAACTGAAGAGTCTGTGTCTCACACATTTTCCCATGATAAAGGGACACGCTGGTAATCTTGATTAGTAATATATAAATGTTCTGATCTGATGCCAATGTCATAAAATAGAGAAAGACATTCTGCTACGTGCATGACAAAGGAAGTCTCACTCAGGGAAATGTCTTGAAATTATAAACAAAAAAATAGCCTGCAGAAAAAAAATCAAGGCATAGCAGATAAAAGAGGGACAACTGGGACCTGAGAACACACCAAAGTGGGGTACAATCACCAGATCTTTTATATAGACCTTGTCTGGTAAAGTTACCAGATAAATGTTAATCTAAGCCAGATCTTGAGTACCAGTGACACATATTACTGCAGAGGGTCCTTCCTCAGATGGCTCTCCTAGAGACGGCTGTTCCTTTGATGTAAATACACTCGTATAACTCTCACTATTCTGTTTTAAATGCCATTTTATGCATTGACATACCCAGTCTGTCTGGACAGTATGTTCACCTGCTGGCTTGGCACCATCCACAGACAGCTTAACTCTTCAATAAGACACAGAAGTTGAACCCTACACAATTTTACTTCACATAACAGCAGTTTTTCTCTTCTTTTGAAGTGTAAGAAGACACTGACTTTCCAAGTCCTGTCTTTGTGAAGTGCTAACACTGACTGAAGGAACATGAAATAAATGTGGAGGTTCTAGCTAGGACTAAACCAACTAGGATTAAATAGGAGGGGAAGACAGCAGGAGATACCAAAATCACATGGTAAACAAGCTGTAATAGCCCAAATCCTCCACTATATGTCAACATACTACTGGACAATACTAACCTGATGCTGTTCAATACAGTACAACAAGTAAGAAATATATGTAAGGGGGACAGACCCATTTACCTATTTGCAATCAGTCGGACTTAAGCTGACCATACGCTATTATACATTTTT
Source organism: Lithobates sylvaticus (assembly GCA_028564925.1). Classification (NCBI taxonomy): domain Eukaryota; kingdom Metazoa; phylum Chordata; class Amphibia; order Anura; family Ranidae; genus Lithobates; species Lithobates sylvaticus. Next base: position 91,206,715 of record CM053027.1, on the reverse strand, counting down.
TATTCAGCCTGTGAATGTGTATGGCATATTCCCCAAACCAGAATTTTAACCTTTAGGAATACATCATGCTTACGCAATGCACAACAACATCAATGTATGCCTGAGTATGGCCACGTTCCACAATTCTATCTTAAGGCTGGCTGTACACATTACTTGCAGCTCCCTGGATATGAAAAAGGCATTTTATACTAGAGTTTATTTTATACCTCAAACTGTCTGTGTGCATAACGTCTTAAAGGAAAAAAGGAAAATATTAATCTATGGGAGCTCTCAAGTATAGGAGTTGACTGGGATTTGCATACCTCTGTACCTTGGGTTTCAGGATTTCTTGTCTCTCTACTGCTAGTTTAGTTCTATTAGAGTGACTGCATATCTAAACCCAAAACCAAAACTGTAATACACTGCAGCCTACCAGTCATCAGATGTGGCGACTGCATTCGTTTTCACTTTTCAAGCAAAGAATATTTTCAGCAATTACAGAAAATACCTGCTGGTTTGTAAGACATGCAGCATGCTTGTGGCTTCATTTATGCCTAAGGTTTAATATTTTTTTTTGGTGGTGGTGGTGGCTTTGGAGGGGGGGGGGGGCAGCACAAAACACATTGGTTGCTTGTATCGGTTTGCATAGCTCCCAACTGTCCCTGATTTCAAGGGACTATCCCTGATTTGGAACAAAGTCCCTCTGTTACTCTTTCCTCCTCATTTGTCCTCATTTTGGTCTGATCTATATAGTTTTATATAAAATGCACTATTTATCTTTCGAATGGTGTTTCCCAGTGCTAAACCTTTCATCCAGATTCTAAATCGCTGCATTTGTAATTTTCAAAAGCCAATATAAAGGAATAGTAGTGGTAATAAAAAGCACTTGTGGATTTAACTAATATTTTTTTTTGTATAATGCTCCTTTAACGGGGCGTGGCAGGGTGTGTTTCCTATGCCTACATACTTTTGCTAATAGGTGTCCCTCATTCCCATCTCAAAAAGTTGGGAGGTATGTTGGTGTGTATCCCATGCCCTGCAGGCTGCTGCTTCATGGATAAAACCTTCCTTCATGCCACCCTATACTGCCCAGAGCAGCAATCTTTCTTGGTTGCAAAGAATTAACACCTGTCGCTGCAAGTATGAAGACCTTGTGTCACTCATTCACCTCTTCCTGCCCCCCCCCCCCCCCCCCTGCCATTCACAGAACTCATGTTATTAATGTCCAACAATGCAGTAGGTTCTAAGAATAGACAATGGAGATCCTGTCATTCATCTGCCCCTCCTTTATTCACAAAACACATTATGGAACAATAATAGTATGAGTTCTGTGAGTAGTGGAGGGGGCAGGAAGGAGCAGATGAGTGGCACAAGTCTTTCCAATTTGCAGCTGTTGCATTTAACCCGTGAAGCATAGCCCCCTTTGTGCAGACACACATTCCTCTGTCACTGCCCGCAGGTAGTCTGGCATTATCTATTATCTTCAAGATGTTTTACAAGTGAAGTCCCTTTATTTTTATTATTCCCTATATTTTTCAATATTGAAATTCATATAAAGTTTTTTTTTTACATAGCTATGCTGTTGCCTTCTCCTATACACTATGCTGTGGTCTATTTTAGCTGCATGAAGCTCAAATGTAGTTTGGCGCCCTCTCGTGTGCAAATACCTAACTGAAACACACAGCCGTGTCATTTGCCTACTGCTTTAGGTGCTGCTCTTTCCATAAGCTAAAAGTGAATATACAACATAATAGTTACATAGTAGGTGAGGTTGAAAAAAGACACAAGTCCATCAAGTCCATAAAGTGTGATTATAATCATCGAGGGGAATTTACTAAAACTGAAGAAGCCAAAATCTAGAGCAGCTATGCATGGCAACCAACCAGCTTCTAGCATTCATTTTCATAACTTAAAAGTAAAAATATATTTCTCAAAAGCGACATAGGGACCTCTGGCTTCAAAAAGTGGAGGAAATAAGGACAATAGAAGACCTTATTCTAATCGAACAGAAGAGACAGGAGACATACACCAAGACGTGGCAGCTTTGGTCTATGTTCATTTTTTCAGAGGATGGGCAGGCTCTGAGAAGGTCGGGAGACGTCACTTGAACAAACCAGTTGTTAGTTGTGTCCCCTGGAGTTTGGGGTATATGCCATTACAGAATCGATCTCACTCTCTGACACTACTCTAACAGTAGAGTAGAATGCTCTATTGTCAGTAAGGGGCAGGGAGTGTGTGTCTTCCAGCTGCTGCATAGGTGCTGGTGGGTACCCAGATCGATTAACCCTCGCAGCTACGGGATTCATGAACCATTACCACCATTGGTGAGTTTTTTATCCACTCGCACCTGAAGTGACCGATATCCATGTCTGAGATTGAATACCGGGATTGGTGGAATCAGGATATACCGGAGGAAAAGGCCCTGGCTGGGTTGTAGCCACATGCGATTTCCCCTATTCCGTCTGGTAAGCCTGCATTTTGCCTGGTGGTGGGATCACTACAGCACTTCTCACTTTCTCTCCTGGATGCCTCTATGAAAAGTCACTTTTTACTACAGCTGGTGTCATCTTACTGCTGTCCTTGATTGGACACTTAGTTGTATTTGCACATCTTTTTGGACTGATCACTACAAGTTGTCACAGCACTAGATATTTTTTGACCTGTATTGTTTATGATGGACACATTATAGTCCCTATTGTCTCACTGGCAATTTTGTTACTATTACACTTATTACCATTATCATTATCGGTTGATATCATCACCATTATCATTATATATTTCCTATATTTTTTATCACTTAGCGCAGCCTTTCTTCACTTTCTTATGATATTTGTTTATCACATGTGGTTGCTGCTTATTTCTCATTTTTTAGTTTGTTAGTCCAGCGCAATTTTTTTGTTTTATACTCTAACAGCGTACCATTGTCGTGGGGTGTACTCCCCCTCATGTCCACCCCATCCCCCCCGCTCCCTCCTTTCTTTCCCTCTCTGGTTTCCCTCCCCCCCCTCTCTAACTAACTAACCTTTTTCTCTATGCTGACTTCCCCCCCCAGAGGGGGAGATAAAAAGAAAAAAGGGAGCCGGACCCACGGGACCAACACGTCCAAGTCTTCCTGTGTGAAAAAAAAAGAATAAAAAAAAAAAAGCGACATAGGATATAAACCCACTTTATGGGCACCAAATGTCTTTGCAATCTCAGATATTACCATGTAAAGTAGCAGTAACATCATCATTGTGTTGTACATGTGCAGAGAGCAGACCTGTGAGAAGACCCAACCAACTACAGGCTGCATACAGAAAACAACACGAGGGGCAGATACAAGACCAATCACCCTGCACAAGAAGAGAGAGCAACAGTGACCGGTCTTTATTACAGGAGGCTCCTGCACAGAGGGAGCGTTTCACACTGGATTACTGCTCAGATCTGAAAGGAATACACAAAGCACACCACATGCCTCTTGTATTTAGATCATGTACAGTATGTTCCTCTGCTTCACTGCAAGTCTACCAATTTTCTAAACCTGATTAGAAACAATAGATTATGTGGCTAATTAGATTTTTTCAGCAGGGATTCTTCCCACATTCCCTGCTACAGACAGCCATTAGAATATAGAATATATGAATTTGTATACAAAGTTATGACAATGTGAAGGAGCAAGCATAAATAAATGTATAATTCATTTGAAAATATGTGAGGGATGTTTAATAATTTGCATTCTCCTAAAATACAATATATATATATATATATATATATATATATATATACATAGATGTTAGATGGCCATTGCTCAAACCTATTTATTTCAGCAGCAGCACACAATGTTAGTGATATATCAATGCACCTTCACAGCTTAGCTGAAGAAAACTGAAATTCTAAAGTGTGTTCTGGACTTATAGAATTGGAGGGATCCTGAGAGTTCTGGTGTGATCATACTGCTTAACTTTCAAAGTTCCTCCAGTTCTATCAGTCCAGTACCAAACCCTGATGAAGTGAGACCTCTAGAACTCCTGAAACATATTGGCTTTTTATGATATAAGAGTCTGAATAAAATTAAATCTGGACTTTTTCTGCTTTTGACACTTTTCTATCTTCTGCACTCAGCAAAAAGCTGACCTTCAGCAACCACTCTGGGGAGAGCTGCCTAAGGATATAATAAAAAAGCCACCATGTTTCAGGGGTTCAAGGGGCCCCACTTCATTAAGGTTTAGTACTGGACTGATAGAACTGAGGAGACCCTGGGGGGTAATTAGTATGGTTATTTCAGATGCAGATTAAGCCTTAAAGCGGTTCTGCACTCTTTTATTTTTTTATTTTTTTTGGGCTATATGCCAAGGGCATATAGCTCAATTGGGGGACTTACCTGTTCCATCTTCCATCTCGATCGCTGCCGGTTTTCATCTTCATCTTCTTCTTGTCTTCTTCTTGTCTGCTGGGGTCCATCTTGCCTGTGGGCATGTGAAACCCCACAGGCACTGTAGATGGCCCAGCATGCACCGCCGTTACTCGCGCGTGCGCAGTAACGGCACACCTGCCGACATCTCACGAGATTTCGGCAGATGTGGCCGAAATCTCGGGAGATTTCGGAAGATGTGGCCGAAATCTCGCGAGATTTCGGAAGATGCCCGCACTGACTCCTGGGATCAATGACACCAGATCCCAGGAGACAGTGCGGCGTGACGACGATCGACGCAGAGACCCCGCCCGCCGCCGAAGAGAGAGAAGACCGGAAGTCATCAATTACAAGGTAAGTAAAAAAAAATAAAAAAAAAAACATTTAATTTAGTACTCTTTGCCTGATTTGGAAGGCAAAGAGATTTACTAAATGAAATGGGTGCAGAACCGCTTTAACTAGCATTTGGAGCAATCATACTATTTACCCCTCGGGATCTCTTGAATTCTATCAGTCCAGTACCAAGCCCTGATAATGTGGGACCCTTTGATCCCCTGAAACATGGTGGCTTTTTATGATAAACTAGTCTGAATAAAATTAAATCTGAACTTTATAGGTTTATAGGGTTTTTCTACCTTGTACACCCAGTTCTTACCTGAGCTGACCTTTGGCCAACTGTTCTGGGAGAGCAGCCTAAAGGTGAAGTTTAAGTATGGATGATTTTGCATAGTTACACTGGGCCAGCTTAGACCTATCTAATGTGCCATACCTGTGAGATCCCTGTGGAAGCTGGAAATCACTGTAGTAGTCTACTATACAGGCATACCCCACTTTTAAGTACACAATGGGGTTTATTTACTAAAGCTGGAAAGTGCAAAATCAGGCTCACTTCTGCATAGAAACCAATGAGCTTCTAACCCCAGCTTGTTCAATTAAGCTTTGGTAATAAAACCTGGAAGCTTATTGGTTTCTATGCAGAAGTGAGCCTGATTTCGCACTTTACAGCTTTAGTAAATAAACCCCATTGCGTACATAAAAGTGGGGTATGCCTGTAGTGATCTGCACTAACTTCTGGGTACCATGGCAAACAGCTACCCTGCTGCATAGTGAACAAAGGGGGTTACTCACTCAGCATGGATGCTGTGAGATGATCAGTTTGGTTAATGTCTTGTAATAATAACAAATGGAAATTATTTCCTTTCCTTAAATCATCTAATTTCATCTCTGCCTTTTAATGCTTTGAAAATTGCAACCAAGTGATTACCATCATTACTTTATTTGTGTCATAAATCATATTATGTACACACTGGGAGAATTATGGCAGGGTTTTAAGCATGTAAACTGCAGTATGTGTATCAAATCTAACGCCTGATTTCTCACTTTACAGACTTCGTCTCGGACTGGTCACTGTTACATGAAGCAGCAATACACGGGCGTTTTGGTACCTTAACAAAACTAATAACAGAGGTAAGTAAAGGGAACCATAATTTTATTTTAGTTTATTGTTTATATATTTTTAAACTACCGTATTTATCGGCGTATAACACTCACCTTTTCCCCCTTTTAAGGGGGGAAGTCGTGGGTGCGTGTTATACGCCAATCCCCACTGTCTGACCCCAAAAAAAATAAAAAATACAGAGCGCCGCCGAAAAAGACCGAACGCCGCTGAAAAAGACCGAGCACCGCTGAAAAAGACAGCCGACTGCTCTGCTCTGCTCGCAGTCCCGCCTCCCTGCTGTTTCTGGAGCGCTCGCAGTCCCACCCAGACTGGGCGGGACTGCGTGCGGAGCTGAGCCGAGTACACAGTACAGTCGGCTCGGTTTTTTTTTCGGCAGCAGGGAGGCAGGTCTGCGAGCGGAGCTGAGCAGTCAGCTCGGGCTTTTTCGTCGGCGCTCAGGCTTTTTCGTCGGCGCTCGGTCTTTTTCGGTGGCGCTCAGTATTTTTCGGCGGCGCTCTGTATTTTTCGGCGGCGCTCACTCGGTCTGTCTCGGCGGCGGGAAATTTAAAGCTGCAAATGACACTGGCAAGCTGCAAATGACACTGGTCAAGCTGCAAATGACGCTGGGCAAGCTACAAATGACACAGATCATTCTGCAATGATGGACAAGGCTGCAGATGCACACTGATAAGGCTGCATTGATGGGCATTTAAATGTAACTTTTTTTCCTTAAAATGTCCTCCTAAACTCGGTAGTTCTTCGGTGTAAAGGATTAAGAGGGCTTTTTGGAAGATTCTCTGAAGTTCTAAAAGGTCCTGGCTGGGTATGGAGCCACAAGAGCTTTTGACCTCTTGTAGTGAGAGGTCCAGGAGAGCCTTTGGTGGTGGTGTTAACCGCTTCCCGACCGGCCACTGCATATATACGTCAGCAGAATGGCACGGGCAGGCAGAATCACGTACCGGTACGTGATCGTGCATGTGCGGCGCGCTCGCGACCCGGTCGGGAGCTCCGTGACCCCGGCCGCGGGACCAGCTGGTATCCCGCGATCGGGTTACGGAGCGGAAGAACGGGGAGAGGTCTATGTAAACAAACCTCTCCCTGCGCTTCCTACACTGACTGTCAGTGATCGGCGGTTCCCTGTCATCGGGAACGCCGATCAATGACGTCAGACGTACAGCCACGCCCCCCTACTGTAAAAAAAACACAACACGTCACACTGACTCCTCCCCGCCCCCTAGTGGTTAACCCCCTAACTACAACTGTCATTTACATAGGAATCAGGGCTATTTAAATAGCACTGATTGCTGTATAAATGACAAATGTCCCAAAAATGTGTCAAAAATGTCCGATGTGTCCGCCAAAATGTCGCAGTCACAATAAAAATCGCTGATCGCCGCCATTACTAATAAAAAAAAAAATATTAATAAAAATGCTATAAAACTATCCCCTATTTTGTAAACGCTATAACTTTTGCGCAAACTAATCAATAATTGCTAATTGCGATTTTTTTTACCAAAAATATGTAGAAGAATACGTATCGGCCTAAACTGAGGAAAAAAAAATGTTTTTTTATATATTTTTTGGGGATATTTATTATAGCAAAAAGTAAAAAATATTGCATTTTTTTCAAAATTGTCGCTCTATTTTTGTTTATAGCGCAAAAAATAAAAACCGCAGGGGCGATCAAATACCACCAAAAGAAAGCTCTATTTGTGGGAAAAAAAGGACACCAATTTTGTTTTGGAGCCACGTCGCATGACCGCGCAATTGTTAGTTAAAGCGACGCAGTGCCGAATTGCAAAAAGGGGCCTGGTCCTTTGGCTGCCAATTGGTCCGGGGCTGAAGTGGTTAATGCACAGAATCACAACTCAAAGTGGTGGATGGTGGTGATATTCACCAGGAACATCAGTATATGTCACTTGTGGACTTTTTATTTTATTTTCAGTTTTATTTTTATTTAACTAGCACAACTCAGTAAAGTTATACAATAAAAAAATTCCCATGCATGCCTCAAGCTCTACCCTAGACTGCTAGTACAGGCAATGTTTTTTCGCCTTCTGATAGGTTTTCCTATCATTCTCTTGTAGGGACATAGTGTAAACCTGGCTACAGCCGATCACGTTACTCCTCTACATGAAGCTTGCCTTGGAGGTCATTCTGGATGTGTCACCTTTCTACTGAAACATGGAGCTCAGGTAATAACATTTTTACATTCTATTAGAGTGTAAATGAATATAACAAGGTCTGATCTGAAACTCCCCAAAACATACTAGAAAAAGAGAGAAATGAGAACACTGGAGTGACTAAGGAGAAGTAAGACTGAGAAACCTGGAGCCCATACTGTATGAAGCTGTCACTCATCACAAAATGTGATGATACTCAAACACGAAAACAGATTAGCTTTCATTATTATCAATTCCACTTTTGCTTCAGTTTCCTTTGCACCGTTTTTTGTGAGATGTTGTTGGTCACCTGAGATTCTCCCCTCACTAGACTTGGACTGCTTTTCATCTCATTGTAACAAATTACCATTTCTATTTGTCCTGTCCAGAGGAATACACCAGACCTGGCTGGCAGCCTACTAGCTAGCTTTGATTGCATTTATGGACTTATTTGAACAAAAAAATATATATTCTAGCCTTTAATATTTTGTATTTTAGTTGGCAGTAGTGACACTTCAAACATTCTGACATGTCAAGGATTGATAATGCTCTTTGCTTTGGGCAGTTCTGTTTTTATATGCCTGGGTTGCTGTGTACTCTCAGTGTGGTCCAAATAATGCACGGTGTAATGCTACAAAACTATTTTTATCTCAAGACCCACAAATGTTGCATGTTTGCAGACTCCTCCATTTTCATGTGAGGTGTTTCAAAATGAGGCAAATGGATCTTATGCTGCGTAAACACGGTCAGACTTTCTGACGGCAAATGTGCTTGTTGTCGGAAATTCCGACCATGTGTAGGCTCCATCGCACAGTTTCCATCGGAATTTCCGTTGCAGAAAATTTAAGATCTGGTTCTCAAATTTTCTGACAACAAAATCCGTTCGCATAAATTCCGATCGTGTGTAGGCAATTCGGCCGCACAAAGTGTTACGCATGCTCAGAATCAAGCAGAAGAGCAGCACTGGCTATTGAACTTCATTTTTCTCATCTTGTCATATGTGTTGTACGTCACTGCGTTCTTGACGTTCGGAATTTCCGACCAACTTTGTGCGACCGTGTGTATGCAAGACAAGTCTGAGCCAACATCCGTCGGAAAAAAAACATGGGATTTTGTTGTCGGAATGTCCGATCGTGTGTACGCGGCATAAGTGTCTTGGTGTCCAAATGGATCTTGGTGACTAAGGCTGACCATATACTAGCAAATTTACAAACAAATGTTTGTATGGAAATTCTGATCTGTACATTCAATGACTTGCCTATTGTCATTTAAAAATACTTCAAAAATCTGTTTTCGTGTAACATTCAATATAGGAATGAATGTCATTTGCCAAACAAAAACCACATTCACTGTTAGAATTTAGTCAGGTCAAGAAATGCTCCTTTGAATTTTCTGGTCACTATGGTCGAAAACGGACATTGATTTTACCACACTAGCAAATAGAAAGTCAAATGAATGTTCTTAATACAAAAAAAATTTGAACACAATTCTACCAGTAAATGACCAGCTTTAGTCTCTGCAAGAAAGGAGGTTCCACATTTCTCACTGGGCTCTGATGGAAGGGTTGTGTCTAAACATTTTATTATAATGCCTAAACCTTCTCCCTACAATCCCTTTTACCCATACCTCTGCTGGGCAAAGAAATGTGCCCCTGCCACATCCCTCTATTCACTGATTAATGCATTAAGTGTATACATCAGACTGAGAGCTGCCAAATGGTACAGTATACATGTAGGCAATCAAACACAAAACACAATGATAGTGCCCTTTAAACATATATTTATGCTACTGGAAAGTGTCCCACAGTACAGTGTGTTCTTCAAGTTCTTACTACTGAATTGCTAAATAGTATTGGAAGATATTGAAATTGGTTGGGAAACCTGGCCAGGTCTGCATCCTCTACAGCCAGGGGCGGACTGACCATTCGGCCACTCGGGCACTGCCCGAGGGCCCCGGGCCACTAGGGGGCCCCATCAGGGTTGCCAGCCTCAGTAAAACCAGGGACAGTATGTAAAAATCTGTGTTTTTTTTACATCTGTCTCTGAAATGTCCCTTACCGACATCCTTTTGGTCTAAAAATCCTGAGATTATAGCTGCCCCACCACTCCAGTTCCTTCTCAGTCAACAGAAACATGTCTGTGTATACTATGTGTACATGTATGTGTATACTGTGTGATTGTATACTGTGTGTGTGTATACTGTGTGGCCCCATAATCTCTGATTGCCTGGGGGCCCCATTAGTTGTCAGTCCGCCCCTGTCTACAGCCCCCATTCCTATGCCAAAGTTTATCTAATTGTATACAAATTCTTCTAAAAAACTGTCTGTTGACTTATTCTAGTAAGAACAGCAGCAATCTTAACTAAACCACTTGATGAACTCCTAATTTATCAATGGCTCTGCTTGCATCTCTCTAAGGTCAACATTCCCAATATTGACTGGAAAACTCCAATATTCAATGCTTGTGTTAGTGGCAGCACAGCCTGTGTGAACTTACTTCTGCAGCATGGAGCCAGCCCACATGCAGTATGTGATGTAGCATCTCCAATACATGAGGCATGTAAAAGAGGTAACCATTTACAGTATCATCCTTCCTTTTAATAGCTGTTAAGCTTGTGTTTATTACAGAGATTTGCTTTGAGAATTCTCTCTTCAGTGTAATTCCATCTTTTTGAAAAAGCTAATATTATGTAGTGGGGCAGTCAGTGAGATAATAAACCAATATTACCTGTCCCCATCCATTATGCTACTATTTTAGGCATGTCTTTGGAACACTTGTATATGTAGGCAGGTGCAGTCTACTTTCTCCAATGCAGGTGGCACTCACCCGCAGCAGCATTGCAGGGGTGAGGGAGTCAAGAGGAGCATTGTCCCTCTATGGTTTCCAGGGTCACTGGGGAAGCTATCCAACTGGATGTTGCTGACCCATGTTACTCTAGCAGCCATCTTGTGTCAGGCAAAGCCTATTTAAGGCCCTGGCTCCCAGGCTTGGCGTGCATTTTGCATGTGTGTAGTGTAGGGACAGGTTAACTGTCTGACAGAGACAGTGATTATTAGCAGGGAGAGGTTCCTGATGACTAGGGAAAGTATAGAGACATGCCATTCTACCTGGAGACCTTTGCTGTCAGGTGTCACAAGATTAAGAGTTTGAGTTTATCCACCATGAACAATCTATATGCATGTGTATGAAATACAATCATAGAAATATGGATCAGTAAGCATGTAAAAATGCTAAAAAAAAACAGCCAGTAACTCCAGTCACTTTTTCATTTTTGATAGAATGAGGAGTAGGTAAAATTTCCTCACTGTGACCTCTCTGGGGAAATCTTCCCTTGGTTCCTGTCCATGTGGCACTCTATACAAGAAATGGGGACAGTCTATGGGATAGTAAGGGCTGATTCACAGTGCTTTGATCCTTGAAGAGCATTCTGCGTTCAGATTGCTCTTCAGAAAGCATTTGACAAACCGTGGGGTGGCATTGTGATGCCTGCTCACCGCCTGCTTTAACCCTTTGAATCCCACACTAGCACGCCGTAATGAGCCCTAAGGCGTTGACAGCAATAAAAACATGGTCAGACGTTTTTATTTCCTCACTCTTCTAATTTCTTTGTCCATGCCCCTGTCTAGATTGGTCATTTTTCTTTCAGTTCCTGTAGAACATGAGGGAACATCTCACCAAAAATGACACAGATGACAATAAAACCATGGCAGAGGCTCTAACCTTTTAATGTGCTACCAAAAATACAGCATAATAAAATGTTTTGGCTTAAGTTGGTCTGAGATCACATAAAAAAAGTTCAACAAGGATTTAATTTAAGAAATCGCTTAACACATGTGGAATTAAGCTGTAAAAATAATGAAAGTGCCACTTTAAATCCTTTATAAATATGTACTCTACTTACAGAGAACGTAGTGTGCTCTAGCCTGGTATCTGCAGGACAGTGCAGTGATGGTGTCTCCATTCCCAGCTGTTTTGCGTCACAGTGTATTTCATTATTGCAACCTTGGCAATTAATTCTTTCATTACATCTCCTGACCCTGATGCTGTGTAAATTTCCCAGGTTGTAACACTACATGAAGAACCAGCCGGAGTTGCATTACTATCCATTTTCCCATTGAACTGCTGTGTTCCTCTGCCAGTACAGCTCCATTAGCTGAGACATAAGTCTCCAAGAGTGATAAAGGGATGACATAAAGGGCAACTAATTGCTGATACAGCCAATATAAGTTTGAATGGTGTGTTATTAAAGACAACTTACCAGGTCTGTGCTGCACAGACCTTATTACTTTAAAAGGCACTCTGTCCCTGTCAGTGATTTTATTTGAAGCTGCCAAGTAAATGGAAAGAGTTGACTCATGTTTCTCAGAAAATGAACTTCTTTTGTTATCATGCAGTTCTCATATTTAACATCTTTGTGACATGAGCTATATTCAGAGCTTAAAGGAGAATTGTAGCAAATGGAGATTAGTGAAGATAGGGAAAAGCTCTAGAGAAAAGCTCTAGAGAAAAGCTGCAATTTGTTAAATATACTCATCTTATATTACTTTATTTTGCCACAAGCATACCTCCCATCTGTCCCTAATTTGGAGGGACTGTTCATCTTTTAGAACCAAATCTCTCAGTACCTCTTTCCTCCCCAGTTGTCCCTCTTAACTACCAAAAGTGTTATGCTACATTAACCCTCCAACGGTCCAACCTCTGAATTATTGCCTTTGGTATTTTTAAAATCCAGTCTAAAGGAAATGGAGTGGTAAAAAATTAAAACCACTTGTAGGTATTACCAGTTGTTGTAGACAATGTAATCCTTTGTGGTCCGCTAATTGGAGTTGTATATAGGAGTTTGTCCTTTGCCTAAAGTTTTTTGTGTTAAAGTGGAATTCTAGGATATCACCAATTAATCTTAAAACTGCTCCCACCCCCTTCTTACACCTGTACCTAACCTGTAGAAGATATATTACAAATAGGAACCGGGACTTTTTAGGCACAGATTGTGAGACATAGATAATTTTATTAACAAGTATCAAAAGCAGTGATGTAAGTAACTGAGTTAAAATAAACTGAGTTACCTAACGCAGTTACTTTAGAGGGTAACGAGTAATCTAACTGATTACTTTTCCCCTCATGGTAACTCAGTTCCCATTACTTTGGCTTAGTTACCCCAATTACATCTACCGCCACTAGATGGAAGTAGTGCAATTCCGGTGTCCTGCCGAAAAAGTTCCCCCACCGGATAAGGACCCCCTGTACTGCACAGGCGCAGGGCTTGCGCAGTACGAAGGACTACGGAGCTTCCGGAAATTGCCGAACCTAAACAGCTCTGAGTGAACTCTACACCGCGCAGGTGCAGTTAACATGTAATTGTACGAGGCGATGCCGCACGCTCCTGATGCTCGTGCTACTCTGCAAGGGGCGTCTATCGTGTAAGTAAGGGGCGGGTCTAGTATTACTGTAACCATTTATTATTATTGTTATATATCGAGCTCTGCCCATTAATTTAACATTCGCCCTCTTCTGTAGCCATCCGCCCCTTACACGATAGAATAATAATAGACCCGCCCCTTGCTTACACGCTATAACAGATCTGCCCCTTGGTTAGAGTAATAATAGAGCAGCCCCTTGGTTACACGTATGGAATATTTTTTTAAAAAGTCAGTCACTTTGCTGCGTAACTAATTACTTTTCCAATGTAGTAACTGAGTTACTAACGCAATTACTTTTTGGGAGAAGTAATTTGTAACTTAACTAATTACTTTTTTTTAACAAAATAACAAACATATATTTATAAAAAAACATACTGATAGGGCTGTTGTACAAATCACTAACGATGCATATATTTCCTGGAAAAATCCAAGTGTACATGCACCAAAATTGTGAACATAAAACAAAACCATATGCATTTGAAATCCTAGTATAATAAACTCCTTCTTCAGGGATAATCCGTTATGCAATTTATGTGTTATTGATAATATGTCCAATGTATGGCAGGGTCAGAAACCTCTTGGGGAGACAGGACATTACAGATCCCACTGGTGCAGACTGCCAGATTATTGGATGGTCTCTCCAGGCTGGCTGGCTTGCTGAAGGTTTATTTTGTGATACCTCAGCCACTGACTGTGCTTTTTATGCACATCAGTTTTTCTTTATCCATCGGCTTTTTAATCTGTCCATGGAATAAACCAGTGAAGGATTGGGATTTTTCCTAGACCCTGCCTTCCCCCAAGCCTATACAGCATTCTCTGAGTCTTCTTGATGATATGGTCCCGGTTTGGCGCATAGACGAGCACTGCATTCACCTCCCCTGTGACCAAGCTATCTAATTTCAAGCTATCTACTTTTTTCTCCTGGCCTATCTTACCATTTCTAATGTAGGAGCCTGCCATACTATTGGACATATTATCAATAACACATACATTGCATAACGGATTATCTCTGAAGAAGGAGTTTATTATACTCCATAACGCGTAGGATTTCAAATGCATATGGTTTTGTTTTATGTTCACAATTTTGGTGCATGCACACTTGGATTTTTCCAGGAAATATATGCATCTTAAGTGATTTTTACAACAGCCCTATCAGTATGGTTTTTATAAATATATGTTTGTTACTTTTGATACTTGTTAATAAAATTATCGAATAACTTTTACACATTAGAGTGTCTCACAATCTGTGCCTCAAAATTCCCGGTTCCTAGAGGAAATATTTGTAATATACCCAAGTTAGGGATGTTGGCCATTTTACAGCAGATCAGATCTACCTCCATTTTTTTTATATCTAACCTGTAGAAGAAAGATGCATATACTTACCTATTCTAAGGGCGCTCTGGTCCGGTCACGTGTGGCATCAAGGGAGAGAAGGGAGTGCCGACAACTAGTGACCCATATTAAGCATATTTGTGATGTCACCTCTCAGGTAGTCCAGCAGGTGTTGGAACTTTCCCTCCTCTCCCCAGAGCAGGCTGACACAGGGGAGATTGAGTGACCGGAACAAAGTGGCCTGTAAATAAGTAAGTATATGCATCTTTCTTCTGTTGGTTAGTTAATATAGGTGTTAGAAGTAGGGTGGGAGCAGTTTTAAGATTTGTTAGTGATATCCCGGAATTCTAGTTTAAAAGTGGTCCCTCTTTCTCATCTCATAAAGTTGGGAAGTATGGCCACAAGTGCTCTGGGTAGTCAGGTTACAGGTATTCCTATTCTGGTTGTGACTCTGAGACCACAGGTGGATGGGGGTCAGTATGGCCTTCCATATCCCCATCACCTGGGCCCAAGTCCGAATCCTCGGTTGATCCTGGACAGATTGTGGAACTCACAGGAGTGGATAGATTATCCGTAGTCACTGTACAGGGGCTTCCTGCGTCTAGATCAAGAGAGACTGGAGGCTCAAGCAAGAGTGGAAGCAAGTACCATTTAACTGTGACTTCCTGTAGGGGTGGGACATCCGCAGGATAAATCATCTTCTGATCTCCGTCTGGTTTGGTGGAACAATCGCCACTTAGCACACAGGGCCTTGGCAGGTTGCGATGGAGACATCTCTTGACAGGATTAGGTCCTTCTGAAACTATGTCATACACTGGAGTTGGAGTGAAGGGTTGTTGTTCAACCCGATAGGGGGTTTGTGTCCACTTGGGCTAGCTCAATCTAGGTATCAACACCCGGTCCCTTGGTTGCGACAGCAGATCTTCTAGGACAGAGTCCTTGGCCAAGTCCTTGTGTCTATCTAGCACCACCTGCTTGACTTTCTGTAGCCTATACTAGTGCTCCTGCTATGTGTTTGAGATTTCACTTTTTCATCGAAAATCAATAGGAGATCCACCGGTAGCCTAGTGCATGGTATTGTTGTAGACTCACACCATGGCCCCCATATGTTGGTGCAGTGCCCTTGTTTAAGAGTTTGTAGCATCCCCAGCAGGGTGGGATTGAACAGCTCACAAGCTCCATTGCCCTGTGGATGGTAGGGGGTGGTCTGTGACTTCCTGGTACCGCTGAGGCGGCACAGTTTGGACATCATCACTGTCTCACACTTTGGATCTTGGTCCGAGTATATCCATTTGTGACAACCGTAGGGCTGGACCACATGTTCCCAAAACAGTTTAGCTGTGGTTGGGGCTGTTTGATCATTGATGAGGATTACCACTGCAAACTTGGTAAAATGGTTGACAAAAACCAGGGCATAACGTATCCTGAGGGTGAGCTAGAGATTGTTAGAAAGTCTATGGTGACCAGCTCCAGGGGCTTCAAGGTAGTAATGGTCATTGGTGAGGTTATTTCAGGTGGGGACTTATGTACAGAACAAGTCTTGCACTCCTGGACACATTCTGAGCAGTCTCCTGACCAAAGACTCAGTTCTGTCAGTCCCAAAGGGTCCATTCACAGTGTGTAGTACTTGGCAGACTTGGAGGATATGCTACTGGGGGAACCACAATTTGTAGGATGTCCCACTGTTCGGCAGGAATTTGCGTTTGTGATGCAGCACATTGCCCTCTGTCTCAAGTCGATCCCATTGCCTCAGTATCGATCAGGCTGTATTAGACAGTCTTTGGCACTCACGGGAGGAGGGCTTACGTTGCACTTGCATAAGGTCTGGATCCTCCTGTTGAATCATCGCCCACTCCTCTCGGCTGTAAATTTTGGTGGATACCAACTGGGGAACCTTCCCCCTGTTCTTTTATAAAGCATGAGAGGGCCGCCGAAGGCTAGTTTGATGTCTTCTCAGCAGGAGTCCACTTCCCCTTGGGTTTTCCATCGGATAGCGAGACAGAGCATTGGCATCTCTGATAAGTTTTCAAGGTCTATAGTGGATCTTGTACTTGAATCGTGCCAGGTGAGTGACCCACCTTTGCTCTAACGGCCTTAGTTTGGCTGTGTCCAGATAGGTGAGATAGTGGTTGTCCATAAACACCTCTATGTCTGCCCTAGTGAGGTATTCTGCAAACTTCTTGGTGTTGGCCCACACTAAAGCCAGCAGCTCCAACTTGAAAGAGTTGTAGTTATGAAGGTTCTTTTCAGTAGGATGGAGGCTATGGCTGGCGTAGGTCATCACCCATTCACTGCTGTCTTGTACCTGAGCCAGCAGAGCTCCCAGGCCTTGTAAACTCCCAATCGAATACACCCGGAAGGGCTTTGAGTAGTCTGCATAAGGTGCCGAAGTTAGTTTTGCTTAAGAATATCAAAGGCCTGCTGTTGGGGATGCTGTCATTGGGCTTGGATGGAGGACAAAGAGCCGCCTTGCTTCTGGGTGGCGTGACTGCTCAGCAGCTGGGTAAGTGGGGCAGCTATCTGGGTGAATTTTGTGATAAACCTTCAGTAGTAGCCCACCAGCTCCAGAAAGGAGCGAAGCTCAGTAACATTTTTGGGTGGTGCCAGTCCTGCACTGGCTGGACCTTAGCCAGGTCTGGGGAAACATTTCCAGCTTCCACAATATGCCCCAAGTATTTGATCCATTGCCTCATTAAAAGGGCATTTACTAGGCTTTGGTTTTAATCCATATTGTACCAGTCTGGTGAACACCCGGTCCATGTGCTTAACTGATCCTCGAAGATAATGATATCATCCAAGTAGACTAGCACAGTCTCAAAGTTAAAGTCATCTTTCCATTAGTCGTTGAAATAAGCTGGGAGCATTGCTCAGGCCAAAAAGCATACAGTTAAGTTCAAACAGTCCCAGGGGTGTGACAAAGGCAGTCTTTTCATGATCTTTATCTCGTACTGGGATTTGCCAGTAGCCACTTGCCAGTTCAAGGGTGGAGAAGTACATGGCTTGACCCTATGCTCTATCTGAAGTAACGGGTAAGTATCCTGATGAGCACAGGTGTTTAATTTGAGGTAGTCCATGCAAAACCGCAGGTTTCAGTCTTCCTTTTTTACCAGAACCACTGGAGCAGCCCACGGACTACAACTCTCTCGAATCATGCCACTTTGTAGCATGTTGCAGAGCAAGCCCTTGACCTCCTGGCTCAGAGCTGGGGGAATATGATGGCATCACTCACGAATGGGCGGAGCATCCCCCATATGGATTGGGTGATTAATGTCATTGGTATAGCTGTAGTCTTCTGGGCTGGCAGCGAAAAACAGTTGACGCATTTCAAGTACTTGGTGAAGCAGTCTCTGCGGAAGGATAGTCCCGAAAGGGATTGTTTAGTTGTTCCAGCAGAAACTTGTACTTTGACTCATCCAACAAGGACATGGCTGCTTGTAGTGGAGCACAAATGGCTTCTACTCGGAGTTGAGCCTTTGAGATGCAGTGACGGAGTACTATGTACAGGTGTGCTAGGGTGGCATGGTTGGGAAATACAACCAGGGTTGTCCCCCAGGTTGATGAGCTGCACTAGGACCTTTCCTTTGTGAACTTTGGTCAAGATGTGTGCCACTAGCCACCACCACCTCCTTGTGGAGTTCCACCATTATTGTAACTCCTTGAAGTGTCTTGTGACCTCTAATGTTAAGAGACCAGACTACCTCTTGGATGGGTGTCAGGAGTAGTTTTTGCTTGGGTGGCTTGCAGACGACTCCCACTTGTTCAGGCTGTTTCTTAACCGCCTTCGGGTGAGTTTCGTAGGCCCGTATCACATTGAGCCACACAGCTCACAGACCACAGCCAAGCACACGCCAGCCAGAATGTTCAAACTTGGTCAATAATCATAGCAAGTCCAAGTCCCTTAACACATTCATGCCCAGAACAATAGACATTGTTGAACTTACTCGGTCGCGAGTCTCCACTACTCCTACTTGGTCCCCTACTTGATTGTCAATTTGGATCCTCACCTAGGTGACTCCTTCGATCAGGACTGGCAAATTGTCGGCCGCCTTGAAGGACAGCCAGGAGGGATCTAGTTGGTCTTGTATCCTGAACCACTGGGCATATAAATCATACTCCATGACAGTGACCTCCAAACCTCTGTCAGTCAGGCATGGGACCTCATGTCCATTAACTAGGGCAGCCACCACTAGACTTGGTGCGACCATAGACTCTGGTTTCCTGGGACCTTTTGATTGTTTGCAAAAAAAAGTGCCGTACGGGTTATCACTTTCTGTGTTGTGGGCGTTATTAGTGGCAAGCGGGCACCTAATCTTGTAAGAGGCCATGTATTTGTTTTTATGGCTTTTATGCCTTTCTAATACAACTACTACACTATGAGATATTCCCTTTTCTACTGAGACAGCTCTATATGTGCAAGTTGCTTGTTTTAGCTGATTCCCTGGTTGGAATATATGTGGAGGTGGAAAAAGTTTTTTCAGACTGCTTGTGATTAAGGGGCCGTCTGTTGAGTGTTTAGTGTGCACATCAATCACTAGGTGTCTGTATGGCGTGGATAAGAACATTTCAGGTGGATTCATCTATGGTCTTCATGATATGAACTTCTCAGACACAAATAACAATTCTTTTGCACTTTTTTGTCGACGGTATTCACAAACTTCAAAATTATGTGATTTATTCTGTATATCTATATATATATATATATATATATATTATTAATCAATTTGGTTTGTGTTTTGGTATAAGGTAGAGGGTTTGGTTAGCACCCCCTATATTGCATATCCACTTTTGCTGGGACCTTATGTTAACTGTCCCTGGGATCGTCCCTTTGCCCTGGGAGCCAATAGTTTAACGGCGGTCTGCATGAGCTTTTGAACTCAGGCTGACCACAGTTCTTGTTGTCCAAAATAACGGTGCTGCCAGCACTTATGGTCTTCCTCTGGGTCCCTCTGTAATGGGTTCTCACCCTTGTGGGAAGAAACCGTATCTTGTTTGATTGAGGACAGTTCTCATTTCAGGGAGGCCACGGCCAGGGCGAGCTCCCTTAGCGCTGTGTGTATGGCTAACAGTGGTGAGGGTGCTAGGGCCTTCTTTTTCATGTGTGCTGGAACATACCTGTTTGTCACTGCCACAGTTGCTTCCGCATCTCCTTGGGGAGATCTCCAGATAGGATGGCATGTCCCTATCCTTTCCCTACTAATCAGGAACCTCCCTCTGACGGTAATCACTGTCGATGTCAGATGGGTGACCTGTCCCTACACCACCCACATGCAAAATAAGTACCAAGCCTGGGGGCCAGAGCCTTAAAGTGGTTGTTACCTTCCAAACCCCTTTTACTGGCAGCTCCTGACCTATAATGGCTGCTAGAGTCACATGGGCCAGCAGCAGCCAATCAGAAAGCTTCCCCAATGACCCTGGAAACCATGGAGGAACCATGTTCCCATTGACTCCCTCTCCTCCTTCTCCTTTGTACTAATTGCATTTTTCAAAATATTTACTGTTTTTTGTTTTAAATAAATACATAGCTGTAATTATTGGTGTTTTTTTTCTTTTTCAATAAAGTTTAGCTTTAAGTGAAATGTGATTCTTCAGTGCATTTTGAATTTTTTTGAAGTGGAAAATCAAATAACCAATGGCATAATAAACATGTTCTGCTCAGTAAACTTGTTATTTTTACAATGTTACCCAAAACTTGATTTCACTGGACTTTCCCTTTTACATGCCTGCTATCTTATCTTTCATAAGATTTGTAACTGCTGTCTCTAGTGGTAATCCGTATGTCAGGGAATGTGAATATTATTTTTAGCATTGTGCATCAAAAATTTATTTCATGGCTTTTATATTTTAGTATGTTGTTTTTAGGCATAATGGGGTTGATTTACTAAAGGCAAATCCACTTTGCACTACAAGAAATATGAAATGAGGGGAAGCTCTGCTGATTTCATCATCCAATCATGTACAAGCAAAAATGCTGTTTTTTATTTTCCTTGCATGTCCCCCTCAGATCTACAGCGACTGCACTTCCAAGTGCACTTGTAGTGCACTTGTGGTGCAAAGTGGATTTGCCTTTAGTAAATCCCAATGTCTCTTCCCAGTGTAGCCTGTCATGGATGGGGAATCTATAACCAATAGGGGAAGATTGGCTGACGGGGACTTGGTAATAGCAGCTGGGCCAAGTGGTGGTGTAGGCTAGACATGGGAACCGTCAAAAAATTTGTTCCGTTTCGTAAAAAAAAAAAAAATCGTAATTCGTGTACGAATTCCGTTCGAATTCGTACGAAATACGAATTTCGTACGAATCGTTAAAAAAATTCGAATCGTTACGAATCGTTAATAATCACTCGCGACTAATGAATTGCCGGTTCCCGTAACACATAGAATAATTCGAATCCAACTACCAAATATCGAATTTCAACTAATACGAAAGATTATTATAGCGGATATAACGAATGATTCGAATGAATTCGAATGATTCGCATGACAAAGTGTCATTTTTGCAGGAAAAAAAGCTATTTAAAATCACTCGCGGCTAATGAATTGTCGGCTCCCGTAACACAGAGAACAGTCATTCATTGAAAGTCATTGATTAAAAAAAAAGCATGGGGGTCCCCCCAAATTCAATAACCAGGCCCTTCAGGTCTGCTATGGATATTAAGGGAACCCCACTTCAAATTTAAAAAAAAAATGACGTGGGGTCCCCCCTAGATATCCATACCAGACCCTTCAGGTCTGGGATGGATTTTAAGGGGAACCCCGGCCAAAAAAAAAATGGCGTGGGGTCCCCCTCAAAATCCATACCAGACCCTTTATCCGAGCATGCAACCTGGCAGGCCGCAGGAAAAGAGGGGGGACGAGAGCGCCCCCCCCCCTCCTGAACCGTACCAGGCCACATGCCCTCAACATTGGGAGGGTGCTTTGGGGTCCCCCCCAAAGCCCCTTGTCCCCATGTTGATAAGGACAAGGGCCTCATCCCCACAACCCTGGCCATTGGTTGTGGGGGTCTGCGGGTGGGGGGCTTATCGGAATCTGGAAGCTCCCTTTAACAAGGGGACCCCCAGATCCCGCCCCCCCCTGTGTGAAATGGTAAGGGAGTACAAAAGTACCCCTACCATTTCACCAAAAAAGTGACAAAAATTGTAAAAATGACAGGAGACGGTCTTTGACAATTCCTTTATTAAAATCTTCTTTCATCTTCTTTCTTCTGGTCTTCCTTTCTTCATCCTTCGGTTTCTTCATCTTCTCCTTCCGGCATCTTATTCCATCTTCTTCAACCTCCGATCCGCTTCTTCTTGCGCTGGTCTTCTCGTCCGGCATCTTCTTCCATGGCGTCTGTTCTTCTGTCGGGCCGCTCCTCGCAATGGGAGGCTCCCGCTGTGTGAGGCTTCGCTCCGTCTGACAGGTCTTTTATAACGGAGGGCACCTGGTGACCCCGCCCCCCTCTGACGCACGTGGACGTCATGGGGACTTCCCTATGGCTTTCCCCATGACGTCAGAGGGGGGTGGGGTCACCAGGTGCCCTTCGTTATAAAAGACCTGTCAGACGGAGCGAAGCCTCACACAGCAGGAGCCTCCCATTGCGAGGAGCGGCCCGACAGAAGAACAGACGCCGACACCATGGAAGAAGATGCCGGACGAGAAGGACGAGAAGACCGGCGCAAGAAGAAGCGGATCGGAGGAAGAAGAAGATGGAAGAAGATGGAAGAAGAAGATGGAAGAAGATGCCGGAAAGAGAAGATGAAGAAACCGAAGGATGAAGAAAGGAAGACCAGAAAAAAGAAGATGAAAGAAGATTTTAATAAAGGAATTGTCAAAGACCGTCTCCTGTCATTTTTACCATTTTTGTCATTTTTTTGGTGAAATGGTAGGGGTACTTTTGTACCCCTCTTACCATTTCACACAGGGGGGGGGCGGGATCTGGGGGTCCCCTTGTTAAAGGGGGCTTCCAGATTCCGATAAGCCCTCCCCCCGCAGACCCCCACAACCAATGGCCAGGGTTGTGGGGAAGTGGCCCTTGTCCTCATCAACATGGGGACAAGGTGCTTTGGGGGGTCACAGACCCTCAAAGCACCCTCCCAATGTTGAGGGCATGTGGCCTGGTACGGTTCAGGAGGGAGGGGGGGCCGCTCTCGTCCCCCCCTCTTTTCCTGCGGCCTGCCAGGTTGCGTGCTCGGATAAGGGTCTGGTATGGATTTTGAGGGGGACCCCACGCCACTTTTTTTTTTGGCCGGGGTTCCCCTTAAAATCCATCCCAGACCTGAAGGGTCTGGTATGGATATTTTAGGGGGACCCCTACGTCATTTTTTTTAAATTTGAAGTGGGGTTCCCCTTACTATCCATAGCAGACCTGAAGGGCCTGGTTATTGAATTTGGGGGGACCCCCACGCTTTTTTTTTATCAATGACTTTCAATGAATGACTGTTCTCTGTGTTACAGAGCCGACAATTCATTAGCTGCGAAAGATTTTAAATAAAATCACTCGCGGCTAATGAATTGCCGGTTCCCGTAACACAGAGAACAATTTGAATCCAACAACTACTACCAAATATCTAATTTCAACTAATATGAAAGAAATTATAATAGCAGATATAACGAATGCTTCGAATGATTCGAATGAATTCGAGATTCAGTATATCTAATATCGAGAACTGTCCCTGCACAGTGTCATTTTTGCAGGAAAAATTGTAAAAATGACAGGAGACGGTCTTTGACAATTCTTTTATTAAAATCTTCTTGCTTCTGGTCTTCCTTTCTTCATCCTTCGGTTTCTTCATCTTCTCCTTCCGGCACCTTCTTCCATCTTTTTCTTCCTCCGATCCGCTTCTTCTTGCTCCGGTCTTCTCGTCCTTCTCGTCCGGCATCTTCTTCCATGGCGTCGGCGTCTCTTCTTGGGCCGCTCCTCGCAATGGGAGGCTCCCGCTGTGTGAGGCTTCGCTGCGTCTGACAGGTCTTTTATAACAGAGGGCGGGGCCACCTGGTGACCCCGCCCCCTATGATGCAAAGTGGCGTCATGAGGTTATAAAAGACCTGTCAGACGCAGCGAAGCCTCACACAGCGGGAGCCTCCCATTGCGAGGAGCGGCCCAAGAAGAGACGCCGACACCATGGAAGAAGATGCCGGACGAGAAGGACGAGAAGACTGGAGCAAGAAGAAGCGGGTCGGAGGAAGAAGAAGATGGAAGGAGATGCCAGAAGGAGAAGATGAAAAAACCGAAGGATAAAGAAAGGAAGACCAGAAGAAAGAAGATTTTAATAAAGTAATTGTCAAAGACCGTCTCCTGTCTTTTTTACCATTTTTGTCACTTTTTTGTGTGAAATGGTAGGGGCACTTTTTTACCCCCTTACCATTTCACACAGGGGGGGGGGCGGGATCTGGGGGTCCCCTTGTTAAAGGGGGCTTCCAGATTCCGATAAGCCCCCCGCCCGCAGACCCCCACAACCAATGGCCAGGGTTGTGGGGATGAGGCCCTTGTCCGCATCAACATGGGGACAAGGTGCTTTGGGGGGACCCCAAAGCACCCTCCCAATGTTGAGGGCATGTGGCCTGGTACGGTTCAGGAGGGGGGGGGCGCTCTCGTCCCCCCCTCTTTTCCTGCGGCCTGCCAGGTTGCGTGCTCGGATAAAGGGTCTGGTATGGATTTTGAGGGGGACCCCGTGCCATTTTTTTTTTTTTTGGCCGGGGTTCCCCTTAAAATCCATCCCAGACCTGAAGGGTCTGGTATGGATATTTAGGGGGGACCCCACGTAATTTATTTTTATTTGAAGTGGGGTTCCCCTTAATATCCATAGCAGACCTGAAGGGCCTGGTTATTGAATTTGGGGGGACCCCCACGCTTTTTTTTTTTTTATCAATGAATGACTGTTCTCTGTGTTACGGAGCTGACAATAGCCGCAAGTGATTTTAAATAGCTTTTTTTCCTGCAAAAATTACACTTTGTTTTACGAACCATTCGAATCATTCGTTATATCCGCTATAATAATTTCTTTCATATTAGTTGAAATTCGATATTTGGTAGTCGGATTCGAATAATTTGGCGACGAAATTCGTAAACGGAATTTCGTATTCCGTATGGAATTCGTATTCGAAAAAATTCGTACTACGGATTCGTAAATTCGTACGAATTTTGAAAAATTTGTACGAATTACGAATTCGTACGAAACTAATCGCACAAGTCTAGTGTAGGCCACAAGGAGAAAAAGAGCATTGTGCATAGCTCTCAACTGTCCCTGATTTCAAGGGACTGTCCCTGATTTGTAGCAATGTCCCTCTGTCCCTCTTTCCTCCTCATTTGTCCCTCCTTTTGGTCTGATCTATATTGTTGTATATAAAATGCACTATTTATCTTTCAAAAAGTGTTTCCCATGCTAAACCTTTCATCGAAATTCTAAATTGCTGCAATTGTGCATTTTTTTAAAGCCAATATAAAGGAATAGTAGTGTTAAAAAAAAGCCCTTGTGGATTTCATTAACCTTTTTTTTGGTTAATTCTACTTTAAGGGGATGTGGCGGGGGGGACGTGTCCTATGCCTACATACATTTGGTGGTAGGTGTCCTTCATTCCCATCTCAAAATGTTGGGAGGTATGATTGTGTAGTAACGAGGAAGTAACAGATACTGTGGAGACTGGAGACCTGGTGACACTGAAGGGAATGGGATCAGTATTCTTGCTTGCTCAATGAAGGCAAGAGCCCTTTGAAGAGCTGAAGTGCAGGGTCTACAGAACCACCTGATCTTCACCAGAGTGCCATGCAAGGGGTGATAGGCTATGTTACTGACAACTCCCAGGTTGCGGCCCTCTGATTCACCCAAGTAGGCAGGTGCTGGAAAGTGCAATGCACAGAAGACAGGTGAAAGTCTATTGCAGCACTGGGGTGATGGGATCACTAGAAGTCTCCTGAAGCACTGGGATTTTGAATACAGAGGGAAAGTTTGGAGTGTACAGGAGACACACAAGTGAAGGGAGACTAGATACAATCGGGGGTGCTCAGAGAATCACACAGGTACTCTTAACGAGTTGCTGGCTGGAACACACAGGGAATCACACAGGTACTGGTTGCAGGTAGAGATGGGTTCGGGCGTGTTCGCACACTCCACGTGCAGAGCCTGCCAGGAAGTCGGCACGGCAGTGAGACGTTTCCCGATCTCTGCAGCCACACATCGGGAAAATGTCTCACTGCCTGTAAAAAGTGCAGCGACGTGCCAACTTGCTTGCGGGCTCTGCACGTGGAGTGTGCGAACACGCCTGAGCCCATCTTTAGTTGCAGGTTGCAGGTTGAATATAAAGAGCCACAGAGGATCACTGGAATCAGGAAAACTGGAGACACAGCGAACATGTGGGGGTCACAGCAGATCACAGGAGACATGTTCAGAAAGTCACTAGGTGACACAGGGAGCTCAGCAACCAGCATGGTGACCCAGTGATCGAATGCCAAGCAACACATGCACTAGCCCTTTAAGACAGAGCCTGGCCACGTCTGGTTGAGGTATCAGGGTCCGCTTATTGACTGCATGCCAAAGGACTTGTTCAGGGGAGACGATTCTAAGCTGAAACATGGCTCTAACTTCCCTTTCCACAGCACAGATTCTTTGATAGCACCTCTGTAGAGAAGGGTAAAGGCCCATACACACGATCGGACCGTGGACCAACTTTCCCGTGGATTTTTGTCCAAAGGGCGTTGGCCCCAAGTTGGTATTGCATACACACGGCAGGACTTTTTCAGCCAACTTTCACCAAATCACTTGTTTTTTCTGCTCTTTACCGCCACCTTTGGTCAACTTCTGTATTGTTGTCTGATCTTTTGCATTGGTTCTGCATTGGTTTGTACAAAAGTCCGTTGGTTTTGTGTACACACGGTCGGACTTTGGTCCATCTGACTTTTGTTGGCAGAAAGTTGGTCCGTTCGCACAGCCAACAAAAAAAAGTCAGATGAAACCTGGAAAAAGTTGGTCCGATGGAGCGTACACACAGTCGGATGTTGGTCCAAAACAGCTAATTTGCATGTTGGTTGTCAAAAAGTCTGATCGTGTGTATGGGCCTTAACACACACTTTTCACTACATGCTGGATCTCAGCAACCAACACCCTTTCTCTTGATTAGCAGAAGATTTTCTTCTAGTCATGGAACACAACCCTGGTTTCTATTAAATGGTGTTAGGCATGGGGCAATCTACAAAAGCTTTCCTTTTAAAGTCAGTAAATGGGAGCTTCGATATCACGGTATATAATCCGGGTATTCACTGAAATGTCCCCCATTGTTGTGTTTCAGGCCATACAGAATGTATGGAGTCTCTGGCGAACTCTGGCGTTAGTATACAGCATCACATAAAGCACCTGGGCTCTCCGCTCTATGTGGCCTGTGAGAATCAAAAAGTGGACACTGCTAAAAGACTTCTCGAGCTGGGTATGGAATCATTCTGATCATGAATACAAACTTCTCTCTTTTCTTCTGACATTTAAATTATTTCAAATATAACTTGTTTTATCCACTAGGAGCAAGTGCAAATCTTGGTAAAGACCTGGACACCCCACTACATGCTGCCTCAAGAAATGGCAATGCCGATTTAATGAACCTAATTATTGACTATGGAGGAAGCACACAGAGCAGAAACACAGATGGAAAACGACCCTCAGAGCTCATCCCTCCACATAGCTCATTGAATGAGATCTTTTTAAAACGAGAAGGTAGACTTTAATCCAAAGTTTATGAGGACC
Source organism: Lithobates sylvaticus (assembly GCA_028564925.1). Lineage (NCBI taxonomy): Eukaryota > Metazoa > Chordata > Amphibia > Anura > Ranidae > Lithobates > Lithobates sylvaticus. The sequence continues at coordinate 91,179,291 of CM053027.1, read as the reverse complement.
TGTAGCAATAATAATCTGAAACAGTTCCAGAGGAAAATCTTCGCTATAGGAGGATAAAGCGGTATTAAACCCAGAACCAAAAATGTAATATCTTGCAGCATACCAATCAGTAGATGTGGTGGCTGCATTTGGTTTCTTTTTTAAGGCTCTTTTCCCTCTCTTTTCACCTGATGATCTGGCCAGTAACACACCACCTGTATAATGCCTTGCACACACGGTCGGAAAATCTGACGGAAAAGGTCCGATCGGATTATGTTGTCGGAAAATCCGATCGTGTGTGGGCTTTGTCTGACTTTTTCCGTCGTAAAAGCAGGATCTCAAATTTTGCGACAACAAAATCCAATTGGACTTTTTCCGATCGTTTGTAGAGAATTCCGATCGGACAAAGTGCCACGCATGCTCAGGTCAAATTACGAGACCAAAGCTATTGGCTACTAGCCTGAATGTAGTCCTGTCGTAACGAACAAACGTCATCACGTTCCGAACGATCGGATTCTCTGACAACTTTGTCCGACCGTGTGTATGCAACACCAGTTTCGGACAAAATCCGTCGGAAAAGTTCAGACGGATTTTGTGGTTGGAATGTCCGACCGTGTGTACGGGGGCTTAGAGCGCCCACGCTCTGGATGAATGAGAACGGGAGGCACAGTAGACAGCAGCATTGTCAGTCTGAAAGGGGGGGGGGGGGGGGTAGTGTTAAATGTATGAGCAGATTTAAATACACTAACACATTGAAGCCAAATTCCGGCTCACATTTCATAATCCCTTACAGTAAACAGTTTCTTCCTTTTACGATAAAGGTTTTACATGAGTAAATAATAAAAGATGATCATTGTAAGTACACCTGCCAGTGTTAAATGGTTTGTCTCATTCCTGTAAACTGATACTTTTGGAAGAGAAATTATTCTTTTTAAAAACAGACACCTACTGGCTAGATCACCACGTGAAAATAGAAGGAATAAAGCCTAAAAAATAAGAAAATGAATGCAGCCACCACATATGAGTATTGGTAAGCTACAATATAATAAATGTTTGCTTTTGGGTTTAATATTGCTTTAAATAACAATTAGTTTTGATGGTACTAAAAGAAAAGTAGTACCCACGCTTGTTTTCTTGCTGTCAGCAATATACAGACTGTCATCTTCATTCAAAAAGTCCTCCAACATGTGACGTTAGAACCTAAAGTGTAAGTTCAGCTTTACAAAAAAAAAAATCACACTATGCTATCCCATGTGGCTATAGAAGTGTAGTGTGCTAAACCTACCCTCCAGCCAGGGCTTCCTTACTAGTTAAATAGTAAAGTCCACAACTGCATTTATGCCGCGTACACACGATCCGACTTTCGGGCGGGATTGTCCGTCGGACAGTCTGGCCGAAAAGTCCGATTGTGTGTACGTGGCTTTAGAAGAAGCTTAAAATCCTCTGCAGCAGGCAATGGTCCTGTCCTGAGTATTTGTAGCGATGAAGCCGCCGTTGAAACCAGCACCCCCTAGTGCCACAGGAGGGAACACCGTCTTGTTCTTTTGGGCCGCCCATTTTCATTTTCTACTCTCACCTGTGACGACCAATAAGCTCAGCTTCTGTGACAAGAGAGAGTACATACTGTGCATAGGCAACTCTATAAAACTGGATGGTGCATCTCCCATAGCGCTATGGGGGGCTGATCCGAAAGGCTGCTCTGTCTCTACAATATCTGGGATGGAGCCATTGCTGTGGGTGCAAATTTTAAATGGAAAGGAAGTCCTGCCTGATAGGTAGGTTTAGCACACTATGTTGCTATACCCATATGGGACAGCAGCAATTTTTAGTAACAGTGAACTTAAACGTTAAAGTGCATGTAAACCCTAAATCTGTTCTTCAGCATGTTTAGCATCATTATTATCATAATACAGGATTTATATAGCACCAACAGTTTGCGCAGCACATTACAATAGGGGGGACTGTACAATTACAATACAGTTCAATACAGAAGGGACGGGAGGGCCCTGCTCATGGAGCTTACAATCTAAAGCATCATGCCTCATTGTATATGTAGTGGTACCCCCATGGGGGCTGCTGATTTTTGTTCATTACCTTTTGCCGATCACTCCGCTTTCGATCCCCCGTGTACTCACATGACACCAAACAGTTAAGGTTCCAGATTTATATTTCTTTATTTGGGTATAAATCGGTGGGGGCTATTCAGTGAGGTATATGAAATGCCCCATCCGACCCCATTTTTGTTAAAGGGTGTTATTCTATAGCCGTAGCTTTGTTACTTAAGTCCCTTTACAACGATCCTTTTCGTGGTTCCATTTAGGATACAGCACCCCCAAATTAGACAGATAAGCATTACTCTGAATAATCCCTTCTGCTAGACTGATAGATATACTGTGGGTGTTGAACTCAAAGCCACAGGCCAACACTGCCTTTTTCCATGACTTGTATGTCAAACTTCCCTCAGTCCTTGAAAGTGCTTGATACTGTGGTCCTTAGATGCACAGTATGAAGTTCCGGATTAACTCTCCTGGGTTTGCACTCCCTTTGCTCTCTCCCAATCAACAGTCCATGTTCTACTCACAGAAAGTCGATCACCCAGTTTTCTTCCACCGCTTTGCTCCTACTTCCTCCTCCTCCTGCATCGCATGGGATGTCCGGTATTTCTCCAGCGCTACATGCTGACTTTGTCTCTAGGGGCCAGACTATCGGCCTCCCTGGACTCTCCTCCGACTCCCGAGCCCCGGGATCTCTGAACTCCCGAGCGCTGGACCTCTGAACCTCCGAACCTCTGAACCTCCAAGAGCATGTGACCTCCCTCTTTTATGAGAGACCTCCCCTTGACCATATGAATTAACCATTGGTCAATCCTCTCACATGGGTTTCCTGCCACTCAGATCTCAGCCCATCCTCTCTTTCCAGCACAATCCACTGTCAAGCAGAGAAGGTATCCCTGAGTGTAGGCGGCCACACCCCCTTCTATTCTGACACTTCCAACCCTAAATCAACAATCAGGTCTAGTAAAGAACATGACCCAGGCTAAATTTTCCTGTCTCTATATCCTACGCTGTCAGAAAACACTATAAAGCCCCTACTTAAAAGTAGAGGGTGCTACATATAGTTTTCCTAAGCAAATTCATTTGTGAAACTGTTGCAAAGGTTCTTATCTATGAATCCTTCCAGAAGCAGCACTTCCTATTGCAGGCTAACAATGCTAAGTCACTGCCTCACAATAAACAAAAGGGTTGTCAACCTGCTGTGCAAGCTCCTTCAATTGGTGGTTGGGCTACCTATCTGATAGACCTTATAGGCAGCTCAACAGCCAACTAAAGGAGTGCACATGGAAGGTTGACAATGCTTCTACTAAGTGCAAGGCTGTTGCTTAGCATTGTCAGCCTGCAACAGGAAGTGTTGTTACTGGCAGGATCCCCAGGTAAGAAACCTTTTTACAGATTGATTGAAATGGTATACAGTGGGTCATGATGTTAAGCATGCTGAAAAATAGTCTTTGGGTTCACATACATGTTAATTAGCTTAGATTGCATGCTCTGTGTATGTGGCCATTTTTGTAGAGGCAGGATTTTTTTCCCTGAGACTAGCAGCCAAAGACAGCAGTGCCTTAGATCTCACACTGCATATTTACCATTATGAGCCTGTACGCACCATCACATACCAGGATGTGTACTGCTATTCTCAGGAAGAATTCAAGACAAACGGTACATTTCAAAGCTGTCATGTACCTGGCAGGAGACTGAAATGAGGAGAGGGCAGTTGCCAGTGATGTCGTTTCCTAGTGATTCCAGATTAAGAGACACCTGAAGAGCAGGGGTGCCAACAGGGCAGATGACACTCTGGATAAGCAGACAGATCTTGACAGCAGAGCTCAGCAGGAAGCAGAGTCAAGAGCTAGAGCTGGGATCAAACACAGGAGGTCAATCAGGAACAGAAGCAGGAGCGTGGTCAAGATCAAGCCAGGGTCATGCACAGGAAAGCAGGCAATAGCAAATTTGTGAAAGCAAGCAAGGGTCAGAGCCAGGAGAGAAGCCAAGACAGCTCCAGAGGCAAGCCGGGTCAGGTAACGGGTGATCCAATAATACAGCAAACACAGGATACAAGAGGCTGACGATCATCCAGCAACTAATAAGTAATACTGTTGTCCTTATATCAGCAACTATCACGCTTTGCATGCGCTGTCACACACGCAGTAGTGCCAGTGCGCGCACGGGCAAGCGCCTGAGCACATTCCTGCACAAATAAGCATGGCCATGTTGGGAACTGGCATATCTGCCAGGTCTTCTCTGGTTAGTCTCCCGACAAGATAACTGCTTACGCACAAATATCTAGATTTTTCCCTACAACATAGCAAAACTCCACTTTTTTAGGTCTACCCTAATGCCCCATACACACGGTCGGATTTTCCCATGGATTTTGTCCTATCGGACAATGTTGTCGGACAGTTTCCATCGGATTGTCCTACGGACAAAGTTCTATCTCCTGCTGGATAGATTTTCCGACAACAAAGTCCGATCACACCAATTCCGATCGTGTGTAGCGAATTCCGACGGACAAAGTGCCACGCATGCTCAGATCACATTACAAGACCAAAGCTATTGGCTACCAGCCTCTACGTAGTCCCGTCGTAGGCAACAAACGTCACCACGTTCAGAATGATCGGATTTTCCAACAACTTTGTCCAACCGTGTGTATGCAACACCAGTGTCGGACTAAATCCGTCGGACAAAATCAGATGGATTTTGTGGTCGGATTTTCCGACCGTGTGTATGGGACATAAGAGTTGTGTAAATAATGAGTAATTTGACTTCTAGTAAAACAACTATATCTGTCTATAATGTTCACCCTCTGTGATCCTGTAAAATCATGCAATTCATACTTCTATATGTTTAATAAAAAGGTTTCAATGCTGTGTCTTGCTATTGTCGATTCATGTAGACTGTGCTGTAACACATATTACATACCAGATTCTTATGTTTTATTTTGTGTTTCTTGATTTGTTTGCTGTGTTTATGCTCTAAACATCTGTGGAATTCTTTTCCCAGGGCCGCTGACTTTGAAGCAGATTTGTCGTCTATGTATTAGAAAGTGCTTTGGACAAAAACAGCACCATAAAATATGTCATCTTCTCCTTCCAGAGACACTAAAGCAATTCCTTTTACACAGATAAATTACAGCATATATTTATAGTTTTTTTTTTTTAGTGTATAGTGTGTATATCTGTGTATAGCTTATTGGTACTAGACTGGAACAATTTTAGTAAAACTGCTGTATTTTGTAAATATTTGTTGAGTTTTTTGTTTTTTTTTTTGATACAAGAACACATATCTTATAGGCTCAATCGAGTTCCATAAATTACAAGTATATTAAATGTGTAAGAACTTTGAAAGGGAAACTACATTGGTATCTGGTTTACACATTTTATATTTGGATTTGTTGTTTCTATAAAACCTTTGACACTGTTTGAGCAGAACATTCTTGGATTTCTAAAGGGAAAGCCATGCACTAGGCTAGTGAAGGCAAACCTTGGCACCCCAGATGTTATGGAACTGTGTTTCCCATGATGCTCATGCACTTTGCAGTGTAGTTGAGCATCATGGGAAATGCTGCTCAAAACATCTGGAGCGCCAAGGTTCATTTGCTGCGCCGCACCGATTTCAAAAAGTAGTTTCTGTACTACTTTTTGCGATTTCGGGCTGCGATTTACATTAAAACCTGCACAGATGTCTCTGAAATCACAGCCAAAATCGGGACTAACATGCGCAAGTGAAATTGTGTGAGTTCAGCTGAACTCGCACAGTTTCATTCCCGCAACTTAGTGTGAACCTGGGCTAAAAATGAGTGTCCAGTTATATTTTGTGCATTTAGGACTGCACCTAGCTCTTTGCTTAAAACAATCTGCTGAGCTGGCCAGAACCAGCTCTTGAGGGAATCTATTCCACATTTTCACAGCTCTTACTGTGAAGAAGTCTTTCTGTATTTGGATATTAAATCCCTTTTCCTCCCAACGTAAAGACTGCCCCCCTGTTCCCTATAATGAGCTGCAAGTGAATAACTCTACACCAAGATCACTATATGGACCACTTAAGTATTTATACATGTTGATCATATCCCCTCTTAAAGTGGATGTAAACCCAAATTACATATCTCATGCACTAGCCTGAGACAGGTTATCATCAGATCACTGGATGTTCTACTCTGCCCAGCTCTGACTACATACATGTCCCCTAAATCACTTGTCTGTCTATAGTCTGATATAGGCCAGGGTTGTGGGGATGAGGCCCTTGTCCCCATCAACATGGGGACATGGTGCTTTGAGGGGTCACAGACCCCCAAAGCATCCTCCCAATGTTGAGGGCATGTGGCCTGGTACAATTCAGGAGGGGGGGCGCTCTCTCATCCCCCCTTTTTTCCTGCGACCTGCCAGGTTGCGTGCTCAGATAAAGGGTCTGGTATGGATTTTTGGGGGGAAAACCACGCCATTTTTTTTTTTAATTTGGCGTGAAGTTCCCCTTAAAATCCATACCAGACCTAAAGGGTCAGGTATGGATATTTGGGGGGGAACCCCACGTCATTTATTTTTTTTAATTTGACCCAAGGTTCCCTTTAATATCCATACCAGACCTGAAGGGCCTGGTAATTGAATTTGGGGGGAACCCCACGCATTTTTTTTTTTGACAATGACTTTCAATGACTGATCTCTGTATTATGGGGAGCTGGCAATTCATTATAGCCGCGAGTGCTTTTAAATTACTTTTTTTCCTGCAGAAATGACACTTTGTGCAGGGACAGTTCTAAAACATGGGGAACATGCGCCTCTTTACAGGCATACTATAGACACCCCCCAGGTATGAAATTTAAAGGAATATTACACTTTTATTGTTTCACTTTAAGCATTATTAAAATCACTGCTCCCGAAAAAACTTCAGATTTTAAAACTTTTTTTTGCATTGATACATGTCCCCTGGGGCAGGACCCAGGTCCCCAAACACTTTTTATGACAATAACTTGCATATAAGCCTTTAAAATGAGCACTTTAGATTTCTCCCATAGACTTTTACAGGGTGTTCTGCGGCTTTTTCGAATTTGCCGCGAACACCCCAAATTGTTCGCTGTTCGGTGAACAGGCGAACAGGCAATGTTCGAGTCGAACATGAGTTCGACTCAAACTCGAAGCTCATCCCTAGTGATCTATCATCCTAATGCCAAAGGCAACAGTGCCACCTATTAACAGAAGAGAGAGACCACAAATTAAACTCAAGCTTAGGAAAGAAACCAGTGGATCAAAGACTACAAATTAGCCAGGCTAGTTACCACCTAGCACAACTAAAGTTTGGTTGCCCTTCTCTGCACTTTTTTCCAGTTGATGCCCAAACCTGAACTGCACTGTACTGTGCTCTTTTTTCTTCTGTAAGAGCAATTCTTATTGATCAGCATGGGCAAGTGCTGGTGCTGACCAATGCCCATTCACCATTGTAAGCATTATGATGCTAGGCAGCCTCCGCGTTGTGTACTGCATTTTTCAGATGTCCAGACTGCTATACCAGCATGGGCATTAGAAGATAATCAAGTAAGGAAATAAGTGCAGCAGGGTGTGGGGAGAGTTTAATGAGTTTTATTCACCTTTTCATTCTTTTTTTAAAGGTAAACTAACCCTTCTGTCAGAAACCATGAAATCAGACCGAGACAGAAGTACAGTTAAATCACATCTGTTTAATAATAAAAATAAATAGAACAAGCGTAGTCAAAACATAGCCAAAGTTCGGTAACTGGAACGTATAGTCAGACAAGCCAACCATCAGGGAGACAGAACTGAACGTAGTAAAACAGCAAGCAGGATCTGGAGCCAGAAGTCTCGGAGTCTGCCCCTCGAGGCCGTGGTTGGGCCCACCTACTCTCCTTGATGGCTGAATCATAGAGGAGAAGGGTACCGGAGTCTGGTAAGCCTGCCAGGGGTGAAAGTGGTGTGCCAGTGGGGGAGAAGATACCAGTGGCCATTAAAGGAGATGATGCAGTTGTACCAATTAAAGCCAGTTCCAAGCGCAACTATCTCCAGGGCGAAGAATGCTCCACCATATCTAATTCCAGTATCCCCTCTGACGGGATCTCTAAACTGATCTCCAAACAATTTGTCTTGGACTGGAAAGTGGAGTGATAGCGAAGAGGAGCAAGTATGTGTTTTGGTGCAAGTGTTAATATTGAACTGTCTGCTGTTGCTCAAACTGTGCGTGTATCATAAAGTCTTTTGAGGAGGATCGTTGGGAACATTGGGTCTCTAAAGTTATTTCCACTAAACCGATAGAGGCAACTAAGCCTGATTGTAAACCTGATGTTGTTGCAGGATACCCGGTTCAGCGTGCTCCGGAGCCACTGGTCTTACCCAGGTATGGAGACCCTAAGACACCGCCCAGGCTGTCCAAAGTGCAACGCATTATCATTAGAAAGTTGCTGAGGAATACGGATATCTGTATTCCTATATACCAGCCCATCTACAGGAGGAGATCCAGGATAAAGAAACAATGGATAGATGAAGCTGTTTTGAAGTTTCCTTTGGATCCCTCTGTGGGTGGACTTCCCAAAGTTGTCCCCCAATATAGCCGAGAAGTATCTTTCAGTGCTGCATACCTGGGGGCTATGGTCGCAAAGTTAACTTAGATAGTATGATCATCCGCAGGCCTAACAAGGCAGACATTCAACACTACATCACCACGGTAAACACTAAAGGAGAGGCCTTGAAGTTTCCGGATCCCAGGTATTACTGGTAAATGATGTCAAACTTTTTTTTTCCTGACACTGTGGATTACAAATGTGTACTTTGTGAAGTTAGGACGCTATGAGGACTAGCACGGCCCCCTAGAGGACTGCTTAGAATTACCTGCTCATCTGCACGGCCATGACCTGGTGAACATTCAAACCCACCTGACACTCTGGGTTCAGACATCCTTGTATCACTATAGAGTAATAATCAGACAACTCTGCGTATTTAGGTTCTATGAATATTTTACTTGAACCAATAAAGGGAAATGTTGTCACAAAGAGGAGGTGATAGATCTGCTGAGCTCTAGGCGACAGTGCCAACTCAGCAAAATAATTCCTCCGAAAGGCACAAGACAAATTTTAACAATGACAACATTATGTACACACTTCCTTGAGAAAAAATGTTTTCCCTTGGTGGATATTTCAGCTAACTGATTATACTGACACTCTGTAAGAGATGGGACCTAACCAGCCTATAATGCTATTCTAAGAAGGTAGAGAAGATCTAGAAATAATAATATAGGGGCTTTCTATCAGTAATGGCAATAAGGTCCACGTTGCAGATCTGATGTTCTTCACCGTCATGTAGGAGCTCATTAACGGCTAAAGATGTCTAAGCACAGTGTTCATATAAATTCAGTAAAGTATTCCTGGAGTAGGGATGTCTGTGCAAAGTGTCTCAATGTAATGGTGACAAAGAATGGATAAGGTTTGAGCGATTGGACCTCTCATCAACAACCAGCCCGCCCTGATGTCTTCCGGACAGGAACTTGTGTAGCGACACTCATGCAGCGGATCCGCTGTCTCGATCTCCCAATGTGAAGCTTGACACACACTGAATGGCAGGCGACCGGAGTGGTGCTGAAAGGATGTCTGACAGCAAACGGCAGAGCTAGGTCTCTAAGGTTACGGGTTGGAAGGTGATACTCCGCGTGGTAGGCCGTGACCTCCCTCTCCCTGTTACACAGAGAGGTCTGTCTTGTGTCAGACCCGGGAGGAAGAGAGCTCCGCGCAGGCCTTTGATTCTTCTATAGCTACTCCCCATTGGGCTTTAGGGGCCCCGGGACTTTGCTACATATGTATGTGTGATCTTTATTCTCTAACAATTCCCATAGCCCTATATATACTGCTTCCTAAGGAAGACATTAAAATGTTTTTTGAAGTTGTCAACACTCTCAGCTAGTACCACTTCCTGGGTAAGGGAGTTCCACACTTTTACTGCTCTAACAGTAAAGAACCCTTTCTGCAATCTAATGTTCAAATCATTTCCTATTTATATTAGGAGGACCCTGAAAACTTGTCTTAGACCATCACTGTGCATCATCTTTTGTCAGCACTAAGCCTTTCTGTACACCCTGGCACAGTGTTCCACTCCCACACTTTAAAGTGGTAGTAAACTTGTTTTGCTGATTTCTACTTACAGGTAGGAAAGCTTACCTGTAGGTAAAATGAATATCTCCTAATTGTGCACCGTTTATAGATATTCTGGTGACATCACCGGCATATGCTCTTCGAAGGAATGGCATACCTGTGCCATTCCTTTAGAGCTCTGTGCTGTGTGCTGTGCCCGGGGCTCCTGTGCGCATACACGGGAGTGACGTCATCGCAGCTCGGTCAATCAGATAGCCGGAGCCTGCAAATCTGACCTGGTGAAGACCTGGTGAAGATGGAAGCCCTGTCATTACCTTGCAGGGTAAAACTTTTTTTTTAAGAAGCTTTACTACCGCTTTAATGAGGAAATCACTTGTAATACACAAAGTAGTGGGAGTATATATGTTGGGTGAAAAAAAAAATCTTTGTCATTTGCTACTTATTGAAGAAATTCTCTTGTGTATTGTGTCCCTTTAACATACTCCTAGCAATGAACACAGAGACCTGTAAGGCACATAAATGAAGAGGTAACATGCCCGACCAAGCTTGAACGTTTGGTATGTGAAAACGAGCCCAGTGTGATTTAGTAAGTTTTGGTTTGAGAAAGTTGTCCTTTCAGTATGCCTTTCATTTCACTCTAGTACAGGGCTGGACAAATCCCAAGATTGTTTAATTAAATAATCCTGGATTTTTTTCACTAACTAATAAAAACTGCTGCATAACAGAGAGCAACTGAATACATTATTAAAATAATGTTAGTAACCTACAGCAGTGATTTAATCTTTTTTTCATCCATTGTTTTAATTTTATAGTTCAATATGAAATGTTTCATTGTGAAGTAGTGCTGTTTCACCATGGCAAAATTGTTAATTTACATACTGAAACCTTTTATGTAAAATAGTCAAAATATTGCAAAAGTTGCTAATATTTAGTATAAGTAAACCCCCCTCCATCGCGGGGGTTACGTTCCGGACCCACCCGCGAAAAGTGAAAAACCGCGAAATAGAAAGACCCTATTTAAATACACCCTAGGCATGTTTTGTTAACTTTTTAATAGCATTTAAAGGTCTTTAAACACACTTTTAAGCAATATGAACACATAAAAGATATAGAGAGAGAGAGATCACACAAAAATATTGTGTTAACAGTACAGTAGTGTATACTGTAAAGTAAAATATAGAGTACAGTATTGTATGTACAGTACAGTACTGTACTCAGCAGAAAAGAAGATGACTACAGTACTGTATACTGTAAGCAGCAAATACAGTAATCAAATAAGAGCAGCTACTGTTCTTCTGAAGGTGCAGGTTCAGCAGGAGCTTCTTCAGGTGTAGGTGGGTTGTCTTCTTGCTGCTCCAGAACCTCCAATTCTACATCAGAGGTGGCCGTGGAGGTACTTGGGGTGGATGCGGCCTTCTTCTGTTTTGGGAAGAACATAGTTATAGACAGTTGCTGGGCATGTTTCTTCTTTTGGGCGAGGAGGTTCTTGTACACCTGGATGGCTCCATCAATGCTGTTTTGGAACTGCAGTGAACGAACCATGTCAGGATCCCACTCAGCTAACATCTGTTTCAGGTCATTGGCTGTACGCACGACCCTGCCAAGGCGCTCAATTGACAAGCCTTCATCTTCTTCCTCCTCCTCCTGTTCCTCCACTTCCTCCTCACTCGCTGACTTGGTGAGTTCTGTCAGATCCTCATCGGTTAGTGGAGCTGAATGGGTTTCAATTAGGTCATTGACGTCGTCCTGGGTCATATCCTGAAAACCTTCACCTCCTAGCAACCTGGCCAGCCTAATTGCCTTGTCCACAGCTGAATGATGAACTTCGTCAGGAGAGAACCCTTCATAATTGTGAATAATGTCTGGCCAAAGCTTCTTCCAACAGGCATGCACAGTCTCCTTCTTCATCTCCTTGAGGGCCTTTTGTATGTTCTCCAGACAGGTTGCAATGGTGTAATTACGCCAGTAGTCCTTCAAATTGAAATTTTCATCATTGTTCATGGATTCGACAAGATGATTCAAGGAGTTGCGAGTGTACAGCGCCTTGAATGCTCGTATCACCCCCTGGTCCATGGGCTGAATTAAAGACGTGGTGTTGGGTGGAAGGAACTCAACTTGCACTCCTTCGTATGATAGATCCATGGCGTGGCCTCCTGCATTATCCATCAGCAGAAGCACCTTAAAAGCAATGCCAAGTTGAGCAAGGTAGACCTTGACGGCTGGGATGAAACAATTATGGAACCACTCAGTTGTGAGGACTTTAGTCATCCAAGCCTTACTGTTATGCATCCAATGGACTGGTAGCTGGTTCTTGTTTTTATTCTTCAGTGCTCTGGGATTCTTGGCCTTGTAGATCAGGGCTGGCTTGATCATAAACCCAGCAGCATTTCCACACATAACCAAGGTTACTCTGTCCTTATAAGCCTTGAATCCAGGTGCTCGGGCTTCCTCCTTCATGATGTAGGTCCGTTTGGGCATTCTTTTCCAGAACAAGCCGGTCTCATCCATATTAAAGACTTGCACTGGTTGGTACCCACCCTCCTCAATGATACTCTTGAAGGTCTCATTGGTGTACCTTGCAGCAGCTTCTTTGTCGGCAGATGCAGCTTCACCTTGCAATGAAACGCTCTTCAACTGATAGCGTTTCTGGAAGCGGTCAAACCATCCCTTGCTGGCAGAAAAACCTCCTGATGTACTGGAAGGCTGATCAGGATTGTCGCTGTCTGACTGTTCAGCTGCAGCAGAGCCTCCTTCAGAGCCTCCTTGATTGGCAAAAGTGTCATACAGCTTCTTTGCCTGGGTCCTGATGGTGTTACCATCCAATGTGATGCTTTTTTTTTCTGCAATCTTGGATCCAAATGGCCAAGGCAGTTTCCATCCTAACAATGTTTTTATTGCGGGAAGAAACAACTCTTTTTGCAGCTTGGTTGATGGACACTGCAGCAGTTGCCCTGATATTCTTCTCATCCTTCTTGATGTAGCGAATCGTTGACTCATTCATACCATAATGGCGGGCTACAGCAGCATAACTCTGTCCTTCCTTTACCATGTCAAGAAGTTTCACCTTCTCCATTATTGTTAGGAACTTCCTCTTCTTTTGTGGCTCACCAGAAGACACAGCCTTAGATGATCGGCGTTTGGGTGGCATGATTTCAGCTACTGTACAGTATCCTTGTTTGTGGTTGGCACAAGTACAGTACAAGCACAGTTACCGCCCCCTCTAACGTCAACACGCTCGGTACGTTCCACCGCTGCCTCGATATGATTCGCCGCTACATAACCGCGAAATGGCGAAATATTACCGCGATATCGGAATAACGGGTCCTAATTATAATAGCGCGATATACCGGGACCGCAAAAACTGAACCGCGATATAGCGGGGGTTTACTGTATATGCAGTCAGTCCCCTGTCTTCTACAACAAATCAGACAGGATCCACTTGTAGCACCCTGATGTTTAGGCAGGGTTGCTATTACATTTATTTGCCAAGTGATAGTTGCCTTGGCCAATTGTTAGGAGGTCAATTGATTTCGCCCTAATTCTGGAATTGCTGCACTTCTCTCTTCTGTCGCTAGATGGCCAGGTGTCTGGTGACATTAGGTAAGTCAAGGGCATTGCAAGGACAGATTAGGAATGAATGGGGTATCTCAGCCAATGGGCAGAGATTTCCTTGAGTCACTTGGCCTGCTTGGAGAACCAATTTATTTGGGTGGAGTCAGGTGATTGGGGATCTGTACCACCTGGGAGGAGGAGCCAGTGACGTCACCCCAGTGTTCGGAACGTGCAAGTGAAATGAGGAGGAGTAAGCCTGTGAGCCTATGAGCCTGACTGTTATCACACGCTCAGTTGTTTCTATACAGTGTTGCGCGATTCGTTTTTTTCCCTTTCTTCTTCTTTTTTGAGATCGGTATCCATGGCAATAGGATCAGCCACAAGGTATTGAGGAGCAAAAAAGACATTCGAAGGGGTTGCTTTATCACCACTAGGGATGGGGCGTTCGCTCGCTCGGCGAGCCCAGAACTATTTGGGCCGTTCGCATCACATTCGTGTGATGCGAGCGGCCCCGCAATGCATTGCGGCCGGCGCAGTGCATTGCTGGCTGATGATTGGCCAAGAATGCACTGTGACCCCGCATGCTTGGCCAATCACAGCGCCGAAAACTCGGAGAGCAATAATTGGCTACAGGCAGGACGCCTGTAGCCAATTAAAGCTCAGGGGCTTTAGTACACGCCCCACCATTTAAAAGGCCGCCACGCCGTCGGCGCCGGTCACATGAGTTCCGGCTTTAGGAGAGATCAGTCTGCTTATTCTGTCTTTGCTTGATTCATTGCTACAGAAAGATTTGCTCTTCTTTGCTAAACCATTGGCTATTTCTTTGCTAAACCATTGCTACCTAAGTCATTGATCGTTCATTGCTGCTGATTGCACAGTTAGTGTGTTATTAGCTGCTGCTGGGGATTAGTCTGGTGCGTGTTTACTGTTAGTACAGTATTGCAGTAGTACCAACCGCAGTGCTGTTAGCACAGCATTGCTCCCCAACAGCACCCATAGGACTTCTAGTGTGTTAGTGGCATCACACAGAGCTCCTATATTTTCTTCCCAGAAGCACCCATAGGACTTCTAGTGTGTTAGTGGCATCACACAGAGCTCCTATATTTTCTTCCCAGAAGCACCCATAGGACTTCTAGTGTGTTAGTGGCAGCAAACAGAGCTCCTATATTTTCTTCCCAGAAGCACCCATAGGACTTCTAGTGTGTTAGTGGCATCACACAGAGCTCCTATATTCTCTTCCCAGAAGCACCCATAGGACTTCTAGTGTGTTAGTGGCATCACACAGAGCTCCTATATTTTCTTCCCAGAAGCACCCATAGGACTTCTAGTGTGTTAGTGGCATCACACAGAGCTCCTATATTTTCTTCCCAGAAGCACCCATAGGACTTCTAGTGTGTTAGTGGCAGCAAACAGAGCTCCTATATTTTCTTCCCAGAAGCACCCATAGGACTTCTAGTGTGTTAGTGGCATCACACAGAGCTCCTATATTTTCTTCCCAGAAGCACCCATAGGACTTCTAGTGTGTTAGTGGCATCACACAGAGCTCCTATATTTTCTTCCCAGAAGCACCCATAGGACTTCTAGTGTGTTAGTGGCATCACACAGAGCTCCTATATTTTCTTCCCAGAAGCACCCATAGGACTTCTAGTGTGTTAGTGGCATCACACAGAGCTCCTATATTTTCTTCCCAGAAGCACCCATAGGACTTCTAGTGTGTTAGTGGCATCACACAGAGCTCCTATATTTTCTTCCCAGAAGCACCCATAGGACTTCTAGTGTGTTAGTGGCATCACACAGAGCTCCTATATTTTCTTCCCAGAAGCACCCACAGGACTTCTAGTGTGTTAGTGGCATCACACAGAGCTCCTATATTTTCTTCCCAGAAGCACCACAGGACTTCTAGTGTGTTAGTGGCATCACACAGAGCTCCTATATTTTCTTCTCAGAAGCACCCACAGGACTTCTAGTGTGTTAGTGGCATCACACAGAGCTCCTATATTTTCTTCCCAGAAGCACCCATAGGACTTCTAGTGTGTTAGTGGCATCACACAGAGCTCCTATATTTTCTTCTCAGCAGCACCCATAGGACATCTAGTGTGTTAGTGGCATCACACAGAGCTCCTATATTTTCTTCTCAGCAGCACCCATAGGACTTCTAGTGTGTTAGTGGCATCACACAGAGCTCCTATATTTTCTTCCCAGAAGCACCCTCAGGACTTCTAGTGTGTTAGTGGCATCACACAGAGCTCCTATATTTTCTTCCCAGAAGCACCCATAGGACTTCTAGTGTGTTAGTGGCATCACACAGAGCTCCTATATTTTCTTCCCAGAAGCACCCATAGGACTTCTAGTGTGTTAGTGGCATCACACAGAGCTCCTATATTTTCTTCCCAGAAGCACCCATAGGACTTCTAGTGTGTTAGTGGCATAGAGCTCCTATATTTTCTTCCCAGAAGCACCCATAGGACTTCTAGTGTGTTAGTGGCATCACACAGAGCTCCTATATTTTCTTCTCAGCAGCACCCATAGGACTTCTAGTGTGTTAGTGCCAGCAAACAGAGCTCCTATATTTTCTTCCCAGAAGCACCCATAGGACTTCTAGTGTGTTAGTGGCATCACACAGAGCTCCTATATTTTCTTCTCAGCAGCACCCATAGGACTTCTAGTGTGTTAGTGGCATCACACAGAGCTCCTATATTTTCTTCCCAGAAGCACCCATAGGACTTCTAGTGTGTTAGTGCCATCACACAGACCTATATTTTCTTCTCAGCAGCACCCATAGGACTTCTAGTGTGTTAGTGGCATCACACAGAGCTCCTATATTTTCTTCCCAGAAGCACCCATAGGACTTCTAGTGTGTTAGTGGCATCACACAGAGCTCCTATATTTTCTTCCCAGAAGCACCCATAGGACTTCTAGTGTGTTAGTGGCATCACACAGAGCGCCTATATTTTCTTCCCAGAAGCACCCATAGGACTTCTAGTGTGTTAGTGGCATCACACAGAGCTCCTATATTTTCTTCCCAGAAGCACCCATAGGACTTCTAGTGTGTTAGTGGCATCACACAGAGCTCCTAAATTTTCTTCCCAAAAGCACCCATAGGACTTCTAGTGTGTTAGTGGCATCACACAGAGCTCCTATATTTTCTTCCCAGAAGCACCCATAGGACTTCTAGTGTGTTAGTGGCATCACACAGAGCTCCTATATTTTCTTCTCAGCAGCACCCATAGGACTTCTACTTTGTTAGTGGCATCACACAGAGCTCCTATATTTTCTTCCCAGAAGCACCCATAGGACTTCTAGTGTGTTAGTGGCATCACACAGAGCTCCTATATTTTCTTCCCAGAAGCACCCATAGGACTTCTAGTGTGTTAGTGGCATCACACAGAGCTCCTATATTTTCTTCCCAGAAGCACCCATAGGACTTCTAGTGTGTTAGTGACATCACACAGAGCTCCTATATTTTCTTCCCAGAAGCATCCATAGGACTTCTAGTGTGTTAGTGGCATCACACAGAGCTCCTATATTTTCTTCTCAGCAGCACCCATAGGACTTCTAGTGTGTTAGTGGCATCACACAGAGCTCCTATATTTTCTTCCCAGAAGCACCCATAGGACTTCTAGTGTGTTAGTGGCATCACACAGAGCTCCTATATTTTCTTCCCAGAAGCACCCATAGGACTTCTAGTGTGTTAGTGGCATCACACAGAGCTCCTATATTTTCTTCTCAGCAGCACCCATAGGACTTCTAGTGTGTTAGTGGCATCCCCCAGAGCTCCTATATTTTCTTCCCAGAAGCACCCATAGGACTTCTAGTGTGTTAGTGGCATCACACAGAGCTCCTATATTTTCTTCCCAGAAGCACCCATAGGACTTCTAGTGTGTTAGTGGCATCACACAGAGCTCCTATATTTTCTTCTCAGCAGCACCCATAGGACTTCTAGTGTGTTAGTGGCATCACACAGAGCTCCTATATTTTCTTCCCAGAAGCACCCATAGGACTTCTAGTGTGTTAGTGGCATCACACAGAGCTCCTATATTTTCTTCCCAGAAGCACCCACAGGACTTCTAGTGTGTTAGTGGCATCACACAGAGCTCCTATATTTTCTTCCCAGAAGCACCCACAGGACTTCTAGTGTGTTAGTGGCATCACACAGAGCTCCTATATTTTCTTCTCAGAAGCACCCATAGGACTTCTAGTGTGTTAGTGGCATCACACAGAGCTCCTATATTTTCTTCCCAGAAGCACCCATAGGACTTCTAGTGTGTTAGTGGCATCACACAGAGCTCCTATATTTTCTTCTCAGCAGCACCCATAGGACTTCTAGTGTGTTAGTGGCATCACACAGAGCTCCTATATATTCTTCTCAGCAGCACCCATAGGACTTCTAGTGTGTTAGTGGCATCACACAGAGCTCCTATATTTTCTTCCCAGAAGCACCCATAGGACTTCTAGTGTGTTAGTGCCATCACACAGAGCTCCTATATTTTCTTCCCAGAAGCACCCATAGGACTTCTAGTGTGTTAGTGGCAGCAAACAGAGCTCCTATATTTTCTTCCCAGAAGCACCCATAGGACTTCTAGTGTGTTAGTGGCATCACACAGAGCTCCTATATTTTCTTCCCAGAAGCACCCATAGGACTTCTAGTGTGTTAGTGGCATCACACAGAGCTCCTATATTTTCTTCCCAGAAGCACCCATAGGACTTCTAGTGTGTTAGTGGCATCACACAGAGCTCCTATATTTTCTTCCCAGAAGCACCCACAGGACTTCTAGTGTGTTAGTGGCATCACACAGAGCTCCTATATTTTCTTCCCAGAAGCACCCACAGGACTTCTAGTGTGTTAGTGGCATCACACAGAGCTCCTATATTTTCTTCCCAGAAGCACCCACAGGACTTCTAGTGTGTTAGTGGCATCACACAGAGCTACTATATTTTCTTCTCAGAAGCACCCACAGGACTTCTAGTGTGTTAGTGGCATCACACAGAGCTCCTATATTTTCTTCCCAGAAGCACCCATAGGACTTCTAGTGTGTTAGTGGCATCACACAGAGCTCCTATATTTTCTTCTCAGCAGCACCCATAGGACATCTAGTGTGTTAGTGGCATCACACAGAGCTCCTATATTTTCTTCTCAGCAGCACCCATAGGACTTCTAGTGTGTTAGTGGCATCACACAGAGCTCCTATATTTTCTTCCCAGAAGCACCCACAGGACTTCTAGTGTGTTAGTGGCATCACACAGAGCTCCTATATTTTCTTCCCAGAAGCACCCACAGGACTTCTAGTGTGTTAGTGGCATCACACAGAGCGCCTATATTTTCTTCCCAGAAGCACCCATAGGACTTCTAGTGTGTTAGTGGCATCACACAGAGCTCCTATATTTTCTTCCCAGAAGCACCCATAGGACTTCTAGTGTGTTAGTGGCATCACACAGAGCTCCTATATTTTCTTCCCAGAAGCACCCATAGGACTTCTAGTGTGTTAGTGGCATCACACAGAGCTCCTATATTTTCTTCCCAGAAGCACCCATAGGACTTCTAGTGTGTTAGTGGCATCACACAGAGCTCCTATATTTTCTTCCCAGAAGCACCCATAGGACTTCTAGTGTGTTAGTGGCATCACACAGAGCTCCTATATTTTCTTCTCAGCAGCACCCATAGGACTTCTAGTGTGTTAGTGGCAGCAAACAGAGCTCCTATATTTTCTTCCCAGAAGCACCCATAGGACTTCTAGTGTGTTAGTGGCATCACACAGAGCTCCTATATTTTCTTCTCAGCAGCACCCATAGGACTTCTAGTGTGTTAGTGGCATCACACAGAGCTCCTAATATTTTCTTCCCAGAAGCACCCATAGGACTTCTAGTGTGTTAGTGGCATCACACAGAGCTCCTATATTTTCTTCTCAGCAGCACCCATAGGACTTCTAGTGTGTTAGTGGCATCACACAGAGCTCCTATATTTTCTTCCCAGAAGCACCCATAGGACTTCTAGTGTGTTAGTGGCATCACACAGAGCTCCTATATTTTCTTCTCAGCAGCACCCATAGGACTTCTAGTGTGTTAGTGGCATCACACAGAGCTCCTATATTTTCTTCCCAGAAGCACCCATAGGACTTCTAGTGTGTTAGTGCCATCACACAGAGCTCCTATATTTTCTTCCCAGAAGCACCCATAGGACTTCTAGTGTGTTAGTGGCAGCAAACAGAGCTCCTATATTTTCTTCCCAGAAGCACCCATAGGACTTCTAGTGTGTTAGTGGCATCACACAGAGCTCCTATATTTTCTTCCCAGAAGCACCCATAGGACTTCTAGTGTGTTAGTGGCATCACACAGAGCTCCTATATTTTCTTCCCAGAAGCACCCACAGGACTTCTAGTGTGTTAGTGGCATCACACAGAGCTCCTATATTTTCTTCCCAGAAGCACCCACAGGACTTCTAGTGTGTTAGTGGCATCACACAGAGCTCCTATATTTTCTTCCCAGAAGCACCCACAGGACTTCTAGTGTGTTAGTGGCATCACACAGAGCTCCTATATTTTCTTCTCAGAAGCACCCACAGGACTTCTAGTGTGTTAGTGGCATCACACAGAGCTCCTATATTTTCTTCCCAGAAGCACCCATAGGACTTCTAGTGTGTTAGTGGCATCACACAGAGCTCCTATATTTTCTTCTCAGCAGCACCCATAGGACATCTAGTGTGTTAGTGGCATCACACAGAGCTCCTATATTTTCTTCTCAGCAGCACCCATAGGACTTCTAGTGTGTTAGTGGCATCACACAGAGCTCCTATATTTCTTCCCAGAAGCACCCACAGGACTTCTAGTGTGTTAGTGGCATCACACAGAGCTCCTATATTTTCTTCCCAGAAGCACCCATAGGACTTCTAGTGTGTTAGTGGCATCACACAGAGCGCCTATATTTTCTTCCCAGAAGCACCCATAGGACTTCTAGTGTGTTAGTGGCATCACACAGAGCTCCTATATTTTCTTCCCAGAAGCACCCATAGGACTTCTAGTGTGTTAGTGGCATCACACAGAGCTCCTATATTTTCTTCCCAGAAGCACCCACAGGACTTCTAGTGTGTTAGTGGCATCACACAGAGCTCCTATATTTTCTTCCCAGAAGCACCCACAGGACTTCTAGTGTGTTAGTGGCATCACACAGAGCTCCTATATTTTCTTCCCAGAAGCACCCACAGGACTTCTAGTGTGTTAGTGGCATCACACAGAGCTCCTATATTTTCTTCTCAGAAGCACCCACAGGACTTCTAGTGTGTTAGTGGCATCACACAGAGCTCCTATATTTTCTTCTCAGAAGCACCCACAGGACTTCTAGTGTGTTAGTGGCATCACACAGAGCTCCTATATTTTCTTCTCAGCAGCACCCATAGGACATCTAGTGTGTTAGTGGCATCACACAGAGCTCCTATATTTTCTTCTCAGCAGCACCCATAGGACTTCTAGTGTGTTAGTGGCATCACACAGAGCTCCTATATTTTCTTCCCAGAAGCACCCGCAGGACTTCTAGTGTGTTAGTGGCATCACACAGAGCTCCTATATTTTCTTCCCAGAAGCACCCATAGGACTTCTAGTGTGTTAGTGGCATCACACAGAGCGCCTATATTTTCTTCCCAGAAGCACCCATAGGACTTCTAGTGTGTTAGTGGCATCACACAGAGCTCCTATATTTTCTTCCCAGAAGCACCCATAGGACTTCTAGTGTGTTAGTGGCATCACACAGAGCTCCTATATTTTCTTCCCAGAAGCACCCATAGGACTTCTAGTGTGTTAGTGGCATCACACAGAGCTCCTATATTTTCTTCCCAGAAGCACCCATAGGACTTCTAGTGTGTTAGTGGCATCACACAGAGCTCCTATATTTTCTTCCCAGAAGCACCCATAGGACTTCTAGTGTGTTAGTGGCATCACACAGAGCTCCTATATTTTCTTCTCAGCAGCACCCATAGGACTTCTAGTGTGTTAGTGGCAGCAAACAGAGCTCCTATATTTTCTTCCCAGAAGCACCCATAGGACTTCTAGTGTGTTAGTGGCATCACACAGAGCTCCTATATTTTCTTCTCAGCAGCACCCATAGGACTTCTAGTGTGTTAGTGGCATCACACAGAGCTCCTAATATTTTCTTCCCAGAAGCACCCATAGGACTTCTAGTGTGTTAGTGGCATCACACAGAGCTCCTATATTTTCTTCTCAGCAGCACCCATAGGACTTCTAGTGTGTTAGTGGCATCACACAGAGCTCCTATATTTTCTTCCCAGAAGCACCCATAGGACTTCTAGTGTGTTAGTGGCATCACACAGAGCTCCTATATTTTCTTCCCAGAAGCACCCATAGGACTTCTAGTGTGTTAGTGCCATCACACAGAGCTCCTATATTTTCTTCCCAGAAGCACCCATAGGACTTCTAGTGTGTTAGTGGCAGCAAACAGAGCTCCTATATTTTCTTCCCAGAAGCACCCATAGGACTTCTAGTGTGTTAGTGGCATCACACAGAGCTCCTATATTTTCTTCCCAGAAGCACCCATAGGACTTCTAGTGTGTTAGTGGCATCACACAGAGCTCCTATATTTTCTTCCCAGAAGCACCCACAGGACTTCTAGTGTGTTAGTGGCATCACACAGAGCTCCTATATTTTCTTCCCAGAAGCACCCACAGGACTTCTAGTGTGTTAGTGGCATCACACAGAGCTCCTATATTTTCTTCCCAGAAGCACCCACAGGACTTCTAGTGTGTTAGTGGCATCACACAGAGCTCCTATATTTTCTTCTCAGAAGCACCCACAGGACTTCTAGTGTGTTAGTGGCATCACACAGAGCTCCTATATTTTCTTCCAGAAGCACCCATAGGACTTCTAGTGTGTTAGTGGCATCACACAGAGCTCCTATATTTTCTTCTCAGCAGCACCCATAGGACATCTAGTGTGTTAGTGGCATCACACAGAGCTCCTATATTTTCTTCTCAGCAGCACCCATAGGACTTCTAGTGTGTTAGTGGCATCACACAGAGCTCCTATATTTTCTTCCCAGAAGCACCCACAGGACTTCTAGTGTGTTAGTGGCATCACACAAAGCTCCTATATTTTCTTCCCAGAAGCACCCACAGGACTTCTAGTGTGTTAGTGGCATCACACAGAGCGCCTATATTTTCTTCCCAGAAGCACCCATAGGACTTCTAGTGTGTTAGTGGCATCACACAGAGCTCCTATATTTTCTTCCCAGAAGCACCCATAGGACTTCTAGTGTGTTAGTGGCATCACACAGAGCTCCTATATTTTCTTCCCAAAAGCACCCATAGGACTTCTAGTGTGTTAGTGGCATCACACAGAGCTCCTATATTTTCTTCTCAGCAGCACCCATAGGACTTCTAGTGTGTTAGTGGCATCACACAGAGCTCCTATATTTTCTTCCCAGAAGCACCCATAGGACTTCTAGTGTGTTAGTGGCATCACACAGAGCTCCTATATTTTCTTCCCAGAAGCACCCATAGGACTTCTAGTGTGTTAGTGGCATCACACAGAGCTCCTATATTTTCTTCCCAGAAGCACCCATAGGACTTCTAGTGTGTTAGTGGCATCACACAGAGCTCCTATATTTTCTTCTCAGCAGCACCCATAGGACTTCTAGTGTGTTAGTGGCAGCAAACAGAGCTCCTATATTTTCTTCCCAGAAGCACCCATAGGACTTCTAGTGTGTTAGTGGCATCACACAGAGCTCCTATATTTTCTTCTCAGCAGCACCCATAGGACTTCTAGTGTGTTAGTGGCATCACACAGAGCTCCTATATTTTCTTCCCAGAAGCACCCATAGGACTTCTAGTGTGTTAGTGGCATCACACAGAGCTCCTATATTTTCTTCCCAGAAGCACCCATAGGACTTCTAGTGTGTTAGTGGCATCACACAGAGCTCCTATATTTTCTTCCCAGAAGCACCCATAGGACTTCTAGTGTGTTAGAGGCATCACACAGAGCTCCTATATTTTCTTCCCAGAAGCACCCATAGGACTTCTAGTGTGTTAGTGGCATCACACAGAGCTCCTATATTTTCTTCCCAGAAGCACCCATAGGACTTCTAGTGTGTTAGTGGCATCACACAGAGCTCCTATATTTTCTTCCCAGAAGCACCCATAGGACTTCTAGTGTGTTAGTGGCATCACACAGAGCTCCTATATTTTCTTCTCAGCAGCACCCATAGGACTTCTAGTGTGTTAGTGGCATCACACAGAGCTCCTATATTTTCTTCCCAGAAGCACCCATAGGACTTCTAGTGTGTTAGTGGCATCACACAGAGCTCCTATATTTTCTTCCCAGAAGCACCCATAGGACTTATAGTGTGTTAGTGGCATCACACAGAGCTCCTATATTTTCTTCCCAGAAGCACCCATAGGACTTCTAGTGTGTTAGTGGCATCACACAGAGCTCCTATATTTTCTTCCCAGAAGCACCCATAGGACTTCTAGTGTGTTAGTGGCATCACACAGAGCTCCTATATTTTCTTCCCAGAAGCACCCATAGGACTTCTAGTGTGTTAGTGGCATCACACAGAGCTCCTATATTTTCTTCCCAGAAGCATCCATAGGACTTCTAGTGTGTTAGTGGCATCACACAGAGCTCCTATATTTTCTTCTCAGCAGCACCCATAGGACTTCTAGTGTGTTAGTGGCATCACACAGAGCTCCTATATTTTCTTCCCAGAAGCACCCATAGGACTTCTAGTGTGTTAGTGGCATCACACAGAGCTCCTATATTTTCTTCCCAGAAGCACCCATAGGACTTCTAGTGTGTTAGTGGCATCACACAGAGCTCCTATATTTTCTTCCCAGAAGCACCCATAGGATTTCTAGTGTGTTAGTGGCATCACACAGAGCTCCTATATTTTCTTCCCAGAAGCACCCATAGGACTTCTAGTGTGTTAGTGGCATCACACAGAGCTCCTATATTTTCTTCCAGAAGCACCCATAGGACTTCTAGTGTGTTAGTGGCATCACACAGAGCTCCTATATTTTCTTCCCAGAAGCACCCATAGGACTTCTAGTGTGTTAGTGGCATCACACAGAGCTCCTATATTTTCTTCTCAGCAGCACCCATAGGACTTCTAGTGTGTTAGTGGCATCACACAGAGCTCCTATATTTTCTTCCCAGAAGCACCCATAGGACTTCTAGTGTGTTAGTGGCAGCAAACAGAGCTCCTATATTTTCTTCCCAGAAGCACCCATAGGACTTCTAGTGTGTTAGTGGCATCACACAGAGCTCCTATATTTTCTTCCCAGAAGCACCCATAGGACTTCTAGTGTGTTAGTGGCATCACACAGAGCTCCTATATTTTCTTCCCAGAAGCACCCATAGGACTTCTAGTGTGTTAGTGGCATCACACAGAGCTCCTATATTTTCTTCCCAGAAGCACCCATAGGACTTCTAGTGTGTTAGTGGCAGCAAACAGAGCTCCTATATTTTCTTCCCAGAAGCACCCATAGGACTTCTAGTGTGTTAGTGGCATCACACAGAGCTCCTATATTTTCTTCTCAGCAGCACCCATAGGACTTCTAGTGTGTTAGTGGCATCACACAGAGCTCCTATATTTTCTTCCCAGAAGCACCCATAGGACTTCTAGTGTGTTAGTGGCATCACACAGAGCTCCTATATTTTCTTCCCAGAAGCACCCATAGGACTTCTAGTGTGTTAGTGGCATCACGCAGAGCTCCTATATTTTCTTCCCAGAAGCACCCATAGGACTTCTAGTGTAGTGGCATCACACAGAGCTCCTATATTTTCTTCTCAGCAGCACCCATAGGACTTCTATAGTGTGTTAGTGGCATCACACAGAGCTCCTATATTTTCTTCCCAGAAGCACCCATAGGACTTCTAGTGTGTTAGTGGCATCACACAGAGCTCCTATATTTTCTTCCCAGAAGCACCCATAGGACTTCTAGTGTGTTAGTGGCATCACACAGAGCTCCTATATTTTCTTCTCAGAAGCACCCATAGGACTTCTAGTGTGTTAGTGGCATCACACAGAGCTCCTATATTTTCTTCCCAGCAGCACCCATAGGACTTCTAGTGTGTTAGTGGCATCACACAGAGCTCCTATATTTTCTTCCAGCAAGCACCCATAGGACTTCTAGTGTGTTAGTGGCATCACACAGAGCTCCTATATTTTCTTCCCAGAAGCACCCATAGGACTTCTAGTGTGTTAGTGGCATCACACAGAGCTCCTATATTTTCTTCCCAGAAGCACCCATAGGACTTCTAGTGTGTTAGTGGCATCAAACAGAGCTCCTATATTTTCTTCCCAGAAGCACCCATAGGACTTCTAGTGTGTTAGTGGCATCACACAGAGCTCCTATATTTTCTTCTCAGCAGCACCCATAGGACTTCTAGTGTGTTAGTGGCATCACACAGAGCTCCTATATTTTCTTCCCAGAAGCACCCATAGGACTTCTAGTGTGTTAGTGGCATCACACAGAGCTCCTATATTTTCTTCCCAGAAGCACCCATAGGACTTCTAGTGTGTTAGTGGCATCACACAGAGCTCCTATATTTTCTTCCCAGAAGCACCCATAGGACTTCTAGTGTGTTAGTGGCATCACACAGAGCTCCTATATTTTCTTCCCAGAAGCACCCATAGGACTTCTAGTGTGTTAGTGGCATCACACAGAGCTCCTATATTTTCTTCCCAGAAGCACCCATAGGACTTCTAGTGTGTTAGTGGCATCACACAGAGCTCCTATATTTTCTTCCCAGAAGCACCCATAGGACTTCTAGTGTGTTAGTGGCATCACACAGAGCTCCTATATTTTCTTCTCAGCAGCACCCATAGGACTTCTAGTGTGTTAGTGGCATCACACAGAGCTCCTATATTTTCTTCCCAGAAGCACCCATAGGACTTCTAGTGTGTTAGTGGCATCACACAGAGCTCCTATATTTTCTTCCCAGAAGCACCCATAGGACTTATAGTGTGTTAGTGGCATCACACAGAGCTCCTATATTTTCTTCCCAGAAGCACCCATAGGACTTCTAGTGTGTTAGTGGCATCACACAGAGCTCCTATATTTTCTTCCCAGAAGCACCCATAGGACTTCTAGTGTGTTAGTGGCATCACACAGAGCTCCTATATTTTCTTCCCAGAAGCACCCATAGGACTTCTAGTGTGTTAGTGGCATCACACAGAGCTCCTATATTTTCTTCCCAGAAGCATCCATAGGACTTCTAGTGTGTTAGTGGCATCACACAGAGCTCCTATATTTTCTTCTCAGCAGCACCCATAGGACTTCTAGTGTGTTAGTGGCATCACACAGAGCTCCTATATTTTCTTCCCAGAAGCACCAATAGGATTTCTAGTGTGTTAGTGGCATCACACAGAGCTCCTATATTTTCTTCCCAGAAGCACCCATAGGACTTCTAGTGTGTTAGTGGCATCACACAGAGCTCCTATATTTTCTTCCCAGAAGCACCCATAGGACTTCTAGTGTGTTAGTGGCATCACACAGAGCTCCTATATTTTCTTCCCAGAAGCACCCATAGGACTTCTAGTGTGTTAGTGGCATCACACAGAGCTCCTATATTTTCTTCTCAGCAGCACCCATAGGACTTCTAGTGTGTTAGTGGCATCACACAGAGCTCCTATATTTTCTTCCCAGAAGCACCCATAGGACTTCTAGTGTGTTAGTGGCAGCAAACAGAGCTCCTATATTTTCTTCCCAGAAGCACCCATAGGACTTCTAGTGTGTTAGTGGCATCACACAGAGCTCCTATATTTTCTTCCAGAAGCACCCATAGGACTTCTAGTGTGTTAGTGGCATCACACAGAGCTCCTATATTTTCTTCCCAGAAGCACCCATAGGACTTCTAGTGTGTTAGTGGCATCACACAGAGCTCCTATATTTTCTTCCCAGAAGCACCCATAGGACTTCTAGTGTGTTAGTGGCATCACACAGAGCTCCTATATATTTTCTTCCCAGAAGCACCCATAGGACTTCTAGTGTGTTAGTGGCATTACACAGAGCTCCTATATTTTCTTCCCAGAAGCACCCATAGGACTTCTAGTGTGTTAGTGGCATCACACAGAGCTCCTATATTTTCTTCTCAGCAGCACCCATAGGACTTCTAGTGTGTTAGTGGCATCACACAGAGCTCCTATATATTTTCTTCCCAGAAGCACCCATAGGACTTCTAGTGTGTTAGTGGCATCACACAGAGCTCCTATATTTTCTTCCCAGAAGCACCCATAGGACTTCTAGTGTGTTAGTGGCATCACACAGAGCTCATATATTTTCTTCCCAGAAGCACCCATAGGACTTCTAGTGTGTTAGTGGCATCACACAGAGAGCTCCTATATTTTCTTCCCAGAAGCACCCATAGGACTTATAGTGTGTTAGTGGCATCACACACAGCTCCTATATTTTCTTCTCAGCAGCACCCATAGGACTTCTAGTGTGTTAGTGGCATCACACATAGCTCCTATATTTTCTTCCCAGAAGCACCCATAGGACTTCTAGTGTGTTAGTGGCATCATCACACAGAGCTCCTATATTTTCTTCCCAGAAGCACCCCATAGGACTTCTAGTGTGTTAGTGGCATCACACAGAGCTCCTATATTTTTCTTCCCAGAAGCACCCATAGGACTTCTAGTGTGTTAGTGGCATCACACAGAGCTCCTATATTTTCTTCCCAGAAGCACCCATAGGACTTCTAGTGTGTTAGGGCATCACACAGAGCTCCTATATTTTCTTCTAAGCAGCACCCATAGGACTTCTAGTGTGTTAGTGGCATCACACAGAGCTCCTATATTTTCTTCCCAGAAGCACCCATAGGACTTCTAGTGTGTTAGTGGCATCACACAGAGCTCCTATATTTTCTTCCCAGAAGCACCCATAGGACTTCTAGTGTGTTAGTGGCATCACACAGAGCTCCTATATTTTCTTCTCAGCAGCACCCATAGGACTTCTAGTGTGTTAGTGGCATCACACAGAGCTCCTATATTTTCTTCCCAGAAGCACCCATAGGACTTCTAGTGTGTTAGTGGCATCACACAGAGCTCCTATATTTTCTTCTCAGCAGCACCCATAGGACTTCTAGGGTGTTAGTGGCAGCAAACAGAGCTCCTATATTTTCTTGTCAGCAGCACACATAGTACCTATAGTGTGTTAGTGTCAGCACCCATAGGACCTACAGTGTGTTGTGAGCACACATAGGAGCTCTATTTTTTATACTATATACACTACCGACTACAATGGCTGGAAGACCGCCAAGGAGAGGCAGAGCGTGCAGAGGCAAGAACACAGGGCAGGCAGGCTCTGTTTCTAGAGACAACAGTGCTGGCCGTGGACGTGGTCGTGCATCGTCATCAGCACGTGGCCATGGGACACGCTTGTCTTTGTTTTCGGCAGCTGGACATGTGGAGCCGCATCATGCTGAAGGCTTGGTAGAATGGATGACCAAGCCCTCCTCATCCTCCTCATCCTCTCTCACCCAGGCTCAGGGTACTGGCAGAGCAGCTGCCAACGCGTACTCAATGGCATCATCAGCCACCCCTTCCCTAGACCCACCATGTCCTCCTGAGGAGTCCCCCGAACTGTTTGAGCACAGTGTTGGGTACATGCTCCAGGAGGATGCCCAACGATTCGAAGGCTCGGATGATGATACCCAGCTTGAGGAAGTCAGTAGTGTGCGCGCAGAGAGAGGGGATGCTGAAGGACAGCAATCTGGCAGTACTGTTCCACCAGCTGCAGCTTACTGCCAGGTTTGCTCTAGTGGTGAAGAGGGAGGGGATGATGAGGTCACTGACTCCACGTGGGTGCCTGAAGGGAGAGAGGAGGACGAGGAGGACGAGGAGGATGCGGCGTCACATGTCCAACGAGGCAGGATGCCCCCTGGAGGCCAGCTAGAGGCCAGCACAGCAACTGTACCACACCGCAGAGCTCCGCCTGTGCAGGGCGCTGCCTCTGCACGTTATGACAAAAGTTCTTTGGTGTGGGCCTTTTTTGAGACGAGTGCATCAGATCGCACCACTGCTATTTGCAATATTTGTCTCAAGCGTATCTCGCGTGGCCAAAACATCAGCCGCTTAGGCACCGCAAGCATGAGCAGACATATGTCGACCTGCCATGCAGCTCGTTGGCAAGCACACATAAAAGACCCACACCAAAGAACAAAGCGGACCTCTCCTTGCTCCTCATCAGCTGGGATCTCCATCCCCACTATATATTCAGTCCTCTCTGAAAGCTGCTCTGAGAGGACTGAAGGTGTAGAATTAGGTGTGTCACAACCAAGTACTTGCAGTACACCGACGTCCGATTGTAGCAGGCAAATTTCCCTGCCCCAGCTGCTGGACCGTCAAAAGAAGTATACTCCCAGCCATCCACATGCCCAGCGGTTGAATGCTAGCTTGGCTAAATTGCTAGCACTTCAACTGCTGCCTTTTCAGTTGGTAGACTCGGCCCCCTTCCGTGAGTTTGTTCAATGTGCGGTTCCTCAGTGGCAGGTTCCCAAACGCCACTTTTTCTCACGGAAGGCGATTCCGTCTCTCTACCGGCATGTGGAAGGCAATGTCCATGCCTCGCTGGACAGGGCGGTCAGCGGTAAGGTGCATATTACCGCTGACTCATGGTCCAGCAGGCATGGACAGGGACGTTATCTTTCTTTCACGGCCCATTGGGTCACTCTATTGGCAGCTGGGAGGGATGCAGGACAAGGTGCAGTAGTGTTGGAGGTTGTTTCCGCCACCACGCCTCCAATTTTTCAGCCCCTGTATCGGAACCAGCGGTGCTCCGTAGGCGTACAAGGGGCTACGCGAGTACGCAGGCAAAAAGATGCCATGCCGTGCTTGCGCTGGTGTGTTTGGGGGACAGGAGCCACACTGGGCCAGAGGTTCTGGCAGCTCTGCAGGGGCAGGCCGAGAGGTGGTTGACGCCACGCCAGCTTAAGCCAGGAATGGTCGTTTCTGACAATGGCACCAACCTCCTCTCCGCCCTGCGACAGGGGCAGCTCACCCATGTGCCCTGTATGGCTCACGTCCTCAACCTGGTGGTGCAGCGGTTCTTGGGCAGGTTCCCAGGCTTACAGGATGTCCTGAGGCAGGCCAGGAAAGTCTGTGTGCATTTCCGCCGATCTTATAATGCCAGTGCTCGGCTGACTGAGCTGCAAAAGGAGCTGAACCTGCCCAAGAACCGCCTAATATGTGACATGCCCACCAGGTGGAACTCAACGTTGGCCATGCTGCAGCGACTGCACACGCAGCAGAGGGCCATCAATGAGTACCTTTGTGACTACGGCACCAGGACAGGGTCAGGGGAGCTTGGCTTTTTTTCCCCACGCCAGTGGAGCATGATCAGGGATGCATGCACTGTCCTCTCACCATTTGAGGAGCCCACGAGGATGGTGAGCAGTGACAGTGCATGCATCAGTGACACTGTACCTCTTGTCCACCTGTTGAAGCATACGCTGCGTGGGATAATGGACAGGGCACTTGAGGCAGAACAGAGGCAGGAAGAGGAGGACTTCCTTGCCTCTCAAGGCCCCCTTTATCCAGACAGTGTTCCTTCTGTCCCACCCATCACACAGGAAGAGGGTGAGGAGGAGGATTGTGTGAGCATGGAGGTGGAGCCTGGCACTCAGCATCAGCAGCAGCAGTCTTTTAGGGATGATGTACAGTCCCAACAAACCAGTGGACTTGTACGTGGCTGGGAGGAGGTAGCTGGCGATCATGTCATCCTCAGTGACCCAGAAGACTCCGGACCGAATGCCTCAGCTAACCTACGCTGCATGGCCTCCCTGATCCTGCAAAGCCTGCGGAAGGATCCTCGTGTTCTTCGGATCAAGGAGAGGGACCATTACTGGCTGGCCACTCTCCTTGATCCACGGTACAAGGGTAAGGTTGCGGACCTTATCTTGCCGTCGCAGAGGGAGCAGAGGATGAGACATCTCAGGGAGGCCTTGCAGAAAGATCTGTGCAACGCGTTCCCAGAAACTGGGAGGTTACAAACTCCTGGTCCTGGACGACGAGTTGCTGAGGCTTCGGTCAGTAGCAGAAGGAGCGGTGGGGAAGGTGGACGTCTGACCGATGCGTTCAGACAATTGTTTAGTCCGCAGCCCCAAGGTATGATCGGTTCCAGCAACCATCGCCAGCGTCTGATATACATGGTGCAGGAATACCTAGGGGCAAGGTCAGACTTGGACACCTTTCCCACCGAAAATCCTCTGGCTTACTGGGTCCTGAGGATGGATCACTGGCCAGAGCTTGCACAGTATGCAATTGAGCTACTGGCCTGTCCTGCATCCAGCGTTCTTTCCGAACGCACATTCAGTGCTGCTGGAGGATTTGTCACCGATCATAGGGTGCGCCTGTCCACCGACTCGGTTGATCGACTGACCTTCATAAAAATGAATCAGTCTTGGATCACCACCAGCTACCAGGCACCTGAAGCGGATATAACGGAATAATTTTAATGTCACATCCCTTCAAGACTGCCTATGCTGATGCTGAGTGACTGTCCTGTTATGTTCACTGACTATCCTCTTCCTCCTCCTCAATGATCCATGCCACCACACCAGTGCCTAAGGCACAATTTTTCAGCCCCTGTATAACAGGGGCGTGTAATTACAATTTTTTTTAAAAAAATGCTTCGCAACAGGTGTGACTGCTGTGCTCCAAGTACAGTATCTGTGAGGGGTTGCAGTGTTGTGGCACCAGCACCAGTGCCTAAGGCACAATTTTTCAGCCCCTGTTGGGGCGTGTAATTACAATTTTTAGGCAATGCTTTGCAACAGGTCTCATTGCTGTGCTCAGAGTACAGTATCTGTGAGGGGTTGCAGTGTTGTGGCACCAGCACCAGTGCCTAAGGCACAATTTTTCAGCCCCTGTATAACAGGGGCGTGTAATTACAATTTTTTAAAAAGATGCTTCGCAACAGGTGTGACTGCTGTGCTCCAAGTACAGTATCTGTGAGGGGTTGCAGTGTTGTGGCACCAGCACCAGTGCCTAAGGCACAATTTTTCAGCGCCTGTATAACAGGGGCATGTAATTACAATTTTTTAAAAAGATGCTTCGCAACAGGTGTGACTGCTGTGCTCCAAGTACAGTATCTGTGAGGGGTTGCAGTGTTGTGGCACCAGCACCAGTGCCTAAGGCACAATTTTTCAGCCCCTGTTGGGGCGTGTAATTACAATTTTTAGGCAATGCTTTGCAACAGGTCTCATTGCTGTGCTAAGAGTACAGTATCTGTGAGGGGTTGCAGTGTTGTGGCACCAGCACCAATGCCTAAGGCACAATTTTTCAGCCCCTGTTTAACAGGGGCGTGTAATTACAAATCTTGATCTAATAGTTCACAGCAGGGCCCATTCCTGCGCCCACCAAGAGTAACTATGAGGGCCTACAGTCTTGTGGCAACACCGTCCACCACCACCACCACCACCATCACCAAAGGCCCATTTTTCTGCCCTGTTCAACAGGTGCATGCAATTACAAATCTTGATCTAATAACTCACAGCAGGCCCATTCCTGCACCCACCAAAAGTAACTGAGGGCTTACAGTCTTGTGGCAACACCGTCCACCACCACCACCACCACCACCATCACCAAAGGCCCAATTTTTCTGCCCTGTTCAACAGGTGCATGCAATTACAAATCTTGATCTAATAACTCACAGCAGGGCCCATTCCTGCACCCACCAAGAGTAACTGTGAGGGCTTACAGTCTTGTGGCAACACCGTCCACCACCACCACCACAACCACCAAAGGCCCAATTTTTCTGCCCGGTTCAACAGGTGCATGCAAGTACAAATCTTGACCTATTAACTCACAGCAGGGCCCATTCCTGTGCCCACCAGTCTTGTGGCTACACCAACATCTAATAGGGCAAATTTCTGCAGAGTATATACGGCAGGCCCCTACTTTCAAACATCCAACTTACAAACGACTCCTACTTGCAAACGAAAAGAGAAAACAGGAAGTGAGAGGAAATCTACCCCTAGGAAGGGAAATTCTATCATGTTAGATTTAATTTGGGAAAAAGGTATCTCCTCTCTACTGATGCTTTATCACCAATCCTTGTTTCAATTAAAACCCCACTTTTCCAAAAACATTTGTCATTGGGACGGAAAGTGAGGTGACATGTTCTGAACAGATGTGCAAAGACAGCAAATGTTACAGGGGTGATAACCCCTCCCTATGTTCTTCAAAAAGCTTAAAAATAGATTTTTTTGGGATGGAGCTACACTTCATAATGTACCTGTTCAGATTCTACTTAAGAACAAACCTACAGTCCGTGTCTTGTTTGCACCACCT
The DNA here is from genome assembly GCA_028564925.1 of Lithobates sylvaticus. Classification (NCBI taxonomy): domain Eukaryota; kingdom Metazoa; phylum Chordata; class Amphibia; order Anura; family Ranidae; genus Lithobates; species Lithobates sylvaticus. The sequence continues at coordinate 91,145,331 of CM053027.1, read as the reverse complement.
ATATACTGCTGTTCAGAGTATATAGGGTTGTAGGTATAGGGTTTTATTTTGGGTGCGGGGTCCCCCTTAATATCCATACAAGACCCAAAGGGGCTGGGGTGTGGGGGGGGGGGTGATGGGGTAGCCATGCCATTTTTCTCAAGGATTTTCAGCCATATGGCGGCCAGGACAAGACATGACATTAAAGCCGCAAGTGGTTTTAAATGGCTTCTTTTTTTCCTTTACAAATGTCATTTTGTGCAAGGACAGTTCTAAACACGGGAAACACATGCCACTTCACAGGCATACTTTAGACACCCCCCAGGTACCATATTTAAAGGAAAATTTCACTTTTTTTTTTCACTTTATGCATCATTAAAATGACTGCTCCCGAAAAAACGTTAGTTTTTAAAAGTTCTTTTTGCATTGATATATGTCCCTGGGGCAGGACCCGGGTCCCCAAACCTGTTTTATGACATTAACATGCATATTGGCCGTTGTAATTAGCAATTTTGATTTCGAACGTTCGCGTCCATTATAACGAATAGGGTTTGAAAATTTGCGCGAACTTTCGGTCCGTTCGAAGGTTCTGGTGCGAACCGAACCCGGGGGTGTTCGGCTCATCCCTAATCACCACCTACCACTGATTGAAGTCAATCTTGATCGGCATGTGTATGTGAACACTACAGATATTTCTTGTACAGATATTTCTTGTGCCGAGTTCATTGGAAGATTTCTGTGAAATCCAAAGGAAGTTTTCTTTATTGCATTTGACATGCTAGATTTGTCATTGTTTATTTTATTGATCATTTGATTGCATTATTAGTTCATGTATGGAGGTGCAATTGGGCACATTGTTCTCATTTATTTAGGTGGAACTGTGTATTTAATTAAGGTTGATAGTAGCGCACTAATTGTTCACAATTAATTGTTTAAAACCAGAAGTAGCGACCCTTTTGGTTGGATGTTCATGCGCAGATCAAACAAATACTAAACCTGGATCTCCCAGACTCCCCATTAGAATCACTGCTGCACTTCCCTACCATTCCTCTCAGCCAATATAGCAAATCTGTCCTACCCCACCTGCTCGTCGCGGCCAGGAGGCTGATCCCAATCTACTGGAAGACATCCAGAATACCCACCCGGGCAGAATGGGTGAAATTAGTCAATAATATTATGGCTGCGGAGGAATGGATGGCGCAGTGCAAAGATAGGTATGAAAAGTTCTACGCCATATGGGCTACCTGGATACATTATACCTCCTCGGGACCCTCGCCAGTCGGGATACCCCCTACGTAAGGGGACCAAACGGTGAGGGACAAGAGACACTTGGCTCTGGGAAATACCCAGTCTAGGCATCAGTAGGACTATACAGCCCTTCATTGACTCAGAAAGTGGCACATAGCAGCGGACGGGGGCACAGAACCCCTCCTCCCCCCTTTTCTTTTCTTTCTTTCTTTTGTTCCTTTTGTTACACTATCTGTCTTACCCTTCCCTCTTTTTACTTTCTTTTTTGGCATGTTCCTCCTATAGTATTAAGACTCAGTGTCTGGGTGGGATGCCGGAACCAAGGCTTAAAGCTAGCTCTCTGACTGGGGACCCATGTCCCTGACATGGACCTCTGGACTGAGAAACCGGGGGTGACCCAATGTTGTTTGAACTTATATCGTGGGTTTGACATGTGGATAACTACCTCCCCTGAGTCAGTCTCTGGTGGTCGGATGACCACATGCACTTTATTCCGCGCCCTGTGTTCCGCCGGCTGGGGAATCAGTCATGGTCAGAGGTAGAGAGGAAGCTGTCGCCACAAAGGAACCATCCACCTTGCTACCAGTGACCATTGTGTGTAAGCTGAGGCCAGTACCAAAGCAGACTTCTCGCTAGCCGGGGACGGTGAAGAAGTGGGAAAGCATCAGCAAGTGCCAAGTCAGGGACCCAGCAGGACAGCAGAGGTGACGCTTGTGGAGTGCCAAGCCAGGGACCTAACGTGTCAGCAGGGGTGAAGCTTGAGGAGTATCTGTGAGTGCCAATCCAGGGTCCCAGCAGTGAAGCGGGGGTGGCGCTTGAGGAAGATACTGAGTGCTACAGTGAAAGAGCTCAGGGGATTCAGTGGTTAGTGGATCTGAAGTCTAGTGAGAGAGAATGGGAGCTCTTTGAGTGAAGACCCACAGTGAGTGAGTGTGGGGTAAAAAGAACTGTTCTTATTGCAGATAGTTGAATACCTTTACCGTTAGTAACAGCTACAAGATTATTTACATAGGAGACAGCAGTCCTACCTATACATTAGTGGTGTCTGGCTGGAGGCCTTCACCTGTATAGCTGTCTACCTATAGAATTCTCGGAGTCTGCCAATTGACATTGCATCTACCTAAGGGTGTACTGGCCCTAATCCTCTCTCCCACAGTTCTGTTTAAGAGACAATAAACCTTTTTGCATTCAAAAAGTGTCTGGTGCCCACTTGTTCATCTTATATTACACCAACTATGCCTTGTAACCCACTCTACACTGAAGGATGTCAGCTGTCCCTAACGCTGGAGATCACCATTGGGCTTCAGGGGACCTGGGAATTTGCTACACACTGATAAGGTAATTCTCTTAACCAGGGTTCTGTGTAACCCTGGGGTTCCTTCAGAGGTTGCTAGGGTTTCCTTGAGCAAGGAAGAGTTTCTAACTACCAGTAACCGCTGACATCACTTATCTATTTAGCTGCGTGTAAGGGGTGCAGTTTTCCCACTAGTTAACAATTTAAGAGTATCCTTCTCCCACTGACCATTATTATAAGGGGTGCTTTCCCACTGGCTACCAATGTATGGGTTCACTACACTGACTACCATTATAAGAAGGTACTTTTCCACTAACCACCAATGTAAGAGGCACTACAATTTTCCCTATTGGTGTTTCTTTTATGGCAATAATTATTTTGTTCCATTTCATTATTTGTACTATTTTCCTATAGAATAGGGGAGTGTTAAACAAAACTGTTCTGGGTGTCAAATATACCAGATACACTACATTCTTTATTCTTTTATGTATTACTATATTTAAAACTTACCGACTATGCAAATGTGTCGTGATCTAGAGATGTAATGATTTAGCAGGGGTTCCTCAGGACCTGAAAATGTTTTTAAGGGTTCCTCTGTATTAGATGCTGGTGCTGGTATCTTTTAGCGGGATTGTCTTCTGCTTTAAAGGATCCTTGAATATGTAAACAAGGAGTGTAGTTTACTTTATAGATAGTTAGGCCCCTTTCACACTGGGTCGGTTTTCAGGCGGTACAGCGCTAAAAATAGCGCCTGTACACCGCCTGAAAAAAACGGCCCCATTCACTCCAGTGTGAGCCGGCGGGCTTTCACACTGGAGCGGTGCACTAGCAGGACGGTAAAAAAATTCCTGCTAGCAGCATCTTTGGAGCGGTATAGGAGCGGTGTATTCACCGCTCCTATACCGCTCCTACCCATTGATTTCAATGGGACACCGCTCGCGGGGGGTAAAACCGCCCCGCGAGCGACCGAATACCGCGGCTAAAATGACAGTAAAGCAGCGCTAAATAAAGCGCTGCTTTACCGTCGCCGTGGCTCCCGCCCCAGTGTGAAAGGGGCCTTAGTGTCAAATGTGAATCTTTTACTACTTTTAAAGTGAAAATTGAGTTAAAAAGAACAACAGTGCAAGCAGGCAGGCTCTTTATTGCAGAAAGAATATTCTATGTCTCTTCTGCAATAAAAAAATGTATTCGCCTGTTCACAATTTCCTTTAGAATGTAAACCAATATGGATGTAAGCAGCTCAGTGTACATTCTTACTCTCCTTAGTGCTGGGATGAATGAACTCCTGGGTGCACATGCAGGCCTTTCATTAGCCTGTGCAGGCCAATCAAGAAGGCCAAAAACCCTGCACCCAGATGAAACCGGAGAAAAGATTTTGGCACCAGTGAGGGAGCTCAGGAATATCGCATTGCTGCCATAGGGGGGAATATTTCCAGACTATAGTTCCTCTTATAAAGCTGGAAACAGCAGCACCCCACATAAAAAACAATGAATGCCTGTCTGTCTGTCCACCAACTCGCAAATGCATGCCAAACCGGGGAGCCAGGGCCTTAAGCTCTAGAGATCCGCGCTATAGCCGAATGACGGCTACAGCGCGGACCTGCTTTGCCGGGACTACGTCTATTGATGTAGTCCCGTGCACGAGCGGACTGTGCGCCCCTTGAAGGGCGCGCACGGCACGCTCTGTGATCAGTAAGTCTGTGGGACTCGCTGGATCACAGATCCGAGTAAGGGGTTGATCAGCTGTCAGCCAATGACAGCTGATCATGTGATGACAACAGAGCCGGTAATCGGCCGATCACCGGCGGCCGTGAGAGGGACATCAGTCCCGATTATGGCTAGCTGGCACCAGCTCATCAGTGCCCACATGTGCCCCCTGCCAGTGCCACCTAAGAATAGTCAACAGTGCCACCCATCAGTGCCCACAGTGCCACCCATCAGTGCCCATAGTGCCACCCATCAGTGCCCACAGTGCCACCTATCAGTGCTCACAATCTGCCTCAACAACAGTGCTGCACCTCAGTGCCCCATATCAGTGCCCATCAGTGTCGCCTACCAGTGCCCATCAGTTCCACCTATCAGTGCCCATCAGTGCCATCTATCAGTGGTACCTACCAGTGCCCACCCGTGCCACCCATCAGTGCCATCTTATCTATGCCCATCTGTGCCCATCAGTACTGCCTTATGTGTCCCCATCAGTGCCACCTTATCTGTGCCTATCAGTGCCGCCTTAACTGTGCCCATCAGTGCAGCCTATCAGTGCCCACCAGTGCAGCCTATCAGTGCCCCCCAGTGCCGCCTCATCAGCGCATATCAATGAAGGAGAAAAATGACCTGTTTGCAAAATTTAATAACAAACTATTAAACATGATTTTTTTTTTTTTTTCAAAATTTTCCATCTTTTTTTGTTTGTTTAGCAAAAAATCAAAACCCCAGCTGTGATTAAATACCACCAAAAGAAAGCTCTATTTGTGGGGAAAAAAATGATAAAAATTTCATTTTGGTACATAGTTGTATGACCGCGCAATTGTCATTCAAAGTGCGTAAGCGATGAAAGGTGAAAATTGGTCTGGGCAGGAGGGGGGTTTAAGTGCCCAGTAAGCAAGTGGTTAAAAAGGCTCTGCCTGACCCAAGATGATCTGACCCCAAGTGACACTTTTTGGGGACCAGTGACTTTACTACAGTGATCAGTGCTAAAAAAAAATGCACTGATCCATGTATAAATGACACTGGCAAAGAAGGGGTTAACACTAGGGGGCGATCAAGGAGTTAACTGTGTTCCCTGGGTGTGTTCTAACTGTGTGTGGGGTGGGCTCCCGGGACAACACAGAGATCGTTGTTCCTGATCACTAGGAACAGCAGATCTCAGTGTTGTCCCCTGTCAGAACAGGGAATCCACCTTGTTTACGATAGCAGATCCCCGTTCTGCCTCTCTGTACTGCGATCGTGGGTGGCTGGTGGACATCGAGTCTGCCGGACCTGCGCGCGTCCACAGTATCGTTTACATGAAGCGGCGTACAGGTAAGTCGTTTTACACAATAGAACCGACCTGCCGCAGTATATGTACTGTGGCTAGTCAGCAAGTGGTTAATTAGGCCTAAAGGCCTCCAATGTATATTGGCGGAGTAAAAAATGCATCCGACCCTTCAACACACAACAATGCATAGATGTGAATCGACATGCATGGTGGTCTGATTTATTGGCCAAAAATGCCAAACTAAATTTTTTAACAAGGTCCCATTGAAAATAAATGACCAGACATGACATTCCTTACAATGGCAGTTAACCCTTTTTTTGTACTTACAGGTAAGCCTATAATAAAACTTACCTGTAGGTACAGTAAATATCTTCTAAACCTGCAAGGTTTAGGAGATATTCACACTGCATGCAGCCGGTGATGTCACCGGCGCATGCGCTCTGAAGGAACGGCATATGCGTGCCATCCTTTCAGAGCTCCGTCCTGCGGTCCGTGACTCCCACGCGCATGTGCAGGAGTGACGTCAGCGTCAGCATCATTGTGGAAACTATAAGCTTTTATTACCTTCCGACATTTGAATGGGTCCTAAAAAAACACATGAATTTTACTGCATGAAAATGCATTTCCAGTAACACTTGCGCTTAGATGCTGCTAGGACATTAGTGCAGCCTTCTCAGAAAAGTTGAAGCATGAACTTTATTATGTAGTAATATCATTTACAAGCACCAGATGGCACTATTGGATCACTACATCTTCCAGGAACAAATTACCATTCAATGGTTTGCTTGCTACTTGCAGACAATATAAAGATTGTTTTTCCCAGTGATGAACAGTAATGAGCATTTTCAGGTCGATATTAACATAGATGTGCTAATTATCTGATTTATCGTGCTAGCAAAGAAATAATGCCTAATGCCCTCTTTATCTGCTAAATCAGTAAGAAATGTAATGATTCTTTCATTAAAAACACAAAATAAAATTCTTGTCAGGTCTAATCCTTGCATTAAAACATGGCGTGATAACTGCGAAATTGACGTTATTCCATCCTTTTTATCGACATCACATGGAAATAATCATTAGGAACCAGAGACTAAAAAAAAAACTAGTTGAACTTTATTGATGTGTACACTTAATGTACACTTAATGTGGCAGTTGATTTGTAATGAGAAGGAGGCTTTAAACCCAAAGACAGAATTCACACTAACATGTATTGACAGCAGGAAAGCCGCATCACCTGGAAAGCTCACAATGGATGAGCAGTGCAAGAACTAAAGGGTAATTGCATGTTTGCCAGGGTTGGGGTGAAAAGTGCTGTTCGCAGGCAAAGTCATGTTAGTATACAGAACAAAACCTTTACAGAATGTGATCAGATATATTGCACATTGTTACGATATCCAGCTGTGTGGAGGAAGATGGTGTTTGGAAAGCATTGTGTAGTAATTGCAGGCTCTTTGTTTGTTGTGCAGCACAAGGGAAATACTATATTTTCAAAGGCTTTCTGTTGTGCTGTATTTTCAATATTGTATGTGACTCATTAAAAAAAAAAAAAAAAAATCAGCACAAGGGATGGTCACTACATTTAATACTTAGTGTCTCTTTTGCTGGTGCTGGTGCCAGCTGTCCTAGATGAAATCAGATATCCTCTATCCCTCACACTCTGCAGCCATACCTCCCATCTTTCTGAGATGGGGAAATGGGACACCCTTCAGCGCAAAGAGTGTAGGCAAAGGACACATTCTCTGTCACATCCCTGGTTAGGTGGCCCTTGAAGTAATAAGCAAGAAATGATTGTCTAAACCCAAAGTGGTGTTTTTCATTACCATGTTTTCCCTGTACTGGCTTTTTCTGTTTCAATATTTTTATTACGTTTCAAAGGGTATGATAAGCCATGGTTTGCCCACACAGGGGCAATATTGAACAGGCACATACAAAAAACAGCGTATGCATGTGTGATAATTAACATAACTGTAAACTGTTACCAGGAGCAAAGAGGGCCAGGGTAGAGGTAAGGTAAGTTTTACAAGCTATACTGTACTGTCCCCTAAGAGATATGAGTCTTTGTCTAATAGCCTTCATACCATGAATGAAGAGGAAAAGAAAGAGACAGAGGAGGAAGAAAAAAGAGAAAGAAAGAAAAGAGAAAGAGTCTAGAGAGGCCCCAGGAGAGGGCAAGTACCTCGGACACGGGACCTTCAGAAGCAAGGTTTTCAGTTGACCATAGCCAATCGGGGGCAGAGAATGGCAGGGGTAATTTATCAAAGAGCCCCAGACTTTCAAGAATTTTGCATATGAATCCTTCAAAACACTGGACATCTGCTCATCAACCATCAGGGCAGTCATCCTGGTTTTCACTCCCTGAAAAGCAACAGACAGAGTCTTCCAGGCCTGGGCTATCGTCCGCTTGGTACAAGGCCAATTTCCGCTGGGGTGCAAAAAGACCCAGTATAGAGCAATGTAAAAAGCTAGTCGGGCATCTTTATGTATTGTTGCATGAAATAAGGATTGTAGTAGGCCAAAGATCCTGGACCAGAAGCCGATCAGACGTGGGCATGACCACCATGTATGTAAGACATCCCCACACTGAACGCAATTCCGAAAACATCTGTCACTGCTACCAGGATAAGCATGGGCAAGCCTTTCCAGGACCCAGTACCACTGCAAGAGCACTTAATATGCAGCATCGACAGTGTTAGTATTGAATGAGCATTTCACTATCATCGTCCAGCCGTTACTCCATTCCTCCCCCTCAATACTCAAACCAAGGTCTCGCTCCCATTGTGTCATATAGGAAAGGGTCGACAAAGACAACCTACCATTAAGGGAGGCGTAAAGCTACGAGATAAGACCGGGCCCCCCCTGGAAGTGTAAACAAGTATGCTCAAAGTCGTCTTACGAAAAGAAAAGGAGGCAGTACGATGGAGAGATAGAATCCAGTTGCGCAATTGCAAATAATGAAAATGTTCCTGCCCAGAGATCCCGTGCGTCTCGCAGAGGGCCTCCCATGATGGAAACGAGCGCATAGTTAAAAAATTATGCACACTGGTAAGCCATTGGAGATCCACCAAGAAAAGGAACAAGGTTGTTCCTGAATATCGAACAGAGTCCCACAGATTCAAGCCATGAGGGCTTAGCGCCAGGGGGCGTCATTTATGAGGAGGCCAAAGCAACACTTGTAAAGAAATCGGGGAAAAGTTAGGTAGTTCCAAGAGCACCCACAAGAGGATGTCGGAAGTGGCATGTAACAAAGATACTTCAGAAATCTGGGCTGCCAATAAATATTTAGCCAAATTACTGGCTCCCAGACCACCCTGCAACCTATGGGTATAGAGCATCGATCTAGGCACTCTGGGCTGTTTATGAGCCCAGATGAACTGAAGGACTCTGTTCTGTAAAAGATGGAGATAAAAAGATGGGACATGTATAGGCAGGGTCCGAAAGTAATAGAGAATGTTGGTAAGATTGCCATCTTGACTGCATAAATCCGGCCTATCCAAGAGAGCCTTGTACTGGCTGTTTAAAACAATAATGTGATAATAAAAGGGTCTGTGTGAAAGTTTTCATGTAATGTAACAATTTTGGTAGTTAAGTATTGCATCTATTATTGAGGCAAAAATGAAGGACAACTGAGAAGGAAAGAGGGACAGAGGGCTTTGGTTCCAAAAGAGGGGCAGTCCCTCCAAATGAGGGACAGGTGGGAGGTATGCCCGCAGCTGTAATCTTCCAGTTCTGCAGGGGTTAATAGAGACAAGGGGTCCATCACAGGCACTCATCAAGAATGCTCACTATGCCCACCTTTTCCACCCCCTCCTCCATTCAGATAAGCTGTATTTTATAGCTTACATATTGAAAAAAGGTGCTATATGAATGCAGGAGGTGGATCGTTCATTCATCCACTTGTCTTCCATTCATAAATCGCTTTTCATTCATGGAAACTATAGTACAGCTTCTATTAATGGAGGAGGGGACGGGTAGGGTGGGCATAATCAGCACTCTTCAGTGCCTGTTAGAGGTCCAGGACACATATTAACCCCCGTAGTCACAATCTTCTGGCACTGCAGGGGTTAATACAAGCTCTGGACCTGTCACGGGCACTCATCAAGAGTATGGGGGAAACAGAGGACTTCAGGTTTCAATTAGGACAGCCAGCAGCAGCACAAAGGACACTTCTCCTTAAATGTTTGTACTGTCCCTGTTGCTGATCTTTTTGTAAAATACCTAAACTTAGGCTTTAAAGTGTATCTAAAGCCATATTTTTTTTTAAATTGGATAGAGACTTAGACTGTAGAGATTTACCCTCTCTAGCTGATTTAGTGACAATTGTCACTGGGATTAAAAGTAAGGGAATATCTAAAATTTGGAGATGTTACCAAACAGAAACAGAGGGTAAATCTTGTATAGCAATGCTCTATGGAGGCCCCTAGGCAGTCAAAACCTTGTGCTCTAGTGGGATAATATTGAACTATATTATTGAATGAACTATATATTGAAGTAATGTGCATGGAGACCATCACTGCTGTACATTACACATACTGTATGAAGGTTACACCAACATTTTTTACAAACGGTGAAAGAAGATGAGCTTTTAAGAGACAAACTGTAATGTGAACCTGATGTCTATGGTTTATGTACATTAAGTTGTTATTGGGTACATTATATTAATACATTATTTTCTTTATGCAATTAAATGTCCAAAGAGTCCTTCAAGTGAGATTAACTTTTGCATTAAGCACTTATACTCCTACTGTACATCCAAGAATTTAACATCTGGCGAATGCCTCCTTGGTTGCTATCGGAAAGCTAGCATCCTAGGACCAGAACAGGGCCCACCTATATTTTATTTCACCCACAAATCTGCTTCTTTGAAGGAAAAGAAGCAGATCTGATCCCAAATCCTTTGGACTATTTTTCACTTCTGTCGGTCCAGCACCATCACACACATCATGTGGAAGTTCCATGGCTGGTATGAACAGGTACTTCTACAGGGCAAACCACTCTCCCCTGCCTCCATGTGACAGTGCATTTGTCAGGTCGGGCATTAAGTGCTGCATTGTGGAAGAAGTCACAAGAAGAACATGCAAACTCCAAGCAGGTAGTGACATGGTTGGGATTCAAACCAATGACCCTAGTGCTGCTAGGTGGAAGTGCAAACCACTTAGCCACTATGCTGCCTACAGATAATAATAATTAAATGTAACAGACATTTTGGCATGGTTGCCAATCAGTTAGCACTGTAGAAAGCTGCTATCAGCATGCAATTTCTAAAAAAAATAATTTCAGTTCCAAAGCATGCTAGTAGGTCAATTGGGCACTAACCAAACATATCCTTATATGCAGAGTCATAACATAAATCCCAACATAAAATCCCAGTGTGAAAAGTGTGATAAAGACACACATGAGTAAAGAAATTGAATGGAGAGCTGCGGCTATGGGCTCACTGACTCATATGTCCATGGATGGTACATAAATCAAGTATATGTAGCAGCACTAAAATAACAAATAACCTTCCTACAATTGTTCGATAGTCTTAATGTAGATACTTTAGTGACTTTTCAAACTTTGAATATTAAACTTCAATATTCTTAGTTCGATGTAAATGTGTCTTCCAATCAATCCATTAACCTTCACACAGTCAAACCCATTTAAATGGACTCTCATCGGAAAATGAGACCCATATAACTTATTGGGCCATTTCATGCCTGGCATTAGCCACCAGATGTCTCCTTCTTTCCTCCATTCCAATCTTAAGATTTTTCTCTATCTCTGATTTTCTCCGAAAGATATCATGAAAAAAATCAAGAAGATTGCATCTACAGTGTGGTACTTATTTATAACCAAAAACTATAATAGTAATGTGTTTACATAAATTGTTTAGTACTATTGCCCATTAAGTAAATAGGTAAGCCAGCGAATCTGATGAGACTTAAATGCAATAGATCCAGAATATGGAGAAGGAAGCGAGACCTTCGGTGGCCAGATTTGGAATTACAGCAGGTTTAAAGCAGAACTATACTCACCTCAGCTCATGGGATGCGGCATCTAACATCATGGAGGATGACGTCACTCCTGCGCATTCAGTCAGATTCACAATTTCCGAATTTGTAGGCTGCGCATTCAGGGTGGGCACAGTGGGCTGCACATTCAGGGCTCACTGTACAAGGGTGGACAGGCAGGTAGGTAACTTTAATGCAGCAGAGACAAAGTATGTCTCTTTTGCATTAAAATTCCTGACTGTTCGCCTTTTTTTATTTTAGCCCTAAAGTTCCACTTTAATATAACCTATTGATGTTCAAGGGTCTTATTATTTGGCGAGGTTCCATTTTTAGTGGATCTGTTGCACTGAAGTGTCATCACACTATTGGAGATTCACTATTACACTTTGTTATTCTTTGCAGATTGTAAGGTCATGGCTGTTACTGTATTCATTCCCTCAATAAAATTAAGTGACAAATATAAAATCAGGTTAGTCCATATTGAAAACCGATGACATTCCCAAGGACAAAAATTGGCCATGGTCAAAACTTTAGGATGGCTGTTTCTGAAAAACCAAGACAGCTGGGAAGTATGTCATGCGGTGCTCTCCATCCACACATAACACATATATTACAGAAACAAAAGAAAAAAATTGTAATAACTGAATCCTAAGCTCAAATAAAGGTCAAAGAAAACATCAGTGCAGTAAAGTGAGCTTGAGCCAAGTTATAAAATCAAACTGCATAGTGACATAAATCTGGAAAGATACAAGGTCTGTTTAACTAGTGTTGAACTGCAGGGAGAAATAATTCTTTCAGCCGCCTCATCCTGCCCTATTAGCGGAGCGTAATTGGGGATGAATATTTACCTTGCCATTATATTTATGTATTTCTTTGGTGGCAGTAGCCAGGAGCAGACACCTAAGAAGGGAAATGTTATTTGCTCCAGGAAAATGAAGTCCTCACATCTGATAAACCTGCATGTTCACAGCACATGATTCCTCTGGCATTTTGCCTGTCTATATCAATAGACTATCACTGAATAAAGAACACTGTGTGATGTCTCAGACTGAGAGCAATTCATCTTCTTAGTGTCTTCCATTAAAGCGTATATGATGTTTCTTATAATTATGTTCAGTATCTCTAAACGCGGTAAACTCACCAGTGTCGTCTTGCCTAGTGGAGAATCTATTTTAGCTGAGGGGCCAGACATATGTCAAGTCATTTCAGGGCTCATGTCAGCACCAGTTAATTTCACACCTGCTCTTCATGTCCAGAAGGGTCAGACTCACCAATTGTGGTAATATGTAGAAGTGAAGGTGAGACCTGCTCTATGTGAGGATGGAAAAACTAGAAGTTTATTTTTTTAACAGTGGGGTCTCATACAGAGCACACACACTGCCCTTGCTGTCTCCACCACTGAGTATCTTGAATTTAGAGGCCTTGGGCACACGGAGAAGTAGGGGCCAATGGTTTTATGATGAAAGGGAATATTTGTTTTCCTTGTAACACCGGTGGCCACAGGATTCTTCTCTGAGAAGCAGCAAAGGACTACATTTAGCGAAATACCCTTGTGGTTTGGTGCTTATTATATTAGGGTAAACAATTACAATTAACAAAACCCGATCCTATATCCTAAAATTCTTATTGTGGTTTTGAAGGTAACCTGTAGAACTACAAGCGTGATGGGAGAGTCTCCTTGCTTGTTAAATACCAATATACCAAATACCAATATATGGCTGGACTAATGTATTATTGTTTTCAATCATATTTTGTAAATAAAATGTATGCAGTTTTAACAGTGGTTTGTGTAATATGTAAAAGTAATGAAGGGATAGTGGCGCTCCCTAGTAAGAAAATGTGTACGTGACCACACTACCTAACACACTTAATAAGCTAAAAGTAATAATAAATAAATTGACAACAAAAAGGTGTGTAAATATAGAAACCAATGGTGAAGTGATCCATAGATTAGCACTCCATAGTAATCCAGCCTGGGAACACTCAAAACTAAGTGTAATACCAGAAGGAAAGCTGATGGGGCTAATCACTTAAGTTGATGCAGGAAACTATGTGTGGTAAATTGGAATAGGGTGTATCCACCTACTACCATCTCACACCATCCTAGATACAATCAATACATGTGATACATATACGTGAGTTATCTAAAAGTGATAACAGCAATAACCATAAATTAAAATAATTGAAAAAAATAATACATTCCATGAGCCACATAAGGGGATATGTGAACCCTGTGGTAAAAGATATACATATGTATGTGTATATATACACGTGAAAAGTCCTCCCCGGGTTGGGTGCTCCAAAAGGTATACAAAAAAGAAAAAAAGGGAAATGTATATACAAATGTTCAGTGATCAGTGACTTTAGTGACTTCGCTGTTGTAGATAAGGTGACTTCGTGCTGCCCATATGGTCCCACACTCACCGGAAACTACCACCCCTGCAGGGGTAAAAGGTATAAATGGAGATCCGTCAGTGGTCCCTCTCCCAGAAATGGATCGATATCCCACTCCTTCGTATCCACGGGGGCGGTCACAGGATCTAGTTACCAGCGTCAGCACTCCATTCTCCAGGAAATTCAGAAAAAATGTCCCTCCATGGCAAAAATTAAAAAGAAAGATAGGGGACTCATAGCGCAAAATGTAAAAACAAATTATACTTTATTAAAATAAAGCAAAAAAATGTAAAACAAAAATAAGGTTAAAAAAGTATAACAGAGTCCCGGCGGGCTAGTATAGGGCTTTAAAGCCTGGATGCCCTCTATTAAAGATAGTGCACAGTGGCCGCTTGCGTCCCAGCAGCGTTCCAGGCCTCCTGCGCTAACCGGAAGTGAGAAAAGTACGCCTTACGCACGTTTCGTCATGTGACTTTGTCAAAAGCGACGACAAAGTCACATGACGAAACGTGCGTAAGGCGTACTTTTCTCACTTCCGGTTAGCGCAGGAGGCCTGGAACGCTGCTGGGACGCAAGCGGCCACTGTGCACTATCTTTAATAGAGGGCATCCAGGCTTTAAAGCCCTATACTAGCCCGCCGGGACTCTGTTATACTTTTTTAACCTTATTTTTGTTTTACATTTTTTTGCTTTATTTTAATAAAGTATAATTTGTTTTTACATTTTGCGCTATGAGTCCCCTATCTTTCTTTTTAATTTTTGCCATGGAGGGACATTTTTTCTGAATTTCCTGGAGAATGGAGTGCTGACGCTGGTAACTAGATCCTGTGACCGCCCCCGTGGATACGAAGGAGTGGGATATCGATCCATTTCTGGGAGAGGGACCACTGACGGATCTCCATTTATACCTTTTACCCCTGCAGGGGTGGTAGTTTCCGGTGAGTGTGGGACCATATGGGCAGCACGAAGTCACCTTATCTACAACAGCGAAGTCACTAAAGTCACTGATCACTGAACATTTGTATATACATTTCCCTTTTTTTCTTTTTTGTATACCTTTTGGAGCACCCAACCCGGGGAGGACTTTTCACGTGTATATATACACATACATATGTATATCTTTTACCACAGGGTTCACATATCCCCTTATGTGGCTCATGGAATGTATTATTTTTTTCAATTATTTTAATTTATGGTTATTGCTGTTATCACTTTTAGATAACTCACGTATATGTATCACATGTATTGATTGTATCTAGGATGGTGTGAGATGGTAGTAGGTGGATACACCCTATTCCAATTTACCACACATAGTTTCCTGCATCAACTTAAGTGATTAGCCCCATCAGCTTTCCTTCTGGTATTACACTTAGTTTTGAGTGTTCCCAGGCTGGATTACTATGGAGTGCTAATCTATGGATCACTTCACCATTGGTTTCTATATTTACACACCTTTTTGTTGTCAATTTATTTATTATTACTTTTAGCTTATTAAGTGTGCTAGGTAGTGTGGTCACGTACACATTTTCTTACTAGGGAGCGCCACTATCCCTTCATTACTTTTACTTTATCACTGGCTCCCTAGGGAGTCCATTCAGGGGAGGCTGCATACCTCTACTCCTATCCTAAGCGCGGACTATTTATCTTAAATTTGTGTAATATGTAGTTTGCACGTAAAGGTTTGTCGTAAAGGTAACCTGTACCCATGTAGGAAAAAGCAACAAGCCGTCTAATTTTGCTGCTGAAGTTCAACTGCATCCTTGACGGGGAAACATGCCTACCAATCCCCCCCCCCTTTCTCTTAAAATGACCATTACTCACAATTCAACCACTAAAGTGACTAATGCCTACAATTCATTATCTTAAATTCACGTATTAATGAGAACTGTGCCAACCACTTTGCCTCTTAGAGGGAATCATCCTATTCTTCATGTCAAAAAGGGGCTGCACCCTTCACTGCATGCCAACATAAGGGCCCCAACTAAGCCGGCAGAAGAATCAACCTTCCAGATTAAATGTGCTCAGGGGCTATCTTTCTTAGAAGTACTGATGAGCACAAGATTTGACAGATTTCCTAGGGCTCAAACCTAGACTCTCCTAACTGAGGAGCTACATGTGAGCTAGACACTAATTTCTTGTTAATCATACACTTCTCATTTGGGGAGTAGTTTCCCAGCCAGAGGTCTATTGTTTATATCCTCAGTTGTGCCATTCAGGTGGCTACAGTTGAAAGGGTATTTTTATTTTAGTTATTGTATTGCACTTGTGTTGATCCATTCAGCCTACTGTTTAACCTTTCTAAACTGTTGAATCGCCTGCCATTCTCTTTATTGCCATTAATGCAACCTGATCCTTTATTTCATTACAGTGTATGTATATTTGTCTTGTGTGGCTACTGGAAGACTCCCTGGCCAAGTTAATTTGGTGGTGTCAGTAGGAGTGGGCTCCATTTAGGGCTAAGTGAAGAACAGAGGACACAAATATATCACTGGCTCCTTTGGGGGTAGCACTACATAAGCTACAAGCTTCTGGAGTTGTAACTCACACAGGACTTTGGAATCCTTGTGTGACAGCACTGATTGACCCAGCACTGTCAAATTGGTAAGTCACATGCTTCTTCATACCCATTATTGTCAGGGGACAAGCCAGAGGAGATTTGCCCAGAGACCTGGCATAATGGGCAATATCCAACATGGTCACGCCCATTTGCATGTACACGCAATGGAAGAGAATGGGCGACTTCTGGCCTTTAAAGGAATGACTGATGCACACGGACACCACTGACTGGTCTTCAGCTTCCTGATTAGTAATGATGGGTTGGCAACTCACGATCTGAGCTTGCCAACCTGTCATCCTACAGCAGGATATTGCGGGTCACATCAAAGGGCTCCGTGGGCCACTGGCAGTGATGTAAGTAACTGAGTTAAAATAAACTGAGTTACCTAACGCAGTTACTTTAGAGGGTAACGAGTAATCTAACTTATTACTTTTCCCCTCATGGTAACTCAGTTCCCATTACTTTGGCTTAGTTACCCCAATTACATCTACCGCCACTAGATGGCAGTAGTGTAATTCCGGTGTCCTGCCGAAAAAGTTCCCCCGCCGGATAAGGACCCAGGATACAGGGTACTGCGCAGGCACAGGGCTTGCGCAGTACGAAGGACTACGGAGCTTCCGAAAATTGCCGAACCTAAACAGCTCTGAGTGAACTCTACACCGCGCAGGTGCAGTTAACATGTAATTGTACGAGGCGATGCTGCACGCTCCTGATGCTCGTGCTACTCTGCAAGGGGCGTCTATCGTGTAAGTAAGGGGCGGGTCTAGTATTACTGTAACCAAGGGGCGCATTTATTATTATTGTTATATATCGAGCTCTGCCCATTAATTTAACATTCGCCCTCTTCTGTAGCCATCCGCCCCTTACACAATATTATAATAATAGACCCGCCACTTGCTTACACGCTATAACAGATCTGCCCCTTGGTTAGAGTAATAATAGAGCAGCCCCTTGGTTACACGATATATAACAATAATAATAAATGCACCCTTTGGTTACAGTAAGCCCCTTAGTTACACGTATAGAATATTTAAAAAAAAAGTCAGTTACTTTGCTGCGTAACTAATTACTTTTCCAATGTAGTAACTGAGTTACTAACGCAATTACTTTTTGAGAAGTAATTTGTAACTTAACTAATTACTTTTTAAAAGTAAGATGACCAACACTGGCCACTGGTTGGGCACCCCTGGTGTACAATGAAAACCTGTGGCTTTGTGTAACTAAAAGGCAGGTTTCATCCACCCACCAGCTTGTATACAATTTTTAGGCATTTTGCAAAGGCACTCCTGAAGAAAACTCAAGGCACCCTGGTCGAAAAAGTCTGTTTCAAAGCCATTCCCTTCAGGACTTACAGGAGATCTCGTGTCTGGGCTGGTCTGCTATGATACAAAGGGATGGAGGAGAGACTTGTTTCTAGTGGGAATAGAAAGATAAGTGTCTGGTAACAAAATGTGGAGGCAATCTATCTTTAGGTGGGTGACTTCAGCTGCTCTATAATAGCATCAGAGTTGACCTCCACCTAAAACATGAAAAAAGACAATACATTACTAATGGGGCTCTTACAGGATCATACTTTGTTCATTGTTAGCTAGTTCTTTTTAAAGGCTCTTATGAATCAAAACACCTGTATGATTTAAGCACTAATCAAAAGCATCCCAACTAATATGCCACATACAAGTTTGGGTCAGTGAAGTTGTTAACAGAGCCACTGCCCTTGAACAAGTTGAAGTTTTTATGAAGCAGCTGCATAGCGATAACACCCTGGTTTGTGTAGAACACGGCTTAGTGCACCAAAAACAGAAAAATCGATTTTTGGGTTAAGCTTTCCTTTTTGTCTTCATTTCAGAAGTATAATTACTATATTTGTTGGGGCAGTCACAAATTCAAAGAAAAACATTTTCAGCACTGAAATTAGATAATCTATAACCTCAAACTGATTGAAGTTTTTTCAAAATATGTCCTGTCAAAGTCAATGAACATCTGTATAAAACCACTGAAGAACCAGGTATGATGACCAAGCATTCCTTTTAGCACCATATGCATTGGCTAATAGAGTATTCAGAACAACACTGACTGATCCTATTGGCTTGCATATATTCAGGATTCTTTTTCATCAAACAAGTTCAATTCTTAAAAGAGAAGCTCAATCAAACTGCATTATTCAGAGCACAATTCCCTAGCAACTCTTGATACACTCTGTGATGTTCTCAGATACGAAACATGCCAAAACATACAGATGAGTCAAGTTTGGTTGAGTAACATGTTTTAGCAATTTATAATTTTCCATCTTTAATTAAACAACATAATCAGGGCTTCCCCTTTATATGAAATAAAAGTGCCCCCCCCCCCCTTCAGACCCCTATATATGCACCAACATAAAACACATTACATTCCTTTTTAGCATAGGGAGCTCACTGCTGGTAGTTTTTGGCTCAGAGCTTTCATCACGGAAAGCTATGTGCTAATCTATGATACCCTAACACTAAGCCCCTTCTGTAACCCAGACACTTATAAATGGAATACTTGTAATGGTCAGGGGTGGGAAGTGGGGTCCCACAGGGTTCTGTGCTGGAACCAATCCTATTTAATTTATTCATAAACGACCTGGAGGATGGGGTAAACAGTTCAATCTCTTTTGCGGATGACACTAAGCTAAGCAGGGAAATAACTTCCCTGCAGGATGTGGACACCTTGCAAGAAGATCTGAACAAATTAATGGGGTGGGCAACTACATGGCAAATGAGGTTTAATGTAGACAAATGTAAAATAATGCATGAATGCAATCTATACACCAGGGGGAGAAACTCTGGGGAATCTAGGCTGGAAAAGGACCTGGGGGTCCTAGTAGATGACAGGCTCAGCAATGGCATGCAATGCCAAGATGCTGCTAACAAAGCAAACAGAATATTGGTATGCATTAAAAAAGGGATTATCTCCAGGGATAAATTGATAATTCTCCCGCTCTACAAGACTCTGGTCCGGACGCACCTAGAGTATGCTGTCCAGTTCTGGGCACCAGTCTTCAGAAAGGATGTACTGGAAATTAAGTGAGTACAAAGAAGGGCAACAAAGCTAATAAAGGGCCTGGAGGATATTAGTTATGAAGAAATGTTGCGAGCACTGAACTTATTCTCTCTGGAGAAGAGACGCTTGAGAGGGGATATGATTTCAATTTACAAATACCATACTGGTGACCCCACAATAGGGAGTTTAACAAGACATGTGGCCACTCATTAAAATTAGAAGAAAACAGGTTTAACCAAAAACTACGTAGAGGGTTCGTTACCGTAAGAGCGGCCAGGATGTGTAATTTACTTCCACAGGCGGTGGCCTCAGCTGGGGGCATCGATAGTTTAAAAAAAACTATTAGGTAAGCACCTGAACGACCAAAACATACAGGGAAAAACAAGGTAATACTGACTTATAATCACACACATAGGTTGGACTTGATGTACTTGTGTCTATTTTCAACCTGACCTACTATAACTACAGTCAGGTCCATAAATATTGGGACATCAACACAATTCTAATCTTTTTGGCTCTATACACCACCACAATGGATTTGAAATGAAACAAACAAGATGTGCTTTAACTGCAGACTTTCAGCTTTAATTTGAGGGTATTTAAATCCAAATCAGGTGAACGGTGTAGGAATTACAACAGTTTGTATATGTGCCTCCCACTTTTTAAGGGACCAAAAGTAATGGGACAATTGGCTGCTTAGCTGTTACATGGCCAGGTGTGTGTTATTCCCTCATTATCCCATTTACAAGGGGCAGATAAAAGGTCCAGAGTTCATTTCAAGTGAGCTATTTGCATTTGGAATCTGTTGCTGTCAGCTCACAATATGAGATCCAAAGAGCTGTCACTATCAGTGAAGCAAGCCATCATTAGGCTGAAAAAACAAAACAAACCCATCAGAGAGATAGCAAAACATTCTTTGGAACATTCTTAAAAAAAAAAGATAACACCGGGGAGCTCAGCAACTCCAAACGACCCAGAAGATCACGGAAACCAACTGTGGTGGATGACCGAAGAATTCTTTCCCTGGTGAAGAAAACACCCTTCACAACAATAGGAATAGATGCGACCTGATGCGACCTGATGCGACCTAACACTAACTGATTATGGCAGTGGCAAGCCTCCATCGCTAATATGTGTTAAACAGCCGAAAAAAAAAAGAAATGGGACTTTGAGCGAGGCAGGTCACTGAATGGATACCTTATTCAATTAATTTATAAAATTATTTATTAATAATAACAAGTCACGTTATAGAGAATGTCAATCTGTAAATATAGGACACAATATACTATGATGAACTTGTAAGAATATATAATTATTATGCAGAATAAGGTAAAACATAATCAGCATTACAATTACATGAAAACACTCACCCATTCATAAAAATTCAATGAATATAATCGATTGCTCATGGTGAGCCAAACTTGTCTAGAAATCAGTTCGATGTAACTCGATGTAACTCAACGCATGTTTCATGGCTCATGCCAATCATCAGGAGTAAAATGCTCTGAAATTAAATCAATATTATCTATAAATAAAGGATATCCTTTAAATGGGGAACAATCTCTCAAAATAAAGGTGTGTAACTTACAATACCTTCCCCTTTCCTCCCCCTTTCCCCCCCTTCCTTTTCCCTTCTTTGTTTGTTCCCTCCCTCTCCCATCCCTGTCCTTTCCCCTTTCCTCCCCCTCACTTTCCACCCCTCCCTTTCCACCCCCTTCCTGTTCCTCCCTCCCTCTCTTTTCCCTCCTCCCCCTTCTTGTCCCCTCCTTTTTCCCATCCCCCGGTCCTTTCCTTCCCTCTCTGCCCCTTCTCCTTTCCTTCTCCAAATCCCCCCTCCCTTAAACCCCCCCTTTTTTTCCCCTTTCTTCTCCCCCCCCCCTTTCCCCTTACTGGACCTCACAATGGTGTTGGCTGGGTTTCCCTCACCATTCTATTACACCACCTGCTGCAGTATCTTTATCATTTTAACCCTTCTTCATTAACTTTTTACCAGAGACGGTCACTTGCAATCCCCCTTGTCCTCCTTGGGGGGAATTTTTGTTAAAGGGGGATTCCACCCTAAAGTGGAACTCCCGCTTTTCGGAACCCTCCCCCCCTCCGGTGTCACATTTGGCACCTTTCAGGGGGGAGGGGGGTGCAGATACCTGTCTAAGACAGGTATCTGCACCCACTTCCGGCATAAACTCCCGTGGGAGTTTACGCAAGTTCCTGTCCCGGCGCGCTGTCTGCCGGAACACACACGTGTCCCGGCAGACAGCGCTGAAGATTCTCATTGCGCCGCGCGACTCGCGCATGCGCAGTAGGGAATCGGGAAGTGAAGCCACCTCCTGATTCCCTCACCGAGAATGGCGCCGGCTACAGCAGAGAGCCGAGCGAGCGATCGGCCTCTGCTGCCGACACCGCTGGAACCAGGGACAGGTAAGTGTCCATTTTTTAAAAGTCAGCAGCTGCAGTATTTGTAGCTGCTGGCTTTTAATTTTTTTTTTTTCAGTACAGTCCCGCTTTAAGCCCTGTCGCCTATTGATTTCGTCCAGACGGGTGAGCATCTCTCTATTTCAATTCCAATTGTAAAATGTTCATTAAAATGTTTTTATGCTTTGTTCAAATGTATTATTTGTTCCCTAGACTTTTCCTCCTGAAGAAGCGGTTCATACCGCAAAACCGGTAGAGGACAAACTTATACTCCACCTCAACATTAGCTCTATGGGGGAACCCATTAGTAGTCAGTGATTTGTAGTCAGTGATTTGTGGGGTACTTTTTAATGTCTGTATGGCTTTTTTCTGAATTGTATTAAAGTTTGATTTTTTATTACAACCACTGGGTCATTGTATCAGTACCGTGATAGTCTTTTAAGCACTTTAGGTGTCCTTGTGCACTGAAAATGTTTGTTTTCCATGTATAATTGTCTTTAGAAGAATAGTGGTATTTGTGTTGTTATATGTTTGAAAATGTGTTGTTGACACGCATTGTGTGGCAAGGACATGCAATTATGTTTAAAAATGTTAGCTCTAGATGGTGTCCATATAGGTCACTGTATATTCTGTTCATTCAAATAAACATTGAATACAGCTTGTTTATAAGGCACTAAATGTATTTTTTTTTTTTCATAGATCAGAACAAGCCAAGGCACTCTTATTCAATCAATTTCTATTTTTTTGCAGAGTTCCATCTGTGAATTTGCTTACAAGAGGTGAGGGCAATGGGGGTGGGTGACCTCATCAGTGTTCCTCTGCCCCTTTACTGGCCAGGCTGGCCTAGGATCATGGACAAAGCTGATCAACTGCAGTGTAGGCTTTAGGGACGTCCAGGACCTTGCTGTACTGTCTGACATATATGTCTGACAGATATTTTAATGCATTTAGCTGTATGCCTGAACATTAGTATTAAGCAAATACGTGGCATATTTATGTAATAAAAGCAGAATTAAAGCACATTCAGTGCCTGGATTCATTGTATTTCATTCATTCGGGTCTGCGAGCGGGGGGCTTATCGGAATCTGGGAGCCCCCTTTAATAAGGGGGCCCCCAGATCCTGGCCCCCCACCCTATGTGAATGAGTATGGGGTACCATGTACCCTTACCCATTCACCTGGGGAAAAAAGTGTAAATAAAAAAACACAACACAAGTTTTTAAAATACTTTATTAGTCAGCTCTGGGGGTCTTCTTCCGTCTTGGGGGGGGTCTTCTCGCCGGACTCCTCCTCTATCTTCTGCTAGCTTTTTTACTAGCGGAGGAGCCCGGCTTTCTCCTTTTATCGCCGCCGCCGTCCGGGGGTCTTATTCCAACTTCGGGGGTCTTGTCCTGCCCTTCTGTTCTTCTTGCCGGGCCTCCACTTTCTTCTTCCAGCTATTTTACTAGCGTTGGCCCGGTCTTCTGTCGGTGTTGCTGTCGCCACCGCCGCCTTCTGCTTCTTTTTTTTTCTCCCGATGTTGACACGACGCTGTCTCTGCTTGTAAAGGCCGGGATGTGTTGCGTGGCCACTTATATAGGGACAAGGGGCGGGGTCACCGCCTCATGTCACATGGTGACCCGCCCCTTTTGATGTCACAGTCCCAGCATCCACTGGGACTGTGACATCATAAGGGGGCGGGGTCATCGTGTGACATGAGACGGGGACCCCGCCCCTTGTCCCTATATAAGTCGCCGCACAACGTGTCGCTGCCATTGTGGCCAGAGAGTGTGTCGTGTCAACATCGCATGAAGGAAGAAGGAGAAGAAGAAGAAGCAGAAGCAAAAGAAGCAGAAGCAAAAGGCGGTGGCGACAGCAACAGAAGACCGGGCCAAAGCTAGTAAAGGAGCTGGAAGAAGAAAGCAGAGGCCCGGCAAGAAGAACAGAAGAGCGGGACAAGACCCCCGAAGTCAGAATAAGACCCCCGGACGGTGCCGACGAAGGAGAAACCCGGGCTCCTCCGCTAGTAAAAGAGCTAGCAGAAGATAGCGGAGGAGTCCGGCGAGAAGACCCCCAAGACGGAAGAAGACCCCCAGAGCTGACTAATAAAGTGTTTTAAAAATTTGTGTTGTGTTTTTTTATTTACACTTTTTTACCCAGGTGAATGGGTAGGGGTACATGGTACCCCCTACTCATTCACATAGGGTGGGGGGCCGGGATCTGGGGGCCCCCTTATTGAAGGGGGCCCCTGGATTCCGATAAGCCCCCTGCTCGCAGACCCGGACAACCAATGGCCAGGGTTGTCAGGAAGAGGCCCTTGTCCTCATCAACATGGGGACAAGGTGCTTTGGGGTGGGGGGGCCGCAGGGGCCCCCTTCCCCAAAGCACCCCCCATGTTGAGGGCACACAGCCTGGTACTGCTCAGGAGAGGGGGGCGCTCGCTCGTCTCCCCCCACTTTCCTGACTGGCCAGGCTGCGTGCTCGGATAAGGGTCTGATATGGATCTGGGGGGGACCCCCACACCGTTTTTTCGGCGTAGGGGTTCCCCTTTAAATCCATACCAGGTGACGGGGCTAGCAAGGTGTCAATCTCGCCGATGGAGGCGGCGACATTGACTTCCTTCGCTAGTCCCGTCTACCTGGAGTCACGTTCTAAATTAACAGACTTTACTTCGTGTGTGGGGCAAGTCCGTTCATTTCAAAAGTCCCGCGGACTAGCACACAGACGGTCGGATTGTCCACCGGACTGCCGAGTCCTGCGGATAATTTTGTGTCAAAACTTCTTTCTAAGTCCTTTTGGGAAGTAACTTTTGGGAAGAAAAAGTCAGCCGGAGCCCACACACGGTCGGATTGTCCTGTTTTGGATAAAGTGGAGAGGAATTAGAACACCTGTCAGTTTTTATTGCTGTCTGTGCCCCCTTTAGGGAGATATTTGTCTTGTTTATCGTTATCGTAGAAAGTGAAAGTAAAAGAAAATCCCAAATTTTGGGTTGACATCAGAATAAGAATACAGGGGATATCTTCCAATGGGGTCACTAGTTCTGGTGACCATGGTGACACACTGGGATTCCCTCACTTTGGAGGGCTTTGCTCTCACATCCTGTTGTGGCTATGGGTCAGGAAGTGAAGGGAAATCCCCCCAAATAACCACTGATGGGAAAAAAAAAAAAAAGCCTGACGGGTTATACCCACCCTTACTCTATCCAAAATTAAAAAAAATGCCTACAGTGACACTTTAATGATCATCTTATTTGAAAACAGCAAATGTTGGAAAGCATTTAAAGTAAGGAAGTGTAACATTACCATTTAATAAATATAGCAAACTTTTACTGTAACCTACTAAGTAAACAATGTGTGCAACAGGTTGCATATGCCTGCAGAAAGATGTGTTCATATTTTAGCTGCATTATTCTCTATAACAATATTAAGCTATACATGTATGTAACAGTGAAGAACATTCTTTTACAGTATTTCAGGGTGCAAGTACTAAACTTGAACTTCAGCCATAAGTAAAGCCCCTCGGCTTCTTCCTTAGCATGCCATTATCACAAATGGGATGCAAAAAAAAAAAATGGTGCCACCTTTTTGGTCAGTGAGTGGAAGGAGAATCTTTCTTCATTCTGTATTGCACAGATATGTGTTATATATGCTACTACATACAACTATTCACATCCTCAATTGCTTCTAAGTTAATGATAAAAGGGCAAGTATCCAGGATACCAGATTCCCCCTTCACGGTTACTTAATCTAAATCAGGCATGGCAGGGATGCAAATCACTCCTGAGGGCTATGCTCAGGATGCATAGGACAACGGTACTTGTTTTATAATCCATAGCTGCGGGCTGGCTGCCATCTGAACTTCCAGTTTGTTGTCCACTTTTACATGATGCCGTAATCCTTGAGGTTGAGAGCTTTTACTGGCTATTTATGGATGGGGTTCTTTCTGTCAAGTAGAAAAAATATGCAGGAGGGAGTATTCATATTCTTTATAATGATTATTATTATTTTTTTTTTAAAGAATGAGGCTTTTGTACTTTCCGATATTAAATACAGACAGATAAAGAATACAGTCTAAGTAGATCCAAGGAACATTCTCAATATGGTAGATAATTCACCGGTATAAAAGTGCTTGTCAATAAAAAGGGAGTATCCTGGCATTAGTCCCATATAATGATTTTCATCTGTGCCTAGAGTTCCATTTTAATATACATAGACCTTACTGAGAATACTCCATGCAGTTCCTGGAAGTGTTGAATGAAATGCTAAATAATGATAATTAGTCCTAGTCTGGGAAAACTTGTACTATGACGCTAGTCTGTTATGCAGCTCAAGATATTGATTACATTTATGTTCCTCTTGTACATTCATAAAACATAGCACAATCCAATCCGTGTTGGTGCTGAGCATAACTTATAGGAAAAATAATAAATTATTTTCATATACTGTAACCTCATGTCTTGGGTAATAGGCATGGCAAATGGCAGAAAAGACAGGTAAGCTATTACTTTTCAAGGTTTTTCAGAACATGATCACTCTGGTACTCTGTAGCAGACCAAATCAGCAATGAGCTCTATGAATATGAATGACAGTTGAAGACATGTGCTTCCATGAGTGCCATTTTGTTTGAGTTATCAATCTGCCACATATGCTGTGTTGCTAAATCAGCCTTTCTTAAAATTAGAACTACATAGCATTTTTGGTTTGTGGTACTCAGATGCTATCTAATAAACTTTTACTATTCAAAACAAACTCCATCTCTCTGCGCTTTATTATGCTGAGAACTCACTTTGAAAAGCACCCCTTATAGTTTGCTTAGGCATGGAAACCAAGTAGTAACTGAAGAAATTTAAGAAAACAAGTTTAAAACAAGTAAACATGATATACAGTACTTTCCTATCTATTTACTAATGCTAATGTTAGTTGAGAGAGTGGAGTTCCACTTTAACCAGGGTTCCTTCAGAGATTGCTGGGGGTACCTTGAGCAATTTCTGCCTCCCATTGGTACCAATGATCTTTTTAGCTAACCGTAAGTGTGGATTCTTCCCACTGACAAGTGCAAGACGTGTTTTCCCAGTAACCATCACACTTATGTACACTAAGCTGTAGATATGGTAATATTTAGCACATGTTTTCAAGGGTTCCTCCATATCGAAAAAGAATGTATCCTGCTGCCCCAAGTGTCATGTCCCTTGTTATACATAAATAGATAATACTTACTGCTTACCTTAAAATCGGGGGAAAGTCGTGGGTGCGTGTTATATGCCGATCCCCGAAAAAATGGCGCCGAAAAATAGCGAGCGCCGTCAAAAAAAAACGAGCGCCGCCGAAAAAGACCGAGCCGACTGCTCGGCTCTGCTCGTAGTCCCGCATCCCTGCGCTCGCTTCCGAAACAGCAGGGAGGTGGGACTGCGAGCGGAGCCGAACAGTCGGCTCGGTCTTTTCCGGCGGCGCACGCTCTGTCTTTTTCGGCGGCGCTCGCTCTGTCTTTTTCGGCGGCGGGAAATTTAAACGTGGGCAAGCTGCAAATGACGCTGGCAAGCTGCAAATGACACTAGGCAAGCTGCAAATGACACTAGGCAAGCTGCAAATGACACTGGCAGATTGCAAATGACACTGGGCAAGCTGCAAATTACACTGGGCAAGCTGCAAATGACACTGGGCAAGCTGCAAACGACGCTGGGCAAGCTGCACATTAAGCTGGGCAAGCTGCAAATGACGCTGGGCAAGGCTGCAAATAGCGCTGGGAAAGCTGCAAATGACGCTTAAATGTAAGTTTTTTTTTTCCCTAAACTCCCCTCCTAAAACTTTTTTTCCTTAAAATGCCCTCCTAAACTTGGAGTGCGTGTTATACGCCGGTGCGTGTTATACGCCGGTGCGTGTTATACACCGATAAATACGGTATATAGTGAAATATCATTACTAGGGATGGGCCCGGTGTTCGATTCAAACCCATGTTCTAATCGAACATCGGGCGTTCGACCGCTCGTCGAGCCCAGAACTATTTGGGCCGTTCGCATCAAATTCGTGTGATGAGAAGACCAGAGCAAGAAGAAGCGGATCAGAGGAAGAAGAAGATGGAAGAAGAAGATGCCGGAAGGAGAAGATGAAGAAACCGAAGAATGAAGAAAGGAAGAAGGAAGAAGACCAGAAGAAAGAAGATGAAAGAAGATTTTAATAAAGGAATTGTCAAAGACCGTCTCCTGTAATTTTTACAATTTTTGTCACTTTTTTGGTGAAATGGCCCTTACCATTTCACACGGGGGGGGCGGGATCTGGGGGTCCCCTTGTTAAAGGGGGCTTCCAGATTCCGATAAGTCCCCCGCCCGCAGACCCCCACAACCAATGGCCAGGGTTGTGGGGAAGAGGCCCTTGTCCTCATCAACATGGGGACAAGGTGCTTTGTGGGTCTCAGACCCCCAAAGCATCCTCCCAATGTTGAGGGCATGTGGCCTGGTACCCAGGTCCCCAAACACTTTTTATGACAATAACATGCATATTAGCCTTTAAAATTAGCACTTTTGATTTTGAACGTTTGCGTCCATTGTAATTAATAGGGTTCTAATGTTCGCACGAACTTTAGGTCTGTTTGCACCAGAACCCGGGGGTGTTCGGCTCATCCCTAATCATTACACATCAATCTGCAACTACAATAGCCATAATGCTATTCAACTTGCACACATGAGTGGCGACGTCACAACAACACAAATATTAACATAAGATTATATGTGCATTTAACATGAATATTCATATTTGAGACATGTTATTTACCTGTAAAAACCTCCCTTGTGTAGACATCCAAAAACCCAGAGACTACTGCTGGGAGCCACCAACTTGAATGTGATGTCAGTAGGCCCAGTAGACTCAGAGCTCTCATGTAAGTGTAGCACACTATATTGTGTGCTACTAGTGTGAGAGTAGGAAAACATCCTGACTCGTGATTAATCTGTCTGTAATTGGGTCAGGGTTAGTAGATTTTAGGGCAGCATGACTCATACAGAGCTCTCTCTGGTGCCTCCCCCCCGGTTCTAGAATGTTGGAGAATGTCCTGGAAACTAGAGGGTGGAGGCTAGGAGGGGCTATTCTGCTTATTTAGGGGCCCTGAGCCAATCACCAGGAAGGCGGGCCTGGCAGGGAACTAAGTCAGCTCTTAATTAGACATGAGTCATGCTGGGCAGGGAGTCAGATGGAAGATGGAGATGCAGTGCTGAGGAGGCTGTCAGTGGCCCTTGAGGTGAACTCCCTAGTTTGGGGGGGGGTGCTCTGTCTCAGGCCGGGACTCAGGTGCTGGCCTAGAAGGGTCCTTCCACATGAGAAGTTGGAAGGAGGCTTTCCTAAGAGGCATCGGGAGCAAGGAAAGAACTGAGTGAGCACAACAGCATGGTGGAGGGAATGACAAGGGGAGAGACTGCCACATGTAGCAGGTCTCTCTTGAAGACATTGGTGTGCCTAAGTCTTCATCAATCCTTGCCCTCAGAGATCTCCATTGAGTCAGTTGGGTAGACTGGTGAAGATGCAGCCAGGTGGGCTAGCATTTCCTGCAGAGGTAGAGCTGGGGCCAGTGTCTACAAGGGAGTTGGAGGTACTCCAGAATGCAGTTCAGAACACATTGTGCTACTCTTCTAAAAGGACTGAGAGTTCCTAGCCTGTAAGGGACTGTTGCTAATCTAACAGACTGTTGGTTTCTAAAAGAAGTAAATATAAGTAAATCAAACAAAGCTGTACCGAGGATCAAATCAAGTTGTGCAGGAGGATCATGTGGGGCTGTATATAGGGTGTAAGTTGTCCCTGGGTTTTTGTGTTACTGTCATGTTTGGGCATCCCTAATTCCTATTCCCATCCAAGGTATTATCCCCTCAATAAAACAACAAAAACAAAGCTCAAGGACTAAGATGTTATGTGACTGGCTGTGCAGCAGTGGGAACCCTGTCACTTGAAGCCCCTACAGGGGTAGTGCTACATAAGTGATGGTATTTCTCTTCACTCTTCCCCTGGCAGCTACATAAAAAATCTTGCAGGAAGGTGAGGGGCAGAGGAGCTGAGCCAGCACAGGTAACTAGACCCTCCCAGAGAAGTAGTGAGATCTGATGTACAAGGAGGGAGTGGGTTGTGCTAGGGAATTGACTTCATGAAGTAGTCAAATGTGCTACCAAGTTCAGAAGCACATTGACATTGAACAAAAACATATTTATGGAAAGTAAAATGCTGCAAGTACCATATTTATCGGTGTATAACACGCTCCCACGTATAACACGCACCCCAAGTTTAGGAGGGAATTTTAAGGAAAAAAAGTTTTAGGAGGGAAGTTTAGGGGAAAAAAAAAACCTTACATTTAAGCGTCATTTTCAGCCTGCCCAGCGTCATTTGCAGCTTGCCCAGCGTCATTTGCAGCTTGCCCAGCGTCTTTTGCAGCCTTGCCCAGCGTCATTTGCAGCCTTGCCCAGCATCTTTTGCAGCCTTGCCCAGCGTCTTTTGCAGCCTTGCCCAGCGTCTTTTGCAGCCTTGCCCAGCATCTTTTGCAGCCTTGCCCAGCATCTTTTGCAGCCTTGCCCAGCATCTTTTGCAGCCTTGCCCAGCGTCATTTGCAGCCTTGCCCAGCATCATTTGCAGCCTTGCCCAGTGTCATTTAAAGCTTGCCCAGTGTCATTTGTAGCTTGCCCAGTGTCATTTGCAGCTTGCCCAGTGTCATTTGCAGCTTGCCAGTGTCATTTGTAGTTTGCCCAGTGTGATTTGCAGCATTGCCAGCGTCATTTGCCTTGCCCACGTTTAAAGCACTGCCGAAAAAGGCCAAACCGCCGCCGAAAAA
Source organism: Lithobates sylvaticus (assembly GCA_028564925.1). Lineage (NCBI taxonomy): Eukaryota > Metazoa > Chordata > Amphibia > Anura > Ranidae > Lithobates > Lithobates sylvaticus. The sequence continues at coordinate 91,114,677 of CM053027.1, read as the reverse complement.
GACCGAGCCGACTGTTCGGCTCCGCTCGGAGTCCCGCCTCCCTGCTGTTTCGGGAGCAAGCGCAGGGAGGCGGGACTACGAGCGGAGCTAAACAGTCGGCTTCGGTCTTTTTCGGTCGCGGTTCGGCCTTTTTTGGCCGCGGTTCTGTCTTTTTCGGCGGCGGTCGCCATTTTTTCAGAGCCGCTCGCTTTTTTTGTCATTTTTTTGGGGGGTATCGGCGTATAACACGCACCCCTGACTTTCCCCCGATTTTAAGGGGGAAAAAGTGCATGTTATACGCCGATAAATACGGTAAGTATTTAAAATTATTGATTTCTCTGTGCTTTTACCTACTATTTTGTAAGCTGGTGACGGGGTGTTAAGAAAATTCTATATAAAATTGTATTCTATTTGTATGCTTTGCCTATGTACTGCACACTACACTCATTGTGCACATGGCGCAGAAAATGTTTTCATTACATGTTTGCATTCTTTCGAGTCCTGATTAGAATTAACCTGCCTATGTTACGCCCCTTGTTACCATACAAGTACAATTGTAATATTAATGTGATACCTATGTAATTGTGTATAAAAACCTTTAATTGCATCAAATAAAACAGAACAGCTATTTTGGAAAGATGCTGAGTAGGGATGAGCCGAACACCCCCGGGTTCGGTTCGCACCAGAACCTTCGAACGGACCGAAAGTTTGCGCGAATTTTCGAACCCTATACGTTATAATGGACGCGAACGTTCGAAATCAAAAGTGCTAATTACAACGGCCAATATGCATGTTAATGTCATAAAACAGGTTTGGGGACCCGGGTCCTGCCCCAGGGGACATATATCAATGCAAAAAGAACTTTTAAAAACTAACGTTTTTTCGGGAGCAGTCATTTTAATGATGCATAAAGTGAAAAAAAAAAAGTGAAATTTTCCTTTAAATATGGTACCTGGGGAGTGTCTAAAGTATGCCTGTGAAGTGGCATGTGTTTCCCATGTTTAGAACTGTCCTTGCACAAAATGACATTTGTAAAGGAAAAAAAGAAGCCATTTAAAACCACTTGCAGCTTTAGGTTTGTTCTTAAGTAGAATCTGAACAGGTACATTATGAAGTGTAGCTCCATCCCAAAAAAATCTATTTTTAAGCTTTTTGGAGAACATAGGAAGGGTTATCACCCCTGTAACATTTGCTGTCTTTGCACATCTGTTCAGAACATGTCACCTCACTTTCCGTCCCAATGACAAATGTTTTTGGAAAAAGTGGGGTTTTAATTGAAACAAGGATTGGTGATAAAGTATCAGTAGAGAGGAGATACCTTTTTCCCAAATTAAATCTAACAGGATAGAATTTCCCTTCCTAGGGGTAGATTTCCTCTCACTTCCTGTTTTCTCTTTCCATTTGCAAGTAGGAGTCGTTTGTAAGTTGGATGTTTGAAAGTAGGGGCCTGGCGTATATACTCTGCAGAAATTTGCCCTATTAGATGTTGGTGTAGCCACAAGACTGGTGGGCACAGGAATGGGCCCTGCTGTGAGTTAATAGATCAAGATTTGTAATTGCATGCACCTGTTGAACAGGGCAGAAAAATTGGGGTGGTGGTGGTGGTGGTGGACGGTGTTGCCACAAGACTGTAAGCTCTCACAGGTACTCTTGGTGTGCGCAGGAATGGGCCCTGCTGTGAGTTATTAGATCAAGATTTGTAATTGCAAGCACCTGATGAACAGGGCAGAAAAATTGGGCCTTTGGCGGTGGTGGTGGACGGTGTTGCCACAAGACTGTAGGCCCTCATAGTTACTCTTGGTGGGCGCAGGAATGGGCCCTGCTGTGAGTTATTAGATCAAGATTTGTAATTGCAAGCACCTGATGAACAGGGCAGAAAAATTGGGCCTTTGGCGGTGGTGGTGGACGGTGTTGCCACAAGACTGTAGGCCCTCATAGTTACTCTTGGTGGGCGCAGGAATGGGCCCTGCTGTGAACTATTAGATCAAGATTTGTAATTACCCGCCCCTGTTAAACAGGGGCTGAAAAATTGTGCCTTAGGCACTGGTGCTGGTGCCACAACACTGCAACCCCTCACAGATACTGTACTTGGAGCACAGCAGTCACACGTGTTGCGAAGCATTTTTTTAAAAAATTGTAATTACCCGCCCCTGTTAAACAGGGGCTGAAAAATTGTGCCTTAGGCACTGGTGCTGGTGCCACAACACTGCAACCCCTCACAGATACTGTACTTGGAGCACAGCAGTCACACGTGTTGCGAAGCATTTTTTTAAAAAATTGTAATTACCCGCCCCTGTTGAACAGGGGCTGAAAAATTGTGCCTTAGGCACTGGTGCTGGTGCCACAACACTGCAACCCCTCACAGATACTGTACTTGGAGCACAGCAGTCACACGTGTTGCGAAGCATTTTTTTTAAAAAATTGTAAGTACACGCCCCTGTTAAACAGGGGCTGAAAAATTGTGCCTTAGGCACTGGTGCTGGTGCCACAACACTGCAACCCCTCACAGATACTGTACTTGGAGCACAGCAGTCACACGTGTTGCGAAGCATTTTTTTCTAAAAAATTGTATGTACACGCCCCTGTTAAACAGGGGCTGAAAAATTGTGCCTTAGGCACTGGTGTGGTGGCATGGATCATTGAGGAGGAGGAAGAGGATAGTCAGTGAACATAAGAGGACAGTCACTCAGCATCAGCATAGGCAGTCTTGAAGGGATGTGACATTATAAATTATTCGGTTATATCCGCCTCAGGTGCCTGGTAGCTGGTGGTGATCCAAGACTGATTCATTTTGATGAAAGTCAGTCGATCAACCGAGGCGGTGGACAGGCGCACCCTATGATCAGTGACAAATCCTCCAGCAGCACTGAATGTGCGTTCGGAAAGAACGCTGGAGGCAGGACAGGCCAGTAGCTCAATTGCATACTGTGCAAGCTCTGGCCAGTGATCCATCCTCAGGACCCAGTAAGCCAGAGGATTTTCGGTGGGAAAGGTGTCCAAGTCTGACCTTGCCCCAAGGTATTCCTGCACCATGTATATCAGACGCTGGCGATGGTTGCTGGAACCGATCATACCTTGGGGCTGCGGACTAAAAAATTGTCTGAACGCATCGGTCAGACGTCCACCTTCCCACCGCTCCTTCTGCTACTGACTGAAGCCTCAGCAACTCGTCGCCCAGGACCAGGAGTTTGTAACCTCCCAGTTTCTGGGAACGCGTTGCACAGACCTTTCTGCAAGGCCTCCCTGAGATGTCTCATCCTCTGCTCCCTCTGCGACGGCAAGATAAGGTCCGCAACCTTACCCTTGTACCGCGGATCAAGGAGAGTGGCCAGCCAGTAATGGTCCCTCTCCTTGATCCGAAGAACACGAGGATCCTTCCGCAGGCTTTGCAGGATCAGGGAGGCCATGCAGCGTAGGTTAGCTGAGGCATTCGGTCCGGAGTCTTCTGGGTCACTGAGGATGACATGATCGCCAGCCACCTCCTCCCAGCCACGTACAAGTCCACTGGTTTGTTGGGACTGTACATCATCCCTAAAAGACTGCTGCTGCTGATGCTGAGTGCCAGGCTCCACCTCCATGCTCACACAATCCTCCTCCTCCTCCTCATCCTCTTCCTGCGTGATGGGTGGGACAGAAGGAACACTGTCCGGATAAAGGGGGCCTTGAGAGGCAAGGAAGTCCTCCTCTTCCTGCCTCTGTTCTGCCTCAAGTGCCCTGTCCATTATCCCACGCAGCGTATGCTCCAACAGGTGGACAAGAGGGACAGTGTCACTGATGCATGCACTGTCACTGCTCACCATCCTCGTGGCCTCCTCAAATGGTGAGAGGACAGTGCATGCATCCCTGATCATGCTCCACTGACGTGGGGAAAAAAAACCAAGCTCCCCTGACCCTGTCCTGGTGCCGTAGTTGCAAAGGTACTCATTGATGGCCCTCTGCTGCGTGTGCAGTCGCTGCAGCATGGCCAACGTTGAGTTCCACCTGGTGGGCATGTCACATATTAGGCGGTTCTTGGGCAGGTTCAGCTCCTTTTGCAGCTCAGTCAGCCGAGCACTGGCATTATAAGATCGGCGGAAATGCACACAGACTTTCCTGGCCTGCCTCAGGACATCCTGTAAGCCTGGGAACCTGCCCAAGAACCGCTGCACCACCAGGTTGAGGACGTGAGCCATGCAGGGCACATGGGTGAGCTGCCCCTGTCGCAGGGCGGAGAGGAGGTTGGTGCCATTGTCAGAAACGACCATTCCTGGCTTAAGCTGACGTGGCGTCAACCACCTCTCGGCCTGCCCCTGCAGAGCTGCCAGAACCTCTGGCCCAGTGTGGCTCCTGTCCCCCAAACACACCAGCGCAAGCACGGCATGGCATCTTTTTGCCTGCGTACTTGCGTAGCCCCTTGTACGCCTACGGAGCACCGCTTGGTTCCAAGGACAGAGCACTGGAGGAAGAAGAAGAGGAGGGGGTGGAGGAGAGAGGTGTGTCACAACCAGTAGCAGTAGTAGCGTTTTGGAGGCGTGGTGGCGGAACAACCTCCAACACTACTGCACCTTGTCCTGCATCCCTCCCAGCTGCCAATAGAGTGACCCAATGGGCCGTGAAAGAAAGGTACCGTCCCTGTCCATGCCTGCTGGACCATGAGTCAGCGGTAATATGCACCTTACCGCTGACCGCCCTGTCCAGCGAGGCATGGACATTGCCTTCCACATGCCGGTAGAGAGACGGAATCGCCTTCCGTGAGAAAAAGTGGCGTTTGGGAACCTGCCACTGAGGAACCGCACATTGAACAAACTCACGGAAGGGGGCCGAGTCTACCAACTGAAAAGGCAGCAGTTGAAGTGCTAGCAATTTAGCCAAGCTAGCATTCAACCGCTGGGCATGTGGATGGCTGGGAGTGTACTTCTTTCTACGGTCCAGCAGCTGGGGCAGGGAAATTTGCCTGCTGCAATCGGACGTCGGTGTACTGCAAGTACTTGGTTGTGACACACCTAATTCTACACCTTCAGTCCTCTCAGAGCAGCTTTCAGAGAGGACTGAAGGTGTAGTGGGGATGGAGATCCCAGCTGATGAGGAGCAAGGAGAGGTCCGCTTAGTTCTTTGGTGTGGGTCTTTTATGTGTGCCTGCCAACGAGCTGCATGGCAGGTCGACATATGTCTGGTCATGCTTGTGGTGCCCAAGCGGCTGATGTTTTGGCCACGCTTGAGACAAATATTGCAAATATTGCAAATATTGCAAATAGCAGTGGTGCGATCTGATGCACTCGTCTCAAAAAAGGCCCACACCAAAGAACTTTTCTGATAACGTGCAGAGGCAGCACCCTGCACAGGCGGAGCTCTGCGGTGTTGTACAGTTGCTGTGCTGGCCTCTACCTGGCCTCCAGGGGGCATCCTGCCTCGTTGGACATGTGACGCCGCATCCTCCTCCTCCTCCTCGTCCTCCTCCTCATCCTCTCTCCCTTCAGGCACCCACGTGGAGTCAGTGACCTCATCATCCCCTCCCTCTTCACCACTAGAGCAAACCTGGCAGTAAGCTGCAGCTGGTGGAACAGTACTGCCAGATTCCTCAAGCTGGGTATCATCATCCGAGCCTTCGAATCGTTGGGCATCCTCCTGGAGCATGTACCCAACACTGTGCTCAAAGAGTTCGGGGGACTCCTCAGGAGGACATGGTGGGTCTAGGGAAGGGGTGGCTGATGATGCCATTGAGTACGCGTTGGCAGCTGCTCTGCCAGTACCCTGAGCCTGGGTGAGAGAGGATGAGGAGGATGAGGAGGGCTTGGTCATCCATTCTACCAAGCCTTCAGCATGATGCGGCTCCACATGTCCAGCTGCCGAAAACAAAGACGCGTGTGTCCCATGGCCACGTGCTGATGACGATGCACGACCACGTCCACGGCCACGGCCACTAGAAACAGAGCCTGTCTGCCCTGTGTTCTTGGCTCTGCACGCTCTGCCTCCCCTTGGCGGTCTTCCAGCCATTGTAGTCGGTAGTCCTGTGGGTGCTGCTGAGAAGAAAATATAGGAGCTCTGTGTGATGCCACTAACACACTAGAAGTCCTATGGGTGCTTCTGCAAAGAAAATAGAGGAGCTCTGTGTGATGCCACTAACACACTAGAAGTCCTGTGGGTGCTGATGAGAAGAAAATATAGGAGCTCTGTGTGATGCCACTAACACACTAGAAGTCCTATGGGGGCTTCTGCAAAGAAAATAGAGGAGCTCTGTGTGATGCCACTAGCACACTAGAAGTCCTGTGGGTGCTGCTGAGAAGAAAATATAGGAGCTCTGTGTGATGCCACTAACACACTAGAAGTCCTATGGGTGCTTCTGCAAAGAAAATAGAGGAGCTCTGTGTGATGCCACTAACACACTAGAAGTCCTGTGGGTGCTGCTGAGAAGAAAATATAGGAGCTCTGTGTGATGCCACTAACACACTAGAAGTCCTATGGGTGCTTCTGCAAAGAAAATAGAGGAGCTCTGTGTGATGCCACTAACACACTAGAAGTCCTGTGGGTGCTGCTGAGAAGAAAATATAGGAGCTCTGTGTGATGCCACTAACACACTAGAAGTCCTATGGGTGCTTCTGCAAAGAAAATAGAGGAGCTCTGTGTGATGCCACTAACACACTAGAAGTCCTGTGGGTGCTGCTGAGAAGAAAATATAGGAGCTCTGTGTGATGCCACTAACACACTAGAAGTCCTATGGGTGCTTCTGCAAAGAAAATAGAGGAGCTCTGTGTGATGCCACTAACACACTAGAAGTCCTGTGGGTGCTGCTGAGAAGAAAATATAGGAGCTCTGTGTGATGCCACTAACACACTAGAAGTCCTATGGGTGCTTCTGCAAAGAAAATAGAGGAGCTCTGTGTGATGCCACTAACACACTAGAAGTCCTGTGGGTGCTGCTGAGAAGAAAATATAGGAGCTCTGTGTGATGCCACTAACACACTAGAAGTCCTATGGGTGCTTCTGCAAAGAAAATAGAGGAGCTCTGTGTGATGCCACTAACACACTAGAAGTCCTGTGGGTGCTGCTGAGAAGAAAATATACAGTGGTGTGAAAAAGTGTTTGCCCCCTTCCTCATTTCCTGTTTCTTTGCATGTTTGTCACACTTAAGTGTTTCGGAACATCAAACCAATTTAAACAATAGTCAAGGACAACACAAGTAAACACAAAATGCAATTTGTAAATGAAGGTGTTTATTATTAAAGGTGAAAAAAAATCCAAACCATCATGGCCCTGTGTGAAAAAGTGATTGCCCCCCTTGTTAAAACATACTATAACTGTGGTTGTCCACACCTGAGTTCAATTTCTCTAGCCACACCCAGGCCTGATTATTGCCACACCTGTTCACAATCAAGGCATCACTTAAATAGGAGCTGCTTGACACAGTAAGGTCCACCAGAAGATCCTTAAAAGCTACACATCATGCCGAGACCCAAAGAAATTCAGGAACAATTGAGAAAGAAAGTAATTGAGATCTATCAGTCTGGAAAGGGTTATAAAGCCATTTCCAAAGCTTTGGGAATCCAGCGAACCACAGTGAGAGCCATTATCCACAAATGGCGAAGACATGGAACAGTGGTGAACCTTCCCAGGAGTGGCCGGCCGCCCAAAATTACTCCAAGAGCGCAGCGACGACTCATCCAAGAGGTCACAAAAGACCCCACAACAACGTCCAAGGAACTGCAGGCCTCACTTGCCTCAGTTAAGGTCAGCGTTCATGCCTCCACCATCAGGAAAAGACTGGGCAAAAATGGCCTGCATGGCAGAGTTCCAAGGAGAAAACCACTGCTGAGCAAAAAGAACATCAAAGCTCGTCTCAATTTCTCCACAACACATCTTGATGATCCCCAAGACTTTTGGGACAACATTCTGTGGACCGATGAGACAAAAGTGGAACTCTTTGGAAGGTGTGTGTCCAAGTATATCTGGCGTAGAAGGAACACTGCATTTCAGAAAAAGAACATTATACCAACAGTAAAATATGGTGGTGGTAGTGTGATGGTCTGGGGCTGTTTTGCTGCTTCAGGACCTGGAAGACTTGCCGTGATAAAAGGAACTATGAATTCTGCTGTCTACCAAGAGATCCTGAAGGAGAATGTCCGACCATCTGTTCGTGTACTCAAGCTGAAACGAACTTGGGTTCTGCAGCAGGACAATGATCCTAAACACACCAGCAAGTCCACCACCGAATGGCTGAAGAAAAACAAAATGAAGACTTTGGAGTGGCCTAGCCAAAGTCCTGACCTGAATCCTATTGAGATGTTGTGGTATGACCTTAAAAAGGCCGTTCATGCTAGAAAACCCTCTAATGTAACTGAATTAGGACAATTCTGCAAAGATGAGTGGGCCAAAATTCCTCCAGGACGCTGTAAAAGCCTCATTGCACGTTATCGCAAACGCTTGGTTGCAGTTGTTGCTGCTAAGGGTGGCCCAACCAGTTATTAGGTTTAGGGGGCAATCACTTTTTCACACAGGGCCATGATGGTTTGGATTTTTTTTCACCTTTAATAATAAACACCTTCATTTACAAATTGCATTTTGTGTTTACTTGTGTTGTCCTTGACTATTGTTTAAATTGGTTTGATGTTCCGAAACACTTAAGTGTGACAAACATGCAAAGGAACAGGAAATGAGGAAGGGGGCAAACACTTTTTCACACCACTGTAGGAGCTCTGTGTGATGCCACTAACACACAATTGAAGTCCTATGGGTGCTTCTGGGAAGAAAATATGGGAGCTCTGTGTGATGCCACTAACACACTAGAAGTCCTATGGGTGCTGCTGAGAAGAAAATATAGGAGCTCTGTGTGATGCCACTAACACACTAGAAGTCCTATGGGTGCTTCTGCAAAGAAAATAGAGGAGCTCTGTGTGATGCCACTAACACACTAGAAGTCCTGTGGGTGCTGCTGAGAAGAAAATATAGGAGCTCTGTGTGATGCCACTAACACACTAGAAGTCCTGTGGGTGCTGCTGAGAAGAAAATATAGGAGCTCTGTGTGATGCCACTAACACACTAGAAGTCCTATGGGTGCTTCTGCAAAGAAAATAGAGGAGCTCTGTGTGATGCCACTAACACACTAGAAGTCCTGTGGGTGCTGCTGAGAAGAAAATATAGGAGCTCTGTGTGATGCCACTAACACACTAGAAGTCCTATGGGTGCTTCTGCAAAGAAAATAGAGGAGCTCTGTGTGATGCCACTAACACACTAGAAGTCCTGTGGGTGCTGCTGAGAAGAAAATATAGGAGCTCTGTGTGATGCCACTAACACACTAGAAGTCCTATGGGTGCTTCTGCAAAGAAAATAGAGGAGCTCTGTGTGATGCCACTAACACACTAGAAGTCCTGTGGGTGCTGCTGAGAAGAAAATATAGGAGCTCTGTGTGATGCCACTAACACACTAGAAGTCCTGTGGGTGCTTCTGCGAAGAAAATAGAGGAGCTCTGTGTGATGCCACTAACACACTAGAAGTCCTGTGGGTGCTGCTGAGAAGAAAATATAGGAGCTCTGTGTGATGCCACTAACACACTAGAAGTCCTATGGGTGCTTCTGCAAAGAAAATAGAGGAGCTCTGTGTGATGCCACTAACACACTAGAAGTCCTGTGGGTGCTGCTGAGAAGAAAATATAGGAGCTCTGTGTGATGCCACTAACACACTAGAAGTCCTATGGGTGCTTCTGCAAAGAAAATAGAGGATCTCTGTGTGATGGGACTAACACACTACAAGTCCTATGGGTGCTTCTGGGAAGAAAATATAGGTCTGTGTGATGGGACTAACACACTTCAAGTCCTATAGGTGCTTCTGGGAACAAAATATAGGATCTCTGTGTGATGGGACTAACACACTTCAAGTCCTATAGGTGCTTCTGGGAACAAAATATATGATCTCTGTGTGATGGGACTAACACACTTCAAGTCCTATAGGTGCTTCTGGGAAGAAAATATAGGTCTGTGTGATGGGACTAACACACTTCAAGTCCTATAGGTGCTTCTGGGAACAAAATATATGATCTCTGTGTGATGGGACTAACACACTTCAAGTCCTATAGGTGCTTCTGGGAACAAAATATATGATCTCTGTGTGATGGGACTAACACACTTCAAGTCCTATAGGTGCTTCTGGGAAGAAAATATAGGTCTGTGTGATGGGACTAACACACTTCAAGTCCTATAGGTGCCTCTGGGAAGAAAATGTAGGTCTGTGTGATGGGACTAACACACTTCAAGTCCTATAGGTGCCTCTGGGAACAAAATATATGATCTCTGTGTGATGGGACTAACACACTTCAAGTCCTATGGGTGCTTCTGGGAAGAAAATATAGGTCTGTGTGATGGGACTAACACACTTCAAGTCCTATAGGTGCTTCTGGGAACAAAATATATGATCTCTGTGTGATGGGACTAACATACTTCAAGTCCTATGGGTGCTTCTGGGAAGAAAATATAGGTCTGTGTGATGGGACTAACACACTTCAAGTCCTATAGGTGCTTCTGGGAACAAAATATATGATCTCTGTGTGATGGGACTAACACACTTCAAGTCCTATAGGTGCTTCTGGGAAGAAAATGTAGGTCTGTGTGATGGGACTAACACACTTCAAGTCCTATAGGTGCCTCTGGGAACAAAATATATGATCTCTGTGTGATGGGACTAACACACTTCAAGTCCTATGGGTGCTTCTGGGAAGAAAATATAGGTCTGTGTGATGGGACTAACACACTTCAAGTCCTATAGGTGCTTCTGGGAACAAAATATATGATCTCTGTGTGATGGGACTAACACACTTCAAGTCCTATAGGTGCTTCTGGGAACACAATATAGGATCTCTGTGTGATGGGACTAACACACTTCAAGTCCTATAGGTGCTTCTGGGAAGAAAATGTAGGTCTGTGTGATGGGACTAACACACTTCAAGTCCTATAGGTGCTTCTGGGAACACAATATAGGATCTCTGTGTGATGGGACTAACACACTTCAAGTCCTATAGGTGCTTCTGGGAAGAAAATGTAGGTCTGTGTGATGGGACTAACACACTTCAAGTCCTATAGGTGCCTCTGGGAACAAAATATATGATCTCTGTGTGATGGGACTAACACACTTCAAGTCCTATGGGTGCTTCTGGGAAGAAAATATAGGTCTGTGTGATGGGACTAACACACTTCAAGTCCTATAGGTGCTTCTGGGAACAAAATATATGATCTCTGTGTGATGGGACTAACACACTTCAAGTCCTATGGGTGCTTCTGGGAAGAAAATATAGGTCTGTGTGATGGGACTAACACACTTCAAGTCCTATAGGTGCCTCTGGGAACAAAATATATGATCTCTGTGTGATGGGACTAACACACTTCAAGTCCTATAGGTGCTTCTGGGAAGAAAATGTAGGTCTGTGTGATGGGACTAACACACTTCAAGTCCTATAGGTGCCTCTGGGAACAAAATATATGATCTCTGTGTGATGGGACTAACACACTTCAAGTCCTATAGGTGCTTCTGGGAAGAAAAATATAGGTCTGTGTGATGGGACTAACACACTTCAAGTCCTATAGGTGCCTCTGGGAACAAAATATATGATCTCTGTGTGATGGGACTAACACACTTCAAGTCCTATAGGTGCTTCTGGGAAGAAAATATAGGTCTGTGTGATGGGACTAACACCCTTCAAGTCCTATAGGTGCTTCTGGGAACAAAATATATGATCTCTGTGTGATGGGACTAACACACTTCAAGTCCTATAGGTGCTTCTGGGAAGAAAATGTAGGTCTGTGTGATGGGACTAACACACTTCAAGTCCTATAGGTGCCTCTGGGAACAAAATATATGATCTCTGTGTGATGGGACTAACACACTACAAGTCCTATAGGTGCTTCTGGGAAGAAAATGTAGGTCTGTGTGATGGGACTAACACACTTCAAGTCCTATAGGTGCTTCTGGGAACAAAATATAGGAGCTCTGTTTGCTGCCAGTGCCTGCCTGCCACGAACACACTACAAGTCCTATAGGTGCTTCTGGGAACAAAATATAGGAGCTCTGCCTGCCTGCCACGAACACACTACAAGTCCTATAGGTGCTTCTGGGAACAAAATATAGGAGCTCTGCCTGCCTGCCACGAACACACTACAAGTCCTATAGGTGCTTCTGGGAACAAAATATAGGAGCTCTGTTTGCTGCCACTGCCTGCCAGTGCCTGCCTGCCACGAACACACTACAAGCCCCTCTTTCTAAATCAATCTTTCTAAATGAATCTATCTAACTCAATCTCTCTAAGTAAATCTCTCTAACTAAATCTAGCAGAGTGACACAGAACGATCCTGCTCTATCTACGCCGGAACAGCATGTGACCGGCGCCGACAGCGTGGCGGCCTTTTATAAGAGGGGGCGTGTACTAAAGCCCCTGAGCTGTAATTGGCTACAGGCGTCCTGCCTGTAGCCAATTATGGCTCTTCGAGTTTCCGGCGCTGTGATTGGCCAAGCATGCGGGGTCACAGTGCATGCTTGGCCAATCATCAGCCAGCAATGCACTGCGCCGGCCGCGCCGGCCGCAATGCATTGCGGGGCTGCTCGCATCACACGAACGTGATGCGAGCGGCCAAAATAGTTCTGGGCTCGCCGAGCGAGCGAACACCCGGTGCTCGATGCGAACATGGGTTCGCATCGAGCACCAGGCCCATCCCTAATGCTGAGTGTATCTTTTTGTGTCTGTTACCTACTGCAGTAGTTATTATTAATTTGGAACCACTAATCAATCTGAGGATTGGCTGTCTATAAAATTTCCAGAACACATTGGCTCTTCAAAAGTGTACTGGTTACTGTGATGCTTTTTTTGGCTTGTACATTGTCAGTTGAAGAATGACATAACCTAGCACATTCCTCTTGTGTTACTTATGAAGTCTCCTTCTGCAAATGCTATTTGCCTGGCTGTTATCCTCTGGCATTAACACTGTTTTAGTGATCTGGAACAAGCATGTAGTTAAAGCGGTGTTCCAGCCCAAATTTTTTGTTTTTTAAAAGTCAGCCGCTACAAACACTGTAGCTGCTGACTTTTAATAAGGACACTTACCTGTCCAACGAGTCCGCGATGTCGGCCCCCCCCAGGCCGATCCGTCCATCTGATCGGCTGCCGGCGCCGCCATCTTAACGAAGGGAAACAGGCAATGGAGCCCTGCGACTTCACTGCTCATTTCCTACGGCGCATGCGCGAGTCACGCGTCGCTTTGTGAATGGCCCTGGTGTTTTCTGGGACACACACATGTCCCAGAAGACAATGGGGCAGCTCGCCGAAGAGGAGGAAGCGCCGCGGAATAGGAAGAGGCAGATTAGGCTAGATATAGACTGCCTAGCAACAGGGGTTTCTGGTAAGTAAAACTAATTTTATTTTTTTTCAAATGTTTTTTTTTTCTTGAGAATGTTAATGGAATTTTTTATTTTAGGGTGGACCTCCACTTTAAAGGACTTTCTGCTTTTCTCTTACCCTACTATAGAAGGGAAAAAATAGCAGATTAAACTTCACCTTTGAGTAGAATTCAGAATGACCCCAAAAGATGATTAGTATTTTTATTCAAAAAATACAACATTTTTCATACATGAAAACCATATAACAAACATAAATATACCATCCTCTAGTTTGTTTACTGAGATTTGCCAGTAATCCCTGATCATATATTTATCTTATCAAGTTAACATGTGCCCCATTCGACTAGCTGACCCTACAAGTGTCCCATTAATAAAAAATGCAGACATGTCTCCGAGGAATGCCAGGTGAGCGGAAGCGAAAAGGAAAGAACGTGGTAATAAATGTGCATCTCTTAATGAGCCGAATCAAATATGTCTTAGTTTTGATACAGCAGATAAATGCTAAATCAGCCCTTTGTGTACTGACAATACTTATCTGTAATGTCTCAGCCAAATGATTTGGCTCCTTCTGGAAATACAGCCAACACTGTTGTAAAGCACAGAGCTTACTCGGGCGCTACTTTCAGATGAAAGAAGATTACTGCTGCTGTGCTGATACACTTATCTGTTTAACATGCTTTTTCTTTGGAGATTTTCTTCTCATTTGCAAAATAAGGGTTTCTAACTGCCCACCGCAAATGATCTCTCTAGTCGTACTATCTGTGTACTGATCATAACAGTCATTTACAATAGTTAATGCATTTCTATGGTCAGAATCTGAATTCATTATATTCTTTTCCACATTGTATTTCAATTATTCCTATCCTACTTCTATTAATCGGAAAGATCTTGAAGTTTGTAATCTTTCTTTGTGAAAAACCTAGACATGTGCATTCGTTTTCGTCCGAATGCATTTTTGTCTGTATTGTTTTAACAAACGATAACGAACGCGCAGAATCCGAAAACCAAAAGATCCGACATAAACAAATGCTTTATTTTCGTTTTCGTTGTGACAACAGTTCATTATAGATAGGAGATTCGAAATGACGCTGACAATAGTGATCTGTGTCCATAGAACCTGTGGTCGAATGTGCCTAACCTTAGCTCTATTAGTCCAAGATTTTTCTACATAGAGAGAAAAGATTCGACATAGAGAGAAAAGATTCGACATAGAGAGAAAAGATTCGACATTATAGAGACAATAGCAAAAAAGGTCGAAAGTGCCTAACCTAACTCTATTAGTCCAAGATTATTCGACATAGAGAGAAAAGATTTGACATGAAGATTCGACGAAGCAGTCGCTGCGAGTGGACATTTATGGTCAAATGCTCCGCCCATAAGCTATAGAAGAATTCTAATGTTTGTTGACTGATTAATAAATATAATTATTACTAGTGTCATACAACATTAGAATTCTACTATAGCTTGTAGGCGGAACATTCGACCGGAAATGTACAATTGCGGCGTCATACAGTTTAGATGCTCTGTCAAATCTTCTGCCTACAAGCTATTCCGTCAAATCTTCTTAGAACATAAGCCTTCAATGACGGATTCGACCTTAATTATTTCGGATTTTCGGACGAATGCTTTTTTTTACGAAACAAAATAAATAAAAACGAATTTCGGGAGTAACTAAATAAATGTATTATTCGGACGAAAACGAAATTCCGAAACAAAATATTTCAGTGTGCACATGTCTAGAAAAAGCCCACACATTTACGTCCCTGAATTCTGTGACACATATTCACTACTTATGCACTGTGAGTAGGCACTGCTGTGTCATACATTTCACAGAGCCTGACTTCTGAACTACAGAGGTGTCAAGAGGAGTTTCAGGAGATGGAATCAGTACAGGAATCATGGTTAAAATGGTGAAATATCAGGGGTCTAACCTCTGATGTTTCACCTTTCAGACACAGAAAGGAGATTGAGGACAGCCTCAGCATCACAGAAGTACAGAGCTTTCCGTTCATTCATAAACTGAAGCATAGTAATTACCGATCATTACCAATCACTGACTCTATTCATTAAGACAAGGAAGGGGCTGGTAAATTACACAATTACCGACACCTTCCCGATTTCCATTCTGATAGTATCCCCCGCGGCAGCCGGCGGGAGGTGGGAGGGGGAAACCCGGCAGTAGGAGGTTGAGGGGGGCCAGGGGAAGACACAGTGGTCTGGGGCAGCGGGACAGGGATAGGGAGGCGGCAGGGACAGCAACTGATGCCCTCCATTTCCTTCCTACAGTCGCTAAATGTCTGCAGGTAGGAGAGGAGGAAAAGCGGGCATTCAGCAGCTGTATTGAGGGATCAGTTCCTCTACATGCTGCCGCCCCTCCTATCCAGGTGTACAGGGGGGCTGCACGAGCCCCCTGGAGCATAGGGCAGGGTCACAATCGAACCCAAACAAGCACAGGCGTCTTGTTACTGCAGCCAGTCGGCCACGAATTTTGAATTTTAAACTTTGCCTTTTTTTATTCGGATGTCTATACGCCTTTGGCGTCTTTTATAAAAAAAACCTGTTGGATCCACCCATGGTCTGCCCTCTTTCCTTCTCTTTTTCGGCCCTTGGAGGATGTTTTTACCTGGCGAGACATATGCTTTGGTGACCCTGGAACGATTGAGCAATTCTTGTTAAAGATACAGATGCTCTGATTTGCCGCAAGGAAGGGAGACAGAGGAAAAGGCCCTGGCTGGGTTGTAGCCGCAGGCGATTTCTTTATCTACAGCTGGTAAGCCTTCAATCCATCTGGTGGTGGGATCACAGAGAAAAAAGTCACTCAATCACGGATGCCAATCTGATTGAAAAAGTCACTTATTACACCGATGTCACTCTGATTATGCTTGTAGCCCTATATGGACACCCTGTGGACTGCTTAGCGTCAGTTTTATAATGTTTGTTGGTTTACTGCAGCATTGACACGTATGGTTTATAATTGTTCACCTTACTGCTTTGAAGCCATATATGGGTGAGAGGGTAAATAATTTCACTTTATTGCTTAATATTTTTTGATACAAATTTTTGATATAATTCTCAATAGCTGAAGACTATTGTCACGTACTATTCACGGTATTCATGTATCTGTGATTTGTCAATATTTTCTATAGCGCAACCTTTTTTCTTACACTGCCAAATACTAATGCCCACAACTGAAGCAGCCAGCCAGGCAGTAGGCCAGCCACCCACAGGTCCCAGGCTGCCAGCCAGCCACCAGAGGTGCCACCCAGCAACCAGAGGTACCACACTGCCACCCAGCCACCACAGGTGCCAGACAGCCACCACAGGTGCCATCCAGCCACAGGTGCCAACCAGCTACCACAGGTGCCACCCAGACACCACAGGTACCAGCCAGCTACACACCTACAGGTGCCATCCAGCCACCATGGGTGCCAGCCATCCACCCACAGGTGACACCAAGCCCAGGTGCCTACAGCCACCCACAGGTGCCAGCCAGCCACAGGAGCCAGCCAGCTACAGGTGCC
The DNA here is from genome assembly GCA_028564925.1 of Lithobates sylvaticus. NCBI lineage: Eukaryota > Metazoa > Chordata > Amphibia > Anura > Ranidae > Lithobates > Lithobates sylvaticus. The sequence goes on along the minus strand of CM053027.1, from coordinate 91,097,828 downwards.
AGCCACCCAGCCAGCCACAGGTGCCAGACAGCCAATCGCAGGAGTCAGCCAGCCACAGTAAAGCCTTGGGTTGGGCATGGAAATGCTACTTTTATTACTATATAGTAAGAGGTTGGGCAGAGGTTTTTTTGGGAGAATCATGGCATGTTAGTGAGACCTCCGTCCAGGTCCCATTAGACTCCTTTGTAGCCTCTAATGGGGCCTGGAGGGGGCTCTTTCTAACAGAGACTCTCTAATGGACACAGAGAGGGCCTCTGTTAGAGCAATCTGTTGCTGTGGGTTTATATTTTGTACTATGGTGTTGTATCTGGTGCTGTATAGTTTTGTCTACTGCTCTGGATCTTTATCTTGTGCTGTTGTTTTATAGCTGGTGGTGCAGTGGGTTAATATCTGGTGCAGTGGATCTATATCTGGTGCTGAGGGGTTATTTCAAGTGATGTGGATCTGTATCTGGTGCAGTGGGTTTATATCTTGTGTCATGGGGTTATATTTATAGAGCTGGTGCTGTGGCAAGTCTTTTGGGCGCAATCTAGTGCTGTGGCAACTGCTCTGGGTACAATCTGATGATGTAGTATGGTGCTGAGTAGAGTATTTAATGATCCCCATTTCTTTTTAGAAATGGATATCAGCAAAAAAAATTCAAAACCAGAATTGGATGATGTAAAATCTGATAAGGGAGCGAGAAAAGAATCTAGACATGCTGAACAAGAGGCAGCTCTACAAGCAGTTCTGCAGGTCCAGTTCCAATAGAGTGTAGCCATGTTGATGCTTCTGGAAATTATATTGGATTATATTTTAATTCATCAAAAAAACTAACAGATGTTCCTAAATACAATCTTCTGATAAATACAAATACCTCACCAGAAAATTATGACTTCAAAAAGGATTCAACTGGACCACGCTTTTTCCGCCAGGTGCGTACAGTATTTATTAATATTCACCTTGGCTTAGCTACTCTCCACAACTGAAAAGTATTACACAGTTTTTTCCACAGCCAGTTCATCGTGGGACACAAAGAGTATTCATAACTATGCCTTTCACAAAATATAAAGATTTCCATGAAAGTGCACGGAACCATGTTTCAACGTCTTGGCATAAAAATGCACAAGTGGATGCAACTAATTTTTTGAAGATCAAAAAGAAGTATTGTTTGCCACACAGACAGCGCTGTGAAAAGGCAAGTTGAAGAAAATCTGAAAAAGTTTTTTCCAGTTTTGTCCACTATCAATCAATAGTGTTAATAGTGTAAACATAAAAACAGATTAGAAATTGCTAATCAGGCAATGGCAGCTTGATCCTTCTGTTAAGATTTTGCATCAGGTTTCTCAAACCTTTGCATGCCTGCGCTGTATGTGATAATGACTAAGCCCCTCCTCTTCTACGGATGCCCATGGCCCCCTTGTTGTTTTTTTTTCAAGTTGCCTGATGCTGGTGGATTTTCCCTCATCCTGAGTGTGAGGTGCAGCAGGAAACATCAACCCCTTGAGTGCCAGATGCCCATCTCCCATGGGCTTCCTTCCTCTTTGAAGCCTTTCATTCAGTTTTTTTTTTTTTTACTTTGTAACACACTTGGGATGTCTACAATATATTTTTCCTCTCCTGTTATGAATGTTTTAGGATCACCACATCTTTTGTAATTTCTTTGGATGGTATAGCTAGTGACTGACAGCCCAGCATTTGCGAAGAGTAAGCATTTTTCTGCTTGATTCCCTATGCCTGACTAAACCTGACTATCCAGAATCCTATTCTTTCTATATGTGCCTGTGTCACATTTGTATGCTCAGTCGCTTTTGTGTAGAAGCACATTTGTTGTTTTGTTGTCTTTTTTTTCCGAGCGCCAAAACACCATTAATACGCCTGAAAAACTCCTGCAAAAAGGCTTCAAAATCACAAGGAATATGCTCTGCTCAGGTATGAATGCAGGCTAAATGAAGCTACTATTGCCATGTATAGATGGCACTATGGGGTTGATTAACTAAAGGCAAATAGACTCTGCAAGTGCAGTTTCTCCAAAGCTTAGTGAATGAGGTAAAGCTTCATTTTGCAAAGAATTACCAATCACGTGCAAGGAAAAAAAAAAAAAACAGCATTTTTTCCCTGCACATGATTGGAAGTCAGCAGAACTTCTGCTCATTTACTAAGCTCTGGAGCAACTGCTCTTGCCAGGGCTGCTGATAAGGGCTGATAACGGCCCTGCTGTACTGGGCCCAGACCTCATCAGTATAAAAGTGGGGCCCAGACACCTGCTGAGCAGAAGGTCTGGCTGTACTGTCTTATTGCAGACACCAATCCTCTTCTGCCTCCTCCTGCAGTGCTGTCAGCTTCTCCTCTTCTTTCTCCCTCCAGCTGCACTGCAGGGGGAATGGTTGTAGCACATGTACCCTTTCCATATGCTCTCTGGGCTCCCTTGTGTGCCCCTTTAACCCAAAGCACTTCCGGCTTCCATTCTCTCCTCTCCCAGCGGAAGCTTCTGCAGGCTCACAAAGAGATGTTTCAGGATGGAGAGTGGGTGCTCAGTCACTTTCAGCTGGGGGCAGCGTCAGTTAGGATGTATAGGGCCCTGTCAGGTAGGATGTATGGGGCCCTGTCAGGTAGGATGTATGGGGCCCTGTCAGGTAGGATTTATGGGGCCCTGTGATTTCTAACAGCAGCCATGGCTCTTGCAGAGTGCAACTGTTAGCCATAGACAGATCAGATATCTGTGTATGGGCAGGCTGGTTGTACTGACGTTTATCCATTGATCGACTTCAGTACAACCAGCCTGTTGCTGTTTTTTTGCCCAGTAATGACCTTAATGCCCAATCATGGCCAGTAACATTACCACAACTAATAATTGCAAATCTTATGAGAGTGAACAATAATCAAACCCAACAGTGTGACCAAGATAAAATGAATGTAAGTGTTGAAATACCCTCAAATTAGCTCAAAAAGCCACCAGGTGAAAATTATTCTAAAATGTATCAAAAGTGCCTACCAAAAGAAACAAACCAATACCAGCCTACAGAAAAAACAGGCAAAAAAAACCCCAAATCTCGCAAACACTCGAGCTCAGCCAACCAAGATGTTACCATGGTAGTGTGCCAAACACAAAAGAAACCTCTCCTGCCTGTTTGAAGAACCTGGAGCTATGAGTCTACAGGGGATAGCATTGGCGAGGACATGAGTATTGCAGCAAAGGCTGAGTTTTTTTTTTTTTAACTGTTCTGGGAAATGAGTTCAAAAAATAAAACAAACATAAGTGGAATCTACTTAAAATGTCTTCTAACAGAACAGACTAGAGGGATAACAATTATGTGGAATGTTACCTACATACATCTTTTAGAAGAGTTTAGTGATCTTTCTTATAGATTCTGGTGCATTTTATTACTGAGCAGGTTCTGGAGCAAAGACACCAAAACTTTCCTTCCTAAAAATAAAAAATAAAAAAATCCTTTGTCGTTAGAGAAATACATTTAAATAAGATAGCCTTAACTCCTAAATAATATCAGTAGTTCCTAATACAGTTCAGTACTAAACAAAGTACATACAACTTCTGTGTATGCAGGGTCTATTTTGAACTCCCTAATTTAAAGTGGTTTATTTTTAAAAGGTTGCTATGCGTAAAACCCTGTAATGTGGCTTTAATTCCTATGATTGTCAGCTCCATCTACGGCCATAATGTGATATTTTCCTGGATTACAGCAATCAGGAAAATATCACATGTTGGCCACTAGATGGTGTTGACGATTATAGGAAATACACATATTAGACACATCACGGGTATGATTCACAATGTCTTTGTAATTGCTGAGACATTCACACCGCAAGTGTTTTTTTTTTTTTTTTTTTATAAGTAGATGCTTAAAGTGTATGTAAAGGCAACTTTTTGGTTTTGAATAGAGAAGCAAAGGGTTAGACCCTTTGTCAAGTTTTTATTGCTCTCTGTGTCCCTGCTCTATTCATCTGTTTGTCCGGGTAAAGGTAAGGTAAGGGAGAAATGTCTCCAGAGCGAGAGAAGAGGGGAAATGCTCCATAGAGAATGCCTGTTCCCCACCCCTCCCTTTCCCTTTATGTTTGTATGTTATCCTATGTGTCCATGCACATTAGGTAGTCTAGAGGCGTTTTGCAAGCCCAGGCAGAAAAAAAAACCTTCTGTTTTGCATTTTTGATAGTGTTTTTTTTGGCAGAAAAAAAATGCAACATGCTTCTAAATGAATAGACCAATCTGCAATGACGCCTATTGTATTTTAGCAACTGGCCCCTGCAGCTGTCAGAATACCTAAACAGTGGCTGCATATGATTGGGCACAGGTGCAGTCTGGACAAGAATTTCAGCCAAGACTGTCAGTCACCGCTGTCTTCTCTACCCATCCAGCACTCACTAAGTTGGGGAGGGGGGTGGTAGTCACTGACTCAGGCAGAGAGGCGGAGCCAGCTGCTGATCAAGCATCTGGGTGGATCCTGACATTATTGTTGGGATCCTTCCAGAACCTGGACTGGCTCTATGAAGTCAGCTGACAGCAGACTTTAGCCCACTGTCAGCTGATTCTGGGTTGCGGGAGAGCACAAGTAAATGCATCCCTGTTACCCAGAAGAGAGGTATGGCCAAAAAGATTTAGCTATACTTCTCTTTGAAAGTGATTTAAAATTAGTTTTTTTTTTTTTTTTTTTACGTTTCAATCGTTTTTATTGATATTTCAAATAGAAAGGAAGAATTACAGTCATTGAAATCTAAGATTGTTAATAATGGACAAAAAAATCATAAATATTACACATACAGAGCATAACTAAATGACTGTTACAAATGATTCAACTTAAGATAATATAAATTCAAGAAAAATAACTCAAAAAGTTAAGGGAATGAAGAATAAATAAAAAAGAGAGAAAGATAAAAAAAATGTATTGGGGGGGGGGGGGGGGGGGGTTGTTGGGGATGGAGAAGGAGTACACTATATATACCGGTAAGTAGTATAGTATTGATTTATAAACAATTCGATGAATAATCTATCCAAGGTTTCCATATCTCATCAAAAGAATTTTGTTTGTCCAGTAAAATTGCTGTAAGACGTTCATTAACCATTATAAATTACTATTTATTTTTACCCAACTGGATGGGAACATAGGGAGATTTCCAAGATTTGACTATTGCAATTCTAGCAGCAGTAAAAATTAATGCTATAAGTTTTTTTTTATATGTTTCCGAGAATGTTTAATAGGATATCCTAATAATGCTTGTTTAGGATATTTTATTAGGGTAATATTGGTCAAGGAATATATCAAATCATAAATCCGTATCCAAATTTGTTTTATTCTTCGACACGTCCACCAAATATGGAACATAGTGCCATCCACTCCACACTCTCTGAAACATAATGATGATGTTTCAGGGATATATTTTGCTAATTTAATTGGAACCATATACTTTTTTTTTTTCAAATGACAAACCTGTTATACTTACCTGCTTTGTGCAATAGTTTTGCACAGAGCAGCCCTAAACCTCCTATTCTGGGGTCCCCTGCACTCTGGTCTCCTACTCTTCTCTGTGTCCCACAGTAGGAAGCCGCTTCCTAAGGAACATGTGAGGGCTTGATACCGAGACACACACAGTGCGGCTCGGACCCACCCTACGCTTCATCATCACTGGATTAGATTGACAGAAGCAGGTGCCAATGGCTGAGTTTATTAAGAGAATAAAAAGAGAAGATTGCCGCTACTCCCATGCACATCGCTGAATCAAAATCAGGCTCAGGTAAGTATTTGGGTGGGGGGGGACTGCTGGGAGGGAGATATGCGCATAGAAATCGTTTTTGCCTTAAAGAGGAAGTAAAGCCTCCTTGGAAAAAAAAAAAGAAAAAACGGAACCTGCAAGGCAAAGGCATAATGAGCTAGTATGCATAGCATACTAGCTTATTATGAATAACTTACCTGAGAACGAAGCCATCCTCGTCCACGTCCTCCACCGCCGCCATCACTTCCGGAGTGACTTCCGGGTCTCGCTGCTCCAGCGCTGTCATTCGCTGGAGTCGCAATGACGTCACTCCCGCGCATGCGCACGAGAGTGGCATATCACCGCGATCTCCGGCATGCTCAGTGCGCCTGCGCCCCGCTGTCTACGGCGCATGCGCCGTAGATAGCGGTTCCTTTTCTTTTCTAAATATCTCCTAAACCATGTAGGTTTAGGAGATATTTATTGGACCTACAGGTAAGCCTTAATCTAGGCTTACCTGTAGGTCAAAGTGGTTTGTAAGGGTTTACAACCACTTTAATGCAGAGAAGGCCTTAAGGTACAAATCATGAAGCCTTTGCAATCACTTTAATTATCCTCTGTACTGATAATATCTGACTGCCTTGCCTAATGTGTAATTTCTTTCTTTCACTAACTTGTACTGCGTTCCTAACTTCTCTCTAATCTCCAATGTTTTTTATTTTCCAGCACTTTCTCCATTACTACCCTTACTATAAATAGACTTTTGGTCTTTTCTTATCTCCCCACTACATTGCATAGCCCTTCACAGGGCTTTTTTTTCTCATAGAATAGGTGCGGGTACTCCCCCTTTCTGATTTACCCATTTTCTTCGCCCCCTACCCACCTCCGAGCATAATTCCTTGGTTTCACCCTTTACCTAGAGAATACAGAAAAGTATAATTTTTTTGATGCTAAGTAGTTTGTATGGAATTTTCTAAGTCAGTATAAAAGTCAGCAAAATAGGTTCCCTGCAGTCAGCAACAATATACCCCAACCCCAGCAATGACAGATTTCCTCAGCAACAATAGACACCCCCCAGCAACAATAGATCCCTCCCAGCAACTATAGATGCCCCCAGCAACAATAGACCCCCTCAGCAATAATAAATCTCCCCACCAACAATAGATCCATCACAGCAACTATAGATCCCCCAGCAACAATAGACCTTCCCGGCAACAATAGATCCACCAACAACAATAGACCAACCCCCCAGAAACAATAGATCTCTCCAGCAGCAATAAATACATCTCATTAACAATAGATCCCTCCCAGCAACAATAGCTCACCCCAAAATAAAATAACTCCCACTCCCAGCAACAATATATCCACCCAAGCAACAATAGATCTCCCAGTATCCAGTATCAATAGACTCTCCAGCAGCCAGCAACAATAACCCCCTTCCTCAACACTAGATCTCTCCCATCCACAATCGACCCCCCCCCCCAGAAATAATAGATCCTCCTACCAGCAGTAACAGACTTCTCAAGCATCAACAGATCCCCCAGCGACAATAGAGCCCCCAGCAGCCAGCATCAATAGACACTCCAGTACATCCCAGCACCCCTTGGCATGTACATTAAGTGCTATCATCAATAATAGTAAATTGTTTGGGCTAACTTCATCCCACAAGTGACTTCTTCAGGATGAAGTGCAGTGGATAAAGTGGTCTGCGCAAAAGTCTGCATTTTATATAACATATGGCCTTCAACTAGAATCTGGTGACCACTGTGCTAATCTAGTTGGCGCTAGTGTATAATTATATCTATAGACACGGGTTTGACAGTAATGGGTGAGCCCATTTTCTACTCCCTAAATTGCCATTCCCCTCCCTCCAGACATTATATTACACTGAAATATCTAAGCAGCAGTTTCTAAATGCTTAGAAAATGCCAGTCCTTTGAAGGAAATGGTGGCATTTACTGAATACCAAACACAATCATTGTATCCCAGCTGCATACCAGGGAAGGTTGACTGTGAAAGATTATGTTTTTGTGTGCAGCATTGTTTCATGGTGCATAATGTTGTTTTGATTAAGTGAAATTGAAAGAAAGTCAAGGAATGGGTAAAAAAAATTAATATCTCGAGACAGAGGAACCAACATGGCAAGCTTGAAGTGAAGGCTGCTATGGCAACATTAAATCAACCATATTGTTTGTAGGACTCTCCGCACACATTTGTTTCCTAGGGGCCTTTAAAAAAGCATTATATTTGATTAATAATAAAATCAAACTGCATCTGCAACAAAAACAAGTTATCTAAATCACAAGTAATTTAGTAGATTGTTTTTTAAGCACTAATTTAGGCCAGAGGAACTGTTTTCTGGGAGTTTATAAAAGGTCACACCAGATGTCATCCCACAGAAGAGAATACAGAAAACTAAAGTCATACATGGACACTAAAAAAATAAAAATAAAAATAAAGCCAAAAAAAAGGTCTAAGTAAGCATGGTCTAATTTGCTCCAGTCGCAGAAAAAATAAAATCTTTTCTAATTCCTTAAAGGGAAATGAATATTCCCTGGATGAACTATACTTGGTGTTATTACCGAAAAATGTTCATTATTATCCAGTTATATTTTGTGTATTTAGGAATGTCACGGTACAGATATAACCATAGAGATAGGAGTACAGTACCTTGTGTACACATACAGTGGTGTGAAAAAGTGTTTGCCCCCTTCCTCATTTCCTGTTCCTTTGCATGTTTGTCACACTTAAGTGTTTCGGAACATCAAACCAATTTAAACAATAGTCAAGGACAACACAAGTAAACACAAAATGCAATTTGTAAATGAAGGTGTTTATTATTAAAGGTGAAAAAAAATCCAAACCATCATGGCCCTGTGTGAAAAAGTGATTGCCCCCCTTGTTAAAACATACTATAACTGTGGTTGTCCACACCTGAGTTCAATTTCTCTAGCCACACCCAGGCCTGATTATTGCCACACCTGTTCACAATCAAGGCATCACTTAAATAGGAGCTGCTTGACACAGTAAGGTCCACCAGAAGATCCTTAAAAGCTACACATCATGCCGAGACCCAAAGAAATTCAGGTACAATTGAGAAAGAAAGTAATTGAGATCTATCAGTCTGGAAAGGGTTATAAAGCCATTTCCAAAGCTTTGGGAATCCAGCGAACCACAGTGAGAGCCATTATCCACAAATGGCGAAGACATGGAACAGTGGTGAACCTTCCCAGGAGTGGCCGGCCGCCCAAAATTACCCCAAGAGCGCAGCGACGACTCATCCAAGAGGTCACAAAAGACCCCACAACAACGTCCAAGGAACTGCAGGCCTCACTTGCCTCAGTTAAGGTCAGCGTTCATGCCTCCACCATCAGGAAAAGACTGGGCAAAAATGGCCTGCATGGCAGAGTTCCAAGGAGAAAACCACTGCTGAGCAAAAAGAACATCAAAGCTCGTCTCAATTTCTCCACAACACATCTTGATGATCCCCAAGACTTTTGGGACAACATTCTGTGGACCGATGAGACAAAAGTGGAACTCTTTGGAAGGTGTGTGTCCAAGTATATCTGGCGTAGAAGGAACACTGCATTTCAGAAAAAGAACATTATACCAACAGTAAAATATGGTGGTGGTAGTGTGATGGTCTGGGGCTGTTTTGCTGCTTCAGGACCTGGAAGACTTGCCGTGATAAAAGGAACTATGAATTCTGCTGTCTACCAAGAGATCCTGAAGGAGAATGTCCGACCATCTGTTCGTGTACTCAAGCTGAAACGAACTTGGGTTCTGCAGCAGGACAATGATCCTAAACACACCAGCAAGTCCACCACCGAATGGCTGAAGAAAAACAAAATGAAGACTTTGGAGTGGCCTAGCCAAAGTCCTGACCTGAATCCTATTGAGATGTTGTGGTATGACCTTAAAAAGGCCGTTCATGCTCGAAAACCCTCTAATGTAACTGAATTAGGACAATTCTGCAAAGATGAGTGGGCCAAAATTCCTCCAGGACGCTGTAAAAGCCTCATTGCACGTTATCGCAAACGCTTGGTTGCAGTTGTTGCTGCTAAGGGTGGCCCAACCAGTTATTAGGTTTAGGGGGCAATCACTTTTTCACACAGGGCCATGATGGTTTGGATTTTTTTTCACCTTTAATAATAAACACCTTCATTTACAAATTGCATTTTGTGTTTACTTGTGTTGTCCTTGACTATTGTTTAAATTGGTTTGATGTTCCGAAACACTTAAGTGTGACAAACATGCAAAGGAACAGGAAATGAGGAAGGGGGCAAACACTTTTTCACACCACTGTACATGTACATGTGTTTGTTCATGAAATATGAGTATTTGTGTGTATGCATGAGCAACGGTGACAAAATGATCTTTATCCATTGGGCTTATTACTTTAAAATCATACACTGCTTGGAAATTACAAAAAGCAGGCTCAGGAAACGGAATATTTATGACCTATATATGGCCCTCTTTCTTCTTCTTTGTGACCCTCAGTGGTTTAAGAATTTAGATTGTAAAAGCTTGTGTTTTAGCGTTAAAGATTATGTTAGGGTATCACCAAAATTTTCCCCTAAACTTCCCTCCCTTGTCAAGAATAGTACCATCATTACCCTTTATTCCTTAAACTCGTTGTGCCTTTTATTGCCCCTCTGTAACATCATCATCAAGTTTGTAAAATTCTTGCTGCTGTCCCTAAAGGTTAAAGATGCCCCCCTCGGAGCTACTTCCCCCAAGAGCCCTTTTCCTACACACAGCTTGTCTGCAATTTTTTGTCAAGAGCACATACGAAAGATAACTGGTATGTTTGAAAGCTACTAGGGTTCTAACATCCTGGAAATAGTCTATCCAACAAATTGTAGCATGGGTGTATGGGACTTTCCAGGCACCAATTATAATACAAAAACTGAAAATATGTATACAAACAGTGTAATACATCTTTATTACAGAGCATAAAACCAATTTTCAAACTGTAAGTTTAGACCATATTTAATTCTAATAAGTTGAAATGCAACAGTCTTGTTGTGAAAGTTGCTCGCCAGGGGTCACGTAATTGTCTTCCACAATAGGACTGTTACACTTCAACTTATGAGAGTTGTACAGTATATGGGGTTCTGCTACCCAACAGTCTAAGTGTACGTTTTTAGAATTGGTTTTATGTTCTGTAGTAAAGATGTAATTAACTGTTTGTACATATTTTATGTTTTTGTAATATCATTTATGCTGAGAAAGTGCCACACACCCATGATACAATTTCTTGCCAACATGTTGGTGGTAAAACTATCCATGGACACCATTTGACTACTTAGACACCATAGACAGACCCAGCTCCTGGTCCCACACTCTATGTTAATCCCTTCACCCATAGGGAGCTTTTTACTCACAGGTCAGCCATCACACTTGTCAAGCCATCTATGCTTGAGAAGAAGTAGTCATGAGTCAGTTGCAGTATTTGAACATGACTAAAACATCTTAGAAGTTAGATAGACAAGTTCAACAGAGGTCTAATGGCAGACCTAAGGGCAAATAGTAAAATAGACTTATTCTTATTAATATAATTCAGATAGTAGGCAAACTTCAGTGCACACAATATCATAGTCATTCAGCAGTTCTTTGGGGTTTAGCATGATGTTACTCTCCAGCTGGGGAATACCTAATACAGAAAAATCACATACTTTATTGTGAGCAGGTCCTAGGGGCTTCCTTCAGGGGCCACACAGTCAGAACCTGTACCTATTCCTTCCTCTACACCTGCACTTCTACCCCAAATGCCCAGCTCACTTACTATACAGTTTTTCATTGCAAAGTTTGCTAGAAAGGGTATATAGCAGTGTGCAGAGGGTTATCCGGAATTTCTAGTGTTAACATGTGGTCACACCTCTTTAGCAACTGATGGATTATATGCATGTACAAGCTATTGAGATTTAAGCACAGGTATATCTTGATTTTTTTGCAATGCAGGTCAGTGAGCAGACCTGAACCTAGCAGCTCTCCCCCATTTTGTGTCTGTTTGTCCCATGTTGGCATTGTGTCCACTGTAGCATTTGTATTGGCAAAGCAGAGTAGAACTGGCCATGGATTATTTTTTAATTCCCTCTGCCAGGATTGGATGTTCCACACCTCAGCATGATTGGGCATGCTGAAGTCATGTGGTGACTTTCCTGTCTTTTCACTGGATGTTAGAGATCAGAGCAGAAGTTCAGTGTAAGAAATACACAGGAGAAAATGCATATTGACAAGGGGAGTGTAGAGGTGGGCGGGGAGACTACTGACATCACGACTCCACCCACCGAGCTCCAGGCAACAGACCCACCCACAGAATCTGCAGTTTTTTGGGTCTCATAAGGGGAGACATTTGACAGGTAAAGATACATGCAGGAGGCATGTATATCCTTATAGATAACCCCTATGGCAGTAGTTTAGAAAGGATGACATTGGGTTTACATTCACTTTAAACATGTATTGCAATATGTGTGAACTAAAAATCCCTATTTTTCATTGCAAAACACTCTCCTTTAATATAATCACATTTTGTTGTTTTGCAGTCTGGAATGAAGACAGACACAGTTTTTGTCTTATCTAGCATTCATTTACTAGTGCAACTTATAACATCAAAGTGACCAACATGTCAGAAAAAATAAATACATTCAAAAACAGAATCACTGAGTTGGAAAAAGGATCACCCCCTTATGTCAGTATTTTGTTGACCACATTTTGCTTTAATTACAGCCTTTATTCTGCTGGAATATGGCTCTACCAACTTTGCACATCTAGACTTTGCTAGATTTGCCCACTCTTCTTTGCAGAACTGCTCAACTTCAGTTAAAATTAATGGTGACTGTTTGTGGACTGCAGTCTTCAAGTCATTCCACAGATTTTCAACGGGGTTTAAGTTTGGGCTCTGACTAGGCCATGCAAGGACATTCACATTTTTCTCCTTCAATAATTGTGTGGTAATTTTTGCTGTGTGCTTTGGGTCATTGTCATGTTGGAATGTAAACCTTCTTCCCATTGACAACTTTCTGGCAGAGGGCAGCAGATTTTCCTTAAGAATTTGATGGTATTTTGCCCATTCATTTTTCTTCTATACTGACAAGTGCCCTAGTCTCTGCTGCAGAGAAACACCCCCATAACAGTATATTACCACCTCCATACTTTACTGTAGGAATGGTGTTATTTGGATGGTGAGCTGTATTGGATTTCCACCAGACATATTGTTGGTGGAAATCACATTAAACGCACCTTGAATATTCTGAGGCCACATGGAAAAAGGTGTTATGGTTAAATAAGATTAAAATGTAATTATTTGGCCTCAACACTAAATAATAAAGCATAAGCATAAGCATAAAATATGCAGCGCTGTGATGATTATATATGTGAGAAACATAAAAAACATAAAAAAGTCCTTCTGTGTTAAACAAAAAAAGTCCAATGTTCCCACTCAGTAAGTGCAAAAGAAGATGTCTGACCGCCATAAGGATTGAAGGCTTACCAGAATCTGTGGCTACACAATTAAGTGCAGCAAACATGCTTTGATAATGCCACTCATGTGGAGTATGTTGAATCCTCTCCTTTTATCTTTATCTCTGGAATTCCAGATAGGCCGGAAAAAGAAAAAAAAAAGAATATGGTTTAATATTGATTAGACATGTGAGGTTTGTTTTATTCCGAATACCCGAATACCCGAATTACAATATAAACTAATTTTACAGAATGTTCCAAATAACGTAACGAAATTCAGACTGAAATTTGAATCGAATTTTACATTGAACTCCAGTCGAATTCTAACTACACATATTGCTGAAATCAAAGACTGTGTGTGTTATTAGAGTACCATTTAGCCATAATGCTGTTTTTGTTAAGCCAAAGGTGATTTAAAGTATCATTGTAATCATTGAATGAAGTTCATTCAATGATTCAATGAAATTTTTTTTGATTTAAGCGGTTAGAATCGAAAAAATCTGTAAATTCAAAGAAAATTCAAAAATTCTGAATACAAATTCCGAAGATGAATTGAACGAATTGAACTAAACTAAATAACGGAAAATTGTATACTCGCCTTTCCGTAATTTTCCTTTCCTGTCACATCTTCATGGCAGCATACACTTTGGGTTGTGACTCCGTCCCCACAACCTGATAGGACTGAATAGCTATACATTTTAAGAGAGGAGCCCACCGCAGTATTCTCTGTACCTATCACCTCAGAAGGGTGGGCATGTGTATGCTGCCATGAAGATGCGTCAGGAGGAAAATTACAGAAAGGGGAGTATACAATTTTCAGTTTTCCGGTCTCATCATGGCAGCATACACTGAACTGCCTGGTACTGGTAGTGTGCCCCCCATCCCTTCATGCTGGCATCTGACCACTTCCTGTAGAGGGAGAACGATGTGCCTGAACTTCTTTAGATTGTGTACCCAAGGCCACCATCATATTGACCGTTTGACTTCTTTGGAGATAAGAATTGGTTGAACCATTGACACTCTATCACGCTGTCTCAGAAATTAGTTCTGAAATGCCCTTGTGTGCCACTGTGCCCATTGAACCATTGGGATGGTTGCCGACATTGACCCCAGAGTGCTGAGGCACGCTTTGGCCAGTAGCACCACTGCTAGTAACAGTTTCTGCATTTTTTGGATTAAAGGGGCTTATCTTCTCTTGAGGAAGTTCTATTGTGTTCAACCCGGTGTCCAGCTCTGCTCCCAGGAAGATCATTCTTTGTGTGGGTTGGAGATTGCTCTTTCCCCAATTTATCAGCCAACAGAAATGCTGCAGAGTGGAAATCAGCGTCTTCCGGTGATGAATAAGGGATTTCTGGCTGTCTGATAGTAGGCGGCTTTCGTTCAGGTAGTGATGGACTCTTAGACCCCTCTCCCTCAGAAAGGCTATCACCGGTAACAGGGCTTTCGTGAATGTTCTGGGGGCAGTGGAAATTCCGAATGGTAGACTTTGGAATTGAAAATGCTGATGGTTTACTGTAAACCGAAGGAACTTCTGAAACATAACGTGTATGGGGATGTGAAGATATGTGTCTGACAAATCAATGGATAGCATCCAGTCTTCTAGATTTATTGCACGAAGGATTGACTGTAGACTTTCCATCTTGAATGCTTCTACCAGAATTCTCTTGTTGAGATTTCTTAGGTCTAATACTGGATGCAAATCCCCCGTTTTTTTCTTTAACAAAAATAGTGGGGAGTAGAAGCCTTTCCCTCTCTGGAGCAATGGTACTTCCACTATTGCCTGTTTCGAAAGTAGATCCTTTCCCGCGATGATGGTAACCTGGTTGCATGAAACTGGTCCCTTGGAATTCAGTTTTTGAATTTGCACCTGTGACCAAATTGGATAGTGGTCACCATCCCAAGATCTTTTATGCTTTTCGCCCAAACCTGCGTGCATTTCTTGAGCCTGGCTCCTACCAAAGCAGACTGGACAGGCTCACCTTCAAAAAGAATTCTGTTGGTCTCCTGTGGCGGAAGGTTTTGGTTTTTGGAACTTTAAGAAGGATGTCTGGGGGTTCCTCAAGTTTCTCCTATACTTCTTCTATAGGACTACGCCTCCCTATATCTTTATGGAAGTTTACGTCTGAATGGTGGTGGTTTTTGTTGTTTTGATCTCCTGTCTGAGGGAATAAGCCCTGATTTTCCACCAGTAACTTTTGATATAGCTGTGTCCAATTTTTCCCCAAAAAGGTTTGTTCTGTCGTATGTAATTTTACACTAGTTGGTCTTCGAAGCGGCATCCGCTGCCCAGTGCTTAGCAACTTCAATACAGGGCACTTACACACCCTTCCTGCCCAGACCAATTTTCAGCTTTCAGCACTCTCACACTTTTAATGCCAATTACTCAGTCATGCAACACTGTACCCAAACAACATTTTTATCATTTTTTTATACATAAAAATAGAGCTTTCTTGTTTTTTTATTTTTTGCGACATAAGTGAAAAAAGAGCGAAAATTTTGAAAAAAAAAAAAAAAAAACACTTTTTTTTAGTTTCTATGATAACATTTTGCAAATAAGTTATTTTTGTTCATAAATGTGAGCCATAATTTATACTGCTACATCTCTTTGTTAAAAATAATCCAATTAATGGATATTATTTAGTCTCTGTGAAAGTTATAGAGTCTACAAGTCTTGCAAATCATTGAAAATTGATCACACCTGATGCACTGATGGTCTATCTCATTTCTTGAAGCCCTGAAATGTCAGGAAAGTAAAAATAACCCCAAATGACCCCTTTTTGAAAAGTAGACAGTAAAAGGTATTTAGTAAGAGGCATAGTGAGTTTTTTGAAGTTGTAATTTTTTCCCACAATTCTTGGGAAAATTAAGATTTTTTTTTTCACAAAATTGTCATAATAACAAATTATTTCTCGCACACAACATATGCATACTTCCAATTACACCACAAAATACATTCTGCTACTCCTCTCGAGTATGGCTATATGTGACTTTTACACAGCCTGGCCACACAGAGAGGTCCAACATGCAGGGAGCACCATCAGGGGTTCTAGGAGCATAAATTACACCTCTAATTTCCTAACGACCTATTACATTTTTGAAGGCCCTGGAGCACCAGGACAATGGAATTACTCACAAAATGATGCCATTTTGGAAAACAAACACCCCAATGTATATTCTATGAAGCATTATGAGTCTTTTGACCGGTTATTTTTTTTTTTTCACAAGTCTTCAGAAAACGTGAAAAGAAAATGAAAACCTATTTTTTTTTACACAAAGTTGTCAATTTATAAGATATTTCGTACTCATGGCATGTATATACCAAAAATGACACCGCAAAACACATTCTGCTACTCATCCTGAGTATGGCGATACCACATGTGTGAGACTTTTACACAGCCAGTCCACATACAGAGGCCCAACATTGAAGTAGTACCTTCAGGCGTGCTAGGAGCATAAATTACACATCTAATTTCATTCCTACCTATCACACTTTTTTGAAAGTCCTTGAGCACCAGGACAGTGAAATTACCCACAAAATGACCCAATTTTGGAAAGAAAACACCAAAACATATATTATATGAGGCATGGGCTGCAGATAGGTACTCAGGTATTCTGATGGGCTGCAGATAGGTACTCGGGTACTCTGATGGGCTGGCGACAGGTACTCGGTTACTCTGATGAGCTGGTGACAGGTACTCGGGTACTCTGATGGGCTGGTGACAGGTACTCGGGTACTCTGATGGGCTGGTGACAGGTACTCAGGATCTCTGATGGCCTGGGGACAGGTACTCGGGTACTATGATGGCCTGGTGACAGGTACTCGGGTACTCTGATGGGCTACAGATAGGTACTCGGGTACTCTGATGGGCTGGTGACTGGTACTCGGGTACTCTGATGGGTGGTGGCAGGTACTCAGATGGGCTGTGACAGGTACTCAGGTACTCAGATGGGCTGTGACAGGTACTCAGATGAACTGTGACAGGTACTCAGATAGGCTGTGACAGGTACTCAGATGAACTGTGACAGGTACTCAGATAGGCTGTGACAGGTGCTCAGGTACTCAGTACTCAGATGAACTGTGACAGGTACTCAGGTACTCAGATGGACTGTGACAGGTACTCGGGTACTCGGTAGTCATATGAACTGTGACAGGCACTCTGATGAACTGTGACAGGTACTCAGGTACTCATATGGACTGTGACAGGTACTTGGGTACTCATATGGACTGTGACAGGTACTTGGGTACTCATATGGACTGTGACAGGTACTTTAATGGATGGTTAGAGGTACTTTGATGGCTGGTGACAGGTACTTTGATGGTTGGTGACAGGTCCACTTAATTAGGGGGGCAATCAGTGTGATTGGTGTACACTGTAAGCAGTAATGAGATGTTACCGCAATCTCCTTCTCACACACGATCGGTGTGTGAGGAGGAGAACCCTGTAACATCTCGTTACCGTGGTTTGAAGACATTCTGTGACCAGCTGTGATTGGACACAGCTGGTCACGTGGTAAAAAGCCAATTTTATTGGCTCTTTACTGCGATCGGGGTTGGGCTGTGTCAGGGGGACAAGCCTCGTCCCCGATCGCCGCTCAGCACGTGACCTAGGGGCGCGTACACGCGCCGTGCACGTGGACAGTACATGGACTCTGCCGGTCACGTGGTAAAGAGACATTTTTTATTGGCACTGAGACACACCTCGTCCCTGATCGCAGCGATGCAGGACCCCAGGGGCCCGCAGGAGTGGCGAGTAACCGAGGACCCAGGATTGGAGATCCCATCTGCGGACGTCATTTGACTATGGCCCGGTATTGAAGTGGTTAAGCTATATGACTTCTCTGACGATTACGGAAGCCAGCATTGCTCTTGAGGAAGATCTGATTGTATCCACTGTAGCCTCCGCAACAAAATCTACGGCGTGAATAAGTTCCTGAAGGACTGTGATTACCTTCTCTTGTTCTGCCCCTTCTAGAATTAGTTTTTCAATATTGGATGTCCAGCTGGAGATGGCCTTTCCTTCCTGCGGCTGAATAAGCACTTTTTAAATCAAGATCGATTTTCTGGTCTAACACATCTCTGAATGTTACTGCATCCTCGATAGGTAGTGTTATGTGCCCGGCCAAACTCATAATGATGCATCTACCACTGGAGCTGACACTAACGGATTCACGTTAGGTTCTTTAAGTATGTATAGTTTTGCTAGTCTATTGTGAAGACTGGTCTTTTTCTCTGTTTTTTGCCACTCTTCTTTGATCAGATCTTCCAATTCGCCCTCAGTCAAAGTTGGAAGTGACGAAACGTGTCAGTTATCTCCACGATAGCTGGAAGTGACGCAGGTCACTGACAGCTGGGAAACCAGGAAGCAATTAAGCGTGGCAGTCCCTCTTGATGCTGATGTCTTCTCGTTGCTAGCGATCGGTGGCAACGCTACGGTTTGCATTTTATGCCTTACGAATTGCTTTATTTTGTACATATAACCTGTAAAGGGTTTTCTTTTTGGCTTCAATAAAGTAATTAAACGGGATTACGCTATGTGATTTTTCATCTTCTCACATGATCCTAGTTTATTGGGGCTGCCCACATCTAAAAGAAATACTAGCAGTCAGTGCATATTCCTGAGAGGTGGCAACACAAAGATACATTTGGGATGCTTGATTTTACCAGATTTCTGGTGAGTTTAACCCCAAAAGGGGCAAGTTTTCCTCTCACGTGGTGACAAGCCTGGGTTTTTGGTGCGTGGATTTAAGAACTCTTATCACCTATAAGAAAATTCAGATTTATTCACCTGAAACCACTTCAAGGGATTTTTTTCTTGTATAAGGAATTGTACATAAGCGTGTCATATATGCACAGATTGACATGAGTGCTGCTATGGCGATTTAAAGTCGCATGTTATTTGACTCTTTTTAATTGCCATCTCTTTTATATTTGTTTTATGTTCAGCAGCTGCTATTTTATTTTTTAAGATTATAAGCTGTAACCTTGACATTTACAACCTTAAGAGGATTATTCATTTGTAGTGCTGAGCGGTGCGTTTGGGCCGTTTTTTGTACTTTGTGTTTTAATGAATGGAAAAGCTTACCTGATAGGGCTGTTCAATTAGTCGCAGGCTCTCTTTTTCTATATCTTCACTACTTACCAGTCCGTCCCCTTACGTATTAGGCATTGGATGGTCTGCTGGGGCAGCGGCCTCCATGAGTGATTATAGAAAACCTCCACCTATGTGTATGGTTATAGCAGGTCACATGCAGATAGTAAGTTAGTACACAAGAATAGTTCCAGAAGAGAGATCTGCTTACCTTAGTGGAGAAGAGCAGTATAAGGAAGTTGCAGGCAGAAGAGGAGCCGATAGCAAGAATCGTGAGGAGAATAGAGTGCAGGTGTGTACTCTCCTGACACAGTATATGAATGGGGAATGTGCAAGCCTTTTATATCTACCGCCGTCACGGCGGAAATTATGTCACGTCCGCGCATGTGCACTTGTGCGGCGAGGAGACCGGCACCATCTTGGAGACTGGCATTACAAGCTCCCAGCAGCGTCACTACCACCCGTGCATGCGCAGATGTGTTCGATGGCTTGGGCGCCATTTTGCTGAAGGTAACTAGCTGCTGTGGGACTACAGGACTCAGAGGACACGCAAAAGAAAGAAACAGGGTGCAGGAATGAAAACGAAGGGTGCTGAGGATAAACTAAGCCTGTTTAAGGCTTGTGCAATGCCAGGCAACATAGCCCTGAGACCACCAGAGTGGGGTTCCTTCCATCTAGCTCATTTAGAGACTGTACAGGCAAGGACTTCCACCCAGGAGATGCTTGAACCTGGCTGGTGCGAGAGAGGTAAGGGGTGCTGATCCATTCTTGTGTAGTTCAAACAGGAAATATAAAACATCCAACTTCCTGTCCAGCGCCATTTTCTATAAGACTGGAACATGTTATTTCCTGTCCGGTGCCATTTTGTTATAGAACCAGGAAGAGATGTAAATGCAAAGACAAATGATGCTTGCTAACACCATTTTCTTGGAGACCAGAATATCAATTCTAATACAATTCTATTTAAACATATAACCAGGAATTAAGTTAAATTAAATACTCCCTGATGTGTATTTACAGCAATATAAAAATACATATATAAAACGAATGGAGCGCTTATAGATTAACAATGGCATAACTAAATGCCAGGATGAAATAATACTATCCGATTCAAATTAGAAATTAAAATAAAATAAAAAATACTTGAGATGGACTACACAATGTATATACAAGCATAAAAAAAAACACATATATAAAAATTATTTCTTATATTTACAGTATCTCACAAAAGTCAGTACACCCCTCACATTTTTGTAAATATTTTATTAAATCTTTTCATATGACAATACTGAAGAAATTACACTTTGCAAACCACTGTATGGTCTTGGAAATCTTTATGTAGAGCAACAATTATTTTTTTCATATCCTCAGAGAGTTCTTTGCCATGAGGTGCCATGTTGAACTTCCAGTGACCAGTATGAGAGAGTGAGAGCGTTATTTTGAGGGGAGAGAAAATTCACACTGTTATACAAGCTGTACACTCACTACTTTACATTGTAGCAAAGTGTAATTTCTTCAGTGTTGTCACATGAAAAGTTATAATAAAATAGGGGTGTACTCACTTTTGTGAGATACTGTATATATATCCTGTAAAGCCTACCCATAGTAAGATATAAAGTAACATCAAAATGAGCATAAAAGAGAAGAAAAACAATATACCCCTAACTTGTATCAATAAAACAATTAACATCACATTCTATGTTATGCCCATTAGGTGCATGAGATTTTAATTCATATAACCAGAATGTTTCCATTCTGGATATTTCTCTAACTTTGTTGCATCCCCTCCAAGGGGGCTGTAACTTAGCGATGCCTACAAATTTTAGATCACTAGGACCTCTGCTGTTTTCTACGAAAATCCATTGTTGTACCCTGTTCTAATATTGTATACATGCTCTCTAATGCGGTCTCTCAACCCCTTACGGACCGCCCGCCGTCGTTATACGCTGGCAGTTTGAAGAGGACTACCATTGTTATGGCAGCAGATAGCTGCCATAACCCCCGTATCCTCTTCTTCAGCAGGCGGTCCGCTTTCAGAAAAAAGTGGTCTTTGCGGCAGATTTGCCGAAAGATCACTTTTATCGGGGGCTACACTCCGGTGGTCTCCGCGCTTACCATAGCGCCGGTAGTGGTGGAGACAATTGCGTCCTCTCCCCTGTTTGGCTGGCTCCATAGCATTGACTGACAGAAGCGACATCAAACGTCTCTTTCGCCCAATGCTCGTAAAGGAGAATATTTTATTTTTGATTGAATTTTAGTGTAAATATGAGATCTCAGGTCTTTTTGACCCCAGATGTCATATTTAAGAGGTCCTGTCATGCTTTTTTCTATTACAAGGGATGTTTAGGCCCGGTCCTTAAGTGGTTAATCTACATTTGGTCCTGCCTACATATAGTTTGTGGCATGTACACTCTAGTAGGTACACTAAATGCATGGTTTCACAAAAGCGATAAAATATAAGACTTGTCGAGGAACAAGTCAAAGGTCGATAACAAGCTGTAGAGAAGACACAGATGGCTGCATGAGGGACAAGAGAGAGATATTGGCTGAAGAGAGCACAATAATCTGACAAATAGGAAATATAAATGCATGGCATACATTGGAAGTTCATGGGAGGAGCAAAGGGTCTAAGAGAAAAAAGACACAAGGCAAGATTGTCTATAGATATCAGGAAGGCAGCTGTCCAGAATCTCAGGTGGCTCAGCAAGAAGAGACACCGCCATGCAATAAAAAACAATAAGTTAGCTCACTGGATTTCTGGAAGATCAACAGATATGTTTCTGAACTGGCAGCATTTTTAAAGGGGTAGAATATGGGAAATGCATGTGTATGCTGTATATATTTTTTGTCCAGACATTTACAAGCTGATCAACCTTG
Source organism: Lithobates sylvaticus (assembly GCA_028564925.1). Classification (NCBI taxonomy): domain Eukaryota; kingdom Metazoa; phylum Chordata; class Amphibia; order Anura; family Ranidae; genus Lithobates; species Lithobates sylvaticus. The sequence continues at coordinate 91,075,713 of CM053027.1, read as the reverse complement.
ATGAATACGAATCAAACTTGAAAAGATTGCATACCCTAATGCCGCGTACACACGTTAGGAATTCTCGTCGAAAAAGCCTTGGATGGTTTTTCCAACGGAATTCTGCTCAAGATTGTGTTGCCTACACACGGTCATACCAAATTCCGACCGTCAAGAACGTGGTGACTACGACAAGCCGCGAAAATGTAGTTCAATGCTTCCGAGCATGCGTCGAATTGTTTCAGAGCATGCGTCGGAATTCTGCGCTTCGGAATTGCCACAGACGATCGGAATTTCCGATAGAAACTTTTACCGTCGTAAAAATTGAGAACATGCACAGTTGCATTTTCCGACCAAAAGCTCACATCGGTCTTTTGCTGGTGGAATTTCCGATCGTGTGTACGCGGCATTAGAGTTCAACGGTGCACCATAAAATCTGGCCTTTTAGTATATGGTCCAAATTTTTTACATTCATGAAACAAGTCTATATCATATCTAGAAGTTACCATAAAATGGTATGTAAACTTTAACAGTAAATGTATTTTATTTGGGCCCTTTTGGTCAATTAAATAAATGATTGAAAGCGATTTATAATATGTGTTCAATAACTGTAAAAAAAAATACCAGTTGAGCCTTCCAGAAATCTTGTCAGCTGATAACTTCCTATTTTCTCTGTGCTGCGCTATTACCAGTTACAATCTAGCTATCTCTGGAGACTAGAAGACCTCTCCCCTCTATGTTATGGTGGGGGGTTCTGAAGTTTTGTCCTATGGTGACAATGCTGCTTCTCCATAGATATAGTATGGTGCGTGAACATTGTCCCCATCGGACAGGAAGTGTTCCATTGGCAGGATCACAAGGTGAAAAAAAGTTAAAAAAAAATCTGAAAAAGAAAATGAATGTAGTCACCACATCTAAGGATCTGTACACTGCAATATGTTTTTTTTTTTTTTTGTGTTTAGATGTTCTGTAATAACCAAGCCTGTGAAATTGGCTAAACAGGTTTCAGTGTGAATGCACAATGACACTATAGCGCCGCTTCTGATGATGTCATCATGCCAATGGAACCATTAGTAGAAAATAAACTCCAGCGAAAACAAGCATCAATATACAATTCTGGAATTCTTTCTTGTCTGCAACGCATAACATTTCTTATAAAACCATTCATTCGCATCTTCTCTTGTTGACCTGCACATTTCAGATACCCACAGATGTGCTGTCACCAGTAATTACTCTCACCGGATGACCCGACGCATTAACTAATTGTTGCCATCGCTATGGACACTGCAGTTGCACACTGAAAAATCGGCAGCTCCTAGCTGAACGTATACTAATTATATTTCAACGTGCCGTCTGAGAAGCACTTTATGGGTTAAGCTGCTTTCAGAAATTATTTATTTCTGACTGTTTGCTTTTAATGCTGCTTTTAACAAGAAAACGTTGGCAAGTGCTCTAATATCTATTTAGGAAACAGTTCAGAACTGTCAACATTAAAAGGTAATAAAGGTTGATGTCGATGAAGGGAGTTCATGAACATCTAACAATTGAGTGGTTACCATGCAGAATAAGATATATATAGCTTGTATCTCCAGGGCTACATATTGTGCAAGTCTCAGAGGAACCTGATTGCTACATCCATTTAGACATCTGACTACAGAATGTGTAGGGACTGCACTAATGCATTTCCTGGGACTTAGTAGAGTTCATGCATTAGTGTCCAGATATACTATGTATTTCACCCCCCCCCCCCAAGTATGGAATTGGTTAACTCCCACTTATTTATTTTGATACATAATTTCTTTAAAAATGTTGAAATTCTTTTACATATGTAACTTTTCACAGCTAATAAGAAGATTCATGTTGCCTTTTTTTTCTTTTACATTAAAGTTGAAAGACAACATTAATGTATTATTTTTTTGTTATATGCATCACCAGGGAATTGGTTTGAAAACAGTTACAACATAAAATGTTTGCGTTTATGATTGTAATAAAATACAATTTATTCATCCATAACCAGCAAAATAGATCTACTCTTAAGCAACAAAAGGTGGCTTTGACCTAATCTATATATTTCATAAAGTGGACTGCTTGGGTATCTCATGTGTACTTTTTAAAGTAGTGGTAAACTCTAGAAGAGTTAAAAAGTTTCCCCTTGCAAGGTAATATCATAATAATATGCTAGTATGCAGTATGGAAGAAGCTTCCATCTTCACCCGGTCTTCATTCAGGGTTTGTGGACTCCGGCTGTCTGATTGGCCGAGCTGCGATGGTGCCACTCTGTATTCACACACTGTATGCTGTCCTGTACATGACATGCTTTGTATGCCATCCTGTACAGAGGGCTTCCGTTAGAAACCATGAGGCCCCATACAGCCAACCTGACAGCCCCCCCCCCCCGCCATAAAAACACAGTTTACTATGCTTCAGTTATGAATGAACACAGTGAGTGATTGGGACCAATAACTCATTGTTATAACATATTTACCAGACCCTTCCCCCACTCTCCATCCTGAAGGATCCTATTTTGTGCATGCAGCTGCAGGTGGGAAGGAATGGAGGGAAGTGAGGCCACACTGGGGGGGGGGGGCTGGGCAGTAGGGGAAAACGTATGGTGCACAGGGAGGGTGATGAGTGTGGTGGGGGGCTATTACTGGAACTGATCACCTGCAGCAGCTGAAAGCCAGAAGGAGGGAGAGGAGAAGAAGCCAGCTTTCAGCTGCTGCACAGAGAGCCACACGGAGAATGGTTTCAGTAATTGCCCCAACCCCCGACCCCCCGCCCTCAGTGCAGATCACCCTCCTTGCCCACATCTGAATTACCCAGCTGCCTGAGCCCCCCTGCTGGCCTGGGTCCTGTACAGGAGGACTGGTGGTACCCTTTTACCCACGGCCCTGCCTTTACATCACATATTCTGTATGCCACCCTGTATGTCATATACTCTGAACTGCTTTACTCTTCTACATCATGCAGTGTGTTAAACTGGAGTGTTTTTCCCTGTACACCTTTCTGTGTCACATAATTTGGAGTGCTTTACCCTGTACACCTTGCTGTACGTCATAAAATTTGGAGTGCTTTACCCTGTACACCTTGTACAACAAAACATCCAGACCAGCGCTCAATAGGTTGAAGAGTAAACACAGTGTCACAGCAGACCGTTGAACATGATTAGTCCTAGTTTATTCAGTAATGCATGTAAAAGACCAATCTTGTTGTCCTACCACAAAATAACAAAAATTTTAAATTATTTAACAAAATGTGTCATGTAGGAAATCAAATGGATTCTTGGCAAGATAGTTAATGGTAACCAGGATAAGCCAGGGAAAAAGGGAGGAAAAAAGAACAACAAAAGGCAACACAGTGCATTAATGGATTGTGACTGTACATATACATTGGTATGACACAAAAAAAAAAAAAAACATAGGTGTATAAATTATATGTAATAAGAGCCATATATAATGATGAAAATAATTAGTGAAAGACAAATATATATTCACATAGCAGGATTTTACAATATTATTCTTCCCATCCTCCTGAAGAGAATCCCTCTAGGAAAGGTTGAAAACTGATTATATCATTGAGCCCTGGAGCATTGGTTGCATTCAATTTCCTTGTCCAACGCGATGTTCCAGTCTCCCCCATGTGGGTTAGGATGTATTCTATCAAGAATAAGGAACTTGATTTTTGGAATCATACTCCCATGGACATCTCTAATGTGACGTCCTAATGGTAATTCTGGACAAGATTTTTTCATTGTAGCAATATGTTTGGAAGCTCTGTTGTAAAACTGTTGCTTCGTCTTGCCCACATAGAATGAACCACATTGGCATGTGAGCATATAGACCACGCCCTCAGTCTTACAGTTAGTGTAGTGGGTCGGTCTAAACAGCTTCCCATTGGGTAATATGATGATTTCTCCAGTGTACATATACTGACACAGGCTTCATCCGCCACAACGAAAAGTGCCAGGTCGTCTGCACGGGTCAGCAAGAAATTCACCGGTGAATTCACTCTGTGTCAGAATATCTTTTAGAGATTTTGTCCTACGATAGGAAATAGAGGATTTTAATTAAACAAAAGAACTTAGGGAGGGGTCAATATTGAGAAGGTGCCAATATTTTGAATTTATTTTATTGATTTGCTGATTTTGTTTGGTGTAGCGAGTAATGATTCTCAAAGCATTAGTTTTACCCTCCTTCTTTTCAAGACTTTTTGATTTATTTAACAGTAAACTTTGTCTAGATTTTAGGGTCGCCTTTTTGAAGGCCTTCTTCAAACAGGTACAGGAGTACCCCCTAAGAAGCAATCTGTCACTCAAATTGTTTGCCTCTTTTTTGAATATTGAATCTTCTGTGCAATTGCGACGCAGTCGCAAATATTGACTAAAAGGGATGGATCGAATAAGAGGCATAGTGTGGGCACTGTCAGCGTGTAAGATGGTGTTGCAGGCTGTATCCTTGCGATACAATGAGCTGGTCAGAATGCCATTTGATTCCTTTGAAATTGTAATGTCTAGAAAATTAACAGAAGAATTACTGTATGTCATAGTAAAAGTTAGATTATAAGAGTTATGGTTCGTGACATCAATAAATTATGTCAATAAATCAGGTGCACCATCCCAGACAATTAAAATGTCATCAATATATCGATTCCAATTAATGACATGTTTGGTCATGTCCAGAATAGCATCATCAGCGAGAAGAAGTTGTTCCCACTCCCCCAGGTACAAATTGGCGTAGGATGGGGCACAGCAAGTCCCCATCGCTACGCCTTGTACCTGGAGGAAGTGGGAACCATCAAATGAAAACACGTTGTGTGTCAATACAAAATCAAGTGTCGAAAGGAGGAACTGGTTAAAGGAACGATCATTGTTGGATGACTGAGAAATGGTGTTGCTAATCACCTTGATGCCCTGCTGGTGGGGGATGGAGCTATACAGAGCTTCAACATCAACTGCCACCAGCAGGGCATCAGGTAGCACAATCTTTCCTTCCAACAATTGTAGAAGGTGTATGGTATCCTTTGTAAAAGATGGCAGTCTATTTACATATGGGCGCATTTGTTCATCAAATTCTCTGTAACTGATCCACATCCTGAAATGATAGGACGTCCAAGAGGCGGTATTTTGTTCTTCTGAACCTTTGGTAAACTATAGAACATCGGTATCACTGGATATGGTGTCCGAACATAATCCCAAATGTGTTTATTGATTATTTTATCAGTATAGGCATTATCTACAAGACTGTAGAATTCATTTTTTTATTTTTATAGTGTAAAAATAAAAAAATAACAGAGGTTTTGGTTACATATATTTGCTATCATGTGTGAAAACACCTGAAAAAAGTACTGGCCTCCAACCTCCTTTCATAGCCAACCCAACACACACCTGAGAAAAAGTACCAGCCTCCAACCTACTCTCACAGCCGGTCCAACGCACGCCTGCAAAAAAGAAATACTGGCCTCCAACCTCCCCTCACAGCCAGTCCAACGCACGCCTGCAAAAAGACCACCGACCTCCAACCTCCCCTCACAGCCGGTCCAACTCACACCCGCAAAAAAAAGACTACCGACCTTCACCCTTCCCATTAATAAATCCCTGAAACCAGGCGGCTTGCACCCGAGGGTACTTAGGGAACTCAGTCAAGTAATTGCCAGACCATTGTTCGTAATTTTTACTGACAGTCTATTGACTGGAATGGTACCAGCTGATTGGAGAAAAGCCAATGTAGCACCAAAATACATCCCTGGGAATTACAGACCAGTTAGCTTAACATCGATAGTATGCAAGCCTTTTGGAGGGGATGATAAGGGACTATATACAAGATTTTAGTAATGACAACAATATCATTAGCAGTAATCAGCATGGATTCATGAAGAATCGTTCTTGCCAAACCAATCTATTAACCTTCTTTGAGGAGGCGAGCTGCCATCTAGATAATGTAGTATACTCATTGATGGATTTTTCTATCATGATTGATTTTTTGATTTTTTTAATTTAGTGGCCTATAAAATCGCTCCAAACCACTTGAAATTATTGATTGAATGGCTAAGAAATATAGAGTTAAATGTGGACTAATTGATTCCAGCTTAATGCAATGTTGTAATTAATGAGGTTGTTTCTCTCATAAATACCATGTGATGAAAGTTACCAGTTGCAGATATGAGATTGTGAGAAAGGGCGTTATCTGTGAAGCCCAAAACGTCGCCGCCAGTTGCATCTGGTACTTTTTTGATATTTTTATATCTGATGTAATCCATTTATGGAAATAAAAGATTTTTGCGCAGCAATCCTTATCGTTGTTTCTACATATCGGTCCGTGGGAAGGACTAGATTGCTAGCACTATAAGGATTGTTCAGCGCATCTTACCCCTGGAACTGTGATTGAGATATATATATATATATATATGTATATACTACACTGCCTGCACACCACTAACCACTAAATAATCTGCCTGATCTATCTCAAGTTCTCCACATGTGCTGCTTTAGGCCTGACTAAATTCGTGCCCCCCTAATTTGAATATGACCCACCCCTTCCTGTCAAGGCCACACTCCTTGCTGCTCAAGACCCGCCTTCACATTTTCGAGTGGGGACACTATTTCTGAGGGCCTGGGGGGGCAATGGATTCCCTTAATTTGCATAGATTTCCTCTCACTTCCTGTTTGGCTATGGGGCAGGAAGTAAAGGGAAATCTCTGCAGTGGGACAGGGATGGTAAAAAATAAACTGACAGGGGCTATAACCCTCCCTTACTCTATCCAAAATGAAAAATTAAAAAAAAAGTGTTGCCTATAGTTCTACTTTAAAGCGGAGGTTTACACAAAAACAGAACCTCCGCTTTTCGGAAACCCTCCTCCCCTCCGGTGTCACATTTGGCACCTTTCAGGGGGGAGGGGGGTGCAGATACCTGTCTAAGACAGGTATTTGCACCCACTTCCGGGCATAGATTCCCACAGGAGTCTATGCCTCTTCCCATCCTGCCGCGCTGTCTGCTGGGACACACACGGGTTCCAGAGACAGCAGGGACCATTCGGATTGCGCTGCGTGACTCGCGCATGTGCAGTTGGGAACCGGCAAGTGAAGCCGCAAGGCTTCATTTCCTGATTCCCTTACCGAAGATGGCGGCGGCAGCATCCGAGGACCGAGGGACGGTTCGGCCTCGGGTGCCGACATTGCTGGACCCTGGAACAGGTGAGTGTCCTTATTTTAAAAGTCAGCAGCTGCAGTATTTGTAGCTGCTGATTTAAAAAAAAAAAAAATTCACGGACTCTCGCTTTAAGCACAAATTTCTGATAATTTTATGGAGAGGACTAAGAAGATATAACCATGCCAATGGTGCAGCAGAAAACATAGCACAGTGAGGAAGGTTTGTGGTCCAGGATAATATGACAGTCAAAATTAGAAGAGCCCCCCCCACAGTTGCAGAATGCCAGCCGCCCGCATACCGGAAGCAGTGCGGCCGCTTTATGGGGGAGCTGGACTAATTTGCCCCTCAGCCCAGTCTGCCCCATAAGACTGCCACTACACTAACAGCGCAAGCCAGCGGGGACTCTTTCCGTGCTGCCCCCCTGCAAAGTGCTGCCCTAGGCCTGGGCCTTGCCGGCCTAGGCCAGGATACAAGGTTGCGGCTGCCGTGTAAGCAGCCTTATATAGTGTGTGGCGTGGAGCCATGATTGGCGAAAAGCCCCCTACCTTTGGCCAATCATGGCTCTGACAGCACATTGCGCTGTGATTGGCCAAAGCATGCAGGTCAGGTGCATGCTTTGGCCAATCAGCAGCTGTCAACACACTGTGATCTTGCACTGCATTATGAGGTGCTCCACGGCACTTGAATTTGCCGCGAACACACCATATGTTCGTTTGTTCTACATACATACAGCCCATCCCTAGTCACATACTTTGGAGTGCTTTACCCTACACACCCTTCTGTAAATCACATACTATGGACTGCTTTACACCATCCTGTATGTTGCATAATATGTGCAAGTGTTGATCATACTTAAAGGAGTTCCAACAAAAAAATAAATAAAAGTCAGCAGCTACAAATACTGCAGCTGCTGACTTTTAATAATCGGACACTTACCTGTCCGGGGGTCCAGCGATGCGGGGGAACGAGACCCCCCCTTGTTCCCCCGCTCCGCTCGTGGCGCCAGCATTCTTAATGTGGGTACCTGGCTGTGGCTTCACAGCCGGGCACCCGCTGCGCGTGCGCGAGCGGCGCCGTGCGCCGTGATGCGAAACTCACTCATCTGGGACACATGACAGGTCCCAGATGACTGTGCGGCGCCTACAGGAAGTGACGTTTAGCCCGGGCAATGAAGGTGGCAGACTACGAGGGACCCCCTAGCAACAGGCATTTAGAGGTGAGTAAAAAATAATTTTTTTTCCAATCATTTATTTTTTTTTTTTTTATGATTTTTAAGCCATATTTTATTTTTTGGTCGCAACCCCACTTTAAATTGTTTTTGAGAATGTTGCTATTCGGACATTGAATTATATTGCAGTTGTTGACCTTGCACCTGCAGTTTCAGAAGCTACTTTATTATCTGTGTGAAGCACATTTATTAGGCTCGTGTTGCTTTAGAAACTCACATATCAAAGGACTAATTGACACGCTTCTGTTACATCTAAAACATATTGTAAATTGGCAGTCAACCTGATATTACCTCTGCAGCAGAGTTTGTAACTTCAATTTGGTTAGATCAAAGTTAAACAACTTTTTTATGTGGTAGTTTTGATATTTGTGATAGAACTCATTTATGTTACACAAAAAATTGCTAGGACAACATCAACAAGGCTACTTATGAATATAATTATAAAGTAATGATGTAGCACCGTCAGTGCAGAGCTGATAATATAGTCCCATCTGGGGTTTAGAAGAAATGTTATTGAGTACCAACATTCCCTATGGGCTGGGGGGGGGGGGGGGGTCACATCAGACAGTTTCCACATATGTTGTGTATCCTTGGTTGATTGACATGACTAGAGGTACTGTGTGTATGCACATAGGATTACGATGGAGGGTTCTCAGCTGCTCAAATATTGATTACTTTTTTCTACGCATATGATCCAGATATATTCAAACCTGTTTCGTAGCTGTATTATTTTTCATATGAAATTGAATTGTGGCATTGGTACCGCAGTTCAGCATAGGGGCCCCATTTTTATTATTTCCCAGGGCTCTGTTTTGTCTAAAACTGGCCATGGAACGATGGAGTGGGAAAGATGTAAGTACCACCCTGTCAATAACATCACTGATTTACTGCTAATTTTTGATCCGGCTGTAAACAGTTGGATCAGGCAAACTTAAAGTGTCATTAAACCCAAATCATTAAAAAACATTTTTAAATTCTGTATTACATGCTGTTCATACTCAGTCACTGTGGAGATTGATTTTCTATATTCTGCAAAAACCTGGTTGATCCTGCTGTTCTCTATCTCCCCCTTCTGTCCATGTCCCCACTGCAGTTAGGGATTTTGCAGAACAATGTTGGCAGCTATGTCACATGCTCAGTTTTCACAGAATTTCTTCCCTATCACATCTGAGCAGCTTGTGTGACTATAGAGACTATATGTGTCACATGTGGAAGTATACACTATGGTAAATGACAGTCCACTCCCTCCCTCCTCCTCCATGTCCACTAGCCAGCTAAACACAATAGGGGGGGGGGGGGCATATTACATCTTGAGTAATGGTGGTTTTACCTCCCTCTTATTCTAAGACATAGGCTGGAGGGGCGTGGCGCAGCCTGTGACCGCCCACACCATATTATTGTCAAAAATAATAAAGATTTTCAAATATATATTTGTATGACAATTTAAAACAGTTTAGTGATATTAATTATTTATTTTTACTCTGTATTCCAAAGGCATTTTTGACCAGCAGCAGAGGATTAGAAGCTCCTCCTACCACTGTTTCCTTACAGACAGGCTGGGAAAGAAATGGGTCATGTGACAGTTGTATATGGATTAGGAAAAAAATTATTTAGATGTTTTTTATTTTATTACAATAATTACAGTGCCATCATCTATATACAGAAAAAGAAGGGATAATGTAAATTAAACAGTATGTTTAGAATCACTTTAATCTGCCATACACGGATTGAATTGAGTCCGATTCCGGCTGAAATTAAATTAGTGGAATGCCTTGCCGGAACCACCTGGCTTCACAAACTTCAATCTTAAGATCGAAGGATCTGGGCAGAAAATTGTCGGGGAAACAGTCAAAACCAATCAGGTTTTCTGACAGCCATGGGCATGTAAAAGTAAACCACAACAGCTCAAAAGAAAATCTTCTTTAGAGAAGCAAGAACATAAATGGGCAAACGTTATCAATGCCTTAAAATAGTCAGGTTACAGATTTAAACTTTCTGCTTAAATAAAATAGCAATAAAAAAAAGCAGAGAATGCCACATATAACTGTTTACAACTATTATATTAAATATCATTATTATACCTTAGATGGCTGTTATACCATATTATAGCTATACAAATAAATACAAATATTCAATAGTAACAGGGTAACAGTAATAATAGTGTACAGTTGCACCTACAGTCTAATATTCCACAAATCTACCATGTAAAACATTACAAAAAAAGAAACATGTATGTATAGTGCTAGCTCCACAGGGGCTGCTGATATTAACTAGTTCTCCTCCAAACATTACGGAGGTCACAGCCACTAAGCAACAGTTCATTCAGTCCGGCTCCAATAAACGGTCTACGGGTTGTCTTTTTTTATTTATTGCTGGTAACAAGAGAGGGATTAGGGCATGGGATACTCCAAAATGATTTGTACTTAGCAATTGGAGGACAGTCTTCTCCTTAAACTGTGAATATTGGACAATCTAAGGCCTCACAGCTGGGGACCATAAGGCAAGTCTCTTTGGCATCTGGTTATCCTTCGCCACTGCACAGCTATTGGTACCCCGTGTAATCTCAGAAACAGTGGGTGGCTAAAATAATTTCTTTAAGCTACCCTACAGATGAGTATCGATAAACCAAAGTAATGAGCAATGTTTTTTAACCACCTAAAGACCAGCCGCTGTAGTTGTACTGCGGCAGATTGGCTCTAATGGGTGAACCGCCGTCATTGTACATTGGCTGCTTTAAGACCTCTGGGGGGTGCACGCGCCTGCGGCGTGATGCCAGAGCCGATGCACGTGGGTCGCGGTCACCTGCAAACGCTCCTTAGAGAGACAGAACAAGATCTGTCAATGTAAGCAGACAGATCCCCGTTCTGTCAGGGGAAGAGAGACAGATCTGCTGTTTCTAGTAATTAGGAACAGCGATCTGTCTCCTCCTCCAGTCACTATACTCCCCCCACAGTTAGAAACACTTCCCTAGGGAACACTTAACCCTTTGATTGCCCCCTAGTGTTAACCCCTTCCCTGCCAGTGACATTTTTATGACTAATGTCATCTTCAACATAAAGAACTAAAGAAAGGAAAAACTATTTTAGAAAGTGACACAACACAAGGAGACTTTTATTTAACTTTTTATCTTGAATGGAAAGATATTGTGGGGGTGATTTTTCATAAAGCCTCTAACCCATATCTGAAGGATGAACTCAACTCTCACACTATTAGTCATATACACTTCCTTGTCACTAAGGAACTGTCAGTCCCATTTAGTCTCCGAGCACAAAGTCGTGATGGATTTATGAGCGCTGATAAATAACAATACTCTTTTCACTTTCTTATTTTAAAGCTTTCATAGAACCTAAATCACAGTGACCTGTTTTTCGGGAAAAAGCCAGATTTTGTATATATTTTTCAACAAAGCCATGTTCTCCTAAAAAGCATGTCTGACTCCTATCTCCCCCATTAATTACTATAAAGAATCATGCCTGCTGAGAAATGAATGGCCAGGCCCGCATGCACAGCGAGAGACATATCTTGATATTCAGTTATTCAGAGCGATAGTAGCTGCCTAAAAGTGAACTCCTGACAGATATAAAAGACACAAATGAATGCAGCATTGTATTCTTTAATACATCCTTGAACGTGTTTTTAAATGTAAGCAGTGCTAGTACCTGAATTTGACTTAGTACCCTGCACAGCAATACCCTGCAATAGCTCCCTGCACAGCAATACCCTGCAATAGCTCCCTGCACAGAAATACCCTGCAATAGCTCCCTGCACAGAAATACCCTGCAATAGCTCCCTGCACAGAAATACCCTGCAATAGCTCCCTGCACAGCAATATCCTGCAATAACTCCCTGCACAGCAATACCCTGCAATAGCTTCCTGCACAGAAATACCCTGCAATAGCTCCCTGCACAGCAATATCCTGCAATAGCTCCCTGCTAGACATGTTCGAATAGTTTTGTACGAATCCTAAATTCGTATGAATTTCAGGAAATTTGTACATTTGTACGAATCTGAAATACGAATTTTTATGCATATGAATTTTGTACGAAATACGAAATTTCGTATACGAACTTCGGATCCAAATTCCATTACAACAGAATCGGACCGAATGTTCGTTAATTACAATTATTCGTTATGATGAAGTTAAAAACCCCAGGAAGTCAGCACAGCACAAGGATGGTGGGAGCCCCTCATAATGATAAATTCATCATAACGAACATTCGTAATTTTTACGAAAAGTTAACGAACCTAAAAGTTAACAACCCAAGAAGTCAGCACAGCACAGGGATGGTGGGAGCCACTCATAATGATACAATCATCATAACGAACATTCGTAATTGTTACGAAAAGTTTACGAACCTAACGAAAATTTGAATACAAATTAATTTTAATACGAAACAGAATGGAATGAAACAGAACAAATTTATTGACGGCGCACATGTCTGCTCCCTGCACAGCGGAGCTCAGAATGGGAAGCAGATCAAGAAGCAAATCAGTTGCGCCACGGTACTCATGTGCTATCCAGGGACATGCCAATGGGAGTAGAGCGCAGAATGAGAAATGAGTGAGTGCCTCTTGACTCACCATGCTTAGATGAAGCAAACCTTCATCTAAGCTCCTTTGATCTCCTTTTCTCACACTTCAGTGGGTTTCCACAGGCACCTGAACTCCTAGACATGCCCAGGGATTATATGTTTCCCTCTTTCAGTTCTCAGGAACTCAGAGAGACCACATAGGTGGCTGGGCATGCGATCTGCAGCCAGATGTATGGTCCTCTACTGTTAGTCCCAGTGTGCAGGCAGCTGGTCAGGAGCCTAATAGCAAGCAGCCTATATGAAAGACCCAGTAACGATGGGGAGCACTGCTCCAGTTGCTGGGTCTTTCATATAGGCTCAGGCTGCTTGCTATTGGTACATGAGGACTGTGTTTCAAGTGGCATGGCCCTGTGTCTCCATCTGCCCACTTGTGATACCAACTCTGGGACTGCTTCAACTACTTGGCTGTGGTGCCAGCGCAAATATCTCCCCAGCTGTTTGCTTGTATACCCAGACCTATCCTGAACTTCACTGTGAGAGACACTGTTAAGCCCCATACACACGGTCGGATTTTCCGATGGAAAATGACCTATCGGACAATGTTGTCGGAAATTCCGACCGTGTGTAGGCTCCATCGGACATTTTCCATCGGATTTTTCGTCGGACAAAGTTTTATCTCCTGCTCTCAAATTTTCCAACAACAAAGTCCTATCGGACTTTTTCCGATCGTGTGTAGCGAATTCCGACGGACAAAGTGCCACGCATGCTCAGATCACATTACAAGACCCAAGCTATTGGCTACTAGCCTCTACGTAGTCCCGTCGTAGGCAACAAACGTCACCACGTTCAGAATGATCGGATTTTCCGACAACTTTGTCCGACCGTGTGTATGCAACACCAGTGTCGGACAAAATTCGTCTGAAAAAATCTGATGGATTTTGTGGTCGGATTTTCCGACCGTGTGTACGGGGCATAACAGATGGTAATTGGAAGTAGCTTTGTACTGTATTGTTTACTGAAAATAGTCATTGTTCTCTAATATCTGTGGCTACAGAGCCTTCTATTGACAGTGTCGTTATTCAGTCATAGAGACACTGCTGGTTCTTCATGGGTTTAGCATTTTTCAATACTATATACAAACCATTTTGACCCTGTTGGCATTGTTAATCCTAATTTGCATCTGTTTTGTAAAATGTAAGCTACCCTTTGTCTAATCATTTTGTGGATCCCTGTACATGTTTTACCTCTCATGTATGTATTTTATCTGTATTTTCTGTAGCTGTTTGCCTGGTGTTCAGCCTTAATAGCATGCATTAATATCTATGGTGAACACATGGTGCAAAGCAATGCAATACACATCTCTGCAATGTACATGAGCAATAACAGTAACATACCCTGAACCTTGGAGCATGTACACTGCGGTCTGATTCCACTACGATAGTGATAAATGAAAGCCTATATACATGTTTGTCTGATCCCTGGGAGGTTCTGGGCATCAACATGCATTTATTAGAGCACCCATACAGACACATAATCAAATATCTGGAAGGTGCTTGATCTGTGATTTTAAAGGAAATCCAAAAAGTGTAAGGGCTCCTTTACACTTGCTTCGGCTTCAACAAGGCTTCGGACATGCTTTGTTAAAGCTCTCTGAACGCTAGTCAAAGCTCCTGTCACTAAATAAAATGGTTAGCTTAAAGACCTGTTTACACCTGCTTTTGCTTTGCTTTGCTTTGACTTCTCTTCAAAAATTATACCCCATGTAGCTTCAGAGCCTCCATAGAAGTCTATGGCAAAGCTCGCTTAAAGCCCCACTGAAGCCCCACCAAAGCCTTACCGAAGCCCCATCGAAGCTCCACCAAAGCGCCACCATAGCCTCATCGAAGCATCAAGCAAAAGCAAGGTGTAAACAAGGCTGTAAGCTAACCATTTTATTTAGTGACAGGAGCTTTGACTGGCATGTTCAAAGCCATGTTTTGAAGCAAGTGTAAACTAGCCCTAAATATACTAGTATGACTTTTGTTACTTTATCCTCATTCAGGAAATGCTTGTTTATTGAAATCATAAGATTGCCTAAACAATCTCTATTATTTTTATTGCATTTGGTAGACCATATTTTCATGCTCAGTTAATACAATGGCCAATGATGGCTTTCAATATTATTTTGTTCTTTTTTTTATGACATTTTCACATGTCATAATTAAAAACAATGCAAAATTGCCAGAACTGCCATACTATTGTATCGGTGCTTGACTTGTTTAGAGTTCTTGGTGTAAAAACAAAAATCCTAACATTCCTCAAGATGTTCATAATATCCAAAATATCCCTAAGACTAAAGTCGCATCATTTGTGTTACAGTCGTCAAATGCGCGTGAATTGATGTGCATTGAACGTGTTGTGCTGATGTGGAAATTTTTATTTGTTTGGTTAACAGTGTTTTAACTTTATTCCACTCAAAGCATTAAGGTAAAAACACCCCAATACATTCACCCCCCACACACGCACATTTCCTTCCCTTCAAACACAGAAATGTCTGAAAATGTATCAATAAACCAGCTCTGTAAATAATAAATATGTGTGTCACATCATATACATAAAATAACAATGAATATACATATCAAAAATATATGAAATTTAATCCTTGACACCCAGCCACAATTTCAACAAAGCTGTTATGAATGAATTTAATCCATAACAATTGTGATTCCTATAGTGATACTGCGATTGTCTCACAGCTGTCACATGGTACCTGGGTCAATCACAGCACCCTTTATCATGTGATATCTGTGGGACAATCACAGCACACAGTAGTAAATCATGTTATGAATGTAACCCATTCATGACAGTTACTGTTACCGTGATCATCACTGTAACAGCAAAAAATAAAAAAAAATCAGTGATCATCCTCCCCAGAGTAGTACAGTGCAACTATAGTGACACTGAACTACTCTGATGAAAGTATGTAAAATAAAAAGTAAAAAAAGAAAAGAAAAGAAAACAAATGTTTAAAAAATGTAATACAATTTTCTTTTTTTAACATACTACAGTCAGGTCCATAAATATTGGGACATCAACACAATTCTAATCTTTTGGGCTTTATACACCACCACAATTGATTTAAAATTAAACAAACAAGATGTGCTTTAACTGTTGACTTTCAGCTTTAATTTGAGGGTATTTACATCCAAATCAGGTGACTGGTGTAGGAATTACAACAGTTTGTATATGTGCCTCCCACTTTTTAAGGGACCAAAAGTAATGGGACAATTGGCTGCTCAGCTGTTCCAAGACCAGGTGTGTGTTATTCCCTCATTATCCCATTTACAAGGAGCAGATAAAAGGTCCAGAGTTAATTTCAAGTGTGCTATTTGCATTTGGAATCTGTTACTGTCAACTCTCCATATGAGATCCAAAGAGCTGTCACTATCAGTGAAGCAAGCCATCATTAGGCTGAAAAAAAAACATCAGAGAGATAGCAAAAACATTAGGTGTGGCCAAATCAACTGTTTGGAGCATCCTTTTTGAAAAGTTTTATTTATTGCTTTTAAACATAACAGGTACATACAAGACCCAAAAGGGCCACACAAACAGACCAAAAACAAAGGCAACACTATTTACAACTCTTCAGCATTGACTCTTCCTCCTCCTTCTCCAACCCCGGCTCAGTGAAGATTACATTTCAACACATTTAATACTAAGGCCCCCTTCCCTCAAAAACATACAATAGGAGTATTTACTTAAGGCAGTTACTTACATACATGTCACAAACCCATCGCCAGTGCATACTATTATGTATCCCTCAATCCGCCACCGTGGTTTCACTATTCATCCAACCGCCCCACACCTTATCAAATTTTTGTGGTATGCCCCTGCTACTATATGTAGCCTTGTAGAAGGGTGCGGCCCTATTAACCAAACCCTTCCAAGCTGATACAGCTGGAGGATTAGGCTTTTTCCATGATAACACTATCATTTTCCTAGCATAATAGATTAGGATCGTCAGCAACGTACGAGTTACTCTTTTTGGGGCTAGATTATCCACCAGTCCCAAAAGGCACACCTCTATTGTAGGCTGTATCTGAATAGCTGTTACTTCAGCTATACATTCCATGACCCCCTTCCAAAATGCTTGAATGTTTGAGCAATCCCAAAAGATGTGCATGAAATCAGCAGTGAGGGAACTGCACCACCAGCAATCAGGAGACCGGGAAGGGAACATCTTAGCCAATCTAGCTGGAGTAAGATATATGCGATGCAGAAATTTAAACTGTATGAGTTGGTCCCTGGCAGAGACCAGTCTAGTGAAATTAATGTCCCATACATCGTCCCAGTCATCCCCATCCATCTGGGGGAATACCTCACCCCACGCCGCCCAACCACCTATGTAGGAATACTAGCTGACCCGCTAAGAAATATCTGTGAAAGTCTGGGACCGCCAATCCCCCTTGTTTCCACGGCAGTTGCAACACCCGGAGCTTAATTCGGGGGTGTCGCCCCTGCCACAGAAAATTAGTTATGAGCTGATCTATTTTTTTTAAAAATATATCTCGGAATCCAAACAGGGGAATTCCGGAATATATATAAAAATAAAGGTAAAAACTTCATTTTAACTAAATTCACTCTACCTATGAGTGTCAGAGGTAGATTCTGCCATGCCTGCAATTTGGATTTCAGCGTATTTAAAAGTGGATCGACATTCAAAGCAACAAAGTCTGATACGGAGTTGGAGATACGCAGCCCCAAATATTTGACCACCTCCACCCTCTGCAAGGGACAATTCAAGGGGATCTCACATCCGGGGGATGGTGTCTTGAGTGAGAGAATCTGGGATTTTCCCCAATTGACTCTCAGACCCGAGAAGTGTGAAAAGGAATTTAGGATGTCTAAAGCTGCCGACAGGGAATTCTTGGAATCTCGCAAAAAAAGGACCATATCGTCCGCGTACAGTGCAGTTTTTTCGGTCAAGCTACCCACCGTTATCCCTTGTACCTCCTCGGATGCTCGTAAAGCCGCCGCCAAGGGTTCGATCATGATAGAGAAAAGACCTGGGGATAAAGGGCATCCCTGGCGAGTGCCCCTATATATTGGAAAAAATTCGGATAACGCATTATTTAACTTTATGGCTGCTGTGGGGCAGTGGTATAGAATGTCGATCCACTTCCGGAACTGAGGACCGAAACCCAACACCTCGAGTACCACCCTCATGTAGTTCCAATCAACGGAATCAAAGGCCTTTTCCAAATCTAGAAAGACCAGTATTCCACCGCTAGAAATATCAGGACCCAACTGAGTGTGAGTGAAAACCCTACGCAAATTAATATCCGTGGCCTTTTTGGGCATAAAACCTGTTTGGTCGGGGGAAATAACATGCTGCAGGACCAACATGAGTCTAGTAGCTAACAGTTTGGTCAGTATTTTAAAGTCCATATTTAATAGAGAGATGGGTCTATATGATGAACACTGCAGCGGGTCTTTATCTGGCTTAGCCAATAATACAATATGGGCCTCATAAAAGGATGGGGGGAGACGTCCCTTCTGAAAACATTCTGTATATAATTGCAACAGTCCGGGTGTCAGGGTTTCTGAATAGTGGCGATACCACTCAATTGGCAGGCCGTCAGGCCCAGGAGCCTTACCACCAGGAAATGATCCTATTGCAGCGACTACCTCCTCCTCCCTGAACATGGCATCTAAATAGCTGCCAGATTCTTCTGGCAGTTCGGGCAACCGTAGGGCCCCTAATGTGGCTCTGAGATCCCCAGTGTCATAAGAAGCTATAGGAGAGTATAAGGACCTATAAAAGGATACAAACTCCCGTACTATACCCTCCCCATCCCTCAATAATTGTCCTGATGGAGACAGTATGGTTTGGAGCATCCTTAAAAAGAAAGAACGCACCGGTGAGCTCAGCAACACCAAAAGACCCGGAAGACCAGAATACAACTGTGGTGGATGACCGAAAAATTCTTTCCATGGTGAGGAAAACACCCTTCACAAGAACACTCTCCAGGAGGTAGGTGTATGTGTGTCAAAGTCAACAATCAAGAGAAGACTTCACCAGAGTGAATACAGAGGGTTCACCACAATATCTAAACCATTGGTGAGCCTCAAAAACAGGAAGGCCAGATTACAGTTTGCCAAACAACATCTAAAAAAGCCTTCACAGGTCTGGAACAACATCCTATGGACAGATGAGACCAAGATCAACTTGTACCAGAGTGATGGGAAGAGAAGAGTATGGAGAATGAAAATAAATACTCATGATCCAAAGCATACCACCTCATCAGTGAAGCATGGTGGTGGTAGTGTCATGGCGTGGGCATGTATGGCCACCAACTAAACTGGTTCTCTTGTATTTATTGATGATGTGACTGCTAACAAAAGCAGCAGGATGAATTCTGAAGTGTTTCGGGCATTATTATTAGCTCACATTCAGCAAAATGCTTCAGAACTCATTGGACAGCACTTCACAGTGCAGATGGACAATGACCCCAAGCATACTGTGAAAGCAACCAAAGAATTTTTTAAGGGAAAGAAGTAAAATGTTATGCAATGGCCAAGTCAATCACCTGACCTGAATCCGATTGAGCATGCATTGCACTTGCTGAAGACAAAACTGAAGGGAAAAAGCCCAAGAACTGAAGACAGTTGCAGTAGAGGCCTGGCAGAGCATCACCAGGGATGAAACCCAGCGTCTGGTGATATGCGTTTATGCGTTCCAGACTTCAGGCTGAAATTGACTGCAAAGGATTTGCAACCAAGTATTAAAAAGTTAAAGTTTGATGGATGATTGTTAATCTGTCCCATTACTTTTGGTCTCTTAAAAAGTGGGAGGCACATATACAAACTGTTGTAATTCCTACATCATTCACCTGATTTGGATGTAAATAACCTCAAATTAAAGCTGAAAGTCTGCATTTAAAGCACATCTTGTTCGTTTCATTTCAAATCCATTGTGGTGGTGTATAGAGCCCAAAGATTAGAATTGTGTCGATGTCCCAATAATTATGGACCTGACTGTATAACTTTCACACAAACCCATTAATAAACACTTATTGGGATTTTTTTTTTTTACCAAAGACATGTAGCAGAATACATTTTGGCTTAAATTTATGAAGTAACTTAGATTTTATTGGATATATTGTAAAATTAGAAAATATAAATTTTTCAAAATTTCCAGTCTTTTTTTGTTTATATAGCAAAAAATAAAAACCCAGTGGTGATCAAATACTACCAAAAGAAAGCTCTATTTGTGTGGAAAAAAATGATATAAAATCGCATTTGCATACAGTATTGCATGACCACGCAATTGCCAGTTAAAGTAGCACAGTGCTACTTTTTAAATAGCAAAAAATGGCCTTGTCATGAAGGGGGTAAAACCTTTCAGAGGTCAAATGGTTAGGTGATACACTGGTAAGGGTAAGGCATGTGTTGCAGTAGGCAGATGACACCTCCTCCATGTGTTCCCCATGAAATCGTTGGGTGCCAAGTGTGGGTCACACAGGAGACCTATCCCGGAGTGGGGTTTTCTGGGCTATGCCAGGCGGCAGGAAGGGCAGTTATTATAACACAGGGATTACACTTTGGCCAAAGGCATGCTCATTAGTGCCGGGACCAGGCAAGGGCTGTGGTCATGTGAAAGTCAAACATTAAAGTGGTTGTAAACCCTCCCCTATATCCAGTGAAGTGAACAGCCTCAGATGACACACGGAGATAAAACAAATCTCTGTAAGTTTTACATGTATATCTGCTGTCTTCAGCTTTCTATATTTTTTAGAAAGTGCCCATCGTGTTAGAAATTTTTCTTCCTGTTCCAGCAGTGGGAGTGGGGTCTAGGCATACACTGTGTGAGAGCTCATTGGAGGAAAGGCACACCCCCCCCCCCCCCACATAGGCAGAAGAATGAAGAAACTTGCAGAGCTGTGCTGTGAATAGACAAGCTTTCTGCTTATCTGTCTCTAAGTTCCCTCCCCTGACACAAATTTCCAGCTGCTTTTATCTCCTGTTTCGGAGAACTTGTCAGAAGTTATCATGCTGATAACAGAGGAACGGAGCAGCAGAAAGACGTGACTTAGGGCTTTGGAGAGAGAAAAATAAACCTCACAGATATATGTGCCCAGGTCAGATTTCATGAATGGGGTTTACATCCACTTTAAGGCAGTTGCCCAACTCAGAGATGAGCCACTTGTGTGCAGTGTTATGTGCAGTTCTTCGTAAGATAAAGTCCCGTATTCTACACACCTAAATAAGTGCTTGTGTTGCATTATGAGGGACACGCAGAGCCTATGCCCGCTCCACCAATCAGCGTACCTCTGCTACCTCACTCCCGGTAACAGAATGTGGTCCTGCCGAGCACAAAGCGTGGACCTCAAGCACACCCACTTTACTTGACCCACTTGATCAGGCCATAACTCTAATGCTAATCTGCTCCCGGGAACCGTCGGAGATGGACCACTAGGGAGGGAGCCATAACACAGGAGAACCTGTCACCTTACCAGGTACCACACCAACAACTGGTTGCAGTTAACCTTTTGTTGCTGTGGTGTGCTGTAGTAGACTCAGACCCTTGTATGTGCGCCAGGACCCAATGTGCATGCATTAAATAACTTCAGACCAGGCTTTGTACAGAGAGAAAGAGGGAGAGAGGGAGAGAGAGAGGGGGAGAGAGAGGGGGAGAGAGAGGGGGGAGAGGGAGAGGGGGAGAGAGGGGGGATAGAGAGGAGGGGGAGAGGGAGAGAGAGAGAGGAGGGAGAGAGAGGGGAGATAGAGGAGGGGGGGAGAGAGAGAGGGGGGATGGAGACATGGGGATGGAGAGAGAGATAGAGAGGGGGAGAGAGAGAGAGAGAGAGAGAGAGAGAGAGAGAGAGAGAGAGAGAGAGAGAGGAGGGGGAGAGAGGGGCGAGAGAGAGAGAGAGGAGGGGAAGAGAGTTTCAATGAACACCCACAGCCCTGGCCAGGAGCACATATGCACAGGTGTCTCCTTAGCAGTTGGCTAGCTGGTGGAGAGACCAGCAAATAAGAAGGGGTGGTAGCAATTCTGTGACTGGCTGAGAAAACAAAAAACTGTGAATTTTCAAGGAAGTGAACTTATTATTCTGTGTAGGTCTGGACTTCCCTTAATGTAATTTAAAAGCAAAAAGGAATTACTGTCACTTTAACATGCGTTGCAGAGCACTGCAACATAATGTAACATTGCATCTCTTTGTGCTGCATATAAATGTAGCATGTTCCATTTTCACAGCACACACACCAATGCAGCTTTGGCAGCTACTGTAAGTGATATACAAAAAGGCAGAGAGGGTCCACTAGATAATACAGCACCTCATCCCTTAATATAAGAATATCAGCAAGAAGGGGATGGTGGACTAGGGATTATAGCGGTGCAAAGGTAATGTACGAGAGTCGGGGTAGACTCACAGTTCAAGGCTCATAATACTCATTAGTTAATAAAACAAATTTTATTACATATAAACAATTGTATCAATACACACAAAAGGAAAAAATATATATAAATGAAAAAATATTAGCAATATATATTATTTTAAAGATAAGACTCAATTGAATAGGTCAAGACAGATGATTAAAATGTCACTTACAACAATTTACAATCATTGGTATAGAAAACAGTACAAAATCAGCGATAGAGTCAAATTATGCACATGGAGTTAGAGGTACAATTCACATTTGATGTGAAAAAAAGACCTGAGATGGACTGAATAAGTCTTAGTAGACTGTTCCGACATGTTTCGCCATAACAATGGCTTCCTCAGGGTGTGTCTACTTTGCGTACTTGATGTGTCTATTGAAGAAAGTATCATAGTTAGTTCCATACTCGGTGAGAGAGGAAATTAGAGCCATTTGGATAGATAAAATAAAAAGGACAAGTGTAGTATAGAGTGGAATATCGCCAATTACCAGCACAAAGGAAGTGCTTGTGCCCCTCCTTCCCGAGATGGAAAAAAGAAGGGAAAAAGTCCCCCTTAGCACCTTCCCAAGCTTACCCTGATCGAGGTGTGGATCAGATTCAGCCGCAACCGTAGGGTAGGGTAGTCATATAGGGTGCCAAAATTGCCTAGTAGAAGGCGGGAGTCACCAGATTAGACATTTGATGTGTTATCTAATTAGAGAAGGATAAACCAAAATATATAAACAGATAATAAAAAATAATTTAAATAGTGTTGTGAGTCCATGAAAAATTGGTTCATGGACATAGCGCCATACACTACATAGAGGACAATGTCTCAAATAATTACTTACTTTCGTTTGTTTGGAGAAGCGGTTAGAAAAAGATAAATAGAAAGGAACCAAAGGGTTCTGAAAAAGTAACCAGAATGTAAACAGGAGGCACCTGAGGAGACAATGAATAGGCAAGAGATTACGTTGTTGAGCAGAGAATTGGTTAAAGATGAAGGGAGGGAAAGGTATTGGGTATAGGTAAAATTGTAAAGAGGGGGAATCAAATACCTGTTTTAAAGTATGAAATACAAGGCCCAGTTCTGCTTATAATATACAATTATAAGCACCCTTAAAGCAAGGGGGAAAGGAGAAAGTGTCCGGTCAATCAAGGGTCTGCAAGAGACTAAAAAGAAAGATGATATTCAGATGGCCCTAGTAAGTATTCAATAGACTGAGAGAGATACCAAAGGGAGATAACAAAAAGATTTGGTTGCTTACTTGGATGCGGACAGGTGTGGTGCGTCAGGTGCCTCCAGAGTCCTGTAGTGGACTGAGGTAACAGACTGGTTTAAATACCGCCTTCCAGATCGAGGAGGCGTAGGACCGCCCCTCGATCAGCGGACATAGAGGCCTAAGCGCATGCGCACAGCGCGTCATAGCCGGGAGCCTACAGTACCCATAGTTCCCGGCGATAGGCGCGCAGCGGGCGTGATGACGTCATCGCCGTATGACGGCGAGTGAATGGCAGAGGCTGAAGGTGGGCGGGCTTAGAAAGTCCGCCCTCGGGTGTCCATACTAGGCAGCAGGGCTGTCCCCAAACATGACATATCCGCCCCCTGGGCGGCGGCCGAATCCATACACCGAATGATGGTAGGAGGGCACCTGGAAGGGAAGGGGAGGGGGGAGAGAAAAAGGGCTAGAATGGAAAGAGGCCAAAAATGGCTGTATATTAGCGACATTCCTGTGGGTTGGAGAAATTGGGGGCATTCTCACCGGCAAAAAGTCCAAGGTTATCAATACCAAGTATAATAAAATTTAGGCATGTTTAAATCATAGCTAAATGGAGACCTTAGCTGGTTAGGTCTGTGAGAACAAGACAAGTTTGAGCAAGAGTATATAAAGGAGTCAGACATTTCAAGCCAAATTAAAGTTGGTCAAGCGTCTATTACAAAAGTCAGGGGCAGTTTAACAGGAGAGAGTGTATGCAGTCAGGATTCAATACCCATACAATATGTTTAGGAAGATTTCAAGATAGTTTCTATGCGTGATACAGAGCATAATATATTGATTAAAAGTAAACAATAAAGACAAATTGCATAGAACAATGAAAACAGACAAAACGGAGCGGGCTTTGGCGCATGATGGCGGGGACATCACCGGGCGAGACTTCAGAAAGGGGGGGAACCATTTATATCCGAAAGGGATAGTTTATATTAAAGATAATGGTTGTTAGAGAAAAGATTTAAAGCTGATGTACTCGTTCATACCTGGGTATCTGGTGGCATCTAGGGTATATATCCACCTAGTTTCAAGTTGGAGGAGACGGTTGTCAATGTCCCCTCCGCGTATATTGAGGGGTAAATGTTCTAAGGCAGAAAATAACATTGTAGTGGGATCAAAGTTGTGTTTTAGAGCTACATGGCGATTTATCGCAGTTGAAATTTTCTTTTTAGATAGAGGTTTTATGTGGTCCTGTATACGAATGGAGAAAGCTCTTTTTGTTTTACCGACATAGAAACATCCACATCGGCAAGTGGCTAAATAGATAACCCCTACAGTATTACACGTAACCCGATGTTTGGGCTTATGTAAATTCCCATTAGGTAGTAGAGTGTTAGTAGAATTGGACAAAAACAGACAAGAGTCACAGTGTCCACAAGGGAAGGTACCAGCTTGGTCCATTTTTTTTGGATCATCTGGGGCATAGAAATGACTAGAGGTAAGTTTATCGCTAAGGGATGATGGTCGACGATAAGTAATTTCTGGGTATGTTTTCACATACTGTCCTATTATAGGGTCTGATGATAGTAGGGGCCAGAATGTATTTATAGTGTTCCTAACTTGGGCAGACTGATTGGAGTATTGGGTAATAAGACGTACAGGTTGGTTTAGTTGAAGATTTTTGTCCCTAAAGATTAGTTCCTTTCGTTGCAAGCGTTTAACTCTATTAAATGATTGTTTAAGTAAATTATGGCTGTAGCCTCTAGATTTCAATCTTCGATATAGTTCAAAAGATGCTTGGTAAAAGTCTTTATCATTAGTGCAGTTTCTTCTTATTCGTAAATATTGGCTGTACGGTATGCTTTTTATAAGGTTTTTGGGGTGAGAACTGGATGCATGCAATATGGTATTGCCAGCCGAAGCCTTTCTATATAGCGAGGAATATAATTTACCTTCATTGTCAATAGTTATAGTGAGATCAAGAAAAGTGATCTTTTCTTGGCTGTACTCCAAGGAGAATTTAAGATTGTATGTGTTGATAGAAATTTTTTCAAAGAAGCGTTGAAGGTCTGGATAGGTACCAGTCCAGAAAATTAAAATATCATCGATGTATCTCATCCAGGAGAGGATGTGCTGAGTATAGCACCTCATCTCCGGATCCGAAAGAATGTCCTTTTCCCACCCCCCCAGATACAGATTGGCGTAGGAAGGGGCACATTTAGTGCCCATTGCTACGCCCTGTATCTGGAGGTAGTGGGAGGATCCAAACGTAAAGTAGTTTCTGGTCAAGATAAACTTAAGCAAAGATAAAACAAAGTTATTATATGGTTGTGCATTGGGGCCAAGACATTTTAGTTGTTTGGCTACAACTTCCACTCCTCTATCGTGAGGTATGGCGTTATAGAGACATTCAACATCTAGTGCAACAAGGTATGAATTTACAGGTAGTTGCTGGTTTTCAAGGACACGTAGTAGATGGATGGTGTCCTTAATGTGTGAAGGAAGAGCAGATACCAATGGGGCAAGATGTTTATCTACGAGTTCACTAGCTCTTTCTGTGAGCCCTTCACAGCCAGAGACAATGGGTCTGCCTGGAGGTTTTTTTATTGATTTATGAAGTTTAGGAAGAGAATAAAAAGTTGGGGTTTTGGGGTGGGTTACATGTAGAAACTTCCAAGTGTTGGTATCTATGATTCCCTTTTTGGTTGCGTGAAAAATTAGATTTTGGTAGTCTAAAATGTAAGACTTAATTCTAGTGGGACAAATGGGTCTGTACCATTCGTGGTTGTCAAGGATGTCGTGGCACATATTCATGTAAGCCAGGACATCCATGACAACCACGTTTCCTCCTTTATCGGAGGGTTTGATAACTATATTACGATTAGACTGAAGGGATTTAAGAGCTCTCTGTTGTACCTTGGTGAGGTTTGACATACCTGATTCATCCAGGTTAAGTTTTTTTAGTTCCTTAGTAGTTTGTTCCACAAATGCCCAAATGGCGGGATTCGTGGTTAGTGAGGGGAAATTTCTGGATTTCGGTTTGAAAGAAGTAGGACACGAAAAAGTGGGGACCGGACTAGTGGTTTCATTTTGTATGTTATCCAGAAGGTCATCGTCGGTTGGATCAGCTTCGTCTAAGAGGATCATTAGGTCCTCAAGGGCTTGGATTTCTGCTAAAGTTGGGACAGTGTTGTCTGTATTAGCCATCTGAGTAAATGTAGTTTTTGAATGATAGATTGTTTTGTACAATAGTTTTCTCGCAAAGAGATGAAGGTCTTTCACTAATTGAAAACAATCAAAGTCCGTGGAAGGGCAAAAGGTGAGGCCCAGTTGTAAAACTTGGATCTGGGGTGATGTTAGGGGAGTAAAGGAGAGGTTTACAACATCGAGATTCGTTGCTGCAAATAATTCTGTGGTGAACTGAGGAGTTATGTCGGTGTTGAGGGTAGGTCTTGATTCTGGCCTAAAAAAATAGGTGCCAGTTTCAATTCCTGGGAAGGTATGGGAAACATAGTAGGTAAGCACGGTTCGCTGGCTCTTCTAATGGGTGATGCAAGTGCAGGGGTTGAAAAATTGGAAGAGTCCAACGTACACATATGTGTAGTTGGAGGAGGTATATTTGAAGAAGAAGATTGGTTTTTGAGATGGGGAGTCGAAATATTCGAGGTTTTTGGACGAGTGCTGGAGGGTCTAGTTAAAGTACTTGTATTTAGGGCTCGTTTGATTAGCTCTGTAGATGAAATGTGTTGATCATTCTTTCGTTTTTTTGTGTAATAGGGTCCTGAGAAAGTTCGTGGTAGGTTGTGCTCGAACTGAAGGAATTGGATGAGGTACTAGGTGGGTCAGTGTTATTTTTGGATGGTTGAAAATTAGATGATTTTGTTGGTGCTCTGGGAAAAGTGGGATTATCCCATTTGTAGGCATAGCCATTTTGGTGGGCAGATCTATCTCTTAAAAATTTATTTTCTTTATTACTGATAATGCTTAGGGTATATTCCTCAATGTGTGCCCGTAGGTTTTTATCCTTTTGGGCAAAACGGGGGGACGATAGACATAAGATATGATTTTCATACCAGTCAGAGACCGAGGTATCGAGTTGATCAAGTTCACATTCATACTGTTTACATAATATGGATATCATGCCAAATGAGCAAGTTTGGAGATTGAATTCCCAAGAGGATTTGAGAACATCATTAACTTTTTTCACGTTGGGAAAAATTTGAATTCGTAGTCCCCATGGGACAATTTTATGTTCAATATATTTCTCAAAGTACGTTTTATGCCAATATATTCGTACCTTCTTTTCCAAGAGACGTTGGAGTCGCATAAAGTCACGATCTAGGTCGGCATCAGAAATGTTGGTAGTGTCCTGGGACTGTTGTATTTTGGTCATCAGTCCCTTCCATGCCTCCCCGGTGAGGTCAACCATCATGCGCCAAAGCGTTTTAAAGCTCTCAATGATAGACAAATATTCGTTATCAAATTAATAAACAATTGATTAGCAGTTCATAATATATTTCTAGATTATATATCTGAGATAGGTATTTTGTAAAAAGAGCTGTGAACTGTGTGTATCCCCCAAAACTAAATAATTTAAATATGATGGGATTATTTAAGGACCATCTGTCAAGGATTGGTGTATTGAAACACCTAGGACAGAAAGTAATATACAAAAAGGCAGAGAGGGTCCACTAGATAATACAGCACCTCATCCCTTAATATAAGAATATCAGCAAGAAGGGGACGGTGGACTACTGATTATAGCGGTGCAAAGGTAATGTACGAGAGTCGGGGTAGACTCACAGTTCAATGAATGTCTGTCATGTTGAATGTCTCTATAACGCCATACCTCACGATAGAGGAGTGGAAGTTATAGCCAAACAACTAAAATGTCTTGGCCCCAATGCACAACCATATAATAACTTTGTTTTATCTTTGCTTAAGTTTATCTTGACCAGAAACTACTTTACGTTTGGATCCTCCCACTACCTCCAGATACAGGGCGTAGCAATGGGCACTAAATGTGCCCCTTCCTACGCCAATCTGTATCTGGGGGGGTGGGAAAAGGACATTCTTTCGGATCCGGAGATGAGGTGCTATACTCAGCACATCCTCTCCTGGATGAGATACATCGATGATATTTAAATTTTCTGGACTGGTACCTATCCAGACCTTCAACGCTTCTTTGAAAAAATTTCTATCAACACATACAATCTTAAATTTTCCTTGGAGTACAGCCAAGAAAAGATCACTTTTCTTGATCTCACTATAACTATTGACAATGAAGGTAAATTATATTCCTCGCTATATAGAAAAGCTTCGGCTGGCAATACCATATTGCATGCATCCAGTTCTCACCCCAAAAACCTTATAAAAAGCATACCGTACAGCCAATATTTACAAATAAGAAGAAACTGCACTAATGATAAAGACTTTTACCAAGCATCTTTTGAACTATATCGAAGATTGAAATCTAGAGGCTACAGCCATAATTTACTTAAACAATCATTTAATAGAGTTAAACGCTTGCAACGAAAGGAACTAATCTTTAGGGACAAAAATCTTCAACTAAACCAACCTGTACGTCTCATTACCCAATACTCCAATCAGTCTGCCCAAGTTAGGAACACTATAAATACATTCTGGCCCCTACTATCATCAGACCCTATAATAGGACAGTATGTGAAAACATACCCAGAAATTACTTATCGTCGACCATCATCCCTTAGCGATAAACTTACCTCTAGTCATTTCTATGCCCCAGAAGATCCAAAAAAAATGGACCAAGCTGGTACCTTCCCTTGTGGACACTGTGACTCTTGTCTGTTTTTGTCCAATTCTACTAACACTCTACTACCTAATGGGAATTTACATAAGCCCAAACATCGGGTTACGTGTAATACTGTAGGGGTTATCTATTTAGCCACTTGCCGATGTGGATGTTTCTATGTCGGTAAAACAAAAAGAGCTTTCTCCATTCGTATACAGGACCACATAAAACCTCTATCTAAAAAGAAAATTTCAACTGCGATAAATCGCCATGTAGCTCTAAAACACAACTTTGATCCCACTACAATGTTATTTTCTGCCTTAGAACATTTACCCCTCAATATACGCGGAGGGGACATTGACAACCGTCTCCTTCAACTTGAAACTAGGTGGATATATACCCTAGATGCCACCAGATACCCAGGTATGAACGAGTACATCAGCTTTAAATCTTTTCTCTAACAACCATTATCTTTAATATAAACTATCCCTTTCGGATATAAATGGTTCCCCCCCTTTCTAAAGTCTCGCCCGGTGATGTCCCCGCCATCATGCGCCAAAGCCCGCTCCGTTTTGTCTGTTTTCATTGTTCTATGCAATTTGTCTTTATTGTTTACTTTTAATCAATATATTATGCTCTGTATCACGCATAGAAACTATCTTGAAATCTTCCTAAACATACTGTATGGGTATTGAATCTTGACTGCATACACTCTTTCTTGTTAAACTGCCCCTGACTTTTGTAATAGACGCTTGACCAACTTTAATTTGGCTTGAAATGTCTGACCCCTTCATATACTCTTGCTCAAACTTGTCTTGTTCTCACAGACCTAACCAGCTAAGGTCTCCATTTGGCTATGACTTAAACATGCCTAAATTCTATTATACCTGGTATTGATAACCTTGGACCTTTTGTCGGTGAGAATGCCCCCAATTTCTCCAACCCATAGGAATGTCGCTAATATACAGCCATTTTTGGCCTCTTTCCATTCCAGCCCTTTTTCTCTCCCCCCTCCCCTTCCCTTCCAGGTGCCCTCCTACCATCATTCGGTGTATGGATTCGGCCGCCGCCCAGGGGGCAGATATGTCACGTTTGGGGACAGCCCTGCTGCCTAGTATGGACACCCGAGGGCGGACTTTCTAAGCCCGCCCACCTTCAGCCTCTGCCATTCACTCGCCGTTATACGGCGATGACGTCATCACGCCCGCTGCGCGCCTATCGCCGGGAACTATGGGTACTGTAGGCTCCCGGCTATGACGCGCTGTGCGCATGCGCTTAGGCCTCTATGTCCGCTGATCGAGGGGCGGTCCTACGCCTCCTCGATCTGGAAGGCGGTATTTAAACCAGTCTGCTACCTCAGTCCACTACAGGACTCTGGAGGCACCTGACGCACCACACCTGTCCGCATCCAAGTAAGCAACCAAATCTTTTTGTTATCTCCCTTTGGTATCTCTCTCAGTCTATTGAATACTTATTAGGGCCATCTGAATATCATCCTTCTTTTTAGTCTCTTGCAGACCCTTGATTGACCGGACACTTTCTCCTTTCCCCCTTGCTTTAAGGGTGCTTATAATTGTATATTATAAGCAGAACTGGGCTTTGTATCTCATACTTTAAAACAGGTATTTGATTCCCCCTCTTTACAATTTTACCTTAACCCAATACCTTTCCCTCCCTTCATTTTTAACCAATTCTCTGCTCAACAACGTAATCTCTTGCCTATTCATTGTCTCCTCAGGTGCCTCCTGTTTACATTCTGGTAACTTTTTCAGAACCCTTTGGTTCCTTTCTATTTATCTTTTTCTAACCGCTTCTCCAAACAAACGAAAGTAAGTAATTATTTGAGACATTGTCCTCTATGTAGTGTATGGCGCTATGTCCATGAACCAACTTTCCATGGACTCACAACACTATTTAAATTATTTTTTATTATCTGTTCATATATTTTGATTTATCCTTCTCTAATTAGATAACACATCAAATGTCTAATCTGGTGACTCCCGCCTTCTACTAGGCAATTTTGGCACCCTATATGACTACCCTGCCCTACGGTTGCGGCTGAATCTGATCCACACCTCGATCAGGGTAAGCTTGGGAAGGTGCTAAGGGGGACCTTTTCCCTTCTCTTTTTCCATCTCGGGAAGGAGGGGCACAAGCACTTCCTTTGTGCTGGTAATTGGCGATATTCCACTCTATACTACACTTGTCCTTTTTATTTTATCTATCCAAATGGCTCTAATTTCCTCTCTCACCGAGTATGGAACTAACTATGATACTTTCTTCAATAGACACATCAAGTACGCAAAGTAGACACACCCTGAGGAAGCCATTGTTATGGCGAAACATGTCGGAACAGTCTACTAAGACTTACTTAGTCCATCTCAGGTCTTTTTTTCACATTAAATGTGAACTGTACCTCTAACTCCATGTGCATAATTTGACTCTATCGCTGATTTTGTACTGTTTTCTATACCAATGATTGTAAATTGTTGTAAGTGACATTTTAATCATCTGTCTTGACCTATTCAATTGAGTCTTATCTTTAAAATAATATATATTGCTAATATTTTTTCATTTATATATATTTTTTCCTTTTGTGTGTATTGATACAATTGTTTATATGTAATAAAATTTGTTTTATTAACTAATGAGTATTATGAGCCTTGAACTGTGTTTGTTTTTTTGACAGTTAGGTGTTTGCACACCTTAATTGGTATTATTGGCATATTGGTTGTTTAAGGTAAAAGACAGATGTCCACCCACAAAAAAAAATTTAGAAGCCATTTACATTGGTAAAAATAAGGCATTAAAGACATGCACTAACCTGCCACATATCAACTTTTCTGAAAAGAATTGGTTACTATCTTTCTGAAGAGATCCCAGCAGCCATTAAGAGCTGTTAGAATAAAATAACAGAATCTATGCTCCTCTTGGGTAGAGCAAATAGCACTTGAAGTTACAAGTAATCGCCCGCTATAATCCCTAGTCCACCATCCCCTTCTTGCTGTTATATAATGATATTCTGATTTCTATGTTACATAAATTGCTCCCTTTATTTTTAGTGTCACATTACTCCGGAGTCAAAAGGCATTACATTCATCTCTGGGCTGTCTGTGAATTACTTTTGTGGAAAACCGTAGCCCAAATTCTGTATGTTATCTGAGTTCCATGTACTATGAGCCTAAATGTGTGTGAATGTGTGAAGTGGGTAAATATGGATTGCTAAGAAAATGAATATACCTTAGAGGGCAGCTGAACATGAAGGCATAATCTGACTGCACTTAGACTTAAAGTAGTAATCAGTACTGTGTCTTGGCCTAGGCCGACAAGGCCCAGGCCTAGGGCGGCACTTTGCATGGGGCAACAGAAAGCCCACCACCTGCTCCCGAGTCCCAGCTCCTGTCTCCTGTACAAAAACAGTCCCCGCGGCATATGGAGCGGGACTGGGCAGGGACTTTTCAGACTGGCAGGGGCAGTCTTGCCTGGGCTGGGCTCAGGAGGGTGAGTTTGAGCAAAGGGATGGTTTGGGCTCACCTCGGCTGTTCTCAGGCAAGGGCAGTCCCTGCTCAACTGGGCTCGATCAGAGGGGGGTCTCAACTCAGCTGGGCATGATAAGAGGGGCGGTCTCGGCTCACCTCAGCTGTGCTCGGGAGGGGGGCAGTCTCCACTCAGTTGGGCTCGAGCAGAGGGGCAGTCTCAGCTCACCTCGGCTCTATGTGCTCGGGCTGGGGCAGTTACAATGATATAATGGTAACCAGCATTATTATTATTATTAGAAGAAGGACAATGATGATTTTTGGGACTCTTTCTTCAGGGGTCTGTTTCAAAGCTCATTTTGTGATTCTGTGTAGCATAATGATTTTGTATAATATTTTTAATTAAGTAATGTGTAATTTAATTTACCTTTTATTGTTTCTAATGAGAGTTATTTAACATCAGAGATGTAAAGCCCTTCTTTACATATTTCAAAGTCAACAAGAGGTATGTACAGTGGTGTGAAAAAGTGTTTGCCCCCTTCCTCATTTCCTGTTCATTTGCATGTTTGTCACACTTACGTGTTTCGGAACATCAAACCAATTTAAACAATAGTCAAGGACAACACAAGTAAACACAAAATGCAATTTGTAAATGAAGGTGTTTATTATTAAAGGTGAAAAAAAATCCAAACCATCATGGCCCTGTGTGAAAAAGTGATTGCCCCCCTTGTTAAAACATACTATAACTGTGGTTGTCCACACCTGAGTTCAATTTCTCTAGCCACACCCAGGCCTGATTATTGCCACACCTGTTCACAATCAAGGCATCACTTAAATAGGAGCTGCTTGACACAGTAAGGTCCACCAGAAGATCCTTAAAAGCTACACATCATGCCGAGACCCAAAGAAATTCAGGAACAATTGAGAAAGAAAGTAATTGAAATCTATCAGTCTGGAAAGGGTTATAAAGCCATTTCCAAAGCTTTGGGAATCCAGCGAACCACAGTGAGAGCCATTATCCACAAATGGCGAAGACATGGAACAGTGGTGAACCTTCCCAGGAGTGGCCGGCCGCCCAAAATTACCCCAAGAGCGCAGCGACGACTCATCCAAGAGGTCACAAAAGACCCCACAACAACGTCCAAGGAACTGCAGGCCTCACTTCCCTCAGTTAAGGTCAGCGTTCATGCCTCCACCATCAGGAAAAGACTGGGCAAAAATGGCCTGCATGGCAGAGTTCCAAGGAGAAAACCACTGCTGAGCAAAAAGAACATCAAAGCTCGTCTCAATTTCTCCACAACACATCTTGATGATCCCCAAGACTTTTGAGACAACATTCTGTGGACCGATGAGACAAAAGTGGAACTCTTTGGAAGGTGTGTGTCCAAGTATATCTGGCGTAGAAGGAACACTGCATTTCAGAAAAAGAACATTATACCAACAGTAAAATATGGTGGTGGTAGTGTGATGGTCTGGGGCTGTTTTGCTGCTTCAGGACCTGGAAGACTTGCCGTGATAAAAGGAACTATGAATTCTGCTGTCTACCAAGAGATCCTGAAGGAGAATGTCCGACCATCTGTTCGTGTACTCAAGCTGAAACGAACTTGGGTTCTGCAGCAGGACAATGATCCTAAACACACCAGCAAGTCCACCACTGAATGGCTGAAGAAAAACAAAATGAAGACTTTGGAGTGGCCTAGCCAAAGTCCTGACCTGAATCCTATTGAGATGTTGTGGTATGACCTTAAAAAAGGCCGTTCATGCTCGAAAACCCTCTAATGTAACTGAATTAGGACAATTCTGCAAAGATGAGTGGGCCAAAATTCCTCCAGGACGCTGTAAAAGCCTCATTGCACGTTATCGCAAACGCTTGGTTGCAGTTGTTGCTGCTAAGGGTGGCCCAACCAGTTATTAGGTTTAGGGGGCAATCACTTTTTCACACAGGGCCATGATGGTTTGGATTTTTTTTCACCTTTAATAATAAACACCTTCATTTACAAATTGCATTTTGTGTTTACTTGTGTTGTCCTTGACTATTGTTTAAATTGGTTTGATGTTCCGAAACACTTAAGTGTGACAAACATGCAAAGGAACAGGAAATGAGGAAGGGGCAAACACTTTTTCACACCACTGTACTTCACTGATAGCTATGATAGCACCCCTCAATTACTACTGCTGGAGGCTATAAGAACAAGAGAGGGAGGTACCAGGGACACCTGTACCAGTTTGCCGGTTATTATTCATCCTAAAGCTTATATGCTTTACCTTTCGGTAAGCGCATATGATATCTACGGTGTCGGGGGTTTCTTTTCACCTTATGCATATATGAAGTCACCGTGGTGCATATTTTTAAGCTAAATTTGGATGCATGCAGAGTCATCTTTCATTCATGCAGTTTTGTGCCAACATGTGGCTGTGACTTTCCTTTTTACCATCATTATAGGACTTTTCTATAGTGTTCCTTTCAGATCAACCATTTGAACACTTTATTCATTT
This sequence comes from Lithobates sylvaticus, assembly GCA_028564925.1. Classification (NCBI taxonomy): domain Eukaryota; kingdom Metazoa; phylum Chordata; class Amphibia; order Anura; family Ranidae; genus Lithobates; species Lithobates sylvaticus. The sequence continues at coordinate 91,040,469 of CM053027.1, read as the reverse complement.
ATATGTATACCATCCCATATTACTGATATTGTTTGTATTCATTTGACTATGTTTTTATACATATAAAACAATTGGGACAGATATACAGTGTCTTATTTTGGCGCTGCTCCTTTTTTTGCTTATATTGTTTATAGTGTGTGTATCCCACTTTGAGTAGCAGCCTTCTTTTTAATTTGTTAGTGTTTGACTAGCTAATAACGCGGTTATATTTTCTCCATATGATATTTTAATGTGAATGTTGTGGATATATTTCCACATGTATGACTGTTGCAGGTACTGTTGCATAGGGTGGAATTTACTAAAACCGGAGCATATAAAATCTAGCAGCTGTGCATAGCATGGCTGAATCTAGAGGGGTTCTGGGGATGCCCCCCCCACAGATTTCAGTTGCACCCCTGAAATCTCCCTCTCTACTGCCTAAGCCCAGGTCCTACTATAAGGTCGGCGGAGATAAGGGTTGCCACTATCCCCCTTTATACAAGGTCCTCCCATTAAAATACATGTCAACCTGATCTGCCTGCATATTAAGTTGGGCTGGGACTTGGGAGATTCCAGATGATGTCTATGGGGGGGGGGGGGATTTAAGATTGAACTTCAGCTACCTATTGGCTGAAAATACAGAAGGAGGTAGGCTGCACCAACTCCCACTGCCTCATCAGCCAATGGGTACACAGGTGCACTGTCCATCACTGCAAACAAGTTCTAATCCTGTATTGGTGCCTGTGCAGTGTGTAGCCTATGCCCCCACCCCATCCTTTATTAATGGTCATTTTATTGCCACCCATATTTCTGCCCTTTTACGAAGGTGAAAGTAACCTTACACCTGTACAGCATAGGTGTCAACTTACTATTACCATGTTAAAAGGACAGCAATATGGGTGGCATTACAATGACTGGTATAGGTTAGTTTCACATTAGCCAATGATCTAAAAGCACTCTGAGGTGGATAACTTTTTAGAGTGCTGCTAAGCAGCCAAGGTCAGGCATTCAGGAGGCAATCCTGCCACATCCTGAATGCCTGTGAGTTTTTTGGCAGTTTATAATGGAGATAATGTGCTGCAACTGTAAGCCAAGAGCTTTTGCTCAAGGTGCAGCGCAGCCCTATTGACTTGAATTGCTAAGTTTGACAGGCCATGCCCCCTGTCAACCCAATATTCCACAATAAATTTGCCACAGCATGTAAACAGCCTTCTCCAGCTGTATTTTACACTTTAGGTGGGAAGCCAGGGGGCGGTGAAACTGCAGCTTAGCCACTTGTTTCTACCACCCCATGGAGTAAATGAGGCTTTAAAGAGGGCAAAGTTATCTGTCTGCAAGTGATGATCGTTTAATGTAGATGACTGTGCATTTTGTGCTTTGGGCCTTGCGCTGTACATATTCCTGACCTCTGTACTCTGTGCATTACTCACTCATGAGCCCTGCCCCTATATACAGGTAACATTGAATTATGCTTCCAGTTCAGCTTTTGGGAAGTGACAAGGACAATGCATTTTTGGCAACATCAACAGATATTTTCTGAATTTTCTGAAAATGCATACACCTGACACTTGCACTTTACATTACATACTTCTATTCCATCACTACTTCACTCTGTATTTAGGCTCACGTTTTAAGCTCCTCCCACTGTTTTACCACAATTGTGCAGAAAAACATATGTGATTTATTGATTAAATATTTTAAAATTATTCTTTGTTCTGAGGTTTATGTGTATCTGTGAGACTGTCACTTGCGGCGTAGCAAGTAGAAGTAGGGATGAGCCGAACCCCCCCCCCCCCCCCCCCCCCCCCCCCCACTGGTTCTGTTCGCAACAGAACATGCAAACACACAAAAATTTGTGCGAACATGCGAACACCGTTAAAGTCTATGGGGCACGAATGTGAAAATTCAAAGGTGATAATTTTAAAGGCTTATATGCAAGTTATTGCCATAAAAAGTATATGGGGACCTGGGTACTGCCCCAGGAGACATGTATCAATGCAAAAAAAGTTTAAAAAATTGCAGTTTTTTCAGGAGCAGTGATTTTACAAATCTTTTATTTATTTAGTCAAAGGGAGAGGGTCATGGACCCCTGACACAAAATGAACAACATATCAAAGTGTACAAAACATGTATAGATCAGCACCATAGAAAAATAGACAAGAAATGGTAATACAACAATCTGACCAGCTCTAACAAGGAGGTATATCGTTCAGTACTGTAGTCCCATGTACGGAGGAGCAGTGATTTTAATATTGCTTAAAGTGAAACAATAAAAATGAAATATTCCCTTAAATATCATGACCGGGGGGTTTCCTTAGTCTGCCTGTAAAGCACATTTTTCCCATGTTCATAACAGTCCTGCAACAAAATGACACTTCTAAAGGAAAATATGTAATTAAAAATTGCAATGTAATGTATTGCCGGCAATATAGATAAAAAATTATTGAAAAAAAAAAATGGCGTGGGTTCCCCCCAGTCCATTATCAGGCCCTTCGGGTCTGGTATGGATATTAAAGGGAAACCCCGTGCCAAAATGAAAAAGAAAATGGCGTGGGGAATGCCCCCAAAATCCATACTAGGCCATTCAGGTCTGGTATGGATGTTAAGGGGAACCCCGTGCCAAAAATGTTTACAATTTTTTTTATTTTGGCGCAGGGTCCTTTTAAAATCCATACCAGACCTGAAGGGCCTGGTATGGATTTTGGAGGGGAACCCCACACTATTTTTGTTTTAACTTTTGGCTCAGGGTTCCCCTTAACCACTTCAATACACTATATTATATATACTACACTGCCTGAATATAGATTCTACACTGAATATCTAATCTACACTAAATGCAAAGTATATACTAGTCTGTATATAATAGCACACGCTAACAGTCCATTCACACAGGGGCAACACGACTTCCAGCGCGACTTGGGGCGACTTACAACACGACTTGGGGCGGACTTTACAACACGACTTGGGGCGACTTACAACACAACTTTAAGTCGCCCCCAGGCCAGGCGACTTTAATTTTAAGAAAAAAAATGGCAAGGGGTTCCCCTCCAACAGCATACCAGGCCCCTCAGGTCTGGTATGGATATTAAGGGGAACCCCGCGCCAAAAAAAAAATGGCATGGAAGTCACCCTCAAAATCCATACCAGACTCTTATCCGAGCACGCAACCTGGCCGGCCGCAGGAAAACAGGGGGGCAAGAGAGAGCGCCCCCCCCTCCTGAACCATACCGGGCCACATACCCTCAACATTGGGAGGATGCTTTGGGGTCCCCCCAAAGCACCTTGTCCCCATGTTGATGAGGACAAGAACCTCATCCCCACAACCCTTGCCCGGTGGTTGTGGGGGTCTGCAGGTGGGGGGCTTATCGGAATTTGGAAGCCCCCTTTAACAAGGGGACCCCGAGATCCCGGCCTCCCCCCCTGTGTGAAATGGTAAGGGCCTATCATTTCACCAAAAAAGGTGACAAAAGTGTTAAAAATGACAGGAGACAGTCTTTGACAATTCCTTTATTAAAGGAACCATCAGAGCGTTTATCAGCGTTAGAGCATTTTTACAGCTGAAAAATGTCTCTCAGAACCCACTCGTTTTTTTTTTTTTTTTACTGCTCAAAAACGCCACTGCCCAAAACTGCTGATAACAGCCTATGTGTGCATTGACACATAGGATAACATGATGGAGAGTTTGATGACTGTAGAAAAAAACGTCTACAGCCAAAAACAGCTGCTGTAAAAACGTCAAAAAACGTGTGCAAGAGGCCTAAAACCTAGATGTTGATTGGTAACTATGCACAGCTGCACCAGATTCATAGTGATCCAGTTTTAGTAAAACCCCTGACAATGTTTTTTTCACCAAAACATAGGTTAATAAAAAATAAATAAAAATAAAAATAAATACTGCCCATATTTTATACGGTTAATTCAGGAACAAATACTGCTGTATTCACTTTAGCTCCCCTGAACTGTAGGCAGCCATGTATAGCAACACCTATAAAATATGTTTAATATAACAGTTCCAGTGAATTTCTACAAGATATGTGACCGCACATAAATGACAGTGGAAGTAAACACAGGTACACTTTAAGTCTAGATTGGTGCTAGAATAAATATTTTCTATTTTTTAACATTGCTCGTTATGTGTTCAGAGACTGTCAAGCTGCTTACTGATCAGTAACTTGAAACTGTTCCAATTTAATTTTCTAGCACGGCTTAATTTATTCCATTGCTAATAAAAATTGCATATTAAAATATTGGATGGCAACCAAATGATCTGTGATTGTATTTTCAGTATAGAAGATATAACAGCTGTTACAACACAAGGTAACAAGAGACCCTGTAAATGGAAGATTTTAGTTAACAAAGTTTTGAGAACATGGTGATTCGAAAAAGGAAATGTATTTTTTTATGTTACAATGTGCTAAATATATAGAAGTGTTGGTCTCTAAGACTAGTCATTAGAATTGGGTTTATCAATCCTGGACTAGGACTCATCGATTGTTTGGTTATAATAAAAACAGCAGATTATATTTGTAAGCCTGAGCAGTCAAGTTGAACAGCTGGTAATTGACCTGTTACTGTTTACTGTTAATAGGTTACTGTTACAAATTGTGTACACCTGTCACAATTTTGTTATATTTTTTTATTTTGTTTTTAAGTCCACGTCTCTTAATGGTCAAAAACGAGGCTCCCAGTCAGGTCTGGGGTTTGTTTAACCTACCCCTTTTGACTGCCCTTTTATCCATTCAGGTCTATGCCTGTGTCTCCACCATGATGGGAAAAAGTAAGAAAAAACAAAACAGAACGCCCAGGGCAAGCCACTGTAAACTGTTTGCATATAGTCCTATTATTTACCACCACCCTTATTACAAAGGGGTAAGAGGATACTCACTGTGTAATTGTATTCCTTTCCAGGCGATGAGACAGAGAGACACAGTGCATTTACATCACTTTTCAACAGTTAAGCTTTACTCACTGTGTATCCCTGTAGTGGCTGCTGAGGCTACTTTCCTTTCTGAGTCCTCGACTGTTCAGTCCCTTTCTGTTCCAATGTTCATGGTACATCACAAGAATGTCCTGAGAGGATCCGGGAGGGGGGGCGGGTTACGCATCCAGGTCGACCTGATCCCAGGTGTGTCTCACGGCCTGTCCCCTCCTTTGACAACCACGCCAGGCAGGTCACGCTCTCTTCTCTCCTCTGGTAGCACAGACCGGCAATATGGGACCAGCGCTGCTCCACTGCACACGCCGCTCTGCTCAACCCTTCCACTTACCCGGCGGGTGTCCGGGGGTTTCCCCTTCCTCCGAGCACAGTGATTGCTGCTCGGTGCCTGGGCCTCCTCCGCACAGGCTCAGATTCACGACCACTGAGAGAATACCCAATTAAAGATTTGATTACATGCAGCACCAAAGGGGTTATATATCTCCTAAAATGTATGTGTGGATACCAATATGTTGGCAGGACCACCAGTGCGTATTGGTGAACATCTAAATAATATACGCAAAGGGATTGATAAGCATAGCTTGTCTAAACACTTTGCCAGTTGCCATAAAAGAAAAAACTCCTCTTTGGAGGTGATTGCCATTGAAAAGTACACTCCACATTGGCGTGGAAGTAATCTCAGAAGGGAGATATCCAGTCGTGAGACCCGCTGGATATTTGACCCCTGTACTTTCCATCCTCATGACCTTAATGTGGAGTGGGACATTAATTATTTTATAAATAATAGCTAAATATCGCACCTACATACTTGTCATTGATATTTAATTATTTACTATATATATTTTTTGATAGTTATTTATATTTCCAATCAAAGTTTTTGCAATTTATTCACATAATCTTCTAAATAGCCTAAAGAATATATAATAATAAATATGTATAATATGTATAATATATAATAATATATGTAAAATGTAAAATAATGCATTTGGGTGGCAAAAATATGAATGCAATCTACTCACTAGGGGGGGGGGGGGGGACCTCTGGGGAAATCAAGGATGGAAAAGGGCCTGGGGGTCCTAGTAGATGCTAGGCTCAGCAATGGCATGCAATGCCAAGCTGCTACTAACAAAGCAAACAGAATATTGGCATGCGTTAAAAAGGCGATTAACTCAAGAGATAAAGTGATAATTCTCCCACTCTACAAGACTCTGCTTCGACCTCACCTGGAGTATGCTGTCCAGTTCTGGGCAACAGTCCTCAGGAAAGATGTGCTAGAAATGGAGTGAGTACAGAGAAGGGAAACAAAGCTAATAAAGGGTCTGGAGGATATCAGTTATGAAAAAAGGTTATGAGTACTGAACTTATTCTCTCTGGAGAAGAGACGCTTGAGAGGGTATATGATTTCAATTTACAAATACCGTACTGGTGACCCCACAATAGGGATAAACCTTTTCCACCGAAGGGAGTTTAATAAGACATGTGGCCACTCATTAAAATTAGAAGAAAAGAGGTTTAACCTTAAACTGTGTAGAGGGTTCTTTACTATAAGAGCGGCAAGGATGTGCAATTCCCTTCCACAGGTGGTGGTTTCAGCGGGGAGCATCGATAGTGTATATGTATATGTATATATATATATATATATATATATATATATATATATATATATATATATATATATATATAATGTTTATGGGTTCTGAGTAATTTTGTAGCAAAAAAAAAATATGATTTTTACATGTAGGGGAGGAATGCCAGAATTGTCCTGGTATGGAAGTAGTTAAATTATAGGTAAACTCTAACAAAGATTTTTTATATTTGGTCCCTTTTGGTCTGTTAACTATACCATCATATTTGTTGAGCAAATTAAAATAATACCTGTTGATCCTGCCAAAAATCTTGTAAGCTAAAAGCTTTCTGTGATACCTGCTTCTGCAGACTGTGTTCTGTAGTCATGTTCACATCTGAGGACTAGTAAGCTTCAAAATATCCTTTTTTTGTTCTTTGAATTAGATACAGTTTAACTGATCTTTTTTGTGCTCTTTCTTAAAATACCTAGTACTAGCAAATGGTTATGCTCGGTTGACCAAGATGAAGGGGTTGAAAATATACACAAAACGATTCTGATGCAATTTGGACACAATTTGGATACACCTGCATTTTCTGTGCTGTGTGAGGGGAGCAAAGACTGGAGGAGAAAATGTGCTTGAATTCGTAAGACAATAGGACAGATAAGCGATCTGATAGCGTTTCCATTGAACTCTACTGTATGGACCTCAGAATCACTGCAAAAGGGACCCCAGAAGTAATAAAGTCATATTACACTGCATAATGGCATAGTCAGAGTGCCATTGTTTTAAAGGTAACACTATGATGGTTGCATTCATCAATTTCTATTCAGTGCTAAGCAAAGAAGAAGAACAATGCACTGATCCAAGGAATCCATTCTTCTGAGTTCGCATGTGTGAAAGTTAGAGCTTTAATTTCCCTAAATATTCTGTGCAAATAAGGAGGTTGTAGGAAAATGTGGTAATTTAGGCAAAATGTATTGCAGCCAGTGAAAAAGGCTCTGAGGAAGAAGGCTTGACCCTCAAAATGTGTTAGCTGTTTTGGACGCTATGAGGTCTTCCAATGCCATGAGTTGAGCACTGTGGCCTTAGAGGCGGTCTCATCTGTACCTATAGATATGCTTGTGCATGCCATGCATTTGTGAATATATTATTTGTTATATTGTTACTTTTTAATAAAATTGCATTATGGTAATGCACTAGGTCTGTGTGCCGTCTTCATGTTGTTGTTTTCTAGTATATGAAAGGATACCCACACTCCTGAGGGGGTAGCAAGATGCTTTGCATTACACCTGCAAACCAGTAAGAGGAGAATTTGATATAAAAGCTGGAGACCTGTTGCCACATCCCATATAACAAGACAAAGACACACAAAGGATTCCCCCGTGACTTTGTAGGCAAGGGTCACACCAGGCAAAAAGAGTAAGAGAGTAAATATATAAATAAATATATATATATATATATATATATATATATATATATATATATATATATATATATATATATATAAAAACTAGATTACAAATTTTAAAGATAAAAAAGGTTGACATAAACAACAAAGTTCAAATAATAATAAAATACAAATTGGTAACCATACAATACAGAGCTGATGTTAGAGGGGTGCGGTTGGTTTAGATAGTAGGACACCACACCGCAAACAATAAACTGGAAGATCCCAACATAATTTGGAATATATATCAAATTCCTTCTTCAGGGCATGGTCATAACAGATTGTATTTTAAATACGGCTACACTTTATCAAATATACAGAATGGTCCATATAGTACCTCTAAAACATGCTCTACCGCATTCACATAGTCCCAAGGTGGAAAGGTGCATGGAGGTAGCAAAAAGGGATGTCCTTATAGAAGGCACCAGGACCAGTGATGGCGCTGCCGCAGGAGAAAGGCGCTCACAAGGATTGCATAAATGCAGGCGGCCATGCAGCTCGCATTTCCTTAGTACATCCTGGTCTAGGTTGGACTTGGAAGTAATTTGTTACCCCTGTATGGTTACCAATTTGTATTTTATTATTGGAACTTTGTTGTTTATGCTTACCTTTTATCTTTAAAATTTGTAATAAATCTAATATATATATATATATATATATATATATATATATACTCCCTTACTCTTTTTGCCTGGTGTCACCCTTGCCTACAAAGTCTCGGGGGAATCCTTTGTGTGTCTTAATCTCTAAGCACCACACCCAAGCGCAGGAGGCTATTCTTTGGTTAACATTAGTCAGTGAAAAAGACCTGTTTTTGTGCCAAAAAGGTTCCTCTTTATTAATCTATTTTCACACAAAGAAAAAAAAAACATACCAAAAAATGTAAATAAAATATTAAAAGTATGATTACACAAATAACATTCATATACACAAGAAAATAAAAATAAAACACAAATATAAAGAACACTAATAAAATAAACACAACTAATATAACTAAACTGCTTCCCACAACCTCTAAATAAGAAAACAAAAATGCAAGACCAGGGAAGAAGAAATGGATGTAGGGTTTGCATGGGGAAGAGGTTGTGGGTCCTACTGGATTGATGGTTGAGGGTCAGGTTGAAAGGGTGTAGCCACAAGGGTTTTTCCTGTGAACCTTGTTGGGTATTCATTCTGCAAAGTTCAGGCAAAGAGTTTTTGCTTGAAGATCAAAAAATAAAGTTTTCTCATAGCAGCTTTTTAAAGGGTCAGTGGGTCTTTGGGGATCATTGAATAGTTGTTCTGTTACAAAACTGGCTGCTTCTCTGGGGTATGGTGGTTCCAATTCCTTTGTCATTGGTGGTTCTCTCAGGTGGTATAGTACATTCCCTGGGAAAAAATTAGAACATGAGTTTAAAAACACCTTTAGGCTGGAGGACATGGGTGATTCTAGTTATAAGATGGGCCTTTAAGGACACCCAAAGACCCTCTCCTGGTTGCATTACCAAAACTGTCTATTGTTCATTGTTTATGTTATTTATTTTGTTTTGGATTAGTAAAAAAAAAAAGGTTGCTGTGGCCATTTAACCCCATGCCATGCAATGTCTGTTCTTTAAATGGTTCTAGAAGGACCAACCTGAATAATCACTTTGGCAAGAAATAGATTGTATTTTTTTTTCAAGCAAATTTCACCTAAACAGTTCAAAGACAAATGAAATGGAAAGTTTCCACTTTGTTACACTCTTGCTTATGACAAAATCGGTAGATTTGCACAGATATAACAAAACACTTTCAATGGTTTATTTAACAGAAGGGCAAAAATAAGAGGTTAGGGTTTACATACACTTTATGAAGCTGTAGAAGTTATTCACCCTTAGCTTGTAAATTTAAACCTGAGCTATTGACCTCTGTAAAAAAATATGGCTTATTTCCAGTGGAGGATAACATGGAAAACATGTAAATTGATTTGAGAGCAGCAACTGTTAGATATGAGTATATAGAAAAAACTGTTGATAGGCAATATTTGGTATTTACCTGACAAAACAGTACTGATTAAAAAGGTATTCTTAGATTTAATCTGTTTTTATAAGAATAACTACATAAATTTGTATTGCTTTTAGTCTACTGTCCTCTGCACAGCAGCACATACTGGGAAGGGGAAAGGGAGGGGGGCACCACTGATCCAACCAATACATTGCACAGTGAAGTCTTGGGACATGCTTATAAGATAAGAGAGCACTGGGATGACATAATACTGCTGCTCCTTTATTGTCCAATCACAAACTGAGGCTCATCCTATCCAAACTGTTTGTCAGGCAGGATTGAACTGCTTTTAAGAAATAACAAACTTATTACCGACTTGGTTTTTAGAGATGCAGGCTTGCAAAGCCAAGTAATATACAGTAGATTCCTGCCTTTGCTCTTTTAAGATAAAGTATCTATGAATTTTAATACAATGCACAAAAAACATAACTTTTCCATGTCTTTTACATAATTTTTTCCCCCCAAAAGTCAGTGTTCTTTGTTAAAAAGAATAAGTTGCCAACACTGAATACTAACAAGCACCCAAGTTAATCATCTCATTGTTCCTCATATAGTAATATATCTACATACATTCCCCTCACAAAATGGGAAAGAAACATTTTTGTGAAAGCTCTGCAATTATCCCCCAAAGTTGTCGCCACAATATTTAGATGGAGAATCACAGCATGTTGACTCTGCGTGAGCGTGTGGAAAAATCATTCAGCACCAGCAGAATTGCTCAGTCTTGGAGAAATACAACAAAATCGCAATTAGGAAAATGTCACTGAATTTTAGATGCATGTCAACTACACAACACACAAAATAACTTTTCAACTCTCCAGACTAAACATCTTGAGTGGAAAAGGAAAACATGTCTTGCATGCAGCAATAATTTGCAGACCTGTAAAGTGTCCAGGGAAATGTGGCATTGATTACAATTTTAGAGCCATTTTATCCGCAACTTAAAGAGACTGGCACTTCTCCCATGCAGGGCAAATTAACATTTTTCAAAAAGCTCTACCTTTTATCATTAAAAAGCAATCCTTGAACTCCAGGCAGCAGCCGAGATGATTGCAGCAGAGGTTTAACTGACAGAAATGTGTGAACACAGGCAGGAATTGCACAGGCACCAGGGTCATCTCTGATCTAGCATATCAAGTGCATGGTGACAAAGATTGGATGATCTACAAAGATTCAATATTCTTCTGGAGGGAATAGCAGATGAAAACAGTGCCTTGGGTAGTACTTTCTGTGAAGGGTAATAAACACAGAGACGAGTTAGACTTGTACATTACTTTGCATTCATTCAATTATCTTAAACAATGTATTAACCACTTCAGCCCCGGACCAATTGGCAGCCAAAGGACCAGGCCCCTTTTTGCGATTCGGCACTGCGTCGCTTTAACTGACAATTGCACGGTCGTGCGACGTGGGTCCCAAACAAAATTGGCGTCCTTTTTTTCCCACAAATAGAGCTTTCTTTTGGTGGTATTTGATCGCCCCTGCGGTTTTTATTTTTTGCGCTATAAACAAAAATAGAGCGACAATTTTGAAAAAAAAATGCAATATTTTTTACTTTTTGCTATAATAAATATCCCCAAAAAAATATATAAAAAAACATTTTTTTTCCTCAGTTTAGGCCGATACGTATTCTTCTACATATTTTTGGTAAAAAAAATCGCAATTAGCGATTATTGATTAGTTTGCGCAAAAGTTATAGCGTTTACAAAATAGGGGATAGTTTTATAGCATTTTTATTAATATTTTTTTTTTATTAGTAATGGCGGCGATCAGCGATTTTTATTGTGACTGCGACATTTTGGCGGACACCAAAAAAGGAAGAACTCCGGACAGCCGCACACCGAGAAAATAAAATCCAAAAAGTTTATTTAAAAGCAAAAAACACTGCAATCCATACACGGCAAAAAGGGGGGTACAGAGCTGACGCGTTTCGCACCACAACTAGTGCTTACTCATAGCTGAATTTTGGCGGACACATCGGACATTTTTGACACATTTTTGGACATTTGTCATTTATACAGCAATCACTGCTATTTAAATAGCACTGATTCCTTTGTAAATGACAGTTGTAGTGAAGGGGTTAACCACTAGGGGGCGGGGAGGAGTGTTGTGTTTTTTTTTACAGTAAGGGGGCGTGGCTGTATGTCTGACGTCATTGATCGGCGTTCCCGATGACAGGGAACCGCCGATCACTGACAGTCAGTGTAGGAAGCGTGGGGAGAGGTTTGTACACAAACCTCTCCCCGTTCTTCAGCTCCGTAACCCGATCGCGGGATACCAGCGGCGATCGGGTCCGCTGGTCCCGCGGCCGTGGTCACGGAGCTCGCGCGCGCGCCCCCCGGGCAGGCAAATAAAGGGGACGTACAGGTACGTGCTTTTGCCCGCCCGTGCCATTCTGTTGACGTATATCTACATGAGGCGGTCGGGAAGCGGTTAAATGCTAGATCCATTTGAAGGGTAAATTCACACCATGTGCGGTAGGACTCCATTAGGCGGCTATTACAGCACTGTCCCACCGCAGGGGGCGTAGCCCAGGCATTTTTCTAGCCAGCAGAGGACCTGGCTACATTTACCTTAAAAATCCCATGTTCCTAGCTAAGGGTTTTTTTCAGAAATTTCCACATTCCTTTTTTTTTTTAGCTGTTGGGACCTTACTTCCTGTTAGAGGGTAGCTACGTTCATTCTTCGTGGGCCAAATGTATGTGTAGTCAGGTAAGGTTTTATGCTGCCCTAGCTGGGAGGGTTAGTGTTAACTGTGTTTCCTGGTTCTTTCTTGGCAGGCTTTCCTGGGTCTGACCCCCTGGTCCTCTGTTGTATAAAAAGGGGACAGGGGTCTGATTCAGAGAGAGTGAGAGGGGAGAGTACGCAAAAGATAACCGAAAGTCTGCAGTTGCTACTGTTACTTTTGCTTAAATCTGACCTGTTGGCATGGTTGGTGTCACCTGGTGCAGTAAAACATGATGTCACCCCCCGTCCCCGGGAATGCATGGACCCTGGATACAATCAGGGGAATGGATGGAGCAAGGATGGAATGGGGGGGTGGATGGAGTAGGGATGGGATTAGGGGGATGAATGGAGCTGGAATGGGATGGGATGGCTGGAGCTGGGATGGGATCGGGGGGGTGGATGGAGCTGGGATGGGATGGGGGGGTGGATGGAGCAGGGATGGGATGGGAGGTGCATGGAGCAGGGATGAGATAGGGAGGTGCATGGAGCAGGAATGGGAGGGTGGATAGAGCAGAGATGGGAGAGGAGAGGAGGGTAAGGATGGAGCTGGCATGGGATCTTTGATTTTAGGGGGTGCGAGTCACAGGATATGTGCTAGGGGGTGCTTTGGAAGGGGAGAGGAATTGTGCTGGGGGGGTTAAACGTCAAATCCCCCCACTCCTTTTAGCACAAGTAATATCTAACCCGAAACAAAGCACCCCCTAGTACCCCCACTTCCTAAAATTACTCCTGGCACCATAGATGTCCCCCTCCTCTGCAATACCTTGGTCCCAGACGGGTGCTGTGGCACACTGTCCCTCTTCCTCCTCCTCTGCTCTTCCTCCTGGTCTGTGTACATGAAACGTCAGAGCCGAGGAGGAGGCAGCTATAGTACGGTCTACAGTGAGTGCAGCCAGCGGGGAGAGAGATGATATCGGCGTGTAGGACAATCAGTGTCAGACTCTGGGCACCTCTGTCTCTGCCTCACTCCCTTCTCCCCCCGCACATTGCATGCAGCTGAGGAGATCTGTAAGGGAAGGAGGGAGCCGCGGTGCCAGTCTCAGCCTGGTGTTGACTGGGGTGCGGTCACCCTGGTGCGGACCGCACCCCTCACCCACGCCAATGCCTGTTGGTTTTCTCAATATGCCAAGACCGGAGTGCCGGCTAATGCACATATGTCCCCAGGACCCCGTTACAGCCTAGGGGAATTGCTGGGACTAGCAGTCTGCCCTGGAGATGCCAATCCTGGATACTGCCATCATGGACTGAGCCAGATATGGCATCTTTCCTGTACACGTATACTGGGGCAGCCACAAGCCTGGCTTAAGGATTTGTTTAGGGAAAGATTGTTGCCTTTGTTTAACTGCTATGCCAAGTTGTTCAAGTAAAGCTTTTGCTTTGCTTGGTCTGAAGTTACTCAAGGGGTGTAGCAGTGGCGGCTGGTGCTCAATATTTTGGGGGGGCAGCAAACAAACCTGCCCCCCTCACTCGCACATACCGTCACTACCTCCCACCCCCAGTGCACAGGCCAGCCTTGGTAGGTACTCACACTGCGCCCTGCTCTTCGCACCGGCTCCCCACTCTCCGCACCGGCTCCCGCTCATCCACTCCAACTCTTCCCTACCGGGCTGCCCTCCCGTTACAGGTGTTGCTTTTCCTCCTAGCCGAACAGAAAGTGGGTCCTGACACCCGATTGGCCGGGAGTCCCAAGACTCAGGACCCGCTTCCTGATTGGCCGGGAGAAGAATCAAGAAGACAATATTAATTTGCTATTGTCACACAACTGGGTGGGCTCGGGGTGCAGTGCTATGCACACCAAGCCCACCCTTTTTTTTTAGGCCAATTAGAGCCTCAGGCTCTAATCATGTGCGTAAAAAAAAAAAAAAAAACATTGAAATCCATGCGTCCAGCACCCTGTATGTAGATTAGGGGCCGAGCGCATGGATTAGGGGGGCGGTGCCCCTGCGCTCCTAATGGAGCGGCCACCACTGGGGTACAGTGCAAGTAACCGCCACACATAGTCCACAGCTTGGGTCACCTAAGCACATTGAAGTATATAGACATAAATGTAAGAGTTGATACAGCATGAGAAGATACAAGAAATGTGTACTTTTTATTAAGACTAATTTAAGATTCTTTCCCAATGGAAGAGATGAGGGAGTCTTGCTCCCTGTGGATGAAGGGCTCTTCTTTTCAAGAATCCAAAAGCTGTCAAGTCTTAAGGGATTGGCTTTATTATCATATCATAAGTCTTTGGTATTTGACATAGTAAAATGTGACTTTTTAAACTTCAAATGAACTATTTTACTCAGAAGTAGTGCAGCCCTTCTGGTGACAATCCCTGAAGGGAAAATGTCAACGCCTAAACTATCTTAATAACTGGTGGCACCCAGCAAATAGAGGCATTTCTATTTCCATCAACAATGCAGATTTTTTTCTGTGTGGATTATACTGACTCAGCAATGATATCCAGACTGGCCATATGAGTCTCATCCCTCCCAGTAATAAGTCATAGGATATTTAGTGGTAGTAAATCAAATGCAACTTGACTTGCTCACTGTTTTTTCAACATTTATCTGATCATTTCATTGTAGGGAATTCCATGGCATTTGAATACTTATGGGCCGCTACAGGGAGGAATTTGGAAAGTAGAGTTTAAGACTCTTCAGGGAAGAACACTGGGTGTGTGTATGACATTGGGGTCAAAGTTTTGAAAACGAGGTACAAGCCTTTAGAATGTTCATGGTTCTACATGTTCCTGTGTGAACTAGCATGCATTAAAGGGCAGAAACTTGGCTGTTGAGGGGTACTGGAGCCCCTCTTTACTGTCCAATATCTTTTTCCTCCTGTCACCAGAGGACACGAGCTGGACATTATTAAAACCCTCCCCCATGAAGCTTGGCATAGTCTGAGGTAACCTGGAATTTTCAGAAAACACACTGAGGTGTTCATGTGTCTTCTTTTACCTAGAAACATGTTTGTACAAAGGCAAGTATTGGGTGTTTTGTTCTGTGTTTAACAACATCTTACACCATGTTTAACACCTCTTGATATTGCCTACCTCTTTTATCTGACATTATGAATAGTAGATTATCCATCAAGGTTTAAAGAAGAGCTGTCCAGTATAGAATCTGCCATTGGTTAATTTGGTGCATATTACTGGCTCTCAGCCTTTACTACCTGGTGAGTCATTTATTTGTGCTTTAGTCTGATGTATGGGACACAATAAGAAAGGAAGGTTACTTTCACTTGTGTCTGCAGGACGTACCACCAAAATTGTGATATTTTATAAAGATTATTGATAGGTGGTTGTAAAAAAAAAAAAAGTATGATGATGATATAAGGCTTATAGACACAATGGGGTGTGTGTATATAAAGTAGGGCTGTGAAAATTAAAGATGAATTCCTCGATTAATCTTTAATTTTTTTGATCAATCAAAATTCTTTTGATCGATCAAAGTTATCTTGATCTGTACTCGCCTCTCCACCGGCTTCCGGGCCTTCAGGGAGTTCCGTCGGAGGAGCTACGCAGGACGTCACCCGCTGCTGCCATACGGAACTAACACGATTGTCGGCTTTACATGCTGTGTTTTTATCATCTTTATGTGAGTAGTTTGTGTTTCAACACAAAAATGGAATCTTATACTTAAGCGACGAGCACTTAGATCTTTTCTTTCTAACCATGACCTGGCGTCCTTGCTGAGATCTAAGGAGACGTGAGAGAAGTTTATGGTCCGTGTTAACCTATTTGATACCCGCTTGCATGACCACCTGTTTGCACAGGGGTCCATGCCTTAAGGTTAGAGTGATTAGTTAGACCGGATGTGGAGGGATTGTCACGCTACTGTGGGAAAAAAATTACTTACGTCAGTGCTACAGTTTGAATTTAAAACGTATTTGTGAACTGTGAAGTTAAGTCATGGATTGTGGAAACTAACTAGTGTCGGGTGATTGTATATAGTGTATACCACATTTACCACTGACTAATGCAGAGTTGCAATGCAAGGAGATCAGCTAAAAGTAGTTGGATCTGTATGTGCGTTATAATTATTCGACATTAGTTGATTAATGGATTAAAAAAAAAATAGATTAATTGCACACGAAAATTTTAATCAGTAACAGCCCTAATATAAAGGATATATATATATGTCAGCATTGGTGTTGTATAGGAGCGAGGTTTGGATTTTCTGCTATGATGAGTTTGAGGCAAATACAATTGGTTTGAGATTTGCTGTTCCAGGTAATTCAACCAGGAGAAGATTAATGCATATTTGCCCAAGGAGAATCTTACTTTTTAAACCATAATTCTCTGCATGACATTTGAACTATAGCTAGCAGGCTTAGAAGGGCCCATAAATGTGGCATTTGGGTAAGCCCATAGCAGTCATAGTGTCAGTGAATTGGAAGCTGTTTTAGGCGAAAGCTGACAAACTGCATAGGGAGAGATTTGGGTCAGTTAGGAAACTGTGCTTTTCTAATTCATTTTTTGTTGGGCATTTGACCACTGCTATATCAACTGTAGTCCCTTAATTCTTGTTGTAAACACCCACCTGTACTCTTTGCCTGCAGTATACTTCAGCCTGTTATCACTGATTGTAACTGTCCACCTAGTGGCCAATTTTACACGGGTATCCTTTGCAGTATCTACATTTTTGTGCTGGGGGGTTCTCTGCACTCTGCTGTGTAATCTGTGCTCTCCCAATTCTTGTAGTGAAACACCTATCCATGTACGGTACTTTTTTTCTAATACATTTCAGCCAATTCTCATTCCATTAAAAATGTCCTGATGCTGGCTAGTTTTACACTTCTATCATCTGTGGGCCTTTAATTCTTAATGAGATTGTAATAGAAAGTAGCCAGCAGCATGACATTTTTTCATAAGAGGGAACACGGACAGTCACAGTGCAGCAGTCTTCTAGCCAATTTCTATCTGGCGGTCAAAGTTGGCCTATTACCGTTTTACCTATCACTGAGAGATCGAGAAAGCATATGTTGCTTCTAAAACTGCCTGAGGGAAAACAGCGTATTTTTCAAACTGAAATTAATCAAATTGTGGTGATGTTGTTGTATCTAAGCCAAACTAATCAAAAAATAGATTCCACAGGTTGCCCTACCAGTAGAAGCTGTCACTGAGAATGTCCATGAAAGCAGTACTGTTCCATAACACCACATACAGCTTTAACCCCCCCCCCCCCATTTCAGCCACATGAATAGACCCTCGCCATGTACATATTTTATTAAAGCTTTTTTTTTGGGGGGGGGGGGGTGATAAGTGCCCAGCCTCCCCTGTCCCATTATAGCTCTAAAGGAGTTTTCTTATTAGCCCTAAAAATTACCAGAATTTAGTGTTGCCCCTGTCCCAGTAGATTTTAATAGGATTGACCTCTGCATTCAGGTACACTGAATTTCAGGTTTGCTAATTCGCCAAACGCAAATTTGCCCATCACTAGTTCTATATAACTATTTACCTAAACAGGAAATTGGCATGAAATAGACAGAATATCTATCTCCCTGCAGTGTAGATGGGCATTCCATTATAATACCAGAGCAGAGCCATAAAGAATGGTGTTCAGAGCTGCAGACTATCACATCCAGAGCCTCTGAGAGTGAAACTGACCGGGGGACTGTACCAGAGCAATATAGGGCAGAGCCACAAATAATCGTGTCCAGAGCTGCAGAGAGTGAGACTGCTGATATGAGGTTGAGAATGCCTCAAATCCAGCTGATGGTAGCCCTGTGTATGCGGCGTGACCTCTACTGGCCTTTAGGGTACAGATTTCCACCAGCTCTTTGGTGAGAGGCCTCTTGACCATGGTTACAAAACTCTTATGCCTGTTCCTCAGGGATTGTTTTTCCTCAAACTCTGTTGCCACCTAGATTGAGCACTCCAGCTGGAGATCCAGAGCCCTGACAGACTGTATTTAGTCCCACTGGCCAGTGGTGTAAGCAGGAACACTTATTACACAGGTCATAGTGTTATTCATCTGGTGATAACTCTGTTTGTCACTGTAATTGCAATTGTAGCTGTTATTGTTTGTGAGTTTTCCTCCTTATTGTTGCTCTGTCTTAACAAATAATATTACCGTATATACTCGAGTATAAGCCGACCCGAATATAAGCCGAGGCACCTAATTTTACCACAAACAACTGGGAAAACTTATTGACTTAAGCCTAGGGTGAGAAATGTGCAGCTACTGTAATGGAAAAGAGGGTCAACAATGTCCATTTGCAGCTTCACTGTGCCTATTTGCATGCCTCACTGTGCCCATTTGCAGCCATAGGTCCCCCAAACTTCAAACTTGGTGGTTAAGGTTCCTAGATGCCCCCTAGCTGCAGCCAAAAAGGGGTCCCGAAATAACATTGCTGCAGATGGACACAGTTGACCGACTTTGGGGCCCCTCGGGGTCACTTGGTGCTAGGATCTTTGGATATGTTGTAGTGCTAGTTCCACTGGGTTTGCATACCAAATTTCCAAGCACCAGGTGTCCCCGAGATATAGGGTCCCAAAGTCGGGTCAAGCACTTTTCTTCAGCAGAGAATGACATTTTCAGAACCGACTTTGGGGCCCGTATCTCGGGGCCACTTAGTGCTAGGAACCCCATCTTTGGATATGTTGTAGTGCTAGGGGTTGTTTGGGGTTCCTAGCACTAAGTGGCCCTGATATACGGGGCCCCAAAGTCGGGTCGGAAATTTTTTTTTTTTGCTGCAGAAAATGCTTGACTCGAGTATAAGCCGAGGGGGTCACTTTCAGCACAAAACAAATGGGCTGAAAAACTCGGCTTATACTCGAGTATATACAGTATACAGGGATTTACTTCCTCCAATAAAGTCTGCTTTACATTACTGGTATATTAGCGAATTCTGGGTTAGTTTCGGACAGGTCATCACTGACAGCTACAAGAGGACCAAATTCTATCCAGTAGCTCCTGGAGAGGAGGGGTGTAGCACTACATTTGTATCTTGAAAAAAAATACAGTTTACAAGGTAGATAGTTCAAACTCCTTTTAATATTTGCTTATCTTTGGCATTTTATACAGGTCTTTGGTGCAAACTTTTCAATATTTGCTTATCTTTGGCATTATACAGTGTGTGGACACATTAGATGCATGTCTTTTTTTTTTTTTTTTTTACCAAATGTGTACTAGTATACAGCCATGTGTTTTTGAAACATCTGACCTATATATGAGATGTCTGAAAGGAACTGTCTGATGCCAATAACAACCAATCAGGTTCTTTTCATATCTGAGCTTGAAAAGATAGATTGTTTTGGACATCTCTTCTCAAGGGTATACCCAAAGACCAGTAGACTGTGTGCAACATAGCATAATGGTGTTGTCAGACTGCACCATTTGACAACTGTTTTTATTTATTAAAGTGGTTGTATACCCTAAAAATTAACTTGCACCTACAGGTAAGCCTAGATTAAGGCTTACCTGTAGGTACAGAAATATCTCCTAAACCTGCACGGTTTAGGAGATATTTTAAAAGAACGTTTTACAACGTTATCTACGGCGCATGCGCGCCATAGACAACGGTGCATTTACAGGGTTAATCCCCATCTTCAACTGCGGTGAGCCGCAGTTGAAGTGTCCCGCGCGCATGCGCGGAGCGACGTCCTCGCCGCTCTGGCCAATCACAGCGCCGCAGCGGCGCTGTGATTGGCCGGAGCGGCGATACCCGGAAGGGTATCTGTGTAGCTATGGATGCGGCCGGAGGGGGAGAACACGGCGTCGGGGGCCCCATCTAAGGTAAGTGATGCATAATGAGCTAGTTTGCTAGTCATACTAGCTCATTATGACTTTGTCTTGCAGGTAGATAACCCCAATTTTTTTTTTCAAATGGGTATACAACCACTTTAATGTGTCTCCATGAAGTATTTGCTGTATTGACACATAGCCACAAACTACATTTAAACATACTCAATTATTTAGGGAGAAGTGCAGTGTGCACACAGTGGTTACCTGTACCAACACATTTAGTGAAACCACAAACAGTCTCTTAATACATCAAATCAACTTAGTCAATACATTAGGTGCACTTTAACCAATAGACTTAGATGGCAAACTGAGCATATAGCTGTTGACAACTGCTGAATTCCAAGTCAAATAATAATCCTTCCAAGACTAAAATATCCCAAGAGGGCTGTACATTTTTCTATCTTCCGAGGCCAATTGTCTTCTCCCCTAGCAGGGGAGGTGAGCTGGTTACTGGACTGTGGCATCATCTTGGTCCTTCCGGCAAAATAGTTTCAACTCTCCTACCACCTCTGAAACTTTCGTTGAGGCCCGTGGTTGGACAGATAGTGTCAAGGAATACGCGCAGAGAAATTCCTGTGAAAATATTGTAAATAAAGCAGCTAAAGGATTGCTCTAAAGGATAATAGATTGTGGAGCTTGCATATGGGCGGGGCCTAACACACCTGATTAGGGACTCACTCCTGGCACTCGCTAATGCCTGAGCTCACTCATTCCAATTTAGAAGCAATCATGTTTTACCTGCACAGTTAACACATCATCCTAACTGTACTCTGACTTCTCCCAATAGATGCGCCAATCTGAGAGTCCACTGCGGAGCCTGTATCCCATTCACCAACACATCCCAGCATTTCACCTCACTCCCAGTAACACTTTGAGACTTCTTCCCAACACCCACAGAGATCATCTCTTCACATGTCCCCAAGCTTCTCCACTCCAGAGGGCCTCTCTCTCCTCTACTCTTCTGTGATACCCTTAGCAACAGCAATATAGCCTCTTCTACGCCACTCCACTTGCAGTTTAGATCATTGTAATGCTTCTTTATACTGACTCCTCTTCATCCCTATTCTAAGCCCTATTCTTTTGCTATGCCATGCATACACCCCTTTTCAAGGAACTTCAGACCAGTCACTTTCTTAGAACTTTTACTGGAAAATTGTGCAGGAACAGAGCAATAAAAAAGTCTCGCACAGATTCCTCCATACACAATTTTAGTTCACCCTATCTTCAGGCTGCCCCTGTTCATACCTTCAAAGAGAGAAAAGTCCTTTAAGTAAAGTCCTCAAACCCATTTTCGGTACCCTGACTGGGTACCCACCATAGGGTAGCCCTCCCAAAGGTTAAAGGATAGTTGTGTTTGTTTGGACGTTAACTACAATAAAATTCTGTTACTACATCTGGGCTCTGAGTGTTTACTGCCACCACACCACGCTGTACTTCCCCACAGGCACATGTAGATATTCCCAAACAGCTTTGTCATATATGTGCCGCTGCTGCATGTCCTCTGTTTCTCAGAAGAGTGCCTCAGGAACATAAAAAAAGTTCAGTCCATAGTGCACTCATACATATTTGTTCAGACACCCCTGCAACTGGGTGAAGGGCATGAATCAGGTCCCACAAACATTCCATAGGCAGGTAAACATCCAGGGCTTTATGATAGTCATTATAATATCAGTTCTCCTCCACAGAGAGTCCAGGCTTAGCTCCCAAGCGGTCAGGGGTCTAGTGGGCGGCAGGTGACTGAAGGGGCTCACTGTCCCTGCTGTCTGTTAACAGCAGCTGGTCCTCCCAGTTACCAGATAGTGTTTTTTCCACAGAAGTGGCAGCAGCAGCTTCCTACCCCAATTCTGGAGAGGCACTGGCAGGTTCATCCCAACAAAGTACAGGGTCATATGCAGCAGGGTGGTGGAGTTAGTGGGCTCAGCATTGGGTGGGACTGGAAACTCCACAGCAGAAAGTGCAGACGATGAAAGAGACTGTCCAGGTGAGGGTCTGGGTACATTGGGAGTAGGAATGGCTCCATCCGCAGCAGGCAGTAAAGATTCATCACCCATGAGCGGACTCAACTACAGGGGAATCCTGGTTCAGCTGTCATGACCCATCTTGTTAGGGGTCATGGGGGGTCACCGTACCCATCTCTTCAATGCTCCGTCTGGAAGCCAGAATCAAACACCAGTGACTTGGGTGGGCTGTGGGGTCTGAGCTATGCAATCTCTTCAACAGCCAGTAACATACAGAAGAGAAGTGTACAACATGTCAAGCAGCGAGTCCAAGAGGTGAAGTCCATAGAGCATCTTTAAAAGTTAGGGCAGACGGCTCGAAGTGTATCTGTCTCTCTGATGTGACAGTGCGTCGGTCCTATGCAAGGCTCAAACTGAAAGCTGGTGTCCAGGACAGGAGGCTCCACTCTGCTCCAGATGACCCGCTTCTTCCACGACAACACGTAGATGTCATGAATCTGCAGTAATGATTCATACCCTGTCTTTCTGCTTAACTCTCTCTGCTTGTGTTCAGCTTAGAGACCTTGCGGTTCATTAGTGTGTGCACTGCAAGCCAAGCCTTGATCAGCATTAGTGTGTTAGGCTTCCTGTGTGGTTCTTGCCGAGTGCTCTACGTCTGTTTCCGTATACTGACTTTGGCTTGTTCTCTTGACGATCCCTGTCTGCTTGATACCCCGACCTTTGGTGTGTTTTCCTGTCTATTCCTGTCCGCTTGTTGCCCTGACCCTTGGCTTGTCCTCCCGACTATTCCTTTTTGTCCTGGACTGCTGCTTCTTCTCTATCCAGCAGTAGCCAATCATGAGCATGATCTGGAAGACCCTGGGGGCCGTGACCTGGAGTCAGTTGCAGCGAAGGCCATCTTCACCATCAGAGGCTCTGGTGAAAACCTGCTGGCTCTTAGACTTTGCGCCCTGGGGAATCTCATGCTCTAGCTTCCAATGTGATCCTTGTCCATGCTCCAGTGGACCTGCTTTCCTGAACAACCCAGAGCTCTATCTGCAGCAGTCAGCTGAAGGGTCCACTACCTTAGCGGTGTGCTCCTGACCCCAATGGTGTGCATCTGTCACCTGGCCTCAGGTGACCTGACAGTAGGGCTCCATGCTGACAACATTTCCAGCAACAACTCCACATGTAACCACACAGCAGGGCCACCCAGGAGCACTATTTATCCACAGCGGTCACAAACTGATCCTGCTCTACATGTCAGGGCAAGTTGTTCTCAATCAGCCATGGTCCCTTTAGCTTACAGTCTTCAAGTATCTACAGTAGGCATACCCTGCTGACTACGCCAAGGTGCCAAGTTGTGGGGGGCCTTTTGAACCTGATCAGAGACTCACTCCTGGCACTCGCTAATGCCTGTGTTCATATGAAATTAGCATTAAGATGGAATTCCAACTTAGAAGCAAACATATTCCCTTTGCACACTTAACCCTTTGTGTACATCACACTTCTCAGCGATTCATGTTTCATCTTAGTGATTGTAAAGTCTTTTAAAAAAAAAAACATACATGTTATACTTACCTCTTTTGTGCAGTTGGTTTTGCACAGAGTGGCCTGGATCCTCCACTCCTCAGGTCTCTCTTTGCTGCTCCTGGCCCCTCCCTCCTATTGAGTGCCCCCACAGTCAGCAGCTTCCTATGGGGGCACCCAAGCTGAGTCACAGCTCAGTGTGTCCATTCACCCCTCTCCCCTGATTGGCAGACTGACTTTGATTGACAGCCGCGGGAGCCAACGGTGCTGCCGCTGTGTCTCAGCCAATCAGGATGAGTGTCCCGGACGGCTTAGACATTCGTGGACATCGCTGGAGAGAGATGGAGCTCAGGTAAGTAATTAGGAAGCACTGGGGCAGCTGCTACACACAAAAGTTTTTTTTTTATCTTAATGTATAGAATGCATTAAGATAAAAAACCTTCTGCCTTAAGGCTGGTTTCACACTGGGGCGGTTTGCAGGCGCTATTGCGCTAAAAATAGCGCCTGCAAATCAACCTGAAACAGCTGTTGCTGTGTCTCCAGTGTGAAAGCCCTGAGGGCTTTCACACTGGAGCGGTGCGCTAGCAGGACGGTAAAAAAAGTCCTGCTAGCAGCATCTTTGGAGCGGTGAAGGAGCGGTGTATTCACCGCTCCTATACCGCTCCTACCCATTGAAATTAATGGGACACCGCGGGGATACCGCGGTAATACCGCCGGCAAAGCGCCGCTGCAGGGGGTTTTAACCCTTTTTGCCGCCGCCCGCACCGCTCCGGTGTGAAACCAGCCTTACAACAACCCTGTACTCTGACTTCTCCCAATGAATGCTGCAATTCTGAGTGGGTACCACAGAACTTGTGCCCCACTCACTAGCACAGCCTGACATGCCACCTTAGTCCCAGTTACATTATTGGAAATTTTTTTGTATATCAACCTTTATTGCAAACAGCTATTTATTGCACATTTTTTATTGCCGACTGTGTGATTTAGAATTTTTTACTCCCAGTGACACTATGAGACTTACACAGAGATCATCTCCTCACATGTTTCTGAGCATCTCCACTCCTGAGGACCCTCACTTACACTTTTTCTCTCCTTTACTCTTCTGTGACCTCCAGACTAGGTAAATAGGATATCCTGTGCCTTGATATCAGTCCCTGTATGTGGTGCACTGCAGTGCTTGCTAGGGAGGGGGTTAGGTTTGCAAGCCCCCTTACTACCAGGGCCTTCCATCACCCATGCCAAGTCACCACCACTTCCCACTGGCTGGCTAATTTAGCAACCAACCTTCAGTTACCCTTACCAATGCCAGTATCGTATCTTCTACTCCCCTCCGTTTACAGGGTAAGAATATTGTAATGCTTCTGCACACTTCATCTCCATTCTAAGCCCTGTTTTTTTGATACACCATACATACACCCCTTTTCAGACCAGTCACTTTCTTGGAAATTTTAATGGAAACATGTGCAGGTACAGAGCAATGTAAAACAGTCTCCCACAGATTCCTCCTTATATGACTCTAGTTCATCCTAACTTCAGGCTGCCCCAGTTCAAAGCTTCATATAAAGCAAAGTCCTTTAGGTAAATTTACATCCATGATACCCTCTTTTTTTCCTGAAAATATTAGTTATAACATCATTTTACAGCAGCATAATTTTGCACAGAGACAATGGGAGAAGCATGATTTTGAGTTATCTAAATTTTTGGGCCACACCTTCCCTGTGTGCCTGACTTTATATGATTTTTCTGCCATGATGGGTTAGGGCCCCAGCAGGCCATGGATATATCTCTCTCTCTCGCTCATAACCAAGGTTGCTATTCTATATCTCTCTCAACCTCTCAACAGCAAGCGAGTACATTATCTGCAAACCAGCTGTTCTATTAATGGTGATCAATGTCAATATAACTTCAGTTAACGGTTAAGCTTTTCTTTACTGAATGTTAATTTGTGCAGAATTAACAGCAATTTCCTAGTTTAATAATGGTCTCACATCCTATTCAGAGCTTCCACAGAAGCTCTTTTTCTCTGGCCAAACACTTGACGAGTCCCTTTCCTAATATCAACTCCACAGAGGAGGCACACTCGATGACCCCCAGAAGGAGCTTAGCCAATGGCATACACCCACTGGCTATGTTCCTCTGTTGAAGTGATGTTCTATTGGAGATTGTGTCCATTTTCCACTGACATCAAGTTTTAGCTACACCGGGTATGATAGTTATCCCCCCAGGCACTATAGCTCTCCTCCACCCCCGCTGGGCCCTTTTGTTCCTCCCTACCACCAGTGGGCCTCTTTCCCCCTATCCCCTACTGGGCACTATTGTTCTATTGCTCTTCCGACGTCTCTGGGCACTATTATTCCCCTGGCCAAGTTCGATTGCTCCCTCCAACCCCTCCACTTTATTCTGACTGACAACAGGCATTGTTTCCTCCCACTTACCACCAACACTGGTAAGATGCCCTGAGATACATACTCCTTACTGCTGCAATTGCAAATGAAGTTGCACAACGTATGGTCCTGACTGCTACGCTCTGTACTGTGCATACTTAGTAATGACCCCTGTACTCCACATACTATATTGCGTATTACACAGTCCGGATCATAGTGTTTCTTTTTCTCAATTGCAAATAAATACTAGAGTATAAATAGTGCGCAATATCAACCTTAGTCTATTTAGATCAGCAGGTGAGGTTAAAAGACAAATGTCGTGGTATAGTAAAATATATAAGTGCTTGCGTGACAATCCCAGGTGCACAAAAGTATATATAAACTTCAAGTTACAATGAGGTTGTAACCAATTTAATAAATAAATAAATACACAATGTGTTAAAAGTAGATACAATGTGTTTTTAAATAAATAAAGTGCTTCAAAATGTGAGTAAAAACAAGTATGTGTTATAATGTGTCAAAGAAAGGAAATATCCAGTTTATGCCAGTGATGCATATGGGGATATATAAATTCCAAAAGCCAATACAGGCTTGACCTGATGGATTAGCCAATTAATTGATGAATTAATGGGTAAAGGCCGCCAATTAAATATTATATTAATCCCATAGGTGATAACAGTCCATTAAATGAGTTAGATAATTCATGAAATAACTCTTCACATCCACTAATGATATCCGGGACACAGTTAGAAATGCTAGAACTGAAAAAAAAAACAAAGAGAGAAAAAAAGAGAAAATTCCCTTTATGCTGGGAATTTAGTGTTTTTTTCCTTTTGGTTCCTCCTGATATCTTGCTCCAGTATGATATAAAAGAGAAAAAGACACAAACAAAAAACCATTGCGCAGCGCTCTATTCAACCATCAAACAAAGAAGATCTTTTAGGGGGTTGCCTACAGCTATACAACTCACATGTACCCAGTAGGTGTTTGCGTGTTCAAATCCTGCTAATGGTCAGGCTCAGATAGGGGGCTTTCTCATTCCCTTGAGAAAGTCACGTGACCTGTGATGATACGCGTCGGGAGGAGGAGCCCAAGTGACAGTGCTAAGCACAGCACAGCACAGTGAGGAGGAAAGGGCTGACAGCCCCCAAATTAAAGATGGCGTGGTGCTGTCGATTGTAGTCCACCCTGGGACTACAATCGACAGCACCACGCCATCTTTAATTTGCAAACAGGCCTGTTTTATACCAGCTAAATGTGAGTGTTTTTAAACAGTTTTTACACTATTAAAAACCTTTCTAAACGGTATCACACTATGCAAAGTTTTTTTTTTATCGTGGTTTTTTAATACGTGTGAATACGTGGACCATTGATGCCCATTTTCCACTCGCTGACTACCTCCCTGCTGACCACTGATCCAAGCGGCATTTGAACAGGCTTTGGAGTCATCGTGCGGAGCAGAGACCCGCCAGCCCCCTAACGTTAAGCTTTTGTGACTTGTGAGTCATATGCCCCTTCAAGTCCAAAGCATCTGGTAAGCCTTATTCCTATAGGCTAAAGAACCATCAGACAACAATCACCCCACCTAGCACACTAAACAGAATCATCTGTTTGAATAGTGTCATCCACTTGATCACCAGTCATTTATGGACTTCACTATTATGCACTTAAGTGTATAATATTTTCACTCAGCACTAATTATCTCAACTGTTATTGAGTTTTGTCACCAAGTTTTACTCTGCATATTCGTCACGATAATTTTATCTGCCTATTATGTCACGATATTTCTTTACCACGTAAAACGAATCACCTGGTATTAATCCACTATCTAATCACATGTGCATTTTTTACCTGTTTTATTCTCAATAATTTTTAGTGTATCATTTTATACAGTTTTAATTAGGTTTCTGCATCAATTTTATGTCATAAGGTTTTATGGTCTTTATTTATATAACTTTTAACTAAGTAGGGGTGGTAACACGTTACACCTGGAGTCATTCTCCCCCCCCCCCTCTTTTTTGCCTTACATATACCTTATATATGACATTATACCTAATTACATATAATAGTACTTTTCTTTAAGAACTATTCCTTTAGCGCTGCATTTATATACAAACCAATTTCTCCACACCGATAATCTTTCGGCGATGCCAGCCGCTCCATTTGCTTAAACTTAAAACAGCGCAGTATCCCCCCCCCCCCCCCGTTTTTTACCATTATATATATTTTTGTGCACCTGGGATTGTCACGCAAGCACTTATATATTTTACTATACCACGACATTTGTCTTTTAACCTCACCTGCTGATCTAAATAGACTAAGGTTGATATTCCGCACTATTTATACTCAAGTATTTATTTGCATATTATTTTAAGTGTAGGACACACTTTAATGGTGCAGCATATCATTTGGTCATCTTATCTATTTTATTTGTTTTTCTAAAAAAACATTTTTTAATATTTTTAATTCTCCTATCAGCGCTTTAGTACTCACTTTGCACTCTTTTTCTAAATTGTTTTGTGTATAGTTTGTAATTTTGTTAGATCTCCAGTTATACTCACTGTGGAACCTAAGGGGTTAATCCTTAGATTTTTGTAAAAAGACTGTTTGATCCTGTATGCACAGATCCTCCCCTTCTTGCATTGTCTCTAAAACATGTCTGTATAAGACAGAGTTGCTGAAGTCAGGCTGCACATGCTCAGTTTGGTGTGTATTGCTAGAGAGTTTTTTACTTTTCTTGGAAGAGTGCATGTGATCAGCACAGGGCCAATCAGCACTGCCCAGACAGAGGGTCAGGGGTCCTGCATCCTGATAGGACAGCCAATGCAGTAAGATAACTCTTCCTACAAGCTTTAACCAGGCACTGATTGAAGTCACAAGAATGCTATATACTGCTGATGAGAAAAGGTATTTAGTAGTTTATATTTACTAAAATGATTGCATTTCCATGTTCTGTGTACTGTGGGAGACCAGATATAGTAATTGCAGGGTCTTGGAGATCCTATTGATCTTTTAGATTTATGTACTTTAGATTACCTCATAGAACAGTAATAATGAATTATATTACAATTCACACTGAAGACGTTGGAGTATATTAACCCCAGCATCCATGTCAGTGGCAATAACAATAGCCCTCAGCACTGATGTCATTGGACACACTAATAACCCCCAACATTGATGTAAGTGGACATAATACTAATCCCCAACATTGGTGTCAGTGCACATAATATTAAACCCTAACATTGGGGGTAGTGATGCAATAATAACCCCCAACATTGGGGTTAGTGAACACAATAATAACCCCCAACATTGGTGTAATTTGGATGCAGCAATAGCCCCCAGAACTGATGTCAGTGGATGCAATAATAACCCTCATCATTGGTATCAGTGGACACAATAACAACCCCCAATTTTGGGGTTAGTGATGCAATATTAACCCCCCAACATTGGTATCAGTGGACACAATAATAACTCCCAACATTGGTTTTAATGGATGCAATAAGCCTCAGCACTAGTATCAGTACTATTAACCCCCCTCCCCACATTGGTGGTCAAAAGCAGTGAAATTGTGAGATTTAACCCCCCCCCCCCCCACCTCCCTGTATTGGTGGTCAGTGAAATTCACCAAAGCAGGGGGAGTGGGGTTAACTTCCACTGTTGTGACGATAGCTGCAGGCAGTGAAAGTTAACCCCCCCCTTTCTGGGTTGGTGGTCATGGCAGTGAAAGTTATCCCCCCCAGCCCCTCCTCCTGTATTGGAGGTCACTTCAGTGAAAGTAAACCCCCTCGGATTGGTGGTTATGGCAGTGAAAGTTGACCCCTTTACCATCCCCCCCCCCCTTATTAGTGATCACTTACAGGTTTTCACGCAGTTCTCTCTCCCCATGTCAGGACTTTACTTGTATTGTGGGCAAAGTTATCTTCATATTTACATTTCAGTGTCGGGTGCTGGAACACAGAGTGTTCTGGAACCCGACACTGCCACTTTACTGCCTAACTGGTGCCTAACAGCCCGCAGGTCATACACAGAATCAGGGTGCTGCATGTTGGGCATCAGGGGCTTAGACTATAATCATGCTCCTTAAAGCCACACCCAACATTAGTGCAATCTAACCAGGTCCATTTTTTGGACAAGTGGAGCAGCCTGCCTCTCAAGTTTGGTGGTATGCAATGATGCTACAAACTCCAAAGCTGGGGGCACCCAGAACCTGACTACATGGCATCTTTTCATCCACCAACTACTCAAGGGAGACCAAAATCATAACCTCTCCCTGTCCAGGTCTTTGTACCACTGCATCACATCATGCTACGCTCACACCATGCTATGCTCTCCTTTTATGAGGGAAGCCCACCAATCACAGGAAGAGAACACACAGAAAACTCCAAAGGGAGATTAACAATGTTGTCTTAAATACCCCCTTTTGGATCAGTTTAGTAATTTGTAATGCCGCGTACACACAGTCGGAATTTCCGATAGAAACAGTCCGATGGGAGCTTTTCATCAGATTTTCCGACCGTGTGTATGCCCATCGGTCTTTTTCTGTCAGCATTTCCGATGGACTTTGGATTGAGAGCCTGTTCTTAATTTTTCAGACAGAAAAACCTTTCTATCGGATTTTTCGATTGTGTGTATGCAATTCCGACACGCAAAATTCTGACGCATGCTCAGAAACAATTCAACGCATGCTCGGAAGCATTAAACTTCCCTTTTATAGTGCAGTCAAACGTGTTGTATGTCGTGGTGTTATTGACCGTCGGAATTTGGTGTGACCGTGTGTAGGCAAGACAGTTTGAGCAAAATTCCGTCGGAATTCCGACGGGAAAACCATCAGAGCTTTTTCCGATGAGAATTCCGATCGTGTGTACGCGGCATAATAGTTGATTGCTATGGGTTATTGCATTTTCACTTCATCACAGCTCTTTGCACAGCCTTATCTAAATGTGTTCTGAGAGATAAAACTAACAAAAATAAATATAAAAGACAAATTTTTTTGACAAATCTAAATATAATCTCAGGGAATACTTGATAAAAATTAATTACTTTGAAGCGGACTAGTTAGGTAAACTCCTTTACCTTGAAACTAAAGTGGCAATATTTCTATCATGTTATTAACACCATTAGAGACATTGCAGGGAATCTAGGATAATAAGCAACACTTGCATTGCTGATCGCTTTATAAGCAGTCTCAAACCTCAGAAGCCTACGGTTGAATTTTCCGCTAAGACAAAACTAATTAAATCTGTCTCTGCAGAGCTGAAGCTCTATTTTGTGAGGGATATGCTTCTTTTACAAGGTAATACAAGATGTTTAGCTGAATCCTTCTGGTAAACCTTGTCAGCACTTTAGGAAGATTGCAGTAAGGCTTGTACTTATTATCTATATAGAATATTACATTAGCCATTCACGTTGGTTTATATTTTATAGAAATCATTGCAGGAGGAGAGGTATGAAAAGGAGAAATTTAAATGCAAATCACTTTTGAGAGAAGGTGAAAGTGGGAGTAAACTCCTATGCAAGAATTTTACATATAGGTAAGTCTATAATAAGGCTTACCCAAAGGTACTGTTAATCTCTTGAACTGTACATGCAGCCGGTGACGTCACCGGCGTATGTGCTCTGAAGGAACGACATACCCGTGCCAATCCTTCAGAGTCCTGTGCTGTAAACGGTGGCTCCTGCACGCATGTGCGGGAGTGACGTCATTGCAGCTCCAGCCACTTACACAGCCAGAGTCCGCGAACTCGGAAGGAAGGCCGGGTGAATGTGGAAACGCCTTCAGCCACCGGTTTACTACCACTTTAAAGTAGTAACTTATCAGACACTAGTGAACTTTGACTTGGGCGCAATTAGGTTTAGTAATGCCACATGTTGAAGTGGCCTATTTACATTTAAAATTCATAGAAATTACAACCACAACATTAAAAACTTTGATGAACAGGAGATGTGAGCTGGGATTACATTGTCAGTATGAAACCATGCAGCAGTCATTATTTGTTTTAAAGCTAAACTCCAGGTAAATGTAAAAATGAAGATTCACCAACTTTTCACCCAAGCTTCAGTTATTTTTAACTTTGTATGAAATAAATGGGTAAATGTTGGGTGAATGTTGTGGGAAATAATTGATAAACGGACCATTACATTAATTTTTATATATATGTACTGTACCTTAGTGTCTGGATATTAACCTCTTGTGGTCTTCAATCTCTGTGTGAGATTCTCTATGCTTATTGCAATCCTTAACAATGTGAATCAAAGAGGTGGGGAGATCAAAGCTGCAACCTTGCCTAGGGCCACATACTTTTATCTTTAGCAAATGTGCGCCACCCCTGACAGCTCTCCCCAAGCGGTGGGCAAAAGGGGCAGCTGCCCTGGACACAATGTTTTTTTGCAGGGATGGGACACCTTGTGCTGAGTTCCTTCTGTTTCAAGGCTGACAGGTGTAGTGACAGCAGCATCACTACTCCTGTCAGCCCAGCGCTGAGAGAAGCAAGGTGAGAGACAGGAGGAGGTGCGGGTTACACTATCTCTCTTCCCCCTTCCATCCTGCTCCTGTAATACAACCCGGCAGTGGTGTTCACCGACATAGAGTGCAGTACTGGCAAGAAAGGAAGAGGGGAAGAGTGAGCGCAGCCCAGCTTAGTCCCCGTTACTGGCCACATTTGACAGCAGCCGCTGAGGCTTTGAATGAATGTCTTCACAATCATTGATTATGTATGAATGGGTTGGAAGGTAAACAAAGCCATTCATATGAATGTAGAAAGCTGAGGCAAAGACAATGGTGGCTGACCACTGTACTCACTTCAGAGATTAGAAATATGAATGGATTTGCTAACAAACACAAATCCATTCATAACTGTAAAAGATATTATAAAAAAGGAAACAAATTAAATGTCATGGTCTTCAGGGTACATTCACACCAGAGGCTGAGTCTGGCTAGTAGCTCAGGACTTGAAATTCTGAGCCCTGGGCCCCCCGACGTGTGCGTTTATGTTCATATGTGCGTATATGTGGGGGTGGGGAGCCGCAAACATTTTTGGGGTGGGGAATTTTATGTGCTTGGGTGTAAAACAATTTACAAACCTTTTTTTTTCATTACATAGGGAACAAAAAGTCCCTTATGTGATGATTCTTTGGTGACAGGTTCTCTTTAATGAGACATGCGGGGTCTAAAAGACCCTGCATGTCTACCTTACGCTCCACTGAATGTAATGCAATGCAGATCACATTGCATTACATTCTTTCCCGGGTATGCTGGCCGGGGACATTGAGAGGTGGACCCGGAAGTAACATCAAACGCGTTGCTTTCTAGGTCAGCAACAAGGAGCAGCTGCCCAAATGCTTC
Source organism: Lithobates sylvaticus (assembly GCA_028564925.1). Classification (NCBI taxonomy): domain Eukaryota; kingdom Metazoa; phylum Chordata; class Amphibia; order Anura; family Ranidae; genus Lithobates; species Lithobates sylvaticus. The sequence goes on along the minus strand of CM053027.1, from coordinate 91,006,861 downwards.
CATCTGACAGGCAGGAGTCTGCTTGTCAGATTTACACACAATCCCATTTTATTTAACGTATTAGCTACTAAATAGCTAGGTGACAAAAACAACCTATCACTTCTCCCTAACCAGTGCAACTGCATACTTCATTGTGACTGGAATGCACACTCTTCCTTTTGTTTTGGCTCTGGCTCAAGGAGACCAACAGATGCAGAGAACACATCAGGAAGATCCCACAGCATCACTGCACACTTCCAGGTCCATGCAAAACCTGATTGACAGATCAGGAGCTGCATAGTGATTTTGCTGGGCGTGGTATCCCCTAAGCTCATACATCATGAACAGGAGGGGGGGGGGGGGCATGTTTACCCTGGGCAGTGGATGACCATGTCCTGACACTGGCCCTGCCCATATGGTTATGACAATATTTATTAGTAATTTAGTTGCAAATATAGGAAAAATCAGAAAGAGTAATTTTGTGGATTTTAGGTGTGTTTCATTATAATGCTAATATGGTTTGCAACTGGCCTGGTTCTTCAGGGCTGAGCTGCCCCAGACAAGAGAGTTTTAAATGCCCCAGTCTGAATAAACAGAGAAGGGATGCAGTGAAAGTAGGGATGAATCAACGTAAGTTAAAGAGACTCTGTTGCTAGATAAAAAGCCCAACCTGTAAAGAAAACAGTTAAAGCTGAACTCCACAGTCAAATCTCAATTTCAGATATTGTTTACTGTCCCAATACATAGTAGACTCAGACATTTACTTTTACAATTTAGAGCTTTATTGGCCAGAATTATCATATTTAATATATTTTGTGCCATAGCCAAAATTAGTGCCATAGCTGGTAACCAGGAAGTGGGTCCAATGAGCTGCAGCATTGTAAAGGCTTACCGTGGTTGGAGTCCATAGTGCACAGATATATGCTCACCCTTGCAAATACACACAGCCCACGGTAACAAGGTAAAAGGCTACCTGGGCTGTGAATATGTGCACGGGGGCTTGACAGGGAATTTACCAAAGGATTGTCGAGGTGAAGCCATAGTCAGGGATTCCAGAAGTCAGAGTTAACGATGAGCAGAGCCAGGGTCAGAAGCCAGGGTCAGTCTTGGAACACTGAAATTAGAAAATAAGAACACAGGAAATGAATATCTCCTAAACGTGCACCATTTAGGAGATATTCACCCTGCATTCAGCTGCTGATGTCACCAGCGCTCTGAAGGTCTGGCATACCGTGCCAGATCTTCGGAGCTTCTTGCTGAAAGCGTGGGAGTGACGTCATCGTGGCTACAGACACTCACATCGCTGGAGCCCGTGAACCCAGAAGAAAGGCCAGGGGAAGATGTCAGCCCTCTCAACAGTGACTGCACGCCGCTGGAAGGGCTGCGTTCTAAGGTAAAGTTTTGCATAATGTGCTAGTATGCTATACATACTTGCACATTGTGCCATTGTCTTACAGGTGTTTATTTTTATTTTTTATTTTGCAGTGGTTTACTACCGCTTTAAAGAGCTAAGCTTGCTGAACATTTTTCAGTATCAGACACAATTGCCTCATTACTGTGTCATATTAGAGTCCAGTGGAAGGAACCACAGAGTGAAAGAAGTGTCAGATCAAATGCAGAAGATACTTCAGCTGAGCTTTTTTTTGTTTTTTTTTTGTTTTTTTTCCTTTTTGTTTTATCTAGTCGCAAAGTCACTACAAAAGTTCTCTGGTACTTTACTACCACCTATGTTAAAAACCAAACTTCAGAAAGATTCTGATTGTGTGCTGTGAACAAGACAGCCAATAAATAAATGCATATCGTCAATATAACTGATTATTCAATTTTTTCACTTTTATTTAACATAAATATACCGATTTAGATGTAGAGCTTATATCTTTTAATTATGTTGCAAAAAATTTTGATATTGCAGAGTATGTGTTGATGTCCTGGAGCCTGGCTTTGAAGACAATGACTGGCAAATGAGCAGCAGACTATTTTCCTTACTTATGGTTGCTCTTCCTGGTGAGCCTGTATTTGTACACCGCTGAGACTCATTAAGCTCAACTTATGCTTTCAGCTGGACTTTTATGTATTTATTCTTATTAAGAAAAGAAGTGTGGCATGTTCCATATTCCTATAAATATAATTTCACAGCCATCAGACTGAAGAGTTAAACCAGAAATATTAAGTTTTCCATTGAAAATGTAGTTCTAGTTTAATGTAAAATACAAACATGTTTAGTATGTCTTCTTATGACCCTCCTGCCCCTGAAAACTGTCAGGGCCTGGAAACTCGCAGGACATTCAAAAGGTATGAAGCTTAATCCTTTTGTGACCCAAAGTCATTGGTTCCTAGATGCCCAGGCATGAGTCAGTTAACTTGACAGTAATTCCATAACTAATTTGCTTAACTAAAAATAAAATGCATATACAGTACAGTATGTTTTTAGGGACATATGAGGCTTTTATTTGGTACACTGTTGTAACAAAAAGAAACCCTGTTTTGCTTGTTTGTAATAGGCTAACAAATTAGCAAAAGTGTGTAAAAAGGAAGTTATTTTTTTTAATACCATAATGGTATCTGACAGTTAGGGTATAAAATAAATAAGCACTGCTTCCTTTCAACTGCATTTGCATCTGAAGTGCCATCTGCAGGCTGAAGGCCTGGCAAAATCAGAGTGGTTCTGATTGATCAACATGGTCATGCCATTGATGATGCCAGTCAGAACCGCTCTGGTCTGTCCCAGCATCCCTAGAGAGAGAAGAGGAAGAACAGCATAGTTTTCAAACCCCAGGACCATTGCACCGGGCTGCATGAATGGTGAAACCGTATTACCCACAGAGGTTAAGTTTTTCTGAAAAGGTGAGCTATCCTTTTAAGGCAATATTTAGAATACATGTTCTTTATTTGGATTTAAACTTCACATAATTGAGAGCCAAATCCATGAAATAAGTTCCAGGGAATAAGTTTATGTATCTCCTGCTATAAATGGCCATTTCATACACTATATTACCAAAAGTATTGGGGCACCTGCCTTTACACGCACATAAACTTTAATGGCATCCCAGTCTTAGCCCGTAGGATTCAATATTGAATTGCCCCACCCTTTGCAGCTATAAGAGCTTCAACACTTCTGGGAAATCTGTCCACAAGGTTTAGGAGTGTGTCTATGGGAATGTTTGACCATTCTTCCAGAAGCGCATTTGTGAGGTCAGGCACTGATGTGGACAAGAATGCCTTGCTCGCAGTCTCCGCTCTAATTCATCCCAAAGGTGTTCTATCGGGTTGAGGTCAGGACTCTGCGCAGGCCAGTCAAGTTCCTCCACCCAAAACTCACTCATCCATGTCTTTATGGACCTTGCTTTGTGCACTGGCCCAAATCATTTGGTGGAGGGGGGATTATGGTGTGGGGTTGTTTTTCAGGGGTTAGGCTTGGCCCCTTAGTTACAGTGAAGGCAACTCTTAAGCCATCAGCATACCAAGACATTTTGCACAATTTCATGCTCCCAACTTTGTGGGAACAGTTTGGGGATGGCCCCTTCCTGTTGCAACATGACTGCTCACCAGTGCACAGATAAGGTCCATAAAGACATGGATGAGCTAGTTTTGGGGTGGAGGAACTTGAGTGGTCTGACCTCAATCCGATAGAACACCTTTGGGAAGAATTAGAGCTGAGACTGCGAGCCAGGCCTTCTCGTCCACATTAGTACCTGACCTCACAAATGCGCTTCTGGAAGAATGGTCAAAATTCCCATAGACACACTCATAAACCATGTGGACAGCCTTCCCAGAAGAATTGAAGCTGTTATAATCAAGTTTGTAGACTTCACCTCTGTAACATCTCTAAAATTCGCCCCTTTTTAACAAATGGCACCACCAAGCTCCTCATTCACTCCCTTGTTATCTCTCGCCTTGACTATTGCAACTCCCTTCTCATTGGCCTAACTCTCCATAGGCTCTACCCTCTTCAGTCTATCATGAATGCTGCTGCCAGACTTATCCACCTTACCAACCATTCAGTGTCTGCCAACCCTCTCCTCCAATCCCTACACTCGCTCCCAATCACCCAGCGAATTAAATTAAAAATACTAACCACAACTTACAAAGCCATCCACAACTCTGGCCCGAGCTACATCACCAATCTTGTCTCCAAACATATCCCAAACCGTTCTCTCTGCTCTTCTCAAGATCTCCTCCTCCTGTCAAGCTCTCTTGTTTCCTCCTCCCATGCTCGTCTCCAGGATTTCTCCAGAACCTCTCCCATCCTCTGGAACTCGCTGCCTCAACCAGTCCGTCTATCCCCTACTCTAGCTACCTTCAGGCGATCCCTGAAAACTCATCTCTTCAGGGAAGCCTATCATGTCTCCAACTAATCTTTTACCACTTCCATCCATCAGCTCATTCCCCACAGTTACAACCTTTTGTATCACCTCCTCACCCTATTAGATTGTAAGCTCTTCTGAGCAGGGCCCTCTTAATCCTCTTGTATTTTATTGTATTATAACTGTATTGTCTCCCTTTTTATATTGTAAAGCGCTGCGTAAACTGTTGGTGCTATATAAATCCTGCAATAAATAAATAAAAAATATCTGCCAAGGGTGGGCAAAATCAATATTCAACCCTACAGACTAATGCCGCATACACGCGGCCGGAATTTCCGATGGAAACAGTCTGATGGGAGCCTTTTATCGGATTTTCCGACCGTGTGTATGCCCATCGGTCTTTTTCTGTCAGCTATTCCGACGGACTTTGGATTGAGAGCCTGTTCTTAATTTTTCTGACGCAAAACCTTTCTATCGAAATTTCTGATCATGAGTATGCAATTCGGGCACACAAAATTCCGACGCATGCTCGGAAACAATTTGACTCATGCTCGGAAGCATTAAACTTCCCTTTTATAGTGCCGTCGAACGTGTTGTATGTCGCGGTGTTATTGACCGTCAGAATTTGGTGTGACTGTGTGTAGGCAAGACAGTTTGAGCGAAATTCCGGCGGAATTCTGACGGGAAAACCATCAGAGCTTTTTCAGATGAGAATTTCGATCGTGTGTACGCAGCATAAGACTGGGATGCGATTAAAGTTCATGTGCGTGTAAAGGCAGGTGTTCCAAAACTTTTGGTAATATAGTGTAGCTGCTTGTGTATTAAATTAAATCTAATCTGCTCTCATTGCTCTCTGCTTAGTGAGGCATGAGAGCTGGTGTTGAAAGCTGCAAAGTGTCAGGTATTTATGGATCACCGCAGCTCCTCTTCCTAAGGAGGTGAGAGACACTGACCTATGGTGGTAGAATTATGTCAGCAGGCTAGATAAGGTGTGTGTAGAGATGTGGAATTCATGATAATATTAAACAGCCTGTAAGACATTAAAAAGACTAATTATAAGCTTATTATAATGGTGCCATTCAGGTATTTTAATTAATCAGAGACTCCGATAATTTCAGCAACATCTTTTTTTTTCTTAAGAAAAGGTTGAAGCCTGGGATTTCAAAACATAGGCTCCCAAGGTGTAGTGTATTGTCCTAAGCACTATCACCCACAACTTTTTCTGAGCAGCTTGCATGCACCCAAATGGTAGATGGAGTTCAGCTTTTAAAGATAAAATGGAGACAAAGGTATTTAGCTAACAATGTAGATGAAAAAAATAAAAATAAAAAATTATCAAAAGATATTTAAAATAGAGTATGAGCCTCTGTGGAAATGCTTTAGAAGCTCATTCAAGCAGCTGCTGAAGCCTGCCAACAGGCTTTCTTGTCGAATGCTGTTACATGTTACATGCAGCTACATTTGAATAAGAAATGCAGCATTTGACAAGAAAGGCATATGTTGGACTTGCTTTCCCTGTGCTTCAAATGCACCTCAATAAAACATGCAGGGTCGGTGCTAGTACTAGGCAAACTAGGCAGCCGCCTAGGGCGCACTGCTGCCTAGGGGCGCCTGGCCGCTGGTTTCCCTCCACGTCTGCATGCTCTGTAGGCTGCAGCACGTAAATAACTCAGTCCGACCGGTAGTGTAATTATAGGCGTGGCGCAGCACTGGAGCCAGCGCTAGAGGAAATAGAGCTGATGCTTCCTGTATAGCGGTGCCTTCTGTCACATGAGCAGGGCAAAGGGGGTGGAGTGAGGGTTGGAGCCAATGGGGGCGGCAAAAAGAGGTTTTGCCTAGGGTGTCAAAAATCCTTGCACAAGCCCTGAGAACATGCTGCCTCCAAAGAACTGCAGAGCAACCCAAAGCAGATCAAATGCCACCTCTAAACTGTTTTAAAGTCAATAGGATTTTGCAAACGCACTTTAGGAATGCAGGAAAACAATACTCGTCAATATGACCCCATGCTTTATTTTTTTTAACGTATTAAGTCTGGCCTCACTCCAGTCCAGTTTTCAACAGTATACTGAGCCCTGATGAAGGGGGTTTCTTAGAACTCCCAAAACAGATTGACTTGTCTCTTTTGTACTGTATACAATATGATAAAATAGAAATATTTAGACTCTTAACTACTGGTGTACTGCTCCTTCTCTTCTAAGTCTCTTAGCATAAGAGCATCTAACTCTTTCCCATCTTAATAAAATATTTATTTTATTAATGGTTGTGTCCCCATATGAATTATTTCTTATTTCAAGTCTCAGTGACCAGTGTCCCTGAGACAGCAAGTAAGAAGAAGTTCCCTAAAAAGGGGCATAGGCTCTAACTTTTCCCCACTGTATCCAAAAAAAGGTTGTGACCAATCGTCCACTTTAACCAGCATTACATTTACGCTCATTATCTGCTTTATGCTTGCGTTATATGACATTCTGTTTTTTTTTTTTTTTCTTTCTTTCTTGCCAGTTCCCAAGTGCTATCCATTATCAAGAATCAGAACTTCTAGGTGTGAAAGCGTTTGGATGGCACTTTCCACTGGCCGCAATTCCAAGCTGTTAGCTTTTCCACTTGACCTCTTCTGCCTTTATTATTACTTACATTTTTATTAAAGATAAAGTTATATTATCTAAATTGAACATAATAAAACAGGTTATTCAGTCAATGAATACAGCCATGAATAAATGTTGAAGACATCTATCACTGTCTTTACCATACTAAATGGCCATTACAGCCCAGTAGTAGGCACCACAACAAATTCCTTTTGATGGCTGCTCAAAGGAGGCATTAAAGCAATGCAATAAATGAGACCCATTGTTTTTGATGTTTTAGGCACACGTGAAAAATAACACAAGAAACAAGAGACTGAAAGTGAAAAGACTACAATGCACTCAGGATAAATGAATGAATGAATGATTTGTATAGCGCTACAATGCGAACTGAATCGCCTCAAGGCGATGTATTCGTGCTTGTTGTCACGCTTCTTAGAAGAGGTAGGTCTTGAGTTTTTTCCTGAAGGCCTGATGGTTTTCTTCCATGCGGATGTAGGTCGGTAGAGCGTTCCATAGCCGTGGTCCTTGGACAGCGAATCTCCGTTCCCCCTTTGATTTGTAGCGGGATTTGGGAATGAGGAGGAGGTTTTGGTTAGATGATCGAAGACTGCGATTGGGTGTATAGTGTTTTATTTTCTCGAGAAGGTATTGAGGAGCATCTCCATGGGTGTATTTGTATATGCAAATGTATAATGATGCTGGACAAACAGCAAACACCAATTACTAAAAGCACAGGCAAGCAATAAACTATATAAAAGGCAGAGCTATATATAAAGGCAAGGCTAGGGGCAAGATGAGGCTGGAATCAATTCAGGGTTAGGTAATACTAGGATCCACCAACATGGATAGTTGTTTGTTTAGGTGCCAAGTTGATGCCTACAGACATTAAATATTGGCCATACATGCATGCATCATCTTGCCACTGAACAATGAGTATTATAAACAATCATACAAACATGAGACAAACAAGTTTCTGCCTTGGAAATCGGGCACTGCAAGGGAAAACAGCAATTGGCTATCCATCCATCCAACTGATTCTTCCCTTCAGCCGGCTTGGCCATCAGGCATCCAGGAAGGCCTACAGACAATCCCTGTGCCAAATGAGGGAGGATTTTACAGTGGTTGAAGAAATCTTTAGGATCCTACAAGAGCTGTAGAAACCTTCATTGGGAAGTGTTGATGGAAAGCCTTCTATAAATCAGAAGCAGGTAATGAATAATGCGAGGCACTTCTTGGTAAATATAGTTACACAAGTCCATCAAGTCCAACCTATGTGTGTGATTATATGTCAGTATTGCGTTGTATACCCCTGTATGTTGCAGTCGTTCAGGTGCTTATCAAATTGTTTTTTTAAACTATCGATGCCCCCCCGCTGAGACCACCTCCTGTGGAAGGGAATTCTACATCCTTGCCGCTCTTACAGTAAAGAACCCTCTACGTAGTTTAAGGTTAAACCTCTTTTCTTCTCATTTTAATGAGTGGCCACGTGTCTTCCACAAAAAAGTTTTATCCCTATTGTGGGGTCACCAGTATGATATTTGTAAATTGAAATCATATCCCTCTCAAGCGTCTCTTCTCCAGAGAGAATAAGTTCCTTGCTTGCAACCATTCTTTATAACTAATGTCCTCCATACCCTTTATTAGCTTTAATGCCCTTCTTTGTACTCACTCAATTTCCAGTACATCCTTCGTGAGGACTGGTGCCCAGAACTGGACAGCATACTTCAAGTGCGGTCAGACCAGAGTCTTGTAGAGTGGGAGAAATGTCATTTTATCTCTGGAGTTAATCCCTTTTTTAATGCATGCCAATATTATTTTTGCTTTGTTCCTTTGCTTTGAGCCTATCATCTACTCCATCCTAGATTGCCCCAGAGGTTCTCCCCCTAGTGTATAGATTGCATTCATATTTTTGCCACCCAAATGCATTATTTTAAATTTTTCTACATTAAACCTAATTTGCCATGTAGTTGCCCACCCCAATAATTTGTTCAGATCTTCTTGCAAGTTTTCCACATCCTGCAGAAAAGTTATTGCCCTGCTTAGCTTAGTATCATCCGCAAATACAGAGATTAAACCATTTACCCCATCCTCCAGGTCGTTTATGAACAAATTAACCGCTTCCCGACCGGCCACTGCATATATACGTCAGCAGAATGGCACGGGCAGGCAGAATCACGTACCTGTACGTGATCGTGCATGTGCCTGCCCGTGGGTCGCGCGCGCGCCGCTAGCGGCGCGCTCGCGACCCGGTCGGGAGCTCCGTGACCCCGGCCGCGGGACCAGCGGACCCGATCGCCGCTGGTATCCCGCGATCGGGTTACGGAGCTGAAGAACGGGGAGAGGTCTATGTAAACAAACCTCTCCCCGCGCTTCCTACACTGACTGTCAGTGATCGGTGGTTCCCTGTCATCGGGAACGCCGATCAATGACGTCAGACGTACAGCCACGCCCCCCTACTGTAAAAAAAAACACAACACGTCACACTGACTCCTCCCCGCCCCCTAGTGGTTAACCCCCTAACTACAACTGTCATTTACATAGGAATCAGTGCTCTTTAAATAGCAGTGATTGCTGTATAAATGACAAATGTCCCAAAAATGTGTCAAAAATGTCCGATGTGTCCGCCAAAATGTCGCAGTCACAATAAAAATCGCTGATCGCCGCCATTACTAATAAAAAAAAAATATTAATAAAAATGCTATAAAACTATCCCCTATTTTGTAAACGCTATAACTTTTGCGCAAACTAATCAATAATCGCTAATTGCGATTTTTTTTACCAAAAATATGTAGAAGAATACGTATCGGCCTAAACTGAGGAAAAAAAAATTTTTTTTATATATTTTTTGGGGATATTTATTATAGCAAAAAGTAAAAAATATTGCATTTTTTTCAAAATTGTCGCTCTATTTTTGTTTATAGCGCAAAAAATAAAAACCGCAGGGGCGATCAAATACCACCAAAAGAAAGCTCTATTTGTGGGAAAAAAAGGACGCCAATTTTGTTTTGGAGCCACGTCGCATGACCGCGCAATTGTTAGTTAAAGCGACGCAGTGCCGAATTGCAAAAAGGGGCCTGGTCCTTTGGCTGCCAATTGGTCCGGGGCTGAAGTGGTTAAATAGGATTAGTCCCAGCACAGAACCCTGGGGGACCCCACTACCCACCCCTGACCATTCCGAGTATTCCCCATTTATCACCACCCTCTGAACTCGCCCTTGTAGCCAGTTTTCAATCCATGTACTCACCCTATGGTCCATGCCAACGGACCTTACTTTGTACAGCAAACGTTTATGGGGAACTGTGTCAAAAGTTTTTGCAAAATCCAGATACACCACGTCTACGGGCCTTCCTTTATCTAGATGGCAACTCACCTCCTCATAGAAGGTTAATATATTGGTTTGGCAAGAACGATTCTTCATGAATCCATGCTGATTACTTCTAATGATACCATTTTCATTAATAAAATCTTGTATCTAGTCCCTTATCATCCCCTCCAAGAGCTTGCATACTATTGATGTTAGGCTAACTTGTCTGTAATTCCCAGGGATGCAATTTGGGCCCTTTTTAAATATTGGTGCTACAATTGCTGATACCATTCCAGTCAGACTGTCAGTAAAAATTAGAAACAATGGTCTGGCAATTACTTGACTGAGTTCTCTAAGTACCTTCAGGTGCAAGCAATCTGGTCCCGGTGATTTATTAACCACATGCCGACCAGCCGCCACAGTTGAACTGAATGGCATTGCTGGGCGAAACGCTTTGCCCTGTGGCCACTAGGGGGCACGTGCGCGCTGCCGGAGGCACGTGCGCGAACGCTCGGGGCAAGCAGAGAACCCAGAACTGTGCGTGTAAACACATTTTCCGGTTCTCTGAGGGGAAAACTGAACAGCGATCTGTTAGTTTCCCTGCACAGTCCCCATCCCCCTTCAGTTAGAACACGAACTAGGACACACATTAACCCCCATCACTGCCCCCTAGTGTTAACCCCTTCACTGCCAGTGCCATTTTTAGAGTAATCAATGCATGCATTAATCGCACTGATCGCTGTATTAATGCCAATGGTCCCAAAAATGTGTCAAAATTCTCCAATGTGTCCGCCATAATGTCGTAGTCATGATAAAAATTGCTGATCGCCGCCATTACTAGTAAAAAAAAAATTATTAATAAAAATGCCATAAAACTATCCCCTATTTTGTAGACACTATAACTTTTGCGCAAACCAATCAATTTACACTTATTGCGATTTTCTTTGACCAAAAATATGTAGAAGATTACGTATCGGCCTAAACTGAGGGAAAATTTATTTTTATAGATTTTTGGGGGATATTTACTGTATTATAGCAAAAAGTTAAATATAATGCATTTTTTTCAAAATTGTCGCTCTTTTTTGTTTATAGCCAAAAAAATAAAAACCGCAGAGGTGATCAAATACCACCAAAAGAAAGCTCTATTTGTGGGGAAAAAACGAACGTCAATTTTGTTTGGGAGCCACGTCGCACAACCGCGCAATTGTCAGTTGAATCGACGCAGTGCCGAATCACAAAAAGTGCTCTGGTCTTTGGCCAGCCAAATGGTCCGGGGCTGAAGCGGTTAATGTTAAGTTTCCCAAGTCTTATTCTAATTCTGTCCTCTGTTAGCCATGAGGGTGCTTCCTGTGATGTGTCATGAGGATAAACACTGTAGTTTTGGTTACTGAAGCCCCCAATTACCTTGTGAAGACTGAGGAGAAGAATAAATTCAATACCTTCACCATCTCCCCATCCTTTGTAACTAGATGTCCTTCTTCATTCTTTATGGGGCCAATATGGCCTGTCCTCCCTTTTTCACTGTTTACATACTTATAGAATTTCTTGGAATTTATTTTGCTTTCCTCCGCTATGTGTAGTTTGTTTTCTATGTTAGCCGCATTAATTGCACCCTTACATTTCTCGTTACATTCTTTATAAAGTTTGAATGCTGATCCCTCAACCCTGTATTTTTTGAAGACCTTCTCTTTTGCTTTTATATGCATTTTTACAAAGCCATCCAGGACTTTTGTTCGCTCTTATAAATGTATTAGCTAATGGGATGCACTGGCTAATGCCCTTATTTAATATGCTCTTAAAGCGAACCAATCTCTCCTCCGTGTTCTTTGTTCCTAAGATTTTATCCCAATTTATATCTTCTAGCAAATTTTGTAGTTTAGGGAAGCTGGCTCTTAAAATCTTTGTATTTCCCTTATGTTTCCTATTTGTGTGATTTATGCTGAAGCGAATTGACCTGTGATCGCTGTTTCCTAAATTTTCCTGTATTTCCACATCCGTGATCAGTCTGTATTGTTGGTAATCAGTAGATCTAGTAACGCTTTATTTCTAGTTGGTGCGGCTACCATCTGAACCATGAAATTGTCCTGCAACTGGCAAGCCTTAGACGTTTCCTCCGCCCAGTCTATGTCTGGATAATTAAAATCCCCCATTATGATAACACTACCCATCCTTGCTGCTAATTCAAATTGTGATAGGAGGTCCGCCTCCCCCTTCTCCCTCAGTATTATTTTCCCCTTGGCTTCATCCCTTTGGAGCTCTACCCATAAGGAGTCCACCTCCTCCCTACCTCACTTAGTGATGTCATCTCTCACATTCACTTGTACATTATTCTTGATATACAGGTATACCCCTCCCCCTTTTTTACCCTCTCTATGCCTGCCATAAAGGGTATACCCTTGAATGATTGCCAGCCAATTATGAGAGCTGTTGAACCAAGTCTCTGAAATTCCCACAAAATCCAAATCCTCCTCGTACAACACTATCTCTAGTTCACCCATCTTGTCTGCCAGGCTCCTGGCATTGGTGAACATGCCACGTAATTTAGACTGGTTGCATACTATCCTCTTATTGGATGTTCCGAGATTGCAACTAAAAACTCCCAGCAGCCTCTACGCGTTTCGCAAGCATTGATTGAGCTTCCTGATGATGCAATCAATGCTTGAGAAATGCGTAGAGGCTGCTGGGAGTTTTTGACGCCATTTCCTGCCTAACGGAAGTGAGGCTTGGAATGCACGGAAGTACACAGGGGAACACACGCCAATACAGCGGTCCTTACACATGCGGCTGGAACAGCTTAGTGCTGGCTCAAGGCACAGTAATATGTGAGTTTAATATTTTTTACTTATTTTAAAATAAACAATGCTTAAATTTACTACACCATGATGGCAATTCATTTTTCTCTGAGAGCGGGATACCCATCTGCCTAACATACCATCTGAAGAGGGGGCTAAGACATCCAGGTTGTGGAGTGGTTACCCAACAAATTAACTAAAGGTGCAAACTCACCTGTTTCTGGTGAGTGGCCAATTTATAAACGGTGGTGGAAACACAAAAGGGTGACACTTAGCTACACTATTAAACAACAGGAAAAGGAGGCTGACCACTCACTGTGGCGACTCAGATTGTGATACATCAGCCACCTGGATATTTTTCTTTAATTTGTCATATATATTGTTTTTTTATTTGTCATACACACTGTTGTTTTTGTATTACTCACTCACAGTAGTAGTAATGTCATTTTTGTATGGTTGTTTTCACTATGTCTTCCCTAGAATTGGGTTTATGGTTTTTGTATCCATATTTGCACATATTTGCAGATTTGCATATATATGCTGTTTTTTGTGATAGATAAATGTACAAAGGATTTAAAGTTTTTATAATAAGGCACTGTGGCACTAGTATTTGATATCAAGGTTTATTGTTTCAAATAGAAGTGGTGGTATATAATAATAGAAAAATCACATTAGTTGGCACGGTCCATTTACATATATTAATTAGGATTATCTGTCTGGTTGGTATGAAGAAGCATCATTGGCTACCATGGTAGTTAAAAGGTTTACAATAGGAAAAAATTTTATATATGGTGCTGATACTGGAATTTTAAAAGGGATGTATTTTTATAGTGGTATTTTTTATTTGTATGTATGTATGTATCTTTTAGGTTTGTTTTTATATATGTTATTTATTTATTTATTTATTTTGGTTTGTTTGCATAGAATTTATAGATCTTATAGGTTTATTTTAATATATTTGATTTATCATTTAGCCTTATTTGTATGTATTTATTAATCTTTACTAAAGGTAAAAAGTTTTAGTTTAGTCAGAAAAATATTCAGTACTGTATTTTAATATTTCCCATTTGCCAACTGCAGTCAGCAGGGCGCTGCAATCAATTTAGTTTTCCATTATCTTTGCCAAATCAATCTTCTACTTTGCTTTGAATAACCCATTGGTTATTCTGCTATTTAGAATATACACAGCTGAGAAGAGACAAACATCACATTCCTTTCCAGATCATATGTCTGTAGGAAGTTTCAATTAAACAGAGAAAGTCAGAAAGAAAGCAACTTCTGGGCTTTCTATTAGAAAACCCAGTATAGAGCCCAACTCTACAAACACTTTATTAAAGAAGCAGCTTGTAATAAATGTTTACTTGTAAAATACATTTTATAAAAGTATTGAAACAAAAGCACATTAAAGATCAGATGTTAACTTTTACACATTAAAAAAGTTTAAATAAAATGGACCAAAGACTATTGTAGTTTCCTGTTAAGTCTGGTTTTGACTCCAGGTTTGTGCTGGTCATTAAGCCATTTAGTCCAAAGGGTTGCAATGTTTTACAGATCTGAAAAGTATTATTCTCTTAACTGAACTCTAATAGAATATTCCAACACTATCATACAGTGCTTGGTCTACATTTATAAGGTATTTATCTGTCACACGCTAATAGGGGAAGACTGCCATGAAACAAGTCTTGTGTAACGCTTGGCATGGTCGAAATATCAGCAGCAGCCTGCCCTTGTGTCTAGACCATAAGAAGTCCTAATAGCTATACCAATAAGAGCTCAGTAAATGGACAGCAGAATGCCAAGTATTTGTGCTGTGTTCTCCTTGATGAAATAGCATAGCAGGTGGGAGAAATTGGTGCATGACTCAGTTCTTGCATGCGTGACCTGAAATCAGAGTCGAGGCATCTATCGCGAGGAGATGCTCAAATTTAAAACCTATTAGGTGTGACAAGACATGAAGGTTAATAGTGCAAATCTCAGGTAATGTTATTTTACTGAAGGAAAAATTCCCCAGACATCCAGTTGCTCACACCAGGCTAGATGACCTGGATTTAGGCTCAGTAAGAAGTTGTATGCAGGTACTTTTCTGTATACTAGTGGATCTCATTAAATGAGAACAGAGCGCAAATAAAATTGTTTGAAACAGTGTCAGAATGATCTGTTAATGCAGCTGAATGCTTTGGGAGTTTCACAGTCTTGGCTTAGTATGTATGTGAAGTGATGTCTTTGGAAAGAGTGAAGATACTCTGTGTCTCTGATGGATTATTACAGATAGAAGAAAATATGGCACCTGGGCCCTGGAGCAGAGACTGCAACAGTCCCTTGGTGGACTAAGAATGGAGTTTGTCCTTGTCACCCCAGTAATCAACTCTAGTTTGCCTCTTCCCCATAAAACCAATGGCCAGGTAAAGCTTTGACCTCTTCACCTCTGGAAGATTTTACGCTCATCATGATCAGGCCAGTTTTTGCCATTTAGCACTTTGCTACTTTAACTGACAATCGCACGGCCATGCAACACTGTATGCAAATGAAATGTATATCCCTTTTTTTCACACAAATAGAGCTTTCTATTGCTGGTATTTGATCGTCACTGTTTTTTTTTTTTTTTTTTTTTTGCTATATAGAGAAAACAAACTGAAAATTTTGAAAAAAAAATATATATATTTTCTACTTTCTGTTATAAAACATATACAATAAAAGCATCTTTCTTTATACATTTAGGCTAAAATGTATTCTGCCACATATCTTTAGTAAAAAAAAAAAAATCCCAATAAGTGTGTATTGGTTTGTGTGAAAGTTATAGCGTCTACAATTCATGGTATATATATTTGAAAATTGATCAGTCCTGTTGTACTGATGGCCTAGCTCATTTCTTGAGGCCCATAAAATGCCAGCACAGTACAAATACCCCCCAAACTACTCCTTTTTGGAATGTAGACAGTCTGAAGTATTTAGCAAGGGGTGTGGCCAGTTTTTTAAGTTGAATTTTTTGTCACAATTATTTGGAAAATTAAGAAATAAATTACATTTTTTTTCACAATTTTTTTACATACTGTCACCAGTGCAGTACAGCATCATCATATTACTGGTGTGGCGGCAATCAGGCATACTGACTGGTGACAGTATGTTAACCACTTCTCGCCCAAAGACGTCATATGACGTCTTTGACTTTCATTGGGAATATCTGAATGATGCTGGTAAGCATGAGATCGTGGATTTTTTTTCCGATCTCATGCTTTCCAGCCTGGAGGAGAGATGTGGGGCCTTTTTGACCCCGCATCTCTCCATAAAGAGCACCTGTCACAAACGATTCCTATTACAAGGGATGTTTACATTCCTTGTAATAGGAATAAAAGTGATAAAAAAAAAAAAAAAAAGTAAAATAAAGTGTAAAAATAAAGTAAAAAAATAAATAATTTAAAACACCCCTGTCCCCAGTAGCTCGCGCTCAGAAGCGAACGCACGCGTAAGTTCCGCCCACATATGTAAACGCTGTTCAAACCACACATGTGAGCTATCGCCTCGTGCGTTAGAGCGCGAGCAACAATTCTAGCACTAGATCTCCTATGTAATTCTAAACATGTAACCTGTAAAAAAATTTAAAGTGTCGCCTATGGAGATTTTTAAGTACCGAAGTTTGGCGTCATTCCATTTTAAAGCGTGACATGTTGGGTATCTATTTACTCGTCGTAACATCATCTTTCACATTACAGGGGGTCCCCGGGTTACAAAAAAAATAGGGACTGTAGGTTTGTTCTTAAGTTGAATCTGTTTGTAAGTCGGAACAGGTACATTTTTTATGTGTAGCTCCAGCCAAAAAATCTATTTTTAAGTTTTTTAGATACATAGAGAATGGTTATCACCCCTGTAACATTTGTTTTGCTGTCTGTGCCCCTGTTCAGAAGATTTCACCTCACCTTCTGTCCCAATGACAATTGGATTTTAAAAATTTTGGGTTGTTAGGGAAACATGGACTGGTGATAAAGCATCAGTGGAGACACCTTTTTCCCATATTAACTCTTACAGGAGTGAATTTTCCTTCCTTGGGGTGGATTTCCTCTCACTTCCTGTTGTCTCCTTCCGTTTGTAAGTAGGAGTCGTTTGTAAGTTGGATGTTTGTAAGTAGGGGACCCCCTGTATACAAAAAAATTGGGCTAACTTTACTGTTTTGTTTTTTAAATCATAAAACTGTTTTTTTTTTCAAAGAAAAATGCATTTGAAAAATTGTTGCGCAAATACCGTGTGAGATAAAAAGTTGCAACAACCGCCATTTTATTCCCTAGGGTGTCTGCTAAAAAAAATATATAATGTTTGCGGGTTCTGACTAATTCTCTAGCAAAAAAATTATGATTTTTACATGTAGGAGAGGAGTGCCAGAATAGGCCCGATATGGGTTAAAAATTTAAAAATAAATAAATAAACATTATTTATTATTTTTTTTTTTAAACAATTTTTTAAATGTTTTTTCTTTTTTAACATTTGTTTTCTTTTTTTAAATTTTTTTTTACATACTTTTATGAGAGTGACACTGCACTACTCTGGGGGGGGGGGGGTTAACACTTTGATTGCTGTTGCATTGACGATCAATGTGACAGCCTTGTTTTGAACTCTCATGAATGGGTAACAGTGGTCACAGTGGTCATAGTGTTCGTGGGAGCGGCGCGCTGTGTGTCAATCAGCCAGGGACATTCATGTATGTGATTATGCCTGCCTGTGCCGCCTGTCCACAGTAAAATTACTGTGGGCAGGACGGCAAGTAAAATATTATATGTGACTCTCGCGCTACCACTGTGTAAATGGTGCAAATAATGCTCGACAGCTGCTAACACTAAATAGCGTATCCGTGGCTAATTGGTATATAATAAACAGTGGGTAGTGTTGCGCTGTCAATTAAAACAAAGTGAAATTAACCATGAAAGTGATTCCTGTGTCAAAACTTAAAATAAAAACTGTGTGTCTCAAAGGTGAACACTTATTGATACATAAATTAAGAAAATGATGAACGTAAAAAGTCCAATATATCCGTGGTAATTATAATACATTGGGTACTGGTATGCAATCAACCATAATAATGGAAACAATTATAATGATGCCTGTGTCATATTATACATGTGTCTCCTGGTTACATGATTTAGATATCTGGGAGTGGTAATTACACTGAATGTTACAGAATATACAGATGGGAATATACTCCCTCTTATTGCCAAATTTAGACAACTAAGTAAAACATGAAGTAAGTTCCCATTGTCTATGGTAGGGATGCCCCAGTTGTTATATGTATTGCACAATTGCCCCATATGGTTGACGTTACAATTATTTAGGACTATTGATTCGGTTATTAGGGATTTTGTCTGGAAGGGTGGAGAACCTAGAATAAGATTTGAAATATTACAATATATTACATTGATAATGGGTGAATTGTGTTACCCAATGCAAGATTATACTTCATTGCATCACAATTACAAAATTGGCACGGATGGGAGGTAGTGGACATGGAGGACCCCACACAGAAGATAATAATATCACAATTTAAAAAATACCCTTTAGTACAACTAATAGTAGCTCACCACTTTTATAATAAAAAAAAGGTTCCCTACTTTCTATTTGATCCATAGGGTATGGGAAGCAGTGTGAAATATCACTCAGGATAAGGGGTATACGAAACATATCAAAATAAACGAAACATATGCCCATATGGGATATCTACTATCTACATGAATTTAATAAACTTTTGGAATTCTCAGATTGGAAAAAGGCGGGCATAATATATTTGTATCGGTTATATGAAGGGGATATTTTCTTCCTTTAAATTTACTAAAATACTGCTACCAGCTAACAAACAACAACTTCTACCAATATCTTCAAATACATCATGCATTACAAATCCAAAGCTTAAAAACCCACTTACAGTACGAACACACTAAAATTTTAACAAAGGCAACTTTGGTTACCTGCACGAAACGAGGATTAATAGGAGACCTTTATCTTAACTTACAAATAACAGAGAATACTGAAAAACATAAAAATAGTTTTTTTGCCAAGGAGATATAGAGGATCTAGATGAGGAGGACTGGATATGTGCCCTGGAAACACTTCCTAGGACATCTCTCGTCCTCCCAAAGGCCATCTCAAATTTTTATCATACATAGGGCTAATTATACTATCAGGACTGTCAGGATAGTTCAGGTTTTATGATGTTTCTAAGGGGTAGTCTCCTATATCCTCTCTATGGGGATGTGTAACAAAGAAACTCTTGTAGTGTGATAACATTCCAACAGGTTTATTAGAACAGCAATCTGGCAAAAAATACACAAATACCAAACTAGTTCCCATAGCAGCGTCCAGTAGAAAAGATGTAGCTGGATAGCCGCACTCCAAATGATTCAACTTTATTTCAAAAATATAATTAAAATCATAGCATCTAGGCTTGTATACAGACTAATAAAATAGAAATGACTGCGCTGCTAATGGTGTGAACTGAACTCACCAAAAAAAAGTGTTAAATACATGAGCATATATATACACCAGAAAAGTAGTATATTATGAATGCGAAAATAATACTAAGTGAGTTGAGAAGTGGTATAACCTGAATAAAGGCCTATGCACATTAAATTAACAACAATCAGTGTAAACACATTATCCACTTGTAATCGTGCCTAAATTGATCATAATAAACAAAAAGGAATCATAAGAGCACATCAAAAAAAAAAAGGGATGTGTATAATGGTCAAACAATGTCCATATAATTATGTGAAAATCCCGCTGGTGACAGCATACATATTGCACCCGAAGAGAAAACGTGGCCCAACAGAAAAGACCTCCACCATCGAAAGTACTGTCTCTTACCGGACGATAAGATCTCCTGTCACAGAGATCTTAAGAGCCTTTGGCTTGTTCCCCCAGCCACAGGTCTCAGGGGCAGGTAGAATGTTGTCCACTGGATGTTAAGGCAGATTCCCTCAATATTTACAATCAGGCATCATGCAGGAATAAGAATAAAGAAACTCCATAGTGTATCACTTTAAAAACGGTTTAATGAAGTAAAAAGAATCGCACTTACGCAAAAGTAGATATACAAGGCGTGTAAATAGTAAAGCCGGCCGACTCGTGTATCGCTGCCCGTTGCTTCCGGGTCTAGCGCAGTAATGTGGTGACGTCAGCACGCCGCTCCTCCCTATGCCGTTTCGTCACAGATGACGTCTTCCAGTGGCACGGGCAGCGTGCTGACTCACCACCTTAAATAGCATACATACATGGAGGACGCCCAGTTCTGAAGTATTGGTACGTCGTCACAAATCCGCCATTTTGGACCTTGGCAAAATAGCCCACAAGCCAAAAGAGGATGTTAGTTAGCCCGTAAGGACGTTCATTCGTATTAGCACATTGAGTGCAACAAAAAACTTAAAAACAAAACATAATCCCAGGCAATCGCCAAATAAGGCGATTACCGAATATGAAACAGGAAAATGTACTGAATTAAACACAGTGTGATTTATCCAGTTTAATTGTTAATTTGTTTGTATCTAACAAATGAAGGCAGAAAGTCCTCACTCGTAAAGGATCTCTGAAACCACCTCAGTGTTAGAGAGATAATTGGTTACTGGGTATGTTAGTACTGTTAAAAGTATAGTAGGACAAAGTAAAAAATTTTAATAATTTACCGGCTAGGTAAGACAGAGGAATCCTCATTTAGGAAGGAATATTAAACATTTGAGACTCGTGAGTCATACAAATGTATATATTCATAATGTATAGTGAGGAAAGAATAAAATAAAAAAAATTATTTTCTTTAATTTCTTTAATTTCTTTTCTTTAATTTCTTCCTATAATAAAAAATCCTATATATTTCTTCACTAAGACGAGGGATCGTCATCCATAGGGGGACAGCAGGGTAATGGTAATTGCTTGAGTACACCTATCATACAGAATCGTTAGATCAATATTTAGACCTGCATCTCATAGTTACCGGTAAGAAAAAACGTTTATAATCGAATTTTACATTGTTTGTATCCAATGCTAATGAGATACATCCTAACCGATATAGGAAAGCAAGGTGCAGAAATAGGGGGGACACATATCCAGTATTTTTCTGTAGATCACTAAGTGCCACCATTGGAGAGAGTAATGGCCCCACCAATAGTGTCATTGGTTATTGAACTATATGGGGATGTAATATACAGACGGATATAGAAAATATATTTTAATAATAAAAAAATATATATATATAAAAACAATAAAAAAGCCAAACTGTGTATCAGAGAAAGAGAGGAAAATTTTTTTTTTATATCAATCCTGATGTATGTATTTCCTGAGCGACAATTGTCGCACAATCCTTAGATGTCCAGGCGATGACCACCAAGACCTCAGAACTGGTTCACAAACCATAGACCAAAAATTACATAAATAAAAATATACTAAAAAAACAAGTATCAGCTGTTATCAATAAAGGCGTTAACGTCAGTGTCTACATTCAAACCATATGGGGTATAGCAGCGAACCCTATATATCCAAGACATTTCAAGTCTAGATAGTTCCCTTACTAAGGATCCACCCCTCCAATGGGAACTGTATTTATCTATACCAAGAAATAAGGTGTTGGCTGGATTACAGTCATGATGAATCGCATAGTGTTTAGAGACTGAATGGAACCTATAGCCATTTTTGATGTTGGTAATATGTTCCCCCAATCGTACCTGCATGGAGCATTTTGTCCTCCCAATATACTGATGCCCACATGGACATTGGAGTAAATATACTACTCCGGTAGAACTACAGGTAATGAAAGGTTCTATTTTATGAACAATAGATGTGCTGCTGGAGACAAAAGTCTCCGTTTTCCTTTGTTTACTTTTATTCAGAGAACAGACCTGGCATTTACGACATTGGTGATAACCCGTCAAGTTTTGAAAAAAATAGGTTTTCTTCACTGGGGGATCTATTGCATTAGGGGCAATTCTATCATGAAGGGATGGAGCTCCCTTGAAAATTAACTCCGGGTGGGGAGGTAAAAAGGTTTTAATGACACTATCATTCCCCAGAAGATGCCAATGTTTCTTTAAAATCCTTTTTAGGATAAAATGTTGTGTTGAAAAAGTGGTGATGAGTGGTAGAGATGGTCTTTTACGTATTTTCTTAGGGCCATCGACAAGAAGTAGCGATCTATCCAGAGCTGCCACTTCATCTAGTGTCTCTTCAAGCAGGTTGTTATCATAACCCTTTCCTTTACGAGTGAGTACTTTCTGCCTTCATTTGTTAGATACAAACAAATTAACAATTAAACTGGATAAATCACACTGTGTTTAATTCAGTACATTTTCCTGTTTCATATTCGGTAATCGCCTTATTTGGCGATTGCCTGGGATTCTGTTTTGTTTTTAAGTTTGTTTGTTGCACTCAATGTGCTAATACGAATGAACGTCCTTACGGGCTAACTAACATCCTCTTTTGGTTTGGGGGCTATTTTGCCAAGGTCCAAAATGGCGGATTTGTGACGACGTACCAATACTTCAGAACTGGGCGTCCTCCATGTATGTATGCTATTTAAGGTGGTGAGTCAGCACGCCGCCCGTGCCCCTGGAAGACGTCATCTGTGACGAAACGGTGTAGGGAGGAGCGGCGTGCTGACGTCACCACATTACTGCGCTAGACCCGGAAGCAACGGGCAGCGATACACGAGCCGGCCGGCTTTACTATTTACACGCCTTGTATATCTACTTTTGCGTAAGTGCGATTCTTTTTACTTCATTAAACCGTTTTTAAAGTGATACACTATGGAGTTTCTTTATTCTTATTCCTGCATGATGCCTGATTGTAAATATTGAGGGAATCTGCCTTAACATCCAGTGGACAACATTCTACCTGCCCCTGAGACCTGTGGCTGGGGGAACAAGCCAAAGGCTCTTAAGATCTCTGTGACAGGAGATCTTATCGTCCGGTAAGAGACAGTACTTTCGATGGTGGAGGTCTTTTCTGTTGGGACAGCGCAGTATTCTACATCCTTTTAATTGTATACAGCTGCACAGCCGCTGACATGTTTCACACTGTGTTCGGTGTGAAACATGTCAGCGGCTGTGCCGTTAGTCTGTATACAAGCCTAGATGCTATGATTTTAATTATATTTTTGAAATAAAGTTGAATAATTTGGAGTGCGGCTATCCAGCTACATCTTTTTAACTTCAGTTCCTGTTGCAAACAGAGCCGGCACCCTGTGGGATTGTGTAGACAGCTGTTTTGGGAGAAGTCATTACCTTGGAGCGGTAATTCTTTATATAGCAGCATCCAGGGTGTGAGTGGAGGCATACCGGAAGTGACGCTGCTATGATAGTATTCAGTATATAACTTTCTATTTTCACATTTACATGCAGACCAAGCTGTCCCGTAAAAATAACAGTTGGCAAAACCATATAATACCATATACAGTGGTGTGAAAAAGTGTTTGCCCCCTTCCTCATTTCCTGTTCCTTTGCATGTTTGTCACACTTAAGTTTCGGAACATCAAACCAATTTAAACAATAGTCAAGGACAACAAAGTAAACACAAAATGCAATTTGTAAAGGTGAAAAAAAAATCCAAACCATCATGGCCCTGTGTGAAAAAGTGATTGCCCCCCTTGTTAAAACATACTATAACTGTGGTTGTCCACACCTGAGTTCAATTTCTCTAGCCACACCCAGGCCTGATTATTGCCACACCTGTTCACAATCAAGGCATCACTTAAATAGGAGCTGCTTGACACAGTAAGGTCCACCAGAAGATCCTTAAAAGCTACACATCATGCCGAGACCCAAAGAAATTCAGGAACAATTGAGAAAGAAAGTAATTGAGATCTATCAGTCTGGAAAGGGTTATAAAGCCATTTCCAAAGCTTTGGGAATCCAGCGAACCACAGTGAGAGCCATTATCCACAAATGGCGAAGACATGGAACAGTGGTGAACCTTCCCAGGAGTGGCCGGCCGCCCCAAAATTACCCCAAGAGCGCAGCGACGACTCATCCAAGAGGTCACAAAAGACCCCACAACAACGTCCAAGGAACTGCAGGCCTCACTTGCCTCAGTTAAGGTCAGCGTTCATGCCTCCACCATCAGGAAAAGACTGGGCATAAATGGCCTGCATGGCAGAGTTCCAAGGAGAAAACCACTGCTGAGCAAAAAGAACATCAAAGCTCGTCTCAATTTCTCCACAACACATCTTGATGATCCCCAAGACTTTTGGGACAACATTCTGTGGACCGATGAGACAAAAGTGGAACTCTTTGGAAGGTGTGTGTCCAAGTATATCTGGCGTAGAAGGAACACTGCATTTCAGAAAAAGAACATTATACCAACAGTAAAATATGGTGGTGGTAGTGTGATGGTCTGGGGCTGTTTTGCTGCTTCAGGACCTGGAAGACTTGCCGTGATAAAAGGAACTATGAATTCTGCTGTCTACCAAGAGATCCTGAAGGAGAATGTCCGACCATCTGTTCGTGTACTCAAGTTGAAACAAACTTGGGTTCTGCAGCAGGACAATGATCCTAAACACACCAGCAAGTCCACCACCGAATGGCAAAACCATATAATACCATATAACCATATAATATGGCAACAGTCAGCTTTTATTAATATGATTTAAACCCTTTACTGAAAAAAAAAAGTTGCTGTAACTACCTTAAACATATTAGCTGCCAGTGGCGTACCCTTTGGGGGGGGGTGGTCCACCCTGGGTTTCACACATTGGGGGGGGGGGGTGTCAGGCCGGCTATCAGAGCCGGGACAAGGCAGTGGGGGGTTCAGCAGGTGTTCTGTAGCTGTGCTGGCTCTCTGCGTTTGTGCGAGTGTGCAGCTCACATTGGGCTATATACTGCCACCTCTGGCTGCTTCATGTATGTGTGCCCCTAGTTTGTGCTTCCAGCAATTTATTTACACAGGGATGTGTGGAATCAAGACCTGGGACAAGGAAGACCACCTTACAAGTGGGGGCTGTGAGTAAAAGGGAGAAGGCTGTGTACAGGGGGGGGGGCAGAGCTGTGTGTGTGTGTGTGTTTACAGATGTGTGTGTGGAGGCGGGGCTGCTGAGTATGTACAGGTGTCAGGGGGGTCAGGGGTCAGGGGGGGGGCAGCTGAGTGTCTAAGGGTGTGAGGGGGGCAGCTGTGCTTAAAGGTATAAGGGGGCTGAGTGCGTACCGGTATGAGGGGGCTGAGTGCGTACCGGTATGAGGGGGCTGAGTGCGTACAGGTGGGTGGGCTGAGTGTGTACAGGTGGGTGGGCTGAGTGCGTAAAGCTATGAGGGGGCTGAGTGCGTACAGGTGGGTGGGCTAAGTGCGTACAGGTGGGTGGGCTGAGTGCGCAAAGGTATGAGGGGGCTGAGTGCGTACAGGTGGGTGGGCTGAGTGCATACAGGTATGGGGGGCTGAGTGCATACAGGTATGAGGGGGCTGAGTGCGTACAGGTATGAGGGGGCTGTGTGCGTACAGGTGAGGGGGCTGAGTGTGTACAGGTGGGTGGGCTGAGTGCATACAGGTATGAGGGGGCTGACTGCGTACAGGTATGAGGGGGATGAGTGCATACAGGTGGGTGGATTGAGTGCGTACAGGTATGAGGGGGCTGAGTGTGTACAGGCATGATCAGTGGGGGGGGATGCCAGATACAGGATCTGCCCCGGGTGCTCTAGGTATGCCCCTGTTAGCTGGACTAGGTTTTTAATTTGTGTATCACTTACTTACTTAAATTTTATTTAAAAACTCCAATGCAAGACTACCTGGTCCACAGGGCGACAACATTTCTGTGTGATTTTACTGCAGAACAAAGTGTTAACATACTGATTAA
This sequence comes from Lithobates sylvaticus, assembly GCA_028564925.1. Lineage (NCBI taxonomy): Eukaryota > Metazoa > Chordata > Amphibia > Anura > Ranidae > Lithobates > Lithobates sylvaticus. Next base: position 90,981,098 of record CM053027.1, on the reverse strand, counting down.
AGAAATTAAAATATTGGATGAACAGGTAAAACTATGTTCACAGGGGGATTTCGGAAAAACAAGAACTGCTGCGCTAACACTTGTGTCATATACTTTACAAACAAAGACTTGGGGGGCCCCCCTAACTATGCATCACATTAAAGATGGTGCTGCTATAAGACCATACAAACAGAACAACAGATTACAGCTCACACATACAAAAATATAATTTAAAATCCTACAAGGCTGTTTAAAGCACCTGAGCATAATAAGCAAATAAGCAAATATGGGGATTTGGTCACACCATATGGCCATACAGTGCTTAAGCCCACTACTGCATCAAAGTTCCTTTAGTTCTCCTATAAAGAGGAGTGTATTTCTCCCATGCTTGAGAAATTGGATCTTTCATTCTATGGTTAGTGTAAGACCCACTGAAAATAGGATACTTTGACGCAGTGCAAGGCAACAATCCTGGACTAAATAGTCTCTAATTTAATACCAATAGCAGTGAGTAAACGCCATCACATACATCCATGGTAAACTTTTTACTAAAACTAAGACATTGTACCTGTATCCAGAACCATTAAAATCAGGACCTTGTACCTGTATCCAGGACTGCCAAGACCGTGTGCCAGTATCCAGGACTACCAAGACCTTGTGCCAGTATCCAGGATTACCAAGACCTTGTACCTGTATCCAGAACTACCAAGACCTTGTACCTGTATCCAGGACTACCAAGACCTTGTACCTGTATCCAGAACTACCAAGACCTCGTGCCAGTATCCAGGACTACCAAGACCCTGTACCTCTATCCAGAACTACCAAGACCTTGTACCTGTATCCTATGGATGGACACGTTACCAGTGATGAGATGGAATTTGTTACATGCACTTGATTATGTACTTTTGTGAGTACATTGGCATTTTATTTTATCTATTTCAATAAAGAGTCCTGTGGTAATGCACTAGGCCAGTGTTCTTGTTCTGCTTGTATTTCAGTACTGGTTTTCCCCAAACTGAAGTGGGCAGAAAGGCTGATATAGTGTGTATTGTGGAGGTCATCAGTGGTGGTTACCCTATACCCATTCACAAGATTGAAAGGAGTCTGCTCTAAGTCTACACATGAACTACTTTTCTTGAGGTCCTTCATACCTTTAGCACTGACAACAGTGCTGGTTTTGTACCACTACTACAGTGATCATTGTTAGCTTCCAGGTCCCATGCCAACTGCTGCCCTGCTGTTTATTAAACACAGAAGGTTGCTCTTTAGGCATGAGTGCCATTCAGGGAACACTTTGCATTTTTTCAATCAATACAAGGCATTCTCTTCCTGGAAAAGGTGCAAAGTTCGCTTTACATTCATTAAGAAAATGCAAAGTGTTCTCTGACTGGTACCTGCACAAAGTGCATGACTCCTGTGTTTACAATATAGCAGAGCAACTGCTTGGGACAAGACCTGAAAGCTAGTTGTGATCACTGTGGTAGTGGTACCTTCTACATTCATATACAGCTTCCAGGGGGATCAGTCAGATATGGCACATACCTGTTAAATGATCCAAACTGGGCCTATTCTATACTGTAACTATAGTCCATACCTAAACTTCACGCTAAAAAAAATAACATCAGTGGCATCGCTAGAGGGTGGCTATCGGGGCTATAGGCTATAGCCTCGAGTCTCTTACCAGGTGGGTGCAGTATGTCCCCGTACGGAATGCAGGGAACAGAGGCGGACTGAGCTCCGCCCCCGCCTCCACCTGACTCTACTCTTGGTCACTGGTTGCTAGAACCACCTAACGTCTAGAAACCAGTGACGTCACGGCCACAACTCCCTTTCTGCCCAGCATTCCACTTCCTCCTCTGCGCTAGTGCTTGTGGGCTAAAGAGTCATGGTCCTGGGACTTCTGGACTGGAGCATCCCGCTGCTGGTAGTGTGGGGTGCAGAGCAGCAGCATCAAACAGTGAAATGGAGGACTGGGCAGCCAGGAAGAGCCCAGGAGGGAGAGAGAGAAGACAAGGACCCACCGCCTCCCAGAGCCTGCACTCCTTCTCCAATCTCCTCTCCCAGCTCGCTGTGACTGGAACAAGAAAAAAACAGGCTGACCAAGGATGGGCGTGAGGCAGGTGGATCACACACACCTACCCACACAGACAGGGGCTGGGACAGTCAGGACTGCAGGCAGGGCTAGGGGGTCTCTCATCCACCCTCCTCTCTCTCTCTCTCCCTGATGTAAGGGAGGCTCTCTGGGGACCCTGATGTAAGGGGGGATTCACACTCAGATATGTAACAAGATATATATGTGTAGCGCCCACCATTTTTAGGTGGGTGCTAATAGGTAGCAGTTAGGAGAAATTACCAGTGCCTTACTATCTTTTTGTATAGGCCTGGGTGTTTTGATTTGGGTTAGGGAGGAGCAGTAGAATAGAGGGGGGTGTGACCACCTGTTATTCCCCCTGGGAAACCTCCCTTGCTTCTCCAGGGTAATGTTCTGGAAAGGAGGCGGGTCAGGGGCTGAAGGACAGGCAGTGTATATGGCCCTAGTCCAATCATTAATTTGTTTGGGCACGGGCGGGACATACATATATATTGAGGTCAGATGCTTCCTGGGGGAGATGGGACAAGAGTTAATCCAGAAAGGCTGCACAATGTGACCTTCAGGAACAGGCTGGAAGGCATGGGGGTTCAGAGACCCCAGCGCTGGAAAGCAAAGGAAACCAACCGGAAGGCCTGAGGGTTCAGAGACCTCAGAGCTGGATGGTTCACGCTGACCAATTGCGCTAAAACCCTGGGGGAAGGAACCAGGCATCCCGGGTGGGATGAACCATTGCTCAAGAAACTGGAGGTAGCTGCCAAGCGGACAGCGTAGACCGGGGGCTCCTGGACTTTCCTGAACTGGCCTGGGGAGAAATCGCAGGAGGCGAGAAAGGCAGGTGAGGCCTGGGATTTCCAGCATTCCAATTGTACTAAAATGCCTTTCAGAGGGGCATTGGCCAGTTCGCTAAGGGAAAGGGTTCTAGCTAGTCACATGGAACGAGAAGAAGAGGCAGCTCATACTTTCTTGCACCACTCATATACAACACGCTGCAGCACAAGAAATAAACATTCCTTGTTCAATTGTTGAACTGTGTCTGGTTACTCAAGTGGGGTGGAAGAAGCAGGGGTTAAACTAGCAGTACTCTAATGAACTACCTAGCAGCTCCCAAGGGAGTAGTGCGCTATATATGTATACACACGTATATTTTATTTATTTCAAGTGCTTATATAGCGCCATACATTTATGCTTTACATATACATTATACAGCAGTCCCTGCCCTTGAGGAGCTTACAATCTAAGGTCCCTAACGCACATTCATACATACTAGGGATAATTTAGACAGAATACCAGCATGTCTTTAAAGTGTGGAAGGAAACCCACGCAGGCACAGGGAGACATGCAAACTCCAGGCAGATGGTGTAGTGGTCGGGATTCAAGCCAGCGACCCCTTTTGTTGCTGGGTGAAAGTGCTAACCACTATACCACTGTGCTGCCCCGTGTATATTATATACATGTGTATGACCGCCCAAACTCTTGCACAGCATCCACATATTTGAGAGGCTTTCCACTGTGTTTGGCAAAACAGCTAGGCATGAGCACAGAGTATGCCCACTGCTTATAGGATTAAAATTAAATCGAAAGGCACATTTATTTTTGTACAAAGCAATTTACTTTCCCTATTTGCTATGATGACCTTTGTCACTACTCCCAATAATGACACTTGTTCCAGTGACAGTGAGCTGTCTTTAAAGGAATGTCCACACATTTTCTGTTGTGTCTCCAGGACAAGGAAGAGAAGGAAAATATCTTCAGTGGGACAAAGACAACGTACCTACCTCTGTCAGGAGTTGCTGAGCCAGTTAGTGAACCACACCAAAGAGCACTGAGTATGCACTGTTTTTTTTTTTTTAATAAAAGGTGTAGTTTAATAAGTAGTAAAGTTATGAATTACAGCTTTAGAAATGATCCACAGGCTTGTATTATATTCCCTATTCCTGCACATTTATATGATCCCTATTGACACCTTGTGTGTGGAAAGAAGCCAGAGGAAGACTGCATTAAGATCTGGTAAAAAATGTGATAAATAAAACTTCACTAAAAAGCTTATTTAAACTGAACAATTCTGCATAAAAAAAGGTGGACTAAAACCCCAGGTGTAACAATACTGCCATCTACTGCCATATATAAATAATACATCAAACGTAGCACAAGTATTTTTCCCTAAAATGTGTTACTGATTTCATAATAAGCATGGCATGTACGCTAAATTACCAGGATCCACTGCTAAAGTTTATTTTAAATATTGCTGCTCTCCTTCTAAAAATGCAAATTAATTTGCTTTACAACTTTCTGGTACACTGACATAGAGCAAATATATAGATGAGGCATACCTTCCAACATTTTGAGAAGGGAATGAGGGACACTTACTAGCAAATGTATGTAGGCATAGGACACGCCCCCCCTGCTACACCCCCTTAAAGGAGAATTGATTAAAAAAAAAGGTTAATTAAATCCACAAGGGCTTTTTTTTACCACTACAATTCCTTTATATTGGCTTTTAAAATTCATAAATGCTGCAATTTAGAATTCGGATGAAAGGTTTAGCACTGGGAAACACTTTTTGAAAGATAAAAAGTGCATTTTATATACAACTATATAGATCAGATCAAAATGAGGGACAAATGAGGTGGAAAGAGGGACAGAGGGAGATTGCTCTAAATCAGGGACAGTCCCTCGAAATCACGGACAGTTGGGAGCTATGGATGAGGTCTACTCTGGCTAGGTGCATGTTCTAGATCAGAGTCAAAAAAAGCTAGACAACTAGGATTCTTAAGCCTCATGCACATTGGATGTTTCTAACGCTGCTCCTAGGGGCATCTGTATTAATGCACACATAGGCATTTAGAGGAGTTTAAACATGGCAGTGTTTAGAGGCAGAAAAAGAGACCCACTGCCAGCGTGTCCAAGAGCAGCAGAGTTTGCCAGGATCAAAAGCATCTAGGAGAGCTGGGGAAATGTCCTGTGACCTCCTTGGAGGTTGTCCTCAAAATCTTTCTCATTACAGTTTTACTTGACACCTCTAAAAAATTGTAATGATCACCTGTGCACAATCCTGGCAGATCCACGCTGAGTACATGGCAGTGCCTCTCTCATACAGAGAGGTTATCTATCATTGGGTCAAATGATACACGGATCCCCATAGGAACAAATTAGATTTATCCACCCATGCATGACTTTCACCCGAGCCGAAACTGTTGACTAAATGTGCCATTTTCCTTTGAGTACGCTCTACTATTTAAGACCATACAAAAAGATGATATCAGGGAAGGAGGAACAGATGTGCAGAAAATCAAATTTTATGTCCCTGATAAGCTCCCTCATGGATCTAAGAGCCAGAACATTACCCCCTATGTGCACCAGCAATATGTCAGGGACCCAGTCAAGGCACCCAAAGCAGTTCATAAAGGCCACCACAGACTACAAAAATTACATAAACAAGAACAACCCTCAAGGGTATTCACACCAGATGAGGACGTATATACGATCTATAACACAGAGATTCCCATCTGCCAATACACCAAATGTCCCCCTCACCTGATCACCATCTAGCCACCTCCGTTGCTGCCCCAATATGAAAAAAGTGAGATTTATGTGTAAGCTACAAAACACTCCAAGACCGACAAACAATTCCAAAAAACAGAAATTAACTGATAACATGGGTCAAGGCTGGCCTATCTGGATGAACAAGGAGAAAGCCCCCACCCCGGACCAAAATAGTTCCACCCTCGCCCTGCTGCCCAGTTGATCTGTTCTTGAACACTAAATCCAAAAGACAATGGACCCTTCAGAACACTGAACGTTTCGGAACTGAAAACCATCAGTACCACATGTATTGGTACTAACCAACTGACCAGGGCACCAAAGAAGGCTAATGTGAACGCTGCCCAGATCAACACTACTTCATAAAACGATGAACCAATAGAATGCAGCACCAGCAACAATAAACACAACCAATCAAATGACACCGGCCCATACCCATCCAAGTGCAGCCAACCCCATCTATACCACCGCATGACCTTCCTAACCTTGGTACAATTCAGGGAAGATATCCTGTCAGCTACATTACTCCCAATAAAATAAAGAACTAGCAGCAGTTCCACTTTCTCCCTAACCACACCACCTACTCTTCTTACTAAACTGAACCAGCCTTCCCACACCCAGGCATAAACCAAACACGTAGACTCGCTCACCAACTGACAAATCAGCTCCAATGTCAATCCAAAGCAATCCACCACAGCCATTCCAGACAAGGAGCTCTGCTCCTGATGCCAGCATACGGAGCTTGTGCCACTGAAACTGAGAGAGTTACATACACACCATAAACAAAAGTATTGAGACGCAAACAAGACATGATGCAAGAGAAAATGTGATTCATCAGACCAGGCCACCTTTTTCCATTGCTCAGTGGTCCAGTTCTGATGCTCACCTGTCCATTGCAGGCACTTTTGGCTGTGGACGTGGGTCATAATGGGCACCCTGACTAGTATGCAGCTACGCAGCCCTATACACAAAAAAGAACCTCCCCCAAACTGTTGTCACAAAGGTTGGAAAGGCATGATTGTCTATGATAGGATTGTCTATGATAGGATACTCCTCTATCGATTCCCTCTGTTTTGTAACTGGCAATGTCTTTGTGCAATGCCAAGTTTATATTTTTCTTAATTTCAATATGAACAAATAGGCTTATTGTCACAATACTTTTCAAACACATAATCAATTTTTAACATGACTTTGTATTCTGCAGCATACCCAGCCTTTCCTGAAAACATCTTAATGCAATTTTTTGGAGGGTGCTCACATAGTGTTGGCCATATAGGGAGGTGTATCGGTAAAGTGTCAACAAACTTATGATCATATAGTGTACAATTATAATAAATACAGGAAAGCAAACACAAAAAGGTGAAAGTCACATCCAAAAATTCTCTTAGGTGCTGGTGCAGTGAGGCATTTGGAGTTCGATACTGAAGACTGGGAAGACATCTGGGAATACCCTATGCAACAGCTGGTCTTTACTTGGGACTGGCTAATACAATATAAATGTCTTCATAGAATATACTTCACTCCCCAAAAATTGCATACGATTTTTCCATCACACTCTGCTAAATTTTGGCGCTGTCCAGAAGACCTAGCAACATTTATGCATGTCTTCTGGAGATGGCCTGTCACCCAATCCTTTTGGGCAGCTTTTTCCAAGTGTATATGTTCTGTAAGCTCTATATCTGCCCCCTTATCTGTTGATGTTTGTATCCTGGGTCTGGTTCGCCTTTTGGCCATGTCTAGAGCCATGAAAACATTGATAGGCTTGCTCCTGTTTTACGCACGTAAGGCCATCCTTTTAAAATGGAAGTCCCCACAGGCTCCTACAATTGATATCTAGAAGGGCTTAATTAATGCAGCAGTCCCATTATATAATTTTTTTTATGAAATGAAGGGTTGTCCCAAAAAATTCTCAAAGGTCTGGGATTTTTGGAGAGATTCTACTGATACGGTTGCGTCTAATGATACACTGGATTAGTTATAATGATTATGATAAGCTCCCCCTTTTCTTTTCCTTACTGTTTCTATTTTTTTCTCCTCTGTTGAAAGTTTGTCACTTTACCTATGACAATTTTTTTTCACTACTAACAGTGAAAGAGGTTATAAGAGGTTAAATACTGAATAAAAAGTATAAAGAGAATTTGCAAAAAAAAAAAAATACTCTTAGGTGAACACTACAAAATAATATATTTAAAATGTGTTTATAGTGTAAAAAGCTTTTATTATGAAAACAATATCCACTCACATGTAAAACTGTAGTGTTGAATTCAGGTGCATCTCTGGGCTGAAAAGAGAGGACAGGTGACAGAGAGTCCATTGAATGCTGGCACCACATCAGATCCAACAAGAATGAGGTGGGATGGCTGAGCATAGCAAGTTCTTCTTCAGCTGTCCAGATGGCACACCGAGATAAAGATGGGGTCAATAATGAGACCGTCAAGCCAGGTGTGGGTTCCGGGAGTAGAACTGTGAAGGTATAACTAGGCATAGTTGTGCCGTCACAGCCCGGCGCCACACTGTGTTTTGCTTCCCAAGCCTTGTTCTGGCTCCGACCACACGGTCGTGTTACCTCCATACTACGGACGCCGTACGAGCCTTGTGGACACCTCAGCGCGACCAGTGACAGGCTTTGGCATCCCCACAGTTCTACTCCCGGAACCCACACCCGGTTTGACGGTCTCATTATTGACCCCATCTTATCTTGGTGTGCCATCTGGACAGCTGAAGGAGAATTTGCTGTGCTTAGCCATCCCACCTCATCCTTGTTGGGTCTGATGTGGTGCCAGCATTCCATGGACTCACTGTGACCCGTAGTCCTCCTCTCTTTCTTCAGCCCAGAGATGCATCTGAATTCAACACTACAGTTTTACATGTGAGTGGATATTGTTTTCATAATAAATATTTTTTTAAATATATATACTCAGAGGTGCCCCTTTCCTTGTTTTTTTCCTAGCTCATTGGACCTTGCTTCTGGTCCTTTCTGTGGCAGACCTGACAGCCTCATCCACGTATATATTTTGTATACCTCTACCCCTGTCATTGGACTATTAGGAACAGTTTATTAAAGGCACTCTTGCATTGCGCCTTTTTACTTGTAAAATAGTGTACAAAGCTGGCTTTTCTCCTTTTAAACACAATTTTAGAAAGCTATTGAAAAAACAAATATTCTTCATAGTCTTTTATGCAGCAGGGATTATTTAGGAACATCAGAAAAGTCTGCCGTCCATTTTCACATAATATACCTGTGTGTTTTCTAACCCCATTGAGACAACATTCACAAACACTCCATCTCCCAAGTGCATTTTGCAGCATATCAGAGATCAAAGCTGAGGATCTATTATTAGTGTTACCAAGTGCTTCAGCTTCCAGGCCCATAGGCTTTATACTCTTGCTGTAAGACTTAAAGGTTTCACATACAAAATGAGGTCCAAAAGACTGATGCAATAATTTCACCTGATATGCCATCCAATGCTGAAATAAAAACACTTCCCATTACCATCTCCTGTCTAGTTGATGTTACATTGTCTTCTTAGTTTACTGAAAGCTTACAGACAACTCTGTTCTGCAATGTAGGAGTTACTGTACCAAGAGCGACTGCCAAAGATCGTTATGTCCTGTGTACCTGCAAGGCTGGTTTTCTTGCTGGGATAAACTCAGAGAAGCATGAAGGTTACATTCTGACCTAAATTGTACATGCAAGCAACACAAACCTTAGGCAGATCATGACACAAAGCACTGCGTTCTATTGTCTGAAAAAATAATCGCGTTCAGAAGGCAGATAGGATGTATTGTTCCATATCAGGATTATGGATGTTATGCAAGAAATGCAGAATACAGGCAGTCTGGAGGAAAATACATTTTTCAAATCAATTGTTTCACTCATGTTACTTGTCATATTATGCACCTTCTCTGAGCAGTCGTAACAATTCATTAGTCAGGCAGCTATGGGTCCTGCCATTTTGTATATGGTACAATAAAATAAAATTAAATAAACTGCCTTTCTTCATATACAGCAGGGATGTGCAATTAGCAGACTTCCAGCCGTTGCAAAAGCAAGACTGACAGCCACATGCATGACACCCAGAGGCATGATGGGACTTGTAGTTTTGCAACAGCTGGAGGTCAGCTAATTGCATATCCCTGATATACAGGTTGATTGTAGCTCTTGCCAACTTGACCCCAGCCACTCAAAAGGACACAGAGATGTATAACCCCACTTAAGCTTAAGAAGTTTGAATAAACAGAAGTAGAGTGCCAAAGCTCAGATCATCTCAAAGGTCCATATATATTTATTCTTAACAGTGTAGTAACAACCAGTATAAAAACAGTAAAGAAATCATAAGACAGCGCTAAAACCACTAATGCATCAAAAATAATTAAAAAAAGAAAACAAAATATGTGCTATGAAATAGATAAAGAATTTATCCTCATAAGGTGACCTATTGCTAAACACATATTTTGTTTGTTATTTTTTATTACTTTTGATGCATTATTGGTTTTAGCGCTCTCTTATTATTTCTTTACATTTATTATGGGTGTCTCATCCTAGAGATAGCAGCTATTCCAATTTGTGAGAATATTATCTGTGGTACACTTCAGTTTTAAAGCGGAGTTCCACCCATTTAAAAGTCAGCAGCTACAAAAAGTGTAGCTGCTGACTTTTAATAATCAGACACTCACCTGTCCCACGGTCCAGCGATGCGGGTGCAGGAAGCCACGCTCCTCTCCCCCTCCTTTCCGAGGCACTGACATTCTAACTGTGGGCGCCCAGCTGTGGATTCACAGCCGGGGAGCCCACGGTTGGACTGTGGCTTCACAGCCGGGCACGTACTGCGCATGTGCGAGCCACAGTGCTCTGAATGGCTGGGCAATCTTCTGGGACCTGACATGTCCCAGAAGATTGCAGGGAGGGAGGGGGGAGAGGTGATCTTCCTTCTGGCGCCACAGTGCAAGGGAGGAAGTGAGAGCTGGGTGCCTGAAAAACAGGGTACCCGCTCCTCCCCCAAAAAATTTACATGCCACATGTCAGGGGGTCACCAGTACTTAAAGCAGAAGTTCAATTTTTGGGTGGAACTCCTCTTTAAAGTAGAACTATAGACAACACTTTTTTTTTTTTTTTGGATAGAGAGAGGGAGGGTTATAACCCCAGTAAGGTTTATTTTTGCCATCTTCGTCCCATTGGGGAGATTTATCTGTGCCATAGCCAAACAGGATGTTAGCGGAAATCCTTGCAAATTAAGGGAATTTCTTGGGGACCCCTAGGTCAGATAAGATTTAGTAAACAGTCTCCAATGTGTTTTAGAGACAACAAAATCCCCCGTCATCAGGGCTTGAGCTATGTTGCTGGAGTTCCTTTATGGACTGTGGTGAAATCGCCTGAATAGGGATCTTGGTCTGAGAACAGGGAAATGTAGAAATCTCAGTGTAATTGTGTTAGGAATAGGAGCGCCCTATTTGTGGGAGCTTACAATCTAAAATGGATAATGTATCATATATAAAACATCAGTACTCAGTTACCTTGGTTTTTATAAGAGTGCAAGCTCAACAGGCATTTGCTGCAGTGCTGTAAAAAAATAGCTCTACTCCAGCACCCCTCGGACGAGGTTCTGTCGAGTGAAAAGTGTAAGGGCAGGGTCAAGTGGTGATATTGTCACGCTGGATGGGCGCGGTTGTTTCTTGTTAATGCCTGGCTGTCTTTTCTCCTTGTGAGTATTTCATTTGGTTTTTAAATAGATACTTGGAAAATTAGTACACTATGTGCTGTAAGGTCTGGGGCTCCGGGCTCTGTTTATTTGGTCGTGGCTGGAGCACTGAAGTTGGTGAAGGCGATTTAATATGCTGAGTTTCAGAAGTGGATGCACTTTTTGAAATTACCTTTGGATGTTTTCTGTGGACTTGTTTTATTAACCACTTCTTGAACATGTATTTTAAATATGTTAACTAGGATTCCCTGTATGTATGCGGTTGACTAGAATTGCATATGGGTTAATTGAGGGTGTCAGGTGTTAACACGTGGCCAGAACTCTCTAGAACCTCTTACGTTAGATATCTGATGTTGTTTGGATTTCAGACATAACCTTGCTAAAGCCTGCACCGATACACTACCTGCACAGTCTGAAGGTAAACTATAAATGAATGTATCTATTAAAAATAATATCTAGACATACAACTAGATTACCCTCCTTTCCCTTCTCCTTTTTGGACCAATATTGCGTTTGTGAGACACTGCTGTACGTGAAACAGTATGATATGTAACTGCATTTTTTTGTCAAAGTTTTATGTTGCTGTAACTGGATTTTACTAATGGGCAATCATAAATGCCCCACAACGACACAGTGTTCTTGCAGAAGTTTATTCACATGTTGTATATGTAATATCAATGTTTACCCAACATTACTTCATAATGTTGCTAACTCTGTATTTTTAAGACATTTTCAATACTTACATGTTTTTTTTTTGCTGTTTTAAAGGCCATTGCGAAGCGGGGTTTCCCGCGAAAACACATAGGCCCTATACTTGACATCTTACACCAGGACCTGGATCAAAGAAACAGTAAACTGTACTTTTTCTCAGACTGTAATATGTTTTAAAGTCCCCATCCACGGATGGCAAATAAAGCTTTTCTATATTCTTTTAAAATTGTGTTATAAATTATTATTTACACCCCACTGAGGCACATTCAAAGTCCCACTTCACTCTACTTCGAATTTGAATTTTGTATTTTTTAGGGACGGTCCTCCGTGGAGTTATAATGGATCCACGTCTACTCCCACCCTTACATACTAATTCCAACAATGATTCTCTTTAATAAAAAAATCACAAATAACTGAGCAGTCCAGGTGCAAAAAATGTAGCAATGCAATTATGGGCTGGTGGGGAGGAAAATATATAAACCACTGTCTTAGAAACATACTATTGGAGTCTGAGAGAGGAATATGAAGACAGAAAAGGCTTCAACTCAAATTGTACCCACCTAAAAATGAAGTATCAATTTGAGCTGCTAATTATATGTTAACCCTTACCTTGTAAAACAAAATGGGCTTTAAAAAGCTATGTAAACAAAGAAAATTAGCATCTACTATCGCGCAGTAATGTAGGAATGTGAGCTATAGACTATCAGTAATGGGCAAACACAATTAAACTATCAGGAAAAAGGAAAAGAAAAAGAAAAGGAGAAAGTGCCTGTCTGGAGTTCTGCTTCCATCTATCCCATAAGTCCACCTTTATGCATATGATAGTTGTAGGTTTGAGAGCTCGGGGTTCCATCCCTTTTTTCCATTAAGCATAATCCATGTTAATTTGTGCTTCAATAAAGATAGATCAACCACTGCCCTTTTCCAGGCCATAGCAATTACTATTTTATCCGCTAAGAATATAAAGTGGATCAGTGTTTTTACTTATGCCTGAGATCATTGTTGACTGGTTAATTTAAAAGGGCAACCCAAGAGTTCTTGGTGATATCTACCATGCTCACTGAATGTATCAGGGAATAAACTTGCATCCAGAATTGCCTGACCTTTGGGCAGTTTCGCCATATATTCAGAAATGTTTGCACTCTGTAACATCTACGGAAGCAAGAAGAAGCAGATCCATGGTACATTTTCGAGAGCCTCTCTGGGACTAAGTACAATCTGGAATAAACTTTATATCCATTCCAGCTTCAATCAGCCTCATATTCATTATTTCTTTATAAATACGAGAAGTCCAGGCCTTTAAATCCTCCTCTATTTCTTAACCTAAATCTCTTTCCCATGCTAACGGACAAGACAGCTTGGTAGGCCAACTAACAAACATCTTGTACAATATTGAGATACCACTCCTCTGCTTCGAAAGCATCTAATTTCAAAAGCTGTTCTCAACCTAATATCAGGAGCCACATTCCTTATACAGGGGGTCCCCGGGTTACAAACAAGATAGGGACTGTAGGTTTGTTCTTAAGTTGAATCTGTTTGTAAGTCGGAACAGGTACATTTTTTAAGTGTAAAAAAAATCTATTTTTAAGTTTTTTAGATAACAGAGAAGGGTTATCACCCCTGTAACATTTGTTTTGCAGTCTGTGCCCCTGTTCAGAAGATTTCACCTCACCTTCTGTCCCAATGACAATTGGATTTTGAAAATTTTGGGTTGTTAGGGAAACATGGACTGGTGATAAAGCATTAGTGGAGACACCTTTTTCCCATATTAACTCTTACAGGAGTGAATTTCCCTTCCTTGGGGTGGATTTCCTCTCACTTCCTGTTGTCTCCCTCCGTTTGTAAGTAGGAGTCGTTTGTAAGTCGGATGTTTGTAAGTAGGGGACCCCCTGTACCTTTATGAATACAAGAGGGCCTGGCCCTCCCATCCTCCTCTTCTATTTTTTCAGCTAGATCTCTTTCCCATGCTAACTGGTAAGACAGCTAAACATCTGTTCCAGTGACTACTAAAAGAATACGTCCGTGCCATGCCAAAGTTTCTGATACAGAACACAGGCAGAAAAAAAAAAAAGCACATTCCAACAGAGATTTTAAGCATTCTCAATTTGTCAATAGATACTTTAGTTTTCATGTTCCCTTAAGCCATGTTTATGATGCCACTATGTAGCAGCACATATGTTTCTGGCCACACAGCATTGTACTGTATATTAGATGGAAAAATATACCTGTTAAGTAATTCAATGGTAATGTATTTAAAGCGGTTCTGCACTCTTTTTTTTTTTTTTGGGCTATATGCCAAGGGCATATAGCTCAATTGGGGGACTTACCTGTTCCATCTTCCATCTCGATCGCCGCCGGTTTTCATCTTCATCTCCTTCTTGTCTTCTTCTTGTCTGCTGGGGTCCATCTTGCCTGTGGGCATGTGAAACCCCACAGGGACTTTAGATGGCCCAGCATGCACCGCCGTTACTCGCGCGTGCGCAGTAACGGCACATCTGCCGACATCTCACGAGATTTCGGAAGATGTGGCCGAAATCTCGTGAGATTTCGGAAGATGTGGCCGAAATCTCGCGAGATTTCGGAAGATGCCCGCACTGACTCCTGGGATCAATGACACCAGATCCCAGGAGACAGTGCGGCGTGACGACGATCGACGCAGAGACCCCGCCCGCCGCCGAAGAGAGAGAAGACCGGAAGTCATCAATTACAAGGTAAGTAAAAAAAAAAAAAAAAAAAAAACATTTCATTTAGTACTCTTTGCCTGATTTGGAAGGCAAAGAGATTTACTAAATGAAATGGGTGCAGAACCGCTTTAAAAAAAAGAGGAGGCATAACATTATGAATCTAGGAGCAGCATGCTACCCCTTACAATGCTGTCCCCCTATAGATCAGTGGTTGTCAACTTATGAGCTATAAGGGACCTCAAATGTGGCCCCTGACATTACCAAAGGGCCGCACATAATGTTCAATATATATATAATGCTTGCGAGGACTGTCAGCAACTGCAGACCTAATAGAGGAAATGAGAGTCAGAGATTGTGCAAATGCTACATATTTGCCTGGAGACACGCTGCAGAAGACCATACAAAATTGGGAGCATGTTGCATGATACTAGTAGCGATCAATGCAATAACCCCAACAAAGTTCCCACTAAAGACTGCTGAAGTCCAATGGCTGCATATCATTTACCAAAAGGCCGCAGGTTGGGCACCAGGGCTATAGATGATGATCTATATAACTTTATCATTATTCTAGGCCTTACTGCACTAATTTAATCCCACATTGAAAAGTTGCATATATTTTCCATACAACAGACTTTGCATTAAAGTATTTTCTATTTTTTTTATTTTTCCAAAAACAAAATATAAATTAAACTTGTATGAAAGACACGTCTCATTCTTTTTTGTTATCAGAAAATAATTGAGCTGTTGACTCTGAGACGTTCCTGAAGTGTTCATTATATAACTGTGTTTTTTGCTTTTGAATCCTGTTCACCCAGTATTTATCCGAATGCATGTAAAGCTTGCAAGAGTTAAACAAGCGAATACCCACAGCAACCTTCTCCAGAAACAAGGGAGATTTGAGGGTGTAGAAGATGAAGATTTGAAGTCCCTGGAAGGAAGGAAACATGTCATGCTGATGCACTAGCAATATACAATAAAGAGATTATAAAGGAAGGACAATCAAATCTGGGAAAAAGTACATCTATAAAGTATTTCAAGTGGGAAGCTCCAGACAAAAAATTGAATTCAGCCCCAAGTTGCATACTAGCTACAGGTCCAAGGCTTCTTTTCATCATCTAGGCATATGAGGAGCAATGCCACCATATTGCTTACAATAATCTTTTTTTATCAATAATGTGGTGTTCAGGAACACTGAGAGTGTTGAACCAATATGAGTGTGCAGGCCAAGAATCTTGTCTATTATGACATTTAGGTGTAGTTCTGACACAGCAACACGTGAGAACATATAAAGTAAAAGTTTTAATAAAATTCATAAGCTTGAAATGCTATGTACTGCTTTGTTTGTTTTAAAATGGACCCATCATAAAAACACACTTCACATGTTACTGTTATAATATTGTGAGAGTTATGCCCCGCACACACGATTGGATTTTTCAACAACAAATGTTGTATGTGAGCTTGTTGGCGGAAAGTCCGACCATGTGTATGCTCCATCGAACATTTGTTGTCAGACTTTCCGCTAATAAATGTTGGCTAGCATGCTCTCAAATTTTCCGCCAACAAACGTTTGTTGTCGGATTTTCCGATCGTGTGTACACAAGTCCATCGGACAAAAGTCCAAAGTACAAACACGCATGCTCAGAATCACGCATCACTATTGAACTTCTTTTTTATCGGCTCGCCGTACGTCCTGTACGTCACTACGTTCGTAATTGTTGGCCAACATTTGTGTGACCGTGTGTATGCAAGACAAGTTGGAGCCAACAACCTTCAAACAAAAATCCACGGGTTTGTTGTCGGAAAGTCCGATCGTGTGTACAGGGCATAAGAGTTTTTTTCCTATCAAAACTTTTAAAAACTTCCCGTCTATCTAGCCTTAATCACATGTTCTCCGGTGAACAATCATTACTGTAGAGAGTCTATATTTTAGTCAGCAGTTAGATTACGGGATAAAAAAGGCTAGCTATGACTTGATTAAATGGTTTTCCAAAAAATAACCCCATTCTTAAAGTATCACAGGGGGACATCACTTCCTGCAACAGTGTGTCCCCATCCTGCTGCTGTCTGCAATGCTTGCCAGAGGAGGTTTGACCATAAAATTGCAGTTGTTTACCACAGATGTATTATATCACTGTGTTGCTATACTAGAGTTCTCAGGCAGGCACTGGCATTAAGATCTGGAAATTAAAGATTTGAGTTCAGGTAGAACACAAGAACTGCTGGGACCGCTTCCACATATAAACAGGACACGCAGAACTCAACTTTAATTGTTTCTGACACTCTACTAAACGATGTTAGCTCGTGCACCATACCTGAGTTGCACAGCATAAGCAGAAGATGTAGCTGAAAACAATCTGTGTGGTCTCTCTGGTCTCTATAAGCATCAAGAAGCCAACAATCCAGGTGACACCAAGTAAAGTTGAAACAGAAACTGTTGCCAATGTCTTCTTTAACACTGAATGTTTTTTTGTGCTGAAAATGGCATAGTAATATACAATTAAGGAACAAATTAAACACACAAGCTGTGATAAAAGCATGGTCAGATCCCAACCGCTACCACCAGTATAAATATAGGGTAACAATGCTGCGCTACCACACTTCCCTTAATAGGTGAGTGAGTACAAAGTTATATATCCCTGTCTGGTGTGACAGAGTAACAGAGGTTGAAATAAAGTAATGCTCTTCAAAGAGCAAAGATTCTTTTAGTTCTTCAGAACAGAGATAAGGCCTAAAGTGTCCAGTATTTAACTTGTACTTACAGGTAAGCCTATAATAAGGCTTGCCAGTAGGTACAGTGAATATCTCCTAAACTGTTTGGGAGATATTCACATGGGATGCAGCTGGTGACGTCATCAACACATGTTCTCTGAAGAAACTGCATACCCGTGCCATTCCTTCGTAGATCCGTGTCAGGGCCGTGACATCACCATGGCTAGGTTATTCATACAGCCGGAGCTCACAAACTCAAAATGAGGACTGGATGAAGATGGAAGTTCTGTCAGCGGTGACAGCACCCCGCTGGAGAGCTTTGTTTTAAGGTAAGTATGTCATAATGTGTAACTATGCAGTGCATACTAACACATTATAAAATTAACTTGCATATGGACCCCTGTATCACCTGAAATACCTGGCTTATCCTGCCAGTTTCTACCCTCCCCTCTGTACACTGACCACAATATATCAGGGCTGCTGAGCCCTGACAGCATTGTCAATGCACGTGCCTCCGTCATACGCTGCTATCTGCAGCTCTCCTGTGTCTCCCTCTGTCTACCCCCTCCCCCTCCCCTCCCCTCCCTGCCTGTCATATCTCACTATCGCTGGTCTATACATCATCCCATCTGTCAGATAATAAGCTGTGTCCTAGTGCCTGTGCTTTATAAAAAAAAAAAAAAAAGTTTTCTACCTGATTTAACAATGTCTTCCAGCGATCACATGACTCCAGGCTCTCTGCTCTTCTCCTCCCCTCCTCCCTGGCTGACGTCAGCAGGGGAATCTGGGCCCTGCCCACTGGAGATATCACAAAGGGAGAGCTGAGGGCCTGGAGTCATCTTATCTCTAGAAGACACTGTTAAAACAGGTAAAAATCTTTTTCTTTTTTTTTTTTATAAAGCACAGGCACTAGTATGTTGCTATTTATCTGACAGAGGGGATGATATAAGGAGGAGATAATGGCTTAACAACCACTTTAATGACAGTCCTTTAAAGCTTAATGAAAGGTCTCGGCTGAAAAGATAAGTATGCACTTTATTATTTTCTGGTGTGGGATGGGGTCTAAGAAAGTAAGTGTTTTTGGAAAATGCGTTTTCCTACTCAGTTTAGGGGTTCCTGGGTTATGCATTCCTTAATATTAATGGCTCTTGTGGCTCAACTGACCAGAGAAAAGGCTATGCACTGTACTAAAGGTCGTTCCTTATTTACGGTAGCAAACCTGCAAACTTTGTGCCAAAATTCGTGATTTGTAAACTTTAAAAATCTAGAAATTTGTGGCAAATCCATGGTAGCAGCCAACCCAAACCTCATACCCATCCAGACAGGACAGCAAACAAAAAAAAATCGTTCCTACTCCATCCAGAACAATAGAAAATGGCTATATGTACACTTGTGAAGCATCAATATTTATGTTATGAAAAATAAAATGAAAGAAAATGATTTCTTGATAGGATGGGTCTCTGGTAGGTTTAGAGTGCTCTTTCCCTCAGGGATCTCTACCCTGCAATAGCCTTGGCTGTCCTTGCAAGATTACTAAAACCATTATCTACCCAGCTGCAAAACTGGATACTAATTGATCAAATAATAGACAGAGGAATGAGTTTATTTCATTTAATGTGGTGCAGCACTAACTGATGCTTTTCTAAGTGTTGCAATGGTTACCAAGTTTTAACATCCGCCTGCATATTTTATTATAATAGTAGTGTATTCATTTATTTTTTATGCTTTTGGAATGGTTAGTGATTATTATGCATTTTTTGCAGGCTTGAATTTTACATTATTTAGGGATGGTTCACACCTAAAGCACACAGTGTGTTTTAAACTTGGTGCAGGAGATGCACATGGAACATGGGTTGCGAGCAAGCCCTTACTCATTTTTGTTACTAGACTTGTAAAGAATTTGTCTAATTCAGTTCAGCTGCTGGCACTTTGCTGTCAGGGTTCTTTTTCCTCTTTCTTGTATGGTAGGAATACCCTCTTTTTTAAAGAAAATGTAATTATTCATTTATTTACATTTCTATCATTATTTACACACCTGGTTACATTTGGATTCTTCTTCCAAATTGACACTGCAACTGCTATAAAAATGCAAATATTTGCTATAAGGATGATTCCCACTGGCACCAGAAAAGACCACAACAGGGGCTTTGAGAGATCCAATTTAAGTTTCTCGTTTACACCAGCAAGCCAACAGCTACAATGAAATAAATGAGTTTGTGTTTATCATGTTTTGATTAATACCAAAAGTAGAGCTAATTTATAAATCCATAGTTGGGGTGCAAGTGGCAAATACATTATCATCAAACAACAAATTATATTTACCTTGATAAGTAAGTTTGGTTCAAGAGCCAAAATCAGGATCAGTCAAACTGAGCCATTGCCATATATGTTCAAACCTATTAAATATTGTTCCTTTCTTGTCTAGACTCCAATCTTTACCATTCCTTTCTTCTCTGAGAAAGCCCACAATGTCTTATCTTACAGCCACTCTATTATCTGAGTTGTATCTGCCAACTATGAAGATTTTTAGTTTTAAGAGAGTGGACAGACATGAAGGCATATTATTGACCGCCATCAGCCACTATGGTCTACTGGTGCGCAGAAAATTCATGTTTTTAAAATGGGAAAAAGGAGGGGGGGAGAAGATGCCCTAGTACAATGCTGGCACCTCTTATCTTGGGAGGAAGAATTTATTGATGATCTGTTGTCTGTGGGACAGCCCACAACAGCCCTAAATGGGTGTTTATGGAGAATAAGCTGATTGAAGATAACTAAAGGATTTTTGGCCCCATGCAGTGACTGTCTGCACTGGGTTCTCTCTCTTTCTTCAGCACAAAAATAAAATCGTTATAGCTGCATACAGTTTCAAATTCAAGTAAAGCCATATTGGCATACCAAGGCAACAACAGAAAATGGTGGTCCCTAACTATAATGCCGTGTACACATGAGCGGAATTTCTGGCCGAAAATGGTAAAGAGAAGCGACCTTCTAACCAACAAGATGGCCACTATACTGTCGTCCGTCCGAGTCCTGCGTCACAAGTCCCGTGGCTCAGGAGCCACGGAACGTGTGACGCAGGACGCGGACAGACAGTATAGCGGCCACCTTGTTGGTTAGAAGCGTTGGTCGCTTCTCTTTACCATGTTTGTAGAACTCCTTAAGAATGTGCATTTATTTTATCCTACCACTTTCAAATAAATGTTAATGGATTATGCTTGCGCAATAAGCGTTTTTTCTACCTCTTGTGTGTATATTACTATCGAGCCATTGTCTGAAGCATTAATTGCCAATGGTCCTATATCTTGCTGAGAGGAAGGTTTCCGTTATTCTTGAAGGATCGCTTTCAAGCCATCAACTATATTCATTTTATGTGCATAACCCATGCACTTATGGTAAGGGTCAGTCTTATTGGGTGAAGGTGACGGGATCCTCTTTCATCTTTCCTGCATGCTTATGGTGGATTGAGATCATTTTCTTCTTGGTGGACTTTTGCTCAGATTGTTTATATTTTAGTTTCACTAATTTGGATGAACTTTTTTGAGTTATGAATCATACTGTTTTATATTATTTTGTTTTTGATTTGAGCGCTACATTCTTCACCCATATTCAGCAGGCAATACTTCCTCCCCCTGACTGCCTGTTTTTTGGGGGGGGTTTCCAGTCAAACAGGGATTTTGCATTGAAATGCTGCAACTAAGAGCCAAGTGCTTGGCTCATAGTTGCAGTGCAGTCCTATTGACTTTGACAAACTGAGTAAAAGCATCACGGCCTCAGCAATGTGTATGAACCCCAGTAACCAGTATGTTCTTGTGGAGGTGGGCAGTCAGGGGGTTGTAAAAATACTGATTAATACCTGTTTTTGCTGTCCTTCTGCTGGCCGTGTGAACAAAGTCTAAATAATTGTAATTATAGCAATATATGTACCAAACAAATACAGTAAGAGCCTGTGTTGATGGGCTTGTGTTTTAAGTGGCTTTTGCATACTCATTCAAGTCAATGGGAATGCAAAACCCACTTGAAGCAGGTCAAATGCAAGTCAGAAGGAGGACAACTGCAGGTCAAGCATACTTGTTAATAAATTCTGATTGATCTTAGAACAGTCTCAAATGGATGTCAAACTGATGCCATTGACACAAGCCTAAAGCCTCTTGACACATGCCCTAAGGCTAGTCGTAGACATAACATGTACGTAAGAATTTTGAAATAAAAATGCACAATTTTTTTGGATAAACTTGCATGTATATACTTCAAACTGACATGATATTGTATAGAACAAAAGAAGGCTGGATGGCCGCACTCCTGTGCAATTTCTTTATTAAAATACCGGATACAAAGTTTAACTACAGATACAAGCTAACATGTTTCACACCAAAGTTGGGTGCTTATTCATAGCTTGTATCTGTAGCTCACCTTTGTAGCCGGTATTTGAATAAAGAAATTGCACAGGAGTGCGGCCGTCCAGCCTTCTTTTGTTCAAGCACCTGTTTGCATACAGGGCTCGCACCCTCCACATGGGATAGAGGCTTTTGGGGCAGCAGGGTAGGAGGAACAGCCTTAGAGCAATGTACATGTACATGACATAGTATTGTACTTATTTTGAGAAAACAATTGTGAGGTTTCATCTGAGAAAATCACGTTTTTATAGTCAAGAACAGAATGTCTGCAGAGGTCATAGTCTGCTCAGGGACATACAAATTCATCCTGATCTGACTGCTATTAGCTGGATTAAGCAATGGTCATCTAATTAGCATGGGTAGGCTAAAGGTTAAAAAGGTGACTCACAAATCTTCTCGGTGATAATTGTTTTTCTGTTTCCCAGTTTTATATGTTGATCCAAATGTTATTAAGACAATTATAATTGGAAGCCCTAGTGACAAAGCACAAAAGAGATTCAAATCAGAAAAACAAAATTATATTTATGATGCTATTAAAAAAAAAAAAAAAAATCTAAGAACATTTGGATGTGGCTTATGTATGTTTAACAAAATACAATAGAATGATTTATTGATTCAGTTCTCTTTAATCAATGTTCTCCCACTCTAATAACTGTCAACCAACAGCAGTTAGAAGATGCTATTGGGTATTCTACATACTTTTACATTTAGAGCAGGGGTCGTCAACCACCGGGCCGCGGCCCACTACCGGGCTGTGGCCTTACTGCAGCCGGGCCGCAGCCGGCATGAGACACCTGGGTGGGTGGGCGGCATGAAAGAGCTGGGCGGCCAGCATAAGAGAGCCGGGCGGGTGGCATGAGACAGCTCAGCCGTCGGCATGTGAGTGCCGGGTGGATAGAAGAAGCGAGCGGGCGGGCAAGCAAAGATGACATCATCTCTCTCCGCCACGCATCACCGCTCTTCCGCCCCCCGCCATCTGGTGACAGGCAAAGTGGCAAGTGATGTGGCAAGTGACAATCCTTATCTTGTGGCAGGCAGCATGGAAAGTGACAATCCACATCTGGTGGCAGGCAGCGTGGCAGGTGACATTCTACATCTAGTGACAGGCAATGTGGCAAGTGACGTGGCAAGTGACAATCCACATCTGGTGGCAGGCAGTGTGGCAAGTGACATTCCACATCTGGTGGCAGGCGACATGGCAAGTGACACACTCAGGGCTCCCACTGGTTCTGCATTATTTAATTTATTACTACAATGTAATAATAGAAATAATGTGCTTCAATCACCCTGACACCATATTAAGCATGGTGCCGTGATGTTTGAAGTGCTAACACCAGCCATTGCCCGCGAAAAATCACTTACCCCGCGTGCAATTTTCTTCAAAAAGGTTGGGGACCGCTAATTTAGAGGACACTGGGGCAAATGACAAATGCTGGTGGGAGACTAAGCCTCTAGTCTGGAACTAAAATTGATTTTTTTTCCACTCGTGTGTATGGGGCATTACAGGTGTTTTTTTTGTTGTTGTTTTTTATTTATTTTTATTCTGCAGCGGTTTACTACCGTTTTAAATTGTCAGAAACACAGTACGTTCATTTTTTGGCAGCAACACCCCAAAGCAGGTATCATTTAGTTCAGGACATTTTGTGCCAAAGACTACGAGAGACTAAATGACAGTCTCTAATGCCGCGTACACACGGTCAGAATTCTCGTTGGAAAAAGCTCTGATGGTTTTCCCGTCAGAATTCCGACGGAATTTCGCTGAAACCGTCTTGCCTACACACGAAAAAAAGTTAAAAAAGTTAATCCTGCGCCAGCACACCGAACAATAACTAAAGGAATGCTGCGCACACTTAAAGGAAATGTCTGAACCCAAATGGAATAAAAAGGAGAGATAGTGGCGCGCAAAATTAAACTAAATATTAAAAAGACAAAGCTGACAGGTAATAGACATATGAATTCCAATTAAAAACTCCGGGTAAAATAATTAAGCATACATATAATATAATGTATCAAGCAATAGTGCGTATAGTGGTGTGATAAAAACCAAGACATGTGATAAAGGCAATCCTAGTTAAAAATGCATCATAAAAATCGCATGATGTGACTGGATAAAATAACAGTGCATCCAAGTGTATATAAAACCAGTGGTGTGATATAAATAAACGTGATGGAGATCCTTAAAAGCATATAATGTGCATCCAAAAGTGTGTATGAAGAAGGTGATCCAAACGGATAAAATCAATATATCATATAAGTGATATAGGAAATTGAATAATATAAAGTGCAAAGGAGCAAAGAAGACTAAAAAAATCTTGAATGCCAAGGTAAAAAAATTATATATATATATATAATAGTATCAGATCCATGCCACCTATGACGTAATGGCAGACTGAAGTGAAAGAATAAATGCAAGTGCTATAATTGTGAATGGCGACTAAAACATCGCAAGATAAAAAAGTCCAAATAAAAAGTCCATATATAGCATCAGTATGAGGTGAAGGTGGTATCTTCTATCCAAAGAGACAAAGTGTCAGTGCTGAGGTATCCGGTAGTGATAGGGAATAATCTATAAATCCTGTGCAGTGATCCGTGTATTTTTCTCGTGCAATCCTAATGGGGATATGGGTGGCCCCTTACCTTACAGCTGTAAGGTTACAGCAGTATAATATGGGTCTTTATGGTCATAGGTGACCGTCCTCTCGGGGATGTCTTTCCGTTTTTTCAGCTGTCTGTCCCAGGTAGTTTCTATCTGTGTGTCACATGTAGTTCCCTTCAGCTTACTCCTTATCCAGGCAGGGGCAGGGGCAGGGGCAGGGGAGGGGGGGGGGTTGGTTTTCACCTCAATATGACCATGAAATAAAATTGCCTCATAGTGTAGTATGTCAGCAGTAAAAGAGCATTTATTACAATCAAACAGGTAAAACAGGTAAGTGAAATGGGTACTCACATTAAAACAGTGAATACAAATACAGGGTAAAAACGAGCTACGAGCTCGATGGCGTCACTTCCGGTAGATCACGTGTCCCGACGCGTGTTCGTCACTGATCACGTGACTTCATCAGGGGTACCTAGTGCCTCTACCAGGGTCTTTAAATAGGCTGTGTAATAATCAATTAGCGGCCATTTTGCCGTAGCGGCCTGACCACCAGTAAAATGTCCGCCGTTCCATTTCCGGCGACGTATCTGTGACTACTTCCGGCGATCGGCGCTACGGCAAAATGGCCGCTAATTGATTATTACACAGCCTACTTAAAGACCCTGGTAGAGGCACTAGGTACCCCTGATGAAGTCACGTGATCAGTGACGAACACGCGTCGGGACACGTGATCTACCGGAAGTGACGCCATCGAGCTCGTAGCTCGTTTATACCCTGTATTTGTATTCACTGTTTTAATGTGAGTACCCATTTCGCTTACCTGTTTTACCTGTTTGATTGTAATAAATGCTCTTTTACTGCTGACATACTACACTATGAGGCAATTTTATTTCATGTGCATATTGAGGTGAAAACCACCCCCCCCCCCCCC
Source organism: Lithobates sylvaticus (assembly GCA_028564925.1). Classification (NCBI taxonomy): domain Eukaryota; kingdom Metazoa; phylum Chordata; class Amphibia; order Anura; family Ranidae; genus Lithobates; species Lithobates sylvaticus. Next base: position 90,955,763 of record CM053027.1, on the reverse strand, counting down.
CTCCCCTGCCCCTGCCTGGATAAGGAGTAAGCTGAAGGGAACTACATGGGACACACAGATAGAAACTACCTGGGACAGACAGCTAAAAAAAGGGAAAGACATCCCCGAGAGGACGGTCACCTATGACCATAAAGACCCATATTATACTGCTGTAACCTTACAGCTGTAAGGTAAGGGGCCACCCATATCCCCATTAGGATTGCACGAGAAAAATACACGGATCACTGCACAGGATTTATAGATTATTCCCTATCACTACCGGATACCTCAGCACTGACACTTTGTCTCTTTGGATAGAAGATACCACCTTCACCTCATACTGATGCTATATATGGACTTTTTATTTGGACTTTTTTATCTTGCGATTTTTTAGTCGCCATTCACAATTATAGCACTTGCATTTATTCTTTCACTTCAGTCTGCCATTACGTCATAGGTGGCACGGATCTGATACTATTATATATATATCAAATTTTTTTACCTTGGCATTCAAGATTTTTTTAGTCTTCTTTGCTCCTTTGCACTTTATATTATTCAATTTCCTATATCACTTATATGATATATTGATTTTATCCGTTTGGATCACCTTCTTCATACACACTTTTGGATGCACATTATATGCTTTTAAGGATCTCCATCACGTTTACTTATATCACACCACTGGTTTTATATACACTTGGATGCACTGTTATTTTATCCAGTCACATCATGCGATTTTTATGATGCATTTTTAACTAGGATTGCCTTTATCACATGTCTTGGTTTTTATCACACCACTATACGCACTATTGCTTGATACATTATATTATATGTATGCTTAATTATTTTACCCGGAGTTTTTAATTGGAATTCATATGTCTATTACCTGTCAGCTTTGTCTTTTTAATATTTAGTTTAATTTTGCGCGCCACTATCTCTCCTTTTTCTTGCCTACACACGGTCACACCAAATTCAGACGGTCAATAACACCACGCCTTAAAAAACGTTCGACTGCACTATAAAAAGGGAAGTTTAATGCTTCTGAGCATGCATCAAATTGTTTCCGAGCATGCGTCGGAATTTTGCGTGTCAGAATTGCATACACACGATCGGAAAATCCGATAGAAAGGTTTTCCGTCGGAAAAATTAAGAACAGGTTCTCAATCCAAAGTCCGTCCGAAACTCCGACAGAAAAATACCGATGGGCATACACACGGTCAGAAAATCCGATGAAAAGCTCCCATCGGACTGTTTCTATCGGAAATTCCGACCGTGTGTACGCGGCATTAGGCTCCATTCACACCGTGACAGCTGCTGCACCGTGTTTTTTTTTTTAGCTTTTTCTTATGGTCTGTGGCTTACTTTAACTAATGTAGCACTCTCCTAGTTAGGTGCTACTAGGTTAGGTAGGATTTAGGTAAGTTTATTTTGTGAATATTTGGGAATATATGAACTCCCGCGCTTCTGGAGAGAATCAGACGAGAACTGCAACCTCTATCAATAAATGGAGATAGAAGAAAATAGAAAATAGGAGGGTAGAAGTGGCGCTGTTCTGGTGTGGAGTGTTTTATAAGTTTATTTGGGGCTCTGCTGTAATCAGTGGACAGCTTGAATGGCAGAGAGGGGGCTTGCTCAGCGGATCGTGAACCACATCCATAACCATCTACACGGATATCGATTGGGATTATGGGCGACATATAGGCGATCCCATCGCAGGATATCTATCCAAGGCTTATTTTTCTCCATTTGGAGGTCAGGGCTCTGGGACCATTACATGACTAATTAGTCACGGAGATTAATATCAATTTCACAACACAACTATTTATTTAGAAGATTCAGATACTGGTCATTATTTAGTGGAAGTGTGGAGTTGGGTTGTGGAAGTCCCGCTGCGGATTCGACATCAGGATATCATTACTCTACAGGCTTTTTATAGCTTGCCTTCTGGTAAGCATATTATCCGTATGGTGGTGGATCACAGCGTTGGTGTTATTAATTCACACAAGTCACCTATGTTTCATTGGACTTTACGTTATTAATTTAAACAAGTCACTTATTCACCATTGGATTTTTGTATATGGACTTCACTGAACATTATTGTTATAGTATTATATTTTTTCAATTATTTTTCACTTATAGTCAAGTACACAGCGCAGCTTTTTTTCTGTTATTTTTATTTAGAAGATTCACCAGGATTATGGACACTCATGATTATTGTCACTAATCTATCACTTTGATGGACTTTTTTGATGTATACACATTTTTTCTTGGATTTCAGCTATTGTTTTTACTTTTTCACACTATTTGGGATTAATATTTTTTTATAATATTAGTGTGTTAGAAGTCCGCGCAGATCACTTTTATTATTATTATTTACTGTTTATTGTGTTTAGTGTACACTTCAGATCTTGCAGCGATTTCACGTACTTCACATTATTAGTTTTCATTGTTTATTCACTTAATTAGTAGCGTGAAGGACCTCACTTTAAACATACTGTGTACATTATATGAATGTTCTACAGTAACTACTGTTTTGTGTGTGGGTTAAGTTCAGAGACATCTAAAAGAGAATAAAGGACATTACCCCATCCAATGGCGAGTGCACTCCTTGTGAAGCATTCTGGGGTAAAACGGTAGACAAGAACCAGACGGACATACAGCTCTGCTGCATGCATTGCAGTCAATGTGAACGTTGTGAGGAGGAAATAGTGTAATAGAACAGCCAAGGCTGCACATACAGGTTGTGGAGGATCATCATGTTCATATGGTATAAATGTATTGCTTGAATTGCCAGTGTTCCAATCTTCATCTTTAAAAATCGGGTATTCCATTGTACCAATGAATATAATATAGAAGATTAGCATGGCTGAACAAAGGCTCATCAGTATCCATGATGTTTTCTGTTTCTTTCTAAATCTGAAAAATAGTCACAATGTAACCCATAGCATCCAGTCACCATGTACTGCAAACCTCAGAAGTACCCTGTGCTCAAAAATAATACGATCTCCTTTAAAGAGGCCCTGTAACCACCCCATTCCTAATCAAATAAACCTTCTACGTAAAGGCAGGGCTATATTAGCGCTTGCAGGCCAGTAGCTACAGCAGCTTAGTTACCGAGGGCAACACCAAGATTTAGCCTTTTTTTTGTGACAATATGTTCCTTTTATTTGTTTCCACTTTCTGGACATCCCCAGGCATTTGTGATTACATTTAGCAACAAAAGAATTGAAGGAGAAGGAGGTGCAGGGAATATTGAGAGGGGCCACAAGAATCATTACATTTTAAGAAATGTGATATTGTTTCTCTTTTCTCATGTTTGGTGGTCTATAAAATAAAAGTTAGCTCTGCAAGTAAAACAGACCACATGCTGCATTCAATAACTCATTCTAGTACTGCTAGTAATTTTCTTGCCTAAGTAATATAACGGTGCAAAGAAAAGTTTGTAAAAAAGGGAGCCACCCTTCATGTGTGCCTAGGGCAGCATGATGTCTCAATAAGGCGCTAAGTAAAGGAACTTACATAAAGAAATAATTCAACTCAAAACAATAATCCATGGGAGGCTGGATGTCCCCATCGTGGCATAGAATGACCATGACTTAATCTTATGAAAGTTTTCTGTGCTGGAGACTTTTGAAAATAAATCACTGATGGTCGATACCATAGGCTACCTGGCAAAGTTATCTCAGTGAAAGGTAATGCTAGGATCAATCAAGCATATGCTGCTTTCTTTCTAAGTCCATTTGGGGTACATTCACACCAGCTGCTGGCACATCACACTGTTAACTTTTGAGGAATTTAGGCCCAGTTCACACTACTGTTATTTCTCCTGCATCTGCCACTGCACTGCAATTCATAAGAATGGAAATCCTATTATTCTCTATGGTGCCTGTTCACATCAATGGAACATGGGGCAGTGACATTTTTGAAAAGGTGAGCAGAGCCTACATATGTGATTAGTAAATACAGCTGCCCCCTTGTATATATACTAAAGGTGCTTTAAACCTTAACACACATTAAAAAAAACTTTTTACATTAAGCTGATTACCATAACATGCTTTTGTATAAAGGCTATAGTGTCCCTTTAAGCAAGTGCCTGTATGTAGGTACTGAGCCACAGAATTTAATACATTTGTTTCAATATTCAGTAAAATCAAGTGCTCAACTTGCTAAAGGAAGACACACCATATGCCCTCTTGTGTACATAAAATCTGAGGACCTGTTAAAAAAAAAACAAAAAAAACTATGATGTATAGTATTCAGCAGCATGTATAACCATGACTGAATTACTCTTAAAAAAAGATCACAATGAAAATAATATGTAGTTATGTATCTCACCTGGCATACAGCAGAAATACTACTGTGACAGTTAATCCCACCATAGAAAATACGCAGCCAGTGGTTGACACTGTATCAAGCTCTGGATGTGTGATGTTTTCTCGAAAATTCTAAAAACAGGAACATAAACCATTTAGAATGTAAAGAGAAGACCTGCATTAATGTAAGGTCACCTTCATAAAGAAAAAAAAGTAGGGCAAAGGAATGGAAGAAAAAGGGAGAGGTAAATCATCCTGAACTATGGTCTATGCTAGAATGTTTTATGCTTCTAATACAAAGCAGAAAATTCTACAGGCTTAGCACTGGTCACACAGGTAATGAACGAGGGACTCATTTTTTTTGCCTTCCTCTGGATCAACTGTGGGTATAGAATTGGGTATATTGGATTGTACGATATTTTTTATTTTTATTTTATTATTTCTTATTTATTTATTTTTTTAGGGTTGAACTCGATGGACTTGTGTCTTTTTTCAGCCTAGCTAACTATGTAACTATGTAACTCAATGCCCAACATCACTTCTATAATACAAGCCAGGAATAAGGTTATGGCATCTTGAAGAATCAGATTTATGTTACTGCAAAAGGAGTCTCTGCACCTACATGACCCACATAGGGTATAAATGAGCCACAATGACCCTGAGGCCATCGTGCAACTGCACATTATGCACAACTGGTTTGTCTGACCATGTTCTCATACATTTATTAGCAGATAAACTTTATAATTAATATGTGTCAGTAATAAAGTAATAAAGGGAATAAATTGGCAACTCTGGTAGGGTTTTTTAGAAATATCCTGTAAGTGGATTATAGAGGTAGTGCCCTGAAGCTCCGACAATTGTACAGGATTATTGGCAGCGCTGTATCTTGGCCTAGGCCAACAAGGCCCAGACCTAGGGCAGCACTTTACAGGGGGGGCAGCAAAAAAGCTGCTCACTCCCCCCAACCCGCACAAAAAAAAGCCCCTTCTCCCGGCTCCCGTACAAAAACATACAGCTCAGCCCATACAAACTGGTGACAGGCTGGCAGCAGTTGTCCACTGGTATTCCAATGTAATCTCAAATGGAGCAATTACCTGTCCCTCACCATATAGATAATCATTCCATAAAATGATTACATGTAAACATCGAGGATGGCTGCGGCTGCTGTCAGCCTTTCATTGTTTTGAACAGCCCGAGCAGCTTCAACTGTCTTCAAGCACCTGAAAATCCAACTGCAGGAGTCCACTGCAGTTGAGGTGGAGCTCTAAGAGCAAAAGGTGGAGCATCAAGAGGAAGGGGTGTGGCTTACAGATGACAGGATGGGCATTAAACAGGAAGGGGTGTGGCCTTGACATAAAGGGGTGGGTCATATTTAAATTAGGGGGTGCACGAGTTTAGTCAGGCTTAGGGCAGCACAAAACCGAAATACACCACTGATTACAGGTGATACCACCAGAATGATTGGGCTCAGTAGGAGAATCATAGATTTTTACCAGGCTCCACAGATATAAGGATGTTGTCACTAAAGCAGCAGGTTGCAAACTATCACTGAATGATGATAACAAAGGTATCTGACTGCTTGCGGTGCTATTGCCTCTTTACGGGACATAAGCAACAGCCAAATTAACTAACGCAATGGTCAAAAACAGGGGTTTTATTTCCTTTCATGGCCAGCTGGAACCTTTTCCTTTACTTTGCATATGTGACACATGAGCACGTGAGGATTATATGTTTTTTACCATTAACACTGCAAAGTTAGTAGTATGATTGCAAGCACATCGTAGTGCTGAGGCGTCATTCACTGTGGATAGCTTCTTACAGCCTTCGGTATTCCATTCACTCTTATCATAGTCCCAGTAAACACAGGCATATTGTACCAGGATGAATGATGGATCAGACTATAAAGAGAAAAGCAAAATTACATCCTATTGTAGTGGATGTATTCCATTTCTATTTTCCCAGTATAAAATTATAAAAAGTATACATTGTGTGTTTGTTGATGCAATGTTTGGAATTCCATCTAGCTTAATCTGTAATAGTCTGTAATAGTTTTGGGTCAATTCTATTTGAATACAGTATATGAATACATACAATCTTTCATTTACAAATAAACATTTAAAGCCTAAGTTTAGCTAAAATCAAAAACATAAAAATCAGCACAATGGACATAACTTACAGATAGTGTCCCTTGTGCTGATTCTTCTTTTACGAGAAATCTTCCTCCACCCACCTACCCCATCCCAAGCAGTGCGGTGGGGGCTAATACATCCAATGAGCAGGCATTGTCAAGCTCTCTTGATGAGAGTTTCTGACAGCCCATTAGTTGTATTAACCCAGCTGCACTGGAAGAATCAGCACAAGGAACACATCATACCAACTGATTTTCTGGTTTTCGATTTTAGCTAAACTTAGGCATTATTATATTACAAGGATTCTCAGAGCCCTATGACTTGTATAAAATAGCAGAAGTACTTCCCTATTAGGCCTGCTGTCTCTCAGTGAAACCTCGGACTGAGCCATCTGATAAGCTATGAGTCTGTTTTTACTCATTCACTTGTGTGTGTAAATTTCAGCTTAAACTGGTTGTAAAGGCTAAAACATTTTTATTACCTTAATGCATTCTCTGCATTAGGATAAAAAAACTTTCATTTTCAGCTCCTCCCTAGCCCACAAGTACTGACATGCTTTGCGAATGTTGGCTTGTAGTTCTCTGATTCTTCCTGACAGCGTATCTGCTTGTCTGTGCAGGGCATACAGATACACTGACAGGTCTGCAGGCACCAGCCATTTGTTGATCGCAATGGTTTGCAGGCCACAAAAAATAAAAAAAATGAATGCACATTTTTTTACCTTAAAAAAAACACACAAATAGTTGCATTTCTGCCTGCCTTCCAATTGTCTATGTTTTGGCAATACAGCCTGGTAGTAGACATGTGCACAACAAAAAAATTTGTTTATTTTCGTTTCGTTTTTTTTGTTTCCGTTGATTCGTAAGTCGTCGGTGTTTGTATTCGTAACGATTCGTACATTCGTAAGTCGTCGGTGTTCGTATTTGTAACGATTCGTATTTTCGTAAGAGTTATTTTTTTGTTGATTCGTATTTCCGTTTAATTTTCGGTTATTCGTTTAATCAAAATTCGGACGCATTCGTATTTATTCGTACGTTCGTAACATTCGTAACATTCGTAGATTCGTAATCGGAGCATAATTCATAATGTTATGTAATGTGTATGCTATTATTATATTTTAAGAGACACGGAAAATTACGAATCGAAAAAAAAAAGTTACGAATGTACGAATTTTTTCGTTCAATCCATTCGAAGCACGTTAAGCAGCGCCATTGTAAGAGACACGGAAAATTACGAATCGAAAAAAAAAGTTACGAATGTACGAATTTTTTCGTTCATTTTGATTTTCGTTGTTCCTGTTTTCGTTTTTCGGATTTTCTTCTTTCGTACATTCGTTGTTTCTAATTTGTTTTTTTCTGATGTTCGTTGTTTTCGGATTCGTTCGATTCGAACGATTCGTTAAAATTTTTAGCGAATCGTTCGTTCATTCGTACGAAAACGAATGAAGGAAAATAACGAAAAAAAAAGAAAAACGAAAAAAAACTAAACGAATTGCACATGTCTACCTGGTAGGCTTTTTTTCACATTGGATGCAGGTCCTACATTGCACAAATGCTTATCATAAGTGTAAGTCAAAATTGCTGTATTTATGGGCTCATAATAGCTCCAGGAGCATTGAATATCCCAATGCATTATTATAAAGGGAAAACCTTAAAGAGCAACTCCAAGCAGCAAGGGAAATCAACAAGGCAACAAACAGCCCCTACAACTGTGATAACGTCAGCAACTTCATTCAAATTCCCACATGTGCTTATGGTTAAGTCTCTAATCTCTCCTCCCACTATATCTAAAAGGTAGCAAGGAGATAATAATTGTGGAAAATACTTAGCTACGCATTTAAAGATACAAGAACTGTTATTACTTCAGGTAAGTACTTTTAGGTGGTGGAATGGCTTGGTGATCTTGGCGATAGAGGGTATGAGCCCTATAATCATTGCAAGGTATATTTTTCCAGATTTGATTTGAATGTAGCTTTCAGACACTGGGACTGTCCATATTTTGTTTACAGTACATAAACATACCCTTTGACTGAAGCTAAACTCTACATTGGCATGTATTCCACTGGAAATGTTGGCAGAGATAACTCGTTTTCTATAGGTAAGGGCTCTTTTATGGATAGACTTAAAAAGATTATCATTCTGGTAGAGAACAAAGCCAACAGCTATGTTATTATCCACACCTGTAAGGGAAAAACAAAGGGTTGTGATGGCATTTTGGAGAAAACATTTTATTCATTCATTGAAATTATAAATCCATCATGCAGATCATTTCATGTTCTCTGGAGTTAAGGTCAGGGCTCTGTACAGGCCACTCGAGTTTCTCCACCCTAGTGATGAGCTAAGGGAAACTGTCACATGATAGCAGGCCTAAAGCTCTATCAGCTGCAGATGAACTCTCCAACCATCCAGCGCACTTTACAAAAAAGCAGGGATACTAGTCACATCTTTGACTAATATGGCCACATATTTTGACAATTACATTGTTCAAGTATGGCCATATGACCATATTAGGTCAATGATGTCACCAGCATTCCCGACTCTTTGTTACATTACCGCATACTAGCTCATTATGAAATACCTTAGAATGAGGCGCTGGCATCTCACTCGGTCCACACCGAGAGAGCTGACATGTTCCCTCAGTGTGTCTTCCGGGTATCGTGGCTCCGGCGCTGTGAGTTGCAGGTTTAAGAGATATTCTTTTTACCTACAGGTAAGCCTTATTATAGGCTTACCTGTAAGTCAAAGTAAAAAATTTGGCTATACAACCGCTTTAAGAACCCAAGACAACATGGGAATTAAACATAGACCAAATCAGCTGGTCACCATGATTTTAATAGATCTTGTGATCTGACCAGGACTATTATGTAGAACTTACTTTCAGATGGTTTTATGAAAAGTTGAACATCTGCTGTTTCATTAAGCACAAACTCTGAAGTATTGTTATCTATTATGACCCTGTTGGATATTAAGTCTTCTCCAGCTCCTGGTAGGCCTGAACACAAAAATAAATGTTGTAAAGTATAGATTTTCATGTTAGGTAAAATATTTATATAGTACCCTCCTAGTTAGGTTGTTAGGATGTTAGGCAAATTTAGTTATTTTTGGCTCCCCTGTAATCAGTGGAGCAGTTGTTGAATGCTTTAGGCTATTCTGGGTTTTACAGGCTGCAGGTTTGATTGCTCTCCTCTGCCTTCTAGATATTTCTAGAACAAAGGAGGTTGAGCCAAGCAAATAGGCAGCATGAATATTTATTCTTCTTCAGCCAGTCCTTGGGAATGTGTGTCCAGTAGGTGGCTGAAGAACACATAATTACTCTGAGGGCTGGAGCAGCCATGTTCTAGTCCTTGGGTCTAATTCTGCAGGAGGTGTCTCCAGCCTCAGGGGCCCTTAGTAGAAGATTTGTCTCTGGAGAATGCAACATAGAGACATAATGTGTCCTGTTATTTTTAGTGGTCCTGGAGTGTCCCATATCACCCTACACCAGGGGTGTCCAAACTTTTTTCAAAGAGGGCCAGATTTGATGAAGTGAACGTGCGTGAGGGCCGACCATTTTCCCTGACATTTTTTGAACCATTAAAATTCGGTCTGTGTGTTAGTTCGAGCACTAATACACTGCCCAACAAGAATTCTCTTGCCTTTGTGGCTGTGTGTGAGTAAAGAGATGAGCTCGGGCGTGTTATTTGGATATACCATATTTATCGGCATATAACACGCACCTTCACTGTAAGAGGGAAGTTTCAGGAAAAAAACGAAATTTTTACATAAAAAACTACGAAGCAAAATAAGGGTCAGTGCCCATCTGCAGCCCCACCATTGCCATGAGTGTAGCATCCACCATTGCCAGGAATGCAGCCCCCCATCATTGCCAAGATTGCAGCCCCCCATCCTTGCCAAGAATGCAGCCCCCCCATCATTGCCAAAAATGCAGCCCGCATCACTGCCAAGAATGTAGCCCCCCATCATTGCCAAAAATGCAGCCCCGCATCACTGCCAAGAATGTAGCCCCCCATCACTGCCAAGAATGCAGCCCCCCATTATTGCCAAAAATGCAGCCCCCCCCCCCCATCATTGCCAAAAATGCAGCCCCCCATCATTGCCAAGAATGCAGCCCCCATCATTGCCAAAAATGCAGCCCCCCATCATTACCATGAATTCAGCCCCCCATCATTGCCAGGAATGCAGCCCCCCATCATTGCCAGGAATGCAGCCCCCCATCATTGCCAGAAATGCAGACTCCCATCATTGCCAGGAATGCAAACTCCCATCATTGCCAGGAATGCAGACTCACCATTGCAATCACTGCAGCCTGACTAATTCCCATCCATCTGCAGCCTTGGAGGGGACAGGGAGGGGGGGCGGGACGAGGACGAGCCCCAAAATATTAGCTACAGGAGAAACTCCTGTTTTCTCTGTGGCCTCTTTAATAGAAAGTCCCGCCTCCTTTGATGGACAGATCAGTTGTCCAATGGCAGCGCCGGAGACGGGACTTTCTATTACAGAGGCTGCTGTGTAAACAGGAAATTCTCCTGTGTACACTGCACTTGTCCCGCCTCCTCCCTGTCCCCTCCAAGGCATCTGGACATATATATCTACAGTGGCCCCGGTGCTGGGAGATCGTTTGGGGCCACAAAAGATATATATGTCCAAATAACCAGGCAGGCCGGACTTTGGACATGCCTGCCCTACACCCTCTTCAAGTTTATTCAGCAATAAATCACAAAAATACATTCCCTAGACTGTTTCTTGTATCAGTGTTCCTGAACTGTGCTCTGTTTATGCTGGCAGCCTCTGCACTAGTGAGAAAGAACTCTGGTCATTATCATTATTTGAGCTGCACCTATCAGGAAGTATGCAGTGACTGTAATCATCACCCAGTGGCCCTTGTAGGGGTACCACTACATTTACATTATCATTGACAGGAATGTTTCATTAATTGTTGGACTAGCCATGAGATCTACTAAGGGTTCTTCTGCTGGGTTTTCTGGTCCAGGAATAACAGTCACATGGCTGAAAAACTCTTGTGGAAATATTACATGTACTAAAGCTTTTGGACTCTAACTAAATGTGTAACAATTTTCATAGCAATCTATGTAGCTGCTATGGAGCCTGGATAAAGAGGGTCCAGTTTGGGTCTGAAAAGGGTTTCAAAATTCACCTTTAGTTCAAAAAACAAAAAAAAACAAAGATGGCTTTAAAAAGGAATGACTACTTTATTGGCATCTATTTGCCTAACCAAGCCACCTTTGTTCAGGATGGCTGCCATGGAATTGTAGAGCGGAACACAGAGGTAGCTGACTTTACAAGTTACTAGTATAATAAAATGGACTATTACTCGGTGTGTTTTGGAATATCGCAGACATTTAAAATGCATGTGTCTTCTATGTAGTACTCATCTACTAGACCTTTTAGTGACATGAACTGGATTCCATTTTGATTTCTTGCAGATAGGGTACGTTTTTCAACTGCAATGCTTTGCTGTACCATTGACACAGTGTCATTAACGACATTCAGAGAATATGCTTCCATTTGTCTTGTTAGACTGTTGTGAGGGAAATAAATACAGAAAGAAAAAGTAAATCTCAAAGCCTAAAAAAACTAAATACAAATCATACAGGCTTCCTAAATAAAGCAACTCAAAGCACAATCTTGATATGAAAAGTGCAGAAAACCATACAGAAGCAATCAGGTTTGATCGTTCTTCAGTTTAGATCAGCTCATTGACCCCTTCATGAGGTTTCAGACTCACAAACATTTATTAAATGAAAATAAGCAGATTTTGTAGTCAGTTCTTTGGCACCAGTCCTATCACCAAGAGTGTACTCACCGGCTCTCCAACACAATCTGAGGTAGGTGTACTCTCTTGCTCTCCAACAGAGTCTGAGGTGGGTGCACTCACTGGCTCTCTAACAAAGTTTGAAGTGGGGGAGTATGCTTAGTACTGAAGATGATCACGTATGCATATTCTTCCCAGAAGGGGAAGAGTGGAAGGTCACAGACACACAACGCAAAGCACACTGGTAAATGAGGCCAGTAACAACACATAACTAATAGAGACAATTCAAGGCCACTGTTGCTGGTGGCTGATCATAACAACCCTAGGTAACTCTGGCCGCTAGCCACCTCACCTTCAGGACTAGAGTAGAGCTCTACAGAGACCTTAAAAGGTGAATTGACCCAAAGGACATTTCATCATTTATTGACCACACTCAGACATTCACTGACCCCCAGACATTTTATCGAACACTTGGATAGTCCCATTGACCACTTTGTGGAATCCTGGTTTGGACTTTGGAGCAATCAAATTAATGGAAGATGGTTGCTTATTTGCTGATATAGATTATTATATTTTGCATATAATAGAATTGTGTTTTTCTTTATATACTGTACAGTGATACCTCGGTTCACAAACTTAATTTAATTTGTGAAACGACTCTGGTCGTGAACCGAGTTGGTTGTGAACTGAGGCAAATTTTCCCATAGGGTTCAATGTAAATCAGGATATCCCATTCTGAACTTTTTTTTGTTGATATATTGACCAATCTAGGGGCCAGAAAACAGCACTGTGCATCCAGGAAAAGATGATCTGAGGGCATGATAAAGTTGTAGAATTCATATGAACTGTTTTTCCATGATTCCCAATCAAGTGAGGCCACCCTCATGGTAGTCAGGGGCAGAAACCCCTATCTGAGTGGACTGGTTCTCCTAAAACTCTCATCTTGCACTGTTCTTCTCAATATGAACATGTCAGAGCAGGGAAGATGGCCGTGGCTCGTGTTCGTGAACCAAAGCTAATTTTTGTGAACTCTTCTGTTCGCGAACCAAGTTGTTCATGAACAGAAGCGTTCGTGAACCCATATGTATCATGTATTTTATTCTTATTTCCTGGTTACTGTTATTTGTGTCTTTTAATTTACAATGTTAAGGCAACTAAAGTCACTAAAACAACATAAAAAAAAGTGTCCCCAGCAAAGAAGATAATTAGTACTCATGTCTCCCACTACCCAGTTTGCAAATCCCTGCTTTATTGCAGAGAAACCTCTGGCTAAAGGATCTCTAGAATCTGACTCATCGGGGAGTGTCAGTCTCCTGGTTCTTGTTGTGTGCTGTGATTTCTCAGGACACAGTGGTGACATAGGGGCTGGATCGGATTGTCAAACCACTGAGTGCAATGTAAAACCAGGAATCCAATGATCCCTGAAGTGTTGAATTCTAAAGGTTTTTCCAACGGATGCTTGTTTTAAAGAGATAACAAAAACTTTATATATGCCCACTGAAGTGACTAGTCTCAGGTGATACACAGTGCTGATTTAAATCCTCCTACATAAGTTATAACTATGTATCTGCAACCTTTTCTCATCTACAGCCTTCCAAAGTACACAGTTTAAAAGATATTACCCAGCTTCCGGCTGGTGTGGATCTGATGTCACACACTGCACAGCACAGAGCTGAGTATAATCTGAGACCTGATTTGAAAGAAAGGACACATTGCCAAATCTACACAGCCTCACTGGGAAACATGTACATGTGAGGCTGTCAATCATCTATTGTGTGCTGTCAGAAGATAGCAGAGAAACGAGAAAGCAGACAGGATCCATACTAAGTACTTAGGCAAGTACACACTATGCATATGCCGATATTCGTTGGGCAATGGGAAGCCAGTGGAGGGATTGGCAGAGAGGAGTGGCGACACTGAACGGTTGGTATGGTGGATGAGTCTGGCAGTGGCATTCATGATAGACTGAAAAGGGGATAGCTTGCGGAGAGGTAGGCCAATGAGAAGGGAGTTACAATAGTCAAGGCGAGAGATAACGAAGGAGTGACTAAGTTGCTTAGTGGTGTCAACGGTTAGAAAAAGGCGTATTTTGGAGATGTTTCATAGGTGAAGTCTGGACGATTTGGATAGTGATTGGATTTGGGGCTGAAAGCACTGGTCAAAGTCTAGGATTACACCTAGTACCTTGGCATGAGGGGAGGGACTAATGATTGTAGTATTGATCTTCCAGCTTCTAGCAGGCATCTATGGGTTTCTGATATTTAATACTGTTATGCATTCTTGGGAGCTTGGAGTTAGCAACGTGAGGTCTAGCAGCTGAGGCTCCAAGCATACAGGATGCTCAGAAAGGCCATTCTGGACGTCGGATTGCTGGCAGGAAATGCTGCTTCAAAAACAAACTTTTAGCAGCGTTTTTTAAAAGTGTTTATGCGTCTTTTTCAGCTTCAGCATTTCTGAGCATTTTTTTTTAATTACACTAGCTTACATTCAGCTCCAAAAATGCTGAACGCTGATATAAGCGCATTTAGGCGCGTTTTTCAGCTTTCATCATTTTTTGTGGTCAGAAGAACTGCTCTTGAATGGGATTTTAGGGCGTTCAGACAACAACGTCAAAAAACGTCCATGTGTGCATGGACACATAGGATAACATAGAGGGGAATTTAAGGGTTTTTAAAAAAAAAAAAACGCCCAAACTCCCAAAAACGTCCGTTTATCAGCTTCAGTGTGCATGAGGCCTGAGATTGCAACAACTGTTATGCTCAGTAAGTACAAAGGAAATGGAAAGTATCAATATTTCATACGTAAGCCCATGCAATTATAATAATTTAAGAATAATTATTAAAATCCTTGCAAAAACCTAGTTGTAGCATGTCCTCATAAACAGTTGTATTATTCTAGGGTCCCAGGAGGTTGCAGAAGGTTTCATGCAACGAATTAATCTCTGCTGTCACATGGCCATATAACTGTTTTTACAAACAAATAACTACGGTACTTTCTTTAGTTTACAGCCTGAACCACCTGATAAAACTGAATCCAATAATTTTACATTCAATAACTTTTCTGGGAAAATTTCAAGTCAGATAGATATAAATCTCAGTAATCTTTACAACTGTCAGAACTCTGGCACAGGCTGATCCATTAACTTTATGTAGACATTCAGATAAGGTCTACTGGCAACACAAACTTATATTGAGGATTTCATACCTTTCTGCTTCATTTACGTGTACTTCATCATCTTTAAATTCTGTTTCATTAGCACGTAGAATTTGGCTAACAGTGGCAACTGCAGACTGGCCCACCTGGGGAATAGAACAAAGGTATTATATGTATACATATAACTGGAAATCAGTTAGGAACTGGAAAAATTTGGTCTGGGAGGCTCAAGCAGCTGGAGATACAGTCCACATGTGGGCAACATGGGCAACTAAGCAATATAAAAGCAGACGAAAAAGCTACAACCACAATTACAATTTACAATATGTGTCATATGACCCATGTCCTGGCAGCTAAGAAGTACACTGTAAGATTTGTGGGATACATAAAAAAATTCATCAAAGCTGTATAACATTGTTTTGTATTTTCATGGGATTTCCACTGAGTAATAAATAAATACTACGTTTATGTCTCTTTTACTTTTATCTTTAGTCTTGGATAAACAGGGCAATAATTAAAACCTAGAGTTTTTATTGCTGACTGTGTTCCCTTGGAGTAATCCCTCTATCTTTCTGTGTGGTCAACAGATTTTCACACTGCAACATGGCCAACAACAAAAACCTGGCAGAAATCTGTTGATCCTCTTTAAATAATTTTTGTCAGTGTAATATGTATGCTGCATTCTTTAGATAGACATCATGTTTAACAGAGTGTATATTGCTGAGTGTGTTCAGACTGTATGGGTTTTCTGATGCGCTGAAGATACAATATTGTAGACCTACACAAGGCTTGAATGGGCTACAAGACTATCACCAAACAGCTTGATGAGAGGGTGACAACAGTTGGTGTGATTTTTCACAAATGGAAGAAACACAAAATAACTGTCCTTCTCCCTCAGTCTGGGGCTCCATGCAAGATCTCACCTTCTGGAGTTTCAATGATCATGAGAACGGTGAGGAATCAGCCCAGAACTACACAGGAGAATCTTGTCAATGATCTTAAGGCAGCTGGGACCATAGTCACCAAGAAAACAATTGTAAACACACTACATCATGAAGGACTGAAATCCTGCTGCACCCGCAAGGTCCCCCTGCTCAAGAAAGTACATGTACAGGCCTGTCTAAAGTTTGCTGATGAACATCTGAATGATTCAGAGGAGAACTGGGTGAAAGTGTTGTGGTCAGATAGGACCAAATTTGAGCTCTTTGGCATTAACTCAACTCAGTGTTTGGAGGAGGACGAATGCCGCCTATGACCCCAAGAACACCATCCCCACTGTCAAATATTGAGGCGGAACCATTATGCTTTGGGGGTGTTTTTTTCTGCTAAGGGGACAGGGCAATTTCACTGCATCAAAGGGACAATGGACAGGGCCATGCACCTTCAAATCTTGGGCTAGAACCTCCTTTACTCAGCCAGGGCATTGAAAATGGGTCGTGGATGGGTATTGCAGCATGACAACGACCCAAAACACATGGCCAAAGCAACAAATGGGTGGCTCAAGAAGAAGCACATTAAGGTCCTGGAGTGGCCCAGCCAGTCTCCAGATCTTAATCCCATAGAAAATATGTAGAGGGAGCTGAAGGTTTGAGTTACCAAGCTTCAGCCTTGAAACCTAAGGACTTGGAGAGGATCTGCAAAGAGGAGTGGGACAAAATCCCTCCTGAGATGTGTGCAAACCTGGTGGCTAACTACAAGAAACTTCTGACCTCTGTGATTGCCAAGAACGGTTTTGCCATCAAGTACTAAGTCATGTTTTGCAAAGGAGTCAAATACTTGTTTTACTCATTAAAATGCAAATCAATTTTTAACTTTTTTAAATGCGTTTATTTAGATATTTGTTGTTATTCTGTATCTCACTGTTAAAATAAACCTACCATTAAAATTATAGACTGATCATTTCTTTGTCAGTGGGCAAACATACAAAATCAGCAGGGGATCAAATACTTTTTTCCCTCACTGTATATCACAGTTGATTGAGGCTCACATAATTAACTGAATAACACCCCTATTTTATAAAGCAAGAATATCAATACAAGAGCCTAAAGTATCTACCAACTCAAAGGATAGTACATTATAATATTGCAAACTTTGAAGTAGAACTATAGGCAAAACTCTTTTTTACATTTTCGATAGAGCAAGAGAGGGTTATAACCCTGTCAGATTTATTTTCGCCATCTGTGTCCCATTGTGGAGATCTCCCTTCACTTCCTGTCCCATAGCCAAACAGAAAGTGAGAGGAAATTGCCTAAAATGAATCTCTTGGGGGCCCCCAGGTCACCAGAACTAGTGTCCCCCTTGGAAGATTTCCTCTCTATTCATTTTCTGGGGACAACCCAAAATTTTATGTTTTTTTTTACTTTCACTTTCAATGATCATGGTAAACAGGACAAATAGAGGGTCAATCTCCCTAACATGGGCACAAAGAGCACTGAAAACTGACAGGTGTTCTAATCCCTCTCCCCTTTATGAGAAACTAAAAAGTTTTGCCTTTAGTTATACTTTAAATCTTTGTAAACCATACCTTTTATTTGAAATAAAAAATGGCAATCTAAACACCTTATTTTTTTATATTTTTCAAGTGACTTTTAGGTCCCCTACCTCAACGTCACAGGTTATAGGAGCGTTTTTGCTTAATGAGTCACCGTCACTCAAGCGGCGATAGGGCTGGGTGGAGAGCATAGCAGCAGCAATCTGTCTATGGGGCTACAGGAATTCCATGCATTGGCATGGCATCCTGCAGTTCCCAAGTAGGAAGAGATGCAAACTGACAAGGCTAGGATGGATCTGCTTCTGTTCCTAGCATGGTTATAGAGAAACACAAAAGGGATTATAAAGAAGACTGGCAGCATGATCACAGGATTTTGACTTCTCTCCAGTTTGAAATTAAGCCCTGCCCCCATTATTAAACTATCTGATGCTAGAGCCCCTCCTGCCTGTTGCAGTTTTAGCTTTTGACATGTTATTGACAGGGCGTGGGTTTAGTGGCAGAAAGCTATGGATCCTAACTGTGACCTGGAAAGAAGCATTTTTTTAAATCAGATCAGGTTCGCTTTAGAAGAATATCTAGAAAGAAAAACATACATACCTCTTCTGTAGCATTAAATAGAGTCAGTAACCTATTCACAATCCTAATTGCATTTGTGATATTCTCTGCCTGCAGACTTGTAGGCTCTGAAGTCAGGATCTGAGTGGTGGCTGCAACACGTTCGGCATTTTCTGTGTCTATTTGTGTCTAAGTGAAGAAGGCACGCAGGTTAAAAGATTATATCACATTGTAATCAGTTTGAACAACAAAGTCATGAGCAAGAAGAAAGACTTCTTCAAACAGCAGTTGCCAAACTACTAGATTTGTGGGGTCTCACATAAGAATCTCATGTCCTTCAAAGAGTCACAGATAATAATTTATATTTTAGTTAGAAAATAGCAAGTTTATTTTGTAATTTCATAGCTCTTTTCTCTCTGGGGACTCAAAGTGCTTTGGAGATGAGGGATCTTGGGCACACTCAGTTGAGTCAATAAACCTTCAGGCATGTCTTTGGAGCATGGGAAGAAACCAGAGTACCCAGATGGAACACATGCAAGCACAGGGAGAACATGCAAACCCACGCAGATAATGTTCTGGTCAGGGTTCAAACCAAGAGCCCCAGTGCTGAAAGGCAGAAGTGGTAACCACTAAGCCAGTGTGCTTTGTGTACCAACAGTCATGGAAGTGTCAGACAAGCCAGCCACTCAGCTGAAATGCCCCTTCACCCTTAAGGAGGAATGGGCTGCCTCCAGCATACCTTTAATTATCTATTGCTATAAATTCTCCAATATGGACGTTCTCATAAAGTAGATCTTGAACCATACTATTCAGAGGGGGCTTGATGAGGCAGTGTGGTTTACATATACAGAGTGTCCCAAAAATGTATACATCATTTGAATGATTATAAAGTCAGTATTGTTTATAATACAATTAATTTTCAAAATTTTTGATAAAATAAATTTTACTACTTTTTTATACAGTGCCTGTTCTCAAAACGATGACCATTCTGGTCCAAGCATTGCTGATAATGCAAAGGAATATTATCACAAACATTGAGAATAATTTTGTTTGCTATTTGGGCACATTCTCTTTCAATGATTATTCTTAATTCATCAACAGTCTTTTAGAATACCCCATAAGAAAAAGTTCAGTGGCTTGGTGAGAGCAGAAAAAATTCTACCGAACCTCTTTTTCCAATCCATCTGTTTAGTAGATTCTCATAAAGATAGACTCTTACATCACAATGGTAGTGTGGGGGTAGTGTGTCTTGTTGCAATAAAAATCCTCATCTCCAAAATCTTCTTGAATATGTGGCATGGCAGATTCGAGCAGCAAGTTCAAGCAAACGGCACCAGTTGCAGTACCATAAAAAAAAACAATGGTCCAATGAATCCATGTATTGACAAGCCACACCACACTGTCACTCCTGGTAAATTAACATATTCCACCATAATGTGTGGATTCTTTGGTGCCCAGTAGGTGCAATTGTGGTGGTTTATTGAACCAGCTGCTAAGTACAGAAAAAGTACACTTATGTATTTTATTTAAAAATTTGATAGTAAACTGTATGGTAAAAAATACTGACTTTATAATCATTCAAATTGTGTATGCATTTTTGGGACACCCTCTATACGTCCATATGTGCAACTTAATCCTCAATTTTAATGCAAATTGTTAGACACTGTAATTTGTTTTTTCTTTCTGGCTAGCTGGCAAGTATGCTGTCTAAAGACCTTCTTCTATGTGCACCCTACACTAAAAGCTAATTTTATTTGGGTTGGTTACCAGTTTTGTTTTTCCTCAAACTTAAAACCTTTGTTAGTAAAATAGAAACAGTAAAACTATAACCAATAATTTTCCAGAAGGCTTGGAAGTGTGAGCTGGTATGCATCAAATGCCAACTTTTTACTTCCAGTCTAATCCCGAGTAACATAAGGTACAAAAATGTATCCATTATCTTAACTTACATACCAGCCTTGTAGTTGCCAGTGAGGAAAAAATTACTGTTGAAAAGAAAAATGATGTCCTTAGACCCTGTGTGTGCCCCTTTCTGCTAGAGCAAACCAAAAGAAGTGTAATGGTACATTAAAAACTACATACAACATCCAGGTTATCAGTAATGTAGACAGCTGTTTAAATGCAAAGATGATCAAATACATCTATTCCTGCTTTTTCACATGCCTGACAACATTCCTAAATCAAATCCCAGCTTGAAAAATACATATTAATGCTCCAATTGAAAAACAAATTGAATTCCCCATGGAAATATTCCATGTGTATGTTATTTCAGCCTAGTATGTTGTTTTTGGACATTTACCTTGTTAGCAAGTGTCTCCAGATTTTCATTACAATTTTGAAGTCTGATAGGTCCGAAAATTAAACTACTACCATTGTTCACACACTGAATGGTAGCCTGTGGAGTATTCGCTATAGGAACAATAGAAATGTTAAAAATTTGACAATAGTTATGATGAACAGATAAGTGAAATATGGAGATTAATGTGTTTAGTGATAGATAGATAGATAGATAGATAGATAGATAGATAGATAGATAGATAGATAGATAGATAGATAGATAGGTATTGAAGTTCCACCTAACTACCCAAAACATTACAATGCCAAATGATAGTGCCACACTCCCCCGATAGATAATTCCAATAATTTACTGCATTATAGGGAAGTAGCACCTGCAAAAGGGAAAATGGTGACATGACCTTGTGGTGAAATAAAAACTTCTGCTAGGAGTCCTTGCCATTGTTACAGGAGTGGAACAAATATTCCTCTGTTTCTGAGGCTTTCAATGTACCTGAGCTCAAGGCTTTCAATGTACCTGAGCAAATTCATATATATATATACACAATGTAATATATAATGTGAAAAAAACACAAAATGAAACAAGCAGGAAAAGTCCGATGGAGCATACACACGGTCGCATTTTCTGACCAAAAGCTCTCATGGGTCTTTTGCTGGCCGAATTTCCGAACATGTGTACGCTGCATAAAATAGTGATGTGAATTTTACACCCAAACTAAAGTCCGTGTTCCATCATACAGGAAGTCCCCAAGTTAGGAACACAATAGGGACTATAGGTTTGTTCATAAGTCGAAGTTGTTCGTAAGTCGCAACACTGCATTTGTAAGTGTAACTTCTGGTCGGAACACTGCATTCGTAAGTGTAACGTCCGCCTGTGCATGGATGTGGGATGTTCCGGTGCTTGTTATGTTATCTGGGGCTCTTCTGGCCATGCAGTGCATGTAGTACTGCAGTATGGGATGTGTCCGGAGGTATCCAGGTCCAGCGTGGAGCACAAGTCGCCGGCATTCCACATGCCATCAGTATTGAAGCGAAGACATAGACAATGAAATCACCACCGGTTAGTAAGGAGGCTTACTGGAATAAGAAGACTCAAATGGGCATATGCTCAATGAGTCAACAAGGCATGTGGTGTAAACACCAATATATGGGACCTCCACATCTGGGCTCAAGATAAGGATTGAAGATGGTCCAATTAGTCAGAAGATATCACAGAGAAGCAGTCCTCAGAACTGGCCAACTTGTCAGACCAAATCCTTATGGAGGCAGGGGGAAGGAAGAGCTGACTGATTCTCCGGCTATCACACAGTGAGACATTCACCTCCCGGCCGGCTGTGTGCTAGCCGTAGAATCAGTCTTGTCCACTATGCCTTGCAATTCACCATATACAGAAGGATGTCAGCTATTCCTGGCCCTGAAGGTTCTCAATCGACTGAAGGAGGCCTGAGACCTTGCTACAGTATTATTGGGAAGAATTTAAATGCTCCTCCAAATAACCCCTGGCTCCTCAGGAGGAGTCCTCTACTCCATTACAAACACAATTCCCATACCCAAAGCCTATGGCTTTTTTCCCACTTATAAAATTCACTTATACAATTTAAAAAATTGAGTGGTTTCACTGAACACTATATATAAACCAAAGTATACAGCTACTCCTTGCTGTATTATCTGTCATTGCATCCTCAAATGTTTTGTTATTTTATGTGGTTCTAAACAGCTTTTTCTTGTTCTGATGAAACTTTCAACTAAATAAAAGATGTTTAAAAAAAATAATCAGCTAAATAGGTATAAGAACTGATGCCCACCGAAAACAAAATCAGTTGGTCTTGATAAAAAATAAGCAATACTTGCCATTTACAGATGTATTGTCACAAAGCTCTTTGGAATAGCCATACATGCCAACCAGGATGTTTTCAAAATTGTAATATTTACTGCCGTTATCACTAATATTATCGGATTTACAAAAGTTTTCTGAAAAAGAAAAGTGCATTGAAATTACCATTCTTAGATAAAGGGGTCTCTTTAAGAGTAATATGTAGCAGTTCTGTATATATATATATATATATATATATATATATATATATATATATATATATATATTATTTATTTATTTTATAGGAATAAAAATGTAAAAACATTTTTTCTTTACAGGGGTCCATTTAAAAACAGAAAACAGTGATGTACTTTGTAGATGTGCTTAGCATTCTGCCAGGTATGGGACTCTGAAGTTGGCAGATTACTAAAACAATTAAATTAAATGAATGAAACTCAAAAAAAAGTCATGTCAAAGTCATATGATCACCTTTTTTCCAGTCACAGCAGAATTAAATTTTCTGCGTCAGGCTGCATTTAAAAAAGGGCAGGCAGGCTAGGATATGCAGCAGTACTGCAAAGTAAAATGGAGAGTAAATAGCAATATATGCTCTCTACTATAAATTACCCCTGTAGTGTAAATATAATATGTTGCAGATGTAGCACCCTCCTAGGTAGGTGCTAGAAGAGAGTATAGTTTTTGGTCTTTCTGCTTACCAGGAAGATGGTTAGGTAAAACTTATGCCGCGTACACACGAAGGGACTTTGTCCGCCGGACCTAGTTCAGCGGACAATCCGCCGGACTTTCCAGCGGGGCTTCGCCGGACTTTCCGAGCGTGTGACTTGCCCACACACGCCCGGACTTCTCCGGCAGACAATCCGCTGGACAAAGTCCGCGGGACTTTTAAAAATGAACGGACTTGCCCACACACGGAGCAGTCCGTTCATTTAGAACGTAACTTCAGGTATACGTAGCTAGCGTAGGCAGTAAATGCCGGCGCGCTAGCTCCGTCACCTGGCATGGATTTAAAGGGACTCCCCACGCCGAAAAACGGCGTGGGGGTCCCCCCCAAATCCATCTCAGACCCTTATCCGAGCACGCAGCCCGGCAGGCCAGGAAAGGGGTGGGGACGAGCGAGCGCCCCCCCTCCTGAGCCGTACCAGGCCGCGTGCCCTCAACATGGGGGGTGCCCTGGGGAAAGGGGGGCCGTGCGCCCCCCCCCACCCCAAAGCACCTTGTCCCCATGTTGATGAGGACAAGGGCCTCTTCCCGACAACCCTGGCCGTTGGTTGTCGGGGTCTGCGGGCGGGGGCTTATCGGAATCTGGGAGCCCCCTTTTATAAGGGGGCCCTCAGATCCCGGCCCCCCACCCTATGTGAATGAGTATGGGGTACGATGTACCCCTACCCATTCACCTAAGGTGTAAAATGTAAAGTAAAAATACACACACTTTTGAAAAAATATTTTATTGCACTGCTCCGGGGTCTTCTTCCGTCTTGGGGGGTCTTCTCGCCGGACTCCTCCTCCATTTACCTAGCTCTTTTACCGAGCGGAGAAGTCCGGCTACCTTCTTCGTCGTCGCCGCCGTCGTCTGGGGGTCTCGATCCGCCTTCGGGGGTCTTCCGGGGTCTCTTCTGTTCTTGCCGTGGTCGTCGTTTTCCGCGGCGCCGGTGCCATCTTCTTCTTCTTCTTCTTCTTCCGATGTTGACCCGTCGCTCTCTCTGGCCGGAATGGCAGAGCCGCGCTGTGCTGGGACTTATATAGGGACAAGGGGACAAGGTCACATGCTCATGTCACATGGTGACCCCGCCCCCTATGATGTCACAGTCCCAGCATCCTCCGGGACTGTGACATTACAAGGGGGCGGGGTCACCATGTGACATGAGCATGTGACCCTGTCCCCTTGTCCCTATATAAGTCCCAGCACAGCGCGGCTCTGCCATTCCGGCCAGAGAGAGCGACGGGTCAACATCGGAAGAAGAAGAAGAAGAAGGCGCCGGCGGCACGGAAAACGACGACCGCGGCAAGAACAGAAGAGACCCCGGAAGACCCCCGAAGGCGGATCGAGACCCCCAGACGACGGCGGCGACGACGAAGAAGGTAGCCGGACTTCTCCGCTCGGTAAAAGAGCTAGGTAAATGGCGGAGGAGTCCGGCGAGAAGACCCCCCAAGACGGAAGAAGACCCCCGGAGCAGTGCAATAAAATATTTTTTCAAAAGTGTGTGTTTTTTTACTTTACATTTTACACCTTAGGTGAATGGGTAGGGGTACATCGTACCCCATACTCATTCACATAGGGTGGGGGGCCGGGATCTGAGGGCCCCCTTATAAAAGGGGGCTCCCAGATTCCGATAAGCCCCCGCCCGCAGACCCCGACAACCAACGGCCAGGGTTGTCGGGAAGAGGCCCTTGTCCTCATCAACATGGGGACAAGGTGCTTTGGGGTGGGGGGGCCGCACGGCCCCCCTTTCCCCAGGGCACCCCCCATGTTGAGGGCACGCGGCCTGGTACGGCTCAGGAGGGGGGGGCGCTCGCTCGTCCCCACCCCTTTTCTGGCCTGCCGGGCTGCGCGCTCGGATAAGGGTCTGAGATGGATTTGGGGGGGACCCCCACGCCGTTTTTCGGCGTGGGGAGTCCCTTTAAATCCATGCCAGGTGACGGGGCTAGCGCGGCGGCATTCACTGCCTACGCTAGCTACGTATACCTGAAGTCACGTGCTAAATGAACGGACTTGCCTACTAACGGCGGGATTGTCCGCCGGACTGCCAAGTCCAGCGGATAATTTTAAAACCAAACTTAAAACTTTAGTCCGCCGGACTTTTGGGAAAAAAAGTCCCCCGACGCCCACACACGAGGGGATTGTCCGCTGGACTTGAGTCCAGAGGATAATCCCGCGGGATAGTCCCTTCGTGTGTACGCGGCATTAGAGTGCTCTCTGCCTACCAGGAAACAGGATCTATTGGTTAGGTCTGCTCATTGTACTCAGGTGCAGCTCAGCTTGTTCTGACTGTCCCCCACTGGTCCAATAGGAAGGCATATCCGACAGTGGAAGGGTACCTGACAATTGAGTGCACAGGCTTTGTTATAGCCCTTGCAATTGGCAGAGGAAAAGTGCTGCATTGCATGATGGGATACTGTATATAAAGCCAGAGTACATATGTGCTCAGAGTTAGCCGAGCCGGAGAACAGAGTCCAGCAGAGGAGGCTGTGCGGTCCTGGGTGGTAGAGTTCCCCTCACTTCATGTCTGGTGAAACATTGTTGGGGTAGGGGAGGGTACAGTAAGTGTGTACAGTAAATGTCTCTAACAGAGCCACGGGTAGCAGTAAAAATGGCTGGGGTTCTAATCCTTCCAACGCTTTGCAAAACTAAGAACATTTTTTGTCTGGACACGCACTTTGAATCTGTACGCCTTTAAGGCAGCCACTCCAAAAATGAACATGTCATTTTTTCAGCATAGTTTTCACTTACATTCTCTTTTAAATACTCAAAGTATAATAAGCATGGGATATACATTCTGTAGATATACCTATGGTGCAGAGCTCCCCTGTGTAGTATTCTGTGCAGCGGCATTGATTATTGATACATATTCCTCCATTTTTACATTCCAGAAGGCAGGGAGGTGGAGGTGATGGATCAGTTGGTTCTATAAAAACATAACCATTTTTAGTGAATAAAAAAAAGACATCATATGCTAGAGAACCCATGGTGTGAATATAACATTGCAGCTTTTTTTTTTTATTAAAATGTATAGCTGATTTACATCTATGTGTTTCAACAATGTACTCGTATGGCAATGCACATTACATGCATTGATGCATTGTGGTGCCTTTCATTTTGAATAGCGCCCCAATGGACTAAGTGCACGTGTGTTGCAACACATTGTATAATATGTCATCAAAACATATAGCACTGTGGCAAAAATGTGGTGAAATGTCCACAAATTGGGATGTTTTTGTTCATTGGCTACTTCTAGCACCAGACTCCCTAAAGCGCCCTGTGGATTATTTACTGTACCATAGTTTGTTGCCATTCCACGGGCATGCACAATTTTTAGAGGGGTTGTAATGGCAGAAGATTTTTTATCTTAATGCATTCTATGAATTAGGATAAAAAGCCTTCTGTGTGCAGCAGCCCCCCTCAGCCCCCCCTAATACTTACCTGAGCCCCATCTCTATCCATCAATATCCACAAGTCCCTCGGCCATCCGGGACTCCCCCTCCTGATTGGCTAAGACACAGCAGCGGTGCTATGGCTCCCGCTGCCATTGAAGTCAATTAGCCAATCAGGAGAGAGGGCGGGGTCAAAATGCAGCTCTGTGTCTGAATGGACACATGGAGCTGCAGGTCGGGTCGGGTGCCCTCATAGCAAACTGCTTGCTGTGAGAGCACTCGACAGGAGGGGGGGCCAGGAGCAGCGAAGAGGGACCCGAGAAGAGGAGGATCCAGGCTGCCCTGTGCAAATCCACTGCACAGAGCAGGTAAGTATGACATGTCGGTTATTTTAAAGAAAAAAAAAGCGAGACTTAACAATCACTTCAAGCGTGACATATTAGTTATTTATCTACTTGGCATAACATCATATTTTATATTTTCCACCCAAAAAATTTAGTATTATGTTATGTTCATTAAATTGTATTTTTTTCTGAAATTTGTGTTTGATAAACTGGTGCACAAATATCATGTTGCATAAAAAAAATGCAACAACCACCGGGGCCTTTGCTTTGGGGGTTCTAAGTCATTTTCTAGTAAATAAAAATGCATATTTTTACATGTATGTGAGAAGTGTCAGAATTGACTTGATCAGCCAGTGGTTAAATCTACCTTACTTTTGTTAATCAAAAGACAAATGCATTTTCTATCTCAGTCCAGCGCTTTCTCAATTTGAATGTAAAGGTACATTGGCCGAGTGTAATATATGTTTCATCCTGCATTCTGGAAGTCCTTTATAGTAGTTTTAAAATTACAGTTCTCATAAATCTCTTTGCCCTTTCCTAATAATTGGGCATTTCATGTGGGTGTCAAGTGCTGATAGGCTCCGACAAAAGCAGACGCTGCCAAGCGGAAAAGAAAAACAGGAGCAATGAGCAGTGCCATTGCAGGGCGGAATCAGGGAGTTGAATAGGTGTGCTAATCAAAAAAAGAGGAGGCAATGCTTTGAAGGATTAGCATCAAGTAACTGCAGACGGGGCAAAGTAATGCTGTAGTCATGTGGACACAAACAAGGACCACAAGAAGTGCAAAAGTGTGGTCAGTGCATCACAGGATGTGCCATAGAAATGGGATTTAGGGAGTTTTATTCCAGTAGGTATTGACATTAGTATTGGAAAGCTGAAATAAAGAATTTGTTTTATGGGCTTTGCATAGTTTGCTCTTTTAAACATTATTTGACTTCAGTATTACTTTAAAGCTAGAACATGAAAAGCTGGCTGCCAATGAAAATGCAACAAAATCAAAAAGCAGTGCAGAGAAAAAATGTAATGTTGTCCAAGAAATCAGACAGTTGATATCAGCTAATGATACCTACCAATGTTTGATCAAGAAGGAAAATAATTAAATTTTCAAGCTAGGCAACCAGATAAAGGAAATGGAAGAAAACATTGTTAACCAGAAAAAAGCAAATAGTCACATGCTCCAAACTAGTTCACAATGCTGAAACAAAGGTCAGTCCCCTGCATGAGCAGCTGCAACATGGCAAGGCCAAATTTGAAAAGCTTATAATGCAGAAAAATAAGGAGAACATCAAAGATCTAATTCTTCAAATAAAAACATTTTACAGGCTCCATCAAAGAATGTTGCATTGGCTTCAGCGTCTAAGGAAAGTCAATAAAAAAAGTAACAGACCAAACAATCATATTACAGAAACAAGGAAAGGAATTTATGGCAAGCATCAATGCTCTAGAACAGGCAGCTAAAAAATTCACAGACTCTGATTTAGATAATGATATGACCCAGTTGCGGCTGGTGCTAAAAAATTTTGGGGGGGGCGCAAACAAACTGAAAAATTCTGAAAAAAAACCCCATCAATCGCAGCCACTGTGCCATCAAACGCAGCCACTGTGCCATCAAACGCAGCCACTGTGCCCATTATTTGCTGCCACTGTACCATCAAACGCAGCCACTGTGCCCATCAATTGCCACCACTGTGCCATCAAATGCAGCCACTGTGCCCATCAAACACAGCCACTGTGCAATCAAATGCTGCCACTGTGCCCCATCAAATACAGCTACTGTGCACATCTTATGCAGCCACTGTGCCCATCTTATGCAGCCACTGTGCCCCATCAAATGCAGCCTTACTGTGCCCATCAAATGCAGCCTCACTGTGCCCCATTAAATGTAGCCTCCCTGTGCCCCATCAAATTCAGCCTCACTGTGCTCCATCAAATGCACCCTTACTGTGCCCCATCAAATGCAGCCTCACTGAGTCTCATACTTACTTACCGTACAGGCAGCTCCACTCGGGCCTTAACTTGAACAACAAAGCTCCGGCAGAAGATGTTTGGCGCTTTGGAATGGGCCACAAAGCAGGTCAAAAGCCTACAAATAAAGTGCCTTGTCTGCAATCTCATGATTGCATTGACGTGGTGCTTCCCATAGTGCACTTTAAGAACATAATTTTCTATTTTTTTTTTAACCACTTCAGCCCCGGACCAATTGGCAGCCAAAGGATTTGGCACTGCGTCGCTTTAACTGACAATTGCGCGGTCGTGCGACGTGGCTCCCAAACAAAATTGGCGTCCTTTTTTTCCCACAAATTGAGCTTTCTTTTGGTGGTATTTGATTGCTTCTGCGGTTTTTATTTTTTTTGCTATAAACAAAAATAGAGCGACAATTTTGAAAACAATGCAATATTTTTAGCTTTTTGCTATAATAAATATCCCCAAAAAAATATATAAAAAAAACATTTTTTTTCCTCAGTTTAGGCCGATACGTATTCTTCTACATATTTTTGGTAAAAAAAATCTCAATTAGCGATTATTGATTGGTTTGCGCAAAAGTTATAGCGTTTACAAAATAGGGGATAGTTTTATAGCATTTTAATAAGTAATGGCGGCGATCAGCGATTTTTATTGTGACTGCGACATTATGGCTGACACATCGGACATTTTTGACACATTTTTGGGACCATTGTCATTTATACAGCAATCAATGCTATTTAAATGCATTGATTCCTGTATAAATGACAGTGGCAGTGAAAGAGTTAACCACTAGGGGGAGGGGTTATGGGCTGTGACGTGTGTGTTTTTTTTACCATTAGGGGGCGGGGCTGACGTCTGACCGGCTTTCCCGATGACAGGGAACAGCCGATCAATGACAGGCTGTTCCCTGGAGGTTTACACAGACCTCTCCCCGTTCTTCAGCTCCGTGACCCGATCGTGGGACACCAGCGGCGATCGGGTCCGCTGGTCCCGCGGCCGTGGTCACGGAGCTCCCGACCGGGTAACAAAATGTTGTGACTGCTGGGTGGGGGGGGGGGGGGCGGCGCCCATGCGCCCCCTATGGACGGGCCGCCACTGATATGACCATCAGAAAGTCTGACCATGACGTAAGGCTCTGCCCAACATAAACCTCTGCTTAGGTGGTTTTCAACTTTTATGGTTCTTATAGTGGATGTATCAGATAATTTTCCTTTTGATAGTACTGAATTTTGGGAGAGGAATACCATAAGAATACTTGGAGACTTGCTGTTTATTTGTAACTTCCAATATTACACCCCCACAGTATGGAATCGGACTTTTACTTTTGCTTTCATTGTTCCCCTCTTTACCCTCTCCCTTTGTACCTTTTACACATTCTGACACTCTTGTTCCCTAAAAATCTCCCTCTCAGTGGGGCCAAGTGAACATAGGGAAAACGTATTGACTTTTGGGTACCACTAGCAGGTTTTAGGCCCTGATTGCTCTAGTCTGGACCCACATTTAAAGAAGAAGCCATTGTACCCTAAGTCCTTGTACACAATAGAACAATGAAGTCAGACATCAGTAAAATCACACACATCTTCTGTCCCACCACTGGATGATCCAGAGGTCTGCTTACTTTCCTAGGTATTGGCAACAGGTGATGAGAACAAGAACAGACAATGCCATTTTTTACATAAGTGCAAGAGGCAGAAATACAGACTCTTCAGCCATAAAGTTGCAACCAGAGAGGTTTCCTTTCCTTCCATGAGCATAGTCCATTAGGGAGTAGGTCTCTGCAGCGTTTCTTAGTTGGGGAAAGTTGTTTTCCAGATTGAGAACATCCTTCAGCAGTAGGCCCTAAGCTTACCCATGGGGGCCAAGGGAGGAACTCCCTCTCCCTTTCAAAGACAACGCTACTTCTCCACACCCCACTATAATCAGAAGCCATATTTATATACTCCTGCTATAGGGAAAGAATAACCTCTAGTGGAAAAGCAGGAATTACACTGTTTACCACCTAGCACCCATACCCATTCCCTGTATAATCTTATACTAGGTCCTCCCTACCCCAATGGTGGGCCATCTCCTAAAGACAGTAATATCTTTACACCATTGACGGACTTACATCAATAAATTATAAAAATAAATATAAAGAAAGTCTAATTATGAAAAAAATAATACTCAAATCCATGGAGAAAAACATTATTAAATCCCTTTGTGTTAAAAATTTAAAATAAGAGATTGAAGAGAAATGCAAAAACAGAGGAAAAGGAACTGACAATTGCGTGGTAATGCGAGTCTGTACCCAAATAAAAATTATGCCACTTTTTTACGACAAATAGAGCTTTCTTTTGGGGGTATTTGATCACCACTACGTTTTTTAATTTTTGCGTTATAAACAAAAAAATTGTGACAATTAAAAAAAAAAAAAAAGCAATATTTTTTTACGTGCTGATATAAAACATATGCAATAAAAAAAGAAATAAAAAAAATGTCAAAAATAAAAAATATTTATGGAATTTTTATTTTTGTTATACTAGTAATCGCGGCGATCAGCTACTTATAGCGGGACTGCGATATTATGGCAGACAATCGAACACTAACTGACACTTTTGACACTTTGCAATAACCAGTGACACTAATACAGTGATCAGTGCTAAAAATTTGCCCTGTCACTGTACTAATAAAACTGGCTGGGAAGGTGTTAAACATCTAGGAAGATTAAAGGTTTAACTGTGTGCCTAGCCAGCTAGGTGCTTTTACTACTGCTTTGCCAGAGCACAAAATCCATTCCTTCCCACCTGGTATGCTAAAGACTGTTTACTTATATACCTAGTAGACATTTGTTATGTTCATGTAATTTGTGTGCACATCCTATTCTTATATGACCACCGCCTGTTCATCGTAATAAAGATCCAAAGTTACAGACAGTCTGGTTAGGCCCCTTTCACACTGGGGCGGGGAGCCGCGGTGACGGTAAAGCAGCGCTATATTTAGCGCTGCTTTACCGTCGTTTTAACCGCGGTTTTCGGGCGCTCGCGGTGCGGTTTTACCCCCCGCGAGCACCCGAAAAAGGGTTAAAGACCCCCCGCAGAGCGCCGCCGTAGCGGCGCTTTGCGGCGGTATTGCAGCGGTTTCACCGCGGTGTCCCATTCTAATCAATGGGAAGGAGCGGTGAATACACCGCTCCTATACCGCTCCAAAGATGCTGCTAGCAGGACTTTTTTTGTCATCCTGCTAGCGCACCGCTCCAGTGTGAAAGCCCGCCGGCTTTCACACTGGAGTTAAAGGGGCCGGATTTTTTCATGCGGTGAACAGGCGCTATTTTTAGCGCTGTACCGCATGAAAAACGCCCCGGTGTGAAAGGGGCCTTATTGTAGGATTCAAGGTTTAAATTGTATGTTGAGCTATATACACGTCAGGGGCAAATGTGTAGTGAGAACATATATATATATATATATATATATTTCTTGCATTCTTGAGAATGATATTACTTGCCTGAAAATTCAACGGCAAAATGTGTTTTATAATAAAGAAAACCTCCAAAAAGCACTGGAGGAAAAAGGCCAAAAGTCATCACAAGATCAAAATTTAGTAAGTTGTAGA
This sequence comes from Lithobates sylvaticus, assembly GCA_028564925.1. Taxonomy (NCBI): domain Eukaryota; kingdom Metazoa; phylum Chordata; class Amphibia; order Anura; family Ranidae; genus Lithobates; species Lithobates sylvaticus. The sequence continues at coordinate 90,923,256 of CM053027.1, read as the reverse complement.
CGTGTGAATATCAGCAGTAGACAGTTTACAAACATCAGTTATGAGCTTATGCCCTTCATAGGGAAGCTAAAGGCAAGATATTTGTTATACCTGGATAACTTATTGTATGTTCAAATGATTCAGGCCACACATTTTCTTTCCTTCATCCACGTTTAGAAGAAAATAAAATTGCACGATTTCCCCATCAACACAGTCAATGTTGATGGGGGAATCACTCCCGTAGCACTATTGAGTTCCGCCAGCAGTGATCGAAGGAAAAAAAAAACAACAGGCTGTTGTACTGAAATCAAAGTATAGATTGACTTCAGTACAACCAGCTTGCTCATAGATGGATCGAAATTCAGCCAGATCCTGATTAATTGTCCAAATTTCGATCCAGCTGCAGCCGGTTTAAGAGTCAGGTTGATATACTCCTCCAGGTGCATACTTATCTAGTAATACAGGACAAGGATGACAATGAAATTAACCTCAGATCCCTTTCAGGCTTCTCAAATTTTGGTACTATAATGCCTCCCTCACAATCACAGACCACTTATGCCTTGTACACATGGTCGGACATTCCGACCACAAAATCTGTGGGTTTTTTTCTGACGGATTTTGTCCGAAACTTGTGTTGCATACACACGTTCCGAACGAGGTGACGTACAAATGTACGACGGCACTATGTAGAGGCCAATAGCTTTCGTCTCCAAATTTCTTCTGAGCATGCGTGGCACTTTGTGCGTCGGAATTCTCTATACACGATCGGAAAAAGTCCGACCGGATTATGTTGTCGGAAAATTTTAGATCCTGCTCTCAAATTTTTTCCTTCGGAAATTCTGACGGAAAAAGCCCGCTAGAGCCCACACACAATCGGATTTTCCGACAACATAATCTGATCGGACTTTTTCCATCGGAATATCCGACCGTGTGTACGGGGCATAAGTCTCCACTAATGACACCCCAATTGGATATGAGGAACTAAAGAAAATTGTCCTAGCTAGTATTATCCATGAGGAGAAAAGAGTTAGGGCTAGTTTACACTTGCTTCAAAACAAGGCTTTGGACAGGCTTTGTTAAAGCTCTCTGAATGCCAGTCAAAGCCTCGCTCACTAAATAGAATAGTTAGCTTACAGTCCTGTTTACACCTTGCGTTTGATTTGCCTTGGCCTCGTTTCAAAAATGATACCCCATGTCGCTTTAGTGGTGCTTCAAAGCATCTTCAAAGCCTCTATAGAACTCTATGACAAAGCTCTCTTGAAGCTCGCTTGAAGCACCTGCTGCTTTTGAGAGGCTTTAATTCAGCTTTGTTTTGGAGAAATTGCAGTTATGAGATATCCACACACACGCAAGGTATCTGTCAAGCTTCAACAAAGCTTCAAAATAGCATTATGGAGGCATCACCAAAGCTTCATCAAAGCACCACCAAAGCATCAAAAACACATGCTAAAAGCATGTTAAAGTGGTAGGCACTTTAATGTGTGTTGAAGTCAAAGCAAGTGTAAATAAGCCCTTACAATTAGAGAAATATAAACATTTGCAGGGCAGAAACAAAAAAGCAAACAGTTTTTGAGTAGGTGAAGACATCATACTTTGTGCAGCTATTAAGATTATTATAAAATTCTCACTAAATAGTAAAATGTTTAATCTAAAAATCTTTTTGCTGACATGTTTTAGTACTGATGTGCCAGGATAGTACCGTTACCTGAATGGTATTTCAAACTGTTTATAGGGTTGCCACCCACCTGGGATTAACCCGGAAACTGCAGTTTTTGAATCATGTGTCCAGGTTTCAGACTAAAACTCGGACACCATAGGTGTGTGCATGAGGAGTGCTGGGGTCACTCCATGCTGTGCAGAGTTCCCCCTGCAGTAGGGTTGCCACCTTTTCTTCAAGCCAAACCCGAACACTTTAGAGGCGCACGGCATGGCACCCCAACCGCGGTGCTATTTTGCAGCGATTGTCACCCGACAAATCGCGGGAAAATCACGTAAACAGAATTGTGGGATGCCTGTGGGATGCCTTTGTGATTGGGGTGCCATTATCCCCATTCTCTCCTATTACAAATCTCATTCCCCTACCAGCACAAATCCTCCTCCTTCCAATACCCCCATGGCAGCCGACAGGGGGTATCACGGGGCCCCAGTACACAGGGGGATCCAGGCAGCAGAGGGTTCGGAGTGGGGGGACAACTACAGAGGAGGGGGACAATTACAGAGATTGATGGGGGAAATTACAGAGGAGGGGTTAATTACAGAGCTAGGGGGCAAATACAGATGAGGGGGGTGCAAATACAGAGATATGGAACAATTACAGAGGAAGAGGAGTGCAAATACAGGAGGAGGGGGTGACAAATACAGGAGGAGGGGGTGACAAATACAGGAGGAGGGGTGGCAAATTACAAAGAAGGGGGGGCAATTACAGAGGAGGGGAGACAATTACAGAGGAGGGGAGACAATTACAGAGAAGGGGAGACAATTACAGAGGAGGGGAGACAATTACAGAGGAGGGGAGACAATTACAGAGAAGGGGAGACAATTACAGAGGAGGGGAGACAATTACAGAGGAGGGGAGACAATTACAGAGAAGGGGAGACAATTACAGAGGAGGGGAGACAATTACAGAGGAGGGGAGACAATTACAGAGGAGGGGAGACAATTACAGAGGAGGGGAGACAATTACAGAGGAGGGGAGACAATTACAGAGGAGGGGAGACAATTACAGAGAAGGGGAGACAATTACAGAGGAGGGGAGACAATTACAGAGAAGGGGAGACAATTACAGAGAAGGGGAGACAATTACAGAGAAGGGGAGACAATTACAGAGGAGGGGAGACAATTACAGAGGAGGGGAGACAATTACAGAGAAGGGGAGACAATTACAGAGGAGGGGGGGTGCAAATACAGAGGAAGAGGATGCAAATACAGGAGGAGGGGGTGACAAATACAGGAGGAGGGGGTGACAAATACAGGAGGAGGGGGTGGCAAATACAGTGGAGGGGGTGGCATATACAGAGGAAGAGGAGACAATTACAGAGGAGGGGGTGCAAATACAGACAAGGGGGGGGGGAAATTACAGAGAAGGGGAACAATTACAGAGGAGGGGGTGACAAATACAGGAGGAGGAGGGGGGTGGCAAATACAGAGGAGTCAAAACATAAGAGAGAGAGGCGACAGGCAGCTGCTGGTGCAGAAGTTTTTAATAAAATAAATGCTTAAAAACAATCCACTCACTCTCCATGTCAGAGCTGTATATGTCAGTCTGTGAAGTCGGCTGTCCCATCCTCCCCTCCAATCCACGCTGCTTATTACTGAATCACTAGAGGAAACAGAGAGCCACGGGAAACTCTTGTAAACTGTCAGCCTCTGATGATGGAGGCGTGGTTAAGCCTCCGGAACGCTCTGATTGGTCACAGCATCCCAGGCTGACAGCTCACTGCAGTCTCCCCGCAGCTCTGTGTTATTGGCTTTCTCAAGCGATTCAGTAATAACAGCATCGTGGATTGGAGGGGAGGATGGGACAGCCGACTAAGTTCACAGACTGACAGTGAGTGGATTGTTTTTAAGCATTTACTTTATTAAAAACTTCTGCACCAGCAGCTGCCTGTCGCCTCTCTCTCTGTTTTCATTGCTCTGTATTTGATCCCCCTGCCCGCCGCTACAATCCCCCTGCTGTCCGGGTCCCCCTGTGTGCTGGGGCTTGTAAAAGGAGGCCCCATGGTACCCCCTGTGAGCTGGAAATGGTGTCCGGGTGTGAGGCAGAGGGAAACCCGGGCACAGCCTCCTAAACCCGTACTGTCCGGGTCAAAACCGGACAGGTGGCAACCCTACCCTGCAGGCCCCCCTCCGTCCCAACCCCCCCCCCCCCCCAACACCACAGTGCTGAAGGCTTCCGTTCTCTCCCCCTGACTGCTGCGGGGGATGTTTCAGGATGGAGAGCAGGGGAAGGGGCAATAAATATGTCTTTTACTGGCCCCTTTTTTTTCTGAATGAACACAGAGAGTGAGCGGTACCCATAACTCACTGTGTTCATTCATGACTAACGCATAGTAAACTAAAGTATAGTAAACAGGAAGCTGCTCAGCTAAGAGCACTTCCCATTCATTCGTTGTCCAGTGCAGCTAAGGATGCAGAGAAAGGTACTGGGGAATCTATGTCCTCGGTCCCTTTTTATGTTTAAAAAGTGAGACATCAGGGATCTGTTTAGACCCAGATAGTTCACCAAAGCCCCCCAACAGTGGCTCCTAAAAAAAAAAATTGTAAAAAAAATAATAATATTGTAAAAAATAATACAAAAATAAAATTGTAAAAAATAATACAAAAAATAAAATAATACAAATAAAATAACTACTAACACTGTCCACTGCTCTACTGACACCATCCCTCTGCCCTACTGACTAAGATCATCCACTGTTCTACTGACACCAACCTCTGCCCTACTGACACGTCCACTGTTTACATGTATATATATATATATATATATATATATATATATATATATATATATATATAGATATATAGATATAGATATAGATATAGATATACAGTATCTCACAAAAGTGAGTACACACATTTTTGTAAATATTGTATTCTATCTTTTTATGTGCCAACACTGAAGAAATGACACTTTGCTACAATGTAAAGTAGTGAGCTTGTATAACAGTGTAAATTTGCTGTCCCCTCAAAATAACTCAACACAGCCATTAATGTCTAAACCACTGGCAACATAAGTGAGTACACCCCTAAGTGAAAATGTCCAAATTTGGCCCAAAGTGTCAATATTTTGAGTGGCCACCAATATTTTCCACCACTGCCTTAACCCTCTTGGGCATGGAGTTCACCAGAGCTTCACAGTTTGCCACTGGAGTCCTCTTCCACTCCTCTATGATGACATCACGGATCTGGTGGATGTTAGAGACCTTGCGCTCCTCCACCTTCCATTTGGGGATGCCCCACAGATGCTCAATAGGGTTTAGGTCTGGAGACATGCAGGCGCTTTGCCGGCGGTATTGCTGCAGTATTACCGCGGTGTCCCATTGATTTCAATGGGTAGGAGCGGTATAGGAGCGGTGAATACACCGCTCCTTCACCGCTCCAAAGATGCTGCTAGCAGGACTTTTTTTACCGTCCTGCTAGTGCACCGCTCCAGTGTGAAAGCCCTCCGGCTTTCACACTGGAGTTAAAGGACCCGCTTTTTTCAGGCGCATTAAAGGCGCTATTTTTAGCGCTGTAGTGCCTGAAAAACACTTAGGTGTGAAAGGGGCCTAAGTCTCCCCCGTGTCTCTTTTCTATTTCCTGCCCTCAAGTGAGTGAGCACACTAAGATAAGGGAGAATCAGATGTAAGGGGTGCTCTGAGGACTCTGATGTAAGGGGGGCTTTGGGAATCCTGATTTAAGGGGGAATGCTGGAAACTCTAATGTTAGTGGGGGCTTTTATGAGCAGAAACTCCCTTTCATCAGTTACCCTTTTAACCCATATGTGGAAAGTAATTTTTAATGTTATGCAATAGATTTTTAATGGTACATAATAAAGTTGTTTTTATGGTACTCAGTTATGTCCACACAAAGTCCATGACTATATATTCTGTTCATAGTTGTACACAATTTTCTAGGATGTGGACATATAGCACACACAGTCTGGGCTCACACTATACAGTAGATATGGGTCTAAAGTGACTTTATCTCACAGAGTTCTGTGAATGAATGAACTACATCTACCGTCAGCCACTGCAGCAAATGGCGTGCAGTTCTCAATGAACTACAAGGGCAATAGTGAGTGAGCGCTCTCGTAGTTCATTGATCTTCCTAAACTTCAGTAACTGCCTGCCCATATAGCCTTTAGACCCAAAAGCAAACCTTTATTATATTGCAGCTTACCAGTTCTTACATGTGATGGCTGCATTCGTTTTCCTTTTTTCTTTCTTCTATTTTCATCTGGTAATCCAGCCAGGAACTTTTTCACAGCACAAACTCTCTAGCAGAATGCATCAGTTTACATGGATGAAACAAACCACTTAACACTGGCAGGGGTGATTAAAATGATCTGCTTTTGTTTATTGATGCAAAACCTTCATTCCAAAAGGAAAAAAAAATGTTTGCTGTAACTTTTTAAAAAATGTGAGCTGGAGTTTGGCTTAAATTTTTTAAGCCGGCCATACACAGTGCGATTTTCTCTCCTGCTGACCGGCCAAGATTTGAACTGGCTATAAGCCGGCTTTAGTGGTTTTAAATCTGCTAATACATTTAACACTACCCTCCCCCCTCCCCCAACACACCGCCCCCACCCAGTCTGAAAATGCTGCTGTCTGCTGTATTCTCTCTGAATATCTCATATGTTGTACATATTTTAGTAGGCAGACTCAAGTGTTTCTATTTAATAAAACTGTCACCATGCTTCGTTAAAGGTTCTAGGAAAGTACCTTGTTGTAGTATGAAAAAGCTCTTCTACACCTAAACATATTCTGCTAATGGAAAATGAATAGTAACACCACATACCTTTATAAAACTCCAGAATTAAAAACGTGGTCAGAATTGTGATAGAAGCAGCTATAAGAAAGCAAGCAATAACCTTGAGAAAAATCTTCACATACGGGTGTTTTTCTAACATCCTGGAAAGATTAATGCATCAGACACAATCACACACATGTTTCTTTTGGTTCAGGCTAATATTTAAGCCAACAGCTTTTCTTATCTGACTTGGACGTAATAAAAAAAAATTTGTATGGATTGAAGACCTGAAGATTTATTGCCCGGAAGAGAATCGCTAGTTACCGTATAATATACAGTGGGTATAGAAAAGAATCACCCCCTTTAAAATAATCACCTTTTGCTGCTTTGCAGCCTGAAATGAAGACAGGCACAGTTTTTGTTTTATCCAGCTGTACTAACTCAGTGTAACTTATAACATCCAAGTGAAAGGTATAACACCAACATGTCAGAAAACAAAAAAAAAATCAAAAACAGAATCACTGAGTTGGAAAAAGGATCACCCCCTCCTATAAGTGACTTGTAAACTCAATCAGGTGTAGCTAATCACCTTCTCAATGGCACACAAAGCCACTTGACTTCCAACCGTGATCATCTGTGGTCATTTTGATTAGCTCAGCATGAAAAGAGCTTTCTTGGAGCATTCAATCCCTAAAAGTGCAACTGAAGCAAACAATAAAGTATGGATGGCAAAGCACTGTCAAAAGATCTCCAGATAAAGTTGTGGACAGGCCCAACTTTATCAATGCCTAGAAGTACAGTGAAGTCTATTATTAAGAAGTGGAAGGTATTTGGTACAACACAGACCCTCCCTGGTTCAGGATGTCGCTCTAAACTGGATAAAATAGCCAGAAGGAAACTGGTCAGAGAGGCTACCAAGAGACCTACAGCAACTCTGGAACAGTTGCAGGAATTTATGACAGAGTGGTCATTGTGTGCATGTGACAACAATTTCACAAATTCTCCACAAATCTGGCTTGTATGGGAGGGTTGCGCCTTGAAGATTCTGAGGCCACATGGAAAAAGGTGTTATGGTCAGATGATATTAAAATGGAATTATTTGGTCTCAATACCAAACTATGTGTATGGCGGAAGCTTACCATCCAAATAACACCATTCCTACAGTAAAGCATGGAGGTGGTATTATCCTGTAATAGGGGCGTTTTTTTGCAGCAGGGACTGGAGCACTTGTCAGGATAGAATGAAAAATGGATGGGGCAAAATACCACCTAATTCTTAAAGAAAATCTGCTGCCATCTGCCAGAAAGTTGTCAATGGGAAGAAGGTTTACATTCCAACATGACAATGACCCAAAGCACACAGCAAAAAAATGACCATGCCGTGCTTAAATGAGAAAAAAGTGAATGTCCTTGCATGGCCTAGTCAGAGCCCAGACCTAAACCCCATTGAAAATCTGTGTAATGACTTGAAGACTGCAGTCCATAAAAGGTTACCATCAAATTTAACTGAACTTGAGTAGTTCTGCAAAGAAGCAAATATTGCAAAGTCTAGGTGTGCAATGTTAGTAGAGATCTAGAATGGCTCCTGCTCATGTTATCACTATGTTAGCTATAACACCGTGATCTAGGGGGCCACTTTTTCTTCAAGTCAAACCCCAAAACTTTTTTTAGTATACACTATAGGATTATAACAGACGTGGGACACCTTTGGGCGCTCCAAAGAGAATAGTAACGCAAAACGCACAGTGCCCTCTCACCCTTCTGTCAGGTCCTGTTCCGAACCACACTCCTGTCTGAATACGGTGTCCGGGTGGAAGCCTGAAGGTGGTGTGCATCTGTTTAAAACTGTAAATGTCAGAGCCATAAAAAAAAATTATTTTAAAAAATACCAAATATATATTTTTTACATTTTTGCAAATTTCAAAGCCTGCACTAACCCAAAACAAACTTCCATTCTGCTCTGTAGCAGCTAATCAAAGTCTTTTGTACTTTTAAGGTGAAAACCCCCTTTAAAGAGGAACTTCAGCTGTCCAAAAAAATGGACTTTGCTATGGCGGCCACTCCAGCACTACAAGCATACCTCCCAACTTAACTGAGATGGGAATGAGGGACACCTATTAGCAAAATGATGTAGGTATAAGACACGTCCCCTGTCATGCCCCCCTTAAAGGAGAATTGTACAAAAAAAAAGATTGGTTAAAAGTGCTTTTTTTTTACCACTACAATTCCTTTATATTGGCTTTTCGAATTAACAAATGCAGCATTTTAGAGATTGGGTGAAAGGTTTAGCACTTTAAAATACTTTTTGATAGCTAAGTAGTGCATTTTATATGCAAATATATAGATCAGACCAAAATGAGGGACAAATGAGGAAGAAAGAGGGACAGATAGACTTTGAGCTATGACTACAAGGGTTAAACGCTTGTTTTGTCCACGGGGATATCCCCAAACCCCTAGGGATTTCTTCACACTAAAACAGTAAATCATACGCTGCGCTTTAGAATATTACACAATAAATGCGTGCTGAAAATTAAAACAAACACATGTAGTGTTAATGTGACGTAAGTGACATATGTGACATAGATGTGATATGACAAAAATAAAGCAAACAATATGTCAATTAAAACATAATAATTATAAAACATAATAATTATAAAACATAATAATAAAGTGCTCATGTGCATACAAGTGCTTTGTAATACAGATATAAGTGTCCAGTGGTATATAGGGAACAACACTAGTCCCACTTTAAATAGCAAAAAGTGCTATTGTGCAAAAAACAAGTCTTTTTATAAAACAATGCTGTGACAGTCCTGTTGAAAAAAGTGCATATGCGTGGTTTCCAGTAATAGCACTGCTCACATGCTTATAAATCCATGCGTCTAGAAATGATTGACAGGTGTTGCAGTTCATGCATTTGTGCTCTTATTCCAGTGACCCCCTAGGTATTGAATGCTCACCTTGGAGCGTGTGACTTATGCCGCGTACACACGACCGGACTTTCCGGCATCTGACAGAATCATTTCATTGGATATTACGATCGTGTGTGGGCTTCATCTGACTTTTTTCTTAAAAAATTCAGACGGACCTAGAAATAGAACATGCTTTAAATCTTTCAGACGGAATCAATTTCTATCAGGAAAACCGTTCGTCTGTATGCTAGTCCGACGGACCAAATATGACACAAGGGCAGCTATTGGCTACTGGCTATTGAACTTCCTTTTCTAGTCCCGTCGTATGTCATCGCGTTCGAAACGAACAGACTTTGGTGTGATCGTGTGTGGGCAAGTCCGTTCGGTCCGAACTCCGTTGGAACCTCGTCGGGAAGACCGTCAGAGATTATTCTGACAGAAAGTCCGGTCGTGTGTACGCAGCATTAGCAATTACGCTCAGTCAATACACACTTGTGAACCACCCCTGGGTTCTATAATGGTGACAGGATCCTGGGCTTCCCACGCAGTATCTCGGAAATAATGGGGAATAAAAAGTCTCAATAGTGTGATATCGCTTTAAGCGTTTTATTTAAACAAACAAGAACAATCCCCCAATGGGGTACTCACATGTTCCAGGTGCGTCAGTGCACCACTCTGTATGGCATGAAATATTACAGTGGCTGGTTTTGGAATGGTGTATGCTTCCTCCTAGGCAGATGTACAGTCTTTCGTCACGTCCTGGCCCCTCCCCTACACATGCTCGATACAGGGTAATAGTATCTTCATAAGGGGGTTTATAAAAAAGTTTTTTGCACAATAGCACTTTTTGCTATTTAACCACTTGCTTACTGTGCACTTAAACACCCTTCCTGCCCAGACCAATTTTCAGCTTTCAGCGCTCTCGCACTTTCAGTGACAATTGCGCGGTCATACAATGTTGTAACCAAATGAATTTTTTATCATTTTGTTCGCACAAATAGCGCTTTAGTTTGGTGGTATTTATTCGCGACTCCGTTTTTTATTTTTTGCGATATAAGCGAAAACATAGCGGAAATATTTTCTCCTTTCTTTTTTAAAAGAAATCCAATAAAATCAAATTTTGTCATAAATTTAAGCCAAAATGTATTCTGCTACATGTTTTTAGTAAAAAAAATTCTGTTAAGTGTATAATAATTGGTTCGCGTGATCACGGACATATGTACGCAAATGATCATGTACATATGTGTGCAGGTGATCACGGACATATGTGTGCAGATAATCATTGGCACATGTTATTTTACCAGGACATATGTGAGGGACATGTGTTTTTATTATTTGGGGACATGTGTTTTTTATTTGGGGACATGTGTTTTTATTATTTGGGGACATGTGTGTTTTGGGGACATGTGTGGGGACATGTGTGTTTTACTATGGGGACACTACTGGTGATCAGTGAGTAAAAAAAAACAGCTAATACTCACTGATCACCAGCCGGCTGCAGCGATCCGCTCTCCTCTCCTCACCGACGACTTCCATGTGAGGAGGGCCGATTGCCTAGCAACCGGCTGTTTGTTTACATCACATGACAGCTGTGATTCGACACGGCCGTCATGTGATCAGGAGGGCCAATCACCGAGCCCTCCTGCCGATCCGAGATGCGCCGTGTCCGGGTGACACGGCCGCATCGGGATCGCGCCGCTGCGCGGGCACGCGCGCGCGCGATCCCTCTACTTCTGAAGGACGTTCCGGAATGTCCGATCAGAAGTAGACGGCTCCCACCCGGCCGTATATGTACATTGGCCGGGTGGGAAGTGGTTAAAGTGGGACTAGTGTTGTTGCCTATATACCACCGGACACTTATATCTGTGTTGCAAAGCACTTGGATGAGCATGAGCACTTTATTATTAATGTTTTAATTTACATATTTATTGTTTTATTATTGTCATATCACATCTATGTCACTTACGTCACATTAACACTACATGTGTTTGGTTTAATTTTCAGCACGCATTTATTGTGTAATATTCTAAAGCGCAGCGTATAATTTACTACTTTTGTCTATGTGCACAAGCTTATGTTATGCCACGTACACACGAGCAGATTTTCCGTCGGAAAAAACTTGGATGTTTTTTCCGACGGAATTCCGCTCAAGCTTGGCTTGCATACACACGGTCACAAAAAAATTCTGTGAACTCTTGACCGTCAAGAACGCGGTGACATACATCACTACAACAAGCCGTGAAAAAGAAGTTCAATGCTTTAGAGCATGCGTTGAATTGTTTCCGAGCATGCGTAGGAATTTTGTGTGTTGGAATTGATACAGATGATCCAAAGAAAGGGGAACAAGGGGGTTTAGCCAGCCTGACGGACTCTCTCGGCACCTGAACAAAAACGGGTATTACATAGTGTGTGTTTCATTTATTTATTAGAAAAAAGTTATACAAAATAATATATACAAATTATAGAAAAGAAAAAATAAAAGTAAAATATTTTTACCAGAGTTAGCCAACACATAACGGTATACATATCACACTACTAATTACATTTACAGAGTTTACATGCTGGATAGAGGATGGTTGACGCGTTTCGCTCTTAGCTTCATCAGAACCAAATTGGATCCATAATCTCTCTGTCTGTGTTATTACAAAAGTGGTAAGAAATGAGAGTTAGTCATAGATCAGCCACAACAAGATCCCACCTTATCCTATCCAAAAAATATGCATGTCCTTGTTTCTCAGACTATGGATAATTAGATTCGTAACCTACCTAATAGGTATATCTTGCTTATTTGCAAGGTATCCGGTATGTGTATATCAAAATTCAATTAAAAGAACCTTTTCTTAAGAAAGAAGTTGTCATCAGCTTTGTTACAGCCCTCCACTCCCTATGCACACCCCAACACCTCACGAAATGGAGGAACCATCTCTAAAAACATTAAGGATAAGGTTTTTCAGTTGTTCCCCCCCACTCAGGACCCCCCCAATCGTACACTCACCTCACAAAGCCTGGAGAAATTTGCGTACAGGGACAGATAGAAAAACAGCTGCAGGTGATTAATTTATCATCAAGACCACTATCTAGGATGGAATTGGAAGTTCTAGGCCTAGGCCTTAGCTTCTGTCCTTCATCTTATATAGACAGTTTTGAAATTATCAAGGACCTTAATCTATTTGCCCGACGACTCACCTACAAATATATGTTTGATGAGGAAAGAAAGAAGAAAAAACAGGAATATGCAGAACGTGAAAAATGGAAGGGATTCACAGTTAGGGACTTCATGGCCCTCAAGGATCTTATGGATCTTCTGGATGAAAGCGAGGGATCTCTGGGTGGCCCCGCTGAGGAGGTCCCCCTGCCACTTGCAGGGGCTCCCCCTCGAGTGGTTCCACCCAGAGAGATACCTAAATTTTTAAACAAGTCTACCAACTTTCCGTCCCTTAAAACAAACCCCAGCATTTGGACATTCCTCCAACAGACAACCAATGATATAAAAAAGTTGGACTTTAGAGCACACAAAACTAAAAATCTTACTCCTCAACAATCATTGGCAATATCTCAGCTCCAAGAGAACAAGGACATCACAATAAAAATGGCGGACAAAGGGGGAAATGTGGTAGTAATGGACACAAGTCAATATAGACTAATGTGTTTAGACATCTTATCGAATAGAGAATGGTATGCGGTTATCCCCTTTGAGAGGATATTATCCTTCAATGGGGATTATGAAATCTTAATTACACAGGCCTTCAACCAAGGAGTAATTGATAAAGATGTCTTTGAAGCTCTAAAAACCACTTTCCCCCGAACCCCGTCTTTTTATTCACTACCCAAAACCCACAAAAACATTAACAAACCTCCGGGGCGCCCGATTATATCAGGAATAGGGGCAAAAACGGAAAAAGGCAGTAGACTGGTCGATGCATTTTTGCGTCCATATGTTATACAATTACCGTCATATTTGCAGGACACCTTGGCACTACTAAGGGTCCTGCACAATAAAAGGGTCCCGCCCAACTGCTACTTAGTAGCTATTGATATTGAGGCCCTCTACTGCAGTATCCCACACAAATTGGGAATACAGGTAGTAAAAAGTTTCTTTGAGGAAAGTGACCCAATAAGAAGACCATATAACTGTTTTGTTCTAGAATTACTGTCACATATCCTCACTAAAAATGTTTTTTCGTTCGACGGCTCCCACTACCTCCAGGTACAAGGCGTAGCGATGGGGACATGTTGTGCCCCATCCTACGCCAATCTGTACCTGGGGGGGTGGGAGCGGTCACTCTTTTCCAGTCCTGATTCATCGATGTATCTGGCCAGCATTTTATGCTGGCACAGATACATCGATGATATCTTTATGGTGTGGAATGCAAGCCTGGAGGATCTCCATAAATTTATGGAACAATTATCTGTGAATGATTTTAACCTTAAATTCACAATGGAATACAGCTTAGAAACCCTGCCCTTTCTTGATTTAACCATAATCAAACAGGGGGATGGACACATTACGACCTCTTTATATAGGAAAAAAACTGCAGGGAACACTATCCTCCACGCAACCAGCTCACACCCCCAATCCCTGATTAGGAGCATCCCCTACTCTCAATACTTACGTCTGAGAAGGAATTGTTCTACAGAAACCACATTTAGAACTGAAGCCAATTTACTACGTGAACGCTTGTCGGCTAGGGGATATAGCAAAACAATTTTAAAAAAAGCCTTTAAAAAGGCAATAGAAAAAGAAAGAACTGATTTACTCTTTGGGGAACGACACAACAAAAGTCAGTCAAATGTGACAAGAGTTATTACCACATATTCTAACAACTATGAAGATATACGTAAGGTCATAGGTAAACACTGGCACATACTTACGGGAGATAGAATTGTGAAAAAACATATAGGAGAGACTCCACAGATTACTTACAAAAAATGTCAGTCTCTCAAGGACCGGCTGGTGCATACCCACTTCCAGGAGAACTTGGAAGTGGATATGGACCACCCTGGAATGTCCAGATGCCATAAATGCGACTATTGCGACTGGGTACTGGAGGGCTCATCCTTCCGACTCCCTAATGGCGATATGCATAACATCAAATTTTCAGCCAATTGTCAGACCAAAGGGATAGTTTACATAGCCTTCTGTAGATGCGGAGCTTTCTATGTCGGCAAGACATTTAGAAACTTCTGGAGGAGAATTTATGACCATATCTACTATATCAGAAAGAACCTCCTTTATACACCAATTGGAAGGCATGTATCTCTATACCACAAAAACGACACCTCTATGGTGTGTTTTTCAGCTTTGGAAAAAGTCAATGAGGACCCTAGAGGGGGAAATATCGATCAAAAATTATTGCAACGAGAGGCAAGGTGGATTTTTAAGCTAAATGCCACCCAGGCCCCAGGTCTCAATGACTCGCTGAGTTTCCGCCCCTTCCTATAAGGGACAATCTAACCAGATATTTAAATAACTAGAGCTTAAATACCAGCTATGTCCCAATAGGTGGAATTATATATATAATATCCCCCAAATATGGACAGGTTTTTTGAATGAGTTGTAAGCCCTTAGGAATGTTTCAAGCACAATCTTATCTGCAATTGTATATATATTACTAAGGTTGTTTGTAAATATATAATTTTTTATGTATGAGTTGGCATAAGCAAAATGGATATCGTACTAGGTATAAGGGGGCTAGATCCATGGCCAGCCACATCCACTAAGTGTCATGTCCAAATATGCATGTCTAACACCACTATGGAATATAATTTATTCAAATTTATATCATCCCGTGTTGGTCATACAAGCCTATATTTTATATACATACACACTTAGAGGATAATTGGCAGCTGAGCACTCGGTTCCCTTTGATCTGGATTCCAACTGGGGGTGAAGGCTGGCTACCTTTTTTTTTCCCCCACGGTGGGGGAGTAGCGGTGGTGGCTTTGGAGGGACCGACCATCGGCTCCCTCTCATCCTCTATGACCCACATAGGGCAATGCCCTGAGAGACAGACCAGGTTTTCCCTCTGTCCTATTGTATTTCTGTTACATGTTTGGTTTTTTTTTTTTTTTTTTTTTTTTTTGTGGTTTTATTTTATTTTGTTTTGTTTTGTATATTTGGTTTTATTTCATCTTGCGGTGTTTTTGTCTTGTTTTGTTTTGTTGTGTTCCGTTCTGATCCGCTTTCGTCATCAGGATTCTTACCCCCACGCTTATCCTTCCCCATCTCTGTATAGATTAAAGCACTTCCGATTGGAACTGGCATTACATGTTCACCCATCCTTATCTGTCTATGCCTTTACTCTGCCGTGCTTAATGGAGGCTGTCTTTCTCACTCTATGCAACTGTGCATGAGTGAATTATCATCCCGACATCCGGAAGTACTTGCGCCTTCCGCTGCTAGATTGACTACTCCGCCCTCTTGCCGCGCATGCGCAGTGGCAGGAGGCCCCGACAGTACGCAGCGGTGGTTTCCACGGCTGACGCTGTGGGGCGTCGGAAACTATGTCTCCGAAGCGGCGCATGCGCCCTCTTAGCACCGCAAACCAGGTCTTGTCCCTCGTCGAATTTTCGCCACGGCCTGGGGCGTGGCTACCATATTACACAGTCCGACCTGTCTTGACAGTGCGTGCTCTATCAGGGGATCCCTAGGTCGCGCATGCGCTCTGTAGCCTTTACAACCACTAGATACTGACGTAGACAATTACCTACCCACAGCTTCAGCTGTTATATCTTGCAGCCAATTAAACATGCCGGACTAAGCAATTGAAAATACACAAACATATGACCACTAACCCCCAGCCCCAGCTGAGCTAACTTATAGATAATTGAACATCCGCCCAGACAGGGCGGGAAAGGTAGTATTTAGACAGCACTTTCATTCAATAGCTGACAGAGGAAGTATTGGGAAGGCAGCTCGTGCTCTATCACTGGGTTACAGGTATGTTTTACTGCTCTTTGGTCTGGTTTTATGTTATGGCATCGACCTTAAATGAGCATCCAAAGTGACACTTTTTGTCTCTACTTTATTAGACCTGGCTTAGGACTCCCCAACTTGAAGGGGTGTCCACTCAAGGGCTTAATAGGCTGTCCTTCCCAGAGGAGGCTTTTTGGACTGGAACAGGTATAGACTCTCCTATACACCTCTCTAACAGCCTAAGCTTATCTTTTTTACAAGTGGGATGTCTATTTTAAAAATAATGACCTTTTCTACTTATCAGGTCCTGTAGTAATGGGCTATGTCACTAAGGCATGCTGTAACGCTATTTGGACCTTCGATCAAACTATTTAAACTGTGAATCTACCTAATAAGGTGGGTCCCCTTTTCATTTTGAACTCTATAGGATGGGTTCGTTATTCTCAACATTTATTGTTTGATCTCTGTTCACTCTCTCAGAATTACAACACAGGCATTCTTTTGGAGACTTATCCAATAAATGAGGAGGTCCTATATAGCCACATACATACCATTTTCAGCACTAGGACAGATGTAAGTAATTACTCCATCATCTTTAATGTGGCTATGCTACGAAATAATTAGAAGCAGTAACGAATAATCACAACTAAACATCACAATGGTGTTTTTTTTTTTTTTTTTTTTTTTTTTTTTTATTTTTTTTTTTTCCTCCCCTCCCCCCCCCTTCTTCCCCCCCCTTTTCCCCCTGGTCTCTCTCTTTCAGCATCTGCATTGCTACAAATCAACAAAGCTGATGACAACTTCTTTCTTAAGAAAAGGTTCTTTTAATTGAATTTTGATATACACATACCGGATACCTTGCAAATAAGCAAGATATACCTATTAGGTAGGTTACGAATCTAATTATCCATAGTCTGAGAAACAAGGACATGCATATTTTTTGGATAGGATAAGGTGGGATCTTGTTGTGGCTGATCTATGACTAACTCTCATTTCTTACCACTTTTGTAATAACACAGACAGAGAGATTATGGATCCAATTTGGTTCTGATGAAGCCAAGAGCGAAACGCGTCAACCATCCTCTATCCAGCATGTAAACTCTGTAAATGTAATTAGTAGTGTGATATGTATACCGTTATGTGTTGGCTAACTCTGGTAAAAATATTTTACTTTTATTTTTTCTTTTCTATAATTTGTATATATTATTTTGTATAACTTTTTTCTAATAAATAAATGAAACACACACTATGTAATACCCGTTTTTGTTCAGGTGCCGAGAGAGTCCGTCAGGCTGGCTAAACCCCCTTGTTCCCCTTTCTTTGTATACTTATTAGGACGAGGTACCACCCATAGCTTTCTCCACAATTTTCTCTGATACAGATGATCGAAATTTACAATTTGAACTTTTTCCGACCAAAAAATTGAGAACCTGCTCTCAATATTTTGCTGGCAGGAATTCCGCCAGCAAAAGTCCGATGGAGCTTACACACGGTCGGAATTTCCAACCAAAAGCTCACATCGGACTTTTGCTGGCGGAATTTCCAATCGTGTGTATGGGGCATTGCGCTTGCAGCTGGTTAGTGATATCTATTAGGCTTTGGGTTGATTGAGGCTCGCAAGAATTTTATTGCTTTCTTCACACTGTAATGCCCCGTACACACGGTCGGATTTTCGGACGGAAAATGTCCTATCGGACAATGTTGTCGGAAATTCCGACCGTGTGTAGGCTCCATCTGACTTTTTCCGTCGGATTTTCCGACAGAAAAAGTTTTATCTCCTGCTCTCAAATTTTCCGACAACAAAGTCCTATCGGACTTTTTCCGATCGTGTGTAGCGAATTCCGACGGACAAAGTGCCACGCATGCTCAGATCACATTACAAGACCAAAGCTATTGGCTACTAGCCTCTATGTAGTCCCGTCGTAGGCAACAAACGTCACCACGTTCAGAATGATCGGATTTTCCGACAACTTTGTCCGACCGTGTATATGCAACACCAGTGTCGGACAAAATCCGATGGATTTTGTGGTCGGATTTTCCGACCGTGTGTACGGGGCATAAGACTGGTGCACCAAAGCCACCTGACCAGTCACAACTTTTCTACTTCATATATAGATTACAGGAGTGGCAGTTCTACATTGCATTTTACAATGGAAATCCAAGAGCCCACTTACATCCCAAAAGCACCCACTGCCAAGGGGACCAAGATATAATTCTACCCTAAACATCACCCCTTCAACCAAATTAACCCTTGCACTACTGGGGAATGCGGGAAAGGTGAATTTTTCACATAGCTGCTTACTGTATTTATGAAGTCTGGAAGTTCCTGAACTTTAACCATGTTTTATTGCTGAGTGCTATAAACTTCTGTAATTATTAGCAGGTTCAAAAGGCAGTTATTAGTGATTCATGACCTAAAGAGGTTTGATCAAGAATATTAACACAGAAATAGCTCAATACGTTTTAAAGAGATCCTGTACTGTGGCGCCTGTGCCCAGAAAAAACAAAGAAAGGGCACAAGGAGGGCAAAGAATTAGTCACCAGCATTGTCTGTAGACTCCCGGCAGCTGATGCTTTCCCCTTACTGACTTACCATGCCTTGTTTTACAATGCATGTCTGTGCGAAGGCGGTATTCTTGTTAGGGTGCAGGGCTTTGCTTCCTCCTGTCAGAGCTGCCCCTTGATTCTTAAATATTACCTTGCAAGTAAACAGCAAGAGAGGTGCAACAAATGCAGATCCACACATAATATACAACAGGGACGTGTGGTGAAGTAAGTGGCTGGTGAGGCACTTGCTAGTATCAGAGCCAGATACACACAGGTTACATACATCGCGAACGTTAGAGCGAGAGCAATAATTCTAGCACTAGACCTCTAGACTAGACCTAATTCTAGCACTGTAACTCTAGATACTAGACATGACATTTCAAATACACAAGAGAGGGAACAGCACACGTGAACCATACAACAGGACGTTCCCAACCTATACGTTTGAATCCTTTAAACCCGGTACGGGGACTTTCCTCACCTCAAACGAACAAAGGAGCAGGAAATCCTTCAGTGTGATTAATCTCTCATCCTACCCTCTGTCCCCAGTTGAAACCAACGAACTGACCCACGGATTAACCTTTTGCCCACAAGAAAATTTTGACTCATTTGAAGTAGTTACGGAACTACAGCTCTTTGCACACAGGCTCCTACTCAAGAGGCTGCATGCAAAGACAGATAAGCAAATAGATACGACTGATTGGTCCAGTTTCAGTATGAGGGAGTTCAAGGCCTTACGGGACTTGACTCTCTTATTCCAGGAAAATAACTTCATAGACCTGATAGACCAAATTGATTCGGAAACGTTACTCGAGAACGCCAATTTCCTCCCTTGAGTCTCAATTCAAGTATAGGGACATTTGTCAAACAAACATCTAGGGATATCTGCAAATTTCCACACAAAAAAATCTGCCCCGACAACATGAATTCCAAGCTGTTGAGACACTATGTAACAATACTAGTATCACAGTAAAACCCTCGGACAAGGGAGGGAATGTGGTCCTGATGGACAATTCTGACTATATACGCATGTGTCAAGACATTTTGGACAATAAGAATTGGTATTTAACTATTCCTACTAAACTGATACATACATATTACACTAACTTTATCAACATGATCGATTCAGCCCTCGAAAGAGGGGTCATTACCAAAGACCAATATGACTTTATTAAGATTAAACACCCCAAGGTGGCTACATTTTACAGCCTACCGAAAATCCATGAATGTCAGACCCTACCCCTTGGACGACCCATCGTCTCCGGCAAAGGAGCAATAGCTGAAAATTTGAGTAAAGTTATTGACTCCTTACAACCTTTTGTTGTAGGTATGCCCTCCTTTTTGAAGGATACGATACACTTACTACAAATAGTCAAGGACCTAACCCTACCAGCTAATTCATTTCAAGTTGCCATCGATGTCGAGGCACTGTACAGCTCAATCCCCCATACCAAAGGGATTGAGACTGTACAGGGACTCCTCCAACACAGTTGTAGGTATGATCAGGCACTGAATGAGTTTATTGTCAGTGGACTTGATTATATTATACATCACAATTTTTTTTCGTTCAACAACTCCCACTACCTCCAGGTGCAGGGCGTGGCCATGAGCATGTGTTGTGCCCCGGCCTACACCAACCTGTACCTAGGGGAGTGGGAGAAGTCCCTCCTAGGTGACGAGGACCTTGTCATGTATACGAGCCATGTTGTTACGTGGCTACGATACATTGATGACGTCCTCGTCATCTGGGAGGGGTCTGAGGACCTACTACTAAGGTTGCATGTCCGTCTCAACCAGAATGAGCACAACCTCAAATTTACTATGACATATGATCACCAAAAAATGACCAAATTGGGCATACTCCCGAGAACAAAATCTCTACCACCCTTTTCCGCAAGAGCACAGCAGGCAATACTGTGCTCCATGCGGAAAGCTTCCACCCAATTACACTCAAACAATCCATTCCTTATGGACAGTACCTGCGACAGTACCTGCGGCAGACTTTTGGCACGTGGGTACAGCCGTTCATGCTTGTGTAAAAGCTTATAACAATGCCTCTTCCTCCTGCTGCCCTGTCCATAATGCCATGCAGAGTCTGCTCCAGCAGGAACACAACAGGGATTGTGTCACTGATGCATGCACTGTCAAGGCTCACCATCCTTGTGGCCTCCACAAATGGTGACAATACAGTGCATGCATCCTTAACCGCTTCCCAACCGCCTCCTGCACATATACGTCGGTAAAATGGCACCGCTAGGCAAAGGCACGTATATATACGTCCCCTTTAATTGCTTAGCCGTGGGGGCACGCTCGTGACCCGGTCGGGAGCTCCGTGACCACGGCCGCGGGACCAGCGGACCCGATCGCCGCTGGTGGCCCGCGATCGGGTCACAGAGCTGAAGAAAGGGGAGAGGTCTGTGTAAACAAACCTCTCCCCGTGCTTCCTACTCTGCCTGTCATTGATCGGCTGTTCCCTGTCATCGGGAAAGCCGATCAATGACGTCAGATGTACAGCCACGCCCCCCTACTGTGTAAAAAAACACAACACGTCACATGTGTCCGCCATAATGTCCAGTCACAATAAAAATCGCCACCATTACTAGTAAAAAAAAAAAATATTAATAAAAATGCTATAAAACGATCCCCTATTTTGTAAACACTATAACTTTTGCGCAACAAATCAATAATCGCTAATTGCGTTTTTTTTTTTACCAAAAATATGTAGAAGAATACGTATCGGCCTAAACTGAGGAAAAATAATTTTTTTTAATATATTTTTGGGGGATATTTATTATAGCAAAACGTAAAAAATATTGAATTTTTTTCAAAATTGTCGCTCTATTTTTGTTTATAGCGCAAAAAATAAAAACCGCAGGAGCAATCAAATACCACCAAAAGAAAGCTCTATTTGTGGGAAAAAAAAGAACGCCAATTTTGTTTGGGAGCCACGTCGCACGACCGCGCAATTGTCAGTTAAAGCGACGCAGTGCTGAATCGCAAAAAGGGGCCTGGTCCTTTGGCTGCCAATTGGTCCGGGGCTGAAGTGGTTAATGATCAGCCATCAGCCATTAGCGTGGGGAAAAAAAGCAGAGGTGGCCTGAGCATGTCGTCGTGCCGTATTCGCACAGGTACTTGTTGACTGCCCTCTGCTACATGTATAGCCGCAAATGGTCGAACGACCCGTTTGTTCGGCTGTTCACCGGATGTCCGAACAGCGAAAGTTTGGCCCGAACTTATGCTCAGGCCAAAACGTTCACCCATCCCTACTCCTGACCTCTGCACTCTACATTATATTCTCCTAATCCCTGCACTCTATACATTATATACTCCTGCCTTATGCACCCTGTACATTATATTCTCCTAACCTCCACTCTACATTATATTCTCCTTATCCCTGCACTTTATACTCCCGATTTCTGCATCCTGTACATTATATTCTCCCCACCGAGCACCATTTGTGGAGAAGGAAAGCAGTGTGCGAGTGGAGAAAGGGCTTGGCCTCCTCCATATGCTCCATCTTAATGTCCATGTGTCATGGGCAGGATCATGCCACGACTACCCCTCATTCCCTCTTTATTTCAATGAACATTATTCGCATCAGTCACAAAATGGAGCTTTTTAAATGCAATTGTATTTTACTAACATGCAGAAGATTTTCTACCCTCATCTTTATTATATATTTCTGGATGCTCTGAATGGTACTGTGGTTGCACAATTCCTTCCTACTCCTCCACCATGCTGATACCAAAAACATAAAGGAAACCAGTTGTGTGCATTTAACATTATTCAGAAACGCCCTCTTTAATCCTGCCTACTTTATGATCTCAAAATAATATACCACTTAGCGACCGCCCTAGTAGTTTTACTGCTATAGGGTGGCAGTTGTGCGCCGAATCACTGGTATATATACCTGATTCCGGACTTCTGCTTGCAGTGTGAAAATTCACAGCAGACGCCGATCTGCAGGTGCCAGGCATTCAATGTTCTCCGGCACCTGCTGATCGCCAGTAGACTACACAGAACGGGGATCTGCCCATGTAAATAAGGCAGATCTCCATTCTGACAGGGGGAAGGGATGGATTCTGTGTTCCTAATTAGCACTTGCTAATGAAGGGAAGGGGGGAGGAGTCCGCTGATGTTGAAGTTCTGATTGAACGTAGCGCGTACGGGGAGGAGCTACGCATGACGTCATCCGCTGCTGCCCTACGGAACTACCACGATTGTCTGCTTTACATGCTGTGTTTTTATCATCTTTATGTGTAGTGAGTAGTTTGTGTTTTGTGTTTTACAAAAATGTAATCTTATATCTTAAACTTAAGCGGTGAGCACTTAGATCTTCTCTTTCTACCCATGACCTGGCGTCCTTGCTGAGATCTAAGGAGACATGAGAGAAGTTTATGGTCCGTGTTAACCATTTTGATACCCGCTTGCATGACCAACTGTTTGCACAGGGGTCCATGCCATAAGGTGTGAGTGATTAGTTAGACCGGAGGTGGAGGGATTGTCGCGCTACTGTGGAAAAAAAATTACTTACGTCAGTGCTACAGTTTGAATTTAAAACATATTCGTGAACTGTGAAGTTAAGTCATGGATTGTGGAAACTAACTAGTGTCGGGTGATTGTATATAGTGTATACCACATTTACCACTGACTAATGCAGAGTTGCAATGCAAGGAGATCAGCTAAAAGTAGTTGGATCTGTAGGTGCGTTATAATTAATAGAAATTAGTAGAGTAACAAAAAAAAACGATTAATCGAACACGAACATTTTAATCATTAACCACTTCAGCCCCGGACCAATTGGCAGCCAAAGGACCAGGCCCCTTTTTTGCGATTCGGCACTGCGTCGCTTTAACTGACAATTGCGCGGTCGTGCGACGTGGCTCCAAAACAAAATTGGCGTCCTTTTTTTCCCACAAATAGAGCTTTCTTTTGGTGGTATTTGATCGCCCCTGCGGTTTTTATTTTTTGCGCTATAAACAAAAATAGAGCGACAATTTTGAAAACAATGCAATATTTTTTGCTATAATAAATATCCCCAAAAAATATATAAAAAAACATTTTTTTTCCCTCAGTTTAGGCCGATACGTATTCTTCTACATATTTTTGGTAAAAAAAAAAAAATCGCAATTAGCGATTATTGATTGGTTTGCGCAAAAGTTATAGCGTTTACAAAATAGGGGATAGTATTATAGCATTTTTTTTAATATTTTTTTTTTACTAGTAATGGCGGCGATCAGCGATTTTTTTATTGTGACTGCGACATTATGGCGGACACATCGGACATTTTTGACACATTTTTGGGACCATTGTCATTTATACAGCAATCAATGCTATTTAAATGCATTGTTTCCTGTATAAATGACAGTTGTAGTGAAGGGGTTAACCACTAGGGGGAGGGGAGGGGTTATGGGCTGTGACGTGTGTTTTTTTTTACATTAGGGGGCGGGGCTGACGTCTGACGTCATTGATCGGCTTTCCCGATGACCGGGAACAGCCAATCAATGACAGACAGAGTAGGAAGCGCGGGGAGAGGTTTGTTTACACATACCTCTCCCCGTTCTTCAGCTCCGTAACCCGATCGCGGGACACCAGCGGCGATCGGGTCCGCTGGTCCCGCAGCCATGGTCACGGAGCTCCCGACCGGGTCACGAGCGCGCGCGACCCACAGGCAGGCAAATGCACGATCACGTACAGGTACGTGCTTTTGCCTGCCCGTGCCATTCTGCTGACGTATATATGCAGTGGGCGGTCGGGAAGCGGTTAACAGCCCTAATATATATATATATATATATATATATATTTTTTTTTTTTTCCCCTCCTTGCAGGTTACCATATTGTATTGCCCTATAATATTGAGTTACAGTTGCAGAGATCTAGTTAGTGTGCAGCTATATTACACAACATTGCAAGACCATGGGCATTGCTAGAGCCTGGCACCTGGGTCAAACATCCCCAGTCTTGAACGTGTTGTGACCGCGTGTAGGCAAGACAGTTTGAGCAAAATTCCGTCGGAAATTCCGACGGGAAAACCATCAGAGCTTTTCCCGACGAGAATTCCGATCGTGTGTACACGGCATAAGACGTCACTAATCATAAAACAAAACATGCCAAAAAGTACCCCCACCTGTTCAGAAGTCTGCACCCCCTTAGTTCTTAATCCTATGTTTTGCCCCCTTCAGCATCAATGACAGCGGTCAGTCTTCTGTAATATTTGTCTATGAGGCCCCGAATTCTTGCAGGTGGTAGAGCTGCCACAATGCCTGAGTCCAGTGACGCCAATGTCTGTGATGTCACTGGAACTCCCTGAAGACCTGGAAGCTGGCGGAGGAGAGGTGAGTACCGGTCAAAGGAATTTTGATCGATCAAAAAAAATTTACGATTAATTGAGGAATTAATCTTTAATTTCCACAGCCCATACATATATACATATATATATATATATATATATATATATATATATATATATATATATATATATATATATATATATATATATATATATATATATATACATACATACATATACACACACATACATACATACATACACACACTAGTTTTTTTTTTGTTGTTGTTATAGGCAATGTAGATACCATAGAACATTTTTTGCACCAAAAAACTACACAATGTATCAATAAATGTATGTATTTAATTTGCTGCATCATATAAAAATATTACATTATTAAAAGGTACAAATCATAGCACACAAAGGACATCTAAAAATAAATATATTGTGTGTATTAAATAGAATTTGCATGTTAAAAAGTGTGTGGAATGGTGTGGGTGCCCACGTCTGGACAATCTCTGTAAGACCCAGACTACTTTGCAACATTTAGTCTACTTTGACAAAATAGCCAGCACTTCCAAGAGTGTTCATGTTGGATTTTTTAGCATCTATCCTTTATTCTGCTTTTAGACCATGAAACAGTGGATATTCATATACAAGACCATAAATCGTGTATATTACGTATCTGTATTGCCTATAGTAATCATTTGAATAATCTACATGCAGGGCGCCGGACGCATGGATTACAGTGTTTTTTTTTTTTTTTTTTTACATGATTAGAGCCTGAGGCCCATCCAGCTGTGTGACACCCAGTTGTGTGAGAATAGCAAATTGATATTCGGCATAGTCTTCCTGCTTTTCCTCCTGGCCAATCAGAAAGCGAGAGGAGTGTGACTGGCCGAGAGGAGAAGCGATCGTATTGGCTGGTACCAGGGGTGGGGAGGATGTACGGGGAGATCCGGAAGATGGCCGCTGTCATCTCTCTGCTCTGCATCACCGACAGAGCGATCTCTCTGCTCTGCATTGCTGCCCAACCGCGTGAGTACCATCCACCTTGGTCTGTTTGCCAACCCAGAGGGGGGGATGGGGGGTGTTGGGTGGTTTGTTTGCTGCCACCCCAACTTTTTCACCAGCCGCCACTGATTACTATGCTGGTTGCTTGGCTGCCATGATAATGCCTTGGCTTCTAATCTTTTCTGAGTTACTGACCCGAAGCAAGTATTAGAATAATGACCCCTGACCACTCTGGGGTTGATTTATGAAAGGTAAATAGATGTCTCACTTTGCAAGCGAATTTGTGCTTTGCATGGGAATTTTCCTGAAAAATTACCATGTACGTAAAATGCAAAAAAAGGGAAAATTTCCCTGCAAAGTGAACAGTCATTTTGCCATTGGTAAATCAACCCCTCTGCATTATCTGCTGCTGTTCCAATCCTGTGAATCTGGACATATCTCAGATCAGCAGGTGACTCAACGCAGGATCAATGACCTATGCCGGACACCACTCCTGTCCTTCCAAGCTGGAGGGCAAAATGGTATTGGGTATTGGGTATTTGCAGCTTTTCTTCATAATCTACCTACTTGCCAGCCTGCAAATAGGGCTTCTAGAGAATAGGCCACGCAGCCCTGCCAGCTTTTAAGAGGACAGGAGCACTATCTGGCTCAATATAAGCAGGTTCCACACTGATCTAGTTTGCACTAGAGGGTAAAGATATCAAGCAAGGGCATTTGGAACTCTGATGTTAAAGTATAACCATCTTTAAACTGAGTTATCACGCTCAAGATAGCTTTTAAGAAGGTTAAAATCAGGCTTGCAGTTGCAGTTTTGCAGTGATAGGCAGCATTGGGAGGCTTTAAGGTTGGCTTGCAGGAGAGAAAGCGCATGCAGGAGAAAGAGGCATGTCAGAGGCAGGATCTAAAGAGCCATATAGCTCAGCAGAGCTGTGCAGATTCCTGTGTGTTCAGAAACAAAGGCACATCAAGCATGTGTTAAAGCGGAACTTCACTCTCTCAATCAACATTGACCATTTTTAATCCTTATGCCGCTAGCATTATTAAATAGATAGGAAAGTATATTATATTTACAAGACAGGCTTCTTCAGGAGGGGAGGAGGGGTTTTCTCAGCTAAGCACACCCTCTTGTCTGCATGCCTGAGCTAAGGGCAGATGAATTCCAGGAAGTAAATGCTACATAAATTATCCGCCCTTGCTCAAGGTGGTCATGACCAGCAATGTTAGGAGGTATTTTTTAAAGTGATTTCTCGAAAAAAATAAAGCATGGAGATATGGATGGAGGAATGGATTCACTTTTAATATTAAAAATTCATTAAATAGCATTTCATTTTTGGGGTGCTCATATGAAGCATGGTTCCACTTTAAGCATATTGCACATTATGTCATTAAAACAAATATTTTAAAAATATGTCATCACCATTTCTGAAAAGCAGTAAACCTACTTAGAGGAAACTAAAAGCTGAGACATTTGAAAAAAAGCTGTAAACATTAAAAAAAAGTGTATCAAGGCATTCATTAACAAATTAATTAGCATATCTAATATAACAATTTATATTGCACCTATACTATGTCCCATTTATACAATCTCACAAAATATACATTGCACTCCCCACTGTAGCCCTTATTCAATAAACAAAATAAAAAAAAATGCTAAATAAATATCTGAGTTACATTACAATGTCAGCATTTATTCTCAAGGTATGGCACATGAAAAAAAAATAATAAAGTTTATCCAATATCTGAATGGAATTCATCTTCAAAATGCATATATAAATATATATTTCTGACTTTTCTTTGGCTACATTTTCCAGCAAAAATAGTGTTTCACGTTAAGGTATTTACAGTAGAAGCTATTATGAAATGGTTCCTATATAATTTATTGATGTACATTTCCTGAAACTGCTTTGTAACTTAAAGACTTAAGACCCTTTAAGCTGTTGTCCAGTTAATCTATTTGTATTCTTCTAGTTTGAAATGCGTTATGATCAGAGCCCAAGAGCCCACCCTCACTTCACTTACCATTTAAACTCTAGTAGACGGGCTGCACACTGATTGTTATAAGCATCCTATCCCTGCTATGCTGATAAATGTGCCCCAAGCAAGGAAATGCCACCGGACCACAAGCTATAGACCCCCTTCATATGGGCGTCATACAGTCCATTCAACAGGGGGGGGGGTGAGATGTCCTGCTAAATTGGAGCAGAATAGGCCAGATGTCACTTTTGTGAAATTTTTGCCTATTAATTTTTTTCCCACATTTTAAAACTAATGCCCCATACACACGGTCGGACATTCCGACCACAAAATCTGTCAGATTTTTTCAGATGGATTTTGTCCGAAACTTGTGTTGCACACACACGGTCGGACAAAGTTGTCGGAAAATCCGATCATTCCGAACGAGGTGACGTACAAAACGTACGAGGGGACTACTTACAGGGCAGTAGCCAATAGCTTTCGTCTCCAAATTTCTTCTGAGCATGCGTGGCACTTTGTGCGTCGGAATTCTCTACACACGATCAGAAAAAGTCTGATCGGATTTTGTTGTCGGAAAATTTTAGATCCTGCTCTCAAATTTTTTCCGTCGGAAAAATCCCGCTAGAGCCCACACATGATCGGCTTTTCTGACAACATAATCCGTTCGGACTTTTTCCATTGGAATATCCAACCGTGTGTACGGGGCATTAGACTTTCCAGGCCCATGTTGAATCTATGGGTGGCTGGATGAAAATGGACTTGGTCTGTTTACATCAGGCTACCTCAAATCTATCTACTAGCTTAGATCTGAAAAAAATGGAAAGAGCCACAGACCATTTCCATTTTTTTTCCAGACTCGGGTGGACTTGGAGGTAAGCAGATATAAACGGATGCACATCTGTTTACATACGCTTGTCCATAGACTTCAATGGAGCTTCCGATCAAGTAAAAAACTGACAGTATCGCCCGTATGAAAGGGGCAAACTTTTAGGAAATTTAGTCAAAATAAAAATATTTAGATATCTGCATTATATTGTATATAAAAAAGTAAAAAAAAAAAAAATTTAAATCAGTTTAAAAAAAAAAAAAAAAAAAAAATCTTAAAATTATGGTATTGGGTTTAGAAGGACAGTACTGTAGTCTGGCAGGGCACAGAGTACTCTTGTTATCTACTATGCTATACAGACATGGCATTATCTAGCAAAAGGATGTCTTTGGTCCTTCAGTACTAACACTGGTCACCCACCCATTATGTATTATTGCAGCTATTATCTGTAATGCAACTAACTATAATGAGGTCAGCATACAATAGTATGCTTTCTCAAGAAGAAAAACTACCCCACAAGACCTTGCAGAAAGTTCATTGGTTAACCTGAGTTATTGAAGATGCAAATGTTCAAGATGCCTTATATCCCTTCTTCAGAATTTATTCATTTAAAAAAGTACACTTACTGTAATAGAGGTGTAGCTTCTATTACATTTCAAAATATATAAAGCCTGAAGAAGAGCTCTAAGGTATCCTGAAAGTGTGCATCTTTAATAACTTAAGCTAGCCAATCAAGGGTATTACCTCAATTCCAAACTTTCTGCATTAGTGATTGCTCACACAGTACAATACTCTATGGCTCACTACATTATACTTCTGACATCTTATAGATTATACTATAAGCTGATTGTTATCAGAAAAGAAAAAGACCTCAACAATTCTAAATTTGGTAATCCTCAAGCTCATTTGGCTGTACTTCTATGGATCACAGGAGTGCAATTCGTTTTGCACTCCTGTGATCCGTTTTCAGTAGAGTGGACTGAAGTCCGCTCTCTGCTGATGTCACCAATGTCAGTCCTGGCCAGGTGCCAGGTACCTGGACTGACACCCTGCTCAGCGAGTCGCTGCTCCGCCCCCTCCACAGTTCAGCGCTCCAGTGAGCGAGGAGGGAGATGAGCAGAGAGCTGTGACTGACAGTCTACAGCTTTCTGCTCATGGAGCTGTGAAAACCGAGCAATCAATGGTGTTCGATCACTCGGTTCTCAGTGTAGAGGCCCCAGGGGACAGATGCAGCATCAGCCAAGGTAAGTATAATTGGGGCAAAAAAATGTTTTCCTTTACATCTCTTTTAATGATAGCATTTTGGAAGAATCCATGAGCTGTTATACACTGATGACAACAGGTACAGTATATTTAAAACCCCTATCAATGTTTGACGTTTATCACTTGGACAGGAAGTAGGGTGAAATCTCATGAGTAGGGACAAAGATAGCAATAAAAACCTGACAGAGGTTCTATCCTTCCCCCACTCAGTTCTTCTCCTTCTCAGTTTCCCAGTAGAGTTTTACCCCGATTTCCAGTTCTATATCTGTCAGAGGGACAGAAGTGTAGGAAAACCCCTCTAATTAGGACTTGAACAGCAATAAAAATGTAAAGCGTTTCCAATCCTTTCCCAATCTTTCCACTATTGGCCATTTTATGATACAATTGCATAAAATCTCTGTATAATCTCATTTAGATCGGCCAAAACTGTACAATAGGAGGACAAATCTAAACAATCTATTCAATTAGAATCAAATTAGGTAGGTCCCTGCACCACATAGTTGATGAAAGATCTAAAGAGGTTTGTACGATCAGACTTGTGTATTCATTCTAACACCTATACTACGATTAGATACTCTGTAATCCAAGTCTGTGTGGCTTATTCAGTGGGGCAGTGCAAAAAAAAATGTAAATACCGTGCTGTAACCAACACCAACCAATTGAAAATCAAAGACAATATGTGTAGCAAAAACTGAAGTGTGGCCGCTATTGATTACTGCTCTCCACACTTCCTGGCTGCCCTTTGCGTTACTCATATTACCAATTTCCAGTTTTTGCCCAAAAGTGTATAAAGATATAAATGGTCAATTCTACTTCTGAGATGAGTTGTTTGTGAAAAGATTACAGGGGGTGGGGGGCTCTCCCTAATATTTAATTGCATTATCCACAACATTTGGTAGGAGATTTTTATACTGGGGCATGTACTGTATGCAAACTTCTATCTCCACCACTCACCTGTATTGCCTCCTATTTCTTCACATGAATAAGTTAGATGGTACATCAACCCCTATGCCAGGGGTAGGCAACCTCGGCCCTCAAGCTGTGGTGAAATAAAAAAATCCCAACATGCCTCTGCCTCTAGGAGTCATGCCTGTGATTGTTAGAGTCTTGCAATGTCTCATGGGACTTGTAGTTTCAAAACAGCTGGAGGGCCGAGGTTGTCTACCCTTGCCCTGAATATGATGTACACTATATTACCAAAAGTATTGTGGCATCTGCCTTTGCACATGAACTTTAATGGCATCCCAGTCTTTGGAACACCTTTGGGATGAATTAAAAGCAGACACTGCGTGTCAGGCCTTCTTGTGCAACATCAGTGCCTGACCTCACAAATGCACTTCTGGAAGAATGGCCAAACATTCCCATAGACACACTCCTAAACCTTGTGGACAGCCTTCCCAGAAGAGTTGAAGCTGTTATAGCTGCAAAGGGTGGGCCAACTTAATATTGAACCCCAGGGACTAATGCCCCGTACACACGAGCGGAAATTCCGCCAGCAAAAGTCCGATGAGAGCTTTTGGTCAGAAAATGCGACCGTGTGTATGCTCCATCTGACTTTTGCTGGCAGAATTCCAGGCAGCAAAAGATTGAGAGCATGTTCTCAATTTTTCGGTCGGAAAAAGTTCCGATCGGAAATTCCGATCGTCTGTACCAATTGCGACGCTCAGAAGCACTGAACTTCATTTTCTCGGCTTGTCTTGGTGTGTTACATAACCGCGTTCTTGACAGTCGAAAGTTCAGCAAACTGGTGTGTGACCGTGTGTATGCAAGCCAAGCTTGAGCGGAATTCCGTCGGAAAAAACATCCAAGACGGAAATTCCTCTAGTGTGTACTCGGCATTAGACTGGGATGTCATTAAAGTTCATGTGCGTGTTAAGCAGGGGTCTCAAAGTACCGTCCCGCAGGCCATTTGCGGCCCGCGGACTGGTTAAAAATGGCCCGCAGGCAGGGCCGATCCAGGACACAGAGAGAGGGAGGTGCCAAAGAACTTTACCTCTCCATCTGACCTCCTCTCCGCTGCACACTGCTGCAGCCCAGAGAGAGAACAGAGCAGAGGAAGGATCCGCCCACTGCCTCGCCCACCTAGGCACTGACCTCAGGGCGGGAGATTGTGTTCTCTGGGTCCCCTGTCACTAAGCCGGTGTGAAATTCAGGAGGAGAGGACTCGGGAGGCAGATGATCCTGTCTGCCAGGAGAGGTGAGTGAGCCATCACACTGAGGCAAAGTCCTTAGTGGGGTGACTGGGGTAGAAATGTGTGGAGTGGTGGGGGTAATTATGGAGTGTGGAGCTATTTGTGCAGTGTGGGGGATTTGTGCAGTGTGGGGGGTAATGCGTTTGCTGACATCTGTGCTGGGGGTTAATAATGTGTTTGCTGACATCAGTGCTGGGGTTAATAATGTGTTTTGCTGACATCAGTGCTGGGGGTTAATAATGCGTTTGCTGACATCAGTGCTGGGGGTTAATTATGCGTTTGCCGACATCTGTGCTGGGGGTTAATAATGCGTTTGCTGACATCTGTGCTGGGTATAGTATAGTATATTATTGCTGGTATAGTTTATTGTTTTTTTAACTTTTGAAAGTTTGCATGCGGCCCCCATGGGATATGAAAACTTGTCATGTGGCCCTCTGGCAATTTGAGTTTGAGACCCCTGGTGTAAAGGCAGGTGTCCCAATACTTTTGGCAATATAGTGTATCTAGTAATTTGTCAATGTATTGTCACTGCTCCATTGTATGAAAAAATGTGGGCTGCAAGCCCGTGTTATTTCTAAAAAGAGGGCCATTGTGAAAACTATTTAAAGAGGGCAATTTACTTTTTGAACGTCAGCCACCAGTTTGTTGCAAATTAACCGATTCTCAAATATACCATACTGTATTTTTTGCCACAAATAGCTACTTTCAGAACTACCCAATTCCATAGGAACAGCTTGGCTCTCAGGAGTCTGACCTATGCCATCTATTTTAGAACATTCTTCTTAAATTGCATTTTTCTCCTTTGGAACTAAAGTGATAATTTATTAGGTAATATTAGTGAGGGGATGAGCAGAGAGATTAAGATTTGAACCTGGAAGGTAGTTTCTTTGCTAGAAATATTGAGAGAAGTTAGTAAAATGACTGATTTACAACAGGGATTAGAAAAAGGGGTCTCCTAAAACTGATACTTTAGGCCAGACTCTCACCTGAGAATCCAAGCCATTTGCTTTTTTTTTGGAATGATATATCCCTGAAAACAATTACATTTAAAAGAACATTTCATAACCTAAATTAAGCTGATTAAAAATGTTTTTTTTCCAAAACCAGTAAAAACGCTAATTCTACTTTAAAAATGAGATTGATAATGTTCCGATATTACCACTGACAGATGTCTAATCATCCAACAATCACAACGTTTTTTGCCGCAGAAGATGTACACGGAAAAATCTAGGATAGTCTTGTTTTACCATTAAAATTATAATCCCCAATTCCCAGATATGTTATCCAGACGTGTGATAACATTATCTGAGTATTATATACAGTGTGTGGAGTCAAAATGTTACCATTATTATAGTTACTTTTTTACATTATTACATGTCAATTTGGTCTATTATACAGTACAGTACAGATGATAGGAAACAGAATGTTGAAATCATAACCCAAACGAGAATGGTGTACTAGAAGTCATCCTCAGAGTCTTGATCTCTTTGCTGGGATTTTAATAGCTCCATCTCCATTGTCTGAGCACCCTTCAGCTTTTTGTTCACCACCCTGCAAGAAATACACAGACCAGGATTTATAAAAGGTAACACTGAAACACTTTTGGAAATTTATAATACAAGCAGAAGTAAAATATTAGCCATAGTCAGTGATCAAACATGCATGCACAATCCAACCACTAGACTGGAGTCGGCAACCAGTAGATCGCAGACAGGTGACTGGTAGATCCCGGTCTGGGCTTGCTGACTCGCCATTCCATAGCATCAAACAAAGTGCAATGCAGAGGGACTACTTGTAAAGTTGGAGCTGTAGTAGGGAGCAAGAACCGCATAAGCCGATGCCTCCTCTGTAGTGCTGGCTCCTGTCCCATGCGGAGTGGTACCAACTGCATTCCACCTCTTATCCCAGCTGGTGGTCTTCAGAGTGGTGCCAGCAGCAGGAAAAAAGATCTTCAGGTCAGTATGAAGCAATACACTGGCCATAATAGTATAGGGCTGCTTTCATACTGATTTGCTGCGGTTCACCCACACCGCAGGTGCAGTGTACCTACAGCTTTCATGCAGGTTTTCTGTGCTTAGCCATAGACTTGCAATATATCCTGCCTGTTTGGTGCACTTCCTGAATGCAGGAGCTTTGGTGTGCTTTCAGAAAGTGCACCACACCTGCAGGATATAATAGAAGTCTATGGCAAAGGGCAGCTAACCCAGGAAAGTCGCAGATGCACTGTACTGCACCCACGGTGCAGGTAAACTGTAGCACATCATTGTGAAAGCAGCCGTATAGATACATTTACCTCCTGGGTGAAGTTTTGCTTTAAATGGTCCCAGTATTTCAAAACTTTTTGTAAGCTCTCCTTTACCTCAAATATATGCACTTTCTATATCCTCTATAATATCCCAATAGACACCAAACTCTTCCATCTTCTCTATCCTTCATTATACACTAAGGGCCCTTTCACACATGCCCGATCCAGTGTTTCTGAGCAGGTGATCTGTCCGTTTATCTTCTGCTGGGCTGAGCAGAGCGACCGGGTGACAGGTCCGTGCCTGCTCTGCCTATGCAGAGCTGACATGGACACAGCCTGCTCTGTTCTATGGGCAGGCAGATGTAAACGGATCAGCTGTTCATTTACAACCGACTGTTGTCCGATCTGATCGGGCCAGATGGGAGTACGGATCCCCTTCCATTTGATTTTGCCAGATCGGAGCAGAGGTAGCTGGGTGTAATCGGACACATCGTTTACATCGGACTGCTCATAGAGGAGGGTCTGATTGGGTCCACCTGAAAAATGGACAGGTGGACCCATTTAGACCTCTCGTGTGAAAGAGGCCTAACAGATACCAAACACTTCCACCTTCCGTAACTTGCATTATATCCCAATATACACCAAACTCTTCCACCTTCATTATCCTCCATAATACCCTAATGGACAGCAAACTTATCCACCTTCTGCAACCTCCATTATATCCTAATAAACACCACACTTTTCCGCCTTCTATATCCTCCATTATACCACAATATGCACCAAACTCTTCCACCTTCTGTAGCCTTCATTAGAGCCTAATATACACCAAACTCTTCCACCTTCTGTAGCCATCATTATATCCTAATATACACCAAAAATGGGGACACACACATACATACATGCTGTACCATGTTCACTGAACCAACACATACACTGAAACCAATATAGGATTTGTAAAAGATACGTTTACTAATTGCACTACAGAATGTGTATGCTTTTATTGATCATAGTTAAGGCTTTTAATTAGCTTTGGAACAAATGAGAAAGAGAGCTTATGTTGAATCAATTTATTGAGAGGAGCTCTACTAGCTCATTTCAAGTATACGTATGCCCTTCTAACAAATGGCACATCGTAAGGCAAAATGGTGTAATAATGGACTTTGTACATAACAGTTCTTACTTATACCTACAGAGTACCCAGGTATGATAAGACGTTTTATTATCCATTACAGTCAGGGCCAGTTTACACCAGATGCAGTTCCGTGCGCTGTTTTTCTGCACTAAAAATGCATGCACAGTGTTTTCCATGTATTCCAATGGCTCTACTTCACACCAATGCAGTCAGTTCTAGTCAGTTTCTGGCCAATTGTTTGCACTGGTGTACTGGGATACATGGAAAACACTGTGCATGCATTTTTAGGACCAGTTCACGCCACAAAAATGCATTCCGGATACGGTGCAGATCAGTTTTTGCTTACACTTCACACCACACACAGTTCCAGTGTGTTTTTGATACAATTTTCTAGGTTCCAGTACAGTTCTGCAGAAAAAATGCAGCACGCTCTATTTATTTTTTTTCTGCACCGGAAACTTAATGCACTGGTGTGAACTAGAGCCATTGGAATACATGGAAAACACTGTGCATGCATGTTTAGTGTAGAAAAAAAAGCGCACAGAACTGTATCTGGTGTGAACTAGCGCTCAAGGAAGTTTCCAGACTATTGTTGATTAATAACCGCTAAAGTCTTCCATTAAAACAATGCAAAGGAATACTGCTTACCACATAACTACTCCATAATTCACCCCCACGATCAGAAGAGCAAAGGCGAAATGCCAGCAGTAGCACATTGTAATAAACATTATATTGTTGTGATCGTTCTGATTCCACTCAGGGCCACCACCAGGAGGGTACAGCACAAATCCAATCTGGAACACATAAAAACAATTCTGATTAGTAACATAAAATAATTGTTTTTCTTTAAAACAAACTAGTTACCCTATAATCTAGATCGCATGAAAACAGTGAGTAGATCTCCCATAGCCAGCTCACCCTATTTGCCCACAAAGCAGAAAATCACACTTTTTGGCAAATAGGAAGGTTAGGGGAGAAGGAATGAGCAGACCACATTGAATAGAGACAGTTAATGCGACCAGAATAGAGAGGCCTGGCTTTTCTGCATACTGGGGTGACCTGGCCATGAACTAAAGGCAGCACAGTGTCTTAGTGGTTAGCACCCCCGTCTGGGGTTCAAACCCAAATCACGACACTACTTGCACGGAGTTTGCCAAAGACAATTTTATAAGTTAATTAGCTCCGGTCTAATTTGGATCTATTATGTGTATGTTTGCATGTGAGATAGGGATCTTAGATTGTAAACTCCAGGAGGGCAGGGAATGATGTGAAAGTTCAGTCTGTAAAGTGAAGCGTAAATTGTTGGTGCTATATAAATACCTGTATAAATACTAAATAGGCAAGTGTATAAGCAAACACTTATATGTTATCACCCAAACGCCAGGTCATATGGATTAATATGCAGTTACAACAGAAATTGTATTTGCTCATTTTCAGCTCATATATTTAAAAAATCATAACACACAGGCATTGCAGATGCAATTCTATGCTTATATGAAGTGTACAATACAGCGCTGTACAGCAGATTGCACTGCTACTGCACCTGTACATTACCAGTTGGAAGGCGCATAGAATACTTTTAGCTTTTTATATCTGCTTTTAACACCAGTTCTGGAGGAGATGTATATGGTACAGTATGGATAAATGTATTTCACCTTTCCTACTTGTCACCTATAGTATGCATAGAAGAGCGCACTGCACTCACCTATGCATAGTTTGACATTTATCGTATGGTAGGTCTCATTGTTCACATCTACGGTGCAGGTTGTAAAGTAGGGTCAAAATGATGCCAGTGGGACACATCCATGTCATTTACTGGTATTTTAAATGGAAAAACCATTGCTCAAGTAATAACTCCAGGCTAAACAAATAATGTCTAAATACCGGAGCCATGTATTCTTACTGGACTCTTGGTATACATTGCAGATTTCTCCCAGATTGGTGTATAGATGGCACTGCATGGAACAACTCCTGTACATAGCCTCTGTGTAGGAGCTTCCTATACTAAAGACCGGTCACTGCTGCTCTCTCTCCTTGTGCAAAGTAACTAGTCGAGTCTCCGCCCCCTCCTGTCGTTTTCGTCAGGAAGCCGATAGTGGGTGGACCTTCTGGGTCCCTCCCACACCTCTGCTCTTTGCACAAGCTATGATGATGTCACTGCTACATTTTAAAAAGGTAATATCTGGGTATGCCAAGACATTTGGTGCTCACAATGTGGATTTATATACTTTATGGCTATTCAGTAACATATTTAAATTAAAGTTTTTGTCCCGAGAGTTCAGATATTTCCTATACATATATATAATAAAAAAGAAAAAAAATACAAAACAATGAAAAGTACCATATTTTTTTTTTAACCAAGGCTACAATTGTTATTTTGCTTACTGCCTAAGATCACAATCCTAGTTTTCAAGATTAAATGTGGAATAACAGGCACATTTACATAGGGAGCGAGAGAGAATGTGTTTGAATAGCCTCAACTCTATCCAAATAAAACATTCAATGGCCGGTATCCAGGCTATATCATCTCTATTTACTATACAATGATAGTGATAGTTACACAATTATAAAACAGAGAAAAAAACAGCAATATCAAGTGGGAATAAAATCTTCTGCTTCTCTATTCCCTAAAGAACCTAGAGAGCACCTGATCCTCGCAGCTGCAATATTCTCTATAGACAATGAGGCTTTGAAGGATGTTAAAGAACTGTTAGCACAGACACTGCTGCATTCTTTCTAGAAGTATGTGCTACTTGTGCTGAGGCAGATAACTTTATGAGACTGCAAACATTGTAATGACCACATGAGGGCAGCAGTGCTCCAACCAAAGTGAACACCAAGCTTTACAAATTTGCAATTCAAACATCATAAGTTTTGGATAGGATGGTGACTACATGAAAAGAAATGTGATGACCACCTATGTGTACTGAAAACGTAACTACTCAGAAAGCAGCGTTTTTTTTGTTTTTACCAATAAAACTCTACCTACAAAAGCACAAAACCCACTTTGAAGGTTTAAAGGGGAACTGTGAAAAAAAAATAAAATAAACAAATGCGAGCAGACAGGCATAGCTCCCAACTGTCCCTGATTTCGAGGGACTGTCCCTGATTTGGAGAAATGTCCCTCTGTCCCCCTTTCCTCCTCATTTGTCCCTCATTTTGGTCTGATCTATATAGTTTTATATAAAATGCACTTTTTATCTTTTAAACAGTATTTCCCAGTGCTAAACCTTTCATTCCATTTCTAAATTGCTGCATTTGTAAATTTTAAAAGCCAATATAAAGGAATAGTAGTGGTAAAAAAAAAAAGCCCTTGTGGATTAACTGATCCTTTTTTTTTTTTTTGGTTAATTCTCCTTTAACCACTTGCCACCCAGGCCAATTCTGACATTTCTCTCCTACATGTAAAAATAATTTTTTTGCTACAAAATTACATAGAACCCCATAACATTATACATGTTTTTTAGCAAAGACCCTAGAGAATACATAGGTGGTTGTTGCAACTTTTTGTTTGAAGGAGGAGTTTTCAATCTCCTCTGACTGTCCTATGAGGCTGCATAGCCCTCTGACCCTCTGCCGATCACATGCACCCTCACAAAAAAATAAAAACACAATCTACCAATACACACCAAACTGAGCATGTGCAGAGTGCCCCCAATCTCTGTGCTATCAGCAGATGGATTGGGGACAGTGGAAAAGGGGGGGGGTCAGAGAAGACAGCGCAGGATTAACCTCTTAGGTTCCACAGTGAATATAACAGGCATGCTTTACTGCATATACAGACTGATTTTACTGTTGTGGGTTTAGTAACACTTTAGGTCCTCATTCATTACATGGCTGTAAAGAGTCACTTTAAGACACAAGGTGTAACCCTGCCCACCCCACACTTACCTGCCAGAACCAACTGCCTTGTAATATACACAGACTGCATCGGAAGAGCTCCAAGATTATATTCCCACGGGAGAAAACCTCTATAAATATACACAGCGCTCCACCAAATACTGCGAACAAGAGGAGCAGGTGAATGTGAAGGTCCAGCTCCTGTCTGCCATGGACATGATAGTAGAACAGGAATCCTAAATTACAGAGAAAAAAAAAAAGTCTCTGATCAGAATTTACATTTGCATTTTACCACTACAGCAGTCCGAGAAATATACACACATGCTGCAATCACTATTTATAAAAAAACCTACCTCAACTGTCGACCATTTAATCACAGAAATTAGTACTCTTATGCCGCGTACACACGATCGGAATTCTCGTCGGAAAAAACTGACGGAATTCCGCTCAAGCTGTCTTGCCTACACACGATCACACACCAAATTCCGACGGTCAATAACACAGCGGCATAACGCGTTCGACAGCACTATAAAAAGGGAAGTTTAATGCTTCCAAGCATGCGTCGAATTGTTTCCGAGCATGCATCCGAATTTTGCGTGTCAGAATTGCATACACACGATCAGAAAATCCAATAGAAAGGTTTTCCGTCGGAAAAATTGAGAACAGGTTCTCAATTCAAAGTCCGTCAGAAATTCCGACAGAAAAAGACCGTTGGGCATACACACGGTCGGAAAATCCGATGAAAAGCTCCCATCGGACTGTTTCCATCGGAAATTCCGACGTGTGTACGCCGCATTACAATAATCCTGCTATCCTAAACTTGGTTAATTCAAATGTAATGCCCCGTACACACGGTCGGATATTCCGATGGAAAAAGTCTGATCGGATTATGTTGTCAGAAAATCCGATCGTGTGTGGGCTCTAGCGGGCTTTTTCCGTTGGAATTTCAGGAGAGCAGAATCTAAAATTTTCCGACAACAAAATCCGATCAGACTTTTTCCGATCGTGTGTACAGAATTCCGACGCACAAAGTGCCACACATGCTCATAAAAAAATTGGAAACAAAAGCTATTGGCTACTAGCCTCTACGTAGTCCCTTTGTACGTTTTTTAAGTCACCTCGTTCCGTACGATCGGATTTTCCGACAACTTTGTCCGACCGTGTGTGTGCGCGCGCAACACCAGTTTAGGAGAAAATCAGTCGGAAAAAATCCGAAGGATTTTGTGGTCGGAATGTCCGACCGTGTGTATTAGTGTTATAAAAACAGTTTACGCTGGGTGTACTTTTAATTAAAGCTGCATGTTGAAACAATCACTGGATTAAACCAGAGATAGAAGCAGCAAACTCATATTTCCTTTGAAGGATATCTAAAACCAAACATGTAATATATTGCAGCTTTCCGCTCCTTAGATGTGGTGGCTGCATTCGTTTTCTTTTCCCAAGCAAAGCACAATTTCTGCCAGTACAGATACCTGTTTATTTTATCAGAATTCCAGTGCCCTTGTCACTTCCTGTGCACTGAACTGAAATATCAAACAATGTTATTTTCCCAGCCATCTTCTGTTAACTACAAAAGAAGGCCACATAACAAAGATGAGTAGAGAAAAAGTTTTATAATGCAAATGAGCCTTGGGTGACAACACTGCTCTTCCATAGATACAGTATAGCAAGCGAGCAATGTCACCCTAGCACAGAAAGGGTTAGTTTCAGGATCACCAGGTGAAAATAGAAGGAACA
This sequence comes from Lithobates sylvaticus, assembly GCA_028564925.1. Lineage (NCBI taxonomy): Eukaryota > Metazoa > Chordata > Amphibia > Anura > Ranidae > Lithobates > Lithobates sylvaticus. Next base: position 90,881,944 of record CM053027.1, on the reverse strand, counting down.
AAGTCTAAAAAAAAAAAGGGAAACAAATGCAGCCACCACATCAGGACAGATAAGCTGCAATATATATTTTTTTTTTTGGTTGTACATTTAGAGTTTACCTTAAGGGCCCATTCAGAGCAGCCACACTAGTATGCATCCGCTGGTTAGTGGAAATGTCACAAAGGGGTTTATTTACTAAAACTGGGGAGAGCAAAATCTTGTGCAACTGTGTGTGGTAACCAATCAGCTTCTAACTTCAGGTTGTTCAATTAACCGCTTGCCGACCAAATAACATAGATATACCCCGGCAAATTGGCTCTTCTGCGCCAGATCACATAACCTAGTACATGATCTGGAACTTCCCAGTAGGGGGTGCACGCGCGCCGCCAGCGACCGGGCCGTGCTGTGATTAAACACAGCAGATGCCGATGTCCTGCCAAAAGCTCCAACCTGTCAAAAAGTCCAAATGCGTGTATTGCGCAAGCACGAGAAGGGCTCTCTTCTGCATGTTGGATTGTGACGTAAAAACCATCAACTACAACAACTCCTCTTGCCGCCGCACCGCGTCTGCGTGGTCTTTATGTAACACGCAAAAATCATTCCATAAAATTATCCAACTGTTATGGCAGCAGTGCGCATGCGCGGTAACACTAACATCCCCTGTCACATCTTCCGACCATCCTCACACATAAACCCAAGGAGATACATGGACAGTTAGGCAAAAATACAGAGTTTTATCATACGAGATTCAAAGCAATGAACATGATGGACTGGGAAGATAATGTACGGAACAATGTATTTGCAGAACTATGTTCACGCTCGCATACATATCCACACATTGTTCTGTACATTATTTGCCAGTTCAGGGGATGCGAGTCTTCCCACGCAATCTGAACGCAAGATTGTCACGTAAAAGGCATCAAATAGACCAACTGCTCTCACCGCCACATCGCGCCTGAGGCATTAAATAGACCAACTGCTCTCACCGCCGCAGAGCGCCTGAGGCATCAAATAGACCAACTGCTCTCTAGCCGCCGCAGAGCGCCTGAGGCATCAAAGAGACCAACTGCTCTCTAGCCGCAGCAGAGCACCTGAGGCATCAAAGAGACCAAGGGTCTCAAACTGGTGGCCCTCCAGCTGTTGCAGAACTACAATTCCCATGAGGCTTTGCCAGGCTTACAGTTACAAGCATGACTCCCATAGGCAGAGGCACGAAGGGAATTGTAGTTCCGCAACAGCTGGAGGGCCGTCAATTTGAGACCCCTGAAATAGACCAACCACTCTCGCCGCCGCATTGCGCCTGCTTATCCTGCATATATCACACACTAAAAGAATGCCATCAAATACTCCAACTGCTGCGTTTTTTCTCCACTCTCCATCTATATCCTTTGCTTTATGTGTGAAGAGATCAGACAGGGGATGTCAGTCTTCCCATGCAGGCGCACTGCTGTGATTTCAGTTGGAGTATTTGATAGGATTCTTTTAGCCTGTTATACTAAGGCGGCGAGAACAGTTGGTGTATTTGATGGCTTTTACATGACAATCTGACAATTACATGACAATCTGACGTGCAGAACAAAACTTGTGCACGCTCTCGTGCATGGCCAATACACCCACCTATGACAGGAGTTTTTGACAGGTTGCAGATTTTGGCAGAACAACGGTGCTCTAAAAAAAATCCTCGACTTATGCGAAGCCTCAACCGCGTCATTTCTGTTGAGGCTACGCCACGCATGTGCATAATGTTTTTTCAGGTCCAAAAAAAATTATAGATGTGAGCAGCGTGCCAGCTGATATATGACATCAGCGGGAGCACTGTGTCCAGTCCTGTCCTTGCCACTAACACGCCCCATGGCTGCTCTGGAGAGGGGGGCGGGCCATGTATGTGTCACTGGAGCTCAGAGTGGTGCCAGTGGAGGGGGGGGGGGGGGGCTGAATAGCTGTCAGAAGGTTGATCCCTGTGCCCAAGAGCTTGTAATCTATGACAATGACCTACAGTGTAGTTGCTAATATAAGAAGAGCTGTGTCTATTCTCATCTGTCACTCTTTGGTTATTTTGAAAATATGCTGATCGCCCTTTCCATGTTGTTGCAGGAGGGAGCCCAGGCGACCATGAATGAGGGACCTGCAGACTTGGTCATGGTGAGTGAGACCATCCCATACCCCCCACACCATCTCCCCTGGGGACCGGCACCACCCCATCTCCCATGGGGACCGGCACCACCCCATCTCCCATGGGGACAGGGACCACCCCATCTCCCATGGGGACAGGGACCACCCCATCTCCCCTGGGGACAGGGACCACCCCATCTCCCCTGGGGACAGGGACCACCCCATCTCCCCTGGGGACAGGGACCACCCCATCTCCCCTGGGGACAGGGACCACCCCATCTCCCCTGGGGACAGGGACCACCCCATCTCCCCTGGGGACAAGGACCCCCATCTCCCAAATAAAGATGCTGACAAAAACCTGATGACATGAATTTGGCCTATTTCACACGGCCGATCTGTTCAGATCCGCCTGTCAGTTTTTCAGGCGGACCTGAACGGATGCTCCATAGAGGTCTATGGAGCGTCGGATGTCAGCGGTGACATGTCCACTGACATCCGACCCGCTCTGATCCGAAAAAGCGTGATGGAGGAAAAACCTATTTTTCCATCCATCATAGGATCGGGTGACGACGGACTCTACGGTCCGTCGTCACCCGATCTCCCATAGGGGAGAGCGGCGCTCTGACAGATCTGTCCCTGCGCAGTGTGCAGAGACGGACCTGTCATCTTCCTGCTCAGTGGAGATCGCTCCGGCGATCCCCAATGAGCAAGCGGATATCCACAGGGCGGATCAGCACTGATCCGCCCCGTGTGAAAGAGGCCTAAGGTGTGATTGTGAAGAGTGGGAGATTTTTCTTTGGGAAGATAAAACTTATAAAAAAGTCCAGTAAAGAGATACTGTCCAATTTTTCTTTGGCCACATGTGTTTGCAAAATGTAATTGCATTTTTACAAAAAAGAAATCAAAAAAAGAAATCAACATTTTTAAGTAAGTTTACGATTTTGTGTTGGGTCGCACTCATAGCTGTCTTGGATCACAGGTTGGACACCACTGGTCTAGCGTGAGATTAATAGGAACACACTACAGAGGTTCTCTATATACAAAGTTTAAAAAAAAATAAAAAAAAAGGTTTTGCTTGGAGTAACTGAAGCCGATCAATCGCTCACCGTTGCCAAATTCTGTGGCCGGATGTAGCTCTATGCACACGTTCACCGAGCGACATCACAGAGCTAGGAATAGTTTGTGCTGCAATAGTCTTCACTAGAGTGAAGCACGGGACATTCAGTTATCCCCTGCCTAGTATATAACTTATATTACATGAAATGGACAATGGACACATGAAATGGACAAGACTATGTAACATACCTTCAACAAATACAGCAATGGCGAGCATCATTCTATCCATGGCAACAGGAACAGCTTTTGTGGTGTGGGTGATGATATCCACCACCCCGGAGATGCCATAGAAGAAATACATGGTGGCATGCTGCCAGTTCATGAGGTGGTCCCACTGCTTCTCTTCATGATTGTACAGCTTGAGGTGTGGACCATCCGGCACAAACTGTTCAGCTAAAATTCCTGAGGGCAAAAAAAACTGTTTTCATTTACAGACAAGCAGCGAGTATTATATATAGTACATCTCAGTCAAACATAGGATATAAAGTACATTGAATGAGTTTAAAGAATAGGCTTATGTATTAATAATATTCAAACCACACGATGCAAAATTGATGTCCTTTTTTTCCCCACAAATAGATCTTTCAATCAGTTCTATTGCAGTGTCAGCAGCTTAATATTTTTTGTGATGGTGCAGTATAAATTTTTAATTTTATTGATTACTTTGTAGATAGTAGACAAGATGTAATGGCATAGAAAGGACAGTTGACCCGATGCGTTTCGTCTAAACGAAACACGTTGGTTCCACTGTCCTGTCTATGCCATTACATCTTGTCAGGCTGTCCACAAGCTTGTTTGACCATTCTTCCAGAAGCGCATTTGTGAGGTTAGGCACTGATGTTGGACAAGAACATGCATATGCATTTTTTTTTATGCATTGTAGGGAGTGAGTTCCACACACGACAATCTGGGATGTGCATCCAACACCAGGGGAGGGGGATGGGTACTCTTACTCCAAATCGTGGACACACACGCCAGTGGCGGTGGGTCAATCGAGCATGAAACGATCTCCCAAAACAAACTCTCCAACCAGGACTCCTGCAGATAGGATAATGTATACCCACATCCGCTTCCAAGGGGGGGTGGTGATAAGTTGTCACAGTAAGGGCTCCAGCAGGTCAATGTTTGTTGTCATCCAAACAACCGCATGAATCATGGGAAAAAAAATAAAACAAAAAAGCCTCCACATAGTGCAGATAATTCGGAGATAAAAATGTATTCAAATAAAATAGGTAAAAAAAGTACAAACCATCATTCAAGATGTGTACATGACGTGATCACAAAAATCAAGTAAAAGAAGCGCAGTATATGGAGCCAAGCAGGCTATGTACCTGATATGTTTCGTACATTCCTACCCAACATGTTTTGTACTAACGTACTTCTACTGGGGCATGCCAGAAGAAGTACAAAACATGTCGGGTACGAAAGTACGAAACATGTCAGGTACATAGCCTGCTTGGCTCCATATACCGCGCTTCTTTTACTTGATTTTTGTGATCACATCCTGTACACATCTTGAATGATAGTTTGTACGTTTTTTACCGATTTTATTTGAATACATTTTTATGCCATTGGGTCCCGCTACTGTCAAAGTCAGTTAGCCAATCAGGAGAGAGAAGGGGGGGGGGGGCCGAACCGCAGCTCCATGTCTGAATGGACACACGGAGCTGCAGCTCGGCTTGGATGCACCCATAGCAAGCTGCTTGCTGTGGGGGTACTAAACAGGAGGGAGGGGCCAGGAGTGCCAGAGAGGGACTCGAGAAAAGGGGGAGGATCCAGACTGCCCTGTGCAAATCCACTGCACAGAGCACATAAGGATAACATTATAAAAAAATGGGGCAATCAGTGCAAACAATAAAAATTTGCTAAAATTGCAAGCTGAACACTTCAGGTTAATCACATCACCTCAGATACATATTAGAATAAAGAATAAGTGCAGAGCAATAACATTAATGTCTATCAATTCCAAGATAAAAATCCACCGAGGAACCACACGTCCCAGAAAGAAGATGGGGAAGACAACGTGAAAGGGTGAGTCCAATCCACTATTGCTAAGTGACAATCCCTCCACCAACTGATAAATGAGCGCTTACCAGATCGAACTGACTCCTGAATTACCAGGAAGTCAAACACGCTTTGTCTCCACAAGAGAGAAATGAAAAGGATCCCCAGCACTTCAGTAAATTGGAACAGCCCAAAACGGATATAAAAGAATCTTAGGCCCCTTTCACACTGGGGCGGGGAGCCGCGGTGACGGTAAAGCAGCGCTATATTTAGCGCTGCTTTACAGTCGTTTTGCCTGCGGGTTTCGGCCGCTCGCGGAGCGGTTTTACCCCCTTGAGCGGCCGAAAAAGGGTTAATATCCCTGCAGAGCGCCGCCGTAGCGGTGTCCCATTCAAATCAATGGGAAGGAGTGAACACACCGCTCCTACACCGCTCCAAAGATGCTGCTAGCAGGACTTTTTTTGCCGTCCTAGCGCACCGCTCCAGTGTGAAAGCCCGCTGGCTTTCACACTGGAGTGAATGGGGCCGGATTTTTTCAGGTGGTATACAGGCGCTATTTTTAGCGCTGTACCGCCTGAAAAACGCCCCAGTGTGAAAGGGGCCTAAGTGCTCTCCGTTGATACACTTAAAACTGATTTTATTTTATAAAAGTGCGCACTCACATGTATTGCCGCGATAACAGGCATGTAAAGTACCAATAGTAGCGAGTTGCCGTAACAACGGCCAGTATCACTGGAGAGCACTAAGAGCCCTTTCACACTGAAAGCGCCCAGGTCTCGTTTTAGCGGCGCTATTTGGCCACTAGCGGGCGGTTTTAACTCCCTCTAGCGGCTGAAAAAGGGTTAAAACCGCCCACAAAATGCTGCTGCTACGGCGCTGCCCATTAATTTCAATGGGCAGGGGCGCTTTAGTAGCTGCTTGCAGGACTTTTTGTGATGCCCTGCCAGCGCAGCACCCCAGTGTAAAAGCACTCAGGCTTTCACACTGGGGTTGCAGATGAGGCTTTTTTCAGGCGCTTTACAGGTGCTATTTTTAGCGCTAAAGCGCCTGAAAAACAGCTGGTGGAGGGATTGTCACTCACCAATATTGGATTGGACTCACCCTTTCACGTGGTCTTCCCCATCTTCTTTCTGGGACTTGTGGTTCCTCAGTGGATTTATATCTTGGAATTGATGGACATAAATGTTATTGTTATTGATCATCTAATTTTTTCATTGACAGTTGTTTTTAATTTTAAATCCCAGCATGCATCCAATAAATGACCTTTATTGATTATATACTATCATCACTATTGAGCACTGCATTTGTGTTTATTAATGTTATTGCGCTGCACTTATTCTTTATTCTAATAAATATAACATGTTTGTTATTTAAAAAAAAACACAAGACTTTACAATCACTTTAACCTGTAGCTGACCGCAAATGACGGCGGGACGGTGCAGCTCTTGTGGCGGGCCGCCGTCATATGACGGCGCTCGCTTTTTGGCCACCAGGGGGCGCGCGCGCGCGTGCCCGCCGCGTAGCTGGGGACCCGATGCGCGTGCCCGGCTGCCGCGATGTCCGCCAGGCACCCGCGATCGCCCGGTAACTGAGCAGGACGTGGATCTGTGTGTAAACACACAGATCCACGTCCTGTCAGAGAAGAGGAGACCGATGGTGTGTCCCTTGTACATAGGGACACCGATCGGTCCCCTCCCCCAGTCAGTCCCCTCCCCCCACAGTTAGAATCACTTACATAGGGAACACATTAACCCCTGCAGCGCCCCCTAGTATTAACCCCTTCCCTGCCAGTCACATTTATACAGTAATCAATGCATTTTTATAGCACGGATCGCTGTATAAATGTGAATGGTCCCAAAAATGTGTCAAAAGTGTCCGATATGTCCGCCGCAATGTCGCAGTCACGATAAAAATCGCAGATTGCCGCCATTACTAGTAAAAAAAAAAATAATAATAAAAATGCTATAAATCTATCCCCTATTTTGTAGACGCTATAACTTTTGCGCAAACCAATCAATAAACGCTTATTGCGATTTTTTTTTACCAAAAATATGTAGAAGAATACGTATCGGCCTAAACTAAGGAAAAAATTTGTTTAAAAAAAATAAAAAATTGGATATTTATTATAATAAAACGTAAAAAATAATGCGTTTTTTCAAACCTGTCCCTCTTAATTTGTTTATAGCGCAAGAAATAAAAACCGCAGAGGTGATCAAATACCACCAAAATAAAGCTCTATTTGTGGGGAAAAAATTATAAAAATTTTATTTGGGTACAGCATTGCATAACCGCGCAATTGTCATTCAAAATGCGACAGCGCTGAAAGCTAAAAAATGGCTTGGTCAGGAAGGGGGTGTTTGTGCCTGGTAGGCAAGTGGTTAAAGTAAAATGTCTTCAGCTTCCTCTACACAATATCATTATGAGTGCAAAGTACAACAGTTCAGTATACAGCCAGTACAGGTAAATGAAAATGGCAGTGCCTCTCCCTGTCACAACGTACACACTGCCCTTATCACATGACATAATGACTCAACAACTCAGATTTATAGGCTCAGATCCGGTCACGGTGACACAAGCACCTCACGGAAAGCGCAAACACAATGACTTGACTTACCTATCAACGCAAAAATTGCTTTCACTGCTCCTTCGATCACCTCCACACGCTGGAAACCAACTTTGGAACCAAACCAGCAAATCTTTTTATGTTTTCGGCAGGCATATTTCAGGGGGTATTTCACAGACCACCACAGGCCAAAGAGGAGGAAGAAACTTCCTGGAAGTGCATGGCCCTTAAAATTAGCCATCAGTTCGGTAGTTCAATTTCTGTAAAGGGAACAAAAAAGGATTATAAAAGGAAATCTGAAAACAAGATTTTGTTCTAAACCAAAAAGCTAGTGAGGAGACAGCTGAGCCTTATTTCTAGATTCTTAAAATAGAGGGACTATAGATATGCATTGCAGGACAGCCTTATATATTTGCATTTGTATCATAGGAGGGCACGTGAAGTTTGAGGGGCCAACCGCTACCCCCTTTAGCTGCAGAGGCAACAGGCGGGGGTGTACTCATGCAGCAACCATGATGCTTTGTGGCATTATACCCCTCGTCGCTTCAAGTGATTGCAATGCGCATGGTTGCGGCACGTTAGTGTGGCGATCACAAGGTTAGAGCAGGTGGTGAGGAGGGGGGGGAGCAATCCGAATCTGGATGGACAATAAGGGTGCTCTTATCAGACAGGGGAAGTCCGGTCTGCAAAGAAGGGGATAAAAAAAAAAAAAAAAAAAAAAAAAGCTATAGATTACAGTATTCCATAGCAACCAATCTGATTTCAGTTCCCTGAAATCAGACCAGTACAAGGTGGATTGTGATTGGCTGCTGCTGACGTTTACATGCTATACTACCCTTGCATTGGAAATTGAAGAAGCTTTGCACGTCAAAAGGGGTTGTAGCAAATAATTGCTTTTCGACCACAAAACAAAATAGGCGTCATGTACACAAGATGTTGTTTAAAGTGGTGTTGCACACAAAAACAAAAAAAAAGCATTAAAATTCCTAAAAAATAAATAAAATAAAAAAACATTTGGAATTTTTTTTTTTTAACTCACCTCTAAATGGCTGTTGCTAGGGGGTCCTTCGTAGTCTGCCTCCTTCAGTGCCTGGGCTGGTGACATCACTTCCCCTCTGCGCAGGAAGGGCTCAGCTCTGCCCCCTCCCTCCTATCAGTCATCTGGGACACGTGACAGGTCCCAGATGATTGCGCGGCCAATCACGGCGCCGCTTGCGCAGTGGGTGCCCGGCTGCCACCGAGCGGAGGGGGGGATGAGCGGGGCTTCGTTCCCCCGCATCGCTGGACCCTGGAACAGGTAAGTGTCCAAATATTAAAAGCCAGCAGCTGACTTTAAATTTTTTTTTTTTTTTAATGGAAACTCCTCTTTAACCTCTCCTGAACCATTTACCTTGACAGCTAGAAACCGGCATCTAAAAACGTCCGTTTAGCCACGTTTACATGTTGCGTTTAGCCGCGTTTGCATCTAGAAGTGGTTGTTAAAATGAAAAACGTCTGTAAACTAAACGCTGCTAAAGGCTGTTACAGTCATTTGGCGTTGCAAATGCCTCTGAACATCCGTCTGAACACTTTTTTTGCATTCCAAAAAAAGCTTCTAAACTCAACTGCCTAGAAACGACTATAAACGACCTGTGTACATGTACTGATAAGGCTTCATGTACACGGGACATTTTTACAAACTCTCCTGAACGATTTAACTTAACAGATACCCATGTGTTAAAACGCCCCTTCTGCCGCATTTACATGCCGGGTTTTGCATTTAGTAGCGTTTTTTTTTTTTTTTTTTAAATAGCCAAAAATGAAAAATGCATGTAAACGTAATGCAGATAAACGCAAATTACCACATTTAGAAGCATTTGGAGCTTGAAATGCCTGTAAACTCAGCTTCTGAACGCATTTTTTTGCGTTCCAAAAAATGCCTCTAAACTCAACTGCCTAGAAACGACTATAAACGACCCTGTGTACATGTTCTGATAAGATAACAGAGGAGAGTTCAGAGGCAGTTGGAAAAAAAACTTCCAACTGCTCCTAAGGCCCATTTCACACTGAGGCGTTTTTTGCCTGTATAGCGTCTGAAAAAAGCGGCTCCTTTCACTCCAGTGTGAAAGCCGGAGAGCTTTGACACTGGAGCGGTGCGCTACCAGGATGGTAAAAAAAGTCCTGCTAGCAGCATCTAGGGGCAGCATCAATGGGGCAGCACGGCTATACAGCCAGCAAAGCGCCGCTGCAGCGCCGCGCTTTGCGGGCGGTTTTAACCCTTTTTCGGCCACTAGTGGAGGTTAAAACCACCCCGCTAGCGGCCGAATAGCACCACTAAAACAACGGTAACCGCCGACACCCCACCGCCCCAGTGTGAAAGGGGCCTAAATGTCCGTTTACGAGCAGCAGTATACATGAGGCCTTAAAAGTCCCCAGTTCCCAATTTTTTTTTAACTCACCCCTAAATGGCTGTTGCTAGGGGGTCCTTCGTAGTCTGCCTCCTTCAGTGCCTGGGCTGGTGACATCACTTCCCCTCAGCGCAGGAAGGGCTGTCCGTTTACCAGCAGCAGTATACATGAGGCCTTTAAAGTCCCCAGTTCCTCTTCTGAGCTAACAGCACAGGCAGTAACTGTATCAATATCAAAGTAACTGTTGCTTTACAATTATATATATCAAATGCAAAATTTGAGCATAAATTAGAATCTAAAGCTCATCTCATGCCAATAAAACAGGAAATGCACATTGTCTCATCCCTTTTACTGCTACAAATTGGCTATACATTTGCTGATCAAAGAGCAGCTGGGAACTCGGGAAGAAGGTTTCTCAGTAATGAGGTGCAAACATCACTTGGGGAATACAGAGGGAGAGTGCAAACAGAATGTGTTTAGTCCCTTGGGGCCATGGACACCACACACTGATTCCACCACCTACCCCCTGCAGATGAAAAAGGCACTGAACATAAATTACAAGCGGATTTATGGAAAATATATTTTAATACAATTTTTATGTTAATATCTGCAAAGAATGATACAGAACTGAATATAAAGCATAGTGCATTGTCATATAAATGAAACACAACTGAATATAAAACATTATGCACTGTCAGATAAATGAAAAGTGCAAATATAAAAGAGTAGTCACTTCCATTGCACATTGAAGCTCCTATCTAATAATGTACAGGCATACCCCACTTTTAAGTACACAATGGGGTTTATTTACTAAAGCTGGAAAGTGCAAAATCAAGCTCACTTCTGCATAGAAACCAATGAGCTTCCAGGTTTTATTACCAAAGCTTAATTGAGCAAGCTGGGGTTAGAAGCTCATTGGTTTCTATGCAGAAGTGAGCCTGATTTTGCACTTTCCAGCTTTAGTAAATAAACCCCAATGTGTACTTAAAAGTGGGGAATGCCTGTACACTGCTACCTGACACTTCTTAAAGTGAAACTCCAGGTGGAGTTAAAAAAAAAAAAAAAAAATGTAATAAAATGTGTGTGTGTGTATATATATATATATATATATATATATATATATATATATATATATATATTCTGCCTTGTTAATTTTTTAATTAAAAGGGGTTGTAAAGGTAAAAAGAACATCTGACAATACTGGCCCCCCCAGCCCCCCGTTTTACTTACCTGGCCCCTCGAAAGTCCCGTACTCGCCCCCGACATCCTCTTCGCCACTCACCCTGACCGTTGATTGGCTAGAGTGGATGGATTGAAAGCAGCGCAGCCATTGGCTCACGCTGCTGTCAATCACATCCAATGTTGCGGTTCACCGGGGGGCGGGGCCGAGTGATACAGCGAGCCGGCTGTATCACGGGAGCACGCCCGCAAGTACTCCACACCATGCAAGGGAGCTCGCATTAAGGTGAGAATTACTTGTGGGGGGGAGCCGAGACAGCCGCAAGGGACCCCAGAAGACCAGATTCCTCGCCACTCTCTGCAAAACGAGCTGCACAGTGGAGGTAAGTATAACATGTTTGTCATTTTAAAAAATAAAATAAAAAAATAAAAATAAAAATCTCCTTTACAACCCCTAAAAGCAGCTCAGGCTGCAATAATTCCCTTATCCCAAATGCTGTACCCACAAAGTTACCACTTTGAGATTCAGCGCCACTTGTTTTCTGGAGTGAGTTACGCCAGCATTATCCTACCCACCCAGCAACCAGACCCTTGGCCCCAGCAGCAAGGTCCCAGCACCCAGACCCCTGGCTCCAGAAGCCAGACCCCAGCAGCCCAGCTCCAGCAGCCAGACCCCTGGCCCCAGCAGCCCAGCTCCAGGCCCCAGCAGCCCAGCTCCAGCAGCCAGACCCTTGGCCCCAGCAGTCAGGCCCTAGCAGCCAGACCCCAGGACAAGCAGCCATACCATTAGGACCAGCAGCTGTGTGATCAGGCTGCATTTCATGGGCACTGGCAGGGGCGGTGCGTCCCTAAAGGGCGCAGGAGCGCCGCCCCCCCTCTCCTGTCACTCTCGATACTCCATAGATAGATTCATGCATTGCATGAATCTATCTATGGTCGCTGCTGACACCCCCTATTCAGGTGTCCGGCCCCTTTTCGGTCACCGGGCGCCTGAATAACAGCGGTGGGGGTGTTTTTTGGAAACACCTGATTAGCGCCGTAGGCGCTAATAGGCGTCCAAAAAGGTGACAAGCGGGCGCAACGCTGTGCGTTCCTTGTCACTCAGCAGCAGCGTTAACAAACCGAAGGAATTCGGTTTGCTAACATTGTACGGCCCCTTAGCCAATCAGGAGCACAGGTCTGTGTTACCTGTGCCCTGATTGGCTGAAACGACAGGCGCTGTGATTGGGCGCCTATCAGGCTTCCAATCATAGCAGAGGATGAGAGGAGGAGCGGGCAGGAGAGGGAATGGAGGACACGATGCCGCCGTCACCCAACACAAGGTAAGTGCAGGGCGAGGGGGGGGGCACAGTGGCAGCTTCTTTGCAGGGACAGCTTTGATGGCAAAGTGGCTGTGTTTTAGATGGGCAATGTGGCTGTGTTTTAGATGGGCAATGTGGCTGTGTTTTAAAGGGGCAATGTGGCTGTGTTTTAAAGGGGCAATGTGGCTGTGTTTTAAAGGGGCAATGTGGCTGTGTTTTAAAGGGGCAAGGTGGCTGTGTTTTAAAGGGGCAAAGTGGCTGCGTTTTGATGGGCACGGTGGCTGCGTTTTGATGGGCACAGTGGCTGCGTTTTGATGGGCACAGTGGCTGCGTTTTGATGGGCACAGTGGCTGCGTTTTAATGGGCACAGTGGCTGCGTTTTGATGGGCACAGTGGCTGCGTTTTGATGGGCACAGTGGCTGCGTTTTGATGGGCACAGTGGCTGCGTTTTGATGGGCACAGTGGCTGCGTTTTAATGGGCACAGTGGCTGCGTTTTGATGGGCACAGAGGCTGCGTTTTAATGGGCACAGTGGCTGCGTTTTGATGGGCACAGTGGCTGCGTTTTGATGGGCACAGTGGCTGCGTTTTAATGGGCACAGTGGCTGCGTTTTAATGGGCACAGTGGCTGCGTTTGGTACAGTGGCTGCATTTGATTGGCTTTTTTTTCAGAATTTTTCAGTTTATTTGCGCCCCCCAAAAAATTTTGAGCACCAGCCGCCACTGGGCACTGGTAAGGTTCCATTTCATGGGCAGTGGTAAGGCTGCATTTCATGGGCACTGGTAAGGCTGCATTTCATGGGCACTGGTAAGGCTGCATTTCATGGGCACTGGTAAGGCTGCATTTCATGGGCACTCGTCTGACTCACAACATGATAACCTGAATACTATACCTATATAAGAAACACAATACTTCATCAATCTGCAACAGCTGTGCATAGCAACCAATCAGCTCTCTTCAGCTTGTTCACATAAGCTTTGAAAATGGAAGATAGAAGCTGATTGGTTGCCATGCAGAGCTGCTCCAGATTCTGTTTTCTCCAGTTTTGATAAATTGTGTATCCTGCTGGCACCATCACAGAACAATTAGCACCAAGGTTAGCCTGCTTGTTTTAAGAAGAGGAATAGAACCTGATTTTTTAGATTGTTTGAGCACAGGAAGATGTACTTTTCTCATAAAAAGGCACTTAATACCTGTAAATAAGCCTTGTGCACATGCAAAGTGAACATGCTCTTCTGCTTTAGTAAATTGACCCCAATGCTCTAAATAAGAGGTCTCGGGGAACAAAACCCCAATCATTATTATTTTCCTTAGAGCTGGGACTTTAGGCAAACAGCTCCCTCTCAATCCTCCATTTCCAACTACTGTAGAAGGGCCAGTTACCACCTGAATCGCAGGGGAACACGGGCTGAGACAAACCATTTAACAATGACCTGGGTTAGGTGGGCGAGGTTAGCGCATGGCGCCGAGTGGACACGCCTGAGCAGAGCTCCGATACAGTACCTTCACACACTGCAATCCACAGCATCCATCCTAATTTGGCATCCACCGAACAACCATGAGGAAAAACCTGAATGCCAAACTGACAGCCTCAGGATCCATTAAAAGATTCCTGGCAGTGGACTCTGCATAGCCACAGAGCCACCACTCAGATTGAGCTCCCCTGCATTCTTCTATGGCTCAGAAGCCCAGGACACCTCGGAGGTCAGACATGGCTACTCTTATGAGGGGACTCTCTACCAAATAAGAACTGACTAGCATGTTCTGTGGCCTGGAATGAACCATCCAGAAGGAAGTTTCAGCCATGAGATAAGTGGCACAATCAGAGGGCAAGATCACCTAGGACTGTAGCTCAAGCTCTAGCGGCCAATGCAACAATTAACCAGATGTACCTGGGTACGGGTCCTCACAGATCCCAGGAATCTTCAGGAGGGGAGGGTTTTTTTTTTCTCAACTAAGCACACCCTCCTGCTTGTATGCCTGAGTTAAGGGTAGGTAGATTCCAGGAAGTAAATGTTACATGAATCATCTGCCCTTACTCATGGCAGACACGGCCAGAAATGCTAGGGGTCGTTTTTTAAAAGTAATTTCTCAGCAAAATAAAGCATGGAGGAGTTTACTTTGAATAATAGAAATACATTAAATAGCGTTTATGGTTTGTGCTGCTCAGATACAGTATATTCCTCTTTAATTTAAAGTGTTACTAAGCCCACAACAGGTCTGTATATGAAATCAGTCTGTATATGCAGTAAAGCACCTTTTCCCACTTAAAGCAGTGTTCCGCCTTCCCCTCAAAAAATTAAAAGTCACTTGTATGTTTCCATTGGCTCTCGGGTGCTGCTGCCGCCATCGGCTGCGGCCTTTCGTCAAAAACAGGTACCTGCACCCCACCCGCCCCCCCCCCCCCGAAAGGTGCCAAAAATGGCACCGGAGGGGGGGAGGAGACAGAAATTCCATTTTAGGGTGGAACACCGCTTTAAGGGCCAGATTCAATGTATGTGAATGCATGGAGGGCCGCATTCACCTGCTAATAAATGAAGATAATCTTAACATAGTAATGATAACAGTACAGGTTAACCTCACTTTAAGGTGCTTCACTAATACAAAGCCACCTCACCCTGAGGGAGCATGAGGCTGGGGGATTCGGATTTTACTGCCCCCTCCTCCATCCTGGCACCCAAGGGTGGCTGGCCTGCAAGCCAGCATGGTCTTTAGATGGGGTTCCTGCCCTTAGGGGAGATGGGGTTCCTGTCCCCAGAGGTGATGGGGTTCCTGTCCTCCCCAGAAGTGATGAGGTCGCCAATAGGATCACCCCCCCCCCCCAATTGCAGTGTCCTCCTTAGCCCCATAGCAGTGTCCTCTGGCCCCCTTCACATTACTCCCATAGTGTCCTCTGCCCCCTCCCCCCATAGCTGTTTCCTTTGCCTCCCAAAGCAGTGTCCTCTGTCCCCTGCTCCAGCAACAATCCACTGTCCCCTGCTCCAGCAACAATCCACTGTCCCCTGCTCCACCAACAATCCACTGTCCCCTCACTACCCTGCTCCACTAACATTTCACTGTCCCCTCACTACCCCGCTCCACCAACAATCCTCCGTCCCCTGCTCCACCAACAATCCTCCGTCCCCTGCTCCACCAACAATCCTCCGTCCCCTGCTCCACCAACAATCCTCCGTCCCCTGCTCCACCAACAATCCTCCGTCCCCTGCTCCACCAACAATCCTCCGTCCCCTGCTCCACCAACAATCCTCCGTCCCCTGCTCCACCAACAATCCACTGTCCCCTGCTCCACCAACAATCCACTGTCCCCTGCTCCACCAACAATCCACTGTCCCCTGCTTCACCAACAATCCACTGTCCCCTGCTTCACCAACAATCCACTGTCCCCTGCTTCACCAACAATCCTCCGTCCCCTGCTCCACCAACAATCCTCCGTCCCCTGCTCCACCAACAATCCTCCGTCCCCTGCTTCACCAACAATCCTCCGTCCCCTGCTTCACCAACAATCCTCCGTCCCCTGCTTCATCAGCAATCCACCGTACCCTGCTAGACCAACAATCCATTGTACCCTGCTAGACCAACAATCCACTGTCCCCTGCTTCACCAACAATCCTCCGTCCCCTGCTTCATCAGCAATCCACCGTACCCTGCTAGACCAACAATCCTCTGTACCCTGCTCCACCAACAATCCATTGTACCTTGCTAGACCAACAATCCTCTGTACCCTGCTCCACCAACAATCCTCTGTACCCTGCTCCACCAACAATCCACTGTACCCGGTCCCTCACTACCCTGCTCCACCAACAATCCACTGTACCCATTTTCTCACTACCCTACTCCACCAACAATCCTCTCTATCCGGTCCCTCACTACCCTGCAAGACCAACAACCCTCTGTCCCCTGCTCAACCAACAACCCTCTGTCCCCTGCTCAACCAACAACCCTCTGTCTCCTGCTCAACCAACAACCCTCTGTCCCCTGCTCAACCAACAACCCTCTGTCCCCTGCTCAACCAACAACCCTCTGTCCCCTGCTCAACCAACAACCCTCTGTCCCCTGCTCAACCAACAACCCTCTGTCTCCTGCTCAACCAACAACCCTCTGTCCCCTGCTCAACCAACAACCCTCTGTACCCTGCTCAACCAACAACCCTCTGTACCCTGCTCAACCAACAATCCTCTGTACCCTGCTCCACCAACAATCCTCTGTACCCTGCTCCACCAACAATCCTCTGTACCCGGTCCCTCACTACCCTGCTCCACTAACAATCTATTGTAGATATCATGTGCAGATAACAGCACATATTCACTGATCTTTAAGCAGCTGTGCACATGGGCCCATAGAAAACAACACACCTGCATTCAAAAACAGATGATGATACTGATAAAAACAACTCGTTTTTTGGGGCCCATGTGCATAAACCCTTAAAATGGTATTAAGCCCGAAAAAAAAAAACATTTATTATATTGCAGCTTACCATAGCTTAAATGTGATGGCTGCAGTGATTTCTTTTTAGGCTATTTTCATCTGATGATCCAGCCAGCAAATCTTTTGATTTTCAAAAGAACAAACTTTCCAGCAGAATGTATCACTTTACATGGAAGAGACAAACCATTTAAAGTGGTTGTGAAGGCTGACGTTTTTTTTTACCTATGCATGAAGGGGGAAAAAAAAAGAAAAAAACTTTCTCTGTGCTGCTCCCCCCTCAGCCCCTCCGAATACTCATCTAAGCCCCATTTCGATTCAGTGATGTGCACAGGAGCCTCGGCTGTTCCGGGTCTCTCTCTTTATTGGCTGACACAATCACAGAGAGTGAGCCAATAAGGAGAGAGCAGGGCGGGTTCAAGCTGTGGCTCTATGTGTCTTATGATCGTATAGAGCGGGCTCAGGAGCAAGCATACACCAGTGCCCCCACAGCAAGCAACTTGCTATTGGAGGCACTCGTCAAGGGGGAGGAGCCAGGAGCACCGGCAGGGGAACCCAGAAGTAGAGGATCAGTTTTGCACAAAGCAGGCAAGTATGGCATGTTTGTTATTTTTTAAAAAGAGTGATATTTAAAAAGGGATTGTAAAGTCTATTTTTTTTTCCACTTTAAAAATAACAAACATTTCATACTTACCTGCTCTGTTGCAGTGGATTTGGACAGAACAGCCCTCGATCCTCCTCTTTTCAGGTCCCTCTTCTGTGATCCTGACCCCTCCCTCCTGTTCAGTGCCCCCACAGCAAGCAGCTTGCTATGGGGACACCCGAGCCAAGTCACAGCTCCCTGTGTCCATTTAGACAGAGAGCACCGACCTGCCCCCCCTCTCTACCCTGATTGGCTAGCTGACTTTGATTGACAGCAGTGGGAGCCAATAGCATCGCTGCTGTGTCTCAGCCAAATCATGAAGGAGGATCTTGGACGGCTGAGACATTCATGGACATCGCTGGACAGAGAGGGACCTCAGGTAACTATTAGGGGGCTTCTACACACAGAAGGTTTTTTATATTAATGCATAGAACGCATTCTGCCTTTACAACTCCTTTAACCCCTTCGGATCCGTGCTATAGCCGAATGACGGCTACAGCGCGGATCTGGCGTCAATAGACATCCTCCTCTTTGCATGCTCACCACGCCCCCCTGAAGGGTGCGAGCGGCGTGTGCTGTGATCACCCGAGTCAATGAGACTTGGGTGATCACAGGGGGATCACAGATCGGAGTAAAGGGTTGATTCCGACCCCTTACCATGTGATCAGCTGTCAGCCAATGACAGCTGATCACGTTATGTAAACAGAAGATCGGTAATCTTTTTTCTTTTTTTTTTCTCACGCTGACAGCGTGAGGAGAAAAATAAAAGCCGATCACCGGCTTCTGTTGAAGGGACATCGATCCCAAAGAGGAAGAGGCGAAGCTGCCTTATATGTGCCCACCAGTACCGCCTGCCAGTGCCACGAATCAGTGCCCACCAATCAGTGCCCACCAGTACATAAGTGCCAGTAATCAGTGCGACCTATCAATGCCCACCAGTGGTGCCAATCAGTGCCACCTAGCAGTGCTGCCTATCAGTGCCCATCACTGCCACCCAGTGCCCAGTGCCAATCAGTGCCGCCTTATCAGTGCAGCCTATCGGTGCACATCAGTATAGCCTCATCAGCGTACATCAATGAAGGAGAAAATACATTTTGCAAACAGGTAATTTAACAAAATACGAAATGGTTTTGCATTTTTTTTTAATTCTGTCTTTTTTTATTTTTTTAACAAAAAATAAAAAAACCCAGAGGTGATCAAATACCACCAAAAGAAAGCTCTATTTGTAAGAAAAAAAATGATAAAAATGTAATTTGGGTACAGTGTTGTCATTCAAAGAGTGACAGCGCTGAAAGCTGAAAATTGGTCTGGAGGGGGGTTTAGGTGCCAAGTAAGCAAGTGGTGAAGGTTGGTTTTAACAGTGATAATCTGTTCTTTATTGATGTAAAGCCTTCATCCCAAAAGGGAAAAAAAAAAAAACTGTTTGTTGTAACTGATTATAAAGGGAGAGCTGGGGTTTGGCTTCAATTTTAATTTTGCTAATACATTTACCACTACCTTCCCCCAGCCTGACATTGCTGCTGTCTGCTGTGCCTCCTGTGCTCAGTCATTCAGAGTTGTGCCTCATTAATACAGGGAGGCTTGTCGCTGACCAGATCACCAGATGAAAACAGAGGGGAAAAAAAGCCCAAAAAAGAAAATGAATGCAGCCACCACATTTAATGATTTGTAAGCTGCAAAATATTTTTTTTGGTTTTGGGTTTAATCGCTCCGCTGCGGCATTTACCGCTGAATCAGAAATGAGACTGTCCATTATAGAAGAAAACAATGTGACTATAATCTGACCAACGTTACAAATCTGCTAAAGATCCAACTATCCAAAACTTGGGTCCAGCCAAGACTCTCCATGATCCTAAGAGCCTCTGATGTGCGCAGTGTGTGCCGAGCCGTCCACCGGGGACCAGGAAAGTTGGTGAAAGTTTAAGGAGTGGAGTGTGGGCTCTGTACACATCACACAGGGAGCCGGCATTGTGTACGTGACTTCCTTTACCATCACTCACATCTGTACACTGCACAGGCACAGCTCTCCTATCATACATCAGCAATGGGGCTACAGAGGAGTCCCAAGATTCACAATGACAGAATAATACGATCGCTGTGACCTGTGGATTGGAAGTGTGAAAACAATCATCGATCTCCGCAGGATTTACTCACCAACTTTGTGTGTGATAGAAGCTGAGAAGTGTGGAGGAGATGTGTGATCAGAGCTGGAACACGTCACCCGTCACCCTACACACACAGATCGGCCATAGGTCACAGAGAGAGAGGAGTGCAGGGATACAATGTATGATCTCTATGAAACATGGACCTCCCACATCCATGTCCCCCATGTCTGGGTGTTTAACCCTTTCCTGTGTACACCACAATCACAACTATGAAGCCTTCAACACATCCCAGGTCACTGCCTATGATTAACCCTTTCATTGCTAATTAATCTGTGATGGTAGCACATGGTTAACCCTTTCATTACCAGTGAATCCCAGGTGGTTGCAAGTGATTAACCCCTTCATTATTAGTAAATCCCTCTGGCTACATGAAAGTAACCATTTACAAAACATTGTGGATTTCAGGAGGCTGCATGTGAGCAACTTTTTCTTTTTAAACTAGTCAATCCCTGGTGCCTACACGTGATTAACCCTTCAATTACTAGTCAATCCCTGGTGCCTACACGTGATTAACCCTTCAATTACTAGTCAATCCCTGGTGCCTACACGTGATTAACCCTTCAATTACTAGTCAATCCCTGGTGCCTACACGTGATTAACCCTTCAATTACTAGTCAATCCCTGGTGCCTACATGTGATTAACCCTTCAATTACTAGTCAATCCCTGGTGCCTACACGTGATTAACCCTTCAATTACTAGTCAATCCCTGGTGCCTACATGTGATTAACCCTTCAATTACTAGTCAATCCCTGGTGCCTACACGTGATTAACCCTTCAGTTACTAGTCAATCCCTGGTGCCTACACGTGATTAACCCTTCAATTACTAGTCAATCCCTGGTGCCTACATGTGATTAACCCTTCAATTACTAGTCAATCCCTGGTGCCTACACGTGATTAACCCTTCAATTACTAGTCAATCCCTGGTGCCTACACGTGATTAACCCTTCAATTACTAGTCAATCCCTGGTGCCTACATGTGATTAACCCTTCAATTACTAGTCAATCCCTGGTGCCTACACGTGATTAACCCTTCAATTACTAGTCGATCCCTGGTGCCTACATGTAATTATCTCCTTCATTACTAGAGAATCCCTGGTGCCTACATGTCATTAACCCTTCCATTAGTAGAGAATCCCTGGTTCCTACATGTTCTTAACACTTTCATTACTTGAGCATTTCTGGTGCCTACATGTCATTAACCCTTTCATTACTATGGAATTTCTGGTGTCTACAAGTCATTAACCCTTTCATTACTAGAGAATCCCCGATGCCTACATGTCATTAACACTTTCATTACTATGGAATTGCTCATGCTTACATGTCATCAGTGGCGTCGCTAGGGGGTGGCTTTTGGGGCTATAGCCCCGAATCTGGGGCACATAGCCCCGAGTCTCTGCAGGGGTCCCCAAGGGGAGGGGAGGCTCTCTGGGGACCCTGGTGTAAGGAGGAGGCTCTCTGGGGACCCTGGTGTAAGGGGGAGGCTCTCTGGGGACCCTGGTGTAAGGGGGAGGCTCTCTGGGGACCCTGGTGTAAGGGGGAGGCTCTCTGGGGACCCTGGTGTAAGGGGGAGGCTCTCTGGGGACCCTAGTGTAAGGGGGAGGCTCTCTGGGGACCCTAGTGTAAGGGGGAGGCTCTCTGGGGACCCTGGTGTAAAGGGGGAGGCTCTCTGGGGACCCTGGTGTAAAGGGGGAGGCTCTCTGGGGACCCTGGTGTAAAGGGGGAGGCTCTCTGGGGACCCTGGTGTAAGGGGGGGCTCTCTGGGTATATATATTTACACACACACACACACACACACACACACACACACACACACACACACACACGTATATTATATACATGTGTATGCCCGCCCAAGCGTATAACTTTCTTTACTACACTGCTATGGGCTCTACCCCCAGATCTTTTGTAGACTTAGCAACGCCCCTGCATGTCATTAACCCTTTTTTTTACTAGAGAATCCCTGGATGCAGCGGCTGCACAGACACAGTATTTATGCAAAACTTTTATCCAAAAATGCAAAAAAAAAGTAGCTGTAACTGCTTAAAAAGTGTTCCCTGGAGTTTAACAGCTTTAATTTGATACTCACTAATCTAAACTCCCTCTGAGGCTCCAATTCCACTTGTGCAACTTGTCCTGCGACTTGGGACTACAAAGTCGCATGACAAGTCGTACCCCATGATTTCCAATGATAATCATACATAGCTGTGCGCCTTCAAAGTAGTCCCTGTACTAATTTGGTCTGACCATAGACCTCAAGAATGCACAGGCATGGCTTCAAATCGCATTAAAATCGTGGCCAAAATCGCACGACTTTCAGGTCACAATAGTGGAAACCTAGGCTGACACTACGCTATACGAAGATTGCTGCTGTCCAAGGGTGGATAGAGGAACCACTCTTAAGCCGGTCATAGTTGGTGATATTTTCTGTCGTGCAAGCACAGATTTGCAGGAAATAAAATCGTTTGATTTCCCCATCAACAGTCGGCATTGATGGGAGAATCCCTACCGCCAAGCTATTGTGTTCTCCCGGGGGGGGGGGGGGGGGGTTTGTTGGAGAAGCGAGGAGAGTCGTCCCTGTCGGGAGAACATTTAATCGCATATAAGAATTCAACATGCTGGATGGATCGACTTGGTTACGATCAGCCTGCCAATAGATGGTTTTGAATCTTGGCCGGTTCAGCAGGGTCCCTGCTAAACTGGATTGAAACCATCTATGGCCGGCTTAAGAGAGGAAGTATGTTACTGGCCAGATCACCGGATAAAAAAAAAAAGGAAGAAAACAAATAAAAGTAGAGATTAAGCCTGCAAAGTTTGCTAGAATGTAGTTTAAAGTGGAAGCCCACCCTAAAATGAAACTCCCTGCATCTATAGACACCCATGATCTTACACTATCCTATCTAGCCCTGTAAAGAAGAAATCAGTATGCATACCTTTTCTATAGCCAATCAGACCCGATCCCACACGGAGCTGTCATCTGCGGCTTCACTGTGTAGGCGGGTGCAGAGGACACAGCCAACAATGGAAGCCCCATAGTAACTCTATGGGTGACGTCACTTCCCATTCATTTCACAGCCGTTGTCGGCCATGTCCTCTGCAGAGTTTCTGGATCAGAGCGGCTTCAAAAAAAGGTATGTATACTCTGAAACACTTGGAGATGCTCAGAAACACTTGGAGGCACACAGAGACACTCAGAAACACTTGCAGACACTCGGTTCCCGAGTGTCTCCGGCACCCCCACACCTCTGGCCACATGCGGTACTGCATAGACCAGCAGAGGCTGTGGAACAGATTTTCTGAGTTTCTATTATTTCCTATCAGGAAACTCACTTTGATATACAAGTGCTTTGGATTACAAGCATTCTTCTGGAACGAATTATGCTCGTAAATCCAAGGTAATACTGTACACGGATCAACGCTCACATCCATAGGCTGCCAGCCAGAGCCGAGACAAGGGGTGGGTAGGAGGGGCGGCTGCCCTGCTCACAGTGGAATCATGTGAGGTGCAGGGGCACCACCAGGAGATTGGGGGAGGGGATTTGTGTTGGGTGGGGGATGTATGGGGTAGCAAGAGGGGAAATGTGAGAGGTAGAGGATTTGTGCTAGGAAAAGGAAATCTTTTTTTTTTTTTTTTAATTGTGCTGGGAGAATATGTAGAATGAGAGGATTTGAGCTGGGAGGGATGGGAGGCAAAGAGGTGCTGGGAAGAGGGTTTTCAGCAGGGGGGTGGATTTGTACTGGGATGAGGGGGGGGGTTTATGCTTAGGGGTAAGCATGCAGATTACTATGCATACTAGCTTATTATGCCTTTGTCTTGCAGGTGTTAGTTTTTTTTTAGTTTTGGTGGGTGGGTTTAAAACCACTTTCAGGTCTCATGGATTTCAAGGGGAACCCCACACCAAAATGTAAAAAAAATAAAAAATGGCATGGGGTTCCCCCCAAAATCCATGCTAATCCCCCCCCCCTTTCCTGGCCCACCAGGCTGCATGCTTGGATAAGGGTCTGGTATGGATTATGGGGGGGATCCCACACCGTTTATTTATTTTTTTTTTGGCATGGGGTCAAAATCCATACCAGACCTGAAGGGCCTGGTATGCATTGGGGGGGGACCCCACGCCATATTTTTCATTTTTAATTGCTGCCATTCTTTTTTTTACATTCAGCTGTCAGTGGGGAAACCTGCGGACAGCTAAAAAGTCATCAGTTGTTCAGGACGCATCGAGCGGCATCCCGGCTGCTCCCTAATAACCAGCCATTCTTCACACAGAATTTGAATCAGTTGATCAATTTTCAACTGATGCAATTTTCAAGTCATTCTGAAAATTTGGAATTCGTTAGAAAAGACAATGGGATAAAAATTTGTGAGTCTGGTCCCCAACCAGAACCCAACAAAAGGAGGGAGCACGTGGACTATCTCGGTACAGGTAAAATATATAAACAAACGAATATATGAACAAACGTAAAAAATTTAAACAACAATTTATTCGTACAAAAACAACAACATTGATATCTAAAATTACAGATGGTATAGTATTTCAACTGGTTTTGCTGTAGACAGCTTCGTCAGGAAATACACTATATACATCCCAAATCCAGTGCCATCAGGGCCCAGAGGCCAGTCAGTGGAGCCTCCCGCGGTGACTGGGAGAGGCAAATAGCACAAGAACCAGGAAGCTGGCATTTAGCAAAGTATAAAGAGTAGATACAGGACCCGGAGGAGGGGGGTGCTGATGTTAAGGTATCAAGTTACCAATGATAGACCATCTTTATCTTGCGGTTGACAAACAGTGCAGATAGCGCAACCCCGATATAATGGTATCGACAGGGGGTGTATCTTCGGCAGCAAAAAATCATGAATCTCCTCCGGGTCACCACCAGCCTGAAAAGACAATCAGAAAGTCGTAACAAAGTCGCACTCAACCAAGGTCGCACCAAAGCCGCTTTTAAGTCGCACAAGTGTGAATGGACTCTTATTGTTCAGTTCTTGATCTTCCCAGAGCAGAGAGCAGTGACTGTCAGTCACCGCTCTGCCCCTCCAGCACTCTCTGGCGAGGGGGTGGGAGCAGCTGGCTCAGGTTTTCAGAGCCACGCTGAGAGACAGAGCAAGCTGCCAATCAGGCACTTGGGTGGATCCCGGCAATATGGTTGGGATCCTTCCAGAGCGGCTCTGTGACGTCAGCTGGCACTGGGCTTTAGCCCACTGTAGGCTGATTCTGGGTCACAGGAGAGCAAAAGCAAGTGAAATTCTAATGCAGCGTACACACGACCAGACTTTGACGGATTAGGTCCGACGGTCTTCCTGACGGACTTCCGGCAGAGTTCCGACAGACTTTCCGAATGAACGGACTTGGCCACACACAATCACACCAAAGTCTGATGGATTCGAACGTGATGACGTACGACCGGACTAGAACAAGGAAGTTCATAGCCAGTAGCTGCCCTAGCGTCGTTTTTTGTCCGTCGGACTAGCATACACACAAATGGATTTCTCGATAGGAACTGGGTCCGGCGGAAAAATTTTCTAAAGTCCGTCAGACTTTTGGACAGCAAAGGTCCAATGGAGCCCACACACGATAGAATTGTCCGACAGGTTTGTTCCGTCGGACCTTTGCTGTCGAAAAGTCCAGTCGTGTGTATAAGACTCAGAGGAGTATGGCCAAAAAACCTTTAGCCAAACTTCTCTTTTAAAGGGTTAGTTTACCTCTTCAGAAAAAAAAATGAAAGGGTGAACCAACACCCTACAGCCTCCCCAACCCCCTGGTCCCCGTAGTACTTACCTTCGTGGGTGATGAGCCGTCAGTGTGTGCCCAGCTGGTGTAGTGGTCCAGGGATTTGAAACCCCCTCTCTTCTGCCTCTTTCTGCAGTGCTTCCAGGACAGATCAGAACAAAGCTCTGTGCCAGCACTGACCAATCAGAACTGCTCTAATCTGTCTCAGAAGCCCTCTGGAAAAAAAAGGGAGAAGAGAAGGGTTTTTAAACCCCAGGACCACGACACGGGTACTGACAGCTCATCGCCTATGGAGAAAAGTACAGCAAGGACTGTGGGGGTGGGGAGGCGATCCGGTGTTAGGTCACCTTTTCATTTCTTCTGAAAAAGTGAACTTACACTTTCAGGCAAAAAATCATTTTGATTTTAGAACCACTTAAATGCATGTAAATTCATGAGATAACAACGCTTGTAAACATACAGCAATGAAGAAGCGTACAGTATCTCACAAAAGTGAGTACACCCCTCCCATATTTTATTATATCTTTTCATGTGACAACACTGAAGAAATGACACTTTGCTACAATGTAAAGTAGTGAGTGTACAGCTTGTATAACAGTGTAAATTTGCTGTCCCCTCAAAATAACACACAGCCATGAATCTCTAAACCACTGGCAACAAAAGTGAGTGCACCCCTAAGTCAAAATGTCTGAATTGGGCCCAATTAGCCATTTTCCCCCCTCTGTGTCATGTGACTCGTTAGTGTTACAAGGTCTCAAGTGTGAACGGGGAACAGGTGTGTTAAATTTGGTGTTATAGCTCTCACTCTCTCATACTGGTCACTGGAATTTCAACATGGCACCTCATGGCAAAGAACTCTGAGGATCTGAAAAAAAGAATTGTTGCTCTACATAAAGATGGCCTAGGCAATAAGAAGATTGCCAAGACCTTGAAACTGAGCTACAGCAAAGTGGCCAAGACCATAAAGCGGTTTAAAGTGGTTGTAAAACCCTTTACAACAACTTTATGCTACAGGTAAGCCTATAATAAGGCTTACCTGTAGCTACCCAGGATATCCCTAAACCTGCACGGTTTAGGAGATATCCCCTGTCCCCAGCATGTGCCGATGTCATCGGCATATGCACACTGGGGCAAACTAAAGCAATGGCATGTATGTGCCATTGCTTCAGACTGTGTGCCGTTACTGGCAGGTCCCACGTGAATGCACGGGAGTGACGTCATCGCGGCTCCGGCCAAATCACAGCGCCGGAGCCATGATACCCAGAAGTAACCCCCAGGAGAGATGACGCCGGCCGGAGGGGGAGACGAGGACAGCTGCAGGGGGTTCGATCTAAGGTAAGTAATTCATAATGACCTAGTAAACAGGACAGGTTCCACTCAGAACAGGCCTTGCCATGGTCGACCAAAGAAGCTGAGTGCATGTGCTCAGTGTCATATCCAGAGGTTGTCTTTGGGAAATAGACGTATGAGTGCTGCCAGCATTGCTGCAGAGGCTGAAGGGGTGGGGGGTCAGCCTGTTAGTGCTCAGACCATACTCCGCACACTGCATCAAATTGGTCTGCATGGATGTCATCCCAGAAGGAAGCCTCTTTTAAAGATGATGCACAAGTCCGCAGTTTGCTGAAGACAAGCAGACTAAGGACATGGATTACTGGAACCATGTCCTGTGGTCTGATGAGACCAAGATAAACTTATTTGATTCAGATGGTGTCAAGCGTGTGTGGTGGCAACCAGGTGAGGAGTACAAAGACAAGTGTGCCTTGCCTACAATCAAGCATGGTGGTGGGAGTGTCATAGTCTGGGGCTGCATGAGTGCTGCCGACACTGGGGAGCTACAGTTCATTGAGGGAACCATGAATGCCAACATGCACTGTGACATACTGAAGCAGAGCATGATCCCCTCCCTTCAGAGACTGGGCCACAGGGCAGTATTCCAACATAACGACCCCAAACACACCTCCAAGACAACCACTGCCTTGCTAAAGAAGCTGAGGGTAAAGGTGATTGACTGGCCAAGCATGTCTCCAGATCTAAACCCTATTGGGCATCTGTGGGGCATCCTCAAATGGAAGGTAGAGGAGTACAAGGTCTCTAATATCCACCAGCTCCGTGATGTCATCATGGAGGAGTGGAAGAGAACTTCAGTGGCAACCTGTGAAGCTCTGGTGAACTCCTTGCCCAAGAGGGTTAAGGCAGTGCTGGAAAATAATGGTGGCCACACAAAATATTGACACTTTGGGCCCAATTTGGACATTTTCACTTAGGGGTGTACTCACTTTTTTTGCCAGCGGTTTAAACATTAATGGCTGTGTGTTGAGTTATTTTGAGGGGACAGCAAATTTACACTGTTATACAAGCTGTACACTCACTACTTTACATTGTAGCAAAGTGTCATTTCTTCAGTGTGTCACATGAAAAGATAGAATAAAATATTTACAAAATGTGAGGGGTGTATTGAGGGGACAGCAGATTTACACTGTTATACAAGCTGTACACTCACTACCTTACATTATAGCAAAGTGTAATTTCTCCATTGTTGTCACATGAAAAGATATAATAAAATATTTACATAAATGTGAGGGGTGTACTTACTTGTGGGAGATACTGTAAATCCAAATGTAACATTCATGGAGAATTTCTAAAACTTATGATCAGGACTCGTTTCCACCAATCCGAACGATAGAAATGCGTGCACGCTGGTGTCGGTTTTGTAGCGGCGGTGCGATCGGTTGTTACATTACTTGTTTTATGCAAATTGTGGCATCGCTCTGATTGCTGAAGATCCATGCAGATGATATGGATGAGCCCTAAATGTATGGAAGCTACAAAACATGAAGAAAGGGAAACTTTTCCACACACTGAGCCAGGAAATCAGAAAGTGAATACAGAGGATAATGATCAGAGATATGGAAAGTAGACTGACTATGATGACTGTCATCTATGGTAATCTGTAACATGCAATCATTTACTTACCAACTCTGAGCTGAGTGTTGGGGAGATCTGTGATCAGAGATGGGATTCTCACCACCATACACACACGATCCTCCAGGAGATCACATCACAGATCTCTAAGCATCGCTTCTAACAGTCCAGTAGCTCTATGTGATCGGCACCAGACATTGGTAAAAGTAACACAGGGCGGGACACGGCTCTAGTCACTGATTGGCTCTCTCTGTTGTCAGTTATATTGTCCATACATTCCACGTGTACGTCTTTCACCCCCTAGTGGCAGGTATTAGGTACTGCAGGTGAGCTAAAGTTTGTAGTGAGCTGGAAAAAGACTTTTCAGGATAGAGAAGGCAATGTACTTTCTGCAATGGAGAGGAAGGCTGGACTACGCCTAGGGAGGAGATAAGCATTCCTCAATGGACTATGACATGGGAGAGGAACAGCTGTTCCCAAAATGTAGTGGATGTCAAGGGGAGAAAAATGGTACATCCCTCTGGAATCTATGCACATTTGCCCATGTTTTATCCCAATAAAGCCAGAAAAATACCCGATTCATGGGTAGGGTTGCCACCTTTTCTTCAAGCCAAACCCGAACACTTTAGCGTCGCACAGCAATTTATTTTCATAGTATGCATATGTAGCGCCGACACTTTTTCTAAGTGTGCGCTATTCTGTAAATTTAGTTTTTCCCAGAAATGTAACTGAGTTTTGGGGTTAATTGTTCTAGGTCATTACTTTGGCATCAGTTTGGCTGGGCTGTACTGGAGTTCTGCCTGGTCATAGGTGAGGTGAGCACCTGTGACCGGCTGGGAACGCAATCTGGTTGGACGCATTGTGTACCAATCTTTTCAATCTAGCCAATCGGTGGGCGCGTCTGGCCCCGCTGTGTATTCCGGGAAGGGGTACTTAAGGTGCTGAAGTCACGTGTTGGAGGTCTTTGGTTCTTCCTTGGTTCTGGTCCTTGTCCATATCAGCCCCGTTAGGGGTCCCGGTTCTGGAGCGTCTGCTGCCCCCGTAAGCCTGGTCCTCCTGACCAGTGCCAGAGGCCCTCATGGTCTGGGGTGGGGATCCATCCGTTTCCAAGACTCAGAACTGGCTAGTTTGGAGGCCCAGTAACTGAAGGAGGATTCTGAAGTGTCCCGGTGTCCTCTCAGGATTGGAGAGGCACAGCAATCGACAAGCGACCAGGGGAGGACTCTTCGGAGGAGGGCCACGCATTAAGCTGGCTGCTCGGTAAGAGCCTCGGAGCTGAGATGTATGGACACTAGTTGAATCCACATTTCCTACGGTATCGCCGGATCGACTGAAAGATACAGGTTCCATAGGAAAAATTCCTAACCCACCCTTCGTTTACAACCAAGTCTGTGGCAGAGACTTTTACACGTTCACTTAAAGTTAAAAATTAAGTCTGTGGCAGAGACTTTGCTAAGTCCAATTCACTTGTTGGCTGCTAGATCTACAAACAAGGGTTTATCCAATGGTGAAGTGTCCAGTTGCGAGTGGCTACTCCCTGGATCATCTAGAGAGGACATTTATCTGATGTCAGCAGTTCTAAAGTGCCTGAGCTTTATCACCCATACCCTCTATTCCTATTTGAGAGACTGTGTTCTATTTCAACATTTTATGCAAATAAAAATCCTCAAAGGGACTTTGAGTGTCGGTCTCAGCAATTACTAGGTACTAACCCTGGGAACCCCTAGACGGAAAACGACGAGCTACAAGGAGGAGGTAATTGGTAAGCCCAGAAATCCTTAGCCGCCCTGCACAGGGTTATTGGCGCTACACATAGATAAACTATGCATAGATGTTGCTATTAAAAAACATTTCTAATCATATGAAGTTAATCACAAGAATCCCCCTTTACATCAGTGTCCACAGAGTTCCCCCTTTACAAGAGTTCCCCCTTTACATCAGTGTCCACAGAGTTCCCCCCTTTACAAGAGTTCCCCCTTTACATCAGTGTCCCCCCCCCTTTACATCAGTGTCCACAGAGTTCCCCCCTTTACAAGAGTTCCCCCTTTACATCAGTGTCCACAGAGTTCCCCCCCCCTTTACATCAGAGTCCACAGAGTTCCCCTTTTACATCTATATCCACAGAATTGCCCCATTTACATCTGAACTCGCAGAGTTCCATTTCCCTGTAAGCGGGGATTCTGCGGACTCTGATGTAAGGGAGAACTCTAGGCACTCTAACAAAAGGGATGCTCTGGTGTACAGAGAGGACTCGGATGTAAGGGGGGACACTGTGATCAGCCCTGCACAGTGTCTTCTGCTAAACCACTCCCACTTTCAGATCTGTACAACATAAAGGCTATTCAGTCCACGATAAGAACTTGGAGGGCTAAATAGTCTGTCCGAGAAAACACAGGAAGTATGCACAGGATAGCTCTGAATTTCTGAGACCCCCCCCCCCCCGGTCATCTCTCGCCACGACTACTGCAACTCCCTCCTCCACTTGCCTTTACATAGACTATCACCCCTTTAGGCTGCTTTTACACTGGAGCGGTTTTCAGGCGCTATTGCGCTAAAAATAGTGCCTGAAAACCGACATGAAACAGCTGCTGCTCTGTCTCCAGTGTGAAAGCTCTGAGGGCTTTCACACTGGAGCGGTGCGCTAGCAGGACGGTAAAAAAAAGTCCTGCTAGCAGCATCTTTGGAGCGGTGAAAGAGCGGTGTATACACCGCTCCTATACCGCTCCTACCCATTGAAATCAATGGGACACCGCGGGGATACCGCCGGCAAAGCGCCGCTGCAGTGGCACTTTGGGGGGGGGGTTTTAACCCTTTTTCAGCCGCTAGCGGGGGTTAAAACCACCCCGCTAGCGGCCGCATACCGCGGCTAAAACGACGGTAAAGCAGCGCTAAATATAGCGATGCTTTACCGCCACCGCCCGCACCGCTCCGGTGTGCAAGCAGCCTTAGGCTGGGTTCACAGGTATGCGAATTGGATGTGGCTTTCCCCTTCCAATTCACATGACAGGCCTCCCTGAAAACTCATATCTTCAGAGAGGCCTATCCGGCCCCCACCTAACAACTGCACATTTAACCACTTCCGGACCACCCACCTTATATATACTGCAGCAGGGCGGCCTGGCTGCGCGAACCAACATACCTGTATGAGATACAGTGAGGTACATCAGGAACAGCAATCTCTGTATAGCCCCAGTATGCCCATCCCCTACACAGTTAGAACACACCCAGGGAACCCCTTGATCGCCCCCTAGTGTTAACCCCTTCCCTGCCAGTGTCATTTATACATTGATCAGTGCATTTTTTTTAGCACTGATCACTGTAAAAATTTGTCACTGGTCCCCACAAACTGTCACTTGGGGGGGGGGGGGGGGAGTGGACCGATGCGGGGGCTTCGATCTGAGGTAAGTGATACATAATTAGCTAGTGTGCTATGCATACTAGCTAATTATGCCTTTGCCTTGCAGGGGTTTTTTTTCCCATTTTTTTTAAGAGGGTTTACTTCCTCTTTAAGCATGCCCCTTTAGCTCCCCAGTGGGCAGCATTCAGCAGAAGTGATGGTGGATATGACCTCAGGGGGGAATGATATACATATGAATGCTGCCTCTATTTACATATCAATGCAGCAGATACGTGGCTATTTACCATATTTATCGGCGTATAACACGTGCCGGCGTATAACACGCACCCCAAGTTTAGGAGGGAATATTAAGGAAAAAAACTTTTAGGAGGGAAGTTTAAGGAAAAAAACTTACATTTAAATGCCCATCATTGCAGCCTTGTCCAGTGTCCATCATTGCAGCCTTGTCCATCATTGCAGCCTTGTCAATGCAGCCTTGCCCAGTGCCTTGCCCAGTGCAGCCTTGCCCAGTGTAGCCTTGCCCAGTGCCTTTGCAGCCTTGCCCAGTGCAGCCTTGCCCAGTGCCTTTGCAGCCTTGCTCAGTGCAGCCTTGCCCAGTGTAGCCTTGCCCAGTGCCTTTGCAGCCTTGCCCAGTGCAGCCTTGCCCAGTGCCCAGCCTTACCCAGTGCCTTTTCAGCCTTGCCCAGTGCAGCCTTAATTTAAAATTGGCGCTGAGTGGAGAGGACGAGCGCCGCCTGACATATCGAAAGCCGTGTGTATTTCCGTCTAGTCTCGGGCCGGCTCCTCTCGCAGTCCCACCCACCTCCACTGATTGTGAGAGCCGAGCGCGGACAACATACAGAAATCCGAGTTCGGCTAGTCTCGACTCTACTCGCAGTCAGGGGCGGGACTGCGAGAGGAGCTGAAAATAGCTGAACTCGGATTTCTTTATGTTGTAGGTGCTCGGCTCCTCTCGCAATCAGTGGAGGTGGGCGGGACTGCGAGAGGAGCCGAAACTAGCCGAAAATACACGCGGCTTTCGGTATATCGGCTCCGCTCGCTCCCCTTAAAAAAAAAACAGCGGGAGATCAGCGGGAGATCGGCGGGGATCGGTGTATAACACGCACCCACGATTTTCCCCTGATTTTAAGGGGAAAAAAGTGCGTGTTATACGCCGATAAATACGGTACATATTAATGCTGCCACTATTTACATAAAAATGCAGGTTATTTACATGTAAACACAGTGTCTGCAGGTGAGTCATTATGGCAGAACTGGGCAGCATTAGTAACAGAACTTCACACTGAGATATCGGGACACAGTACAGGACTAAAACTTCAAGGAACAATGGAATTTGAACTGGGATAGTTGGCAAGTATGAGGCAGCTGCTTTGGGCCCCACAACAATGATGGGGCCCAGAGCAGCTGCCCCTTTTGTCCTGCCTTAAAGACAGCCCTGGTGTGGACACTCTGGCCCTGATGAGCGTGTTCAAGACTTATGTACCTGTCTACAACAGGAGAAGGAGTGGGATAGCTATGACTGGCTGCCTGGAATGGATACACCCTACTTGTCTAAGGACTGCTGGGAGGAGTAAAGACATGTGGGGTAGTTAGTTCCCAGAGAGACTAGGTTTAGTGTTGTGGAACTGTGTGTGACTACAAATGCCAGAGGCTGTGTACTGGAAAAAGCTGAAAAAAGGAAGGCAAATCCTGGTCTCAGGGCAGTCTTGTGGGGAACCGTGAGAGGCGACCATCAGAGTGGGCTGTGTTATTGGAGAGCTATCTGCTGGCACATTCACCGTGGTGTTAGAGATAGAGAGAGACTTTGCTGCCACATCTACACTGGGGTCATAGCTGATAGATCTCCATTGCCAGTCCTGAGCTGCTGCTGTAATCAGCAGTTCTGTGAGAGATACCACTGCCACCAATGTCAAATAGTTCAAGACGCTAGTGAGCGGGAGGGAGCATAATCACAGATCATTTTGTAATGACAGGCTGCTGGGCACAACTTCCTTGCACACTTCTAAAAGGGACAGTTTGGGTACTTTATGCCTGGTACGGTGGGATCCACTCAATCTGAGCGCTCCAATGCCAGAACTTTGGACCCTTATGCCGCCTACACACAATCAGATTTTCCGACAGGAAATGTTGGATGTTGGATGTGAGCTTGTTGGCTGAAAGTCCGACCGTGTGTATGCGCCATCGAAGATTTTTTGTCGGACTTTCCGCCAACAAATGTTGGCTAGCAGGTTCTCAAATTTTCCACCAACAAAACTTTGTTGTCTGACTTTCCGATCGTGTGTACACAAGTCTGTCACACAAAAGTTCACGCATGTTCGGAATCAATTACAAGCCGGAAGCGCTCGGTCTTGTAAAACTAGCGTTCGTAATGGAGATATCACATGACTATTGAACTTCCTTTTTATCGGCTCGCCGTATGTGTGGTATGTCACTACGTTCATAATTGTTGGCCAACATTTGTGTGAACGTGTGTATGCAAGACAAGTTGGAGGCAACACTTTCAAACAAAATTCCACGGTTTTGTTGTCGTGATGTCCGATTGTGTGCACGGAGCATAACAATTACAAATACATTAGCCAGTGGGATGGGTTTGGAGAAACCTTTAGTTTCCACTTTCCAGTATGGCCTCATAGTTAGGACCTCCCTAGTTTCAGGTTACAGGTGTAGCGACATTTAGTCTTTCCATTGTTTGTGGTGTCTTACAAAATTGGTATATGTTTGCTGTTATTGTCATTTTGTTTATTACTTTGTTGGGTGTGTTGCGCAAATATTGAATTTACTCTTAGTGCCGGTTCACACTGGGGCAACATGACTTACAGCGCGACTTAACAAGGCAACTTGGAAGCAACTTCAACGCAACTTCAACATGACTTTGAGTTATTTACAACACAACTTCAAGTCGCCCCCAGGCCAGGCGACATTGGCTGTGACCAATCACAGAATAATCAGCTCTCTGGGGGTGGGGTTTGCCTGAGTAAACAAATTTATTTTCCTGTAAAGTCGCTTCAATATAGATGGAGATCCGACTTGGAGGCGACTTCCATTGAATTCTATGGGTACAAGTCACCTAGAAGTCGCCTTGAAGTAGTACAGGAACCTTTTCTGAAGTCGGAGCAACTTCAGTAGTGTGCATTAAGATGGCTCTCATTGATTATAATGTAATTCCTAATGTCAAGCGACTTGGGGCGACTTGAGGTCTGACAAGTTGGATCCCGAGTCACGGTAGTGTGAACCGAGCCTAAAGAGAAAGGTTTTCCAACTTGTCTGTTCAGCATAAGTCGATCTAACAATTAACTTCTGTTGAACAGGGACAGCCACGCACTGATCAAACTGAACTGGCAGAATTTCGCCATCTATGGCCAGCTTTAGCATGTCAGTCTGTTAATGGTTAACAGTAGTTCTGTTTGGTCTTAAAGGTTAGCGTTTTATCATCATTAAAATTTCTGTAAGCATGTTACATGATAATGTGTGTAAATGTTTGTGACAATATTTACATGCATAAATGCACTCTAATGGAGCTGCCTCCATCCTAGCAACAGGAAGATGTTAGGTGGTAGACATGTGCAATTTCGTTTTGTTTTTCGTTTTTTTTCGTTATTTTCGTTCATTCGTTATCGTACGAATGAACGAACGATTCGCTAAAAATTTTAACGAATAACGAATCATTCGAATCGAACGAATCCGAAAATAACGAAAATCTGAAAAAAACTAATTAGAAACAACGAATGTACGAATGAAGAAAATCCGAAAAACGAAAACAGGAACAACGAAAATGAAAATGAACGAAAAAATTTGTACATTCGTAACTTTTTTTTTTTTTTTTTCGAAACGTAATTTTCCGTGTCTCTTACAATGGCGTTGCTTAACGTGCTTCGAATGGATTGAACGAAAAAATTCGTACATTCGTAACTTTTTTTTTCGATTCGTAATTTTCCGTGTCTCTTAAAATGTAATAATAGCATACACATTACATAAAATTATGAATTATGCTCCGATTACGAATCTGCGAATGTTACGAATGTACGAATAAATACAAATGCGTCCGAATTTCGAATAAACGAAAATTAAACTAACGGAAAAACGAATCAACGAAAAAATAACTCCAACGAAAATACGAATCGTTACGAATACGAACACCGACGACGTACGAATTTACGAATCGTTACGAATCAACGGAAACGAAAAAACGAAACGAAAATAAACAAATTTTTTTCGGAAACGAAAAAAACAAAACGAAAATAAACAAATTTTTTTGTTGTGCACATGTCTATTAGGTGGCAGAAGTCGTCTGTATACTAGCAACAGATCATTTATGCTTAAACACTGTCCACATGTGCACAATGTACAGGGAACTTTTGCACACAGAATCTTGCTGCCGGTTCCTACCAGCAAGATCTTGCATATTAGTTGATGTATTTTCATGCAGCCATGTGCCAGTACCATAAACTATCTGCCTCTGAAAATATTTTAGCACATAAAAGTCAATTAGTTGAGTTGAATTACAGTGGAGATCGGTGCTTAGCATAACATTTAGGATGAAAATTCTCCTGCTCCAGTGCCGGAATCTCCCATCTATGCCTTTACTGTATATGTTGTCTATGTCTGCATCTTGTCTTGTTAAACATTAGATTTTACTAGCATACACATCTTAAAACACTCTACTGGTTTCTATTAGTTAAAGAATATAGGTAAAAGTATTCTCCAAGATTGAAAATAATAAAAGAAGAATTCCAATAAAAAAGACGATGCAGTGCTGATAAAACCTACCTGTTAAATCTGTTCATTTCCTGTGAAGCTGCTTCTTCATTCTGTAGTTGTTTAACCCTGAATAGTAACACTGTGTTTTATAAAGCTATAGTATTTTTTCTGGTTCCTATCTTATCCCTAACACAGATCTATTGCAGGCACTCCAACCCAATACTGATGTAGGGAAGGGGGTGTCACCGCTCCAGGAGGACCGTCTAATAACAAGCTCTCCACCCAGCTAAAAAAGCCACAGGTGCCGACAATGCATGCAGCAATGAATAAAGAATGGGTCTGGACAGCCGCACGACTGCCCAGAACCATTCTTCATTCACACTAATACTGATGTAGGAAGATCTCTGGCCTTGTTCAGTCTAATGAGGACTTCCAGGGTCAAAGATAGCTGACATCCTTCAATATGTAGTGGGTTGTAAGGCATAGTGGGTGCAAAGATGGTGAAAGTCATTGGGTGCCAGACACTTCTTGGATGTAAACAAGGTTTTATTTCTTTTGACAGTCCTTTTTGTATTTTTGGGGGAAAGAGGGTTAGGGCCAGGACACTCTTAAGTAGTTATAGATTCAATTGGCAGACACAGAGACTGTAATAGGAGGACAGCCATGCAGGGAAAGGCCCCAGCAAGGTGCCACTTCTGCACATGCAGGAATGCTGTCTTCTATGGCAACAGTCCTTTAACAGTTCCTAACTCAAACGTAACAGTTCTTTCAGCTCCACTACAACTGCCTCTTGTAGTTTTACAACACTGAGCTCCCGGTATCTCACTAGACCCACTGATTCACTGACTCTGAATCCCTTGAGCTCCTCAAAGGTTAGCGGTGGTATCTCCCTCAAGCATCACCCACGCTTCCCTGCTGGGTCCCTAGCTTGGCACTCCAGGCACTTCTCAAGCTTTACCCCTGCTAACCGACAAGGTCCTTGGCTTGACCCACAAGGCTGCCCTGCAAGCGTCTCAGCATGTTGGGTCCTTGACTTGATCACAGCCTGAAGTTTCCAGATTTTCCACCAAGCCCGTTCGGTAAGAATATGGTTCCAGTACTTTCTTCAGTTACTCACTCTGGTCTCTGGTAAAGGTGGTTGGTCCCTTCGTGGCGACAGCTTCCCTTCTACCTCTGACCCCTGACAGGTTCTCCAGCTGTCAGAACCCTCACTTTCGGTTGGACTGCAAGCTGCAGTCCCAACCCTGTGCTGCCCTCTTACTTCTGGATAGGCCCTCACACAGCTTGGCAGCCAGATGCCCCCCGGTAGAGGCCCAATCTCCGGCCTTGCAGCCTGGGGCGTACGACACACATCCACCCGTGCAGGTGGCACATAACATAGATCACCTGACCTCACCCAAATAAATAGGTTCTCCCAGCAGGCCAAGGGATTTAAGAAAATCTCTGTCCATTGGCTGACCCCAAGAAAACCCCATATACCCATAACCTGACCTTGGGTTGCCCTTCTCGTATCTAGTACCACCAAGCACCCGAGATGACTACTCTTGGCAAGTAAATTTGTGAGGAGCTCCCTAACTAAACCCCAGCGTGCTACATCTATATTGCAGTCCAAAGTGAAGATTGATGGGCAAAATAAACTGATGACATCTTGAATTTGTTGTGGACTGTATAGGAGAGCTCCTCTGGAAATAAATCCAAGTTCTGTTCCCAACCACAGTGTATTAGATTGGTCTCACCATAGGGGCACCTTTACAGGTGTGGAGATGTAATATTTTTACAAAATTTAAATTAGTATTTTTGAGAATTATGTAGCAAGCAGTGCGCTGTAGTTCTGCCAAATTGTACCTCAGCAGGAGTGTTTGTCTATACTGTGACATACCGAACTGGGACAGGGGCTTTTGGAGGGGACTGCAGGGTAGGTAGCTTGCCTACTATGGGCCCTGGCTTTTGAGGGGCCCCTATTCTTTGGGAGGTGTGTGCCTGGGAGACCTTTGGAGTGCTTTTGCTTCAGATTCTGGTCCATGTTTCCCTGAAAACACGTAGACTCTGGAAACCTAGGACCTGGATACAGATTTGGGGCCTCTGTGCCCAAACCAGCATTGATTGCTTCAACAACCCCCCCCCCCCCGACTTAGCTTCAAACGACCTGATGCTGGTGTCTCATACTGTTATGTGTAATCTGTTAAGATGCTTTTCTCTCATTTTTTAATTCCCCATTGTGTGTCTCCTAGGTGTGAATCCCCATAGTTAATTGAGTCACCTATTGTTTCTGTCGGTCTGCTAGTATTGTGTCCACTTCACCTCATTGCCAAACTATTGTGGGATGTTTATGTGTTTTTGTATGGTACATATTCTGTGTGAGTTTTCAATAAAGAGTTACAGTTTGCACCTAAGCTAGTGTTGTCTAGTTCTTGGATGCAATATTGAGCTATTATACCTGGTTCCTGGGTCCAGAGTGGAGGAAGCTCTAATGATGGAGGCACCCAAGCTGGATGCCAGGTGGTCCATCACATATACATACAGTGTATTTTTTCTGCCACATGTTTTTTGATCTTGCTCCAGCTGGGTGTGCTAGAGAGAGATGATTCTGTTATAGATGTTTGATATCTTGGCCAATAGGTAGACCTAGGGAACCTGCTGAGGCATGCTGGGGAAATTATTAAATATCTAAGCCACTTGTTGCTCTGTCTCTACTCTTCTGCCCTGTGAGGATGTCGGCTTAAAGTGAGTGGACCTTTACCCTCCCACCACTTTTAGTCATTCCACTCCTCCCCACCCTCCTCTCTAACAATTGGATATTTTTTAAGTACTTTTTTGTGGACCCTTTCCTGCACATCCTGGATCCTCGCCTAGGCCAGAATAACATGTCCATTGCCTGAAGTTTCCTGGGATGCTCACATCAGGCATTCCAGGAGGCCTCAGAGTACTCATAGGTGCATCATCAAGGTGACGGCTGTCTCTTCTTGGCTCTTGTCAGAGAAGAACATGGCGGCACGGGACTGGGTGTGCTGTGGTAGATCCCTACAGAACTCTGCTGGATTGCTGGGTGTGAGAGTATGTTATTGTGCATAACCCAGTAAAAAGGGGGGGGGGTGAGGGTAGGGGAAGCTGAAATTCTTCTTTAAGACATCAGCCTCTCCTAGGCCTATAACATGGAAATATGCAGGGAGGCATATAGGCATATGGATGTATGCAGGGATCTCTCCTCTTGGGATTAACCCCTGAAGGTGTTGGCTGTTGGGGGGGAAAAAAAGAGCATATGGCCTTGAGTAAACAAGCTGCTTCTGTATGGAGCTATGCTAAGTGAAAAGTTATACACAGGAGCTGTCAGGGCCTGGATCTGAACCCAGGACCTCTGCTGTGTCTGGAAGTAACTCTTTGTGCTGAGCTACCTGAGATGCTGGACAGCTTCCTCTTTGATCCCTTAGACAATCTTGCATTGTACCTTGTTTCTTGTGAACCTTAAACTCTTTGCTCCACCCATAAAATTCCTATTTATGCCATGCCTTTGGACTTCCTGTTTGCCAGATAATTTTGCTCTCTCTGGGCCATATCTTGCTCCTTTGTGTACCTGCAGCTGTCCTTATCTTCACTACCATATGTTACCAATCTTTGGCTTGTTGCTTGACTATACTTCCGCTTGATCCCAACCTGCAACCACTTGTTACCGACCTTCGACTTATTTGACTTGTGGACTTATCCTGCTGGTCATTGGGAGCCTCTCTACTACTATAGCTACTGCTCACCAAGCCTGACCCCTTACCATGACAGGAATCTTGTTATGCTTTCCTTCAGAACTGAATTACCACTTGATCCTCATTTACCAAGAAGCCTGAGCTCTGAATGGGGTCCTCCCAGCACAGTCTTTGATTAGGAAGAAAATCCGAAAATGAGAGACCTTGAGAAGGATCTAGAATGCATTAGAGCAGAACTTCAGGAATGATCTTTTCTGCAAGCTTATACTGGTTCAGCTTGGCTTGATGTACAGTGCCTCGTATTCATACCCCTTGAAATTTTCCACATGTTGTCATGTTACAACCAAACCTGTTTGTTCACTACAGTTCTCTAACAAACCTCTGAGGACATCACAGAACAGCTGTATTTATACTGAGATTAAAGTACACACAAGTGGACTCTATTTACTAATTAGGTGACTTCTGAAGGCAATTGGTTGCACTAGATTTTAGTTAGGGGTATCAGAGTAAAGGGGGCTGAATACAAATGCACGTCACACTTTTCAGATATTTATTTGTAAAACATTTTGAAAACCATTTATAATTTTCCTTCCACTTCACAATTATGTGCCTACTTTGTGTTGGTCTATCACATAAAATCCCAATAATAATACATTTACGTTTTTATTTTTTGTTCACACCAAATCCGATCGTGTGTGTAACATGACAAAATGTGGAAAATTTCAAGAAGTATGAATACTTTTTCAAGGCACTGTAAGTATCCATAACTGGATTCCAGAGGGCCGCTGGGGATGCTGAAAATGACTGTAGTACCGTGTTTTCCCCGAAATTAAGACCTACCCCGAAAATAAGACCTAGCGTTATTTTCCAGGAGGGCTTAAAAAAAATAAGCCCTAGTTTAAAATGCTTGTAAAATCCTAAAATCCTCTCTATTACAGTAGTATATAATGTACAATGTGTGTGTTTCTGTAATATAATTGCGGGGAAGAGAGCTCCGGCAGGTCACAGAAGCACAGAGCGATGCTATAACCAAGGTATTTGGCACAATTATATTACAGAAACACACACATTGTACATTATATACTACTGTAATAGGGTGGATTATAGGATTTTACAAGCATTTCAACTCAGTTTACACTGGGGATTCTTGACAGGCAGGGAGAGAGAGGAGGACAGAGAAGACAGTGCATTACATGGTAAGATCTACCCCGAAAATAAGCCCTACTGTGCCTTTTTTTGCCAAAATGAATATAAGACCCGGGCTTATTTTCAGGGAAACACGGTAGTATGTGCTACATATAGTGAAAGCCACAATCTTCCAGCTGCTGCTCCAGTGGCTTCTAGACATGTGCAATTTGTTTTGTTTTTTTTTCGTTTTTCTTTTTTTTTTCGTTATTTTCGTTTGTTCGTTTTTCATACGAATGAACGAATCGTTCGAATCGTACGAATCTGAAAAACAACGAAAATCCGAAAAAAAAAAATTAGAAACAACGAATGTACTAATGAAGAAAATCCAAAAAACAAAAACTAACGAAAAAATTCGTACATTCGTAACTTTTTTTTTTGTTGAATTGGTAATTTTCCGTGTCCCCTGTGCTTCGAATGGATTGAACAAAAAAATTCGTACATTCGTAACTTTTTTTTCGATTCGTAACTTTTTTTTTTTCGATTCGTAACTTTTTTTTTCGATTCGTAACTTTTTTTTTCAATTCGTAACTTTTATTTTATTTTTTTTCGATTTGTAATTTTTCCGTGTCTCTATTGAACAAAAAAATTCGTACATTCGTAACTTTTTTTTTCGATTCGTAACTTTTTTTTCGATTCGTAAATTATTAAAATGTAATAATAGCATACACATTACATAAAATTATGAATTATGCTCCGATTACGAATCTACGAATGTTACGAATGTTACGAATGCGTCTGAAAATTAAACTAACGAAAAAACGAATCAACGAAAAAATAACTCTTACGAATGTACGAATCGTTACGAATCCGAACACCGACGACTTACGAATGTACGAATCGTTACGAATCAACGGAAACGAAAAAAAACGAAACGAAAAAAAAAAAGGAATTTTTTTCGGAAACGAAAAAAACGAAACGAAAATAAAAAAATTTTTTGTTGTGCACATGTCTAGTGGCTTCCCCTTTGACACTGAACACAGGCGATTATTCGCTCGGCACTGCCACTATTCAAGAGACACCTTGTTTTGAGGAGGAGAGGAGAATGGATGGTGTCACAATTTCCACATTGTACAGTCATAGGACATGTTGTATTCATTGAAAAAGATACAATGCATTCTCTGAATGGGCAAAACAAGTACCCCCCCCCCCCCCCCCCCCCCATGTTCAGTGTACAGGGGGGGAAGCTTATGAAGCTATCAGACAATCACAGTTATCGATTTATAAAGCATAGACTACTACAGTGATTTTTAACTTCCCCAGTGGCCCTCTGGATATTGGATATGGATACTTACATCAAGTCAAGCTGGCCCAATGTAATTTAGCAAAAGAGATACTTGAGATAAAAGTGATGGACAACATATTTACACACATATTTGGTTTTCTGTCAGTCTACGCTAATTTTTACTTTTTTTAAGTAAGGTCCTACCTAAGAGCAGGCACAACAAGGCTCTGTCATTACCTTTGTTAAAATGTTTGTTAACCTAACATTTCAAATTCCTGACATGTGCCTGCTGTACCATGTACTTGTATGAAAAAGGATCCTGTTCTCTTTGAATTGCTTCCTTTATGTGAAATCCCTGGTGTTCCTGCCA
The DNA here is from genome assembly GCA_028564925.1 of Lithobates sylvaticus. NCBI lineage: Eukaryota > Metazoa > Chordata > Amphibia > Anura > Ranidae > Lithobates > Lithobates sylvaticus. The sequence goes on along the minus strand of CM053027.1, from coordinate 90,838,893 downwards.
GTCCCTCTGCTTTCCTATTAAAACTGACCACACTAAGCAGGAGAACGCACTGTGGTCAGTTCTCCAGCTTTGCTGGGAACTCAGCCTGCTCTCATCCAATGATCAGACTTGTCCTGACACACCTCCGCTGCACAGTCTTTCACTGGAAAGCTCAGTGTGCTGTTGTTTCTCCTCCCCCTAGCTCTTATGCAGCTGAGTACTGTACAGAGGGAACAGAGGGAATGTGATCACTTAAAAATGGGGGAAAAAGTTATTTATAATGTTTTATTATATGTATACACAAATGTTTGGCCTTTTATTTCTATTTTAAACTGAATGGGTTGTTTTATTAGGTGATCGTTTACAATCACTTGGGGACCTGCTGAATTTCGATCCATGTATGAGCAGGCTGGTTGTTCACAAGTCGATCTGTTGACTGACTTTTGTACAACCAGCCTGTCGGTTTTTGCCAAACAATCAGTGCCACATCAGCTATAGCCGGCAACACTAATCATTGTAGTGTGATGTCGAAGAAGTCTTCCTGCTATTAGAAAACAATAGCTCCGCAGGAAGCATTCCTACATCCACTTTGAACGTGTGGATGGGGGAATCAGATCTTAACTGTCAAGTGTTTTCACTCAGAACAATGAATGACCCAATGTGTATCAAATAAGTGACTTTATTTACAAAAACTGAAACTGCTTAATAAAAACCCAAATTGCTCACTCTAGGACATTAAGTACCACAAAATATTATTTTGCTGTAAAAACAAGATTCTGTCTTACACAAAAAAGAGACAAATGTGCTGCATAGCTGGCTGGTAACAAAGATTGCTGGCCTTGTAAGCTTTGCATCTGAACAGATGTCTTGCTTCATGGTACTTTCATTGGAGCAGAGGACAAGAAGAAGGACTTGGATGTGATGACCTGGACGCGGCACGTTGGACACGTCAATTTCTTGCACAGCCACTTCTCTATGCACTGCAGAGCAAGACAGAAGAAATAATGGGTTTCATCACATAACTAAGGAGCCCATTTATAAAATAGTATTATAACCTTACTGAGGATCTAAAAAACTGCACATTTATAAAGCCCCATACACACGGTCGGACAATCCGCGGACAAGGTCCGTCGGATCATGTCCGTCGTACTTTGTCCGATGTTGGTTTTGCGTACACACGGTCGGACAAAGTTGTCGGAAAATCCGATCATTCTGAACGTGGTGACGTTTGTTGCCTACGACGGGACAACGTAGAGGCTAGTAGCCAATAGCTTTGGTCTTGTAATGTGATCTGAGCATGCGTAGCACTTTGTCCGGTCGGACAACCGTACACACGATCGGGTTTGGTGTGATCGGACCGGGTTGACGGCAAATCTTTCCAGCAGGAGATAAGACTTTGTCCGTCGGACAAACCGACGAACACTGTCCGATGGTGCATACACACGGTCTGATTTTCAACAACCTTGTCCGATCGGACAGAATCCATGAAAAAGTCCGACCGTGTGTATGGGGCTTAAGACACACAGTAGTTTGCTTTACAGATGTGTGCTTTGTTTGCTTTAGGACTCCACAGCAAGTAAGATTCATCCATTTCAATAAATGTTTCAAAATGTAGGACATAAGGAGGACAGTCACAAGCCCTGTCAAAGTCATGTAACCAGGCTTTCCTATCACATCGTTATGCGGAGAACATTCTGTAGGGCACTACAGGCTCCACGCTGCTCCCAGCATTTTATAAATGACTCATAAAACACAGGCAGAGTGGGGAGTGAACAATGGGGTTGTAGCGCCGGCACTTTTTCAAAGTGCGCGTTATGCATGTAAATTTAGTTTTTTGCCCTGAACTGTAGTTGAGTTTTGGGGTTAATTATTCTAGGTGTGCTTTGGCATCAGTTTGGCTGGACTGTACTAGAGTTCTGCCTGGTCATAGGTGAAGTGAGCACCTGTGACAGGCTTAGAACGCAGTCTGGTTGGACGCATTGGGTACCAATCTCTCCCCGGAGCCAATCAGTGGGCGCGTTTGTCCCGCTGTGTATTCCGAGGGGGGAACTTAAGGTGCTGAAGTCACATGGTTCGGGGTTCCGGTCCTGACCAGCCCCGTGAGGGGTCCCGGTCCAGGAGTGTCTGCTGACTCCATGGTCCTGTTTCTCCTGACCAGCCCCAGAGGCCCTCATGGTCTGGGGAGGGGATCCATCCATTACCGAGCCTCGGAACTGGCTAGTTCGAGGCGCAGTAACTGAAGGAGGATTCTGAAGTGTTCCGGTGCCATCTCAGGATTGGCGAGGCCCAGCAACTCTACATGCGACCAGGGGAGAACTCTTCGGAGGAGGGCCAAGCACGAAGCTGGCTGCTCGGTAAGAGCCTGGAAGCTGAGCTGTATGGACACTAGTTGAATCTGCATTTCTTACGGTATCGCCGGATCGGCTGAGAGATACTGGTACTGTAAGAAAAGTTCCTAACCTATCCTTCAGTTGCAACTAAGTTCCTGTAAGAGACTTTTGCATGTTCATTTAAAGTTTCACAACCAAGTCTGTGGCAGAGACTTTGCTAAACTGAAATCACTTGTTGGCTGCTAGATCTACAAACAAAGATTTATCCAACAGTAGAGTTATCCAGTTGCGAGTGGCTACTCCCTGGATCAGATAAAGAGAGACATTTATTTAAGTGTCAGCAAGTTCCAAGTGCCTGAGCTTCTATACCCTTGCCCTCTATTCCCAATTGAGAGACTGTGTTTAGTTCAACGCTTCATGCAAATAAAAAATCCTAAACAGGATCCAAGTCAGTGTCAGTCTCCACAGTTACTGGGTACTAACCCTGGGAACCCCTAGACAAGAACGACGAGCTACCAGGCAGAGTAGGTAATCGGTAAGCTAAGAAAAACATAGCCACCCCTAGGGGGTTATTGGCGCTACAGGGTGTTCTGCCCCAGGAAGAAGTCATTCTGTGACGAAACGACGTAGGGTGAGCGGCGTGCTGACGTCACCTCCATTCCCCGTCCTTCCAGGAAGCGACGGGCAGCGAGAGAGAGAGAGCCGGCCGGCTCGAGATTGCTTTTAACACTTGCCTATTGACTGCATACCAAATGTAAGTGCGATATGTTTTTTATATATGAATAAAATTTTTAAGCAGCAGTATTGCGCTATGGATACTCGTTTGTTTTACATGTAAACGTGTGTGGAAGAGAGCAAGGATCACCCAGACAGGATCTATAAGTGTACCCATATACTGTGAGAGATACTTGGAAGACCCTGGATAGAGACCCGGGCAGGGGGATATGCCACAGGCCCTTTTGATCTCTCTAACACAGGGATCAAAGCAGCTGGTAAGCGGCAGTTTTTTTATCTGGTGGAGGATCCTTCTCTTCTTTTCAATCACTCCTTTCCGAGGGTGTCAAGTATAGGAACATCACGAGAACTCTAGCAACAGGATTACAATACCCTGTGTGGACTTTCTTGCATGATATTTCATTGTTATTTATTTTTTAATTTTCTTTATTATCATTATTTAATAATTTTTTATCACACAAAATTTAGAAGAAAATTTCTTAGACGTTATTGCATGTGGTTTTGTTTACGGTCACATGTTTACAAGCACTGTAATTGTTTAGTATTTGGGTGGTGCAATTTGAATAGAGGCTGTTTGGGCCAATCAGATTGCATCTACGCACGAGTTATTGGTTCAAGGTAGAACCAATTTTCTCTAAATTTCTTTTCACGATTGGTTTTCAATGTATGTAAATTTCCAGCGCAGCTATCCTTTTGCATTTGTACTTTGTGTGTGTATCTCACCTCAAGTTGCGGCAGGAAATTTAGTTCATTTCATTTTTTATTTTATTTATGGGATTAGTTTTTTGTGTATACACACATTAATTGGGTAGCACGTTCAGACTATCTACTTATTTTATGAGCCAGACAGCGCTGTTACTCCAACATACGGATATATATATAGGCTGAAACACTTTAGCTGACTTAATCAACTGGAGGGGGGATCATTTTTTCTACATTACTCTACTCTACTCATGACTGTGGATCGAGCAGGGAGCTCTGCTATCTATGTGTTGTATGGGTAGAAGCACTGACTTTTATGTTTATACTGTCATTGTTGACCTCCTAAGAATATCAGGTACCTTAAACCGTGGATGATTGACCTTCTATTTAATGGTGCCAGCAAAATTCTGCCAGTGGCATTGCACCAATAATGTTTTTAGTTGTCTGTAAGAGTGGTATTCTCACCACTCTGTAAAGGGCATCCTTACCACTAACCCCTGATGGATTCATTTTAGCAGGGGTTGCCTGAGACCTGGAAATGATTTTTAAGGGGTTCCTCTGCAGTTAAAAGATTGAGAGGTTCCAAATGATGTCAGAATCCTAATCTGTACACTTGGCCCAGGCCAATGTACAAAGAACTGAGTTCACTGGGTCAACTCGATAGCCAGGCAACTAGCATTGTCAGAAGGAGTGGCCAGCCACTAAATCTAAAATCTAAATGAGCAGATAACAGTGGCTAAGTGGTTAGAACTTCTGCCTGGCAGTAATTGGGTCTTCAGTTTGAATCCCAACCACGACACTACCTGCCTAGAGTTTGCATGTTCTCCTTGTACCTGCATGGGTTTCCTCTCACACTCCAAAGACATGCTGGTAGGTTATTTGGCTCCTGACTAAATTGCTCTCAGTATTTGTATGTGAGTTAGGGACCTTAGATTGTAAGCTCCCTGAAAGCATGGACTGATGTGAATGTATAATATAATATGTAAAGCGCTGTGTAAATTGACAGCGCTATATAAGTACTTGTAAATAAATAAACCCTTGCAGTGCAAGCGCAACTCCACTGCAAGAGAACATTTTCAAGTTTCCTGGAGATGGGCTTCAGCCCTCTTACTGCTGGAGCACATTCTTTACATGAAAATACAGCAGTATATGTACACAGTAATAAACACTCTGTAGAATGGCCCCTGCTGTAAATGTTATGCCGGCAGCAACTAAAGCGTTAAAAGAAATTATGGGAGAAATAGAGAGCCTGGCATTTTTTACATAATTACTAGTTTCCTGTCTGTCCCTGGCTTCAATACTTTGAGGCAGAACACATCTGCAGCAAGTCAAAGTAAATTTAGAAATCTATATCTGAACAATTGCACCAGACTAGTGACTCAATATATTGAATAGATCAGGCAACTAATATTTACAGAAGGTAAGGTCAGCAATGGATGCCTACAAGTGAGCATGAGCTAATACATATTAATATTTTGTGGGGTTTTTTTCAGTCAGCAGGAGGAGCCTTTCACATATTTTCTTCCATCTTTTGTTAAACGTCTGTTTACAGAGCTCAATGGCTCAAGCTGAAGTTTACATATACAAGATAATGAGTCAGAGCACTAACAACTGTGTACGAAAAATCATTTCAAAATTATTATAGTATCCCCTTAAAGTGGTTGTAAACTGACTACAAAACATAATGAGCTAGTATGCATACTCACCTTAGATCGAAGCCCCCTCTGTGGTCCCTGCACACTGCTCCGGCCAGCGACATTGCTCCCGGAGTTATTTCCAGGTATCGCGGGCTCCGGCGCTGTGATTGGCCAGAGCCGCCGGTAACGGCGCATTAGCTGAAGCAACGGCACATAGGAGCCCTTGCTTCAGTGCGCATGTGTTGATGACGTTGGCACATGCTGATACAGGGGATATCTCCCAAACTGTGCAGGTTTAGGAGATATCCAGGGTAGATACAGGTAAGTCTTATTATAGGCTTACCTGTAGTAAACAGTGGATTGTAAGGGTTTACAATCACTTTCAGTGTTCAGATTAAATACAACTGCACTTTACTCAGCCTTCATGCACTATTCTACAAGAAAACCCCCACTCCAGCTGCTTACCTACCTCCATAGCACTGCTAAGGCCTGCTCCAAGAAGTCTAAGGGTCAAGTTAACTCATTAAAAAGGAAGGTTTTGTTGTTCCCCATATGATCCTGACATTTAGCATGCTGGTCAAATGACCAGATCTTACAGATTTGACCAAATACATACATGGCCAAAAAATCTCTTAAGAAAAGAATAGGTTGCCCGAGATAAAGCCATCTTTATGTGTATGGCCAGTGCCCACCTCTCCTGCTAAATAGTCTATATAACAGCTTCCATCATCATACGAAAAAAAAAAAAAACAACAAAAAAAAGCTGCTTTTATATTTTAATTTTTTCACTTTAATTAATTTAATTGACAACTATCTAAAAAATGATTTAATAGAAAATAAAGAGAAGAATCCTATTCGATCTACCATGGAAACAACTATCAAGGAACAACATGCACCTGTATTAAGATGTAATTTACCCAAAAGCAAGTAATGTGGGCAAAAAGGTACGTCAACACTTTTTTTCTTCCCTCTAAACCTGCATCATCTGAAAAAAAAAAGCAGTAATATCTGCTATTTATATATTATCTACGACTTTGGAGGCAGCTATTGTGGGCTCATACTCCACGCTTAGCAACTTGTTTTTTCGGGGGCCTAAGGCTCATCCAGAGATCACCACATTGATGAGAAAAACTGTCCTCATTTGGAATAGGGCCCAATCTAAGTACCGTACCCCGGATTCCTTCTCTCCTCATCTTCCCCTGTGGGGTAATCCCTCTCTCCCCCACCTGCATAGCATTCCTGATCCTAGTTTATGGGCTACAAGAGGAGTGGTGGGTCTGAAACATATAGTAGTCGAGGGTCACCTGCATATGTTTCCTGAGCTTAAAGCTGTTTTTTATTACCTAATTGGATGCTCTTTAGGTATCTCCAACTTTGACATGCATTTAATCAACAGTTCCCATCATGGCTTACCCTAGAATCGGACCCAGTTGAGAGGTTGTTGACCTCCAGAGTATTAAATAAACCCCTCTCCTATCTCTATTTGTATCTCTTGCAGACCTTCACCACTAAGACAGGCTAGATATAACAGAAATGGTTGGTTGACATCCCCGACTTGGAGGTGGGTGAGTGGGTGAGTGGGAAGACTGCTTTGGCTTATATGTAACTACTATGATTTCTTTTTTTTAATAATTTCTTTATTTTTCCTTTTTATCATTTCAAACAAGAAGAACAAGAGCAAAAAAAGAAAAAATTAAATAAACAATCTTTCGTTACTTAACCGTACAATCCTTAATATATATAATCCAAAATAAATATATTCTATTATCTCTATATCTGGATTTCCATAGGATTATATCCGATCTGTTTAACAAGAGCAGCTGAGTTAGTAGATTGAGAGAAAAAAGGAAGGGCTAAGAGGGTGAAAAGCGAGGAGGTAATCTCCCACCGTCTTTCAACCCTCATGTTATTCTAATGCCTGAGCCTGGGGCGGCGCTACCCCAAGATCTGGCCAAAATGTGACTACTACTGTCTTCCAGTATTCCAACTACCTCCCCTATTTGTAATCAATTTCCTTCCCCTCATTACTTCCCCTAAAAAAAAATAATAATAATTTCAAATTACCACTCTCTATATATCTCCCCCACCCCTCCCTACGCCACATCAATCTGCCTTTTTCCTTCCCCTGAAGAGATATAACAATTCCAAGGTGTCCAGATTACTAAATAGATTCTTCTTTTTTTTTCTAGCTGTCCATATTAGGTCTTCCATCCTGTTCACCTTCTCTACTTTCTTAACCCACATACCTACAGTAGGCGGTTGTGTCTGTTTCCACTTAAGTGGTATACACGCCTTAGCTGCGATCACTAAGTGACACAGGATGGAGTTCCTATATGTTGTCCTCGGAATCCCTGACAGATGTAGAAGGAATAACGCCGGATCGTCGCGTATTTCTACCTCGCTAAATTTCTGAACAATCTCTCGCACCTCCTTCCAATATTTCACAACTTTTGGGCACGACCAAAATACACGTAAAAGGGTTCCTTGTCCCTTTTGACATCTGCAACATTCGTTTGGTATATTCGGGAAGCATTTTTGGAGTTTTTCCGGGCTTCTATACCATTGTGAAATAGTTTTGTAGTTCATTTCCTGTAGTTTTGTACATGTCACAGTTTTAAATATAGATTGTATCATATTAATTTTCTGATCCTCTGAAAAGCTCCTCCCCAGGGCCGCTCCCCATTTTTGCAAAAAAGGCAACTGAAAATTCTCTGATGGCTTGATTAGTAACGCATACATTTTAGAGATTGCATGTGTAATAGGCTCTTTTTCCATACAAATGGCATAGAACCCCGGTCTAGAGAGCTTGGCGATATTCCAGTATTTAAAAAATGCCCTACTATGATTTCATCCAGGTACAAGTTTTTTTTTTTCAACTTAAAACGTTACCCTAAAAAAAAAAAAAACTGTGTAATTTGGCCCCCTGTATCACCTGAAATTTCTAGCTGATCCTGCCTGGTTCTGCCATCATGGCTACTGAGCCCTGACACCATGGTCAGTTTACAAGCCCCCATCATCCGCAGCTCTCCTGTCCTCCTCTGTGTTCCTTTCCCCCTCCCTCTCTGTCTGTCAGCTCCCTCTCTGCTGAAATAACTTTTACTTTTTTATACAATCCGAACGCCGCTCGGTGCTCATGGGACCGGCTGCCTCTCTCCTCCCCTCCTCCCTACTGACATCAGCAGGGGATTCTCGGCCCCATCCCCTGCAGCTGTCAGATCGAGAGAGGGGAGAGGTCATGGGAGCATTTTTATTTTTATTTTAAAAGCATGTACACAAGAGGCACATAGCATTAGAAAACAGAGAGGATTGTATAAAGAGGGCAGAGTGGCTTAACAACCACTTTAAAGAGTAACTCCTCTTTTGTTGAGAAAAAATGTACATTGCAAGGATTATAACAAACTTTGTTGCATATTCCTACATTTTGTTATTCTGAAGAAATCCCTCTGTGTTTCTCTGTGCCTCTGTGCTGAGTAGGTCTAATGGGAGTGGTTTCATAATTATCAGTCAGCTGTGGCAGCTGCAGGGCACTAATGAGGAAATCTGCTGGGCCTGCATCCCTTTAGACGTATTCCTATTGGAAGTATGTCACCAAAAATACAATTTTTGTTACAAGGGATGCCTGAAATCTGACTTGTATCTTAGGTAGACTTCTGGAAAAATTGGTGAGCCAATCACACAAGCAGAAAATTATGTTTCCTGACGCCTTCATGGCAGCACACACTGGGTTGTGACTCCGCCCCCACAACCTGACAGGATTGGATAGCTATAAAGTTGAAGGGGAGATCCCCCGCTGTATTCTCCTTTTTTTCCTCACCTGAACAGGTTGGACGGACATTTTCTCCTACAGATGAAATAAGCCTCTTACCGCAATCGCCCCAGCAGGTTCAAGCCTCTCCTGTTTGGAAGTCCCTCCTGTACAGTCTCTAAAGGTGCTTCTATGGAGGGAACCCCCATTCTGGTGGTCTCAGGGGGCGGCGAGGATTCCGGCAAGTAAAACAAGCTTTAAAGAAGCTTTAATTTTGCAGTGGGCTCCCTTATCTTTACCTTCTCCTTCCCCAGAAAACATTTACCTGGATGTCTTGTTTTCCTGTGTTTGGCTATGTATGGGTTAAGTTCTAATCCCCCAGATAAGATATGTGCAGCATGAATGGCTTAGAGCAAACAGCAGTCCGGTGTGGCCGATTATTAAGGAAATAGGATGTGTTTGTACTTACACTGGGCTGGCTGGCCCTTGTTGTTCTGTTGCTCAGCGTGGTGTGGTGAACCGGCGCGTCCCCGCATCGCCCATGCGCATTACAGGGTCGGGAAAAAAACACCGCTGTACTCCAGGTGTATTATGCCCTGATCCAAGATGGCGCAGGGACACTCGGGACGCATCTGCGCATGCGCGAAAACGTCATTTAGGCGCCGGAATGGCGCCAGATTTAAAAACAGGAAGTTCTACTGTGAAATCCCTGTGCAAACTCTGCATGCTGGAAAGAAACAGAAAACTTACTGCTCTGCAAACAAACAAGACTTCTAAAGACTCAAGGTAAGCCCCTATCTGGGTAAATCTCCTAGAGCCCAATTAACAAAGTGCAAAGTATGTATGTATGTGCAAATAATTGAATAAATTAAATTAAATTAAATATAATTAATTAAATAATTAATTTAAAAAAAAAAAAAAAAAAATGCAAGTTAAAGAAAAGTGTGTATGTATGCGTATATGTGGGTATGTATACATGTGTATATATGGTATATATATATGTATATATATATACGTGTAAAAAAAAAACTATATATGTACGTTTATTTTATCTTTTCCCAGACTGCCCTGTCTCCTTCTTTTCTCCCTATGGAGCCCACTGCCCACGCAGACCACCATCAGCAAACTAGGTAAGAGGCTGGACCGAGTAGGTAAGTATTGAAGGGGAGAAAAAAGAGTGCCAGATCGCTAAAATGCTGCATTTCTCTTGGCAGCCCGGCGAGATCAAGAACCACCAGTTCCCGGCATGGGAAGAGGTCAAGCCATACCTCAAGTAGGAGGTCCCGCAGGAGCCGTTCAAGATCTCCTTCACGCCACCGGCGCAGCCGCTCACGGCGAAGCTACTCACGGCATCGCTCCCGCCGCAGCAGGTCAAATCGCAGGAGGTCCCCCTCCTCGCATCACCGAAGCCGCCACACCCGTCCCGCAGCCAATGCCTGCTGGGTATGCGGCGCCCCGGCACTACCGGGAAAACTTGCTTGCCACTCTTGCTTCAACGAAGCCACTACAGAAAAGGAAGCAGATGCAAGGATGGCGACAGAGCTCATAAGAGAGTCAGTGCGGGAGTCGCTACTGGAAACCACAGCACCACTAATGGACAAAGCTGCGCCCAGTACATCCTCGGCGGAACCACTTCACGCCCAGGCCTCGGATTTCCCCAGTTCTGAGGACGAGGTCCAAGAAGTCTCAGCAGGGTTCGATTTTTCTCTGGTAGAGCCTTTCGCCAAATCAGTCAAAGAGGCGATCGGCTGGGAAGATGACAAGGCAGAACCCCAGAAGGTTCGGAAATATTTTCCAAACTTAAAGAGGGATCCGGAAACTTTTCCTTTTATAGAGGAGCTCGAAGATCTCATAAAGGACGAATGGGAAAGGTCTGACAAACGATCTAGTCTGACCAATAGGTTGGCCAAGATGTATCCCTTGAAGGAATCAAAAATAAACCCATTGACCAACGCACCTACCGTTGACGCCTCCTTGATGCGTCTCGCCCGCCACGTCACCCTACCAATTGAGGATGCGGTATCCTTTCGAGATGTGCTCGATCGGAAGATGGACCTGGAGTTAAAGAAGGCCTACTCCACAGCCGGGGGTGCCTGCAAACCTGCAATAGCTACAGCAGCGGTAGGAAGAGCCATCTCGGGATGGACATCTAAGGTAGAGAAAGACCTGCAGGATGGCGTCGAGATGGAGAAGATAATTTCCTCCCTACAGGAAATCAGATTGGCAGGGGATTTCGTAGCAGAGGCGTCTGTAGACGTCATAAGATCGTCAGCCAGGACTATGCTGGCATCAGTAACAGCAAGGAGAGCCCTATGGCTCAAACCATGGATGGCCGATACGGCATCTAAACTGAACTGGTGCAGGATCCCGTATGACGGCACAAATCTGTTTGGCACCAAATTGGACTCTGCTATCTCCAAGGTAACGGGGGGAAAGTCAGGGTTAATTCCCTCCGATAGGAGACCCAAGGCACAGAAAGGACCAGCGTTCAGGCGTAACCTTCCGAATAAGTACAGAGAGGCCAGATCCTACCGCCCTGGTAGGGAATTTAGGAGGGACTGGAAGAACACAAAGCCGGCTTTTCTTAGAATGCAGAAAATCAAGTCCACCCCGGCAGGGGATCAACAGAAATCGTTTTGAAGTCTCGCCTGCCCATTCGGCTCCAGGGAACAGTCAGGTGGGCGCCAGGCTAAGAAACTTCTCCCAAATCTGGTCAAGTCACATAGAGGATTCATGGACATTGTCCACAATAAAGTTCGGACACAGGTGGAGGTTCATAAACAGACCTCCAGAAAATCACTTCCAGGCAACCAAACAACCATCCTCACCACTCAGAAGGAGCCTGTTAATAAAGTATGTGGCGGAACTGAAGCAGAAGGGGGCAATACTGGAGGTCCCAGCATGTCAAAGGGGGAGAGGTTTCTACTCCCCCCTATTCTTGGTAAAGAAGAAGACAGGGGATCTACGCCCTGTGTTGGACCTCAAGAGGCTCAACAAGGGAATACAGGTCGAGGCCTTCAAGATGGAAAGTCTCCAGTCCATACTACTGGCAGTGAATCTGGGAGATTGGATGCTTTCAAGTTTCTGGGGTGTGTCCAGTATACATTCTGTGTACAGAACAACTCCAGGTAGCCATATTGCAATGCATTTTCAGAAAATTACAGCCGCTGCAGATAGAAAAGGAAAGGTAATTTTAATAACATTCAATTACAATATGATTTGTGTCACAATTATATGCGCTATATTATTTTTTCTTTATTTTTTTTTCCCCCAAGAAAGTGGAGTTACCCTTTAAGTTTTTGCATAGGGTGTACTATACCTCTGAGCGCCTTGCAACCATCTACCCTTCTGCCTCTTCAGCTTGCTCCCGTAGTCAGGCTCCCGAGGCATCTTTTTTTCATATGGTCTTGATATGCCCCCAAATTCAATTGTTTTGGAACCAGGTTCTCTCTGACATCAATTCTGCTAGCGGTTTGACTCTCGGGTTGGACACTGCAGTTGTTGAACTATTTATAGTACAGTATTTATTGGGTTTATAAGTGTTGTATGTGTACCTACATACTGTACCTCTTTATGGAATCTGTGCATACAATGCAATTCCCAGATACTACCAGTGTGGAGGTCGTCATGACAAATGACACATGGGTCCTCATCTTCATCCTTCAAAGGAAAAAAATCATTATCAGTATAATTACAATACATATCCAAATGCATAACAAGGTCACGGACAAATGAAACAAGAAACAGAGATGACAATGAATGGCCTAAGGTGACAATGAGCTTGATTGGGCCCTGGATAGGAGCCAGAATGTACTGTAAATTGCAGTTGTTGGCATTGAAATCATTAACCATTAACACAAGACACAATATCCATTTGAATTGGACAAACATAAACATGCAAAGAATACAATGTTTGTATTTTACACATGATACTCACAAGAAAAAGAATTAGTAGATTCCAGAAAGCTCTACAAAATGAATTAGATTGGTGATGCACCACACAATTGTGACACCAATGTAAGTAATTTAAGTTTTATTAGTAATAGACAGATAGGGTTGAACATGGGGTTAGATGCAAAAATTAACCGCCAAGCGAAATAAGCTACACTATTCCATCACTTTTCTTTTTATTGGAAAATAATAAATTCTCTAGCCTTGCTGCACAATAGCCATACCTTAAGTCATACAAGCTTCAAACGGTAGCGGTTTAGACCGGTACTCAGCTATACACATATCTTTGTTTGAAAGAACCCCCAAAGCATCCCATTCCACAAAATCCCATGGACCTCAATACTTTATAACCTCTGCCTAGGTAAAATCCAACCAAAACTCCTTTCCTTAAGTTTTGGCTAGAGTGCGGAAATGTTATGCCGCGTACACACGATCGGAATTGCCGACGGGAAATGTTCGATGTCAGCTTGTTGTCGGAAAGTCCAACCGTGTGTATGCTCCATCGAACATTTGCTGTCGGAATTTCCGCACACAATTGTTTGAGAGCAGGTTCTCAAATTTTCCGACAACAAAACTTGTTGTCGGAATTTCCCGACGCACAAAATTCCACGCATGCTCGGAATCAAGTACGAGTGGCGCACTGGCTATTGAACTTCCTTTTTATAGTCCCGTCGTACGTGTTTTAAGTCACTGCGTTCTTGACGTTAAGAATTTCCGACAAAAATTGTGTGACCGTGTGACAAGTTTGAGCCAACAACCTTCAGAAAAAAATCCACGGTTTTGTTGTCGGAATGCCCAATCGTGTGCACGTGGCATTAGAGTCATGGTACCCAACCTGTGGCCCTCAGAGCCCCTGCAGACAACAATCTGTGTTTTCTTTACTAGAAGCTTACATACGCCAGTGAAGGAAAAATATTCTAGCTTCCAGTAGTTAAAGTGGAGTTCCACCTTCTTTTTCAAGTCCTCTGCATCCCCTGCTTATCTATATATATATATATATATTTGTTTTTTTTACTCTGTCCCCTTAAACACATTTGGCATACAGTATCTATATATATTTTATTTTTTTAAACTCACGGTTTTATTGTTAAATGGTTTGGTTTATTTCTTTCACACTATCCTATTTTGTGTGCTGCCCATCCCTTTTCTCTTTTTATGTTTTATTTCCAAGGATCTTTTATAATGCAGCTTTGTAAAAGTAATAGCAAGTGCACTACTGGTATTTTTTAAAGGTGGCTGTAGGGAGTACAAATGTGAAAATATTGCTTTATAAATTTAGTCTATAAATTTCTCCTAAAACATGACACCAGTCTCTAACAACTCTTACAGCATGTTTGCGGCCTTAGTGCATCTCATATGGCCAGGGGCTCCAAACTTTCTAATAAAAAGGGTCAGTTTACTGTTCTTCAGACTTTAGTGGGGCCGTTTTTTCATCCGAAAACGGAAGGATGAAAAACGGACATACTGTCCGTCCGTGTGAAAGAGCCCTTACAGCATGTTTGTGTGTCCAGTGGGAGTAAATCATGCCCGATCTTTGATATTAGGGGGAGAAATAGTTGGTGCCACTGGGAGGAATAGTGCCCAGTTTTTGTTGTCAGTGGAAGGAATTATGCCCCATTGTTGGTGTCCGTGGCAAGAATAATGCCTCAATAGCTGGATAAAGGCAAGCAGAGGGCTGCATATGGCCACAGGGCCACAGTTCGGAGACCACCGTTCTATAGTATACCCATAGTCTCTGACCATCTCCTGTTTCATGTCTGCAGTCTCATACCATCTCCTGTTGCATGTCTGAAGTGCCTATCTCTTTATTGGATGTCTGCAGTCTCTGACCATCTCCTGTAGTATGTTTACAGTCTCTGACCATCCCATGTAGTAGGTCGGCAGTCTCTGACCATCACTTTTTGCATGTCTCCAGTCACTGACCGTCAATATTGCCATCACATATGTTCCTGGAATAGGCTCTAAGATGTTGGGTGCTGCAGCAACCACCAGCTGGAAACTGGATCCTACTTGACAAAGTAAGGATATTTGCCAGCACACCACGGATCTTCAGGTTGAATCCAAATGTTTTTTATTGAAGAATGATCACATCACAAGCAAGAGAGTGCAATGTTCCGGAGTCACGCAGAACCCCTTTCGTCAGGCATCACATGACCTGAAGATCCGTGGTGTGCTGACAAATATCTTCACTGTGTCCAGTCCATTCTCTTGTGTTGCATGTCTGTAGTCTCTGTAAGCTTTCTGTAGCATTACATTCACAGAATATTATATGTATAGTTATGCCATTGTACAGTAGATGTTGTCTTGGACTGAAAAGCAGCCAGGGCACATAATTCTTGGCCACACTTTGAACCAAATCAATATTTTGCAATTGTGCCATCAACTGGGCAAATGCGAACCCCAGGCAAGTCAGACAAGTAGTATTTTTATATGAAGATAAAGAATGGGAGACCCATATTTTTCTCAGTACAGATTTCCTTATTGTGTATTTTTGCCTTCCTCTGGATCAACTGTGGGTATCGAATGGGGTTTATTGGATTGTACGATATTTTTATTTTTTTTGTACATTATTTCTTTTTATTTTTATATGATGAACTGGATGGACTTGTGTCTTTTTCAGGCCTAGGTGCAATATCTAGCTGGTATGATATTAATGCAACTATGTAACTAGTGACATTCCACATCTGGTGGCAGGCAGCGTGGCAGGTGGCAATCCACATCTTGTGGCAGTAAGCATTTTACATGGCAGGCAATGTGGCAAGTGACATTCTGCATACTCTGCACTCAGCGTATTAGATGATTGCACATTTTACAAAAGGGCTTATATCTGCATAGCAGATCAATCAGGAAATATAGCCCTTGTTTGTGGAAGGAAATGTACTTTTGTGTTACTAGGAAGCTGTATGCAGAGGTCAAATGTGCTCAGATTTATGAAGCAGTGGTGTGAGAACTACCAACCCTACATAGTCAATCACTGTTGTCTGAACACCTGGGAAACCCAACCATGTCTGCGGCAGCCTATGGATAGGATAATAAGGAGCTGTGTGTGTGATCAGGAGACTTGATCCCAGACAATTTTGTCACCTTCTCCTCAAGTCATCAGCTCTGTTTATCATCACTGGTGTGAATAAACACTTACTGAACAGTCTATAGACAAAGTTATAAGGGGGAACAGTTGTTCATTTCTTTTCTGTCTCAATCTACTCCCCCTACCCCCATAAATTGCAACTACTTTTTTCTGAGCATGCAATTATTTCTCTGGCCAGCTTGCTTAGAAAGAGACTGCAAAAAGCAAAAGGGATGTACAAAGTACAATAAACATAGTACGTTTTTATAGTCTGATCAATAAATAATGATTTTCGGTTAGCTGATAAGGGTTACTGCACATATTTATAAAAACACTGCATACTGAAACATGGTTGAAGATTCTCTCTCTGGGACTCATATAGAATGTCATAGACACTCATTAGAAATCTGCCTCTAGTCTGCACGTAACATCTGATGCCGCGTACACACGAGTGGATTTTCCGTCGGAAAATCTTGGACGGTT
Source organism: Lithobates sylvaticus (assembly GCA_028564925.1). Classification (NCBI taxonomy): domain Eukaryota; kingdom Metazoa; phylum Chordata; class Amphibia; order Anura; family Ranidae; genus Lithobates; species Lithobates sylvaticus. The sequence goes on along the minus strand of CM053027.1, from coordinate 90,822,264 downwards.
TTTCCGATGGAATTCTGCTCAAGCTTGGCTTGCATACACACGGTCACACAAAAGTTCGCTGAACTTTCGACTGTCAAAAATGCGGTGACGTACAACACTACAACGAGCCGAGAAAATTAAGTTCAATGCTAACGAGCATGCGGCAAATTGTTTCCGAGCATGCATAGGAATTTTGCGCGTCGGAATCGGTACAGACGATCGGAATTACCGATCAAAATTTTTTCCGACCGAAAAATTGAGAACCTGCTCTCAATCTTTTGCTGGAATTCGGCCAGCAAAAGTTTGATTGAGGAAACACACAGTCGCATTTTCCGACCAAAAGCTCTCATCTGACTTTTGCTGGCGGAATTTCCAATCGTGTGTACGCGGCATGACAGATTCATAGAATGTGCTGTACAATTTATCCAGCATAGAGGTCTTATTTGTCTCTACTATTCTTAACACCATTATGGTGGTATTTGTCATTGAATTTTTAGCAAGAAAATTGTTGCATGTCATGAATTTGGTTAAGGATTTTCTAATAATATTACGATGCCAGAAAAGTTTTGCAAATTCTTTATTGAATTACCTTCTCTGTGTCACAGCTCAGGGAGGCTGTAAGTATTAGGCCCCTTTCACACGAGGCGGACTCCGCTTCCATCTCTCCGTTGATCTCAGCTGAACCGGCGGATGACAAGTCCCTCTCTGCTCACTGAGCGGGGAGGGGCTTGCGAGCACCGCTGGTCTCTATGGAGAGATCAGATAAAAACGGACAGTGTGTCCGTTTTCATCAGATCTCACCCGATCCGATCCAGATACGTCTGCTCACCCGATCCAGATACGTCTGCTTTTGGCAGATCGGACGGGGTCGGATGTCAGCGGACATGTCTCCGCTGACATCCGACGCTCCATAGACTAACATGGAGCGCCCGTTCAGATCCGCCGTCAAAACTGACAGGCGGATCTGAATGGTCCGACCGTGTGAAAGGGGCCTTACATTTTGTCACTCCACCTACATTCTTTTTTAGGCAAGACACTGGGAGTACAGCTACTGGGACTATTTGTTTTAGGTGAAGTGCAGGAAATAATTTAATAAAATAAATAATTAAAGTGGAACTTTACCCTAAAGCTCTGCTTTATGCCCTCCTCCCTCCCACTCCCTTCTATTTTTGGAACTTTTTTTACGGGGGGAGGGGGCACCTGGTTTTGACAGGTATCCACTCTCACTTCTGGTTGGATCGCCGCTGCGATCCACCAGAAGGTCTCCTTCCCTACCTGCAAACTTCTGGGACACGTCACAGGTCCCAGAAGGCTGCAGGACCATTCACAAAGCATAGCGCATGTGCATGAGCTGTGGGCAGCCGGTTGTGAACCCGCAATAAATCGCAGCAGCTGCCCACAGTAAACATGCCGAGGACCTGAAGACTGGCTCAGAACCAGTTCGCATGAGAATGGCACTGAACCCCTGGACAGGCGAGTGTCTTTTTATTAAAAGTCAACAGCTACAGTATTTGTGTAGGCAATCCCCCCCCCCAAAGCTACTTAATAAAAAAAAGTGTCCCTTTAAGTGGGTGTGTTAAGGGCACCGGGCACAGGGGTGCTATTGGAGGCATGACTTGATTGGGGCTAAGAAGCTCTATTGGCGTACTTTAGAGTGTGCTCAGGGCTATAAGGTCTGCGCCCCCCGAAAACTCCACCTCTGGGACCCCAGAACTCAGCACAGGGATGGTGGGAACCCTTCATAAAGTCCACAGCGGGTGTACAGACCTGGGAATTCAGCACAGGGATAGTGGGAACCCCTCAAAATGGGTACAGCGGGTGTACAGACCCGGCAACTGGCACAGGGGTGCTATTGGAGGCATGACTTGTGTGTAAACACGTGATTGGGGCTAAGAAGCTCTATTGGCGTACTTTAGAGTGTGCTCAGGGCTATAAGGTCTGCGCCCCCCGAAAACTCCACCTCTGGGACCCCAGAACTCAGCACAGGGATGGTGGGAACCCCTCATAATGGCCACAGCGGCTGTACAGACCTGGGAATTCAGCACAGGGATGGTGGGAACCCCTCATAATAGGTACATCAGCTTACAGACCCGGGAACTCGGCACAGAGATAGTGGGAACCCCTCATAATGGGTACAGCGGGTGTACAGACCCCGAAACTCAGCACAGAGATGGTGGGAACCCCTCATAATGGGCACAGGTGTACAGACCCGGGAACTCAACACAAGGATGGTGGGAACCCCTCATAAAGGGCACAGCAGGTGTACAGATCCCGGAACTCAGCACAGGGATAGTGGGAACCCCTCATAATAGGCACATCAGCTTACAGACCTGGGAACTCAGCACAGGGATGGTGGGAACCCCTCATAATGGGCACAGCGGGTGTACAGACCTCGGGAACTCAGCACAGGGATGGTGGGAACCCCTCATAATGGGCCCAGTAGGTGTACAGGCCTGGGAACTCAGCACAGAGATGGTGGGAAGCCCTCATAATGGGCACAGCTGGTGTACAGACCCAGGAATTTGGCACAGGGATGGTGGGAACCCCTCATAATGGACACAGTGAGGCTGCACTTGATGGCCACAGTTTTACCTAGCAGTAGTGATACATAATCACCTGATAAATGGTTATTTACAGCCCTGCATTACTAAAAGTAAAATTTTTCAGTTTGCGCGCCCCCCCCCCCCCCCCAAAAAAAAAATTTGAGCACCAGACGCCACTGCTTAGTACTAAAGAAATCAAATTTCTGCGGCGCTTCACACTGTTACCACATATTCTTTCTGTTCAATAAAATATATGACAGTACAAAATATGTGTACTATAGATCAACAAAATTCTTAAGCCCCATACACACGGTCGGACAATCCGCGGACCAGGTCTGTCGGACCATGTCCGTCATACTTTGTCCGATGTTGGTTTTGCGTACACACGGTCGGACAAAGTTGTCGGAAAATCCGATCATTCTGAACGTGGTGACGTTTGTTGCCTACGACGGGACTACGTAGAGGCTAGTAGCCAATAGCTTTGGTCTTGTAATGTGATCTGAGCATGCGTAGCACTTTGTCCGGTCGGACAACCGCACACACGATCGGATTTGGTGTGATCGGACCGTGTTGTCGGCAAATCTTTCCAGCAGGAGATAAGACTTTGTCCGTCGGTCAAACCGACGAACACTGTCCGATGGTGCATACACACGGTCTGATTTTTCAACAACCTTGTCCGATCGGACAGAATCCATGAAAAAGTCCGACCGTGTGTATGGGGCTTTACTGTGCAATAATACAATCAAGCGATTAGAGCATATTAAATAATAGAGTTACCTACACCATCCTGTCCCCTCCCCAACGCATGTCAACACAGGTTTTATTGATCTATCGTACGCATATTTTGATTGTATTATTGCACATTAAGAATTTTGTTGATCTATAGTTTGAATATTTTGTACTGTCAAATATTTTTTATTGCACAGAAAGAATATGTGTAACAGTGTGAAGTGAGGCACAAGTTGATTTCTTTAGAAAATAAAGTCTAACGCTTTTTTGTTATTGCAATTTGTATAAGCAGTTACAGCAACAGTTTTTACTACCTTTGAATTTTTTTTTTCTTTAAATTGTATGAATACAAGCTGACAATTGTAAGCATACTTGCTACAAATATGTATACTCAGACAATATATATATATATATATATATATATATATATATATATATATATATATATATAATGTGTATATATATATGTATAATATATATATATATATGTTGCAGACTCAGTGGATCACATGGTTTTCTTTCTACCATATACGTTGTATAGTTTATTGCAACTGTAACTATCATTTTTGATAGACAGCTTGGTCTGTTGCAAGAAGTGGCAAAAACAATGGATCTACTGGCGGCATCAACAGCTTACAACAAAAACTACTGTGTTGATGCTTACACACTGCGTCATATATGTGATTTTTTTCATTTTGAATGGCGTAGGATGCTAGATAAACTTAGTTTTTGGCTCCTTCTGTAATCAAGGGAGCAGTGTTTGTTTGCCTTGGTCTGTTCAGGGTTTCACAGACATAGAGTTTAGTTTCTGCCCCCTGCCTCTGGAAGAAGCTTCCAGAGCTTAGGGAGGGAGATGCAGATGACCAGCCATGGTGTCCAGAAGGGGGGTGGAAAGATGATAAATAGTCTACAGCACTGGAGAGCTGGGTTCTCTCTCCCCCAGGAGGGTTCCAAGCCCAAGGGGCTGCTGCCATTAGGCAGCCCATGGACTGTGAAGTTGTTCTTGAGACCTCAGGGGAATCGGGGCTGAGGACCTGGATGGATCCTGCTAAAAGCTAATTGCAGGACCTCACCACAGGGGATATGGTCTGAGGACTGTTTCACTCACTTGACCTTGTCCGGAGGAAGCTGGAAGGTGGCAGCTGTTCTGGGGACTTGTGAGTACAGACCCTAAACTGATTCCTGTGACTGTGCAGTGCTCTGGAGATTGCACTGGGTACGAGCAGTTGTACATTGGTGCAAGGTAACCAGATGCCAAGGAGACTTGCCTCTTAAAGCGGAAGTAAACCCATCGATTTAACAGTCTAAAAAAAAAAGGCATGCCGTGAATGCTAACTGCACATTGGCTGTGTTCTCAACCAAACAGTCAAACCATCCAATGGCTGGTGTCATAACGGATCACATGTGCAGCACCGTGGCAGTTGAAGATTAAACAGAGGCAAAGATGGCAGCTTCCCTGGCTGAAAACGATAGGGGGGTTTACTTCCACTTTAAGGAGAAGATTGTCCTCTAATTGCTAAGTACTAATTATTTAGGAGTATCCCATGCCCTAACCTCTCCATCTTGCCTGTTTAAAGTTTCAACAAGCAATAAATCTTAAAAAGACATTCCCTGGACTGTGTTTTTGAAGTCAGTGTAAAAGAACTTGTGCTTGCAGTTGTGGGGCAGCGTCTGTAATTTTAGGGAAGAATAAGTCAGAGGCCCCTTCTAGGGATATCAGTATATGTCTTAGTTACACTAACATCTGGATTTCTTCTTTAAGAACTGACTATGAATTTTAAAGTGAAGTTTTTTCTTGGGCTTACAAAGCAACGTCAGGATTAAACCTTTGTTCTAGATTTAAATGCATCATGAGAATTTATTGTTTCTGTATTGCCAGTCCTTTACACTGCATAAAACAAGCTGACGTCGATATGCTAATCTCTAAGGGATTTATGGTTATGGATTACACAGTCTTATATCATGTTAAGATGATGTTGTCCTAGCATTTGCTCATGTTATATAAATAAGCTTTTCATTGGATGTCCCCCGAAAATGTAAGATCCCATAACTGTGTCATTACATCTTCTCCTGAGATATAGGATTATTAAACAAAAAAGGGAAAAAGATTTCACTTTTCCTTTTGCTCATTTTTAGGGTCACCTTAACTTATAAGATTGGCCAAGGACTATTGAGTTGGCACTTCTAAGTGTCAGTTACAAAATTTGAATGATTGCCTTATCTATAAAGGATCGCAAAAGCCTGGGCACTGTATTATGCAAATACACCGTATATTATTACTTCTGTGGTCAATCTTCCACCCTCTTCTTTTGTACCACCTCACAACTTGTAAAATCCAATGGACAGCCTCGTTGTCCAAAGGAGGGCATTGGAGAGATAGAGTACTGAAGTTGTAGTTGATATTTAAATAATATAGCACTTAGCACTATAGCAAGTTTTGGGGTATTAAGGTGAAGGCAAGCTGCAGGCACCTGGAGATACCTACTCTGTTTTCATGGTGCCACGATACTAGGTAAGGTGGTCTCAAAGGTGGTCCCAGTAGCACGTACTCAGTTTTCTTTTACTCTACCACCAGTCTGTTCAGCAGCTGATTGCAGGAGATCCCACTCACAGTAAGCTACAGGTAACTCAAGTTGAAGTATACACAGGACAATGGACTCTCCCCAATTCAAAGCCCTAGGGGTTGGTGTGAGTCACACACAGCTTTATTTAAAAAGCATTGTGATGCACTGTGTTAATGAGGGGCACATTTACCACAGGCTTTTGTGCCAACCCTGAGCAACAACCCAGACCACAGCAGCCCCCACCCTGGCAGGAAGGCATTAAGTTCTGAGAGCTTGGTGAGAGCCCTTTACCATCAGGCTCCACCGTCGCTCCCATCACTCCTACCTAATTACATTCGGGAAATACTAGCCACTCCCCCCCAGAAAGGAGGAGCTGGTGTTCTCGCCTGAAAAACTGACCGGAGCTAGAGCTACCCCAATCTAGGCCAGAAGGCCAGGGACCCGACCCTCTGGTCAGACCCAGATGCAGCACCCATCCTCACCAGAAGCACCCTTCCGGACAGCTGAGACTCGACCCCGCTGATGCCAGCATGTCTGCAATGTTCTTGTCAACAGCCTCATAAATACATTTGTAAGTTCTCTCCGATCCTGGTAATTGTATTAAGCACAACCTCCCCCACCGAATGGGCATTCATCATTGTCATGCGTGTACAAAATCAGAGCTGTTTACCTCTATTAAAAACAATGTAATCATAGATATCACTTTGACAAGGCATGCAAATATTGGGACGGCATGTGGAAATGTTACATAGGACTAAGACAGCATGCAAATCAAATGAAACAGTGATACATGCGGACATTACAGTGGGTAAAACAGTCAGATAAAGATCATAATGTCCACAGAGGCTTACAATCTGGATAAGTACATGCAAGGAGAACAAAAGGTGCGCACTGATTCATAGCAACTAAGAGCTTCTACCGGAGCCCTGGGGGCTGAATGTGTAACAGTTGTGACAGGTGTGCCATAGCGATTCTCAAGAGAGCAGTGAACACAACAGGATGCTCATATCCATTTTATAATTGATATTCTTACTAATTAACCTTTATGTTTGGTGATAGTGATGGAAATAAAGATAACTGAAACTTCTATTTACTGTAAAAATGTATTTTTACCTTACTATTATTTGAGAAAGGCAATCTGTGCCCCACCAAAACGTTGACACTGATTAAACTATGTTGGAAAATTCCTGCTGTGGTAAGTCCTGTTGAGTGTGCCCACTGCCCGCTTCATATTCTACATACTTTTTTCATGGATCCCACCTGGGCTGTTGAGTGAACCTACTACTGCCTGGTATATAGTCTACGTATTTGTTTCATGGATTCCACCTAAGCCAATATCCCTACAAGCGTGTGCAGTGGCCCACCTCTACACTACATATAACATTATTTAATAGTATTTCATTTGACGTTAAAGGTATTTGAACCTTTACGGTGACAATTCCTAGGCAGGGGAAATAAACAAGTTTGTTTTTATGCCCCCACTCAGTGGCATATAGTCTTTGTGAATAAGGCTAGCCATTCATGCCTCAGTTTCTATTGTTTAGCCTGTGGGCCAAACAAGAGAACTTAATTCCCCAACCATGCTAAAAAGCATGGATGGTGGAATCTCTACTGCCAACTATTATATCAAGGCAGACATTTACACCTATGACTGCATGAATCCCCAAAAAGTGACTGCATCTGATAGGATCCGATCAGATGTTGACGATTTTCCACCCAGCTTTTTTTACTTTTACATTTTTTTTTGAAGGATGTAAATTGTCAAGGCCACCAATGACTTGAAATTTGATCAGTTTAGCAGGAACTGGCTGAAATGTGAGCCATGCATGGCTAGCATTAGAAAATTAAGAAATGCCTGGACAAGCCATTTATCAATCTACTTAGAACTCCCTGCTCCTACGTGACAACATTGGCCAAATAACAAGCACCAAGGCTGTCACATGGAGTGAATAAAATGCTCATCCATACCTAGAAGTACTGGGAATATACTTCACTTGCAACAGCTGAATTAAGCATTGAGGGAGTGATGGAAGGTAAGTGCTGCTGTTGAGGGAGTATTAATGCAAACCTCATGGACAATGGATAGGTCTTCATTAAAGCCTTTGTATACATGGAAAAAAAAAACACACACAACCCCCCCCCCCCCCCCCCATAAGGCAAAGGCATAATAAGCTAGTATGCACCACATACACCATGCTCATTATGAAATACTCACCTTAGAACGAGGTCCCTGTATCGCATCCCGGTCCGCACCAAGGGAGCTGACATTTTGTTCTCTGCGTTTCTTCCGGGTTCGCGGCTCCGGTGCTGTGAGTGACTGGAGCCGCAATGACATCACTCCTTTGCTTGCGCGCAGAAATATTCTTTCCGGCAAGCCGGGCCTTCACAGCACATGTGCCGCTGACGCAGCGGCTGCATGCAAAGTGAATATCTCCTAAACCGTACAGGTTTAGGAGATATTCATTTTACCTACAGGTAAACCTTATTATAGGCTTACCTGTAGGGGGAAAAAAAAAAAGGTATACAACCACTTTAAGAAAGATCTGTACAAAGAAATATCTGGTGGCTACCTTGGCTGACCCTATTCTGAACGTGCTACTTGCACTAGCTTTGTTTAGCCTAGATTTGTACTTCAAGAGCCTGTATCAATGGGCTTTGAGCTTTTGTCATTAGAATAAGTTTGAGACACTTCTACGATCACTCAGAATTAAATGATAGGCACATTTAAACTGCAGCTGACCTCCTTCAGACCTGCATTAGACCTGCTTCAAGCTTGTATTGCATTCCTATTGAATTGTATGGTAATACAATACCAGTTTGAAGCAAACAGGCTTTATCTCATTGACCAAAAAAAGAAGCCAGCAGGTAAAAACTGAGTGAAGTCAGAATTGCTCATCTGTGTATTTGTTCTAAATCAATAATTCAGAATAATTCTGGGTCAATAAACAGCCAGAAATGTTGACTTCAGGGGATGAGGTTAGTAATTGACAATGGCAGCCAACATACTTTCCCTAGTACAGGCAACAGTTTGTTCTTTCTGCTTGTGCTTGCATGGGTTTAATCCCACACTTCAAAGACATGCTGGAGGTTCATTGGCTCAGACTGGAAGATCCTTGTGGGCAGGGACTGATGTGAATGTAAAGTGCAGTGTAAATTGTTGGCGCTCTATAAATAACTTTAATTTAAAAAAAACATCTGCAAATGAATGGTCCTCTGTTCTCTATCCCTAGAAGAATGGGGTTTGCTCAAATAAAACAGACAAAATGAATTTTGTTTGAACAGTTTATTGGCTTTATATTGTACAGTGAAAAATACAAATGTGAGGCACAGGCGATACATGAACTATCTGAACAGCAACATTAGGTAAAGTGAGTAAAGGCTCATCAAGATTCATAGAAAAGGATTATAACAGATACATGAGAGTTCCAGAATGTGACATACAGGAACGTTGCTACACATGAGATGGAAATTGTTTGAACGTTCAGGTGTAAAGTTAATGAAGTAACAACTCCATTATTAATTAAAAAAAACACTTTTCTATTTACTTTTTTAATACCATGTTTCCCTGAAAATAAGTCCCACCCCGAATATAAGACCTAGCATGATTATTGGGGAGGGCTGCAATATAAGCCCTACCCGAAAATAAGCCCTAGTAAAGTACATGGAAAAACTGTGGTCCGTTTTGTAGGATGTTCGTACTGGTATGGAGTGCAGTGTGAGAAGACAGGGGACACAGGAACTTTAAAAAACATATTTTATTGTTTTATTCCAGGATTTTTAGAACATACCATAGAGAGGGGTAAATGACACAGCACAAGCACTGTGCTTTAAAGGAACAGGATTTTTTTTTTTTTTAGGCTTACTACTTAAGATCGTCATTGTACATAACGTATATAAATAAGACATCCCCTGAAAATAAGCCCTAGTGTGTTTTTTTGTAGACAAAATTAATATAAGACCCAGTCTTATTTTCGGGGAAACACGGTAGTTCACTGCCTATGTGTTTGTGTAGCATATATATATATATATAGTTATTTATACATTTTACTAGGAATATTGAAACGCTTCTCAAATCGTTTGAATGTTTTTTCTATGGGGCTGATTTATTAAAGGAGAAAATAATATTTACAAAGCAAAATGAAGCTGTGATCCCATCAGTTAACAAGCTGCAATTTTCTAAAGTGGACATTTTCTACTCCTTTAGTACATCCATACCTCTCATAAAGTAGGTACACCCCAAGGATACAATAATGCCACCCCACAAAACATGAACCATGAATAATAATGCACACAAATGACTGGTTAAACCCCCTATTTTTATACCATTTTCTTTATACTGGTTTTTCAAAATAACAAATGCAATAATATAGAGCAGGTGTCTCCAAACTTTTCAAGTAAAGGGCCAGTTTACTGTCCTTCAGACTTCAGGGGGGCCGTATTCTGACCAGTGGGGGTAGAAAATGTCCCGGGGCCAGGCATCAGTGAGAATAAACACGGCCTCAGTGTTGGTGATCAGTAAAAAGAGGGACAAGGCTCCACCATTGGTATTAGTGGAAGAAATAGTACCCCATTGTTGGTGTAATTGGGAGCAATAGTGCCTCAAATCCTTGGAAGCAATAGTGCCCCAAGGGCCAGGTGAAGGCTAGCAAAGGGCCACATCCGGCCCTCGGGCTGCAGATTGGAGACCCCTGGTATAGAGGCTGGATGAAAAGTTTAACACTTTTGGTAGTTAAACAGTCATTTTGGATATAGAGGTCTATACATATATTTAGTCTTTTAATACAGGTATTTATATAGCGCCGACAATTTAAACAGTCCTTTTTACATATTTTACATTCACATCAATCCTGGAGCTTACAATCTAAGGTTCCTAACTCACATGCTACATACACATAGGTTAGCGAAAAAAGAGGGATTAGGTTCTATAAGGGTTAGTTTATACATGCATCACTTTGTGAAGAGCAATCTGTGTTATGTCCCCCTAACTGCCTGTTTTGTAACCCTTATAAAAACCCCACAACACAACCTTGGACACTGCACTCTGTTGCAAGGCAGTTGTAGTGTGGCACCATTCAATTGAATGGGTCACATTCGGGGGCGTGGCCAAGACCGGCATGTGAGAGGACGCATCTCCCACAGCTCCCGGCGTTGATCCTGCACCGATCCTCCCCCAGCCACCCAACCGAGCTCTAAGCGCCCTATGCTGCACACCTGCCTTCAGGAGACCCCCGTGGAACCACCGCCGGCCCTCTGTACCAGAGGAATGACCCGAAAAAGCCAGATGGACATCGCGGGCCCGGAAATCCAAGATGGCGCCGCCGCGCTTACAGGGAAAGGGACGCCACGAGGCCCGGACAAATCAAGCCACAAGGCAAGTAAACCTCCCAAATCTGTGGGGAAAGAAGGCCCAAAGGACATGCTATACTATGCCCAGAGACTGTCAGGGGCGAGCGGCCTGGAGCAGCCGTCCCGCGCCAGTGACCAAATACATAGGCCGCAAAGCCTGCAGCCAGTACAAGGCCCTGCATGCTGGGGTGAGGAGGAGGGGGAAGGGGAAGCAGCTCCGGGCGCGGACCTGCAGGCCCAAGACTCCCAGGAAGACCCACAGCCCACCTTGGCAGACATACTTAAAGCAGTGCATAACTGTACAGCATCTGTTAACACTTTGAAAGAGCAGTTTGGGGGCCTCAGGGAAGATGTGTCCCTACTAAGACAAGACATGCAGAAAATCAGGGAACGCACCACTGCGGTGGAAAGTAGGGTCAGTGAAATGGAGGAATATGTACAACCCATGGCCCAGGACGCTAGAGCTGCCCTACAAATGGCACGAGATGCATTCGATCGTGCAGAGGATTTGGAAAATCGCTTGCGCAGGAACAATGTTCGCATAGTGGGTCTGCCAGAGAAGGTGGAGGGCAGGGACCCCACTGCATACATAGAAGGATGGCTCCTGGAAGTTTTTGGTAAAAATGCATTTTCCCCATTATTTGGGGTGGAAAGGGCACACAGGGTGCCCTCCCGCCCCCCACCACCAGGGGGCCCCCCCAGGTCGTTTCTTGCAAGAATATTACATTACCGCGACAGAGAGGCAGTACTCCGTCAAGCCAGAGAGAAAGCAAACATCCAGTTCAATGGGGCCCGGGTGTCCTTTTACCCAGACTTTTCAGCAGATGTTCAGAGGCGCAGAGCCAAATTCCAGGATGTTAAGCGTAGACTCAGGACCCTACAAATACCGTATGCCATGCTGTACCCCGCTAAACTCAGAATTGCAGTCAGAGGCCAAGCCCAATTCTTTGAGTCAGCTAAAGAGGCCGCATCCTGGCTAGACCGCAACGAACAGGCCCTGCAAAGACGTGCACAGGAGGATGAGGACTGACACTGTTGCAGACACGCTGTTTGGTAAACGCATAAGTTCACGGATGAGCGAATGCTCCTTCACCTCTCTTGTTTATTAGGGGGACGAACCCCCACATATTTCGTTCAGTTTGCACTCCTTGGCTGGGGGACAATATATTACAAAGCACCAAGAGAGCACTTTGGTTACTATGACGTTACAGCTTAAAGTGACTGTCACATGCGATGGGCGACAGAAGGGCGCCAATGTTGTTTACCCTGCCCGGTTGGCAGAGGACCAGGTTTATAGGCCTATTTGGGCCGTGAGTTTTACTAACATTCTACTTTTCGGCTACTGTTTGACATACCAGGTACACCACTTGAAGGAGGAATACTATGAGCGACTACACAGAAGATACACTGTAAGACTGGGACACAGGAGGCTACCCTCACATTTATTTGATGGACCGTATGTATGCTTGCACCCACACATAATCCGCTACAGGACATTCATGGTTAAGATACATGGCTAAAATTCCCTTGGTATCTTGGAATATTCGGGGCCTACATTCCCCCTTAAAGAGGACCATGACTTTCATGTGCTTGAAGAAATTCCTACCTGGGGTAATCTGTTTCCAAGAAACACATTTGACCACTGAAACGGAATGTTTTTTAAGATATTCATGGGTAGGGAAAGCTTACCACTCTACACATACCTCCTTTTCAAGGGGGGTAAGTGTATTGATACATGCTGCCCTGGACTACCAGGAATTTGAAAGTGTTATAGATAAGGAGGGGAGATTTGTCTTTTTACATTGTAGATTCAATACGTTGATATGTGTACTGGCTTGCATTTACATCCCTCCGCCGTTCACGGCGGCGGTACTCCGGCTCCTCCTGACTTTTCTGGATGGTAGGCCTGATGTGCCGCTGCTTGTGCTCGGGGATTTTAACTGCTGTCTGGATTTGGTGGCGGATAGACACCCCAGCCCTAGACCCTCTGCCCTCTCCAGGGGCACCCCCCTGGCGCGGTTGTTGCAAGAGGTGGGATGGGTTGATGTCTGGCGACACCGTAACCCGGGCGCGAAACAATTTACATGCTTTTCCAAAACTCATGGTTCTCTGTCCAGGATAGATTTGGGGGTGGGGAACTTGAGCATGCTCCCGTATGTGGCAGACCTCACTCATAGACCCCGTAGTATCTCTGACCACTCGTCTCTGGTGGTTCAACTTATAGTGGCCCCTCCCAACAGTATGCCTAGAGCCCCCTGGAAATTTAATGCCTTCTGGCTGAAATTATTTCGCTCTCATGAGGAGATTGAGGGGAGCATGCGCGGGTTCTTTGCCCTCCAAGATCCAAATGGTTCCAGAATAATGCAATGGGACGCCTTTAAGGCACATTTACGAGGAGTATTGATTACTGAAATGAACAAAGTGAAGCGGGACTCGACAGCTCTATTGCAGGAGGTTGAAACTAAAACTCAAGAGCTAGAACAGGCGTACATAGATAACCCCACCGAGCTAACTAAGGAGTCATGGCAGGCTGCACAGAGTGCGTATCAACACCTGTTATCCTCCTCAGCGGAAAAAAAACGCTTCTTTAAGCAACAGGCGTTCTTTGAGGAGGGGGAAAAGACCGGGCGCCTCTTGGCGCGGATCTCTGCCTCTCATCAACGCTCGCCAACCATAGGGGCAATTAAGACCCCAACGGGCACTCTGGTGAGTCAGCCAGAATTGGTAATGCAGGAACTTACTAGGTTTTACGAAAATTTGTACCGTCCGGGCCAGGCGTATGCCCAAGAAGACTTGGATATATACCTGAACCAGTTGGACTTCCCGGAACTTTCCGCTAGTCAGCGGGACTTCCTGGAGGCCCCACTTACATCGGAGGAACTACAGGCAGCCGCGGGGACCTTTCCGGGTGGCAAAGCCCCAGGGGAGGACGGACTGCCTATAGAAATTTACAAGCAATACGCTGAAATACTAATACCGCAGCTCACCCAGGTCTTCAATGCAGCCAAAACAGGGGGTAACCTCCCCCGGTCTATGTCAAAAGCAAATATAGTTCTCCTACTGAAACCTGAGAAGGACCCCACAGACCCTGGGTCTTACCGTCCGATATCTTTGCTTCAATGTGATGTAAAGATTCTGGCTAAGGCACTGGCCGTTAGACTAAACGAGGTGATCACATCTATTGTGCATGGAGACCAAGCAGGCTTCATGCCCAATAAATCTACTGCAGTGAACTTAAGGAGGCTCTATCTCAATATGCAGACACAGGCTGACAACATGGGTAGCAGGGCTCTGCTGTCACTAGACGCCACTAAAGCATTCGACAGCATAGACTGGAACTATCTGTGGGCGGTCCTACTGAAATTTGGGTTCGGCCCCAATTATATCGCCTGGGTAAGACTCCTGTACAGTCAGCCCCGGGCAGCCATTAGGGGATCGGGATCACTCTCTAGAGAATTCGAGTTGAGGCGGGGTACGAGACAGGGATGTCCCCTGTCCCCCCTCCTCTTCGCCCTGGCAATCGAGCCACTGGCCATGGGGATTAGGGCCAACCAGAGCATAGTGGGATTCCAATATAAGAATTTACATGAAAAGGTCATGCTTTATGCGGACGACACTCTACTCTTACTGGGGGATACGGATGCCTCACTGAAAGAAGCCATGGCCACTATTACTAAATTTGGGAAGTTTTCCGGACTGTTGATTAACTGGTCCAAGTCTGCGCTACTCCTGCTAGATGGAGATGAGACACAAATTATTAATTCCGCCTGCCCCATACCAGTGGCCACGACCTTCAAGTACTTGGGCATCCACATCTCTGCCAAACCCAGGGACTTTATACACCTAAATGTTGCCCCAATGCTGATAAGGTTCAGGGACAAAGTTAAAACATGGAAGACACTCTTTCTTTCGGTTGCGGGTAGGGTGAATCTAATTAAGATGATCCTTATGCCGCAACTGCTATACCTCCTTCATAACACCCCTATGGTCATCCCCTTAAAAACATTCCACATTATAAATGCCATTTTCTGCAGTCTCATTTGGAAAGATAAACGCCCTAGGATCAAATTAGAACACTTGCAAAGGCCTAAAGACTGTGGGGGATTGGCAATGCCGAATCCCTGGCTATATTACCTGGCTGCACAGCTGCAGCACCTTGTAGGGATGTTCCCAATACCGGAGGGGGGAGACAGCGCCCCGCCAAGCTCGTCGCACACTTTAATGCGGCACAATGTCCATAGAGGCCCTGTACCTATGGCATTGGAGGCTTTATCCTTCACCAAACCACACAAGAAATTCCCTACCCTTAACCTAATTCAGAAAGTCTGGAATAAGGCCAAATACATTCAAAAGGCAGATGGCTACACGGAATATAGCCCAATTTGGTGGAATGATACTTACACAGAACTGGCCAAGTTACAGTCAGGAGAAAAATGGAGGAAGGCGGGGATCACACACTTGAAACAAATATTCTGTAACGGGATACTCCGCCCGTTTGCAGACCTGCAGAGCACATATAATCTTCCAGCGTCTATGCAATTCCATTATATTCAGCTTCGCCACGCTGTGGTAGCGCAGAGTGGCTCCTCAGAGTGGCGACTGTCGCAGGTCCCTGCTTTCCGCCTCTTGGAGGAGGCTGCCTCATCGAAAGGATTTATATCCCAATGCTACGCCATCCTGCTACAATCTGTGATGGAGCGGCATCCTCTGGGGGTCAGGGAGAAATGGGAGGCTGACACGGGACCCTTAGATGGGGAACAGTGGGAAGAAATATGCCAGGCGGTGGGTAGCAGCTCTCTGAATATTTCACAACGATTAACTCAACTGTACATCCTTCTTAGAACGTACTATACCCCTCATAGGCTGCACTTGATGAACCCGCAACTAGATCCCATATGCACCAGATGTAAGAGAGAACACGGGAGCCTCATCCATATGCTGTGGCGCTGCCCCAAATTACACACTTACTGGAACGCAGTGGTGACCACAGTCAACACTGTGTTCCAAATATCACTCCAGCAGGATCCGAGAGCTTGCCTCTTGGGTGCTCTGGGAGAATATGGATGGGGGGAAAGCTGCAGGGAGGCAGTACAGAGAGTCTTATTCCAGGCCAGGAAGCTGATTATGATACATTGGCGGGCAGAGGAACCCCCGACCACAAAGGAATGGATTGTAAACATAGGTAGGACCTTAAGAATGGAAAAACTGATCTATCAACACAGAGGTACCCCACAAAAATTTGAGAAACTCTGGGAAAAATGGCTGGATACGCCAGGCTTGGCTCCAGAGGATATGGTACTGGACAGACTGCTGGGATTACATTAGGATTGTGACTATATGCAGTGCAGTAATGATGAATAAAGGAAAGGGATATGGAATGGTGAAATTTGCCATGGCACACTGGCCAACTGAAACTGTACTGATAATGCTGAAACCTGTGTACTGTATGGACAAACTGTATTGCTACTTTGAATTCAATGTTGCTTCAAGTGTAATGTACCTGTGCAATTTAAATAAACACTTTTGTTGGATAAAAAAAAAAAAAAAAAAAGAATGGGTCACATTCGGCAGGAAGTACTGTCTGCTCAATGTAACAGGGGGAATCATTTTTGCTGCACCACAATGCAAAGCATCGATGTGATTGGCTCCTTGTGCAGCTTCTACTACCCCTTCTCTGGGCTCTGCTATACAAATTGTACAGTAGCCTGTAAGAGGCTGATACCAAATCAAATGCATGTACTTACACTGTTTGCATTTAAAAAATAAATTATTTATGCATTCATTTATACAGAGCTCCATTCATGTTTTGCCTTTTAAATCTTCTTGGAGTTTACCTGCTTTACCTGCTGTGTGTTTTTTACACATTTAGTATACAGTTTAGTTACAGTGCATGTGTTTGAAATGAGATTTCCCACAATGCATTTTTTTAATGTATAATGCAATGCATCAGAGGCGGCTCTGGGCTTTGTGAGGCCTTAGGCAAATCTAAGACCCACTCACGCCCAAAACAGGAAAAATAATTCAAGTGGACAATCCCTCCAACTCCCACACACGTCAGGCAAATTAGGTGGTCACGAGGCCCCTGGGAGTGCGAGGCCTAAGGCGACTGCCTAATTTGCCTAATTAGAGAGCCACCTCTGCAATGCATATTTTACTAAGGTTTTGGATGGGTTAGCGGCATGTTTCCAGTGTCCAAGTCCAGGTACATCTAAAAAAAGGTTAATAAAATGTACAGAAGATACAGCAGCTCTCGCTTGTATGTACTCATAAAAAAATATATATATATATATTTTTTTTTTCAAAGCTCAAGTCCAGCCAAAACGATTTACTTTTGGATAAATTATTAAAGGGTTAGTAACTCTGTTGTGTTTTTGTTGGCATCTGTTGCCCTACTGAGGGAGTTTCACTCGCTTCCATCCATGACCAGAAATGATGTGTAATCTCTCTAATGTGGATACATACAAAAATAAATAGGTAAGGAAGGGTTAAACATCGGACAATGTTTTATTGCTGTCCGTGCCTTGCTGTCTTGGTGGCAACTGCACCTCCCGTTATTTGTACAGAGCCCTGCTGGCTCCTCCGAACAGACTTGAACTACCTGCATTGCATAGAGAAGCACAGAGACCTAGTAATGATGTTCCTGGATCTGACATTAGGTATGTAATGAAAACAAGGCTTTAGTTAATAACTTAATTGGTTTGTAGATGAGGGAGGAAAGGAGGAACCAGGGAAGAAAAAATATAAGCATATTAAACTTAAAGCGGAGCTCCACCCAAAAAATGGAACTTCCGCATTAAGGGAAGGTGACCCCCTGACATTTGGCATGTCATTTTTGGGAGTGGGGGCGGAAACCCTCTTTTTAGAGGGTCCCAGCTCCCACTTCCTCCCGGGGCACCGCGGCGCCAGAAGTAAGTTCACCTCTCCCCCCTCTCTCTTGGCAATCATCTGGGACACGTTACAGGTCCCAAATGATTGCCCGGACAGTCACAGCGCGGCCCGCAGCTCGTGCATGCGCAGTGCATGCCCTGCTGTGAAGCCACAGCTGGGCGCCCATAGTGACTATGCCCGCGCCGCAGAGAGCAGGGGGAGATGAGCGGGGCTTCGTTCCCCCCACATCGCTGGACCCGGGACAGGTAAGTGTCCGATTATTAAAAGTCAGCAGCTGGAGTATTTGTAGCTGCTGACTTTTATTTTAATTTTTTTAAGTGGAACTCTGCTTTAAAGTGTTACTAAACCCACAACAGTAAAATCTGTCTGTATATGCAGTATAGCGTGCTTGTTATACTCACTGTGGAACCTAAAGAGTTAATCCTCTGCATTGTGTAAAAAGGCTATTTTATCCTGTATGCACAGATCCTCCCCCTCCTGCACTGTCTATCTGGAGAAGGCCAGCTAACACAGGCAGAGTAGCCAACCTGCACATGCTCAGTTGTATCTTTTATGCTGGAGAGAACATTTACTTGTTCTCAGAGCTAGCCAGCTCACATGATATTTACATCAGACATGCAGTGGAAATCTCCTCCTACCTGAACTCTCAGCACTGAAGAAACTCTGCGATTTCATATGTAACCCTGGTATACAGATCAGCCAAAAAGGTATATAGTGGCAATATTTTAATGTAAAAAGAAGATTTATAAGCTGTGGGCCCTGTAGGGGGGCTGATGAACTATTTTCATATTACTAAGTTTAGTAACACTTTAAGCTTTAAAAAAAACTATTACCAGAAGAAAAATCCGAGCAGTGAAAGTTAAAGGGGAGAGCCGGCCGGGAAAAAAAAAAGTAAAAGTCAGCAGCTACAAACACTGTAGCTGCTGACTTTTAATAAGCAGATTTACCTGTCCTGGGTGCCTGCGATGTCAGTCCCCCCGAGACCAACCGTCCCTCGGCTCTCGGTTTCCGGCGCCGCCATTCCAACTAAGGGAAACAGGCTTTGCGGCTTCACTGCCCGTTTCCTACTGCGCATGCGCGAGTCGCCCAACGCTTTGTGATGGGGCGCGCTGTGTTGTGGGACACACACAGTTCCCATAACACACCGTGCCCCATTCACTAGAAGACAACACGAGGAGCAGAAGACTGAAGAACACAGCGGAATAGGAAGAGGCAGATTAGGACGATCTGCCTAGCAACAGACATTTCTGGTAAGTTAAAAAAAATATATATATATTTTTTTCCTTCCAAATTTTTATTAACATTTTTATGCAGTTTTTTTTTTTATAGGGTGGCCCTCCACTTTAATTAAAATAAATCTTCCTTTTATAGTATTGCTAGCTGTGGCCCCCCATAATTCTGCAGTGCAATGTCTCCTCATCTCTCCTGTTTAGTATACACAGACTTGCAGCCTGCAATTTGGTATACACAGAAGTCCACACTTGCGGCCTGCCATTAAGGGCACAGAGAGTGGAAACTGTCAGTTTATGTTTTGAATCATTGCAGCTGGAGGAATAGGGCTTTTATTCACAAAAACACAAGCTGACAACAGCACAAGCCATGTACTACATTAGTCTGAGACAGCCCAATGCAGTACCTGGCTTGTGCTGTTGCCAGCTTGTGTTTTTATAAATGAAAGACCTTTTCTCAAGCTGAAATCATTCACAACACAAGCTGACAGTTTTGACTCCCCTGAATAGTAGGCTGCAGCTCCAGACTCACAGCACACCACAGCAGAGCAACGTTCCGTCTGGCAATTTATAAGGAGGCATGGTGAGGCTGTGTGTGCACTGTCTGTCACACCATCTCTCCTCATGAGCTGTCACTCAGAAATCTGTTTGTGATGATCAGTGTTTTCATGTAGCTAGGTGGGTGGGCAGGGCTAGCTATCTGACAACACAGCTCAGCAACCCCTGCACTGATATAGCTGGGGATGAGTGCTAAGTGCACAGGACACCCAGGGGGTTAAAACCAAACACTAATAGGATTATTACATAAACAGATTAAAGTGTACAAATTGCAATTACCCTGGCAATCAATCAGATTTTAATTGCACACACTAACCACACTTCTGCAGTGTTCGATTTAGTAGGTCTAAATGTGCTTTCATGTATGGCACATACATGAGCTGATCTATCATTTTCTAACCACAGAAATACAAACCACCACCAACACAAATAGTAGAATACTATTCTTATACAATATTTCTAAACAGTTTTTACTGAGAATTTCGTGGCACAGTATACAGCATATAATATAACATAAATCTTTCATTTCTAGTTCTAAAGCCTAAGTGCAGCCAAAATAGAAAAAAAAAGAACAATCAGCCCAAGGTACATAATTTACAGTCAGTATAATGTGTCCCTTGTGGTGATATCTCTTCTTTTAGTTGAAATCCTCCTTTATCCAAGACCCCCCTCGCCACCATAATCTTCTAGCGCAGCGGAGATTAATACAGCTAAGGGGCTGTCACATGCTCTCATCAAGAGAGAGCCAAACTATGCCTGCTCTTTCTGCTCAGAACCACCATTTAAAGAAGCTATACAACAGGATCTATGAATGGAGGATGAGTGGATGATTGAAAGGTTCAACCCCTCCATTCATAGATCATATTTCATGCATAGAAGCTGTAGTACGGGTTCTACGAATTAGGGAGCAGGGCCGCTAATAGGCCAGTACAACTGGCCCTGTTGTACCGGGCCCGGCCAGCAGGGGGGCCCAGGAAAATCTGCCCAGAGACCGAATTGATGCAGAATAATAAAAAAAAATTCTTTCAGCCAGCACCCATCATCAATCCACCTCATCCACCCACCCTCCGACTTTTCAGTTTTTTTTTTCTATTTTTTTCTATTTTTTGCTACCTCATACTGATATTCTTGTGGGAGGGAGGGACTATTTCTTCTGTTTCGGGCGCATATCACTTCCGCACCCGCTCCTCATGCTTGCCTTCCCTGGTGTAGTGATTCCTCTCCCTCCGCTCATGGCGCTCTGCTCTGTTCTCGGACAGAGGCAGTGACAGTGAGACTGGAGAAGAAGCATTCAGGATGAACGGCGGTGGCGGCGGCAGAAGGAAGCAACTGACATCTAAAATAGTTTGTGACTAACACGCCAGGCAGCAGCAGGATCAGAGAGGAAGTGCCTCGTGGGGCCCGGCTAACACAGGTGTGTGCTTGCTTGGGGGGGGGGGGGGGGTGATTCAAGATCTACTATATCACCACCCATGTCACCAATGCCGTAATGTGCTGCAGACAGTGCCACCCATGCCGCCAATGCATAATGTACTACAGACAGTTACATTGTGGCATTGGCGGCATAGGTGGCACTGTCTGCAGCACATTATGGCATGGGTGGCACTGTCTGCAATACATTATGGCATTGGCGGCATGGGTGCCACTAAATATCACTTGAAGACAAATCTGCACTTTGTTTCAAGGCGGGTCTAGGGAGGGGCCAGGGGTGGGGCTGAAGGAGGGGCCATGGGTGGGGCTGAAGGGGGCCCCATCAGGTAGGCTGTATGGGGCCCCATAATTTCTATTAGCGGCCCTGTCTGGGAGGAATAGGCTGCCATAGTTGGGCTATCTTGATGAGAGTCTGTGACAGCCCTTTAATTGTATTAACCCCTGCTGCACCAGAATATTACAGCAGTGGAGGTGGGAAATAAACAGAGGAGGATTTCAACTAAAAGAACAGACACCAGTACAAGGGATACATCCTACTGGCTGTCATTTATGTCATAATTTAATTTATGGCTGTAATTTATGGCTACAATTTATGTACTGACTTTTTTTTTTTTTTTTTTTTTTTTACTGCACTTTAATGCAATCTGGTATTTACAAAGAGGAGGCAGGTCTGCATAAAGCATTTCATAACTCCCTTACAAGGCTTTTCAGCTCTTAGAATAGATCACAGTATTCATAAAGCATTTCTATTAGTATACAAAATTCACTACAGCAGATTGGTAGCATTTAATAGGCTATCTGTCAGCATCAATAATGAAAGGATAGGGTTACGGTTTTTGCACATATGTCATAATCACAGTTTATTATACAAGGCCTCTGTGGTGTACAACATCTTATCACAACAGATTTAGGCAATACAGACTGATAGCCTCTAAAGACCATCAGAGTACCCAAGATCAAACACAAGCATGCCTACCAGGATACAAAAAATAAAATTGGGTCATGTGCACTACGACATCCGCAGTGAGCATACAGTGCGAAATATAATACTAATAACAACAATTTATAAAGTGTACAAAGCTTGAGAAAATGTATTTTTTTGTGTTGTCAGTCATAACCAGTCAGAGTAATACTCTAACCAACCATCACCAGCTGCTATCTTCTTTTTCACTACTTTGTCCTAGTTGAGACAAAGGCATTGATTGGCTTTAGATCTGATTTAACGCAAAGAGCAATGATGGAGCAACAAATCATATTTGACCTTTCATTAGTTTGTGCGGTCTCAACAACAAAAGGTGATTGCTGTACACTTTCTAAGGCTTACTGTTCATTTGAGGGCTTAGCAAAGCTTTTGGCTGTCATAAATACTCTAATAGTGATGCTGAATAAAACCAAACTGTCAATAAAGTAGCTTGTGGGATGACTCAATTAGACACTCTCATTTTGACACTTAAAGTGGAGTTCCACCCAAAAATAGAACTTCCGCTTTAAGGGAACGTGACCCCCTGACATGCCACATTTGGCATGTAATTTTTTTTGGGGGGAGCGGAAACCCTCTTTTTAGAGGGTTCCAGCTCCCACTTCCTCCCGCGGCACCAAAAGGAAGATCACCTCTCCCCCCTTCCTCTCGGCAATCATCTGGGACATGTCACAGGTCCCAGATAATTGCCCGGCCAGTCACAGCGCGACGCTGTGAAGCCAGGCGCCCACAGCGACAATGCCGGTGCCACAGAGAGGAGGAGAAGCTGAGCGGGGCTTTGTTCCCCCGCATCGCTGGACCCTGGGACAGGTAAGTGTCCGACTATTAAAAGCCAGCAGCTGCAGTATTTGTAGCTGCTGACTTCAATTTTTTTTGTAAGCGGAACTCTGCTTTAACCCTAGTACACATGTCAGGTGGCATCCGCCAGTTCAATAGAAACTGACCAACATTCGGCCCGCTTCTGTCGAAGGGGAATGACTGAAAAAGGTGTGCTAATCAGCTCCCGATCAGCGCTCTCACCAATGGCTGAAACAGCTGATCGGAGTGATCCGGCAGGGGGGGGGAGTCGTCTCCCTGTCAGAACACAATAGCACAACAGGGGAGATCACTGTACTAATATTGCATAGTTAGTACTGCTGCACCTCCTGAGCTGTCAGTTTTTTTTGTTCAGCTCTCCCGGGTTCAATGAAAAAAAAAAAAACTACAAGTGTGTACTAGGCTTTAGGGCTCATTCATATGGATGCAAAGGGCCGAGAGAATTCAGCATATTTCTGCACCTGGGAGTCAAAGGCAGTTGCATATAGCTGTGACCAGCAACATGCAAATCAGTGACTGGCTGACAGACACTGTGGCGGCACTCATCTGTCCCTGTACACGGGTAACTGCTCAGATGTACATACAGCCATGGCACCTGCCAGCCTGTCATTGATAAAAAAAAGTACAGCATTTGGATAGCATGAGCAATCCACTGATTTACTTACGTATTGATTTCACTTGTTTTTTCAAATAAAAATGGCATCAGCAAGGTGATAATATGGGGGATGACAACCCTATACAAAGACCATAAGACAGAAATCCACTGCAAAGGTAGGATCTGTGTATATTTACAAAGACGTATATACATTAAGTTACATTTCTGCTGACAAAATTGTTAAACATTGCCTTTTCTCTACTACATAATGTCCAAAATATATGCTACTTGAATTCCTTGCATTTTACCTATTAATTTTTTAAGATACAATTTCATAAAAAAATAAAATGTCAGCTGCCAAACTTGTATGTTTTTTTTTATCTACAGCAATGATTCAGGAAGGGGTACTTTTGTAGCTATTTGGGCACAATTAAAGTGTATTAGAAGTAATTTTTATATTTTTTTTTTTTGGAATATTTTTGGATAGAGCGATGAGGGGTTATAATCTGTCAATATGATTCATATTATTTTCTGTGTCCCTGTTAGGGACACTTTATTCTCTGCATTTGTCCTGATAACCACTGTCACCAAAATTAAAGTATCGTTTTTATGGCAACATTCATTTTCAATTAAATTATACATTTGGCTAAAATTTATCATCGTTAGAAAAAATAGTGCGTTCCTGGCACGTAAAGTGGTACATTATAACACAGTATATTTTAAGTCACAGTGTCATTTTTTTTGTCTTTGAAAAGAAAGCACGATTTTTCTTTACGGGATAGATGGGGGATTCGGAAGTGATGGACAGCATCATCCCCTACCTTCTCTCTGCAGGAAGAGTTCCTCCGCGGTATTGAGTGCTCCCCCTGTCAAAACACAAGAGTCATATTTTAATATAATAAGCTAAGCAATAAAACATAGTGAACACAAAATAAAGCAGTAGCGTTGTGCAGAACAGTGGGAAATAGCAAGACAAAGCAATGGGCTGGCATCTATCCCAGGCAATTGGTCATCTGTATGTGGTTAATGATTGCTACATTTTTTCATGTCACCTCATACTATCTGCCTTACTAAATAAATCCATGTACAGTATATTCTTTTGAAATAACTAACATATCAATAAAATAAATAATTGGGTAGCTCACCTACAGGAGAGTGACACTTTGTGAAGGGAGGGGGAGTCACACCAAGTAGTGGCCGCTTATTTATGTGAGCAGGCATTGGCAGGTCATGTAGCCCACTAGTACAACAAATAAATTAGCAGCGGAGGCGTCCTTTAACAAAACATTACCATGAGTTTTATTTTGTTTTAAGAATGAGATTGTTCGCTAACCATATTTATAACTGAAAATGATTAAAACTCACGATACCAACCTTAAACAAAAAATCATAAGAGCACATTTTTAATCCTAAGCACCATGTACACTTATGCCCCGTACACACATGGTCGGATTTTCCGACGGAAAATGTCCTGTCGGACCATGTTGTCGGAAATTCCGACTGTGTGTGGGCTCCATCGCACTTTTTCCGTTGGAATTTCGACGGAAAAAGTTTGAGATCCTGCTCTCAAATTTTCCAACAACAAAGTCCTGTCGGACTTTTTCCGATCGTGTGTAGCGAATTCCGACGGACAAAGTGCCACGCATGCTTAGATCACATTACAAGACCAAAGCTATTGGCTACTAGCCTCTACGTAGTCCCGTCGTACGCAATGAACGTCACCACGTTCAGAATGATCGGATTTTCCGACAACTTTGTCCGACCGTGTGTATGCAACACCAGTGTCGGACAAAATCCGTCGGAAAAAATCCGACGGATTTTGTGGTCGGAATTTCCGACCGTGTGTAAGGAGCATTAGACATCCAATATTCTAAAGTGTGTCTGGAGTAATAAAACTTTATGGAAATACAGATCCATGTTGAATAACACCAGCTGATTCAAGATAAGAGATCTACCTAAAGTGTATCCAAAGCCAAAACGTTTTCTTATAATTGTGGATAGAGTAGGGGAGGATTAAAACCAATATCATATTTGTGCCCTTCGTTTTCATTAGGGAGATTTCTCCTTACTTGTTGTCCTGTAGACTGAACAGGACGCAAGAGGATATCTTTCCAAAGTGAGGGAAATACCCTCTTAGACAGTTGTCACAGGCACAAGTTACATTGGAAGATTTACGCTCTATTCCTATTCTACTGTAAACTAGGGATGGGCTGAACAGACCCCTGTACGGTTCGCACCAGAACTTTGGCAGTTTTTCAAAAGTTCGGACCCGAATAACGAACCCCATTAAAGTCAATGGGACCCGAACATCAAAAAATCTAAAGTGCCCATTTTGGAAGCTTATGTGCAAGTAATTGGGCATACAATGGTTATAGGGGTCCAGGTCCTGCCCTGGGGGACATGTATCAGTAAAAAAAAAGTTTGTGAAAAACTGCATTTTTAAATGAGCAGTGATATTTTTTAAGTGAAAGCATAAAAATGAAAAATTCCTTCCAATATAGTCTACCTGTAAAGTGGCAGATCTGTACCATGTCTAGAATATGCTGCAGCAATAATTGTATTTATAAAGCCAAAAAATAAATAAAAAATTCCCCGAAAGCTGCCTTTATTTTGTTCAGCAATAGCTGGGGAGCCAGTATGTGTGACGAGGCTACAATGTAGTGCACTGGGAACAAGATTAGAGATTTTTTGGATACATTCTGGTGTCACTTTGACTTTGGATAGAAGTAACGAGTGCGTAAAATATGGTCTTTGGGTGTGTCGGTGGCACCGTCCCATCATGCCTCTGCCTTTGGGTGTCATGCTTGTGGCTGTCAGAGTCTTGCTATGCCTCATGGGACTTGTAGGTCTGCAACAGCTGGAGGTCCGCTAATTGCATATCCCTGCTATAGAGGTAATCTTGATGAAAGCAATTGCAATGATATGCACCTGTCAAACAGGTGCAGAAAAATTACTCTTTAGGTGTCGGGGGCGCCTTCCCAAGGTAATCCTATAGAGGTACTCTTGATGAAAGCAAGAATTGGCCTTGCTGTAAAAAATTGCAATGATATGCACCTGTCAAACAGGGACTGAAAAATTGGACTTTGGGTGTTAATTGTGCCCATGAAATCTATACCAAAAACATTATTCCAGATGACATGATTAAACACCCTCAAAGCTAGGCAGCCTCGAAGTCCTGCAGAGATTCCACATCCCAAAAAGTCTTAAAAAGTGACATTGGCATCAGGGGCTTCATAGCTGGTAATCCAGGACTGATTCATTTTTATAAAAGTCAAACGGTCCACAGAGTCTGTGGACAGATGTGTTCTAGGATCGGTAACGAAACCTCCAGCAGCACTGAATGTCCGTTCTGAAAGCATGCTGGATGCAGGGCAGCCCAACAACTCAATAGCATACTGGGCAAGTTCTGGCCAGTGGTCTATTCTCATGACCCAGTAAGTCAGTGGATCGTCAGCTGGAAAGCTCTCCATTTCTGTTTTGCCCCCGAGGTAATCGTCCACTATGTGATGCAGACGCTTCCAATGGGATGTGGAAGCTGACAGCCCTGGGTGGCGAGGACTATTTCCGAAATGCCTCACTTAGGCGGACACCTTCTCCAACGCTCCTCTCTTGACCAACATAAGACTCAAAACTATGATTTCCACGACACTGTAACCTACTGGAGTCAGGAAAAACGTTCAATAAAATCCTCTTTAACTTGTCCTCATGAGATTTTATCTTCTGCACTCATGAGATTTTATCTTCTGCACTCTCTGTGACCTTCCCCTTATAACGGTGGTCAAGGAGGGTTGCCAACCAAGTAATCATCCTTCTCCTTTATGCCACATATTCTTGGGTCCTTTCGCAGGCTTTGAAGCATGGGATTGCCCATGCGCCTCAAATTTGCAGAGGCTTGAGAAGCAGACTCCTTGGGGTCACTCAGGATGACAGCATCTGGAACTTCCTCCTCCCAGCCACGTACTACTCCCAAGGGTCCTGGGATTGGAAAGCCATCGCTTACTAATTGACGCATGTCTTCCTCTTCTTCGAAGCCTATGTAATTGCCAGAATCCTCCTCCTCATCCTCCTCCCCTCTCTCCTCATGTGTGTTCTGCGACATAGGAATGATGGTATCTGGATAAAGTGGGCCTTGAGAGGAAAGGAAGTCCTCCTCTTCCTCCTGCTGCTCTGCCTCCAGTGCCCTGTCCATAATGCCATGCAGAGTCTGCTCCAGCAGGAACACAACAGGGATTGTGTCACTGGTAAATGCACTGTCACTGCTCACCATCCTTGTGGCCTCCTCAATAGGTGACAATACAGTGCATGCATCCTTAATGATCAGCCATTGGCTTGGGAAAAAAAAAACGAGGTGACCTGAGCCTGTCATCGTGCCGTACTGGTCTAGGTACTTGTTGATGACCCTCTGCTGCATGTATAGCCGATGCAGCATTCCCAAAGTTGAGTTCCACCTGGTGGGCATGTCACAAATCAGGCGGTTTACAAGCAGGTGGCATTCCCGCTGAATTTCAGCCAATCGAGCACTGGCTGTGTATGAATGCCTGAAATGGCTACAGACTCTTCTGGCCTGCTTTAGTACATCTTGCAACCCTGGGTATGTACTTAGGAAATGCTGCACCCCAAATTGAGGACATGTGCCAGGTATGGCACATGTGTCAACTTTCCCTGTCTAAGGGCGGACAGGAGGTTTTTTAGCCATTATGGGACACCACCATTCCTGGCTCCAGCTGGCATGGTGTGAACCACCTCTGGGCCTGTCCCTGCAGAGCTGCAAGAATCTCTTCCCCCGGTGTGGTTCCTGTTCCCTAAACACACCAGCTGAAGCACTGCATGACACCTTTTAGCCTGACTCTGCTAATAGCCCTTTGAACGCCTAGGGGTACCTGATGTTCCTAGGGCAATTATACAGAGGAGGGCATTGAGGTGGTGGAGGAGGAGGGGGTAGAGCTCACATGTCTGGCATCATCACCACCAGCTGTATGGAGATGTGGGGGCACAACAAGCTGCAGCACTAAGCCCTGTCCTGCATGCAGCGCTACCCAGAGTGCTGTGAACTAAATATATTGTCCATGCCCATGCTTGCTCAACCACGTGTCAGCAGTAAGGTGGATTTGACGGCTGACTGCCTTGCCCAATGATGCCAGAACATTCCCTTCCACGTGATGGTAAAGAGATGTAACAGCCTTACATGAAAAGTAGTAGCGACTGGGAACCTGCCATTGTGGTACAGCACAGTGTGTGAATTCACGGAATGGGGCAGAATCCACCAGGCTGCAAGGCAGAAGTTGGAGAGCCAACAGCTTTGACAAGCTTGCATTCAGACGCTGGGCATGTGGGTGTCAGGGACTGTATTTTTTTCTGCTGAAGCAGATGGGGCAGAGAAATTTGCTGGCTACAGTCTACAGCTGGTGGTGTGCTGCTGGCAGATGTGCTGCTAGGACCTGGGACACCCTGTGCTATACCATCATCCATGTCAGTGGAGGCTGCTGAAAGGTAATGTCTTCGTATCGCAGGGGCAGACTGAAGTGGGTAAGGAGGAGGGGCAGATTTGTGCCCCTTTTGTGTGGCTTTTAGGTGCCCTTGCCAATGGGCTGAGTGGTTGGACGTTAAATGGCTTGTTAAGCATGTGGTACCCAAATGGTTGGTGTTCTTGCCTCTTTTGATGTGCCTGAGACACAGTTTGCAGAGAGCAACAGTGCGATCTGCTGCAGATGTGCTGAAAAAGGCCCAGACAGCTGAGCTTTGGGGAGTGGTCTAGGAGATAACAGCTGCAGAATGTGATGGAATAGGGTGGCTGCTCTCTACTCTTTCTTGATGTCGGCCTCCTTGGGGTTGTGCTGCCTCGCCTTCAGTTTCCTCCTCTGCTCTATCTGGCACCCAAGTCGCATCAGTGACCTCATCATCATCATTATCTCCATCTCCTCCATCTTCATCATTACCACTGGAGACAACTAGGCAATACACTGCGGCTTGGGGAACATAAATGCCAATTTGTCTACCAATGTTTCCCCCTATCTCTAGGCTCATGTTCCTGTCATCTTCAACCTCAGAACCAGCATTTGAATCCAGTAATGGCTGGGCATCATCAAGGAGCAAGTGGCTGATGCTGTGGTCAAATAACTCAGCTGACTCCTCAATGGCTGATGTTGGGGCTATGGCAGGAATAGATGTGGACAAAGAGGCAGGTTTATCCACTCTGGCAACTGCAGGGGACTGCACACTTGTCTCTGCTTGCATGACAGAGGATGAGGAGGATGAGGAAGCTTTAGTAAGCCAGTCCACCACCTCCTCTGCATGCTGTGGCTGGATAGCACGGGCAAACTCACTAAACAGAGGAAATGATGCCCTGCCTGAGGACTGACCACCACGTCCACCTTTGCCTGTGGACACATTTGTTGCTGGCCCCCTTACAGTGCCAAGGGAACGCCTGCCTCTCCTTTTTGTCCTCCCAGACATTATTGGGAGGGAGGGGACGTTGCTTATAAGCAAATGTAAAGAAGAAGTTGAAATCTATACGTAGATGCACTTTAATCAATGTAAAGAGGTGTTTGCTTGGTGCACTTTAATTTGAGTACTCACACTGCACAGACACACTCCACTGATACACTATAATATACTGCAATATAATGCGCCAAACATACAGTGACGCACAGATATATAGCGTTAAACTGGCAGTAACGCACGCAAAACTATATGGCGTTAGACTGGCAGTAACACACGCAAAACTATATGGCGTTAAACTGGCAGTAGCGCACACAGAAGTAAATGGCGTTAAACTGGCAGTAACGCACGCAAAACTATATGGCGTTAAACTGGCAGTAACCCACATAGAAGTAAATGGCGTTAAACTGGCAGTAACGCACACAAAACTATATGGCGTTAAACTGGCAGTAATGTACGCAAAACTATATGGCATTAAACTGGCAGTAACGCACACAGAACTATATGGCATTAAACTGACAGTAACGCACACAAGTCGATATGGCGTTAAACTGGCAGTAACACATGCAAAACTAAATGGCGTTAAACTGGCAGTAATGCACACAAAGCGATATGGCGTTAAACTGACAGTAACGCACAAAACTATATGGTGTAAACTGGCAGTAACGCACACAGAACTATATGGCGTTAAACTGGCAGTAACGTACGCAAAACTATATGGCATTAAACTGGCAGTAACGCACACAGAACTATATGGCGTTAAACTGAGAGTAACGCACACAAGTCGATATGGAGTTAAACTGGCAGTAACGCATACAAAACTATATGGCGTTAAACTGGCAGTAATGCACACAAAGCGATATGGCGTTAAACTGGCAGTAACGCATACAAAACTATATGGCGTTAAACTGGCAGTAATGCACACAAAGCGATATGGCGTTAAACTGGCAGTAACGCACACAGAACTATATGGCGTTAAACTGACAGTAACGCACACAAGTCGATATGGAGTTAAACTGGCAGTAACGCATACAAAACTATATGGCGTTAAACTGGCAGTAATGCACACAAAGCGATATGGCGTTAAACTGGCAGTAACGCACGCAAAACTATATGGTGTTAAACTGGCAGTAACGCACACAGAACTATATGTCATTAAACTGGCAGTAACGCATACAAAACTATATGGCGTTAAACTGGCAGGACCCACGCAAAACTATATGGCGTTAAACTGGCAGTAACGCACACAAGTCAATATGGCATTAAACTTGCAGTAACGCATACAAAACTATATGGCGTTAAACTGGCAGTAATGCACACAGAAGTAAATGGCATTAAACTGGCAGTAACAAACACAGAAGTAAATGGCGTTAAACTGGCAGTAACACAATCAAATAGACGGTGTTCAACCGTCACTACACTGACGCTATCTGAACTGTCCCTACACTAGCTATACACTAATGTCAAGATTACTGACACGATCTGAATACACTACACTGAAAATATCTGAGCTGTCCCTACTCTACACTAATGTATGTATGAATGACATGGTCTCACTACACTACAGTGAAACTTTCTGAGCTGTCCCTACTCTAGCTGCACACTATGCAAAGCTGAATGATGGTCCTCCTCACTACACTCACACTATCCCTAGACTGACCCTAAACTAATATTCTACACTGACAATTGAAGCAAAATAGCACATTATAGCACACTAACTAATAGCACTGAACAGAGCCCTGTTCTATCCATCTCCACGCCATAATCACACTGAAAATGGCTGCCATTTAAAGAATACTTTTATACTGTGGGGTAGGAATGAACCATGATTGGATAAAGTCATGATGACAGTGTTCAATCATTACTCTGACAGTGCTCTGTGCTCTGTGCCCTGATTGGCTAAAGCTTTCACTGCTTCAGCCAATCAGGGCTTGCAATGCACTGTTCAGCGCCACAATGCATTGTGGTCGGTTTGGGGGGCCGAACAAACGGTCAAATTACCCATTTGTTCGGCTGTTTGCCGAACAACCGAACAACGAAAGTTTGGCCCGAACCTATGCTTGGGCCGAACCATTCGCCCATCCCTACTGGCAACTCAAAATGTTTTATTTACCCAAATATTTATCCCCATTGACATTGGTGAACAAGACAAATAGAGAGAATGAATCTACCTATGGAGGACAGCAATAAAAACTTTATATGAGGAATATGTAGAGTTCCTCAAGAAAAAAAATATATTTTCAAATCTTATGCCGCGTACACACAACCAGACTTTTCGGCGGACTAGGTCCGACGGTCTTCCCGACAGACTTTCGGCAGAGTTACACAGTTACATAGTTAGCTAGGCTGAAAAAAGACACAAGTCCATCCAGTTCAACCCAAAAAAAAAAAAAAAAAGGAAATAATAAATTAAAATAAAAAATATCGTACAATCCAATATACCCAATTCTATACCCACAGTTGATCCAGAGGAAGGCAAAAAAAAACCCCAGCAGAGCATGCTCCAATCTGCTACAGCAGGGGGAAAAAAAATCCCTTCCTGATCCCCAAGAGGCAATCAGATTTTCCCTGGATCAACTTTACCTATAAATAATAACCCAGTTATATTATGTACATTTAGGAAAGTATCCAGGCCTTTCTTAAAGCAATCTACTGAGTTAGCCGGAACCAGCTCTGGAGGGAGTCTATTCCACATTTTCACAGCTCTTACTGTGAAGAAACCTATCCGTATTTGGAGATGAAATCTCTTTTCCTCCAGATGTAAAGAGTGCCCCCTTGTCCTCTGTGTTGACCGTAAAGTGAATAACTCAACACCAAGTTCACTATATGGACCCCTTATATATTTGCACATGGTGATCATATCCCCCCTTATTCTCCTCTTCTCAAGATTGAATAAATTCAGTTCCTCTAATCTTTCCTCATAGCTGAGTTCCTCCATGCCTCTTATCAGTTTGGTTGCCCTTCTCTGCACTTTCTCCAGTTCCCCGATATACTTTTTGAGAAATGGTGCCCAAAACTGAACTGCATATTCCAGATCAGGTCTTACTAATGATTTGAACAGGGGCAAAATTATATCTCTCTCTCTGGAGTCCATACCTCTCTAATACAAGAAAGGACTTTGCTCGCTCTGGAAACCGCAGCTTGGCATTCCATGCTATTATTGAGCTTATGATCTACCAAAACCCCCAGATCCTTCTCACTACAGATTCCCCCAGTTGTACTCCCCCTAGTATGTATGATGCATTCATATTCTTAGCCCCCAAGTGCATAACTTTACATTTATCACCTTTAAACCTCATCTGCCACATAGTCGCCCAATTAGACAGTGCTTTGATGTCGGCTTGTAAATTGGAGACCTCCTGTAAGTTGCAACGGACTTTCCGAATGTACGGACTTGGCCACACACAATCACACCAAAGTCTGACGGATTCGAACGTGATGACGTACGACTGGACTAGAATAAGGAAGTTCATAGCCAATAGCCTATAGCTGCCCTAGTGTCGTTTTTTGTCCATCGGACTAGCATACACACGAACGGATTTCTCGATAGGAACTGGGTCCGGCGGAGGTTCCGGCGAAAAAATGTGAAACATGTTCTATTTCTAAAGTTCCTTTGGATTTTTGGACAGCAAAGGTCCGATGAAGCGCACACAAGATCGAATTGTCAGACGGATTAGTTCCGTCGGACCTTTGCTGTCGAAAAGTCCGGTCATGTGTAGAGGTCTATTTATAAAAATATTCATGCAAGTTTAACTAATAATAGCTTTAGCCCCCATTCACACCGGTGCGGCTTTTAAATTGCGCTGCTTCAGTGCGATTTGCACTGCTGGTTTCATTGCAGCTTGCAACTTCATACAACAGAAGTTTATGCAAGCCGCCAAATATTTGGTACAAAGTAGTGCAGGAACCTTTTTCATAATCGCTGCAACATGAGTCGTGGCGATATGAACGGTTTCGTTGCCGGCAATGGGGTGCAAATTTTCATTTTTGGAACTGTCAAATCACATGACAAGTCCCACCTGAGTGAACCAGGGATGTGCAGTCAGGGGAGGCAGGTAAGGCAGAGCCTCACTTGCCATGAACATAAAAAGAAAAAAAAATCGAGCTTTGAGGGTCATAGCTCGGCGACCTGAGGTCACAAATTGCAGCCTGTCAGAAGCTACATACAGAGCGGCCAGTTTAAATACAAGCTGGCACACTCTGTTTGCAGCAGACTGAGAGAATGAGCTCACAGTGCATCTCCTTGCTTCTTGTCAGAGGCACTGAGCTCAATGGACAGCTTGGAGTCTTGGACCAATGGTAAAGTACCATTAGCCCAAGCTGTCCAATAAAAATGCTGCAGTGGTGGCACGCCTATCACTGCAGTGTCATAGAAGGGGCATGTGCATAAAAGACAAATGCTCACTTCCAGCCCAGCTCTCTTAATTAGAAGGAAAAAACATGTGTTTATGTGCATAAGATTTACCCACAGTCCCGTGTTTTTCTCACACAGTTAAGAGGGAAAATGAGAATCTCCTGCTGATGAAAAGGTACTGTTATAATCAAGCTAAATCATATATTATTATGCTATATATTATAAGATAATAATTTATTATTTATCTATTTACTGTGAAATTACTGGTTTGAAGTTATAACTTTGTTTTTGCTAGAAAAGTTAGAAAAGTTATATGTTTTTGCTAGAAAATTACTCATAACCCCCAAACATTATATATATGTTGTTTTAGCAGACACCATAGGGAATAAAATGGTGGTCGTTGCAACTTTTTATGTTACACGGTATTTGCGCAGCAATTTTTTTAAATTCGTTTTTTGGAAAAACACTGTTTCATGAATATAAAAAAAAAAAAAAACACTAAAGATAACCCGATTTTTTTGTATAATGTGAAAGATGAAATGATAAATAGATACCTAACATGTCACGGTTTAAAATTGCGCACACGTGTACTTAAGTACTTCAGTACTTAAACATCTCCATAGGCGACGCTTTTTAACAGATTACATGTTTAGAGTTACAGAGGAGGTCTAGTGCTAGAACGATTTCTCTCTAATGATCACGGCGTATGTAACCTGTGTGTATCTGGCTCTGATACTAGCCAGTGCCTAACCAGCCACTGACCTCACCGCACGTCCCTGGTGTGTATGGGGGGCTTAAAGTTTGTAACATGTGTGAAATAGTTTCATGTTGCCTTTTCCAGGGTGAATGTAACATTCCTTAGCATTCAGTCCCAATAGAGAAAAAGCTACAAGAACATTTGACCAAGAGAATTAACATTCGACAACTAAGAAAACAACCTAACACTATAGGCTAAGAACAACATTCGACCAGAAGGGGAAATAATAAGGAGACGTCTGTAGGTTGTACAGTCTATGGAGAATCTTGTGTGAACAGCCAAACTAGTCATATTGTGTGAACACTGCTATCGATATTATTTATGTTAAAAAGGATATATATATATATATATATATATATATATATATATATATATACACACACAGTATATATAAAGAAAAATATATATTTACTTCATCTCAAATATTTATCAAGACTGGGCAACTTTAAAAACAATAAAACATCAGTCTATCCTTTATAATGTACTATAGACCATAATCAAAACTTTTGTACCTTTGTTAAGAATACCTACCTAATTATTTGTACCTTACAATGTTACATATGTAAAACATATGATTACTGTCAAGTTTCGACATATTTTTGTACTCTTTTTGTACCACCTTTTGCACTCAATAAAATAGTTTGTAAACAAAAAAAAAAAATAAAATAAGCTTTGCCACTAATTGGGACTAAACCACCTGTATATGGCAATATATCTTTAAGGCTGGGTTCACACTGCTGCGAATTCTATTGCGAATTTGAGCTCTTGCGATCGCTCAAATTCGCAAGTCATTTAAATAACATCGTTTTCCATCAGATCCGTTCACATCAATGCGTTGCGAATTCAACCTGCAGGGAAAAAAGGTCCTGTGCGAGTTTCATCCGTGTGCGCTGCGAATTCAGCCCCATAGACTTCAATTGAATTCGCAATGAAACCGCAATAGTACATTCACATCACTGCGATATTATCTTTTTCTTCCCCCTCCAACTCCTCCCATCCATTCCCCCTCACAGCCCCACCCTTCCCCTCACTAACCAACTTCCTGTTTCTCCATGTGCTGTGCTGATCAGTTACTAAAATGGCTAGCAAGCGCACAAAGACCGGTGTTGAAAACGAGGATCTCATAAGGCTGGTCCAACAAAGGCAATACCTCTGGGACAGCAGGGACCCACGCCATAAAGACACAGGGAAGAAAAACACAGGATGGCTGGAGATTGTGAAGATCCTTTTTCCAGAGTGGGACAACCTGACACCTATTGTCCAGAAAGACCTGCGTAAGTACAACTGTCCCCATGCACTCTGAGCTTAGCTTAGTTAGGGTTAGGGTTAGGGTTAGTGTTAGGGTTAGGGTTAGTGTTAGGGTTAGTGTTAGTGTTAGTGTTAGGGTTAGGGTTAGGGTTAGGGTTAGGGTTAGTGTTAGGGTTAGGGTTAGGGTTAGTGTTAGGGTTAGTGTTAGTGTTAGGGTTAGGGTTAGGGTTAGTGTTAGGGTTAGGGTTAGTGTTAGGGTTAGGGTTAGGGTTAGTGTTAGGGTTGGGGTTAGGGTTAGGGTTATCTGTATTAGTGATATGGTATAGGAAGATCTATAGGTACACAAATACACACACCCGCCCTGTGTAATAATTACAAGACACACATGTGAACATTATCAAATGTAATATTTTATTTAACAAAATTATATTTCAAACTGTAGTATGTTCAGCAGAGTGCAGTGATTTAAATTTTTAAGCCTCAATGGCATCTAGCTGCCATGATAGCTGCCCATTTTCTGACATGAAATACTCAGTGAAGTCCTGGCGAACATTTTCCCCATTGTAGTTGCCCCGGGTTCTGATCCATGTTGGCTCTTCAAGGTCATTCATCAGACTGTCCTCAAATAAGTAGCCATCTCTAGCACGGACAAAATTGTGCAATAAACAGGCTGCTTTCACTGCACCAATGGCGTGCTCTGTGCTCAAGCAGATCGATGAGTGCAGGAAACGCCACTTATTAGCAAGTATGCCAAACGCACACTCCACTACGCGCCTTGCCCTTGTGAGTCGGTAATTAAATACCCTCTTTTCAAGGGTAAGTCCTCTTTTGGCATATGGCCGTAGAAGTCGCTCAGATATAGGAAATGCCTCATCCCCAACAAACACATATGGCTCCAGCGGTTGTGTAGTTCCAGGAAGTGGTTGACTATCTGGAAGGTCCAATGTGTTCTCACGAAGCATCCTTCCAAAGGATGAATGAGAAATGACGCTTGAGTCTGAACTACTGCCATATGAACCAATATCAACATAGGTGAATGAATAATTGGCATCGGCCACCGCCATTAAAACGAAAGAGAAATACTTTTTGTAATTAAAGTATTTGGAGCCACTGCGAATTGGGCTGATGATCCTGATGTGCTTCCCATCTACTGCACCCACACAATTGGGGAAATTGCACCGCTGCCAAAAAACTTCGGCTATTTTAGCCCAGTCTTCCCTTGTAGGCTTCTTCATCACCAACTCTTTTAGCACTTGCCAGATAGCTGCACAAGTTTCATGTACAATCGAACTCACTGTAGATTTTCCCAGCTTGTATTCAAAATGTAAACTAGAAAATGAATTCCCTGTAGCTAGGTACCTGAAAGGAAAGAGAAGCATAATTACTATTATTCGTACTTTTTTCACAGTTTTCGCTCTCAAGACGAGGTGGCGGAGTCTACGTGACACATATACCAAATATGAGAAGACTCTGCGAGAGACCAAGAGTGGCTCATCTGCCTCAAGGAAAAAGCCATACGCTTTTGCTGGCTACCTTGCTTTTCTTAAACCAGTCCTGGAACTGCGGAAGTAAGCAATTAAGTGTCCCTCCCCCCCCCCCCCCCTTATTACCCTCACTCCTTCCTTCCTCCCTCAATCTACCTGATTTCCTTTTTTTGTAATGTGGCTAACATATAAATTACCATCTATTGACACAATGATTTCTTACAAAACTTTTATATTTTACAGCACCGAATCAAGTTGGGGGGGGGGGGAGAATGCTGTCGAAGCACCTGCTGAGGAGGAGGAGGAGGAGGAAAATGTGGGCTGCAGCCCTTTGCAACAGTCCCCAATGAATCAGTCTGGTCTGGAGGAGCCCTTGGCGGCTGAAGCATCACAGGCTCCCATGCAATCACAGGCTGAACAGAATCCTGTAGGGCACAGATATAATCAGCGCCAGCAAATGAAAAGGAAAGCTCAATTGCAGGAGGAGGATGATGGCACTAGGCAGCTGATTAACATTGTGACTGGGATTTCAGAACAAATGGAGGGACAGCGCTGCCCTCACACTTTGTTCATAATGAGCTTGCTTCCCCTAGTTAAAGAGGTCCCTGAGGAAAATTATTATGCAATGCGGATGGCGGTCCAGGAGTGCATACACTCTTTCAGTGTTCCCAGACAGCCGTCCTCAAAAACGGTACAATCTACCCATGGTTATGTATCAACCAACCATCCTCCTCCACCCCAAAAAGTCCTAAACCCTTACCCTTCAAGTTTTGATAATGTCCCAAGTATTTATGAAATGAATACTTCTGGAACCCCACATCCCATTCCATCTCCTATTCCTGCTGTGATTTCCCCCCTATCAGGCCCCTATCAATGCCTCCCACCAATTCTGGAGTTCCCTTACACAGCAGACCACCCATTGTACACCCAAATGCACCCAGAGAAGCCCATGGCGGCAACTACTTTAACAAATTACCCCCTGTGGCCTCCAACAAACCTCCAGTGTCCTCTACAATGCCTCAAATGCCCTCAAGTGTGCCTCATATAGATTACAAATTTGGAACCCAAAACACGCAGCAAACATACTCGAATTACTTGAGTGCACCCTTGACGAAATACTCTGAGGTTCCTGGGCCGAGTTCTAACTATATGCCAAATATTACGGAAAGGGGTGCCGAGACCTTTTATGATCTGTGAAACTAATGTTGATTTTTGTGTTTGGTTATTTTATATAATGTTTTATTTTCTGTTAATTTATTTTTTATAATATTACATTTTTGTGATACTGTACAATGTTCACATAGTTTGTGTTATTTTAATATATTCTATTCCTGTGCAGATGTTTATAGCCTATTTTGGCTTTTTAGATTGTTACCAAAAATTCTGAATAAAAATATAAATATTCCTATAGGATATGTTGCAGTAGTTTCTATTTCATATAATTTACAAGATTACCTTAAGGTGACCAGTAATCGCTCTGCAGGATCCACGCTCATCCTGAAGTTGGTATTTTGATGTTCCAAATAGCTGTATGTCAGTCGTAGCAATTCGTCAAAGCTAAAATTGATATATATACAAAAAAGGGTTGATATTACATAGATAAGGGAACATTTATCAGATGACAAAGTGAACTGAAAGGGAGGTAAGCTCTAGGTAAGCCCTAACCCTAATCTCAACCCTAACCCTAACCCTAACCCTAATCTCAGCCCTAACCCTAACCCTAATCTCAACCCTAACCCTAACCCTAATCTCAGCCCTAACCCTAATCCCAGCCTTAACCCTAATCTCAACCCTAACCCTAACCCTAATCTCAGCCCTAACCCTAACCCTAACCCTAATCTCAGCCCTAACCCTAACCCTAATCTCAACCCTAACCCTAATCTCAACCCTAACCCTAACCCCAGCCCTAACCCTAATCCTAACCCTAATCTCAACCCTAACCCTAATCTCAGCCCTAACCCTAACCCTAATCTCAACCCTAACCCTAACCCTAATCCCAGCCCTAACCCTAATCTCAGCCCTAACCCTAATCCCAGCCTTAACCCTAATCTCAACCCTAACCCTAACCCTAATCCCAGCCCTAACCCTAACCCTAATCTCAACCCTAACCCTAATCTCAACCCTAACCCTAATCTCAGCCCTAATCCCTAGAGATAGTGGGGGAAGGGATACAGGGGGAGGTAGGTAGGGGGGGGGGGCAGAAGGAATTTTACTCACCTGCTCACTGACATGCGAGTGTAGTTAAAGAATTTGGCATTATGTGCACGTAGATCATTATATATGAGTCTGAACTGTCCTCTGTGCTCACGATTAGCAATCACAGGGTGGACCCAGTATCTTCGACGTGTCTGCATCATCCTCCTCCTCAACCTGGCTTTTTTCTTTTTTAGCAGGACTGCAGCAGTAGCAGTAACTGCTGCCATAAGCAAAGGCAATGACTGCTGATACATGCTGACACAACGTTCTTCTCCACACACTACACAGGAACCAGGAAGACAACAGGATGTGATACAGCTCTTTTTTACGTTTGCATAAACACTGGACTCTATTGGACAGACATAAAATCGCGCTCCCCTCCCAAAATTACAACCAATTCGCAATGTTTGCCTAGATTCGCAGTACGTTCGCAAGTACATATGAAGAATTCGCAATGCAAAATCGCGACGCGATCGGATCAAAATCGCGGCAAAATTCGCAGCGCAGCAGTGTGAACCCAGCCTAAGGCAATCAATTGCAAAATGTCAAAAGTTTTTTTTTTTACAATTGTCCATATAACTTGCTGCATCAGGATCCTCAGAACTAAATCACAAGAGAGTTTCAATATCTACAATATAGATTAAATAACACAATCAGTTTGACCAAAAACAGGTTAAAAAAAAAATTGCCCAAGCACCATCAGCATTATTTAAAAAAAATACATTCATTGCACAACAATACTATTGCGTATAGCAAAAAGTGCCCTTTCCATCTCTGTTGAAATAAAGACTAACTCAATTTGCATAAGGGCATTTAAAAAATGGTTTTAGTGGTGCATACCACATCACAGGTCTAACAACGACAGGCTGAATAAGTCTATATATCTAGAGTATATAAATCAACATAAGAGCATAGTTAATGTGGTGCAATGTAGGTCATTTGGGGTGAATAAAACCACTCCTTTTAAAGGCCATAAGATGTTAAAGTTAATCAATCTAAATTATATGTAGTTTAGATTTGAAGTGTACTCTTTCCCGAGCAACAGGAACTTGCATGCCATTATAGAAGAATCAACAGAAATCCAAAGATGTCTCAACTCCAAGGGATATAAAAGCTGAAG
Source organism: Lithobates sylvaticus (assembly GCA_028564925.1). Taxonomy (NCBI): domain Eukaryota; kingdom Metazoa; phylum Chordata; class Amphibia; order Anura; family Ranidae; genus Lithobates; species Lithobates sylvaticus. The sequence continues at coordinate 90,781,010 of CM053027.1, read as the reverse complement.
CTCAAACCTCAAGTTCAACAAAGTGGAGACCCCTCATCACCCACCATAGTCATATAAGGGGTCTTAGTGGATTACATCCTCTCCAGTGGTTGTATATGCAAACGATGAACCTATATGGCCATATGGAGATTGTCAAACCATGCATATTACAAGTGGTGAAATCCTAAACATGACCACATTTTTAATCATATTATCACCAGTGGCGTCGCTAGGGGGGGTGGGGGGTGGGGTCCACACCCGGGTGACACCCGCCAGAGGGTGACACCAGGCTGAGACTGGCATCGGCGCCGCGGCTTCCTCCTTCCCTTACAGATCTCCTCAGCTGCATGTGATGTGCGGGGGGAGGAGGGAGTGTGGGAGAGACAGAAATGCCCGGAGTCTGACACTGATTTTCCCACACCGCAATCATCTCTCTCCCTGCGCGGCTGCACTCACTGCAGACCGGACTATAGCCGACTCCTCCTCGGCTCTGACGTTTCAGGTACACAGACCAGGAGGAAGAGCCGAGGAGGAGGAAGAGGTACAGCGGGACACAGCATCTGCCAGGGCCCAAGGTCTTGCAGAGGAGGGGGACGTCTATGCTGCCAGGAGTCATTTTAGGGAGGGGGGGTTGAGGGTATGTACTAGGGGGTGCTTTGTTTCGGGTTAGAAATTACTTTTGCTAAAAGGAGGGGGGAGATTTGACGTTTAACCCCCCCCCCCCAGCAAAGGTCCTCTCCCCTCCTAAAGCACCCCCTAGCACATATCCTCTAACCCCCTTCCCCAAAATCAAAGATCCCATCCCAGCTCAATCCACCCCCCCATCCCATCCCTGATCTATCCACCCCCATCCCACCCCAGCTCCATTCATTCCCTGATCCCATCCCTGCTCCATCCACCCCCCACCCCCCACCCCATACCAGCTCCATCCACCCCCCACCCCATCCCAGCTCCATCCACCTCCCCGATCCCATTCTTGCTCCATCCACCCCCCATCCCTTCCCAGCTCCATCCACCCCCCCTGGATCCCATCCGGCTCCATCAACCCCCCATCCAAACTCCATCCACCCCCCAATTCCACCACCCCAACCATCCCAGCTCCATCCATCCCCCCCATCCCATCCCGGCTCCATCAACCCCCCATCCCATCCCAGCTCCATCCACCCCCCCCATCCCATCCCACCTCCATCAATCCCCCCCAAATCCCACCCCAGCTCCATCCACTTCCCCCATCCCATCCCAGCTCCATCCCCCCCATCCCATCCTGGCTCAATTCCATCCACCCCCCCCCCCCATTCCATCCCGGCTCCATCCATTCCTCTGATTCCATCCCGACTTCATCCATTCTGGGGTGGGGCGGGGGGGTGTCAACATGCTTTGCCGCACCAGGTGACATTAACCCTAGTGACGCCACTGTTATCATCCATCCAGAAATGCGTTTAACTATATAAGTGTTGATTGACAGAGGGTCCTGAAAGGACCTTGCATTAGATGATATTCCAAACTTACAGTTCTCAGTACACAGACATGACAGACAGACAATGTCAGTCCATCCAGGAAAGAGTCAGCAAATAATAAAGGTAAAAAGGAAACAATGTTACATCCTCCTGTGGCTAGGGAGATGTACCACAAGGAGTGACGTGTTTTGTCACTAACCAAGTGATAATCGGTGCCTGATAGAAGTAAAAACATGACAGTGGTTCTAACTTCTGACCACTCTATCCAAATTTTAAAAAAATCAATTTTTTGTAAGATATTATATAAGGCAATAAATATACATTTTTCCTTTGAAATCAGACAGACATATTTTGGAATGTGTCAATATTTCTAAAGCAATATTCTTACATTGGCACCATCTAGTGTTCAATATAGGAATATCACCTTAAATCAGAAAATAAATCACCCACACTGATAACTAACAAAAAATATGGAATCAAAGCCTTACAAATGTATACCTCCCAACATTTTGAGATGGGAAAGAGGGACACCTACTGTATGAGCAAAAGGTATGTAGGCAAAGAGCACCTCTGCGACAGCCCTGTTATATGGAGAAGTCATGCACAAAAAATTGTTAAACCCACAATTATTTTTTGCCGCTACTATTCCTTTATACTGGCTTTCGAATGCACAAATGCAACAGTTTAGACATTGGGTAAAAGGTTTAGCATATAAAACACTTTTTGATAAATGCATAGTGCATGTTTTTTAAAGGTACAGTAAATACAGCACATCAGACCAAAACAAGGGACAAATGAGGAGGAAAGAGGGTCAGAGAGACTTCTAAAACGGGACAGTCCCTACAAATCAGGGACAGTTGGGAGCTATGCACATGGTGCTTAAATGCAATCTTCAGAAAGAATATTACATTACACTGGCTACATTAAAGTATAAGTGACATATCACTCTTATATGACTCTATATGACTTTTTCAGAGTTCTGATGCATAGAGATTAACAAGGACCCAGTTAAATAACTAATTTACCTTAAATAGCTGTTTGATATACATAGGCCTGTAATACCCAAACTCTTAGCAGTGATGTAGCAACTCCTTCCTTCTCCACTCCCTAGCCTACAGTGAGTGATCAGAAAGCCAGGGTCTGTGTTGTGCAGGTTTATAGAGAAGAATATTAAAAATATCAGTGCCCCCATCTATCTCTACCTGACTCAGGCTTCATATTAGCTTCCTGTAATGCCCTCCACAGAACTCTAATGCCTAGTACACACTACTATTTGTTTTTTTTTGTTTTTTCGTTTAACCCAGCAGGGCTGAACAAAAAAAATCTAACAGCTCAGGAGGAGTCACTGTACTAACCATGCAATGTTAGTACAGTGATCTCCCCTGCTGTGTTATTGTGTTTTGACAGGGCCCCCCCCTCCGCCACAACACTCTGGTCAGCGCTTTCAGACATTGTCTGAGACCGCTGATCGGGAGCCAATCAGCAGACCTTTTCTGTCTTCCATCAGACTGGCTGCAGTACACACGGACCGAATTAAAGTGGTTGTAAACCCTTTACAACCACTTGAACCTACAGATAAGCCTAGATTAAGGCTTACCTGTAGGTGCTTGAAATATCTCCCTAGACCTGCACGGTCTAGGAGATATTTGCAAATCGCCGTAGGGCGATTTCTTCTGCACATGCGCCAGAGTTAGAAAGGACACGCTGTGCCGTTTCTAGCTCAGGTCATGTCATTAAAGGCGGAAGTGACGTCACGTGACATCACGCGACTCCGGCCAGTCACAGAGCTGGAGTTTGCGGCCCCAGAAGGAAGAGGGGTGAAGAATGGACGCTCGCTACTAGCGAGGAAGACGGGGCCATCGCGGGCTTCTCCTGCAGGTAAGTGTCACATAATGGGCTACTATGCAATGCATATGCTTTACCATTATTTACCCATTATGCTTTACCTTTGCAGGGAAACAAAGAGGCAGTAACACCCATCAGGGTTTACTTCCTCTATAAGGCCGGTTTCTATTGGACCGGCCGATGCCACCCGACATTTGGCCTGTGTGTACTAGGCTTAAGAATACAGTGCTGTCATTCTAACACTGGGAGCTCCCACTACTTTCCCAATCATATTATGCTGCCCATGAATTTGGGGCTCTGGTTAGCCACCCCATATTACATACAATGAGGGAACCTATACTCTGCACTGAGGATCCCACACTGCAAGTATGGGATGCTGGGACCAGAGCTCCAAATAATGATTTCATGAAGTGTACTATAACTACCAATCCTTCTTCTAATTTACCTACCAGAGATGTGGAGCGCTTTGTCCGAAAACGCAGCTGCTTCTCAAATGATTCTGAGAATTCCTGTATAGAATTGGATCGTTTTTTCTGTCCTTTGCTCTCAGGCACTGAGGTTTCCACTGAGAACAGTTTACTTATCTTGGTGTGGGTGTTGCTTTTGCTGTCCTTGTCCTCTTGAGGGTCCTTGTAGCCCTTCAGGTAGACTGGAGATGGTGCCTTAGAGGCCGAGTGGAATCGAGCCGCATGCATGGCAGTAAGCTGGGCCTGAAAAAGTAGTATGAACATTCGGTCATTATGGACAACATTAATCACTATTAATTAAGGATGACAATACAAAAAGGACACCTGTCATGTTGATCCTCAAAGTTTAATACTAAGTCAGTTGAAATTATCTAGGGGAATGTTTCGGTGTGTATATGCTCTTAAAACAGGTCAATGAAAAAAAAAAAAGGGACACAGAGTTATTTACTCACTTTAGCATATTCTATGAACATGCCCATAGTGGAAGTCAGTACAGGAAGAAATGAATGGATCAAACAAAATCTTCTCTGCTGTTAGTGCACCGAATCTGGCCTCATGATTTGTCTGATAAACACAGGTTTCTTTGGATACCTAGAGGAGGGAGTGTATGATATAGGGCCTAAGTGCATACACTACTCAGCGCTGGATGTATAACTACAATACAACAGAGTGACTGATTGATTCAACGCAGTCAATATAAATAAATGTGAATATCTATATCAATCAATAAATAGATAAGCAGCTGTTTAAAATAAACAAAATATGTAAAAGAGGATAGTAAAAAATCCGACAGAGGTTCCTGTAAAATAAAATACTATAACAGCGCTAAAAGCAATATGACATTTAAAAGATGATAAGATCTTTCTGTGATCAGTCCACAAGTCATATAATGAAGTAAAGAAATCGTGCAGCAGAGGTAGTTCTTATTTGGTGTATCTGATAGATAAAGTGCACAGTTCAGCCAGATAAATGGGTGACTTTTCATGTGGTTTGAAATATTTCCAGATGTGTATCCAAGCACCACTCTAATCCCTCTAGGTCAATCCACCACGTGAGGCACGCTCCCCTCAGGGGGTTAAACTCACCAGAGGTATGAATCAAACAGGCCTTGATACCATCATCATGGTAAAACCGCACATGGTACGTCAAATATCCAGAATACAGTGTCAAAAGATCGCTTCCTCAGCATAAGAATCACCAGCGTATTGATAACAAATCACCAGGACTTCAAGGGTTAAACAGCTCACAATGATATGTCATAAAAATGAAGAGAATGGCATATATAGTGTAATTCCATTTAATTGAATATTTAAAACAAATTCCCTTACAATCCCCAATGGTAATCAGCGTACATTTAGATTTCTTTAAAAATGGCATATAGAAAGGTGTCACTTGCGTGTGTTAGTAGAGGCAATTCTCCAAAGTGTCCATAGAGGCAGCAGCCAATTCCTCCAGAAGCAGCCTGTGTATCTCCTGCTGACACAGGCTTCACTTCCGGTCGGTGGTTAGCGGCGGTGGAGCGCACACGTGACTTCCGGTCGAACGTCGTGTAAGCCACGCCCTGACGCGTTTCGTCACTTCCTGACTTCAACAGAGGGCGTGGCTACACGGCGTTCTATCATGTATAAGTACTCCCACTGACCAACCATCTAGCCAATCAGGGGTCTCAAAAAACGGACAGTTTAAAATGGCAATCACAAGACTTGATTCTATGCATCCCAGTGACAGGAAATAGATACATACACCGCCATATACAATGTTTAGTATTGGTGCAAAATGTCATTATATTCATCTGAAGACTGTCAGCGTTATTTAAATAACAAACAATGGGAACAATTACTAAAATAGGCAGAAATAAATGGTGAACATCTGTACATAAGAAAACTGAGACTAGCAACTAAAGTGCAGTCATATTCCAATTAATAAAATGTTGTATTAAATCATTATTGAAGATTAATGTGTATAATAAGGTGAGCGTGATTAGCGCATTTATTCATTGGATGGACCATGTATATTGCTATAAATGGTCAGTGAATAATAAACTTTCAAGCAGTAATGCTGAATAAATAAATAAGTAAGTGAGGCGTGTGCGGCACTCATAAAGGAGGATGATAAATTAAAGGAGGATAATCTATTAATAATAAAATCACTAAAATATCTCTAAAAAATATTATAGATAGATGGAGAGAACTATGCGGTTAAAATAATCAAGAAAACGATATTGTATGCTGAAAAGGTATATATATAAAATACATTTTAAATGCATAAGAACATATACATTAAATTCATGTGCATACGTGTAGGAGCTACAACATATTGATTAAAAATATGTGTGAAATAATGATAACCTCATTAAAACGATGTGTCTGTGTCTGTATGTGAAAACATCGTGATAATTAAAAGGTGATACATTGTGGTATATGATTAAGATCAGAGTAAAGGAAATACTAAAATCCAGATAAGCCACTGCAGAATAAAAATGCGATAAATAGTAAAATCGCAATCGACATGCAGTAAAAGGTAGTAAAAAATGCATATAAATATAAATACATAAAATCATATATAAAATACGTATTAGGTATATATATATATAAATATATGTAATAAATATATGTAATAAATATATGTAATAAAGAGAATATGGAGACTTAAACCAGAAATATTGGACCAGACAAATAAAATAGGGAGACCTTGAAAATTGTTATTTAATAATCGCTAATGAAGCAATTGATGTCTAGGTCCACATTTAACCCTTTAGGCGAGAGAGTGTCTATCAAATAAATCCATTCGGTTTCTTTCTTGGATACACCAAATAAGAACTACCTCTGCTGCACGATTTCTTTGGATACCTACCAGTATTTAGATGTGCTCACACTCTGCTGGAATCTGCATGCTTGTCACCCCCACCATCACACTCTGTGAGTGGGGAAAGCATTGAGTAGTCCCTATTTTTTTTAAAAAACAAGTGGAAAATAACACCAGTGATGTAAGTACCTTAACATACTACATTATTAAGCATCACTTTGTTAACTTCACAGCTGTCAATATCACAAACATAAATTTTCCACTAGTTCCATTACTTTAGGTCAGAGACCAAAGCCTTAGAAGGCTCATGTGCACATTCAGAACAGACACATTTCAGTTTAGATGGATTGATTCCCTCTTCTTTAGAGTCTATAACTGAACTTTCAGTTTAAATCAGTTAAATACATTCCAGTTGCATCAAAAAAAATGTCTTACATTTGTTTGTTTTTTTAGAAAGTAGCCTCAGCCTGAGTAGAAAAAGCACAGACTCTTTACAAAATAATCTATAGTGGGTGACTGGGGACAAAGAAGGCAAATTTATTAAATACATTGTTAGTTCTGTGTATACAAAGGAGCATGGGGGAGCTCTTGTCTATAATGGGGGTGGTAGTCACACAGCCCCAAAGATTCACAATGGCTCAAAAGTGATATGGTCCAAAAATATTTAGACAGGATAAAGGTGGATAAAACACCTGAACCTGATGACATCCACCCACGGATCCTAAAAGAATTGAGCTCTGTCATTTCAAATCCATTGTATCTAATTTTTAGGGACTCATTAACCACTTGCCGACCAGCCGCCGCAGTTTCTCTGTGGGAGAATGGCACGGATGGGCGAAACAATGTTATCTTACGTCGCTTCGCCTTTTGGCCACTAGGGGCGCTGCAGCGGGTGCCCGGCGGGTGCGATGACTGCCGGGCTCCCGCGATCACTCATGACACACAAATCCTGGTTCTTTCAGGGGAGTAGAGAGAGATTGTGTGTTCATACTATGTATGAACACTAATCTCTCTCTCCTCCTAGACAGTCCCACCCCCCCTACACTTAGAAACACACATAGGGAACACAGTTGATCACCCCCTAGTGTTAGCCCCTACCCTGACAGTGACATTTACACAATAATCAGTGCATTTTTATAGCACTGTTCGCTGTATAAAATGTTTTCAAAAATGTGTCAAAAGTGTCCGATGTGTCTGCCATAATGTCGCAGTCCCGATAAAAATCGTCATAAATCTATCCCCTATTTTATAAACGGTATAACTTTTGCGCAAACCAATCAATATACGCTTATTGTTATTTTTTTTATCAAAAATATGTAGAAGAATACATATTGGCCTAAACTGAGGAAAAAATTTGTTTTTTTGAGAAAAAATGTGGGATATTTATTATAGCAAAAATTAAAAGATATTGTGTTTTTTTCAAAATTGTCGCTCTTCTTTTGTTTATAGCGCAAAAAATAAAAACCGCAGAGGCAATCAAATACCACCAAAAGAAAGCTCTATTTGTGGGGAAAATAGGGATGTAAATGTTTGGGTATAGCATCGCACGACCACGCAATTTTCAGTTAAATCGATGCAGTGCCGAATTGCAAAAAATGGCCTGGTCATTGAGCAGCCAGGGCTGAAGCAGTTAATGACAGGAATAGTACCACTGGATTGGCGTAGGGCCAATGTGGTCCCTATATTTAAAAAGGGAACAAAGTATTTACCAAATAACTATAGACCTGCTAGTTTAACTTCTATAGTCTGGAAGATACTGGGGAGTTTAATAAAAGACCACATAGATGAGTTTTTGCTGGAAAAAAATATTTTAAGCAACAGACAGCATGGAAGTTGTCAAAACAAACCTGATTTCTTTTTATGAGGAGGTAATAAAACCTTGGACAGAGGGGTGGCTGCAGACATGGTATACTTGGATTTTGCAAAAAGCTGATACAGTTCCACACACACAGCTAATGTGTAAGGTAAAGTCTACAGGTTTGGAAATATCAGTTTGTAAATGGATAGAAAACTGGCTAAAATACAAAATTCAGAGAGTAGTGGTTAATGATTCTTATTCTGAATGGTCTAAGGTTATATGTGGTGTACCCCAAGGTTCAGTGCTGGGACCCATACTTTTTATTATCTTTATAAATTATATAAATACACTTTATCCTCTATGCCTTTGAAGGCACAGAGTGGTGACAACAATTTATAAAAAAAATTATATAAAAAATAGTAGGTACATATAGAAATGACAATATAAAATTAAAAAAGTAGACATAGACTAGGCTAATAATTGTAGAGAACAACGTGTAGTTTTACAATATACATAACATCGGTAATATCATTGCACAAAATGGCGTTGATTGCACATACAGATCCTACGCGTTTCGGAGTAACTGGAACTCCTTCTTCAGGGATACATACACATGCTACGGAAAATGTTCGATTGGAGCTTTTGTCGGAAATTCTGACTGTGTGTAGGCTCCATTGGACATTTTCCATCGGAATTTCCATTGCATAAAATTTGAGATCTGGTTCTCAAATTTTCCGACAACAAAATCAGTTGTCGGAAATTCCGATCGTGTGTACACAATTCCGACGCACAAAGTTCCACGCATGCTCAGAATCATTCCGACAACAATTTTTTTTCCGACGGATGTTGGCTCAAACTTGTCTTGCATACACACGGTCACCGTGTTCTTGACAATCGCAATTTCCGACCAACTTTGTGTGACCGTGTGTATGCAAGACAAGTTTGAGCCAACATCCGTCGGAAAAAATCCATGGATTTTGTTGTCGGAATGTCCGATCGTGTGTACGGGGCATTATAATCTAGAAAGTAAGAAAAAATGCACATTATATATCCATCGCATCTTGAATGCCAGGAAAAAGAGCAGTAAGGCATATGTCCATATCTAAGATACTTACACTACCCCTGACTATAGAGCCCCACATACGGCATGAAAAGCAAAAAAGAAAGTGTAGAAGTCCCACCCCTAGGGGATAAAGTGTATTCATGCAATGAAGGGATGTTGTTAGTATTACCTCCTATTTTTGATTTTATAAATGATATTGGGTCTGGGATTAAAAGTACCATTTCAGTCTTTGCAGATGACACCAAGCTATGTGGAGGAATAACATCCTTACAGGATGTCTCCAATTTACAAGCCGACCTCAATGCACTGTCTAATTGGGTGACTATGTGGCAGATGAGGTTTAATGATGATAAATGTAAAGTTATGCACTTGGGGGCTTAGAATATGCATGCCTCATACATACTAGGGGGGATCCATAGTGGAGAAGGATCTGGGGGTTTTGGTAGATCATAAGCACAATAATACAATGCAATGCCAAGCTGCGGTTTCCAAAGCGAGCAAAGTCCTTTCTTGTATTAAGAGAGGTATGGGCTCCAGAGAGAGCGATATCATTTTGCCCCTGTACAAATTATTAGTAAGACCTCATCTGGAATATGCAGTTCAGTTTTGGGCACAATTTCTCAAAATAATATAGGGAAAGTGGAAAAAGTGCAGAGAAGAAGGGCAACCAAACTGATAAGAGGCATGGAGGAGCACAGCTATGAGGTAAGATTAGAAGAACTGAATGTATTCTCTCTTGAAAAGAGGAGATTAAGGGGGGGATATGATCACCATGTATAAATATATAAGGGGTTCATAAAGGGAACGTAGTGTTGAGTTATTCACTTTATGGTCAACACAGAGGACAAGGGGACATTCTTTACGCTTAAAGAAAAAGAGATTTCATCTCCAAATACAGAAAGGTTTCTTCACAGTAAGAGCTGTGAAAATGTAAAAATAGACTCCCTCCAGAGGTGGTTCTGGCCAGTTCAGTAGATTGCTTTAAGAAAAGCCTGGATTTTTTCCTAAATGTACATAATATAACTGGGTACCAACATTTATAGGTAAAATCCAATTGCCTCTCTGGGATCAGGAAGGAATTTATTCCCCTGCTGTAGCAAATTGGATCATGCTTTGCTGGGGCTTTTCGCCTTCCTCTGGATAAACTGTGGGTATAGAATTGTGTATATGGGATTGTATGATATTATTTTTTATTTATTTATTTTTATGGTTGAACTAGATGGACTTGTGTCTTTTTCCAACCTGACTAACTATGTAACTGTAAAGTGACTGTGACCTTAAGAGTTGTGTTGAAGCAAAGTTATGCAGTAAAACATTTCAGATGCAACTGGACTGGACATTCATTTATTCCAACTAACAGACCTTAGGCCAGGAATATGGAAGAGTTGGGCCTCAGGCCAAAAGAAGTGGAACACAATGTGAAGGAGTATCCCCAAGGTAGGTAACTATTCCATCCAAGCAAAAGAGGGGCAGGTCCAGAGTCAGCTTTGCAGGAACTGCTGCCCACTGAGGGATCCTTATATGCAGACCCTTTCCCTGACATGTTTCATCATCAAAGACTTTCTCAGGAGTAGGGTGATCTACCCCAATGTAAAACTATAAGTAATAAGTGTAAACCAGATTGCATACTCCATATACTATTAAAGCTACTCAACACTTAAAGAGGAAGTAAACCCTTCTATCGTTTTAAGCCAAAAAAGCTGCCATCTTGGCCCCTGTTTAATTTTCAACTGGCACGATGCTGCACATGTGATCAGTTTTGACACCAGCCATTGGATGATTTGACAGTTTGGTTTAGAGCACATCCAATGGGACAGTTACATTCCTGGCATGTGCCAGAAACGTAACTGTTTTTTGAAACTGTAATGCTACTTTCACAGTGGGGCGATGGGGGCATCGTCTTTTCTGAGGTTTTCGGCCACTAGCGGGGCGCTAAAAGGGTTAAAACCGCCTGCAAAGCACGGGATGTCAAGGACTATGAGAGAAATCAAGTATACGGTTGGCCCCGATCTTACAATCGACGTGGTCTTTCCGAATATGGAGGAATTAGGATCACTTTCGCCAACCAAGAGGCAATCAAGGCCGATCCCGGGATCCCTAGTTTACAAAATCTCACGGCGGGTTCTATCATCGGATGAGGTAGGATTAATAAATTGTGGTCTCTCTTTCTGTCCTAAAAGCCTTCTCATTTCAACTTGATCAAGACTTATACCGTTTATTTCGTAACATTAGATGGAAGGCACATTTTGTTCACAAACCTTTCTTTGATGGGGAACCTATAGATAATGTTTTGAATTGTAAATCATTGGGCATGTTGGTAAAAAACGAAATCAGTGCCACCAACTACCTATGCCCCTGTTGAAACCTTTGTTAAAGAGGTCACTCAGGAAGTAAAAGAATTGGTCTCTCAGATTGAATATAGGGACCACGTACCTAACAATCTATCACACACAGAGTGATCGGCTTTGAGGAATCTTAGCAGACGGATGATATTATACTGAAGCCGGCAGACAAAGGGGGCCAGGTAGTGGTTATGGACCCACAGTTGTATGAGGAGGAAATCCTACATCAATTAAATGATCAGACTGCTTACAAAAAAGTGCCAAACGATCCCACTTGGGAAATCAGGAAGCAACTTGAAAGCATCCTAAAACCTGCTTTGAAAGAGGGGATAATTACCCGTGACCTTTTTGATTTTTTGTTACCTAGCCATACTCGGATCCCTGTTTTGTATATTTTACCAAAAGTACATAAAGACAGTTACTCTCCACCGTGACATCCCATAGTCTCAGGACGGGATTCTATTTTTGTTCCGATTGCACGGCTTCTTGATAAAATTTTGGCTCCCCTTGTGAAAAACACTAAATCTTACATCAAGGATACCAATGATTTTCTGTGTAAAGTCAAGGATATTCCACAGTGTCTAGGCAATGAGATTTTAGTCACTTGGGACGTCACTAGTTTATATACTTCCACCTTGCATCAAGTTGGAATTGATGTGGCGATGGAACTGATCAGAGGCTTTTTTTGAGAAATGTTTTTAAATCATATTATCAAACAATTATTTTTTGTTCAAAGATAATTTTTTTGTGCAACTGAAGGTAGTTGCGATGTGTTCGAATGTTGCCCCGCCATATGCTTGTACATGTATATTTCAGAATGAGTTATTTAAACCACCTGGCTGCGCTATATAGATGATGTTTTTGCTATATGGCGGGGGCAACATTGAATCACTATTAGCCTTCGATGCGATGTTGAACGATTTCTGTCAGGAGATACAATTCAAAATAAACATTGGGGGCAAATCGGTTCCATTTCTGGATACCAGGATTTACGGTGATAACAATCGGATGGAATCTGATTTGTATGTTAAGCCAACAGACGGAAAACAATTACTACTATATGACAGTTTCCATGCCCCCATGTGTTTCAATCAATTGTAAGGAGCCAGCTCTTACAGGTTAAAAGAATAGTTAGCAATAAGACAGTGAGGAGTATAAGAATGAAAGAAATGTGCCATTTCAGGAACGAGGATATCCCATTTATATTATTTCACAAGAATTTAAGAGAATAGATCAGGAAGGATTGGATTCAGCTCTAGTAAGACACAGACCACAGATGATGCGATTACCATTTTTGATGCAATTATACAGCTATAGCGAGCATGTGTTTAGAATTATTAGGAAGCACTGGCCCCTTTTAAAACGCTCTTATCCACAGGTCAAGGTCTTTCAACAACCACCATTTAAAGCCTTTAGAAGGAATAATACGTTGCGCGATGCACTGGTGAGATCAGAATATAGACCCAGAGAACACATATCAAAAATCACGTTTCTAGGCAAGAAAAAGAAAGGGTGTTTCCCCTGCCTGAATTGCATTCAGTGCAAACTTATGCTAAAAGGCGTCCTTGCAAACTATTATATGTTGGTGAAACTACCCAGAAGATAAAAGAAAAGAATTTTGGGAAAAGGACACCAGGACTCAGACCTGATATTCATGGTGCTTGAGGAGGTTCCCTGAGACAAAAGAGGGGTGATAGAATACTAAAACTTAGACAGCGAGAAGCTTGGTGGATTAACAGGTTACTATCCCTGTATCCGGATGGAATTAATAGAGAGTATGATTTGTATTTATTTTTATGAATGATTTAGCTAGCGACTATATTGCATGCTCTTTTTCAGATAGAATCGCATCTTGATGTATGGGAGATAGGGGACATATCATTGAATGATGGATGAAAATGGGATGAAGTCACGACCAGATTTTGTGATTATTCCATGATTACATTTTTATGCATGATGGAAATTTATCATTAGGCGATTATGAAAAACTATTGTGTACATTTATTGATACATATTTTTGATATGAAGAGTTAAAAACTGTATTTATTGTATTCTCCTTTGGCTTTTTGTAAGCACTTTCCTTTTTTATAACATATGACCCTATTTGATAGATTGTTACATTCTGATAAAACCACTGATTGGATTTACTGTGTTAGAAGTAGCTTGGTGATAACAGATAGGTAATTGATTGTGAAATTTGTATGAGGTTAATTTATTCCGTTTGCTTTCAATTTGGGAAGCATGGGACACACCTGTGGGGCAACCCCCCCCCCCCCCCCGTGTTAGGTTTTTAAAGAGGGAGGTGTTTGTAGTATGTCACACATAGCCAGAAAGCCTGAGGCAGAGCAGGGATGCTCGCAACTGTATACGGTAGCTGCTGATTTACACGACTTGACCATACTTGATGATTTGAAGATACAGTGAAGTAATTGCAATTGGAGAACGCGTCCCTTTGTCGTCTTTTAAATGGAGTGGTGGAAGACAGGGAGTCCACCTTGACATTGTTCCAGCCAAAAACCAGGATAAAGAAAAGGCAGTAACCCACCCGAAGTTTTGTTATATATATATATATATATATATATATATATATATATATATATACAGTATATACACACACACTATATATATATATATATATATATATATATATATATATATATATATTAGGGCTGTTACTGATTAAAATTTCTGTGTTCGATTAATCGTTTTTTTTTGTAAACGATTAATCGACTAATTTCGATTAATTAGAACGCACATACAGATCCAACTACTTTTAGCTGATCTCCTTACTATATACAATCACCTGACACTAGTAGGTTTCCATAATCCATGACTTAACTTCACAGTTCACACAAATACATGACTTAACTTCACAGTTCACACAAATACGTTTTAAATTCACACTGTAGCACTGACGTAAGTAATTTATTTATTCACAGTAGTGTGACAATCCCTCCACCTCCGGTCTAACTAATCACTCTCACCTTATGGCATGGACCCCTGTGAAAACAGGTGGTCATGCAAGCAGGTATCAAAAGGGTTAACACAGACCATAAACTTCTCTCACGTCTCCTTAGATCTCAGCAAGGACGTCAGGTCATGGGTAGAAAGAAAAGATCTAAGTGCTCACCGCTTAAGTATAAGATTTAATTTTTGTGTTCAAACACAAACTACTCACATAAAGATGATAAAAACACAGCATGTAAAGCCGACAATCATAGTTACATACTTACATAGTTAGTAAGGTTGAATAAAGACACCAGTCCAACCTGAGTGAGTGTCCACAATTGTCCCCATCCCTGTACATTGCACACTCACATCGGTCCCTACCCTCAAGGAGCCCACAATCCAAGGTCCACATGCATATACTAGGGCCAATTTCTGGACAGAAGCCAATTAACCTACCTGCATGTCTTTGGAGTGTGGGAGGAAACCGGAGTACCCAGAGGAAACCCACGCAGGCACAGGGAGAACATGCAAACTCCAGGCAGGTAGTGTCGTGGTTGGGATTCGAACCAGCGACCCTTCTTACTGCTAGGCGAGAGTGCTAACCACTACACCACTGTGCCGCCCTAATCGCCCAATCGCGTTAGTTCCGTAGGGCAGCAGCTGGTGATGCCATGCGTAGCTCCTCCCCCATACGTGTTACATTCAATCAGAACTTCAACGTCGCTGGACTCCTCCCCCTTCCCTTTGTTAGCAGACAGAGGCACGTGGGGAGGAGTCTGATTACGTTGATGTCCATGACGTCACCGGATTTCCGACGGAATCCCCTGAAGATCCGGAAGACAGTGGAGAGGTGAGTACCGATCAAAAGAATTTTGATTGATCAAAAAAATTAACGATTAATCAAGGAATTAATCTTTAATTTCCACAACCCTAATATATATATATATATATATATATATATATATATATATATATATATATATATATATATGTACACCTCTCATGCCAGCAAAATTATATAATACTTTCAGAATGCACCACATAAAATAAGGATGTTACTCACTGTCCCACAAACATATAGCTAACATGGGCAAAAAAGAAAAAGAGGAGACAAGGATGGTCCACAAAAGAAATGGAAGCCCAAAGGAGTGGTTTCCTCAGGTCTCTTGTTCCCAGTACCCATGACTCTGTAAGAAGCACCACACTCTCGACACACCTGTGACTTAAAATGGGACTTAATGAATGGGCAAAGGCCCTGCAAAGAAGAAAACAAGTGGAACAACCAGCAATGATATTACAAGTCAATAGAGCATCTAAAGCAACACATAGTTGCAACAACAGAGACAATATACAAATCTATTGTAAAAAAAAAAAAGAAAACTATCTAGGTGAGAGTGGCATATCATCCAGTATGCAAGTGTGGTTGTCACACACTTCACACCTGGAGTAATCCAATCAATGCCCAGCAGCAGTGTTGATTAACCCTCCCCCCGATCCCCTGTGGATCTCCTGCAGCTTGGGGTGCTGCAAGAGAGGTACAGGGGGGGTTTAACTGTCCAAATAAATCCCCAACCAGCACTTAACCTCGGATTTCTCACTTTGTTCATTCATCACTGCGTTTATATAGATCAGCAGGTTTGCCGCTGCTTTTTTTAGAAATCCGACGGACTATTTAGATTTTAAAAGTAGCAGCAAACCTGCTGTTCTCACAGGTTTTCTAATCTGACAGAACACCGCTGCTTTTATAATTCAACATGAAATCAGTCCAATGGATTTCTAAATACTGTATTTCACCATATATGCTCTGTTTACTGTTAAAAATAAGTGTGAAATGCAAAACTCCGGTGGGTGTAACAAGATGTCCGCTTGCCCCCTTCTCGTGTATCCTTACTGTGGGTGTAGCAAGATGGCGGCGACGGAACGCCACTTTCGTTACAAATTCTGACGGGTCGCCAAATCTGATGCAACACCTGCACAGGAATGCACAGTACACCCGTGTGTCCCCGTTCGGGCAAACACTGCTTTGCACAGACATATGCTTTAGTACACCCTAAGTGAAGGAGGCCTTAGTAGGAATTTAGCAGGAATTTTGTTAGTTATGTTGTGTTTTTGTGTGCTAATAATGGTTTTAGTGCATTTAAGCAAAAATAGTGATTTGATAAACATTTGGGCAACTACTGTGGGGCCTAAAAAATCTGTAGCACCTTTTTTGGTTCTGCAGGTCATGTGCTTTTCGAAATTGTATGTTTTTTTTTTTTTTTTTTAAACGCTGAATGCTGTGAAAATGAGTGAAAAAGTGAAAAATAATAACCTCCAGACTTATAGACTAAATTGCTTATTTACAGTTTTGCGTACACCGTTTCACAAAAAGGCACAATTAAAAATTTACAAATATTTTATGTTTATTAACTCAATACAGTTTTAGTATATGGAATGCTACTTGATAGAGAAATGAATAGAGTATCTTCATCATAAAACTGAATAGAACAATCGAAAATTGTGGAGGCAGTATGGACTTTCATGGTAATTTATTATACAAAAATGATATGTTAAAAACATAAGCAGGTATATACTAAACAGAGGATACTACTCATTAAAGGCACCCAATTCTCTGACGCAATCTGGGAAAAGAAAACTCAAACAGATTACACAATAGATTCAACAGAAACAACTCTCTTGCAAACTCTACATGTTTCGCAGTGGCCCCTCTTCCTCAGGAGTATACTTGTCAGAGTCATGATCTACAAGAAAAATATATGAAATAAGCCATGTACAAAAATAATAAGATAACAGAGATAGAATGGTTCACCAATCAACATAGTGACACGTCATATATCTATGACCTAAAATATACATAGAAACCGTAGTATACCCCCCTAGAACAACCCCAGTAGCATAGATAATGCCCAATAGGAAAGCAATTATAGGAGCGAAAAAAAACTCACCCAAATAACCGGCACCAAGATGCTTAGGTGTCACAAACCCTGTGAAGGCAATCTCCCGGGTGAGTGTGGGAACCAAGTAAAGATGTGTAAAACACTATTTCAAAGAAAGAAAAAAGGATTTATATAGAGAGAGGGGGCAATGTACCATATTCTAACTACTTCCCAAAATTCGGTGTTCCTAGGGCGGTAATGAGATTCCCATTATAATAATCAATAGCAGAATATTTCCATATATAGAAAATTATATAAAAACAAGGAACAGAGGAAGAAGGTTGTGTATACACACCTATAACATCTTTATAGAAGTATAAACCATGGCGGGGAGTATGAATTGTCCAGGAGGGCACTGTGTTCCAAGGTAGATGGTTGTTGCCTAGGATAAGCACAGGAGCTCTATATTGGGTAAATGACACACACCAAAGAGTAAGAGTTGTTACAGTGCCAATGCTATATGTCATATGCATCAGAGCCATCCAATGTATGACCACAAAAACACTCACCCATTCAAGGATATAAACGTAGATGGAATAAAAATGTATTTGTATTAAGGTCGTAGATAAAGTAACCCAAAGCCACTGACTCCAGCACAAGCCCAACAGTCAATAGATACAGGTGTGAGAACCATCAGGCAACATCTCCAAATCAGGACAGGTCCAGCAAGGTAACCTAAATTAAACCAGCATACCCATCAAACACACCAGTACATAGTTGTATATAGACATTATATAAAAGGCTGAAATAGGGGTTAACACTGACGAGTCAGACCACTCCAACGGACGTCTCCACAACCATGCAGACTGCCACAGAGCAGGATTAGGGAGACCAGTTTCTGTCAAATTTCAGGCTGTCAGTAAAAAAATGCACTCTGTCAGTTTAATCAGTG
Organism: Lithobates sylvaticus; assembly: GCA_028564925.1. Classification (NCBI taxonomy): domain Eukaryota; kingdom Metazoa; phylum Chordata; class Amphibia; order Anura; family Ranidae; genus Lithobates; species Lithobates sylvaticus. Next base: position 90,762,477 of record CM053027.1, on the reverse strand, counting down.
AAAAAAAGTTGTGGGAGGTTGGCAACCCTGACGGGAAGGTGTGAGAGGGAGCCAAACAGCCGAACAAGGCAATTAACCCCACAACCACATCTTTTCTTTACTATTGTATATAACCAGCAGGCATTACCCAAAGCCACCAAAAGCTACAGAAAACTGCAATCTTAAGCAACAGCACCACACAGAACCTGTAGTGGTGCAATCCCTGGCAGGCACAATGAGGGAACACAGCATCAGATGAACATAACACAACAGTTTTACTCAGCGCTTACAGCAGCTTTTTTGCGCACAGGTCCTGGCATCCAGCACAGTTTCCCCTCTCTGGTTCCTGTAGAAAAACAGGAGACAGGTCAGGAAGCTGGTCTCCCTGCAGCAGCTCAGTCCACACAGGGAGGTGTGCAGCCTATAGACTTATGCCTGGGTTCAGTGACCTTCTCTCCAGCAGCAGCCAGCCAGAGATCATCTTCTGCTTGCCTCCTCAGTCTACAGCACACTCCTACAGCCTGTATATCCCCACATACATTTCTCTTTCTTCCTGCATGTGTTCTCTTATCCTTTCCTCTGCTTGCTCTCCCTAGGCTCCCTAGGCATTTTTAGACTTTAAGGTTGCTCCTGTCCCTCTGTCAACTGCAGCAAGTTAGGGAGAAAAAAAAAGAATAACAGAGACAGTTGCAAGCTGACAGCCCAGTCCCTGCAGCCTGTCCTCTGCTGCCAGCGCTGTGGACTGGGCTACATTACCATCAAGGCAAAATACTGCAGCAAAGCTCTTCATAACCATTTGGCCTACAAAACCATTTACCTCACGAGTAGGAGAGCCCTGCACCTCCATCCTACCCTCTCATTTCAACCCAGGGCGATAACTGCCAACTGAAAGCCTCTATTTCTTTGTGTCAAAGTGTGTTGCACTGCAGGCTGGTGCATGCATTACACTAGCATACATCCTGATGTCACCATTGACACCCAAACTCCTTGCAAGGCCAAGATCAGGGCAGCGTAGCACTTACAGTTTTGGGTACCCTGGTGAAAAGACTGCAGATCCCAGACCTTATTGCATAACCAGTAGGAACCTGTTCCCCCAAAAAGAAAAAAAATAACATAAAATATATAAAATGAAATAAGCAAAACATATATTTAGAAAAAGAAAAATAGAAAAGGCCGCCTCAGACGACATCGATGACGAAATGCATAAGGCAGAGCCACGCATACATGTCACTTCTGGGTACGATAGCAGCTCACTGAGCCTGTGGAACGCACGCTGTATGCGCATACCATGGCTCCGAGACTATACGTTACCCTCATAGCTGTAGCTATCTTGGGAAGTTTCCTATTTGTATGGAACTTTTGCTTTTATTTTTTATAATTTTCTTGATTGCTTTTAATTAATTAAAATTTTTAAATAAAACCTTTCCAAGTTTTTGAATACTACACTATGGGAGCCCATATCTTGTTTTTTTGCATGAGAATTAACCACTGAAGGGTGACATTGAAAAGCTTGAAGGTATCCTGTCTGAGTGATCAGCTTTTGGAAGGATCATCCTGATCTGAGCAGCAAGTCTACCCTATATAGGAGATACCCCTGTAGGGGTGAGTGGAGCTGGTGAGTGGGAACCCAGGAGGAGGAGCACGGAAGTCACCCCGATATCTCTGCATTTACAAGCACTGGTCACTTTGGAGTAACGTTTTGGAGATTTTTTTCTAATGACTTTGATACAGCGTGTCGGGTCCCCACAGGTTAAAGGACCATGCTATACCGCAGATGGACACCAGCGGCAAAAAGCGCCCTGAGGCGATTCAGTTCGCATAGGTGGCGCTATACAAGTCACTTATTCATTCACTCATTCATGCACATATATTTTTTCAGCACATATGAATTTTTTGGACTGTTCACTTTCTCTTAAGGCTATTGCACTTGCACTTTACACTTAAGCTTTTTGGACCTTATATTTAAGCTTTTTTGATTGCTCTCTTTTATTTTTCTGTTTATTGAACTTATGAGTACTGCACCTGCACTTTATACTTAAGTTTTTCTAGTACCTCACAAGTTATTGTATTTTTCAATACAGGTTTACTCCCTCAGATAGTGGCGATAGCACATATATTTTTTGGTACACTTATGAAACTCATATGACACTTTAGGTACATGAGTACAATTTATACATTTGCCCTTTAACATGGATATAGTATGCTAGTAAGGGGAGTTTTACACCCACACATATTATCTATATTAGTGGAGACACTACCTATGAAGAGCGATCTGGGCATTACCCTTTAGGATATAGGTAGCGCCACCAACCCCATTCTAATTTTTCTAAAAAATAGACAAAGGTCAATGTAAAAATGTAGTAATAAAAAAGGAAAAGAGACATTTCACATTCTGAAATATACACACATAAAATAAAATATTTACATCTTACCTGGATTAATAGTTGCTTTTGTTAGGATCAGCTGCTTAATGTCAACAGAGTTGACTGTGTATAACCCTTCCTGTCTCTGGGTTGCTGGGTTGGAAACTCCAGGAGGAAGTGGTTGGAGAGAGGGAGAAAGAGAGTCTGAGACCATATACTATGTCCATGGAGGAGCTGTTGATCCAGACCAGAAGAAGGGATTATTGGAAAAGTGCTTACTATTGTTGTCCATAGATTCTGGGTATATACACAGGGCTGTCTTTAAGGCAGGGCAAAGGGGGAACTTACCCTGGGCCCCAGCATTATTGTGGGGCCCAAAGCAGCTGCCTCATACTTGCCAACTATCCTAGTTTAAATTCCCTTGTCCCTTAAAGTTTTAGTCATGTGCTGTGTTTCCCGATATCTGAGTATGAAGTTTTGTTACTAATGTTGCCCAGCTCTGCCATATACAGATGACTCACCTGTAGACCCTGTGTTTACATGTAACTAACTGGCACTGATATGTAAATAGCGGCGGCATTAATATGTAAATAGCCGCAGACCGATGCATTGATATATAAATAGAGGCGGCATTCATATGTATATCATGCCCCCCTGAGGGCATGATATACATATCATGATATCACGATATACCATCATATCATGATATACCATCACGTCTGCTGAATGCTGCCCACTGGGGAGGTAAAGGGGCAAGGTTGAAAGTCCTGCCTACATCTGTGCTCATTAAACCTACCATCAGCCTGTTCTGCAAAAGTAAGCAAATTGGAAGTGGAACCCGTTTTCAAAATAACATGGTAAGACAGCACTGTGAATTTTGTTGCATGTGAATACGCAACATTTCAGCCAATGCGTGAGGGTGTTATTATTAATTAATGGCACTGCTGTGTATTCCCAACACACACAAATGTGAACGCAGGCTAAATGTCTCAGTTACATTGGTGGTCAGAGTAAATCACCTCATTACATTGGGGCTTGGTGTACAATCCTTTCATTAACACTAGTGGCCAGTGTCAAGGTCCCCCTCACATTTGTGGTCAGTGTAAATCCTTCCTTACATTAGTTGTCAGTGTAAATCCCTCCTTACATTAGTGGCCAGTGTGAAGGTCCCCCTTACATTAGTGGTCAGTGTAAATCCCCATACATTGGTGGTCAGTGTAAATCCTCATTACATAAGTGGTCAGTGTAAATCCTCATTACATTAGTGGTCAGTGTAAATCCTCATTACATTAGTGGGCAGTGTAAATCGCCATTACATTAGTGGTCAGTGTAAATCTCCATTACATTCGTGGTCAGCGTAAATCCTCATTACATTAGTGGTCAGTGTAAATCCTCATTACATTAGTGGTCAGTGTAAATCCCCATTACATTGGTGGCCAGTGTAGAGACTTCTTTATATTGGTAAAAAAATCCAAAACTTGCATTTGTGGTTGCTCCCTTACATTGGTGGTCCATGAAAAAGCACCCTTTAACCACTTATGAGCTGCCTGCCATCGTTATACGTCAGTACTTTGAAGAGGGGTATCGTTGTTATGGCAGCAGCTACCATAACCCCCAGTATCCTTTTCTTCAGCGGGCGGTCCGCTTTCAGATAAAAGTGTTCTCTGCGGCAGATTTGCAGCAAGATCACTTTTATCAGCGGTGGGAGAGGCCCCCCTCCTGCTGCGCTCCGGTGCCCTCTGTCACTTACCGCGATCCGGTCGTTTCTCCTATTAGGTATGGAGATTAGTGAGGGGAAGATGGCCCCCACCCGTCTGCATACCATTGCAGGGCAGAAGCAATGTCAAAATGTCACTTCCGCCGATAGCTCTTTAAAGAGACTTTTTTTATTCATTTTTTAAACAACATTTTCTTTTTATTGCATTTTAGTATAAATATGAGATCTGAGGTCTTTTTGACCCCAGATCTCATATTCAAGAGGTCTTGTCATGCTTTTTTTCTATTACAAGGGATGTTTACATTCCTTGTAATAGGAATAAAAGTGACACCGTTTTTTTTAAAAAGAACAGTGTAAAAATAAAAAATAAAAGGTAAAATAAATAAGAAAACTCATTTTTTAAACGTGTCCCATCCCACCGAGCTTGCGTGCAAGAGCGAATGCATACATGAGCAGCCCCCGCATATGAAAACGGTCTTCAACCCACACATGTGGGGTATTGCCATGATCGTTAGAGCGAGAACAATAATTCTAGACCTAGACTTGTGAACACCAAATCTCAGAAAGAGGCTTGGTCCTTAAGTGGTTAAAATGAGTGGTGAGAGTAAATACCCCCTTACATTGATGGCCAGTGTAGAAATCCCCCTTTATTGGTTGTTGATGTAAATTCCCCCATTACATTGGTTGTCAGTGTAAATTCTTCATAGCATTGGTGATCATTGTACATTTCCCTTTACATTGGTGGTAAGTGCAGAATTGCCCTTACACTGGTGGTCAGTGTAAATCCCACCTAACATTCATGATCGATGTAAAAGTGTCTCCTTATATCTGTGGTCAGTACAAATCTCCTCGACAATGGTTGTCAGTGTAATTTCCCCCTTACATAGAAGTCATTGTAAATTTCCCCTTATGCTGGTGGTTGGTGTAAATGCATCTATTACATTGGTGTCAGTGTAGAAATCCCTTTTTATATTACATAGTTACATAGTAGGTGAGGTTGAAAAAAGACACAAGTCCAACCTATGTGTGTGATTTTATGTCAGTATTACATTGTATAGCCCTGTATGTTGTGGTCGTTCAGGTGCTTATCTAGTAGTTTTTTTTAATTATCGATGTTCCCTGCTGAAACCACCACCTGTGGAAGAGAATTCCACATCCTAACCGCTCTTTCAGTAAAGAACTCTCTATGCAGTTTAAAGTTAAACCGATTTTCTTCTAATTTTAGTGAATGGCCACGTGTCTAATTAAAATCCCTTTCACTGAAAAGTTTTATCTCTATTGTGGGGTCACCACTATGGTATTTGTACATCAAAATCATGTCCCCTCTCAAGTGTCTACTCTCCACAGAGAACAAGTTCAGTGCTCCTAACCCTTCCTGATAACTAATATCCTCCAGTCCCTTTATTAGTTTTGTTGCCCTTCTCTGGACTCTCTCCAGTTCCAGCACATCCTTCCTGAAGACTGATGCCCAGAACTGGACAGTTTACTCCATAAATAGTTAAGTGTAATACAGTGTGTAGAAGTCATCTTGTTGTACATTAGCAGGTGAACCTTTCTATTGCAATAGGAGTTTTTATACAGCTCCTGTTATCTTAGTTAACCCTGTCCTCTCTTGTCTGGGATTCCATAGCAAGTTTTAGTTTAGGACTCAATGACCAGCATAGGCTAGAGCCAGGTTAGGCATCCGACGGTCAATTGGTAGTTAGAGGTCTGGTTGCATGACAGATTAGCAGCTACTAGGGACTAAGATGCAGAGTAGATAGGCTAACTCAGAATTTCCAGTGCCACACTACAGTTTCTGCTGATAAGACGCTGTGTTCCAGGCTGGGTGAACAATGGCTGGAGGATCTCCCCATTATCGATGATCCTGTCCCCTCGATCTGATAGTTATATAATCATGCAAAATGGTGCCCTATTGGATTTTGGAGCTCTACGATCTTAATAGCATAAATATGATCATAAATATGTTTCCAGAATGGTCTCTTTGTTGTACTAATTTAGAAAGGTCCGCGTAGGCAACTGAGCAGATTAACTGCCCCTGCTGTTTGACAGTTTAAAAACGTTATCATACTGTGTTTTTGGCCATGCGGCAGGATCAGTGTTTGTTGAGTAGTAAAATACTGTATTTACAGTAAGAACAGAGGCAACATTTACAAGTGCCCTTAGGAAGGAATTTACATGGGTCTCCTCTGTTCCCTGTCATATGACTGGGAACTAGCATATTGCGTATAGAGGGACCCATTTTTATACTGGTGGTAGTCATCAATAAAATGTTTAATCAACTTTCAATTTTGCTACAGTTTCTGCATATCCTGTTTGATCTGAACGGTTTGATTATTTAATTGGGAAACAATCTGAACTTTATCCCATTTAGATTAGTTGCTAACTGGATAAAGTTGTAAATCTGTTGGACTACCTGTGGGTTGACAATATCCTTATGGGTTTTGACAATGCATAAAATGTAGGCATGATATGATGAACAAAAAAACTTCATGACTTTCCAGAGCTTTATCTACAATGGAAAAAACTGAAAATCTTCACACACTGATTTTTATTCAATACAAAAATGCTCCCACATATGTTAGAAGGTCTTACTGTCAAATTGATTAGAGATTGACATTGTTGTCAATTCAAGTTTTCAGATATATGACCTGATGGCAACGTTTCTATATCCCTCACAACCAATCTTACAAATAAATATGTTGTAAAAAATTTGCATTAGATGCAGCAATGCTTTCATGATGTTCTATTTGCTCAATATTACCTTATTCTTATAGTTCTGTAAGACTTTTTAATATTGTTTTTCTATTTGTGTTTCTTTGTAATTTATACTTAATTTCTTGGAACTGGGGGTGATCTACGATAATTCTCAGAGTGTACTGCATACTGTAACTGCTGCACTGCAATGATTTTTGGGCATGCATAGACTGTGATGTATGGGGTCAGCAACGACAGGCATACATGGGCTGAGGGGATGTTAAAAATAGGAGGTGGGATGGAGGTGCTAGGTTCTCTGACTTGTGAGGTGGCAGGTGATACTGACAATGGTGTTTTGTTTTGTCAGGTTATTTATAATGAAATATCAAACAGTTTTTATATTTTTGGAAATAAGCAAAATCTATCATTTAGGAGATTTCCACGTATTTCCACAAATCAACCCAATGACTCAAATTCGGTTATCTGCACTAAGTTGAAGACGAAGGAATACAATATTGTGCAAAAATATATATATTTATTTACTAAAATCAGTGCAAAATAATATCAAAATATAACTGGTGATAAACACAGAATATAAATTCAAATATCAACAACATGGGTGGTACAAGTGATGAAACAAATAACCACAAGCTCTAGTTTTAAAATGCCAATGTCTTAAAACTTGATAACTACTTTTTAAATGGTTAACATTTTCTCAATGACTCCGCAACTTAAGAAAACAAACAAGTGTTGAAATCAACACGTGATCTCTCTCAAACAAACAGATCTTACAAGCTCAAACTTTAAAAACACACAGACAGAATGTTATACCGTATATCAACTTGGTAATTTACCCAAGACTTATATTTAAGGTAAAAATAAATTTAGAATGAATTTGTTTAAGCCCATATCATAACAAAACCATTGTACAGACTTTGGAATTAGCTTTTGTAGAGCTATACAAAGATGTGTATTTCTCTTATAATTGGAATATAATTATGTCATGCTGCAGGTAGAAATAAAACAATTCCAATGCTATGCCACAAAGATGGTTTAGTCATTTACATACCCAAACAATTCAATTACCAATAGGCAGAAGAAAATTGTACTTTACCAGAAATATAAGACTATTTTGTTAAGATATCAGCCATGTATTCCAAGTACACCCTTTTCCTTCATATACCTTCTCGTCCTTTCTCCCGTTCTTCCTCCTGCTATGTGTATATCCCTTTTATTCCACCCAAAAAGTGGGTGTGTATTTGCTTTACACGTAACTGATGAAGTCAATTGACATGTTATTTTTATTTATGGAAACCCTGTCTAGGGGGCCATTTTGGACTTTTAACATAATTAACAGGGGGCAGTGTTGTATTAAAAATTATCTCGGAATGTTCCTTAACATGTCAAAAATCTCATCAAATAGCCTTTTGACTTAAGCTTTAAGGAATACAATAATGTCTATCTCCTCGTTGGATGTATGGCCTTAGTGAGTCTGAGCAAAGCAATTAAATTTCCCTCTACATACCTTGAAGAATAAATAATTTGTGACTGGATATATAATAGCCATTATATACGTAATTTCACACATAGAATTTCTATTCATTTACTATTCATCATGTTAAAAATATGCTAACATAAACATAATATAATAAATTATTGTGGTACATTATAAGATATATAAACCAAAATGAGTGCTTTAAAGAATACAATAATGTCTATCTCCTCGTGGGATGTATGGCCTTAGTGAGTCTGAGCAAAGCAATTAACTTTACCTCTACATACCTTGAAAAATAGATCATTTGTGACTGGATATATAATAGCCATTATATACGTAATTTCACACATAGAATTTCTATTCATTTACTATTCATCATGTTAAAAATATGCTAGCCTTCTCTAATAACATATTTTAATGGGTAATAACATAAACATAATATAATTAATTATTATGGTACATTATAAAATATATAAACCAAAATGAGTGAGATTATTTAATTTAGTATGCATATACTTGCCCTATTATAATGTAATAATAATATAATAGGAATTATTGCTAATATAATTATTTGCAATGAATAATGTAAAGCATTTTGTAAAAACAACTTTAGAATAAGCCTCTTTTCTCTTCCATGAAAAGAGGAAGAGAAAAAAAACTATACGTGTTTGTTCATTGTTCATTTGAAACACAAGACATGTACTCATTAGAATTTAAACATTAGCCCTCTTAGTCCCATTCTTATCTCATCTGGCTTATAAAGCTCTAAAAATCCTCTTGTAAAAATCCTTGTTTAAAACCATTAACTCCTTAGGAAAGAAAAAAAATAGCACAACATGGCTACTGAGTTGCTCATGAAATTATATATATATATATATATATATATATATATATATATATATATATATATATATATATATATATATATATATATATATATATATATATATATAATCATATGCATAAGCCTAAAAAAAATGAATTCTTTTTAACCCCAATAGTTCTGACAGTTTTTTTTTTTTTTTACAGAAAAGTTTAGCTCTGACAGTTTTAATGATAAGATTAGTCACCATCAATCAGTGGGGGATCTCTGGGCATTAATTTATTTTGTGAATGGTTTCTGACCATCATGTTGTCCTCTTTTTCTTTTTTGCCCTCCATGCAGCTGAATATTTTCTACGTGTGGACCATATAAGAAAATGCCTTTCTTTCTTTTTCCTTTGGGGGACAGAGATTATAATCTTTTTTTATATATGTGCAAAGGCCACTGGCTACCAAACATCAGAAAATGACTGCTTACTCTGGTCCTGAAGAAGGGTATCAAATCTGCGTAATGCACGAGTTTCTGCAATTTAAAAAAAATATTATTTAAATATAATTTACCCACTTCAATACTGGGCACTTTTACCCCCTTCCTGCCCAGGCCAATTTTCAGCTTTTAGCGCTGTCGCACTTTAAATGACAATTCATGCAATAGTGTTTCCAAATTACATTTTTATAATTTTTTTTAGACAGAGCTTTCCTTTGATGGTATTTAATTACCACTGGGTATTTAATTTTTTGCTAAACGGACAAAAAAGACTGAAAATGATGAAAAAAATGATTCTCAGTTTCTGCAATTTTTTCAATTAAATAATTTTTTTTCTTCACTGATGTGCATTGATGAGGCTCCACTGATGGGCACTGATAGGCTGCACTGATGGACATTGATGAGGCTGCACTGATGTGCACTGATGAGGCAGCAAAGATGGGCACTGATGAAGCGGCACTTTTGGGGCTGCACTGATGAACACTAATGAGACTGCACTGATGGGTACTAATGAGGCGGCACTGATGAGACTGTACTGATGGGCACTGATGGGTACTGATGGACACTGATAAGCTGCACTTATGAGGCTGTATTGATGAGGCGGCACTGATGGGCACTGATGGGCTGCACTGATGGGCACTGGTTGGCACTGATACTAATGGCATTGATGATCAGTGACCACTATTAAGCCCCATACACACGGTCGGACAATCCGCGGACCAGGTCCGTCGGATCATGTCCGTCGTACTTTGTCCGATGTTGGTTTTGCGTACACACGGTCGGACAAAGTTGTCGGAAAATCCGATCATTCTGAACGTGGTGACGTTTGTTGCCTACGACGGGACAACGTAGAGGCTAGTAGCCAATAGCTTTGGTCTTGTAATGTGATCTGAGCATGCGTAGCACTTTGTCCGGTCGGACAACCGTACACACGATCGGGTTTGGTGTGATCGGACCGGGTTGACGGCAAATCTTTCCAGCAGGAGATAAGACTTTGTCCGTCGGACAAACCGACGAACACTGTCCGATGGTGCATACACACGGTCTGATTTTTCAACAACATTGTCCGATCGGACAGAATCCATGAAAAAGTCCGACCGTGTGTATGGGGCTTTAGTGTAAACAATGTGCTGACAGCTTGCCAATTATTAGCTCTCCTTTCCTCACACAGACATAGCATGTGAGGAAAGAACTGCGGATAACCGGCAAGTTGGTTTACATGTGATCAGCTGTGATTGGACACAGCTGATCAAATGGTAAAGGGCCTCTGTGATTGGCCCTTAACCCTAATCTGTGATCAGATGTGTCCAAAGAACACAGCGGTCACAGAGTGTGCCCGATGCATGCCCCCTGGGGGCTGGGTTCTGTGAGGATGTCAATGGACTTTCGGCTATAGCGCGGTATAGAAGTGATTAATGTGCATGCTCATGTGGTCAGTGACTATTTTATACACATGAAATGTACCAATTCATAATTTTTTTTGTATATGGATGTTTGTCTAATTTTTTAACTTAGTAATACATTTTCATGCGCATAAGCTACAGCACATTATTGTAGGTGTATCTGCATTTACAATTCATCTCCCTGAAAAGTTCTACAAAAATGTGTTGATCCTACTAGTGAAGTCCATCTAATGTTTCTGGGCTGAGAGCAGAGTTGTCATTCTGATGTAAACTGTGCCTTCCTACAATAGAGCGGGATGAAAAAATGTTGGACTAAATGTGGCTATCAGCATTGTTACCGCTGATTCACAAGCCTCCAACTTGTCAATCAGCACCTGGACACACCTAGCCCTGCCTACTGTTTCCTGGATTGACAGCGATGCCACCCTCCCACTGTGAGCTGCAATATCTGTGAAAGGAAGCTCTTGAGGAACAATAAAATGGAGGACTTGGCTCAGTCAGGAAGGGTAAAGGAAGTTTTTTGTTTACTTCAGGAGGCTCGTGCATCATATATTCTTTGGATTTGGTCATAGAGGAGTCTTTAGATGTACTTTAACCACCTGGCATCCATAAGCCATATATAAAAGGCATGTACTTAACCACCTGATTACTTTGCACTTAAACCCCCCTCGTGACCAGACCAATTTTCAGCTTTCGGCGCTGACGCACTTGGAATGACAATTGCGCGGTCATACAACACTGTACCCAAATGACATTTTTACCATTTTTTCCCCACAAATAGAGCTTTCTTTTGGTGGTATTTAATCACAGCTGGGGTTTTTATTTTTTTGCTAAACAAATAAAAAAAGATGGAAAATTAAAAAATAAAATAAAATCATGTTTAATAGTTTGTTATAAAATTTTGCGAACAGGTAATTTTTCTGCTTCATTGATATGCGCTGATGAGGCGGCACTGGTGGGCACTGATAGGCGGCACTGGTGGGCACTGATAGGCTGCACTGGTGGGCACTGATAGGCTGCACTGGTGGGGACAGATAAGTCGGTACTGATGGGCACAGCAAAGATGGCACTGATGGGCACGGATGGGTGGCACGGATGGGTGGCACGGATGGGTGGCACGGATGGGTGGTACGGATGGGCACTGATGGATGGCACTGATGGGCACTGATAGATGGCACTGATAGGTGGCACTGATAGATGGCACTGATGGGCACTGATAGGTGGCACTGATGGGCACTGATAGGTGGCACTGGGCACTGGTAGGGGACACTGATGAGCACTGGTAGGGGACACTGATGAGCACTGGTAGGGGACACTGATGTGCAGCACTGGCACTGTGGGCACTGACATATGGCACTGTGGGCACTGACAGATGGCACTGGGGGCACTGAAAGATGGCACTGGGGGCACTGACAGATGGCACTGGGGGCACTTTTATTAGAAAAGGTGGGCACCATGGACCCTGGGCATATTGCAGTGAGAGGGACTGATGTCCCTCTCACTGCCGCCGGTGATCGGCTTTTTTTTTCTCCTCGCGCTGTCAGCCCGAGCAGGAAAAAAAGCTGATTACCGGCTCGGTTATTATCACATGATCAGCTGTCATTGGCTGACAGCTGATCACGTGGTAAGGGGTCGGGATCGACCCCTTACTCGGATCTGTGATCCAGCGAGTCTCACAGACTCGCGGATCACAGAGCGCGCCGCGCGCGCCCTTCAGGGGGCGCGCCGCACACGCCCTTCAGGGGGCGCGCCGCACACACCCTTCAGGGGGCGCGCAGGCAGCTCGTTGCCGGGACGACATCAATAGACGTCTTTTCCGGCACATCAGATCCGCGCTGTAGCCGTCATTTGGCTATGGTGCGGATCTCAGGTGGTTAAAGTGGTTAAAACAAAACAAGCTCACCACTGCAGCCATAGGCTTGGTAGAATTTATTTCCATCCATTAAAAGTGATCCAGGCAGCTTTATAGATCACTTTTGTGGTACTAAGAATGTGTTTCCCTGCCCCCATCAACCACCGCTCATTGCTGTAATTAGCTGCGGAATGGAGAGCAGAAGTAGTTTGGTAAACATCCATTTCTGATCTCCTTTGCCCATACTTTCTACCCCCCTTGTGATAGCTATAGTATTAAATTTGCTAAGAAAAAAGCAAAAAAAAATTTGAACATTTTCTTGGACATGAAGTGGGTAAGGTGTGAATATAGCAAAAACTTTTCTTAGTTTTGTGTAAAGAAAGGAAGGGTTAAGTCCTCTGCCAGTTCATTTTTTGAGGGGGATTACCTTCTTCGACAGTTGTCACTGGAACAGGTATCCCCATTAAAAGATTTTCCGTCTATTTCTGTTTTATTGACAAGAGTAAAACTTTGTACTTCCCTTGACTGTTTGTCTGACCAGGACAAACAGAGAGGGTGAATCGGCCCAGCAGGAACACAGGTAGTAATAAAAACCCAACAGGGGTTTTAATATTTCTCCACTCTTATCAAAACGTAAAAAAAAAAAAAAAAAGAATTCACTATACGTACACTTTATAGTGGTTTTCAAAGCTTAAGTTTTTTTTTACCTTAATGCATTCTATGCATGAATATAAAAATCCTTTTGTGTGCAGCGACCCCCCAGCCCCCCAATACCCACCTGAGCTCCCTCTCCATCTAGCAATGTGCACTAAAACTGAGCTTCTCCCGAGTCTCTCATTCTTCATTGGCTGAGACAACTGCGGGAGCCATTGGCTATATTAATCAGAGCCAATGAAGACGCATAGAGCGGTGCTCAGGAGCGAGCATGCGCCAGTGCCCCCAGAGCAAGCGGCTTGCTATTGGGGGCACTGGCTGAAGAGGAGGAGTGGGAGACCTAAAAAGAGGAGGATCAGGGCTGCTCTGTGCAGGTAATGTAATTTTAGTTATGCAAGATGTGCTTCACTAAATAGGAGGGTTTCTCTGATAGTAAACCTGTAAGCTATTTTTCACCCAAACTGAATTGAAGATAGGCCTCATTATTTAGCTGTCTGTGTTCGTCTACTACCCAAGAAATAAAGCTCAATTAAAATATTTATAATAATCCTTTATATTGTAAATCTTTAATTGCCTATTTGCTTTGCTGTCATGAATATGCTTTATGAAGAAATATATATTTTTTTATTTTTACTTTATAAAATGTGTCCTTCAGCTTTCCTTGAAGGATCAGTCTGTGCCCCCAATATCATATACCATTAGCAGAAAAAAAGACTTAATACAATGAAACTGTTTTACATAACTCTGACATCTGGTAACTTAAAGCTTTCACTATAATAATTCAATGTGACTCGTAAAATCAATTCTTACAACCACCTGCACAATGTCTCTGGGTTTTTATTTCTACATGACAATGCATTGAGGCCTAAATCTAAAGGATTGGGGTAGTCTCTGGTGTGTAGGGCCCCAGCACTGAAAGCTCCGTACTGGTAGTTTTTTGGCATGAAACTCTTGACGACTGGAACAAATTGAAACACTGCAACTCCCCTACGACAACGGTCCCTCCCCTTCACTGTAACCTTCTTTTGTGTGCTGGTCTTCAGCTGTTTTCATTGGCTGGCCAGGATGACATCACTGCACATGCACAGCAGCCACTAATCCTAGCACAGCGAGCAGGCAGGTAGGATCATTTCATTGCAGAAGAGTGATTGCATGTCTCTTCTTTAATAAGTCTGTCCGCTCATAATTTGTTACAGTGGAACTTCTGTTCCAATTTAACACTAATGCCCCGTACACACGAGTGGAATTTCCAATCTTGGATGTTTTTTCCGACGGAATTCTGCTCAAGCTTGGCTTGCATACACACGGTCACACAAAAGTTCTCTGAACTTTCGACCGTCAAGAACACGGTGACGTACAACACTACAACAAGCCAAGACAATTAAGTTCAATGCTTCAGAGTATGCGTCGAATTGTTTCCGAGCAATGCGTATGAATTTTGTGCGTCAGAATTGCTACAGACGATCGGAATTTCCGATCGGAACTTTTTCCGAGCGAGAACCTGCTCTCAATCTTTTGCTGGCGGGAATTTGCCAGCAAAAGTCCTATGGAGCATACACAAGGTCGCATTTTCCAACCAAAAGCTCTCATCTGTCTTTTGCTGGCCAAATTTCCGATCGTGTGTACGGGGCATAAGGCCTCTTTCATAGAGATGGCCAGAGAGGTGGTAAAAATAGGTTGAGTTGTGGTTATACTGTTCCCCTCCCCACCACCACCAAAAGCCCACAATGCAGTTAGAAGAGGCTGTTCACATGCTGCACCCGTGATGCCTTGCCAAGCCGCCTCAGCAAATTTTCCAACAACAAAATCCGTTTGCGTAAATTCCGATCGCGTGTACACAATTTCGACGCACAAAGTGCCACACATGCTCAGAATCAAGCAGAAGAGCCGCACTGGCTATTGAACTTCATTTTTCTCGGCTCGTCGTAAGTGTTGTACATCACCGCGTTCTTGACGTTCGGAATTTCCAACAAGATTTGTGTGACCATTCGTATGCAAGACAAGTTTGAGCCAACAACCGTCGGAAAAAATCCATGGATTTTGTCCGATCATGTCCGATCAATGTCCGATCGTGTGTACGGGGCATAAGTCTAAACCCTGAAATAATGCCTTAAAGCAGAACTAAGCTCTCGGTATACTCACCTCCACCAAGTGATATGGCGGTAACTTTCTTTGCTGGCTGCTCCTCTTGATTAACCAGTGGGGGGTGACATCTCATACATGCGCATGGGAGTCAGTCATTCCAGCACAGCCGAAGTGCAATGGGAATGCAGACTGAGCTGCACATGCGCACCTCGGTGCACATTTGGTAGGAAACTGTAAGCAGGCTGGTAAGTTTGTATTATTGCAGAATAGCATGTCTCTCCTGCAAAAAAAAAGCTGCCTGCTTGCAGTTTTACAAAAGTTAGGCTTAGTTTTGCTTTAACTTTTACCCTCCCTTTCATTTAAAGTGGTTGTAAAGCCTAGATATTTTTTACCTTAATGCATTCCTTGCATTGAGGTAAAAAATGTTTAGGTGTCAGGATCCCCCTCATCCCTTACCTGAACCCTCATTCAATCCAGCGCCGTGCACATCTGCAGCTCTTCTCTCCCCTTACTTCTAGTTCTCGCTGGCTTTGCTGGGGCACCAGGAGCCATTGGCTTCCAGTGCTGTCAACCAAAGCCAGTGACGAGGGAGCGGGGCAAGACCTAGTCTTGCTGTCTGTGTCAAGGGACGCAGGGTGCGAGTATGCACTGGACAGAGGGGAAGGGCCAGGAGTGCCGGTGGGGGACCGGACTAGAGGAGGTTTGCAGCCGTTCTGTGCAATACCATTGCACATAGACATGTTTGTTTGTTTGTTTTTTTTCATTTACCTATACAATCACTTTAATTTAAAGTGATTGTAAAGCTTGCCTTTTTTTCTTTTATATTAAAATAACAAACATATTATACTTACCTGCTCTGTGCAATGGGTTTGCAGAGCACCCCCCAATTCTCCTCCTCTGGGGTCCCCCCCAGCACTCTGGGCTCCACCCCACCCACCCCCAAGTGCCCCCATAGCAAGCCGCTTGTAAGCAGATGCTTGTGAGGTGCCATTGAATATATTTCTGTTGTTGTGAAAGCACTGTGAAGTTACGCGGATAGTTCAGGCTGCCTGGAATAGGAAGGGGTTAACTGTGTCTAGACTCTTTTCCCGGGCTTTCCTCCCTCCCCCAGCGGTCGGTTTCCCGTAGCAACCCGGAACCAAACCTGCGTTACGGATACCTATAGCTTGGCCACATGGTATGGGAGTGAAACCATTAACAAGTGCACGCAAGGGGTGCACGCTGGGTGTGTGGCAGGACTCTGTTCTGTCGCTGGGAGTTAGGTGGCGGAGATGCATTGGACAGGTGGAGAGGGCACGGGCTCAGCAGTGTCTGTCCTAAATTGCAAAATACATCAAGCTGAGGTGTGTAGTGACATGGCACAGCATGTTTTAGAGGAACTATGTACTTTTATTACTTCACACAATGAAACGGATCCTCTTTAAGTCAGGGAGCGGCCTTAATGATATACTGGCACCAGGCATTGATGAGCATGGTCACAATGAAAGTCACCCCCGAGTGCAGGGTGTGGCCCCATCCACACACTTTCTATGGGTGCACTTGTGCATGCTTGCCCCTGAACCATGCTCTATGTGTCCATAGGACACACAGAGTGGGGCTCAGTCCAACTCCTTGTTCACTGGCTCTAAATGACAGCAGCAGGAGCCAATAGCTGAGCCAATGAGGAACAAGAGCATCGGCTCTCATGCACATTGCTGGATCGATAGAATGTATGCACGTAGAGCGTTTTGTCCATTCAAAATAGAATGCAGTAAAAAACCTTCTGCCTTTAAAACCATTTTAACTGTGTCAGGGAAGCATTTATCTGTAAAGAAAAGACTGAATACTTACCTCTCTAGCTATCCCTTCAAAACTGTTATACTGTTATATACTGTTGATATAGAAAAATTGGGATTATCAGTGATTAGACTCCAGAGTGTGCCACATCTCTAAATACGAATATAGACATAGAGGTTCCCCAGTTGTGGGACTTGATAGGCACTTCAAACACATAACAGATAAATAGATAAAAAAATATATTTATTATGAATCATTAAACATACATGATATGAACAAATGAAAATACACTAACTGAAACAGCAAGATGATACAATCTGGTATCCTCCACCCAACATGTTTCAGAAACTATGTGGCTCCTTCATCAGGGGTATAAGAGGTAACCTTGTAGTCGTTCATTGGTGTATCAAAGAACATTCCATGTTTGGTTTAAAAACAGAGTCTCAAAACTTTCTGCCTTTCCACCCCACCTTGGAGGTAACGTGTGTTGTACTGGATAGAAGAGTCAATCTTAAAGAGGAGCATCCAAAAGGTGCTACACTCAACCTGGAAACACCAGGGGGCACTGAGGCCTGGCAAACAGGGTCCTGCACCTATGGACCCATTATGGAATGGCAGATCTCACATTGAGTAGTAATAAAAGTATGGTCTGGCTTTAGACAGCACAGCTAAAATGATGTGTCCTCCATATAGGTGTGCATCAAGATAAATAGGATATTATCCTGGTTGAGTGTAGCACCGTTTGGATGCTCCTCTTTACGATTTGGCTCTTCTATCCAGTACAACATACATTACCTCCAAGGTTGGGCAGAAAGGCAGAAAGTTCTGAGGCTCTGTTCTTAAACCAAACATGGAATGTTCTTCCAATGAATGACAAGGTTACCTCTTATAACCCTGATGAAGGAGCCACATCTCTGAAACACGTCGGGTGGAGGATACCAGATTGTATCATCATCTTGCTGTTTCAGTTGGTGTATTTTCAGTTGTTCATATCATGTATATTTCATGTTTCCTATCTTTTACTGATGATTCATAATAAATATCTGTTTTTATCTATTTATCTGTTGTGTGTTTCAAGTGCCTATAAAATCCCACAACTGGGGAACCTCTATGTCAATATTGATATAGAGAAATGGTCCTTTGACTTCTGCCAGAAAGCTGAAACTTCTGAGTGTGTCGATTTGCAGCAGTTTAAGGGGAAAGGGGGCACACTAAATAAACCAGCTAGATACTTTGCAGGAACATCAAAATAAAAGGTGTGCAAAGTCTTTTATTTAGACAACATCCAAACAATGTGTATAATACCCTGTCCCCTGCCAGTATGCTACAGATAAGAACACTTGCACTCTCTGAGAAGCAGCGGTCACCCTGCAGAGGTCCAACATGCACCCCTGCTAAATCGCACCTATAGCTCTATAGTCAGGAAAACTAATTTTACATTGTAATGGCGTTAATCCACCCAGAATTTGTCAGTATAACCATTGTAAATGCTACATGGGAGAAGCTGTTTTAATCTGGCTGTGTACTTCTATTTTTTGACCCTCTGTAGAACTATGGAACAGCTGAAAGAATGAACTGAGATCTCTCTGGTGTTTTTAAGTGGAACACCACAAGATTTAAAGATTATCCTCTTTACAGATGACACTGAACTATAGACCGATAAAAATGCAGTATGCAATTTTTGTACAGAAGGATTTAAAGCACTGGGAACATGACATTCTGTCATAATATCTCAGCTACAGTGTATTAAAGCTTAATAGCAGTGACACAGAGAAAGCCTTCCAAAGGAAGATTAGAGAAGTGGTTGTTGATGACACTGTCACATTACAGGAATGTCACAAATGCACATATTGGACTGGGCACTCATGACGGTATCATGACCACTAAGCTCATAAACTGCTCACATTCAAGTTAAGCTGCCGTGAATTTAAATAATCATGTTGGCATCCTTGAATTAATTTTGTTCTTCTAAGACAAATGACAACATTCTCATCATGTGACGGATCTAATTTATCAGATCTCTCATTATGGCTATTATGAAGTATTGGGATTGATTGATGAAACACAGAAAACACCAATATGCTGTAGGAGAGGAGAGAAAGGAGGATACTTCGCCTTTTTCTTCAGTATTGTTCTTTTTTATACCGTATCTCTGATACATTCTGCTCCTTCAACTGTAAGATATCTTACCCCCAATAATTTTACTTTATGTGACTGGACTTTGGTATAGCACAGCCAGGCTCTTAAAGCAGAAATCCAACTAAAATGTGAAATTTCACCGATCCTCCCTCACCCGAACCCCCCTCCACCTTTTTTGGAAACTTTTTTTGTTTATTTTTGGAACGGGTACCTATTTATGACAGGTACCTACTCCAACTTTCGCTATGTTTGCCTGTTTATTTACATTTGTAGGTTTTTTGGAGGAATGAGTAATGTGTTCCCTTGTGGGGTGCAGATATCTGGGGTTTGTTTATTCTATATGTTCCCTCTTCCACAAACCCCCACATGACTTTTTGGAGGACAGGATGTGGAAATGAGGCTCTTGTCCCCTCAACATGGAGACAAGGGGGTTGATTTACTAGGCAAATTCACTTTGCACTACAAGTGTACTTGGAAGTCCAGTCGCTGTAGATCTGGGGGGAAGATCTGAAATAAAGGGAAGCTCTGCTGATTTTATCATCCAATCATGTGCAAGCAAAAATGCTGTTTTTTTATTTTCCTTGCATGTCCCCCTCAGATCTACAACGACTGCACTTCCAAGTGCATTTGCTCTTTCCTTTTGCAGGGTTCCCTCCCAATGTTAGAAGGCATATGGCCTAGTATGGTTCAGGATGCATGCTTGCTGCCCTCTCTTTCCGAGACGCCCATACTGAATGCCTGGATAAGGGCATGGTATGAATTGGTATGAATTTTAAGGGGAATCTCACGCTTTTTATTCAATGTGTACTATCCCATAACAACCCACCATCTGATAATATTGCTACAAAGACCTTACCCCACACACTACAGATCTCCAGCCAACTGGTGTTTTAAACATACCGATACCAGCAAGGGATCCTTGGTGATGTTATTGAACAGATATTTGGTCAATGACACCATCCAGAATCCCTGGCTGATTTGTTTACAAACAGCAGCTGGCTGTAGATCTGTCATTTTGTGTCAGTAGTGCTACCACCACTAAATGACAGACCCCAGTCAGTTTGTTTACAAACAGCAGTCAGGGATTCGCATCACCAAACTAGCCTAAGGTGATCCGATCAGGTCTGCCTATCAGTTTTTCAGGCAGACCTAATCGGAAGGTCCATGCATTCCTATGGACAGGTGGGTTTTTCACTGTATTCTTTCATTAAATTTACTATTTCATTCATATGTAGATCAAACCCCTGATTGATACTTAGTTAACCTTATTTATTATTGGCTAACCCCTACCTCCCCTTTTCCCTAAAGCTAATGATTTTCTGATTTGTGTTCTCCTTTTCTTATCATTATTTTTTTTTTACTTTTCATTCCTTATGTTTGTTACTATTTCAGGGTTGCATAGCAAGAAAATGAGCAGAAGAGGTTTGCAAAGTTCTTTGCCATACTTTGTACCAGAAATTATATTTTGGTGTCATTTTAGAAGGGACAAATTATAGAACAAAATGTATACTTTTTATTTTTAGTAATCTACTTTTTTTTATAAAAACTAACACTGATCAAAACGAAAAAACACATTGTTTCATTTCCATAGATTCCATAGAAAATAAAATAATTTTTGCAGAACAATATTGCCAAAGTTATTGGCAAATAAATAGGTCCATAGTTGAAATATAAAAATTGCTCTGATCCATAAGAGGTATACAGGCATGATAGCTGAAGTGGTTCAAATATGTCGATCCACCAACCATTCTAATAATTGCAGAATTGGGCAATAATGAGGATCTATTGAGCCACCACAGGCCTCAGTGGACATCTTTGGGAGTGTAATTGTGGGGGGAAAAGCCTATTGGTCAGGTTGAATTTTTACGCAACTATCCATCAAGAAATTATTCATTAACAGTGCTTGTACACAAGTTTGTTACCTTCCAGCCATCATCTGTTTTCCAAATTAAGCTTTATTCCCTTTTATCAAACCTCCATAAACACCAAGACCTCTAATGCCGCGTACACACGATCTGAATTTTGGCCAGCAAAAGACAGATGAGAGCTTTTCATCGGAAAATGCGACCTTGTGTAGGCTCCATCAGAATTTTGCTGGCCGAATTCCCGCCGGCTAAAATTTGAGAGCATGTTCTCAATTTTTCCAACAGAAAAAAAGATCGGAAATTCCGATCGTCTGTAGCAATTCCGATGCGCAAAATTCCTACGCATGCTCGGAAACAATTCGACGCATACTCTGAAGCATTGAACTTAATTTTTTCTCGGCTCGTCGTAGTGTTGTACGTCACCGCGTTCTTGATGGTCGGAATTTGGTGTGACCGTGTGTGGGCAAGACAGTTTGAGCAGAATTCTGACGGAATTCCATCGGGAAAATCATCAGAGCTTTTTCCGACGAGAATTCTGATTGTGTGTACAGGGCATTAGAACTATTTACTAGGAAAATAAGTTGTTGGTAAAGGCCAATCAGCAACAATCAGTAAATAGATACATTTCACAGAAATTGTGTAACATCCACTGTTCCTGATCAATGGAATTTTTTGCAAATAAAAGCTCTCAGGCAGTAGGTGATTTTGTTCTCTAAAAGTCCAAACAACATTCCATGTACAATATACCCACATGCTAGAAAAATGTTGGAGTTTCAGGTAGGGTGTGTGATAACATTAGAAAATGAAGACTAATATTAAAACCTTCTAATTATTAAGAATGTAAAAAAAAATGTGTAAAAACATGGATAATCTTAAAAGGTGCCATTGTTGAACATCGTTGTTCCCCTTATTGCTGCCAAAGAATGTCATTCTAACACCCTAAATACTCACCTATTTCATGAAATTGGGTCTGACCAGATGCTGCCTCTCAGAGATAGACAAAAGTTGGTTCTATATCAGACAGAGGCTTTGATTTTCACACAGTATTTTTTTTTTTTTTACTTTAAATTTATTTTAGGCTCTATATGTCATCCCTCTGAAGTACCACACTGACCCTGAACTTCACTAAGCTTTCTGACTTTTAAAAAGAACGCTGTAAAAAACAGAACAGCTGTAAAAAACAAAAAGCTGTAAAGCACACAGACATCCCAAGTCTCCCGCGAAGTGCGTGAGTCTCCCACATTTCACTGCGGCTCTCTGACACCCGCAAGTGCTGTGATATCACAGCTGAGCCTGTCATTGAGGCAGGGGGGGCAATCTGAGGTGCCACACACTGAGGGGTGTCAGGCCGGAATCGCCTGCTGTAACAGATTTAATTTAATTGGCAGCACACAATTTGATAGACAGCATACTTATCCAATGCCGTTTTCTGTCTATTATAGGTAGGCGCTGACCCAGGAGGTGGGACTTGTGTGACGGCAGGCACTCGGCAATTCCAATTAAAGCTGTTACAGCGGGCGACGCCGGCCTGCATGATGATGCCAGCTCTACTCTCTGATCCCCTGCACAGGTGAGGCTAAATTGCTGGGCACAGGTGAGGCTGCATACATGGGCACAGGTGAGGCTGCAAACATGGGCACTGGTGAGGTTACATTGCTGGGCACTGGTGAGGCTGCATTGATGGGCACTGGTGAGGCTGCATTGATGGGCACAGGTGAGGCTGCATTGATGGGCACAGGTGAGGCTGCATACATGGGCACAGGTGAGGCTGCATACATGGGCACTGGTGAGGTTGCATTGATGGGCACTGGTCAGGCGGCATTGCTGGGCACTGGTAAGGCTGCATTGCTGGGTACTGGTGAGGCTGCATAGATGGGCACTGGTGAGGATGCATTGGATGGGCACTGATAAGGCTGCATTGCTTGGCACTGGTGAGGCTGCATTGCTGGGCCCTGGTGAGGCTGCATAGATGGGCACTGGCGAGGCTGCATAGATGGGCACTGGTGAGGCGGAATAAATGGGCACTGGTGAGGCTGCTTTGCTGGGCACTGGTGAGCCCTGCATGCTTTATGTAGTGAACTGCTAAGACCTGCATTCTTTACGTAGCACACTCCTGAGCCTTGCATTCTTTATGTAGCGCACTCCTGAGCACTGTACACAGTTTTTTCCTATCTTCATAACATTTGGTAGTCATATCTCAAAAAGTATCTTTTTTTAATCTCATGGACGAAATGTGAGAAATAACGTATATATCATACAATCATTCCATAAACACATACCACATACACTGCATATATAATTTGAGGAAAATATGCTTATAAAATAGTTTACCATTTGCCAATAAAAAAAACAATGTCCCTGGATTTCATTTAGAAAATCTGGCCACCTTAGTGTGAGGAGGAGGAATCACACTGACTCTGGTGTGCACAGGCTGGTCCTCCATAGTATGTGAGTTCTGCAGAGTGTGGATAGAGTGTCACAGTGATGCTGAGCCTGAGCATCACTCTGTCACTCTCTCGCCACCTGCCTGAAATTAGTTTTTGCATTTTGGGATGTCTGAGAACGTATATGCTGAAATCCTATGATAAAACTGTATTTAGCTCATGCTGGCATAAACAGATAAAGAGCAATGGAATTCCTACATAAATTGCTGCTTCAAGGCCTAAACACATGGTCATCTTTGTTGAAAGAGAGGATGTGGGTTTATTTTGAAAAATCTTCTACGTTAGCGGTGATCAGGTACCCAGATAGCAAGCAATTGTGCTGCAAGTTTGAAAATGACTTGCTAAGCTATTTCTAGACTTGCCAGGCTTCACAAGTGTGTTGCACAATTGCAGCAAGTCCGCATTGCATGATTCCAGATCAACTTTCTTTGCAAACATTCTGCAAGTCTGCTGCAAGTTCTGGTTCAGTTACAGTATGTTGTGCAATAGTCATCCCACCACAGGGGTCACTGTGGCTGAATCTTCATGCTGTAGACTTGCAGAGCTCTTGCTGTAGACTCGCCACTGCAACTTTGCTCTTGCTAGAGACTTGCCACGCAAATTTGAAAAGTGTCAACTAGAAATTGTGCTTCAAGTGCTCTGCAAATGTACAACTTGCCAGGGAAAATGTGCAGCAAGTTAACAGACTTAAAATTCAACACTGCCACAAATTTGTGGCAAGTTATCCTTGCTATCTGGATAACTATGTAAGCAGCACTGGAGGTGAGACTGGTGCAGCATTTTCTTCAAGAAAAGTAAGTATTTTAATCTTTCAGTTACTCTTTCATTATTAAATGGAGTTTTGAAGTTAAGTGTCCATTTATTTGTTTTATAGAGTTCAAAGGCAATTCAGTACATTTATAGGTAATGTAGAAAACTAGTGTAGTGATACCCCCTTAGGAGCTGCTTAAGTTTGTTCAGTCCGTTACTCTGCCTCTCAACCCTAATAATACCCTTAGCACCCTCTGGCACACCTGGCAATAGTGTAAGTGCAATGACCAATGAGGAAAACACACGTTATAATAAAACACAGAAATTGTCTTTACTGCAGTATTTCTGTGGAAGAATAACAAACAGTAACAGCCTATAGACAAGTAATCAACTAGAGATCAATAGCTGAGATTTAAGAGCAATAGAACTCTCAATCCCATATTCATCTGCTTTCAGGGGATTCCAAACCTGAGAATGTCCCCAAGAGCAGAGGCACACTTTAATAGTAAATAAGCACAATATGGCACTTCAAATTTCCAGGCAGGAGGAGAGCAAAGGAATGACTCCCTTTGTGTCAGGCCTCTCTCTTCTACCCCCTGACACCACAGGCCCAACTTTACACACCTATTCAAGTCAGCAAGTAATGCCTTAACTTTTATAGATAAACTGTCCCACACACCAATACATATGCAGAGCTCTGAACATGTGTGTGCGGATCCATACCGCCCTAACAGCTTCAGTCCTTTTTGAAGAAAAGATAAGCTTTGGTGTCTTCAGCTAGCCACTTTCGTTGGTGCACTTTAACTCCTGGGTAACAGGGCAAACAATATAACTGGCCCAGATTATCAAGTGTAACAGACAGGGTTTTGTTCAACAAGGTGAGAGGACAATGGTGTCTGTATACAATGTCCCAGAAATGGGTAGCCTTATCCTTTATCCCTACTCCCTAGTACTACAAGTGTCAGCAAGATGACTACCGGCAATTACGTTTGTATACAGTGTTCAAATAACTCTTTCTGTAGTGCAGTGTCTCTGTTCCCTGCAGATGGGCAGAAATGCCCTCTCACCAAATACTGTGATCAGGGCCCAAGCGAACGTCCTGGAACAGGAAGGCATTCATGGCGACCCGACCGATCCCTGCTTCAATGATCACCTGGGATCCCCCTCTCTCATGCCGAATGTCTCAACTGGCCGGGGAGGCCTGAATTGCACAGGGAGATCATCATGGCTGACTGAACGTTACCTCAGGACACAAAATGGAGTCTTTTACTTTCCTGTCAGCAAAGCCTGCTGGGATTTGTATTTTTCCCTGTATACCAGTCTATGGGTCTGTTTTGTGTGGGAACTGCATGTCCCAGAATCCATTGCAGCTCTCCCTGCAGTTCAGTACAATCTCTTCCATTGGCTTTTGTACCTGTGCCCTTAATTGGTTTTCCTCTTCCGGCTAATAGGGGCACAAGAGAGGCCACTGATTGCAGAGCTCTGTGTGTGTCAGCTCACATTAAATTAACTCAGTCAGTGAAAACAGGAAGAGGGGGGGGGGTGAAAAATCCCCCTTACAACTTCTAGCAGGCAGCTCTCCCTTACTCAAGCTGGAAAGCCTGTGTACATCGTTCCGGCCAGCTTGGCGGGATTGCGGGTTATAGAGTGAGACACCCGCTAAACTAGGATTTACAAAATACACCAATCTCCCTACCACTGCTACACGGGAATGGTAAGAAATACAGTATATTACAAATCCACCCAGTTGTTAGAAACATATGGGGTTATATTTCTCAATCGTTACTTCTGTATCACACATTAACTAGCTGAGATCCGCGCTATAGCCAAATGACGGCTACAGCGCGGATCTGTTGTGCCGGGAGCACGTCATATGACGTCCTCCGCTTCTATGCACTCCAGGGAGCGCGCGCGCGCCGCCGGGGGCGCGCGCTCTCGCCGTGTCACTGGGCACCCGATGCGCGTGCCCAGCGGCCGCGATGTCCGCTGGGCACCCGCGATTGCCCGGTAACACAGAGGGACCGTGGATCTGTGTGTGTAAACACACAGATCAACGGTCCTGTCAGAGGAGAGGAGCCGATGGTGTGTTCTCT
The DNA here is from genome assembly GCA_028564925.1 of Lithobates sylvaticus. NCBI lineage: Eukaryota > Metazoa > Chordata > Amphibia > Anura > Ranidae > Lithobates > Lithobates sylvaticus. The sequence goes on along the minus strand of CM053027.1, from coordinate 90,735,856 downwards.
GTACAGAGACACACCGATCGGTCTCCTCCCCTTGTGAGTCCCCTCCCCCCACAGTAAGAATCACTAACAGGGAACATAATTAACCCCTCCCCGCCCCCTAATGGTTAACCCCTTCACTGCCAGTGTCATTTATACAGCAATCAATGCATTTAAATAGCATTGATTGCTGTATAAATGACAATGGTGCCAAAAATGTGTCAAAAATGTCCGATGTGTCCGCCATAATGTCGCAGTCACAATAAAAAAATCGCTGATCGCCGCCATTACTAGTAAAAAAAAAATATTAATAAAAATGCTATAAAACTATCCCCTATTTTGTAAATGCTATAACTTTTGCGCAAACCAATCAATAATCGCTAATTGCGATTTTTTTTTTACCAAAAATATGTAGAATACGTTTCAGCCTAAACTGAGGAAAAAAAGTTTTTTTATATATTTTTTGGGGATATTTATTATAGCAAAAAGTAAAAAAAAATGTTTTTTTTTTTTAATTTGTCGCTCTTCTTTTGTTTATTGCGCAAAAAATAAAAAACGCAGAGGTGATCAAATACCACCAAAAGAAAGCTCTATTTGTGGGGAAAAAATGATAACAATTTCATTTGGGTACAGTGTCGTATGACCGCGCAATTGTCATTCCAAGTGCGTCAGCGCCAAAAGCTGAAAATTGGTCTGGTCACGAGGGGGGTTTAAGTGCAAAGTAATCAGGTGGTTAAAACAACAATGTTGTACCTCTGACAAGTTCAGTTATGAACTGTACCGAGTAGTAACCCTCAAACATATTCTTTGTTTAACAAACTAAAGATATATACAAATTCTGGATTCATGCAGAAAGACTAAAGCATGAGACAAAAAAGTAAATGTTTCTGAATATCTGTAAAAATTGCATAAATACACATATACCGTAACTAAAATTGTAAAACACCACAAATTAATAATCTAATATTATGTTAGGGAATGACATGGGTAAGTCTGTTCATTTTTGTTAAATTAGTCAAACTTTCAGAAAGTTCATTACACAAAAATAATAAATACTTCCAAGCATTCTGACCATTAGTTATGTATCAAGCAAAAAAAGAGTGTTAACCAGGAATAAATACTGTAGGTAGGACTTTATTGCAAATCAAGTTTTTACCTGTAGTGCAGAGGTACAGAAGGCAAAAAAAAAATCAAAAAAGTGAAATTTTTTTGTGGCTAATTAAAAATATTAAAAGCTTCAGGGTTCTGTTTCTTCAGGTATTATTATTATTATTATTATTATTATTATTATTATTATTATATAACAGCATTTTATCTGTTATTATTCCTGAAGAAGAAACTATAGAGCTTGAATTTTTTATATTTTAAATCAATAAACGTTATCACTTTGACAACATTTTTTTACTTCTGTACCTTTGCACTTACCTACAGGTAAAAACTCAATTACTTGATTGGTAACAAAAAAACAATACTGAAAAGTAGGCTACATTTGCATTAAAGACTAAATGAATAGCTCAAGCCGAAGAAAAAAACCCTAAAAGATGCACTTTATGTTAATTGAGATAATTTGTAGACATTGAGAGCTAGTGTGGGTCACTGTTTACATGATTAGGGGATGGAGGAAGAGCATAACAAATAGTGTAAAATAAAATCCCGCCAAAAAATCTCACCCACATCTGATCATTATTAGGTTTCTTTCACATATGTAATCTTATTTTATGTAATTTGGACATTGTGTGATGCCAATTATCGGGGGGAACCCCAGGGTGTAAGCGTTCTTTATAGGAGGCCATTTATATGAATCAATTAGTGTGGCTGACTTATTCAAGTGTTAATAACCATTTTAGTTTCTAAGGGCTCATTCACACCACAACACAAGCATTAATACTTGCGGGTTGTGTTGCAGTTTTTTGTAACGTGTTATAACGCATTGGTGTGTGTTTTACATGCGTTGTATATGGTTTTTTTTGCCTTGCAGTGCATTGCATTTATGCACGTTTGTGCACATCTGCGTGCATTTGCATATGTTGCAATATGCTACGCTGAAAAAAACGAGTTCATGCTGTACTTTTTTCTCAGTGCTGAGCAAATGTAATGCAACACAATGCACTGGTGTAAACTACATTTATAGGGAACCATTATTTTTCGGTTGCCATGCGTTGGTAATGGTGTGAATGCATTGGGAATGTGCGAATGAACCCTAGGTGTAAAGTGCAGTATATATCTTCTTGAGACTTACAGGGGTTGATTTACTAAAGGCAAATCCACTCTGCACTACAAGTGCACTGCAAGTGCACTCAAAGTGCACTTGAAAGTACACTTGGAAGTGCAGTCGCTGTAGATCTGAGGGGAAGATCTGAAATGAGGGGAAGCTCTGCTGATTTTATCATCCAATCATGTGCAAGCAAAAATACTGTTTTTAATTTTCCTTGCAAGTCCCCCTCAGATCTACAGCGACTACACTTCCAAGTGCACTTGTAGTGCAAAGTGGATTTGCTTTTAATAAATAACCCCATTGTCATTGATAACTGATTAACACTTTGGGGGTTATTTACTAAAGACAAATCCACTTTGCACTACAAGTGCAAACTACAAGTGCAAAGTGCACTGAAAGTGCACTTGGAAGTGCAGTCGCTGTAGATCCGAGGGGGACGTGCAAGGAAAATAAAAAACAGCATTTTAGCTTGCACAAGATTGGATAAGAAAATCAGCAGAGCTTCCCCTCATTTCAGATCTATCCCTCAGATTTACAGTGACTGCACTTCCAAGTGCACTTTCAGTGCAATTTCAAGTACACTTTGCACTTGTAGTTTGCACTTGTGGATTTGCCTTTCATAAATAATCCCCATTGTTAACTACTGGATGCATCTAAAATGCATCTATAAATGTAACCAATAAAGATTTTTTATTACAAATACAATGATAAAATGAATTTAATATGCAAATAATATTTCATATGAATGAAAATGATCCTTACTTAATTAGGGGAAACACTTTTAGTGATGCAAATTATTACCTATGTAACCTATAAAAAACAAATATTGATTGTTGTTCATTGATTGACTACTCCCTAATGATGACTTTTCACTGGTTGATATAGAAAACTACACTTCACAGCACCTTTTTAAAGAAATGTTATCATGATACCTACCGGACATGGAAGGGATGCTCTCCTTTCAGAAAGAGCCCGCGACTGGCGCTTCCTGTGGTTCCTCACATCTTTATCATTATTCTCAATTCCGTTATGTCCCCAAAAGCTGCTCATCCACTTCGCAAAGAGGATGTCATCATCGTCTTCCTCGTATTCCATGTACAAAAGGCCCAAGTCAGGTAAAGTCCCAACCAGTGCAGGCAATGACCGGTAGAACAAGTTGTAGAACGTCGCCGCTTACAACAGTGCAGATCTGCTAGCGAGGGAAAGGGTTAGATCATTTCAAACCAGCCCCCTCTTAAGCTGACTTTAAGGAGGGGGGGTGGAAGCAACAAAGCAGCAGTTGTAGCCACGGTCTTTATATAAGCCAATGCCTTGTAATATATTTATCAGAGGAGCACAGATAGGTCTTTTAATCTTTCCATTACATTGATTCCAAAGTCACACAGCCTAAAGGGTGCTAACTGCTACAGTATTGTCCAGCGTCCCTGCTGCCCACTGCATCTAACTGTCGATAGCTGTCAGGTCTGGCAGGCGAGAACATGCCTGCAAGCTAATACAGGATTTCAATGAGGCAGCAGCTATGAAAATTGGAATGGACGTATTGACAATTTCCAGAGACTGGCAGAGTTGTTGTGGAGGTTTAACAGGCACAGATGAATTCCCAACCCTTGTGACAGCTATTACTAGAGCACCAAATAAAAACTGTACAGGAACCGTGCATTACAAAGACACAAAAGTCTCTTCCCTTCTGATTCTCTCAATTCAAATAACTTTAAGGCCCCTTTCACACTGGGGCGTTTTTCAGGCGGTACAGCGCTAAAAATAGCGCCTGTACACCGCCTGAAAAAAATCCGGCCCCATTCACTCCAGTGGGAAAGCCGGCAGGCTTTCACACTGGAGCGGTGCGCTAGCAGGACGGTCAAAAAAGTCCTGCTAGCAGCATCTTTGGAGCGGTATAGGAGCGGTGTATTCACCGCTCCTATACTGCTCCTTCCCATTGATTTGTATGGGACACCGCGGCAATACCGCCGCAAATCGCCGCCACGGCGGCGCTCTGCGGGGGATTTTAACCCTTTTTCGGCTGCTCGCGGGGGGGTAAAACCGCACCGCGAGTGGCCGAATACCGCGGCTAAAACGACGGTAAAGCAGCGCTAAATATAACGCTGCTTTACCGCCACCGCGGCTCCCGCCCCAGTGTGAAAGGGGCCTAAGGCTGGGTGCACACTAGAACACGCATCGGCTCACAGCAGGAGTCCGGTGCTTCTCCATTCGCCATTTCAGGTCCGATTTCAGCCCAAAGTTGATAGTAGTTTATCAATGCAAATCAAATCAAGCCAGTAAAATTTGCAAACATAACATTTTACTTTTTTCTTTAGTATTTCTGTTTTTTGCAAGTTGTATATCTACTTTATGTCCTATTGTCTGATTATATTTTCTGCAGACATAGGCCTCTCCACATACAGAAATCACAATCAAAAGGGGTTATACCTTGTAAGAACCCCTTAATGTGGTCGACGACATACATTATATTACTAAAAGTATTGGGATGCCTGCCTTTACACGCACATGAACTTTAATGGCATCCCAGTCTTAGTCTGTAGGGTTCAATATTGAGTTGGTCCACCCTTTGCAGCTATAACAACTTCAACTCTTCTGGGAAGGCTGTCCACAAGGTTTAGGAATGTGTCTATGGGAATGTTTGACCATTCTTCCAGAAGCGCATTTGTAAGATCAGGCACTGTTGAGGATGAGAAGGCCTGGCTTGCAGTCTGCGCTCTAATCTATCACCAAATGTGTTCTATCGGGTTGAGGTCAGGACTCTGTGCAGGCCAGTCAAGTTCCTCCACCCCATACTCACTCATCCATTTTTACATATGTTGGACACTATCTTGGATTTCACATTTCACTTACCACTGGATTTAGGTTCCTTGGTTGGTCAGATTGTTTTGTGCATCTTAAGCCTCATACACACGATCGGACCGTGGACCAACTTTCCTGTGGATTTTTGTCCAAAGGGCGTTGGCCCCAAGTTGGTATTGCATACACACGGCAGGACTTTTTTCAGCCAACTTTCACCAAATCACTTGGTTTTTCTGCTCTTTACCGCCACCTTTGGTCAACTTCTGTATTGTTGTCTGATCTTTTGCATTGGTTCTGCATTGGTTTGTACAAAAGTCCGTTGGTTTTGTGTACACACGGACGGACTTTGGTCCATCGGACTTTTGTTGGCAGAAAGTTGGTCCGTTCGCACAGCCAACAAAAGTCCGATGAAACCTGGAAAAAGTTGGTCCGATGGAGCATACACACGGTCGGATGTTGGTCCAAAACAGCTAATTTGCATATTGGTTGTCAAAAAGTCTGATCGTGTGTACGGGCTTTTAGTGACACCTTTTACTTTACAGATGGACTAGTGATTTTTAATGTCATTATCACTGTATTGTATCATTTATTTGTGTTGACCATTCACCATTTTCCTTGTATATGTTTGTCACATTTTTGTGTAGCTGCTTGTTTAGAATTTGGGTTTAGCGTAGTATTTATCACATTTTTACCTTCACTTATGCTACAATATATAACGGTGGCTCCACACCAATTGCTCTCTCCTGCTATTGAATCTTGGTTTACCAAATGCAATCCCACAGTCAATATAGGCGTGTCAAGACTTTTATAAGTGTTAAAAACGTATAATTTAATAATATATCACTTCATATGTAAACAGTTGGCACTATATAAATCCTGTATAATAATAATAATACTAAAGATAATCTGTTTAAAGCGGTAGTAAACCCGCTGACATATTTTTTAATTTTTATACACCTGTAAGGGAAAAGGCATAATGAGCTAGTATGCACCACATACTAGCTCATTATGAAATACTTACCTTAGAACGAGGCGTCGGTAACTCACCTGGTGCACGCCGAGGTCGCTGACATGTTGCCTCGGCGTGTCTTCCGGGTATCGCGGCTCCAGCGCTGTGAGTGGCTGGAGCCGCGATGTCGTCACTCCCGCGCATGCGCACGGGAGACTTCATCCCGACAGGGTTCGGATTCTGCCGGCCTTTCGGCCGAGAATCCCCCCGTGCGCATGCGCCGCTGCAGTCAGCGGCGCATTGCACGGGGAATATCTCCTAAACCGTACAGGTTTAGGAGATATTTTTTTTACCTGCAGGTAAGCCTCATTATAGGCTTACCTGTAGGTGAAAGTGCAAAAATCGACTTTACTTCCACTTTAATAAGGTTCTACAGAAAAAAAAAATTGAAAATGACAGCTGAAGTCCCAGGTCACAAATGAAAAGGTTGAGGACCTTTAACCTATTCAATGGATAGGCATGGCATGGATCTGTTTTACATACCCAAAATAATGAAAAGATTTTTTACAACTTGTATATACTGTAGTTCCATGATTGAAAATATATATTTTTTTAGGTTAAAAACTATTTTCATTAATTTGGAATAATGCAGAAGAAACAAAGGATTGAGAGACCATTAGATGAGGGCATTTAAAGTAGTTTGTATCTCCAAATTGTTATAATGTAACTTTTAATGTCTTGGAGCTGAAGTTTCCAAGTATTTGTTTATTGTGTGTTTAGGAAATATGAATCCATCATGTTTATTTGTAATAACAATGGAAGTTAAGCAAAAAAAAGGGAAATTCTAAGACCACCCATACAGTAAGTCAGTTGCATTCATATATTTTAAATCCTCTGCAGCCCTAATTGGATGATATTTAAAGCACTGTGTATTCTATTTTGATCTTTTTTTATACTTTGTTGCATATTAACAGGGTTGATCTCCAACATCCTTTTGCAGCCATTTCCTGTCTGCATGCATGTGAAGCAACTGGTGTCAATACTAAGAAGGAGTTCCCTGATGATGACAAAAGTGAGAGACAGATACATGTCACCCTATAAATGAAAATTCCTGAACAAAGACCTTCATGGCAGGATCACTAGATAATATTTTTATATTAGCTGCAGATTTAAAAATACTGAGAATGACTTCTGAAATTAAATTGACATGTTTAAGTGTATATGAGATTTTGTTGAATGGGTGTACATACTGCATACTACCGTGTTTCCCCGAAAATAATCCCGGGTCTTATATTAATTATTGTGGCAACAAAAAACACAGTAGGGCTTATTTTCGGGGTAGGTCTTACCATGTAATGTGCTGTCTTCTCCCCCCCCTCTCTCTCCCTGCCTGAAAGGAATCCCCAGTGTGAACAGAGTTAAAATGCTTGTACTCCACTCTATTATGCCCCGTACACACCGTCGGATATTCCGACCACAAAATCCGTCTGAATTTTTCCGACGGATTTTGTCCGACACTGGTGTTGCATACACGGTCGGACAAAGTTGTCAGAAAATCCGATCATTCTGAACGTGGTGACGTTCATTGCGTACAACGGAACTACGTAGTGGCTAGTAGCCAATAGCTTTGGCTGAGCATGCGTGGCACTTTGTCCGTCGGAATTCTCGACACGCGATCGGAAAGAGTCAGATCAGATTTTGTTGTCGGAAAATTTGAGAGCAGGATCTCAAATTTTTTCCGTCGGAAATTCCAACGGAAAAAGTCCGATGGAGCCCACACACGGCCGGATTTTCCGACAACATGGTCCGATCTGACATTTTCCGTCGGAATTTCCGACCGTGTGTATGGGGCATTACAGTAGTATATAATGTACAATGTGTGTGTTTCTGTAATATAATTGTTCCAAATACCTTCATTATAGCGCCGCTCTGCGCTTCTGTGACCTGCCGGAGCTCTTTTCCCTGCAATTATATTACAGAAACACACACACATTGTACATTATATACTACTGTAATAGAGTGGACTACATGATTTTACAAGCTTTTTAAACTAGGGCTTATTTTCGGGGTAGGGCTTATATTGCAGCCTTCCAGGAAAATAACACTAGTGCCGCGTACACACGAAGGGACTATCCCGCGGGATTATCCGCTGGACCGAAGTCCAGCGGATAATCCCCTCGTGTGTGGGCGCCGGCGGACTTTTTTTGGCCAAAGTACGGCGGACTAAAGTTTCAGGTTTTGTTCTGAAATTATCCGCTGGACTTGGCAGTCCAGCGGATAATCCGGTCGTGTGTAGTATGGTCCGGCGTACCAAAAAGGACGCATGCTCAGTAGCTATTATGTCACGGACTCGCTCGGTCTGGTAAAACTAGCCTTCGTTTTGAAGCTCGCACAATCGTCACGCTGCTGAATTTTTTTTTTGTTTTTTTTTTGCTGACAGCGGGATTTGTATGTTATCGTACTTGAAGAATGATTTTGCCTTGCTGCTTGTATATTCACGCAGAGTACTCCCGAACGTTTTTTCTTCACCATTCTTTAGTGAAGTTATATATTTGTATATATATATATATATATATCTATATCTCTATCTCTATCTCTATATATATATATATATATATATATATATATATATATATATATATATAGATATATAGATATAGATATAGATATCCAAATCACCAAATGAAAAATATATCTATATTTCTCAATAAGCCCAAAAAAATATATATCGATATCTACATATATATATATATATATTAATATATATAGATATATAGATCTATACGTGTATAAAAAAAAAAATATATATATATATATATATATATATATATATATATATATATATATATAAATATATATATATATTATATATGTACATATATCTCTATATAGATATTTTTTATTATTTGTTGGTTATCAAAAGGATTAGTTATTACACATGATACAATTGTGGAGTCAGCAGAGCTTGCCCTTAATTCAGATCTTAACCCTCACCTTTCCAGCGACTGCACTTGCAGTTCCATTGAAGTTGCACTTTACACTTGTATTGTCAAATGAATGTTTAGACATGTACCTGCCTACTCCTAAAGAAACTATGTTTTTGAATAACAAGCACGTATATCATTATTTGATGAAAATTAAATGACCATTTATTCTGGTTAAAACAAACAAGGCAAAACAAAATAGGAAGGCAACACTGGAGCCACTTGTAGATTTTGTGAAGACTTTTTGCCCCAACGGCAGACACCAAGTTTGTGAAGCCAAAAATTAAGCTTGGGCACATTTCATACAATATAGGGAGCACAAGAAGATTGACCAGGAATCAGACAGACCAGGAACAGCAGCAGATGACATCTATGTCCCCAAGCTGTGGCACTACAACAGCCTGTGTCTTCTGTGAGACCAGACTGAAGCCAGGCAATCACTTCCGACTCTTCCCACCACGCTGCCCTGCACTCTTCCCTGCAGTCTTCCCTGCACGCTTCCTTGGAGGCTGACTTGTGGTAGGAGGAGGAGTAGGAGGAGGAGGAGGAGGAGAAGAAGGAAGACGAGGAGGAGGAGGAGGAGAAGTTGGTGTCGGGCCTTCATGGGTCAGGCGGGTGGATTCTCGTAATTCACCCCTCAAACCCCCCCTAATTGCCTCAGAAATGAGGCCCTCACACAGGTGCCGTTGGCCCCTCTCCATTTCCAGCAACCTGCTGGACAAGTAGCTGGCATAGGCCTCTTCTGGAAGGGGGGGTTTGTCGAGAATCGCACTCGCCTTCCGAATCAGTTGGAGTGATTCCTCCTCAACAATGGTCATCTTCCTGGGCCTTCTTGGGGGTAAGGGCAGGGGTGGAGGTAGACTTCTTAATTGGGTCTGGCTGTCACTCTGGCTCGTGCTGGGCCCAGCCACCTCCTGGCTCTCGCTGGTCATGTCCTCCTCCTCCATACCACTTGTCCCGGCATCATCCTGGGTCAGCTCATCCTGTGTGCAAATAAAAACAAAAATCAAACACCTGTGTGGTTTCTGGCCTCCTCAATCATCCAATTGTAAACTTAGGAACGAGCATCTAAATTTTCCAAAAGATCCAAAAGGCTATCATTTGGACCCCTGCATTTTCCAAGCAGATCACCAATGTTGTCTAACGCTTTTTTTGCCACTACTGGATGTATGTATACACTATATATGTATCGATATGTTGCACCAACACTTTTTACAAGTGTGCTGAATTTTTGTCAGTTTTTTTCACAATTCTGAGTTCAGGGTGTTAATTGTTTCACATTTTAACGTTTACTGCATTAATATTCACACAATCACAATTTAGGCTACTAAATATATACCTGGCTCCAGCTGGGCGCATCAGCCTGCTCCAAGGTGGAGGGGTCTTCTCCTTCCGTGGAAGCCTCAGCTGGGGTGGAGGGAAGAGTGGAGGGAAGAGTGGAGGGAAGGGTGGAGGGAAGAGTGGACAGTGATTGCCTGGGTTCCATCTGGTCACCTATAAAAGTCAGTTGGTTGTAGTACCACAGCTTGGGTACATAAACATTCTCTGCTGCTGCTCCTGATCTGACTGATTCCTCAATCTTCTTGCGCTCCCGCTTGTACATGTGCCTTAAACTTGCAATTCTGGCTTCCACAAACTTGGTGTTTGCGTTGGGGACTTTAGTCTTCACAAAAGCCACAAGTGGCCCCAGTGTTGCCTTCCGGACATCCCTATTGCCATATAAAGGGTTCTTGAGCTGCCACAGGTTGGTATTTTTTCTGTACAGGGCAATGAATTCGGACATGAACTGCTGGTCCTTGAATGGATTCAACTGGGGTGCTGACATGTTTGTTTCTGTTTTGTTAGTAATGGCAATACAAAAGACCAAAAACACAAATGTTACTTAAAACGCACAACCAGTTTTTCTTACCAAACATTACACAACACACCCACACACAGGCAGCAACCCCTACACACAGGCAGCAACCCCTACACACAGGCAGCAACCCCTACACACAGGCAGCAACACATCCACACAGGCAGCAACCCCTACACACAGGCAGCAACACATCCACACAGGCAGCAACCCCTACACACAGGCAGCAACCCCTACACACAGGCAGCAACACATCCACACAGGCAGCAACCCCTACACACAGGCAGCAACCCCTACACACAGGCAGCAACCCCTACACACAGGCAGCAACCCCTACACACAGGCAGCAACCCTACACACAGGCAGCAACCCCTACACACAGGCAGCAACACATCCACACAGGCAGCAACCCCTACACACAGGCAGCAACCCCTACACACAGGCAGCAACCCCTACACACAGGCAGCAACACACACATATCCTTAAAAAATGCTGGCCCAAAACCCAAAAAAAAACACAGTAATGCATCCTAGAAAACACTTACCTTCGTACAGAGCGCTCGCTACTTCCGTTCGGGAACACGTGGGCCCCTCAAACAGCCTTATATACACTGCGCACGCGTCGAAGTCCGCCTGCGTCCTCCGCGTCGCCCGCCCATGACGTTCCTCCTGACGAGTATTCCCCGCCCCGCTTCCCCTCGTTGCATTGTTGGTGAATACATTCATGAATATGGCGGACACATTCGAAGCCAGTAGCGCGGAGGAAAGCCAAGAAGCCAACACATCTGCATCCAGCAGCAGATATAAGGCCACCAATATGGCCTTTGAAGAGATGGTGGAGATGGTGGACATCCTCCAAAGGGAAGATTACGACGGGGAAAATGGCCCGTACCCTCGACCCAACTTGCGCAAGGACAAGATTCTCACTACAATCGTCAGCACCCTGGAGCAGAAATTCGGCGTACGAAGGGGCAAGGATCAACTGCGCAAGCGATGGTCCGACATCAAATCCAGGGAGCACGATCAGTACAGGAGAATTCGAAAAGCCATCAAAAAAAGTAAGTCAAGCACGTGCGCTACTATGGTTATACTTGATATGTCTAATCTTGCGCAGATGTAATTACCATTCGTACGTGAAACTTGCGCAGATGTTATTACCATTCGTCCGTGAAACTTGCGCATATGTAATTACCATTCGTACGTGAAACTTGCGCAGATGTAATTACCATTCGTACCTGAAACTTGCGCAGATGTTATTACCACTCGTCCGTGAAACTTGCGCAGATGTAATTACCATTCGTACGTGAAACTTGCGCAGATGTAATTACCATTCGTACCTGAAACTTGCGCAGATGTTATTACCACTCGTCCGTGAAACTTGCGCAGATGTAATTACCATTCGTACGTGAAACTTGCGCAGATGTAATTACCATTCGTCCGTGAAACTTGCGCAGATGTTATTACCATTCGTCCGTGAAACTTGCGCAGATGTAATTACCATTCGTACCTGAAACTTGCGCAGATGTAATTACCATTCGTACCTGAAACTTGCGCAGATGTAATTACCATTCGTACCTGAAACTTGCGCAGATGTAATTACCATTCGTACCTGAAACTTGCGCAGATGTAATTACCATTCGTACCTGAAACTTGCGCAGATGTAATTACCATTCGTACCTGAAACTTGCGCAGATGTTATTACCACTCGTCCGTGAAACTTGCGCAGATGTAATTACCATTCGTACGTGAAACTTGCGCAGATGTAATTACCATTCGTCCGTGAAACTTGCGCAGATGTTATTACCATTCGTCCGTGAAACTTGCGCAGATGTAATTACCATTCGTACCTGAAACTTGCGCAGATGTAATTACCATTCGTACCTGAAACTTGCGCAGATGTAATTACCATTCGTACCTGAAACTTGCGCAGATGTAATTACCATTCGTACCTGAAACTTGCGCAGATGTAATTACCATTCGTACCTGAAACTTGCGCAGATGTAATTACCATTCGTCCGTGAAACTTGCGCAGATGTAATTACCATTCGTCCGTGAAACTTGCGCAGATGTTATTACCATTCGTCCGTGAAACTTGCGCAGATGTAATTACCATTCGTACCTGAAACTTGCGCAGATGTAATTACCATTCGTACCTGAAACTTGCGCAGATGTAATTACCATTCGTACCTGAAACTTGCGCAGATGTAATTACCATTCGTACCTGAAACTTGCGCAGATGTAATTACCATTCGTACCTGAAACTTGCGCAGATGTTATTACCATTCGTACCTGAAACTTGCGCAGATGTAATTACCATTCGTCCGTGAAACTTGCGCATATTTGATGAAAGTTCCGTTTGTCTTCATAACGTTTATTGAGTTTACCTGGCTTTGGGTTGTTGGAGTTGTAAGGTTGTTTATTATTGTCACTATCTATACAATTACTGTTGTAGTAAGGGTTTTAGGGGTAACTTACACAGGGACTCCAGAGGCTGTTTTGGGGGGGGGGATAAATATGTTAAGCAGGGTCTCATGCTCACAATTCACAAAAAATGCTCATCATCTCTAAATACTGTAGGTGGTGACTTTTCAAAGAAGTACACTCACCTGTCCCTTGGATGGTGCAGCTACAATCTCTGATCTTGCAATCATGAAATTAATGTTTGCGGCTTCACTTCCCGGGTCACTATTGGGCATGCGCCAGTTGCGCAATGCAATAGGACTGGTCCGCGCGAGCTCGGGGACCCCTGTGTGTCCCAGCAGACAGCACGGTGGGACGGGATGTGGCGTATACTTCTGTGGGAGTCTAGGGCCGGATGTGTGTGCAAATACCTGCCTTACACAGGTATCTGCAACCCATCCCCCCTAAAAGGTTCAAAATAAGACACCACAGGGGTGCAGGGATCCAATGAGCGGAAGTTCAAATTTAGGGTTGAAGGGCGGTTTAAGTATTGGAGTTTCATTAGATAGACATTTCAATTCTGTCTTCAAGTAGGATCTTCTAACAAACTGCTAATAATTGGCAAGACTTTTAAACAATGTTTACTAATCCTATTTTGGCACTCAAATATCAGTGTGATTCAAAGTGTACCTTTTTGTGTTCCATTACCATAGGGGGCAAAAGACTCAGACGTCAGTCCGAACCTACGAGGACCTCCCGGCATCACCAGACTAATTGGGCAGTTAGCCCAAGCCCGCGCATGGATGTGGCGGAACAGGTCGTTGAAGTGGAGCAAATCTGCACCCCACCAAGTGAGTGTCTCAGAACACAGATTGAGCTAATAAATTAAGGTCTGCATCTTTTTGACACTTTTTTTCTTGTGTTTTATCTACCCAACTTTTAAGCCCCATACACACGGTCGGACAATCCGCGGACCAGGTCCGTCGGACCATGTCCGTCATACTTTGTCCGATGTTGGTTTTGCGTACACACGGTCGGACAAAGTTGTCGGAAAATCCGATCATTCTGAACGTGGTGACGTTTGTTGCCTACGACGGGACTACGTAGAGGCTAGTAGCCAATAGCTTTGGTCTTGTAATGTGATCTGAGCATGCGTGGCACTTTGTCCGGTCGGACAACCGTACACACGATCGGATTTGGAGTGATCGGACCGGGTTGACAGCAAATCTTTCCAGCAGGAGATAAGACTTTGTCCGTCGGACAAACCGACGTACACTGTCCGATGGTGCATACACACGGTCTGATTTTTCAACAACATTGTCCGATCGGACAGAATCCATGAAAAAGTCCGACCGTGTGTATGGGGCTTTAGGTGATGCTGATCTGTTTGTGGAAGGACAAGCTGCGGAGCCATTTTCCACTGACAGTGCCCACAGGCTTATTGGCCAGATCATGGCCTGGAATCTGCAGCTGGAAAATATGCAGAAGGAGATGGCCACCATGCAGCAGGGAATGAAGGACATGATTGATGTTTTGGGGAGAATCTAAAGACCCCTTTTACATTTCTTAACATCAATCATGTCCTTCATTCCCCTTTTGATGCGCTGTTTTACTAATTTTAGAGGCCAAATTTTTAATATGCACACGGTATGTCAACATGTGCTATGTGCCATCAGGGGATCTCAATGGACACATTTGGTGTTTGCAACCCCTAATGCTAATAGGTGAGAGGGAAGGGGTTTCACACACAAAACACGTCCATTGATTCCCCATGATGGAACATAGCACATGTTGACATTACCCATTTTCCAGTTAAATTAGTGTGCATATTAAAAATTTGGCTTCTACTGTTCATGGGTTACCTGTTGAACTTTGTAAGTTCTGGACTTTTACATTGTGTAAATAATTTCAAATGCTAAGCCTAAATTTTTTAACATTTTTAAACATGTTTTTATGTTTGTTTTAAAAAATCAATCCCAAAAAAAAAAAAAAATATTTGTTTAAAAAAAAACCAAAAAAATTAAAAAAAAAAAACATAAAAAAAAAAAAAAAAAAAACTTTTTAAAAAAAAAAAAAAAAAAAAAAAAACCAAAAAAACAAAAACAAAAAAAAAAAAAAAAAATTAAAAAACAAAAAAAAAAGTTTTGGATGTGCACTATAATAAAAAAAATAATGTTTGCACAAATTCAAAAATGTGTGGCTTCTTCTTTTTAAATACTACCAGTTTGACAAAAACATGTTGTGGTTCATTGACAAAGGGGCTTATTTACTAAACGCTAAACAAGTTTGCCACTATTAAGATGTGCACTAGGACAACATATAAAACAGGCCAAATTAAAAGCAAAACAATACGAAACTACCAATATTTCAAACATAAATAACTGTATTTATTCTTTGTCAATCAAAAAGATGGTTTAAGGGTCTGCTGCCATTTCAATGGCCCCCTACCATTAAAATACTGTAAATAAAGGTCCCGCACTTGCTGGGATGATTGTGGTGCCGAACCAAGAGGGCGATTATCCAGCCCTGTCATGTTGCCTTCCACTCCGGCCTCAGGGCCAATTGGTAAGGAGTATGTTCCTGAATGTTTCCGTAAATAATTGTGCATGACACAGCATGCAAGAATAATAGTATTGAGTTTGTACTCTGCCAGATGTAGGGATGTAAGGAGCAATCTGAAACGGTTGGCCATAATACCAAAGGCATTTTCCACCACCCTTCTTGCTCTGGCCAACCGATAATTAAAAATCCTCCTCTCAGGGGTGAGGGATCGTTGGGGAAATGGCCTCATCAGATGGTCACCCAGACCGAACGCCTCGTCGGCAATGAAGACGAAGGGGAGTCCCTCCACATTATCTTCATCTGGTGGCAGCTCCAGCCCACCAGTCTGGAGACGATGACCGAACTCCGTGTGGTTGAAGACTCCTCCGTCCGACATCCGGCCGTTTTTCCCCACATCCACATACAGAAAGTCATATTGTGCCGACACCACCGCCATCAACACGATACTATGGAACCCCTTATAATTCCAATAGTATGAGCCCGAATGGGGTGGGGGCACAATTCGCACATGTTTGCCGTCAATCGCCCCTCCGCAGTTGGGAAAGTCCCAACGGGCAGCAAACTGGGAAGCCACAGTCTGCCATTCCTGTGGCGTGGAGGGACACTGTGAAGTCAAACAGAAAGATACAATTTAAATTATAAACCAGGCAAAACACCAAACTAAATGCAACAAATTACCAAACAATTTGGAAGAACATATGTATTTATTTTGTAAATCCTTGAAATAAAGCCAAAAGATTAAGGATAAAAGGGACAAATCTCTGATTGATGACCCCTCTGATGGACCAGAGAAGATAATAATGGGGATGTGGGTGGGGAGTAAATAATTGTAAGGTCACACAATACACATGCAATTAATTAAAGGTGTGTGTGGGGGGGGGGGATAATTACAAGCTGACCAAAACCACATGCTAGTAATTATCAGGGGGTGTGGGGGGGGGATAATTACAAGCAGACCAAAACCACATGCTATTAATTATCAGGGGGTGTGGGGGTGTGGGGGTGGGGATAATTACAAGCTGACCAAAACCACATGCTATTAATTATCAGGGGGTGTGGGGGGGGGATAATTACAAGCTGACCAAAGCCGCATGCTATTAATTATCAGGGGGTGTGGGGGTGGGGATAATTACAAGCTGACCAAAACCACATGCTATTAATTATCAGGGGGTGTGGGGGTGGGGATAATTACAAGCTGACCAAAACCACATGCTATTAAGTATCAGGGGGTGTGGGGGTGTGGGGGTGGGGATAATTACAAGCTGACCAAAACCACATGCTATTAATTATCAGGGGGTGTGGGGGTGTGGGGGTGGAGATAATTACAAGCTGACCAAAACCACATGCTATTAATTATCAGGGGTGTGGGGGTGGGGATAATTACAAGCTGACCAAAACCACATGCTATTAATTATCAGGGGGTGTGGGGGGGGGGATAATTACAAGCTGACCAAAACCACATGCTATTAATTATCAGGGGGTGAGGGGGGGGGGGGGTGTCAGGGGGGGGGGGGGTAATTACAAGCTGACCAAAACCACATGCTATTAATTATCAGGGGGTGTGGGGGTGGGGATAATTACAAGCTGACCAAAACCACATGCTATTAATTATCAGGGGGTGTGGGGGTGGGGATAATTACAAGCTGACCAAAGCCACATGCTATTAATTATCAGGGGGTGTGGGGGTGGGGATAATTACAAGCTGACCAAAACCACATGCTATTAATTATCAGGGGGTGTGGGGGTGGGGATAATTACAAGCTGACCAAAACCACATGCTATTAATTATCAGGGGGTGTGGGGGTGTGGGGGTGGGGATAATTACAAGCTGACCAAAACCACATGCTATTAATTATCAGGGGGTGTGGGGGTGGGGATAATTACAAGCTGACCAAAACCACATGCTATTAATTATCAGGGGGTGTGGGGGGGGGATAATTACAAGCTGACCAAAACCACATGCTATTAATTATCAGGGGGTGTGGGGGGGGATAATTACAAGCTGACCAAAACCACATGCTATTAATTATCAGGGGGTGTGGGGTGTGGGGATAATTACAAGCTGACCAAAACCACATGCTATTAATTATCAGGGGGTGTGGGGGTGTGGGGGGGGGGATAATTACAAGCTGACCAAAACCACATGCAATCAATTTAAAATTGAGGGTCAAGGGGGGTGAAAGGGGGGGTGAGTAAAGCTGTACAATGGAGCTGGTAAGATACATTTTTAACCAAAGAAAGTGACTAGGCTAGGGGTGTTTAGGGGGCCAAGCTTCCATGCTGGGGAGGTTGGTGCAAGCAAATATGCATGTGACCCACTAAATAATACATTCTTAAAGCTATTTCGATAAGTCAACCATAAAATACTAGACAAAAAACCAAAATAAAAAAAAAAAAGGAATAGGGGACATTCATAGAATAGTCCTATCATGGTAATTAGCTAATGATGACATTGATGCACTACATTAGCAAACATACAAGACATAGGTAATTTTAAAAGAGAAGACTTACCTTAATGTATTCCTCCTGCAGGACGTGGATAATGGCAGAACAGGTCTCTGGAATAATGAGCCCCAGAGCCTGGGGGGAGATGCCTGTCGTGAACTTGAGGTCCTGCAAGCTTCTCCCCGTCGCCAAGTAACGCAACGTGGCGACTAGCCTCTGCTCCGCACTGATGGCTTGCCGCATGCAGGTATTCTGCCTGCTAATATAAGGGGACAGCGAAGCCAACAGACGGTGAAAAATGGGGTCCGTCATCCGGAGATAATTCCTGAAATCATCAGGATTATTCTCACGGATCTCACGGAGCAAAGGCATATGCGAGAATTGGTCACGCTGGCGCAACCAATTCTTGGTCCATGAACTCCTCCTCACCCTGTTCATGGACCGGGCTCGTGCCAAGGTGTTAACCGCAACACCGAGCCCCTGCACAGCACGAACTCGTTCCCGAGTACGTCCACACTCCATGGCTTCAAAACGGTCGGCTGATCAAACAAACAACTTAACAGAACGCACTGAAGAACAGCAAGGCCTATGAAGAACGACCTGAAAAACAGGAACGAGCGGACCAGAACGGCCTGAGAACAGGTAGGAACTGATCCACACGCACTGAAAGCCAGATACAAACCTCACAAGCACAAACTGAACGGCAGAAGCGAACGAATTAAGCAGAAGTCTGAGAAGCGCGAATCGTCTCTAACCAAACGTCAACTAACACGCGATACACACGAGATTAGCTGACGGGGCCCAAAGGGTGTCGTTTGGGATCTCGAGCTTCCTTTTTCTAGTCCCGTCGTACGTGCTGTACGTCATCGCGTGAACCGCCGGACTTTTTTGCGTGATCGTGTGTGGTCAAGTCCGTTCGCTTTTTAGTCCAGCGTACCTAGCGGGAAAGTCCAGCGGATTGTCCGCTGGACTTAGGTCCGCCGGGAAAAGTCCGTACGTGTGTACGAGGCATAGGTCTTATTTTCGGGAAAACATGGTATGAGTTGGGGACGAATAAAGAACCAGCATTCTTCAAAGATCCAGAGTTTTCTTACGGTGGATTGAAGAACGTTCTTTACATCTCTAAACAATACACTAACCCAGTGCTCTTTTTAAAGACGTCAACATCTGTAATTAAAATACATAAATTAATAATTCCTACTAAATTTAGATTCACATGTGTGTTTATGGTATTGGCAAGATAAACCTGAATGTCACCATTCTCCCTCTCTACAGCTTAATAATCAGCTGGAATTCTATCACACCCAGAGTGGCACATAACCAGTGATAAAAGATATTCATGTTGGCACTTCTAAAGATGTCCTGGAATGCAGGGGTGAATGTCAGGAGACTTCTGTATGCCTAAGTGCATTAACACAAGTAACACAAACTTTAAAGGGATGCTGTCGTTATTTTTGTATACCCTTCACCTACTTTGAGTTTTTTCTTTCTATTTACTTGTTTTGTTCATTTTTCAAATATGAAATTTTAATGAGGGCAGAAGAATATGAGTACTTTCCAAGTTTATAAAGTAACAGCAGGTGGGTACCATGCGGTTTCAGGACTTTGAAATGTTACAATTTCCCTGTGGCTGATCTCCATAAAAAGTGAACTATATAGCTGTAGCCAAGGCTCAGCATTGTCTAATGCCCCGTACACACGAGGCACACACCCCGTACAATCTTGGATGTTTTTTTTTCGACGGAATTCCGCTCAAGCTTGGCTTGCATACACACGGTCACACAAAAGTTTGCTGAACTTTCGACCGTCAAGAACGCGGTGACGTACAACACTACGAAGAGCTGAGAAAATGAAGTGCAATGCTTCCGAGAATGCGTCAAATTGTTTCTGAGCATGCGTAGGAATTTTGCACGTCAGAATTGGTACAGACGATCGGAATTTCTGATCAAAACTTTTTCCGACTTTTTGTATTGTATTGTAATTTTTTATGACTACATTATAGAGAATGATGCTGAAAGAACAAAGCAGTGGGAAGGGCTTACATGTAGAACCCACAGATACTCAAGTACGTTGTACTTCAGATGACATTAACCCCATCCAGGCATGTACTGGCCATCAGGACTACCAGGAGTTTCCCAGTGGGCCGATGGCTCAGTGGGGCAGTTTCAGTGACAGGGGGTGGCTTTTGGGGCTATAGCCCCTAGTCTGGGGCCCAACCACAGGGCCATGGCCCTGAGAGGCAGCTATGTGGCGGGCAGCACGGGAAAGCCAGAGAGCCGGCAGGCAGTCCAATAAACCTGAGCGTGTGACAGAGCAGAGAGATGACATCATCTCTCACCGCCTGCCCTGCATCGCTGCTGTTCCGCCCTTATTGTGCAGCCACAGGCAGCCAAGAGATTACATCATCTCTCACTGCCTGTCCCCTCTCTCTAGTGACCCTGATGTAAGAAGCGGCTCTCTGGGGACTCTGAGGTAAGGAGGGGCTCTCTGGGGACCCTGATGTAAGTGGGGGGAGGCTCTCTGGGGACCCAGATGTAAGTGGGGGGAGGCTCTCTGGGGACCCTGATGTAAGGGGGAGGCTCTCTGGGGACCCAGATGTAAGTGGGGGGAGGCTCTCTGGGGACCCTGATGTAAGTGGGGGGGCTCTCTGGGGACCCTGATGTAAGGGGGAGGCTCTCTGGGGACCCTGATGTAAGTGGGGGGCTCTCTGGGGACCCTGATGTAAGTGGGGGGGCTCTCTGGGGACCCTGATGTAAGGGGGAGGCTCTCTGGGGACCCTGATGTAAGTGGGGGGGGCTCTCTGGGGACCCTGATGTAAGGGGGAGGCTCTCTGGGGACCCTGATGTAAGGGGGAGGCTCTCTGGGGACTCTGATGTAAGGGGGAGGCTCTCTGGGGACTCTGATGTAAGAGGGGGCTCTCTGGGGACCCTGATGTAAGGAGGAGGCTCTCTGGGGACCCTGATGTAAGTGGGGGGGGGGCTCTCTGGGGACCCTGATGTAAGGGGGAGGCTCTCTGGGGACTCTGATGTAAGGAGGAGGCTCTCTGGGGACCCTGATGTAAGGGGGAGGCCCTCTGGGGACTCTGTTGTAAGGAGTAGGATCTCTGGGGACCCTGATGTAAGGGGGCTCTCAGGGGACCCTGATGTAAGTCATTCATTCAAATCATGTCATTCTAAAGGTGTCTGTAATGTTGGAATGCATCTTTTTCTTTAAATAAAGAGTTAAAAAAAAAATCATTTATACTTACAGTGGAATGTTTTTACGTAATTTTTTTTGTGCAATTGCGTATAGTTTAGTGTTTTTGTGCATGTGTGAAAAATGAAAGTGGGCCTGTGTGGATTAAGTCCAGGGCCAAATTTTTGTCCCAGTCCAGCCCTGACCCCATCCTATTGTTTGTGCCTGGCATACAGTGCCATATACTGTATTTGGTTTGCCAGCCATTGTCATGCAACAATTGAATGGGCAAGTTCCAAAAAACTGTTAAAAGATAAGTAATTATGGCACTCTCTGCAAACACTGGTCAGCAAAAAATACAGGGCTTATAGACATGGGGCTTAAAGTGGTTCTAAAGTCTAAATGGTTTTTATCTTAATGCATTCCATGCATTAAAGAGTATGTAAAACCCAGCATTTCATATTCCTGATATGTGCCTGCTGTACCCCTGGTGTTCCTGCCAGTCCCTCTGCTTTCCTATTAAAACCTGACCACACTAAGCAGGAGAGCACAGCGTGGCCAGTTCTCTAGCTATGCTGGGAACTCAGTGTGTCCTCCAATAATCAGACTTGTCCTGGCACCCCCCACCCCCACACAGCGTTTCACTGGGAAGTTCAGCGTGTTGCTGCTTCTCTTATGGAGCTGAGCACAGAGGGAATGTGATCACTTATAAAGAGTGGTGGTCCGTCCATACAGGGAGCAGGGGCGCCGTCCCCCTAATCCATGCGCCTGGCCCCTAATCTACATGCAGAGCGCCGGACGCATGGATTCCAATAGGTTTTTTTTTTTTTAGAAGCACATGATTAGAGCCTGAGGCTCTAATTGGCTTCAAAAAAGGGTGGGCTTGGGGCGCAGAGCACAGCACCCCGAGTCCCACCCAGTTGTGTGACAATAGCGAATTAATATTCGCTATTGTCTTTCAGATTCTCCTCCCAGCCAATCAGGAAGCGGGTCCTGAGACCCGTCACCCAATTGGCCAAGAGGAGAAGCGATCCTATTGACCGTCAAGGAGGAGGAGGGAGGAGACGCAGGGGGGAGCCGGCGTGAAGCGCTACCCGTGACCTAGATAAGTGCAGGGCTGGTGACCAACCTACTGATGGGGGGTGGTGCCAGGGTGGATTGTTTACGCCCCCCCCCCCCCCCAAAAAAAAATACCACCAGCCGCCACTGCTTATAAAAAAGGGAAGAATAGGTATTTATAATTTTTTTATATCTATACACAAATGTTTTGCCTTTCATTTCTATTTTAAACTGAATAGGTTGTTTTAAAAGTTGAGAGTTTACAGTCACAGGTAAAACTGTGTTGCGTTCAGTAATATTGCACTGCATTCAAATTAGAAAATTCTGTGGCTGCAGTCAGTATTTCTGCGCAATTACACATGAATGCATTTACATGGGTATAAGCAAGATATCAGTGTAGCGCACCCCCTAAAGAGCCGCAAGTAGAAAGGGATCCCCCACCCTGCACAGCCAGGCACACCACATGTTCACAGCAAACTTAACACACAACAAATTCTCCTGCGCTCTGGTGTCTAGTCTCTTGATTCGTGATGTAAATAATTCCTCAAGGTAATGTCCAAACTCTTGCAGCCCTCCTCAGAACAATGGGTGTTCATAAACACTATAGAAAAAAGAAAAAACAGAAGGGCGCATCGACCTTTGTGCATTACCACTAAAAAGGCTTTTTTTTTAAAAGGATAAAACCATTTAGACCCCTGATATCTCACCAAAGAAACCAAAAAAAAAGGTAAAAAAATTTAAATAAAAAAAATTAAAAAAATCAGTCCACAATTTCTAATCAAGCTAAAAGGCCATGTCAAATATGTAGTTAAATTTAGCCACACTCACTGTTTCTTCTGTATACCACAGGTCACCATCTCCCTAGTAGGGGCCCCAGTGCATTACTTAGCCCATGATGCTATTATGATGGTACTGTACAATGGCAGTAAACCTGAGTAGGAGAGGAAAGTGGAGGGTATGACAGCGAGTATTATGTACATGAGAGGGGTGCGGACTGTATGGCGGTGGGTAGTCTGACATGAGAGGGGTGCAGAGTGTATGGCAGTGGGCAGTATGACATGCAGGGGTGGCGGAGTGTATGGAGGTGGGCAGTATGACATGAGCGGGGTGCAGAGGAGTGTACGGCGGTGGGCAGTATGACATGAGAGGGGTGCGGACTGTATGGCGGTGGGTAGTCTGACATAAGAGGGGTGCAGAGTGTATGGCGTGGGCAGTATGACATGCAAGGGTGGCGGAGTGTATGGAGGTGGGCAGTATGACATGAGCGGGGTGCAAATTGAGTGTATGGCGGTGGGCAGTATGAAATACACCACTGGCCACTGATTATTAGTGACCAGTGGCAGTTAATTAACCCCTTTCATGCTGCACCATATAGGGGTTAATGAACACTGATATTGGTGCCACTAATGCAGCACAAAGGAGTTAATTAACTGACACTAGTGCATAATTGGCCAGTGGCAGTACAACCTCCTCCATGCTGCATATTACAAATACCATTGTAAATGCCCCCCCCCCCCCCCCCCCCCAAAGAGTTAATCACTTCAGGCAGTTAACACAGCTAAGCTAAGCCACTGTGACACGATAGTGCCTTCGGTAGGGTTTTTAGCCTCTGCAAACTTACTTGCACTGTTGCACGAGGCTTCACTGGCTCCTCGCAGGTCTTGCCAGCAGTACTCTCCTCTTTCATCCTGCCTCCCGGCCTGTGAATGACATCACACCAGCCGGGACTAGGAAGCTCCTGACGGGCGGAGATCACTCGGCTCTGCTGCAGATATAATGCAGACAGTGTAGAGGCTGCCTGCTGTCTGCAGCGGTGCAGAGCAAGCAGAATTTTTACAAGGCCTCCCTGCCCCCCGGCCCAGTCCACCCCTACCTCCTGGCGGGTTCAGCAGCTGCCGGCAGCTCCGCCTCCACCTCTACAATTCGTCTGCAGCAGGCAGCGCTGCATGCTAAAGACGGTGACCCTTTACCAGCCCGGCCCGCTCACCCTGCCAACTTGGGGACCCTGACCAGGAACATTCCCTCCCATTCCACACACACATCAGGCAAATTAGGTGGCCACGAGGCCCCTGGGAGCACGAGGCCTCAGGCCTCATGTACACTGCTGCTGCTAAACTGACTTTCTGCTCCTGAACTCTCCTCTATGTTATCTTATCAGTACATGTACACAGAGTAATTTACAGTCGTTTCTGGGCAGTTGAGTTTAGAGGCTTTTTTTTGGAAAGCAAAAAAAAAAGGGTTCAGAAGCTGAGTTTAGAGGCATTTCAAGTGCAAACACTTCTAAATGCGGTAACTCTCATTTAGCTGCATTTCGTTTACAGTAGTTTTTCATTATTGGGTATTTTGAAAAAAACGCGAAAACACGGCAAAATGCCGTTAAACGCAGCATGTAAACGCTGACACTCTCTCTCACTTTCAGTTGGACAGGTTCTGGGAGTTGGCACCTGGCGCAGAGCAACATGGAACCCCTTGTCCACTTTGGCTGTGGTAGATAGTGTTGGAATCACCACTGGTTTGATTCGAAAGCTCCTTGAGTGAGTCAACATGGTCCCTCTATACTAAGGTCTGGAGGGAATTGGGGGAGCTGCTACAGCGGGCAGGGGTTGACATGGACAGTTCTGAGGTCAAACATCTTGTAGTTTATTTTGTTTGTCTGTGTTTCGCGGCTGGCGTATCCATTTCTGCTATGAACCGGAAATTGGCCGGCCTAGCCTACCTGTTCAAATTTCGGGGCATTTCCGATTTTACCAAAGATTTTTTGGTAAAACAGGCCCTGAGAAGTCATTGAAAGGGTGTCACTTCTGATATCCTGCAATTGTTGTTTTTGCAGACGAAGACAGTGTGTTCGTCTAGTTTAAAAAATTTTCTATTACGGACGGACTTTGCTTTGGCCTTTTATGGAGCCCTCAGGGTGGGTTAGTTAGTTAGTCCGTCCAAGGCTGCCCAAGGGAGCTTGTTGGCGGCAGACGTCCACTGCAATGGCTCTTCTGTCATGCTTTTTATCTGTCAATCTAAGACGGATCAAGCAGGAAAGGGGACGCACGTTAGGTTGCTGCAGATTCCGGTTTCGCCCGTCTGTCCTGTTTCTGGGGTGGTGGAGTACGTACAGCTTCGTCCTGTAGTGGCGGGTTCCTTTCCTGTCTATTCAGATGATTCGGCTTTGTCTACTTTTCAGTGCATGGCGGTTTTGCGGTGCTGCCTCATGGCTGCCCGTCTTAAGGCCTGTAGCTATTCTTCTCATTATTTCTGCATTGGGGCGGCTACTGAGGCGGCTTAGTGGGGATTGGATAACGCAGTTGTAAAACGTATTGGCAGGTGGGAGTCAGACAGGTTCAAAATTTATGTTCGTCCACACTTGATTTACTACCCCTGGGTTCACTGGGGCATCTTTATGTTATTCCTATTGTATGAGTAGTCATGTTTGTTGTGGTTATGTTCTGTGTTATGTGTTATGTTTTATATATTTCTTTTCAGATCATGCTTGCCTCGTGTGGATCTTGGGACACTCCTTTGTTCATTGGGGGGGGGGGGGGGCAAGAGGGCTGATGTCAGGCCTAATGGTCATCAGCTAGGCTTCCCCAGATCTGAGGCTAGCATTAGATGGACAGGCATTCCGGGGGTTGTTATGGATCAGGGTGGTCCCAGAGGTAAATAGGGTCGCAAGATGGGATAGACCCCCCACAACATTTGGTCCTGCACGCTGGAGGCAACGATCTGGGGGTTTGGTCCAGCCGACACCTCATATGTGACGTCAAGTTTGACGTGCTCCGACTGCAGTTGGCCTTTCCTCATACTGTGGTGGTATGGTCTGACATAGTAGGTCGCACGACCTGGCGTTTTGCCAGGTCAGTGGCAAAATTGAACAGTGCCAGAGTAAAGGTTAACAAGGAGGTTGGGAGGTTTATAGCACGAAACAGTGGTTTCGTAGTACGGCACCGGTAGCTGAAGGTGGATACATGGTGGTATCTATGCAGCGATGGGGTCCATCTGAATGTGGTGGGCACGGATCTGTGGTCCCCGAGTTTGCAAGACGGGGCACAGCAGGCATTGCGTTTTTGGCGGGGCACAAAGGTGTGATTTCCTTAACACTTTGCACTGTGGCAGTTGGGTCTTTGGAGGCATTGTTAAATAACCTGCTGTGATTAGATGATTGGGACCCATCTAAGGTATGGGTGCCCGGTGGAATGCCAGTTATGGTGGATTAACTGGTAGTTACTAGACATGTGCGATTTAGTTTCATACGAATCAAAAATTCGTCCGAAATTCGTACATTCGTACGAATCCGAAATATGAATTTTTATGCATACGAATTCTGTACGAAATACGAAATGTCGTTTACAAATTTCGGATCCAAATACATAACGAAAGTTCGTAATTGTTAGAAGAAAAAAAAAGAAGAAAAGTTAACAAACCTAAAAGTAAAAACCCTAGGAAGTCAGCACAGCACAGGGATGGTGGGAACCCTCATAATGATAAATTCATCATAACGTTAATTTGTAATTGTTACGAAAAGTTAACGAACCTAAAAGTTAAAACCCCAGGAAGTCAGCACAGGGATGGTGGGAACCCCTCATAATGAGCACAGCGGGTGTACACTCAGACCTGGTAACTCAGCACAGGGATGGTGGGAACCCCTCATAATGGACACACAGCAGGTGTACAGACCTGGGAACTCAGCACAGGGATGGTGGGAACCCTATGGCAATTTCTATGCTTACGAATTTTATACAAAATACGAAATTTTGTTAATGGTGTTTTGTTCACCAATCAGAGGAAGTTAGCAGCCAGCACAGCACAGGGATGGTGGAAAACCCTCATAATGGGCACAGCGGGTGTACACTCAGACCCAGGAACTCAGCACAGGGATGGTGGGAACCCCTCATAATGGACACAGCAGGTGTACAGACCTGGGAACTCAGTAAAGGGGTGGTTGGAACCCCTCATAATGAGAAATTCATCATAACGAACATTGGTAATTGTTACAAAAAGTTAACAAACCTAAACGTTAAAAACCCAGGAAGTCAGCACAGCACAGGAATGGTGGGAACCCTTCATAATGATAAATTCATCATAA
This sequence comes from Lithobates sylvaticus, assembly GCA_028564925.1. Lineage (NCBI taxonomy): Eukaryota > Metazoa > Chordata > Amphibia > Anura > Ranidae > Lithobates > Lithobates sylvaticus. The sequence goes on along the minus strand of CM053027.1, from coordinate 90,708,365 downwards.
CGAACTTTCGTTATTTTAACAAAACGTTTACGTATTTCGTACGAATCAGAATTGAATTTCGGACACGAATTACGAAATACTAATTTTTTTTAATACGAAACGGAACTAAACAAAACTAATTTTTTTTTGACGGCGCCCATGTCTAGTAGTTACAATGGTGTATCTGCAGAATGTGGTTCGTCCCTGAGTCGGTGCAGTGCAGCAGGGACCATAGAAGTAGTTTACGCAGATACAAGGGAAAATGTTTGACAAGTAGTGCCTCCATGGATCGGCAACTAAAAGTGTTATGTTTTTGTTTGGTAATATTGGTTTACATAATTGTTTAATTTTAATAAAGGGGCCGAAAACTGACATTTTACTCCAACCTTTGTGTCAGTATATTTTTTGGTAATTATAGTTGGGGCAATAAGATGGGGGTACAGTAATTTATGATACAAAGAGTCAGGATACTTCTGCGGTACCTTTTTCAAGTGCATTCCAGGCACATCAAAACAAAGGGTGTGTTTTTAGAAGGCAGGCATTGCCTGAATGGAAAAGCCTGTCCCCTGCCAGCAACCCTTGCTCTATGGGTGAAAGCAGTGGTCTCTCTGCAGCTCATGCTACCTGATGATTGGAAACCCTGTCTCTGACCCAGCAGGGGGTACATTAAACCCCTGTAGAAAGACCACTGCTTCCCCACATTGAGCAAAGGTTCCTCTCTTGCTGGCAGTGGAGAGAATTTTACTGGTGTTTTTTTTTAGAAGCAATGCACTGTTTACCATTGTTTTTTTTTTATTTTTTTTATTTTTTTTTAGCTTTATTGAAATGCTATAATATTATGTTTCATTAATTTCTATGTACTTGCATTGTGAAGGACCTGGTGCCACCTTGCTTACCATGCCACCCTTTAGAAAATGCTTGTGTCCTCCTGTCTATAATATTCTCTTTTCTTCATCACACTAAGGCCCCTTTCACACTGGGGCGGGGAGCCGCGGTGACGGTAAAGCAGCGCTATATTTAGCGCTGCTTTACCGTCGTTTTAACCGCGGTATTCGGCCGCTCGCGGTGCGGTTTTACCCCCCGCGAGCGGCCGAAAAAGGGTTAAACACCCCCCGCAGAGCGCCGCCATAGCGGCGCTTTGCGGCGGTATTGCCGCGGTTTTACCGCGGTGTCCCATTCTAATCAATGGGAAGGAGCGGTATAGGAGCGGTGAACACACCGCTCCTATACCGCTCCAAAGATGCTGCTAGCAGGACTTTTTTTGCCGTCCTGCTAGCGCACCGCTCCAGTGTGAAAGCCCGCCGGCTTTCACACTGGAGTTAAAGGGGCCGGATTTTTTCATGCGGTGAACAGGCGCTATTTTTAGCGCTGTACCGCATGAAAAACGCCCCAGTGTGAAAGGGGCCTAAGCTAATGAAAAATTAATGACAGGCCCTTGAAGTTATGTTACACTTTAGCTAACTTTGTGGCATTTGGCTACAGAGTTAACGTATCAAGAGCACATTATTGAAAACATTGGTGCTATTTGATTTCTGTGACACTGGAGTCTGGGCTTCAGACATGTTCTGTTTATTCTGTCTGACAGCAGTTAGGGACAGTCTATTTTTGTCTGCTACAATTAACTAACATCAGAAAGGCATTTTGTGAATGGGAAAATGCTCTGAAAGTTGTTTTGGCTTTATAGAGGGCGTTATTGATTGATGGAAATATATTGTATTACTAATAGAGTTGAGCGGACACCTGGATGGCACGATGCAGCACATATGGTGGGAATACCCCAGAATACGCACTTTCTGGAAAAAATTATTAACTTTCATCAGGAGACTGGGTGGGAGACAATGTGAAGGAACCAGAGGCACTGTCAGCAACCCAATCTACTATCGCCTGTACTTGTCCTGGCCTCAACATTCGTACAGCCTCATTAGGCGCGCCAAAATACCGCTGCAGGCTCTGTCGCCTACTCGCACCTGAGGAAGGTGTTTCACTAGTGCGTGTAGCTGGCACAGATCGACCACGTCCTCTCCCTGCAACAGGAGCGCCACCAGCAGCACTACGACCCGGGCCACGTCCCCTTTTTGATGATCTCCTCATATTTTCAAAATTTACGATCTCGCCCTAAATGGGTGTTTTTGTCTATAGCAGAATACACATACGGTTTCTAAAGCGTTTATGAACACGAAGAAAATGCTATTGGGAAAAAAAAACGCAAAATAAAATTTTTTTGCAATGTTTTTCCAATATCAGAATACACGGATAGTGTCTAAAGCGTTTATGAAAATGCAGAAAATGCTATTGGGAAGAAAAAAAACACTGCAAAATTTAATTTTTTTGCAATGTTTTTCCAATATCAGAATACACGGATAGTGTCTACAGCGTGTATGTATGAACACGCAGAAAATGCTATTGGGGGAAAAAAAACACCGCAAAATTTAATTTTTTTGCAATGTTTTTCCAATATCAGAATAAACGGATAGTGTCTAAAGCGTTTATGAAAATGCAAAAAATGCTATTGGGAAGAAAAAAAACACTGCAAAATTAAATTTTTTTGCAATGTTTTTCCAATATCAGAATAAACGGATAGTGTCTAAAGCGTTTATGAAAACGCAGAAAATGCTATTGGGAAGAAAAAAAACACAGCAAAATGTAATTTTTTTGCAATGTTTTTCCAATATCAGAATAAACAGATAGTGTCTAAAGCGTGTATGTATGAACACGCAGAAAATGCTATTGGGAAAAAAAATTTAATTAAATTAAATTTTTTCAATGTTTTTTCAATATCAGAATACACAGACAGTATCTAAAGCGTGTATGAACACGCAGAAAATGCTATTGGAGAAAAAAAAAACACAGTAAAATTAATTTTTTTTGCAATGTTTTTCCAATAGCAGAATACACACAGACTATGGTGTATCTCTTACTATATGCAGTGCTGGCAGGGATGATCCGTCCCGGGGTGCACGGGGTGCAGTGCACCCAGGCGCCACAGAGGTGGGGCGCTGGAGCGCCAGAGTGCTCCGCTCCCTCCTCCTCTCCTTGTCCGTAGGCGGCGCGGCTCTCTCCGCCTGCCACAGCCGCGGCCGCGGCCGCGCAGTGACGCCACGGGGGGGGCGCTCCGTGGCCGAGCCCGACTTGTTTAGAACAGAGCGTGTGTGATGCTGGTGCTGGTGGGCGGGAGGCGGAAGTTAAACACAGGAGGAGTCCTGTGTTTAACTTCCGCCTTCTGCCCACCAGCACCAACATCACACACGCTCTGTTCTCCACCCGGGCGGCGCGGCTGCACACTGTCCTCTCCAGCTGCCGCCCGGGTGGTTTTAATTAGCCTAGTGGTGGGGGGTGGTTTGTCGAGGGGGGGGTCTATACCAATGTGGGGGGGGGTGGTTTGTCCTGGGGGGGTCTATACTAATGTGGGGGGGTTTGTCTAGGGGGGTCTATACTAATGTTTGGGGGGGGGGGTTTGTCCTGGGGGGGTCTATACTAATGTGGGTGGGGGGGGGGGGGTTTGTTCTGGGGGGTCTATACTGTGGGGGGGTTTGTCCTGGGGGGGTCTATACTAATGTGGGGGGGGTGGTTTGTCCTGGGGGGGGGCGGGGGGGGGGGGGGGGGGGTCTATACTAATGTGGGGGGGGTTGTCCTAGGGGGTCTTCTAATGTGGGGGGGTTTGTCCTGGGGGGGTCTATACTAATGTGGGGGGGGGGGCCGAGGGAGGGGGGGGGGGGGGGGGGGTTTGTCCTGGGGGGGGGGGTCTATACCAATGTGGGGTGGGGGGTTGTCCTGGGGGGTCTATACTAATGTGGGGGGGTGGTTTGTCCTGGGGGGGTCTATACTAATGTGGGGGGGTTTGTCCTGGGGGTCTATACTAATGTGGGGGGGGATTGTCCTGGGGGGTCTATTCTAATGTGGGGGGGTGGTTTGTCCTGGGGGGTCTATACTAATGTGGGGGGTGGTTTGTCCTGGGGGGGTCTATACTAATGTGGGGGGGGTTCGTCCTAGGGGGGTCTACTAATGTGGGGGGTTTGTCCTGGGGGGGTCTATACTAATATGGGGGGGTTTGTCCTGGGGGGGTCTATACTAATGTGGGGGGGGTGGTTTGTCCTGGGGGGGTCTATTCCAATGTGGGGAGTGGTTTGTCCTGGGGGGTCTATATTAATGTAGGGGTGGTTTGTCCTGGGGGGTCTATATTAATGTAGGGGGGGTTGTCCTGGGGGGTCTATACTAATGTATGGGGGCTGGTTTGTCCTGGGGGGTCTATACTAATGTGGGGAGTGGTTCGTCCTGGGGGTCTATACTAATGTGGGGGGGTGGTTTGTCCTGGGGGGGGGTCTATACTAATGGGGGGGGGTGGTTTGTCCTGGGGGGGTCTATACTAATGTGGGGGGGTTTGTCCTGGGGGGTCTATACTAATGTGGGGGGGGGTGGTTTGTCCTGAGGGGGTCTATACTAATGTGGGGGGGTGGTTTGTCCTGGGGGTCTATACTAATGTGGGTGGCGGGCTGGTTTGTCCTGGGGGGTTTATACTAATGTAGGGGGGGTTTGTCCTGGGGGGTCTATACTAATGGGGGGGTTTGTCCTGGGGGGCTATACTAATGTGGGGGGGTTGTCCTGGGGGGTCTATACTAATGGAGGGGGTGGTTTGTCCTGGGGATCTGTACTAATGGAGGGGGGGTGGTTTGTTCTGGGGGGTCTGTACTAATGGAGGGGGGGTGGTTTGTTCTGGGGGGTTTGTACTAATGTAGGGGGGGAAAGGTTTGTCCTGAGGGGGGTCTATACTGATAAAGGGGGGTGTTTTGTCCTGGGGGTCTATACTGATGGGGGGGTCTGTCCTGAGGGAGGTGTTTATACTTAGTGAAGGGTCTGCACTGACGGAGGGGGGGGTCTATACTTAATGGAGTGGGGTCTGTACTGAGGGACAACTATAGTTGGTGAAGGGGGTGATACCATGTTTTACTGCACCAGGTGACACCAACCCTAGTGATGCCACTGCAGCTGCGGGCTCTTATTTCTCCTCTCCCTCACCTCCTCGTGCGCTGCTGTACTAATGAGCGGCGCACTATGTTTCTTCCCCCGCCTTTATAACGGCCAGGGAAGAAAAAACAAAGGAGCAAAGAAAAGGATTGTGGGACATGTGGTCCCAAGGACTGGCAGCCCCACTGTAACATGGAAACTGCAGCCCACACAGCATGCTCAGCTGAATGGGAGAGAGAAAGCCAGGAGCCCGGGGAAGCTTTCAGGGAAGGGCACCCAGGACTCCAGAGGGAGAGGGCAGTGCTGAGAGAACACCATCAGCGAGAGAAAAAGCCACACTGCCTGGCGCCATCCCTGGTGGAGAAAGGAATGGAGTCATTGCAGGAATACAGATCTGGGCTCTACCCAGCGGAGTCGCCACGGGCAATTCAGAGTGAGCTGACTCCTGATCAGAGGAACCGTTGTTGCTGTATCGCTGGGTCAGGTGAGAGGGCCGATCGGCCATTATTTACTACCATCTCTTGTAACATGTCTGCAGTCTCTGACCATCTCTTGTAACATGTCTGCAGTCTCTGACCATCTCCTGTATTGTGTGCAGCCTGACCATCTCCTGTACTATGATTGCAGTCTCTGACCGTCTCTAGTATCATGTCTACAGTCTCTGACCATCTCCTGTACTATGTCTGGGGGCTCTTTCTAATAGACTCTCTAACAGAAGCCCCCTCTGTGTGCATCAGAGAGACTCCCCTCCAGGTCTCATTAGTGTACGCTCTTCCTGTATTTTATTTATTGGTAAAAGATCATGGGAGGATCCCAGGGTAACGAAGACTTCTTACGGGAACATCTCTGTGTTGAAGTTGTTGTCATAGAAATATTTGTAAAGGAGAGGAGTTGGTAAGATGACCACGCCCACGTGGGGGCGCCAGAAATATTTCTGCACCCAGGCGTCTGTGACCATAGGATCGGCCCTGAGTGTTGGTCCTAATGGTGCACTGAGCTTGCAGGTAAAACTTTAATATTTTGTCTGGCACTGGCCTCATGGCACTGTTAAAAGACTGTGAACTGCACCCCAGCCAGGGTACAATTGATTTAGGAATCTCTTCAATAATTCTCTCTGCCTCTTTCTTTTCCTTAATAAAGAAACTCCCTACTCTACTCTAGCTATCTAGATCGCTCACTGATCTAACTAATTAGAAGAAAATTAAAGGAATGTGGACTGACTGACTAACTGACTTTATCAAACTAACTCCTAAAATCCTCTCTCTTAGCAGCACAGGAACCTGTCTATAGCAGAATGACGCTGTGTGCTGTGTGTCTGGACTATATATAGAGGCTGGGTCACATGCTGCACTGCCCAATCACAGCCATGCCATTAGTAGGCATGGCTGTGATAGCTTCTAAGGGCACACTAGTGAAACTAGTGAACAGCTGTTAAAAAGGCGCCAATACATCGCCGAACACCGAACCCGAACCCGAACTTACAGCCAATAGTTCGGGCCCCGGACACCCAAAAGTCCGGTACAGACCCGAACTTTACAGTTCGGTTTCGCTCAACCCTAATTACTAATGTAAAAGAATTCTGAATGTGAATATCTAATGAAGGATGATCAGTAGGGATGGGCTGAAAGGACCCCTGTTGGGTATGCACCAGAACTTTCGAACACTGCGAAAGTTCGGACCTAAATAATGAACCTCATTAAAGTCAATGGGACCCGAACGTCAAAAAATCAAAAGTGTCCATTTTGAAGGCTTATATGCAAGTAATTGGGCATACAATGGTTATAGGGGTCTGGGTCCTGCCCTGGGGGACATGTATCAAATAAAAAAAAAGTTTGTGAAAAAATGTAATTTTTAAATGAGCAATGATTTTTTGATTTTTAAATTGAAAGCATAACAATGAAAAATTCCTTCCAATATAGTATGGGGGGTCCCCTTAAAATTGGTCTTTGGGTGTCGGTGGCGCCTTCCCACAGTAACCCTATAGAGGTAGTCTGGATGAAAGCAAGAATTGGCATTGCTGTAATAAAATTGCAATGATATGCACCTGTCAAACTGGTGCTGAAAAATTGGTCTTTGGGTCTCGGTGGTGCCCTCCCACCGTAATCCTATAGAGGTACTCTTGATGAAAGCAAGAATTGGCCTTGCTGTAAATAATTGCAATTATGTGCACCTGTCAAACATGTTCTGAAAAATTGGTCTTTGGGTGTTAATTGTGCCCATGAAACCTATACCAAAAACATTCTTCCAGATGAAATGATTGAACACCCTCAAAGCTAAGCAGCCTCGAAGTCCCGCAGAGATTCCACATCCAAAAAAGACTCAATCAGCGATATCGGCATCAGGGGCTTCATAGCTGGCAATCCAGGACTGATTCATTTTTTATAAAAGTCAAACGGTCCACAGAGTCTGTAGACAGACGCGTTCTATGATCATTAACGAAACCTCCTGCAGCACTGAATGCCCGTTCTGAAAGCATGCTGGATGCAGGGCAGCCCAACAACTCAATAGCATACTGGGCAAGTTCTGGCCAGTGGTCTATTCTCATGACCCAGTAAGTCAGTGGATCATCAGCTGGAAAGCTCCCCATCTCTGTTTTGGCCCTAAGGTAATCGTCCACCATGTGATGCAGATGCTGCCGATGGGATGTGGAAGCCGACAGCCCTGGGCAGTGAGGACTAAAAAAATTCTGAAATGCCTCACTTAGGCGGACACCTTCTCCAACGCTCCTTCTCTTGACCAACAGAAGACTCAAAACAATGTTTTCCACCACACTGTAACCTACTGGAGTCAGGAAAAACGTTCAATAAAATACTCTTTAACGTGTCCTCAAGAGATTTTATCTTCTGCGCTCTCTGTGGGGACCAGTGTTAATTTTGGCAGCAAATTTCGATTTAGTTTTAGTCTTAGGACTAAAATGGCATTTTAGTTTTAGTCCCATTTTAGTCTTCTGCAATTGTTTTAGTTTTAGTCGTATTTAGTCGACTAAATCAAATTTTAGTCATCTAAAGTCGAATGGGTGTAATTAAATTGTAATGTATTAGTTAACATTTCTCTACAATTTCCAAACTCATTATATACTGCTGGAGTGAAAAATCTCATATGTTATTATTTTTGGGTTAGAGGTATGAACATGCACTACAGACCAATGTTAATTTTGAAGTCAAAGTTCCCATAACAATTGATTGTTGGAATTGAAAAAGCTTAATCTGTCTTGTACAGCAGGTAAGGAAGATTCTACAGACAATTCAGGCAAAAAAGAAGGATGATACCCATAGTTGGCATAAAAGGGCGACTGGTTAGTGGCTGAATGAATTAAATTATTATATGCAAATTCCGCCAGTGCAAGGAGTGAACGCCAATCATCCGGTGCAAAAGAAGAAAAACACCGCAGGTACTGTTAGAGGGTTTCGTTAGTCCTTTCTGACTGTCCGTTTGTTTGAGGGTGATATGCGGTGGATAGACGGAGTTCAATGTTTAAGGCTTCACATAAGCTGTCTTCAGCGAAATCAATGCTAGGCTACAAATGTCCATTCCAGCACTACCTGAACTTGCCCTACTGGGGGTTCATGATGATACACAACGCTCTCACCATCTTAAGTTGCTCATTTCCTATCTTTTATTTTAGAAATTCTCATGAAGTGGATTGACTCCTTCCCTCCATCTCTCTCCGCATGGGAAGCACAGATCGAGGCTGCCATGCCCATGTATAGGATCACATATGTGAACCGGGGCTGTACATGAAAATTTGAGAAGGTATGGGCTCCATGGATATCCTCCTAATACTCCTGATACTGTAGTTATATGTACACTGGGGGGGGGGGGGGGGTGGAATGGGACTATGGATGTTGGGGGATTTATCCTCCTCACTGTATTATTCCGCGCTGCACTGTGTTTGTGTTCCTGCCTGCACCAGTTTGATTCCTGTAAGTAACTGAGTCTACTACACATGTAGTGTTATGTACTGTGTCAATTGGTATACTGTAATCTACCCTTTTTATGACAATAAAGCACCTTTGATTGTTAAAAAAAAAATAAAAAAGTTTCACATAAAGCCCTCCAGAATCTGGAGGTGAATTGTACCCCTCGGTCGGAGACAATGCTGTCAGGAATACCATGCAGTTTTACAATTTATTTGATAAAAGCAGAGGCAGTCTAAGTGGCAGAAGGGGTTTCTTGCAAGGGTACAAAATGTGCCATCTTGGTCAGACGATCAACCACAACAAAAATGGTAGTAAAATCTTCAGATGGGGAAGCTCCACATTGAAATCCATAGAAATCATACTCCACGGTTTCTCAGGCACAGGAAGAGACTCCAGTAGTCCCCAAGTTTTGGCTCGATCAGATTTACTTCATAGGTATATTAAACAAGATTTCACATATTTATTGCAATCCTGCATGAAATGTGGCCACCAGAAAGAAGGGGAGATTAAGAGGAGATTAAGTACGTAGTCTTGTGGATTCCAAAGTGGCCCGCCAAGGGGTGGTCATGACATCGCTTAAGGATAGCAACCCTAAATTGCTCGGGAATAAAGATTTGCTCATTATGAAAGTAAAGACCATCCTTCAGTTGAAGAGATAAGTCTCAAGAGGGTTGTTGATTTACCACATCTGCCTTTATTTGCGACATCAGATCTGCCCGAAGGAGGGAATTCTTGGCTGGTAAAATAGTGTCAGGTTCCGAAGGTACAACTGAGCCAGGGAACATGCGTGACAGCACATCTGGTTTACCATTCTTAGATCCAGGGCGATAAGTAATGTGGAACATGAAATGAGAGTAGAACAGTGCCCACCTTGCTTGGTGAGGCCTTAGTCGTCTAGCTGTCCTCAAGTATTCTAGATTCTTGTGGTCGGTGAAGATAAGGATAGGGTCAGAGGCTCCCTCCAACAGGTAGCGCCATTCTTCTAGCGCAGCCTTAATGGCTAAAAAATCTTGATGCCCGATGTCATAGTTCCTCTCAGAAGTATTCAGTTTCTTGGAGAAGAAAGCAAAAGGGTGAAGTAACGATTTAGGACCCTGACATTGTGACAATATAGCCCCCACTGCACTTTCAGAAGCTTACAGTTAGAATCCCAGCAGCATGGTTGCCTGACCCATGCAGGAGGTCATAAAATCGACAGGAGCAGGTCTTCTGCCCACAGCAGTCTGATGTCAAGGCTAGTGACCAAAGAAGAGCCAGGATCAGCGGATGACCACGGAGAGGCCAGGTAAGTGGCGTCGGTCCGGAGAGCAGCCCAGCTGCCTTGGGCCCCAGAAATACATGTGGCCTGGTGGTGCCCCCAACTGATGTGCGCTTTAGGCTGGTGCCTACCTTGCGTATAAGTAGCGCCGGCCCTGTGGATAGCCTAGACCAGGGGTCTTAAACTGGCGGCCCTCCAGTTGTTGCAAAACTACAAGTCCTATCATGCCTCTGCCTATGTAGCTATGTAGACAGCTTGTAACTGTCAGCCTTGACAATGCCTCATGGGACTGCTGGAGGGCCGCCAGTTTGAGACCCCTGCCCTAGACATAGTGGGGGGATTTACTAAAACTGAAGCATTCAGAATCTGGTGCAGTTGTGCTTGATAGACAATCAGCTTCTAACTTCAGCTTGTTCAATTAGTCTTTGGCAATAAAACCTGGAAGCTGATTGGTTTCTATGTAGAGCTACACCAAACTTTGCACGCTCCAGTTTTAGTAAATAACCCATATTGTTTACAAGTGTGGACAAACTGAGACATATTTTATATGGGGATAGTATTAATTATTGAAATTTTTCTGATCTCAAAAATAAAATACCACAGGAAAAATCTAACGTGCATCTATGTAGGAAGTAAAAATCAAGTACGTTAGTATTTAATATGAAGGATATAGAAAGAGCATTCTTTCCCTTCTGATTATGTGATTTATACAACATACAACTTATATATTTATACTACAAAGGAGAACTACACAGGCTAAATTTTAGATGTCTCTTACTAGGTATGAGTGACATTAAAATTTTGCAATTTTCCTTAATTTCATAGCAAACTGGCGGATTTCAGTGGAAAGCCTCCCTTTTGGTGAAAGACATTGAAGTCACTGGAGACAGCAAAAGGTGTTTTTTAGGACACAAGTGTGCTTTGAATGGGTACTGAAGGTTATGGTAGCTCCTTTAAATATTCCCGGAACATCAGTTTCATACATTTTTTCACGAAAAAGTTAAATTTTAAATAAAAAGTAAATTTTAACCCCCCTCCCTGCAATGACATGTTTGCTGCCATAGTGCTATGTGCTGGGTGTTCAGTTTGCCCCTGTACCTTTAAGGAGGGATGGGCTCCTTCCAGGCCACGTGTCCTTTATCTATCCATTAAAATGCATGTGCTTCCCATTTGTTAAAAAAAAATAAAAATGCATGTGCTTCCATTGTGGAGACCCAGAAGTTAGGATTAGGGACTACAGAAAACAGGGTGCCTTGACGGGGCCTGTAGCTTACGCATGTATTTCCAAATGTGTGCAGACCAAACCCCTGTTCTTAACGCATATTGTTGGACAGTTTAATTTGGTTGGTCACTGATTGGTTGGTAAGTTTAGTCTTGGAAATCACTTTGTATTTGTTTGACATACGTTGCCCTTCCAGGGCTCCTTGCTGCAAAGACCAGTTATAGGTGGGGCAGTGGCCACTTGTTTATATTAGGTTCTGAATATACCCAAGCTCATCACTAGTAATTAGGAGTTAGGAGTACAAAGAAATAATGTTACAGGGAGGGTTAGCTGTAGGGTTACATGGAGGGTTATTGAGAGAGTTAGTGTGAGGGTTACAGGGAGGGTTAGTGTTATGCCGCGTACACACGGTCAGAATTTCCGACAACAAATGTTTGATGTGAGCTTATTGTCGTAAAATCCGACCGTGTGTATGCTCCATTGGACATTTGCTGTCGGAATTTCTGACAACAAAGCTGGTTCTCAAATTTTCCGACAACAAAACTTGTTGTCGGAAATTCCGACAGCAAATGTCCAATGGAGCATACACACGGTCGGATTTTCCGACAATAAGCTCACATCAAACATTTGTTGTCGGAAATTCCGTGTGTACACGGCATAACACTAACCCTCCCTGTAAGCGTGTGCACACAATTCCGACGCACAAAATTCCACACATGCTCGGAATCAAACAGAAGATCCGCACTGGCTAATGAACTTAATTTTTCTCAGCTCGTTGTACGTCTTGTACGTCACTGCGTTCTTGACGTTCGGAATTTCCGACAACATTTGTGTGACCGTGTGTATGCAAGACAATTTTGAGCCAACATCCGTTGGAAAAAAATCCACGGATTTATTGTCGGAATGTCCGATCGTCTGTACGCGACATTAGAATTACAGGGAGTAAAGGTGTAAGGGTTATAGAGAATAAAAGTGTTATGCCTCATACACACGATTGGACTTTCCTCCAACAAAACCGTGGATTTTTGTTCGAAGGTTGTTGGCTCAAACTTGTCTTGCACACACACGGTCACACAAATGTTGGCCAACAATTACAAACGTGGGAACGCGGTGATGTACAAGACGTACGACAAGCCGAGAAAAAGGAAGTTCACTAGCCAGTGCGGCTCCTTCTGCTTGATTCCAAGCATGTGTGAACTTTTGTGCGATGGACTTGTGTACACCCGATCGGACTTTCCGACAACAACGTTTTTTTTGGTTGGAAAATTTGAGAATCTGCTATCAAACATTTGTTGGCGGAAAGTCCGACAGCAAATGTTTGATGGAGCATACACACAGTCAGACTTTCCGACAACAAGCTCACATCCAACATTGAAGAAAAAAAAGGGGTTTTCCCCTAGGTTTGGGACTTTTAATTGGCACTACCACACTTTCCCAAGAAGGTGCACAAAGTAGATAATGTTAACAAAATTTATTGGTATAATAATAAAGTAAAAAGTGTTCTATATTAGTTACAATATAACAAATAGAGCATAGTTACATATATAAAATATACATCAATCAGATACATAAATTAATAAACGACATCAGACCAGACGCGTTTCGGAGTGAGAAGATTCCTCCTTCTTCAGTGGTCGTGGTGTCGAGTCCGTAATTTAATTCTAAGTGCAAAAGATATACATATACATAATCTGAGCATGATACAGTACATTGTAGAGAGGTTTATAGAAAGGGGCAAAAATAGGGGACAATGATTCAAGAATATATAAAGCAGTATTGGAGGGTGTATAATAAGCTACTTTAATAGAGAACATCAAACGATAGTCATAATATAAACTTACATGTGTGTTGATGTACAGGTAGAGTAGAAATTCCACCCTGTTTAAGAGCAAGGTATAGCAGAGGCACAACAGAGGATGGTTGGTTTAGAGCAGAATAGTTTACTCTCCCATAAACGTCTATGCAATTGCAGTATAGCCTGGATGATGGGGAGCCCAACAGTAACAGGAGAATCGTATAAAACTCCTGTTAGAGACTTTTAAGGCCGTAAATAGAGCGAGCGTCGAGGGGTATGTGAGACTGCTGGGGTCAACAGATAATCTCCAAGTCCTCTGAAAAGGAAAAACAAATTATAATGATGTGGTTTGGATATTTTTAAGTTTTTTGAGTAAAAGCTTGATAAGGTTATATTTGTAGAGATTTCTTTTTGCGTTAAAAGGGTATAAAATAAACTCACGACTTTATGATGGAATTTAAGCGAAAAAGCTTGAGGATGAGGCCCATGCGGGGCTAGCTCTTACAAGTATGGCGATGTAATCTGTAGGTAAGAAAGTCCAAAAGGGAGGATAAAAATATCTCCAATTGACCGTGAATAACATAATGAATAATCGTATGTATGATATTAGTTTATTTTAATTTTAATTTTAACAGAGTATACATAGTAAGCTATTGAAGGTGCTGAATCACCACTATTATTATTTTTTATACCAAAGGGGTCCACCTATGATATTCATTATGTTTTCTTGTATTTTATTTCAACACGGTATAATTTGCAACACTAGAGAGTACTAAGGTGTCACTAGTATTGTTATATATGCCAAGGATGTATCTCTATAGATCATGCAGCATCAGAAAAACTTCTAATTTTGTAGATAACAAATCTTTTTGTTCATTACTGTATCGGTGCCAAAATAGCAGCCAAAAATTATGCATGAGATACACATACTAGTATATAGTGAGGGATGCCCGGGAAAGCCCCTCGGTGTACTGGGCAGCTGTATATTTAAGTCTAAGTACAAGTAAAAGGTAAATATATATTCTAAATAGAAGCATGATTAAAAGTAAGGGAAAACGTAACTGTATATTTTAAAGGCAAAAAATACCTGTCAAGTTCAAAGGAGGTGAACGCAGTGCTCGTCCGTCTATTGCTGCCGTCAGGAGTTTACTGACAACAAGCTATGTGTATTTGTAGGGATAACACCCCTCATCAGCTGTCAAAGGGCCAGCTGACTGTGATGAGGTGGGAGGGTTGGAGAGGCGTCGGCCCCCCGAGCGGTGTGCGCGCGGCCACATCCACACGCAACCAATGATGGTCGCGTTATAGGATGCGGCCCCGCCCACTCCTCCTGCCGGCACGTACGGCTTCAAACCAGAATGCGCATGCCCAGATGGGGGAGCAAGATGGTGGAGTAACTCCTCCCAAGGTCCTCGCGCATCTGGTAAGGAGAAACCGAAAGGAAGGAGAGGGCGTGGTGAAGCGCCCTCCCTTCCAAACGCTGCACCGCCCAAAAGGGCGGGCGGCTTACGTGCCGGGCAGTCACATAGATCCAGGCGTCCGATCAAGCACGGCCAAGTCTTGGTATAGGGAGATGAAACAGGGCTGAAAAGGCTAAAGAGTCGGGGTAGACAAATGAGTCCATCTATATAGAGTTAACGCATATTGATGCCTAGGAAAACTTGTAAGGGATGTCCCTATATATAGGCTCCCTAGAAAAAGGGCAATGGTACCGTCGCCAATATTGGGACAAAACGGGAAAAAGAAGGCAGAAAAAACAAAGAGCAAAAACTCCAACTTCACGTCCATTGTGTGCCAATGCTTACCTGTCAGATTTGGAATACATTCATTGTTAAGCAAAATGTGCAGTATTAAATAAAAATGTACAAATATTTTTTTCCCCTGTTGTATAGATCTATATGCTCTAAAGTGTGCATAGGTCAATATAACAGGTTTACAATATTAGTGAATGTATATGCATATAATATACGAATTAGATATAATTATATGGGGCATTTGTCAAAATAATGACATACATCAACTATAATACATATAAAATGAAACTATATTATAATGATGGTTGCATATATGGCGAGCAGTTGTATTTGCTGAAGAATCAAATATAGTTATTAATATGGGTTAGTTTTCAATGGTGTTTATTTTTCCATTCCTCCGGAAGCAAATCCTTCCAAAAAAGGTTTAAACCAGATAACTTCATTTAATCCTGGTGCCTGAGTGGCTCGGAGCTTGTAGATCCATTTAGACTCTAATTGGAGGAGGGACTTGTTCCAGTCCCCTCCCCTAGGATTAGGATGGATCCGGTCAAGGATTAGAAATTTGACTTTTGGAAATCTGCCCATGTGCACAGTACTGACGTGTCGACCCAGAGGGAGATCTGGGTCGCAGGTCATCATACTGTGCACATGCCTATATGCACGTTTCCAAAACTCAAGCTTCGTCTTGCCAATGTAGAAGCAAGAACAGTCGCACATAAGGAGGTATATTACCCCTAAGGTCTTGCAATTCGCAAAGTGTTTTGCTCGGAAGATTTCACCATTAGGTAAAATGGGGTTCTTCTCTACAGCCATATATTTACAGTAGTGGCAAGAGCCACACATAAAAGTACCTTTGTATTTGCAATGTTGGTTGCCACTTTTGAATTCAGTGCTTGTAATACAGTCCTTGATCGATGTTGCCCTTCTAAAGGTGAATAGTGGTTTGTCGGGGACGAATTGTCCTAACATGGGGTCGTATCTTAGTAGATGCCAATATTTTTCTACTATTGCTTTCAATTGCTTTTGTTGGTTATTATATCTTTAGATGATTCTAAGTGGGTTTGTAGCTTCTCTAGATTTTTTAGTATAAAGTAGTTGATCCCTGCTTTTAAGACAGGCCTGTTGATAAGATCTTTTTAGGGATGCATGAGAATACCCTCTTTGTAGCAATCTATTGCGTAGTTTATTGGCCTCTATTTGGAAAATTGTATCATCTGCACAGTTCCTTCTAATACGTAAATATTGCCCATATGGTATGGAGTTGAGCAATGGTGATGGATGGAAGCTATTGGCGTGCAGGATGGTATTTCCCGCGGTGGGTTTCCTATAAAGGCGAGTCAAAAGTTTTCCAACCTCGTTTTTGTATATCTCCACATCTAGAAAGGGGACACAATTAATGTTATGTGTCATCGTGAAACTAAGGTTGAAAGTGTTCTTGTTCATTCGAAGGAGACATTGCTCAAGTAGTGATGTATTGCCGTCCCAGACGATGAAGATGTCGACGATGTACCGGTGCCATGCAAGAATATGGTCCGTGTACATCGACAAGTCTTCATCGTCTAGGAAGGCCCGCTCACACTCCCCCAGGTACAGGTTGGCATAGGATGGGGCACAACAAGTCCCCATCGCTACCCCCTGCACCTGGAGGTAGTGGGAGCCGTTAAAGGTGAACACATTATGTTCGAGAATAAATTCAAGTATAGTGAGGATGAATTCGCCATAGGCTGGGTTAATTCTCTCATCTTTTTGTATGATGTGTTTGATAGCTGCCACTCCTCTGGTGTGGGGTATGGAGCTATAAAGAGTTTCTACATCCACAGTCACTAGGAGTGCCTCGGTGGGAATGGTCAAGTGGTCTAGAATTTGGAGAAAATGCAAGGTGTCTTGAACATATGAGGGAAGTGCTAGGACATAAGGCTTGAGGAAATCGTCTATAAGGCGACTAGCGCCTTCACTTATAGAGCCGATTCCTGAAATAATGGGTCTACCCGGTGGGTTGTCTTTATTTTTGTGGACTTTGGGTAATGCATAGAACGTGGGCACTTTGGGGAAATCGTTCCGGATGTATGTCCAAAGTTGCTTAGTAATGATGTTGTGATATAGGGCTGTATCGATGAGCTGATAGAAATCACTGTGATATTTTTTGACAATGCTCGAGGGCATCCGTCTGTACCAATTTTGATTGTTTAAGATCTTATTACACATTTGTACATATTGGTCATTATCCAAAAGGACTATATTTCCGCCCTTGTCGGACGCCTTGATGACCAAGTTTTGGTTGCTACCAAGTTGTCTAAGGGCTAGTGTTTCTTTCTTTGTAAAATTCGTTATTTTAGGTGTACGAATTTTGAGTTTCTCTAAGTCCTTATTAACTAGATAGAGAAAGGTAGCTGCATTTGGATTTGTGCTGGGAGCTGGACAAATATCTGATTTCTTTTTTAATGTAGATTTGGTACTGTCCATGGTTTCATAGACTGAGTCCAAAGCCTGTTGAAGATTAACTTGGTCAATAAGGTCGGTTGGGTCATTTTCTTCTAAAAGTGAGACCAACTGATCCAATGCCCGACTTTCCTGTGTGGTATGGTCGGGTGGGATGTCGTGTTTTTGGAACATTTTCCTAAGGAGGAGCTTACGTATGAACAATTGTAGGTCTTTGTAAAAACCAAATTTGTCTCCATCTTGGTTTGGACAGAAATTTAATCCTTTTTTTAATACTGACATTTCATCTTTTGAAAGGGGGTATGAGGACAAATTGATGACATTGTTACCGGTTATGTCATCAATAAGGATGGGCCCGGTGCTCGATGCGAACCCACGTTCGCATCGAGCACCGGGCGTTCGCTCGCTCGGCGAGCCCAGAACTATTTTGGCCGCTCGCATCACGTTCGTGTGATGCGAGCGGCCCCGCAATGCATTGCGGCCGGCGCGGCCGACGCAGTGCATTGCTGGCTGATGATTGGCCAAGCATGCACTGTGACCCCGCATGCTTGGCCAATCACAGCCCCGGAAACTCGAAGAGCCATAATTGGCTACAGGCAGGACGCCTGTAGCCAATTACAGCTCAGGGGCTGTAGTACACGCCCCCCCCTATAAAACGCCGCCACGCCGTCTGCGCCGGTCACATGCTGTTCCGGCGCAGATTGAGCAGGCTGTTCCTGTGACACTCTGCTGCATTTAGATAGATAGAGAGAGAGATTCACTTGCAGAGATTGAGTTAGATAGATTCAGTTACAAAGATTGATTGACAAAGAGGGGCTTGTAGTGTGCTCGTGGCAGGCAGGCAGAGCTCCTATATTTTGTTACCAGAAGCACCTATAGGACTTGTAGTGTGTTCGTGGCAGGCAGGCAGAGCTCCTATATTTTGTTACCAGAAGCACCTATAGGACTTGTAGTGTGTTAGTGGCAGGCAGGCAGAGCTCCTATATTTTGTTACCAGAAGCACCTATAGGACTTGTAGTGTGTTAGTGACAGGCAGGCAGAGCTCCTATATTTTGTTACCAGAAGCACCTATAGGACTTGTAGTGTGTTAGTGGCAGGCAGGCAGAGCTCCTATATTTTGTTACCAGAAGCACCTATAGGACTTGTAGTGTGTTAGTGACAGGCAGGCAGAGCTCCTATATTTTGTTACCAGAAGCACCTATAGGACTTGTAGTGTGTTAGTGACAGGCAGGCAGAGCTCCTATATTTTGTTACCAGAAGCACCTATAGGACTTGTAGTGTGTTAGTGGCAGGCAGGCAGAGCTCCTATATTTTGTTACCAGAAGCACCTATAGGACTTGTAGTGTGTTAGTGACAGGCAGGCAGAGCTCCTATATTTTGTTACCAGAAGCACCTATAGGACTTGTAGTGTGTTAGTGGCAGGCAGGCAGAGCTCCTATATTTTGTTACCAGAAGCACCTATAGGACTTGTAGTGTGTTCGTGGCAGGCAGGCAGAGCTCCTATATTTTGTTCCCAGAAGCACCTATAGGACTTGAAGTGTGTTAGTCCCATCACACACACAGAGCTATATTTTCTTCCCAGAAGCACCTATAGGACTTGAAGTGTGTTAGTCCCATTACACACAAAGAGCTATACTTTGTTCCCAGAAGCACCTATAGGACTTGAAGTGTGTTAGTCCCATTACACACACAGAGCTATATTTTCTTTCCAGAAGCACCTATAGGACTTGAAGTGTGTTAGTCCCATTACACACACAGAGCTATATTTTCTTCCCAGAAGCACCTATAGGACTTGAAGTGTGTTAGTCCCATTACACACACAGAGCTATATTTTCTTCCCAGAAGCACCTATAGGACTTGAAGTGTGTTAGTCCCATTACACACACAGAGCTATATTTTCTTCCCAGAAGCACCTATAGGACTTGAAGTGTGTTAGTCCCATTACACACACAGAGCTATATTTTCTTCCCAGAAGCACCTATAGGACTTGAAGTGTGTTAGTCCCATCACACACACAGAGCTATATTTTGTTCCCAGAAGCACCTATAGGACTTGAAGTGTGTTAGTCCCATTACACACACAGAGCTATATTTTGTTCCCAGAAGCACCTATAGGACTTGAAGTGTGTTAGTCCCATCACACACACAGAGCTATATTTTGTTCCCAGAAGCACCTATAGGACTTGAAGTGTGTTAGTCCCATTACACACACAGAGCTATATTTTGTTCCCAGAAGCACCTATAGGACTTGAAGTGTGTTAGTCCCATCACACACACAGAGCTATATTTTCTTCCCAGAAGCACCTATAGGACTTGAAGTGTGTTAGTCCCATTACACACACAGAGCTATATTTTCTTCCCAGAAGCACCTATAGGACTTGTAGTGTGTTAGTCCCATTACACACACAGAGCTATATTTTCTTCCCAGAAGCACCTATAGGACTTGAAGTGTGTTAGTCCCATCACACACACAGAGCTATATTTTGTTCCCAGAAGCACCTATAGGACTTGAAGTGTGTTAGTCCCATTACACACACAGAGCTATATTTTCTTCCCAGAAGCACCTATAGGACTTGAAGTGTGTTAGTCCCATTACACACACAGAGCTATATTTTCTTCCCAGAAGCACCTATAGGACTTGAAGTGTGTTAGTCCCATTACACACACAGAGCTATATTTTGTTCCCAGAAGCACCTATAGGACTTGAAGTGTGTTAGTCCCATCACACACACAGAGCTATATTTTCTTCCCAGAAGCACCTATAGGACTTGAAGTGTGTTAGTCCCATTACACACACAGAGCTATATTTTCTTCCCAGAAGCACCTATAGGACTTGAAGTGTGTTAGTCCCATTACACACACAGAGCTATATTTTCTTCCCAGAAGCACCTATAGGACTTGAAGTGTGTTAGTCCCATTACACACACAGAGCTATATTTTCTTCCCAGAAGCACCTATAGGACTTGAAGTGTGTTAGTCCCATTACACACACAGAGCTATATTTTCTTCCCAGAAGCACCTATAGGACTTGAAGTGTGTTAGTCCCATCACACACACAGAGCTATATTTTGTTCCCAGAAGCACCTATAGGACTTGAAGTGTGTTAGTCCCATTACACACACAGAGCTATATTTTGTTCCCAGAAGCACCTATAGGACTTGAAGTGTGTTAGTCCCATCACACACACAGAGCTATATTTTTCTTCCCAGAAGCACCTATAGGACTTGAAGTGTGTTAGTCCCATTACACACAAAGAGCTATACTTTGTTCCCAGAAGCACCTATAGGACTTGAAGTGTGTTAGTCCCATTACACACACAGAGCTATATTTTCTTCCCAGAAGCACCTATAGGACTTGAAGTGTGTTAGTCCCATTACACACACAGAGCTATATTTTGTTCCCAGAAGCACCTATAGGACTTGAAGTGTGTTAGTCCCATTACACACACAGAGCTATATTTTCTTCCCAGAAGCACCTATAGGACTTGAAGTGTGTTAGTCCCATTACACACACAGAGCTATATTTTCTTCCCAGAAGCACCTATAGGACTTGAAGTGTGTTAGTCCCATCACACACACAGAGCTATATTTTCTTCCCAGAAGCACCTATAGGACTTGAAGTGTGTTAGTCCCATTACACACACAGAGCTATATTTTCTTCCCAGAAGCACCTATAGGACTTGTAGTGTGTTAGTCCCATTACACACACAGAGCTATATTTTCTTCCCAGAAGCACCTATAGGACTTGAAGTGTGTTAGTCCCATCACACACACAGAGCTATATTTTGTTCCCAGAAGCACCTATAGGACTTGAAGTGTGTTAGTCCCATTACACACACAGAGCTATATTTTGTTCCCAGAAGCACCTATAGGACTTGAAGTGTGTTAGTCCCATCACACACACAGAGCTATATTTTCTTCCCAGAAGCACCTATAGGACTTGAAGTGTGTTAGTCCCATTACACACAAAGAGCTATACTTTGTTCCCAGAAGCACCTATAGGACTTGAAGTGTGTTAGTCCCATTACACACACAGAGCTATATTTTCTTCCCAGAAGCACCTATAGGACTTGTAGTGTGTTCGTGGCAGGCAGGCAGAGCTCCTATATTTTGTTCCCAGAAGCACTTATAGGACTTGAAGTGTGTTAGTCCCATTACACACACAGAGCTATATTTTCTTCCCAGAAGCACCTATAGGACTTGTAGTGTGTTAGTGGCAGGCAGGCAGAGCTCCTATATTTTGTTACCAGAAGCACCTATAGGACTTGTAGTGTGTTCGTGGCAGGCAGGCAGAGCTCCTATATTTTGTTCCCAGAGGCACCTATAGGACTTGAAGTGTGTTAGTCCCATTACACACACAGAGCTATATTTTCTTCCCAGAAGCACCTATAGGACTTGAAGTGTGTTAGTCCCATTACACACACAGAGCAATATTTTCTTCCCAGAAGCACCTATAGGACTTGAAGTGTGTTAGTCCCATCACACAGAGCTCCTCTATTTTCTTTGCATAAGCACCCACAGGACTTCTAGTGTGTTAGTGGCATCACACAGAGCTCCTATATATTCTTCTCAGCAGCACCCACAGGACTTCTAGTGTGTTAGTGGCATCACACAGAGCTCCTCTATTTTCTTTGCAGAAGCACCCACAGGACTTCTAGTGTGTTAGTGGCATCACACAGAGCTCCTCTATTTTCTTTGCAGAAGCACCCACAGGACTTCTAGTGTGTTAGTGGCATCACACAGAGCTCCTCTATTTTCTTTGCAGAAGCACCCACAGGACTTCTAGTGTGTTAGTGGCATCACACAGAGCTCCTCTATTTTCTTTGCAGAAGCACCCATAGGACTTCTAGTGTGTTAGTGGCATCACACAGAGCTCCTATATATTCTTCTCAGCAGCACCCACAGGACTTCTAGTGTGTTAGTGGCATCACACAGAGCTCCTATATTTTCTTTGCAGAAGCACCTATAGGACTTCTAGTGTGTTAGTGGCATCACACAGAGCTCCTCTATTTTCTTTGCAGAAGCACCCACAGGACTTCTAGTGTGTTAGTGGCATCACACAGAGCTCCTCTATTTTCTTTGCAGAAGCACCCATAGGACTTCTAGTGTGTTAGTGGCATCACACAGAGCTCCTATATATTCTTCTCAGCAGCACCCACAGGACTTCTAGTGTGTTAGTGGCATCACACAGAGCTCCTATATTTTCTTTGCAGAAGCACCTATAGGACTTCTAGTGTGTTAGTGGCATCACACAGAGCTCCTCTATTTTCTTTGCAGAAGCACCCACAGGACTTCTAGTGTGTTAGTGGCATCACACAGAGCTCCTATATTTTCTTCTCAGCAGCACCCACAGGACTTCTAGTGTGTTAGTGGCATCACACAGAGCTCCTATATTTTCTTTGCAGAAGCACCTATAGGACTTCTAGTGTGTTAGTGGCATCACACAGAGCTCCTATATTTTCTTCTCAGCAGCACCCACAGGACTTCTAGTGTGTTAGTGGCATCACACAGAGCTCCTATATTTTCTTTGCAGAAGCACCCATAGGACTTCTAGTGTGTTAGTGGCATCACACAGAGCTCCTATATTTTCTTCTCAGCAGCACCCACAGGACTTCTAGTGTGTTAGTGGCATCACACAGAGCTCCTATATATTCTTCTCAGCAGCACCCACAGGACTTCTAGTGTGTTAGTGGCATCACACAGAGCTCCTATATTTTCTTTGCAGAAGCACCCATAGGACTTCTAGTGTGTTAGTGGCATCACACAGAGCTCCTATATTTTCTTCTCAGCAGCACCCACAGGACTTCTAGTGTGTTAGTGGCATCACACAGAGCTCCTATATTTTCTTTGCAGAAGCACCTATAGGACTTCTAGTGTGTTAGTGGCATCACACAGAGCTCCTATATTTTCTTCTCAGCAGCACCCACAGGACTACCGACTACAATGGCTGGAAGACCGCCAAGGGGAGGCAGAGCGTGCAGAGCCAAGAACACAGGGCAGACAGTCTCTGTTTCTAGTGGACGTGGCCGTGGACGTGGACGTGGTCGTGCATCGTCATCAGCACGTGGCCATGGGACACGCGCGTCTTTGTTTTCGGCAGCTGGACATGTGGAGCCGCATCATGCTGAAGGCTTGGTAGAATGGATGACCAAGCCCTCCTCATCCTCCTCATCCTCTCTCACCCAGGCTCAGGGTACTGACAGAGCATCATCAGCCACCCCTTCCCTAGACCCACCATGTCCTCCTGAGGAGTCCCCCGAACTCTTTGAGCACAGTGTTGGGTACATGCTCCAGGAGGATGCCCAACGATTCGAAGGCTCGGATGACGATACCCAGCTTGAGGAATCTGGCAGTACAGTTCCACCAGCTGCAGCTTACTGCCAGGTTTGCTCTAGTGGTGAAGAGGGAGGGGATGATGAGGTCACTGACTCCACGTGGGTGCCTCAAGGGAGAGAGGATGAGGAGGAGGACGAGGAGGAGGAGGATGCGGCGTCACATGTCCAACGAGGCAGGATGCCCCCTGGAGGCCAGGTAGAGGCCAGCACAGCAACTGTACAACACCGCAGAGCTCCGCCTGTGCAGGGCGCTGCCTCTGCACGTTATCAGAAAAGTTCTTTGGTGTGGGCCTTTTTTGAGACGAGTGCAGCAGATCGCACCACTGCTATTTGCAATATTTGTCTCAAGCGTATCTCGCGTGGCCAAAACATCAGCCGCTTGGGCACGACAAGCATGACCAGACATATGGCGACCTGCCATGCAGCTCGTTGGCAGGCACACATAAAAGACCCACACCAAAGAACTAAGCGGACCTCTCCTTGCTCCTCCTCAGCTGGGATCTCCATCCCCACTACACCTTCAGTCCTCTCTGAAAGCTGCTCTGAGAGGACTGAAGGTGTAGAATTCGGTGTGTCACAACCAAGTACTTGCAGTACACCGACGTCCGAATGCAGCAGGCAAATTTCCCTGCCCCAGCTGCTGGACCGTAGAAAGAAGTACACTCCCAGCCATCCACATGCCCAGCGGTTGAATGCTAGCCTTGCTAAATTGCTAGCACTTCAACTGCTGCCTTTTCAGTTGGTAGACTCGGCCCCCTTCCGTGAGTTTGTTCAATGTGCGGTTCCTCAGTGGCAGGTTCCCAAACGCCACTTTTTCTCGCGGAAGGCGATTCCGTCTCTCTACCGGCATGTGGAGGGCAATGTCCATGCCTCGCTGGACAGGGCGGTCAGCGGTAAGGTGCATATTACCGCTGACTCATGGTCCAGCAGGCATGGACAGGGACGGTACCTTTCTTTCACGGCCCATTGGGTCACTCTATTGGCAGCTGGGAGGGATGCAGGACAAGGTGCAGTAGTGTTGGAGGTTGTTCCGCCACCACGCCTCCAAAACGCGACTACTGCTACTGGTTGTGACACACCTCTCTCCTCCACCCCCTCCTCTTCTTCTTCCTCCAGTGCTCTGTCCTTGGAACCAGCGGTGCTCCGTAGGCGTACAAGGGGCTACGCAAGTACGCAGGCAAAAAGATGCCATGCCGTGCTTGCGCTGGTGTGTTTGGGGGACAGGAGCCACACTGGGCCAGAGGTTCTGGCAGCTCTGCAGGGGCAGGCCGAGAGGTGGTTGACGCCACGTCAGCTTAAGCCAGGAATGGTCGTTTCTGACAATGGCACCAACCTCCTCTCCGCCCTGCGACAGGGGCAGCTCACCCATGTGCCCTGCATGGCTCACGTCCTCAACCTGGTGGTGCAGCGGTTCTTGGGCAGGTTCCCAGGCTTACAGGATGTCCTGAGGCAGGCCAGGAAAGTCTGTGTGCATTTCCGCCGATCTTATAATGCCAGTGCTCGGCTGACTGAGCTGCAAAAGGAGCTGAACCTGCCCAAGAACCGCCTAATATCTGACATGCCCACCAGGTGGAACTCAACGTTGGCCATGCTGCAGCGACTGCACACGCAGCAGAGGGCCATCAATGAGTACCTTTGCGACTACGGCACCAGGACAGGGTCAGGGGAGCTTGGGTTTTTTTCCCCACGTCAGTGGAGCATGATCAGGGATGCATGCACTGTCCTCTCACCATTTGAGGAGGCCACGAGGATGGTGAGCAGTGACAGTGCATGCATCAGTGACACTGTCCCTCTTGTCCACCTGTTGGAGCATACGCTGCGTGGGATAATGGACAGGGCACTTGAGGCAGAACAGAGGCAGGAAGAGGAGGACTTCCTTGCCTCTCAAGGCCCCCTTTATCCGGACAGTGTTCCTTCTGTCCCACCCATCACACAGGAAGAGGATGAGGAGGAGGAGGAGGAGGAGGAGGATTGTGTGAGCATGGAGGTGGAGCCTGGCACTCAGCATCAGCAGCAGCAGTCTTTTAGGGATGATGTACAGTCCCAACAAGCCAGTGGACTTGTACGTGGCTGGGAGGAGGTGGCTGGCGATCATGTCATCCTCAGTGACCCAGAAGACTCCGGACCGAATGCCTCAGCTAACCTACGCTGCATGGCCTCCCTGATCCTGCAAAGCCTGCGGAAGGATCCTCGTGTTCTTCGGATCAAGGAGAGGGACCATTACTGGCTGGCCACTCTCCTTGATCCGCGGTACAAGGGTAAGGTTGCGGACCTTATCTTGCCGTCGCAGAGGGAGCAGAGGATGAGACATCTCAGGAGGCCTTGCAGAAAGGTCTGTGCAACGCGTTCCCAGAAACTGGGAGGCTACAAACTCCTGGTCCTGGGCGACGAGTTGCTGAGGCTTCGGTCAGTGGCAGAAGGAGCGGTGGGGAAGGTGGACGTCTGACCGATGCGTTCAGACATTTTTTTAGTCCGCAGCCCCAAGGTATGATCGGTTCCAGCAACCATCGCCAGCGTCTGATATACATGGTGCAGGAATACCTTGGGGCAAGGTCAGACTTGGACACCTTTCCCACCGAAAATCCTCTGGCTTACTGGGTCCTGAGGATGGATCACTGGCCAGAGCTTGCACAGTATGCAATTGAGCTACTGGCCTGTCCTGCCTCCAGCGTTCTTTCCGAACGCACATTCAGTGCTGCTGGAGGATTTGTGACTGATCATAGGGTGCGCCTGTCCACCGCCTCGGTTGATCGACTGACATTCATCAAAATGAATCAGTCTTGGATCACCACCAGCTACCAGGCACCTGAGGCGGATATAACCGAATAATTTTTAATGTCACATCCCTTCAAGACTGCCTATGCTGATGCTGAGTGACTGTCCTCTTATGTTCACTGACTATCCTCTTCCTCCTCCTCAATGATCCATGCCACAGCACCAGTGCCTAAGGCACAATTTTTCAGCCCCTGTTTAACAGGGGCGTGTACTTACAATTTTTTAAAAAAATGCTTCGCAACACGTGTGACTGCTGTGCTCCAAGTACAGTCTCTGTGAGGGCCGTGTTGCAGTGTTGTGGCACCAGCACCAGTGCCTAAGGCACAATTTTTTCAGCCCCTGTTTAACAGGGGCGTGTACTTACAATTTTTTAAAAAAATGCTTCGCAACACGTGTGACTGCTGTGCTCCAAGTACAGTCTCTGTGAGGGCCGTGTTGCAGTGTTGTGGCACCAGCACCAGTGCCTAAGGCACAATTTTTCAGCCCCTGTTTAACAGGGGCGTGTACTTACAATTTTTTAAAAAAATGCTTCGCAACACGTGTGACTGCTGTGCTCCAAGTACAGTCTCTGTGAGGGCCGTGTTGCAGTGTTGTGGCACCAGCACCAGTGCCTAAGGCACAATTTTTCAGCCCCTGTTTAACAGGGGCGTGTACTTACAATTTTTTAAAAAAATGCTTCGCAACACGTGTGACTGCTGTGCTCCAAGTACAGTCTCTGTGAGGGCCGTGTTGCAGTGTTGTGGCACCAGCACCAGTGCCTAAGGCACAATTTTTCAGCCCCTGTTTAACAGGGGCGTGTACTTACAATTTTTTAAAAAAATGCTTCGCAACACGTGTGACTGCTGTGCTCCAAGTACAGTCTCTGTGAGGGCCGTGTTGCAGTGTTGTGGCACCAGCACCAGTGCCTAAGGCACAATTTTTCAGCCCCTGTTTAACAGGGGCGTGTACTTACAATTTTTTAAAAAAATGCTTCGCAACACGTGTGACTGCTGTGCTCCAAGTACAGTCTCTGTGAGGGGTTGCAGTGTTGTGGCACCAGCACCAGTGCCTAAGGCACAATTTTTCAGCCCCTGTTTAACAGGGGCGGGTAATTACAAATCTTGATCTAATAGTTCACAGCAGGGCCCATTCCTGCGCCCACCAAGAGTAACTATGAGGGCCTACAGTCTTGTGGCAACACCGTCCACCACCACCGCCAAAGGCCCAATTTTTCTGCCCTGTTCATCAGGTGCTTGCAATTACAAATCTTGATCTAATAACTCACAGCAGGGCCCATTCCTGCGCCCACCAAGAGTAACTGTGAGAGCTTACAGTCTTGTGGCAAAACCGTCCACCACCACCACCCCCAATTTTTCTGCCCTGTTCAACAGGTGCATGCAATTACAAATCTTGATCTATTAACTCACAGCAGGGCCCATTCCTGTGCCCACCAGTCTTGTGGCTACACCAACATCTAATAGGGCAAATTTCTGCAGAGTATATACGCCAGGCCCCTACTTTCAAACATCCAACTTACAAACGACTCCTACTTGCAAATGGAAAGAGAAAACAGTAAGTGAGAGGAAATCTACCCCTAGGAAGGGAAATTCTATCCTGTTAGATTTAATTTGGGAAAAAGGTATCTCCTCTCTACTGATACTTTATCACCAATCCTTGTTTCAATTAAAACCCCACTTTTCCAAAAACATTTATCATTGGGACGGAAAGTGAGGTGACATGTTCTGAACAGATGTGCAAAGACAGCAAATGTTACAGGGGTGATAACCCCTCCCTATGTTCTCCAAAAAGCTTAAAAATAGATTTTTTTGGGATGGAGCTACACTTCATAATGTACCTGTTCAGATTCTACTTAAGATCAAACCTAAAGCCGCAAGTGGTTTTAAATGGCTTCTTTTTTTTCCTTTACAAATGTCATTTTGTGCAAGGACAGTTCTAAACACGGGAAACACATGCCACTTCACAGGCATACTTTGGACACCCCCCAGGTACCATATTTAAAGGAAAATGTCACTTTTTTTTTTTTCACTTTATGCATCATTAAAATGACTGCTCCCGAAAAAACGTTAGTTTTTAAAAGTTCTTTTTGCATTGATATATGTCCCCTGGGGCAGGACCCGGGTCCCCAAACCTGTTTTATGACATTAACATGCATATTGGCCGTTGTAATTAGCACTTTTGATTTCGAACGTTCGCGTCCATTATAACGTATAGGGTTCGAAAATTCGCGCGAACTTTCGGTCCGTTCGAAGGTTCTGGTTCGAACCGAACCCGGGGGTGTTCGGCTCATCCCTAGTCATCAAGTTCAACGGGATCGTTTAAAATGTGATCTGGGTGTAAGTGTTTGGATTCGAGGTTGATGGCTGAAGTCCTGCCAGAACCTTTTCTAAAAAAGAAGAAGTGTCATTAAGGGGGGTTTCCATAGTGGAGATACCTCCACCGGTAGTGTGTATACTTGTGTCTTTATTGATTAGATCAGTGATGTCTTGTGTTTGATCTACAGTAGTGCAAGTGTTCTTAGAATTAGGTGTGAAATCTACAGTGGAGATTTGTGAACTAGATTTTTTGGGCTTCTGGCCATCTGGTGAATTGCTTTCAAATTGACGTTTTGTGCTTGTGTTCAGTTTGTTTTTTTGGGGAACCTGTTTAGTTAAAGCCTGCTGTGAGGTGATGTTTGAAGTCTTTTTCTTTGGTTTGTTCAGATCTGGTATGTCCTTATTAGAATTTCCCTTATTATAAATGTGATTGTTCTGGGTCCATTTATATGCTCTCCCATCTCTAAATGCATCCTTATCACGACTAAATTTTATACTTTTTTTCTTTAGAATATTTTTGTTAAATAGTTCCAAATGCTTTTTCAGTCTATCTTCTTGTGGGGTTAGGGATTGAGTGGATTTTAATTTGCAGAGTTTATCACAAATATATATGATTTCTATATCAAGTATTGATGATCTTTTTTTGTATTCAGCCATCAAAATTTCCATAAGAGTACGAGAGCATGTTTTCAAAGCATCCTCCCATTGAGTTTTGAAATCAGGGTCCAGGCCTTCCAATGTGGGGAAGATCTGGACCCTGAGTCCCAGAGGGTTTATATTTTCTCTGATGTAATTCTCAAAAGATTTGGTGTGCCAGAAGAGCATAGACTTTTTCTCTAAAATCCGAGACAATCTAGAAAAAAGTAATAATAGGTCTGAATCTACCTGTTCCTTATTGCCAAAATCCTTTAAATAGCCCTCCATGAGGGTTTCCCATTCGGTACCTGTAAAATTGGTCATTCTAACGATAGGTAAAATAACTCCAAAGGTTAATATAAGATTGAATCAAAAGGAAAAGATTATTGTCATGCCGTACATAGATTGCATAAATAGACGTAACTAACAATGTTTATACGTAAGAAAAAGAGGGAGTGAGTATAGGACTGACTCCGTCCTTTTTATAGCTTTGAACGATATTCCCTACCCGTGAGTAGTGGGGAAAGAGAGGGAAATATCGAAATTATTGAATACGAGTTGACCAGGTGGGGAAAAAGGTATTTGCTACCTAAAATATTAGAAGAGAAAATTGGGGTTAGGTCAACTGGTATTGCAAAAGTTGGGAGAATTAGAAGGTGTGTGCCACATCTGATAAAATGGAAGAAAAAAAAGGGGTTTTCCCCTAGGTTTGGGACTTTTAATTGGCACTACCACACTTTCCCAAGAAGGTGCACAAAGTAGATAATGTTAACAAAATTTATTGGTATAATAATAAAGTAAAAAGTGTTCTATATTAGTTACAATAGAACAAATAGAGCAAAAGCAATTGAAAGCAATAGTAGAAAAATATTGGCATCTACTGACATACGACCCCATGTTAGGACAATTCGTCCCCGACAAACCACTATTCACCTTTAGAAGGGCAACATCGATCAAGGACTGTATTACAAGCACTGAATTCAAAAGTGGCAACCAACATTGCAAATACAAAGGTACTTTTATGTGTGGCTCTTGCCACTACTGTAAATATATGGCTGTAGAGAAGAACCCCATTTTACCTAATGGTGAAATCTTCCGAGCAAAACACTTTGCGAATTGCAAGACCTTAGGGGTAATATACCTCCTTATGTGCGACTGTTCTTGCTTCTACATTGGCAAGACGAAGCTTGAGTTTTGGAAACGTGCATATAGGCATGTGCACAGTATGATGACCTGCGACCCAGATCTCCCTCTGGGTCGACACGTCAGTACTGTGCACATGGGCAGATTTCCAAAAGTCAAATTTCTAATCCTTGACCGGATCCATCCTAATCCTAGGGGAGGGGACTGGAACAAGTCCCTCCTCCAATTACAGTCTAAATAGATCTACAAGCTCCGAGCCACTCAGGCACCAGGATTAAATGAAGTTATCTGGTTTAAACCTTTTTTGGAAGGATTTGCTTCCGGAGGAATGGAAAAATAAACACCATTGAAAACTAACCCATATTAATAACTATATTTGATTCTTCAGCAAATACAACTGCTCGCCATATATGCAACCATCATTATAATATAGTTTCATTTTATATGTATTATAGTTGATGTATGTCATTATTTTGACAAATGCCCCATATAATTATATCTAATTCGTATATTATATGCATATACATTCACTAATATTGTAAACCTGTTATATTGATCTATGCACACTTTAGAGCATATAGATCTATACAACAGGGGAAAAAAAAATATTTGTACATTTTTATTTAATACTGCACATTTTGCTTAACAATGAATGTATTCCAAATCTGACAGGTAAGCATTGGCACACAATGGACGTGAAGTTGGAGTTTTTGCTCTTTGTTTTTTCTGCCTTCTTTTTCCCGTTTTGTCCCAATATTGGCGACGGTACCATTGCCATTTTTCTAGGGAGCCTATATATAGGGACATCCCTTACAAGTTTTCCTAGGCATCAATATGCGTTAACTCTATATAGATGGACTCATTTGTCTACCCCGACTCTTTAGCCTTTTCAGCCCTGTTTCATCTCCCTATACCAAGACTTGGCCGTGCTTGAGCGGACGCCTGGATCGATGTGACTGCCCGGCACGTAAGCCGCCCGCCCTTTTGGGCGGCGCGGCGTTTGGAAGGGGGGGAGCTTCACCACGCCCTCTCCTTCCTTTCGGTTTCTCCTTACCAGATGCGCGAGGCCCTTGGGAGGAGTTACTCCACCATCTTGCTCCCTCATCTGGGCATGCGCATTCTGGTTTGAAGCCGTACGTGCCGGCGGGAGGAGTGGGCGGGGCCGCATCCTATAACGCGACCATCATTGGTTGCGTGTGGATGTGGCCGCGCGCACACCGCTCGGGGGGCCGACGCCTCTCCAACCCTCCCACCTCATCACAGTCAGCTGGCCCTTTGACAGCTGATGAGGGGTGTTATCCCTACAAATACACATAGCTTGTTGTCAGTAAACTCCTGACGGCAGCAATAGACGGACGAGCACTGCGTTCACCTCCTTTGAACTTGCCAGGTATTTTTTGCCTTTAAAATATACAGTTACGTTTTCCCTTACTTTTAATCATGCTTCTATTTAGAATATATATTTACCTTTTACTTGTACTTAGACTTAAATATACAGCTGCCCAGTACACCGAGGGGCTTTCCCGGGCATTCCTCACTATATACTAGTATGTGTATCTCGTGCATAATTTTTGGCTGCTATTTTGGCACCGATACAGTAATGAACAAAAAGATTTGTTATCTACAAAATTAGAAGTTTTTCTGATGCTGCATGATCTATAGAGATACATCCTTGGCATAGATAACAATACTAGTGACACCTTAGTACTCTCTAGTGTTGCAAATTATACCGTGTTGAAATAAAATACAAGAAAACATAATGAATATCATAGGTGGACCCCTTTGGTATAAAAAATAATAATAGTGGTGATTCAGCACCTTCAATAGCTTACTATGTATACTCTGTTAAAATTAAAATTAAAATAAACTAATATCATACATACGATTATTCATTATGTTATTCACGGTCAATTGGAGATATTTTTATCCTCCCTTTTGGACTTTCTTACCTACAGATTACATCGCCATACTTGTAAGAGCTAGCCCCGCATGGGCCTCATCCTCAAGCTTTTTCGCTTAAATTCCATCATAAAGTCGTGAGTTTATTTTATACCCTTTTAACGCAAAAAGAAATCTCTACAAATTTAACCTTATCAAGCTTTTACTCAAAAAACTTAAAAATATCCAAACCACATCATTATAATTTGTTTTTCCTTTTCAGAGGACTTGGAGATTATCTGTTGACCCCAGCAGTCTCACATACCCCTTGACGCTCGCTCTATTTACGGCCTTAAAAGTCTCTAACAGGAGTTTTATACGATTCTCCTGTTACTGTTGGGCTCCCCATCATCCAGGCTATACTCCAATTGCATAGACGTTTATGGGAGAGTAAACTATTCTGCTCTAAACCAACCATCCTCTGTTGTGCCTCTGCTATACCTTGCTCTTAAACAGGGTGGAATTTCTACTCTACCTGTACATCAACACACATGTAAGTTTATATTATGACTATCGTTTGATGTTTTCTATTAAAGTAGCTTATTATACACCCTCCAATACTGCTTTATATATTCTTGAATCATTGTCCCCTATTTTTGCCCCTTTCTATAAACCTCTCTACAATGTACTGTATCATGCTCAGATTATGTATATGTATATCTTTTGCACTTAGAATTAAATTACGGACTCGACACCACGACCACTGAAGAAGGAGGAATCTTCTCACTCCGAAACGCGTCTGGTCTGATGTCGTTTATTAATTTATGTATCTGATTGATGTATATTTTATATATGTAACTATGCTCTATTTGTTCTATTGTAACTAATATAGAACACTTTTTACTTTATTATTATACCAATAAATTTTGTTAACATTATCTACTTTGTGCACCTTCTTGGGAAAGTGTGGTAGTGCCAATTAAAAGTCCCAAACCTAGGGGAAAACCCCTTTTTTTTCTTCCATTTTATTGGATGTGGCACACACCTTCTAATTCTCCCAACTTTTGCAATACCAGTTGACCTAACCCCAATTTTCTCTCACATCCAACATTTCCCATTGGAAAATCTGACCGTGTGCACGCAGCATTCGGGTTACATGGAAGGTTATTGAGAGAGTTATGCTGCGTACACACGGTCGGAATTCCCGACAGAAAAAGTCAGACGGGAACTTTTCATCGTATATTCCGACCGTGTGTATGCCCCGTCAGACTTTTTAAGTCGAAAATTCAGACGTACTTCGATAGAGAACATGTTCTATATTTTTTCTGACGGAACAAATTCCTATCAGAAAAAAAACGCTTGTCTAGTGCCGTTGTACGTGTTGTACGTCACCGCGTTCTTGGTGGTCGGAATTTGATGTGATTGTGTGTATGCAAGACAGCTTGAGCGGAATTCCGAGTTTATTCCGACGGGAAAACCGGTCGCGTGTACGTGGCATTAGTGTAAGGGTTAGTGTTAGGAATACAGGGATGGTTAGTTTTAAATAGGAACTGCAGTCTACTCACATAATTTGTAATAAAGACATCTTTGCCATTCTGAAGCTTACCTCCAACCACTTTGCATATTATGTTATATAGACTGCAATTCTGTACTTGCCAAATATGCTGCAGAAATATCCCTCCACTGAGTCTGGCTGCATCCATTTTAACTGTGGGCAACTGAAGCTGCTGCCTGTTCACGTCCTGTATTTACACAGGCACACCTCCAGCTCTGCAGCCCTGCAGCTCTCATTGGCCCTCTTATGACTCACCCCCCTTCCTTCCTTCCTTCCTTCCTTCCTTCCTTCCTTCCTTCCTTCCTTCCTGGCCAACTCTCATGAGAGTGAGAGAGCTGTGCATGATGCCATAAGCCTAGGCTTTTTAACAGACAAGAAACAGGAAGTGGGCTGTATAAGGTATTTATTGGCAGAAAAATGTTTTACTATCCAAAGTTAAAACAACAAGGCAGAGGATTTAATAGATGAAAGGTTGAAAAAATTACTGAAGGTCCAGTTTAAGATTACAGGGAGGGTTAGTGTTAGGATTACAGGGAGGGTTTGTGTTAAGGTTACAGGTGGAGGTTAGTCTCAGGGTTAGATGGAGGGTTAGTGTGAGGGTTACAGATAGAGTTACAGCTGTATAAGTGTTATGGGGGGGGCAGGTTTAGTCTGATAGTTACAGAGAGAAGTGTTGAGATTACAGGAAGAGTTAGTGTAGCGGTTAGAGGCAGGGTGGGTGTTAGGATTACAGAAAGGGTTAGTGGGAGGATCACAGGACTGGTTCATTTTGGGGTTACAGGGAGGGTTGGAGTA
Source organism: Lithobates sylvaticus (assembly GCA_028564925.1). Lineage (NCBI taxonomy): Eukaryota > Metazoa > Chordata > Amphibia > Anura > Ranidae > Lithobates > Lithobates sylvaticus. The sequence continues at coordinate 90,673,609 of CM053027.1, read as the reverse complement.
AGGGTTGGGGTTACAGGAAGGATTACTACTGGTGTTGGGATTACGATAGGATAGTATGACAGAAGACTTAGGGTAGAATATTGTTTTTGGCACCAAGAACTACAGTCAGTATAAAACGTTCATGATCAGCGTGTGTCTGAAATGTATTTTTAATATTTACTAGTAGGTTGGAAAATATCTGTTTGGAAAGTTAGGATAATTTACCAGAAGATGTGTAGGAATCTAAAGTAGACTTCAAAAGACTGTTAAAGTGAACCTTTAGGCTGGGTTCACACCATTGAGAATTGGATGCGGGTTTCCTCCTCTGGGTCTCGACCTGACTGCAATTTGTCATCGTAACTGACTTGAGTGGGCAAATGCTCACATTCGATGGCATCTGGCACTTTGGAGAGCTGTTCTCTTCACGGACGAATCCCGTTTTTCACTGTACAGGGCAGGTGGCAGACAGTGTGTATGGCGTTGTGTGGGTGAGCAGTTTGCTGATGTCAACGTTGTGGATTGAGTGGCCCATAGTGGTGGTGGGGTTATGGTATGAGCAGGCCTATGCTATGGACAATGAACACAGGTGCAATTTATTGATGGCATTTTGAATGCACAGAGATAGCGTGACGAGATCCTAAGGCCCATTGTTGTGCCATTCATCCACGACCATCACCTCATGTTGCACCATAATAATGCACGGCGAGAAGAAGTCGGAAGAGACACTGGAGCTGCCTTAATAAATTACTTTAAAAACCTGTGTACTGCGTTTTATTTTTGACACTTTTTTTAGGTGAAAAGTTAGGGGTACCCCATACGCATTCACATAGGGTGGGGGCCAGGATCTGGGGGCCACCTTGTTAAAGGGGGCCTCGAGATGCCGATAAGCCCTGCACCCGCAGACCCCGACAACTAACAGCCAGGGTTGTCAGGAAGAGGCCCTTGTCCTCATCAACATGGGGACAAGGTGCTTTGGGGTGGGTGGGTGCAGGGCCCCCCCTACCCCAAAGCACCCACCCACCTATGTTGAGGGCATGGTATAGTTCAGGAGGGGGGCGTTCGCTCTTCCCCACCCCCTTTCCTGACCTGCCAGGCTGTGTGCTCAGATAAGGGTCTGGTATGGATTTTGGGGGTACCACCATGCAGTTTTTTCGGCGTGGGGGGTTCCCCTTAAAATCCATACCAGACGGAAGGGCCTGGTATGCTCTTTGAGGGGGAACCCATGCTGTTTTTTTTTTAACATTTTGCGTGGAGTTCCCCCTAAAGATTCATGCCAGACACAGTGCAAGTCGGACGCATGTCGGACCTCAAGTTGCAGAAAAAAGTCGGATCCAAAGTGGTACGATCGTACTAGTGTGAACCCGGCCTCAGACAGAGTTGTGAACAATATTTGAGAGAAATAGGCCTTTTGTGTACATAGAAAAAGTCATAGATCTTGGAGTTCAGCTCATGATAAATAGGGGAAAACACAAAAGTGTTGCGTTTATAATTTTGCCCAGTGTATGTTTAAGTTGGTGTAGGTGAGAATAATGTGCACTTGCTCCTAAGCTTTCTGGCATATCCCGAAGGTTGCAGGAACAGGGACACACAGCAGCTGGATGACTGCCCTGGCATTGCCTCATCAGGGGCCAGCTGGAAGAATTCGACAGAGGTGTCATGGGATCCAGCTTGCAGGAGCTGAATGGCGGATCACAGCAGAATAATGCTGGATTCATTGGGCGTGTATGTATGTTTCTTGAGGATAACTCTGCAAAAAAGGTAAGAGGGGATTTTAAAAAAAGTACAGCAGAATTCACAGTAGTGAAATGATTGCTTCTTAACTGTCACTTATATCCTGTAGAAAAGACTGTAGGTTTGATTTACTAAAACTAGAGAGTACAAAACCTGTTGCAGTTGTGCATGGTAGCCAATCAGCTTCCAACTTGTTCAAGCAAGCTTTGACAAAAAAAAAAACTGGAAGATGATTTGTTTCTACGCAGAGCTTCACCAGATTTTGCAATCTCCAGTTTTAGTAAATCAACCCCTGTATAGTCGGTTTAAAATAAGGAAATGCCGTAAACAAGAAATTAATGTGATCACAATACTGAATAAAAGGATACATTCTGTTTTCCTGCAGGGTCACCCAAACATCAGCAAACCACTAAAGATACAAAGTTGCCATAACACTGCAACAGTTATCCGGTTATCAATTTTACTCAAAGAACGTCAGACCAGGATACCATCAAATTCACAACTTGTCAGTATATAAGTCAATTCATCAATTTTTGCAGCAGCTTTGAATGTTTATAGGGTGGCGCACTGATTTAACCACAAGATTTAACAAAAAATGGCAATGAGCCACAGCATTTTGTAGACATTTTTAATCCTCTGTTAGGCCCCTTTCACACTTATACGACTAGTCCCACGATTTGGGACTGCAAAGTAGCATGACAAGTCGTTCCCCATGATTTCCAATGACAGCCATTCATATTAGTACGACTTCAAGTCGTCCGACTTCAAAGTAGTCCCTGCACTACTTTGGTCCAATTTTGATGCCACTTACTTGCAAAATCGCGGCAAGAATCGCGGCAAAATCGCTGTAAAATCACGCGACTTTGAAGTTGCACAAGTGTGAAAGGGGCCTTAATAAGATAGGTATTTCATGTCAGTTCGGCAACAGGAGTTATTTTAGGTTCATCCCTCTTCCTTGCCACTTGTGGCCATCAGCCCTTGATGGCTAAATGCGGATGATCACAAAATTCTACTCTATTCCACTGCACATTGTCTATTTATTTATTTTTTGTTATATTACCATGAGACTATCCCCATCTGATTAGACAGAGTTCATATAAAATGGGTCAGAGATAATGCTGAAAGTATTGGTTCACCAAGAGATGAATATACTGATGCATCTCCAATCCAGTTCTGTATGCTACCTAGCAGATGGTATGAGATTTTTCTACAAGAGAAAACAATATCCTATTTGTGGCATAGATACTTGTATAACCAGAGATTTGTGAGCAGGAAAGAGAAGATGTAATCCCGGTCGCACACAAAGTCCATAATTTACAGCCTGCTAATATTCATTTACAGAAATATCATTATAAGTTTTTCTAAGGAGACTGAATACAGTTACCACTAGTGATGCAATAAATGTAAGTTATAACAAATAGGTCTCCTAAGGCTACTTTCACACTGGAGCGGCGGGGTATATTAAGCGCCGCTTTACCGGCGTTTTAGCGGCGCATTGCGGACGCTCGCGGGGTGGTTTTACCCCCGCGAGTGACCGAAAAAGGGTCAATACCGCCCGCAAACCGCCGCTGCAGCGGCATTTTGCGGGCGGGTTCGGAGCGCTGCCCCATTGTTTCCAATGGGAACGGGCGCTATAGGAGCGGTAAATATACCGCTCCTACAGCGAGCCAAAGATGCGGCTTGCAGGACATTTTCCAGCGTCCTGCAAGCGCACCGCTTCAGTGTGAAAGCCCTCGGGCTTTCACACTGAAGACACAGCAACAGCTGTTTCGGGTCGGTTTGCAGGCGCTATTTTTAGCGCAATAGCGCCTGCAAACCGCCCCAGTGTGAAAGGGGCCTAAGGGTTTAGGAAAGACCAATAGTATGCATTTTACATTATCAGAAGCTGTTGGCCTTACATACAGAGATTTCCCAGAACCCTGGACAATCTTTGCAGGATCTAGCACTAATCATCCAGGAGAATTCAAAATAGTCCTAATAAAAAAATTCTGGCAGTAGTTCCCTTAACCTCCCTGGCGGTATGATTATGTCTGGAATTTTGTGCTGAAAGCGGTACAATTATTTTGCATGGAAATTTGGCGTTTTTATATTGTAGGCATGCAATTCTTATGAATAACTCACTTAAATCTGTCCAAACCAGAGTCTAGTAGACATCCCGGGTATGATAAAGTTTGAAACACAAAATCATAAATTATAATAAACTAAAAATATATATAAAAATGATTCAATAATGTAATCAAATCAAAAAACACAAATATTTGCTCAGTTGCAGAATAGTCGCTGTTATTAAATTTAGTGTTTGATGATGAATTGTGATTCTAATTTATTATCAGTGTTTTCTAGCTGGTCTAAAACCACTTTTGACATAAAGGGACACTTTTTGGTTGCTATGGACAATCTCCAGTTTCCAGGCAGAAAAAAATCTATTTATTATATAAAATGACATGCAGGGCACTGGGCAGACCACTAGGGACAAAGGGGATGTGTATTTTTTGTATACAGTACTGTAATCTGTAAGACTGTACTGTGTTTTTTAACTTTTTTGAATTTGGCGCCGATCTCCGCTCCCGTGCGTCGTAACGTCGCAGGGAACGGAGATCAGCGGCACTCGGCACTGTGTGAATCGAGCGAGCAGATGGCTCGCTCACACAGCGGGGAGACATCGCAGGATCCAGGGGACAAGGTAAGTAACTTCCCCCTGTATCCTGCAATGCAAGCTCGGGGTTACCGCTTTTGGTACTGAAATCCTGCCCCGAGCCAGACTCGGGAATAACGCCAGGGGGGTTAAAGCAGTTGTATGCCTAAAAAAAATAAAAATAAAAAACCTTTAAGTAAACTGACAAATGGTAGTGGATGTAAAAAAAAAAAAAACGGATGAAAAACTGATGAATGTGTGAAAGGGGCCACAAAGGCATAATGAACTCAACATCAAGTCCACTATTTGGACCGCTTATATATTTGTACATGTTGATCATATCCCCCCTTACTCTCCTCTTCTCAAGAGTGAATAAATTAAGTTTCTCGAATCTTTCCTCATAGCCGAGCTCCTCCATGCCTCTTATCAGCAGTGGGGGCTGTTAGTATATTTTTTGGCTGCGTCTCCTCCTCCTGGAGCTTAATGGCAGCTTCCCCTGTGTCTCCCTCCTCCTCCTCCTCCTCCTCAGCCAATAGGATTGCTTCTCCTCTTGGCCAATCGGGCAACGGGTCTCAGGACCCGCTTCCTGTTTGGTCGGGAGGAGAATCAGGAAGACAATAGCCGATATTAATTGTCTATTGTCACACAACAGGGTGGTCTCGCAGTGCAGTGCTCTGTGCCCCAAGCTCACCTTTTTTTAAGCCTATTAGAGCCTCTGGCTCTAATCATGTGCTTCTCATTGGAATTCATGCGTCTGGGACTTTGCGTGTAGATTAGGTGGCCAGACGCATGGATTAGGGGGGTGGTGCCCCTGCGCCCAGTATGGAGGGGCCGCCACTGCTTTTCACTTTGGTTGCTCTTCTCTGCACCTTTTCCAGTTCCCCAAAAGCCTTTTTGAGAACTGGTGCCCAAAACTGAACTGCATATTCCAGATGAGGTCTTATTAATGATTTGTACAGGGGCAATATGATATCTCTTTCTCTACTGTCCATACTTCTTTTACAAGAAAAGACTTTAGATTTAGAAAAGTATTTTAGCATTTCAGCTTTAGAAGCTGCAGCTTGGTATTGCATTCTATTATTGAGCCTTTAACCTATCAAAACACCCAGATCCTTCTCCATTATTGACTTCCCCAGCTGTTCTCCCCCTAGCATGTAAGATGCATGCATGTTTTTAGCCCCCACGTGCATAACTTTACATTTATCGACATTAAACCTGATTTGCAACATACCCAGATAGCAAGCTATTGAGCTGCAAGTTTGAAAATGACTTGCTAAGCTATTGCTAGACTTGCCAGGCTTCACAAGTTTGTTACACAATTGCAGCAAGTCCGCATTGCATGACTCCAGATCAACTTTCTTTGTAAACATTCTGCATGTCTGCTGCAAGTTCTGGTTCAGTTATGTTGTGCAATAGTCATCCCACCACAGGGGTCACTGTGACTTGCATAGCTCTTGCTGTAGACTCACCACTGCAACTTTGCTCTTGCTAGAGACTTGCCATGCAAATTTGCTACAAATTGGAAAAGTGTAAATTAGAACTTGTGCTTCAAGGACTCTGCAAGTGTACAACTTGCCAGTTAAAATGTGCAGCAAGTTAACAGACTTACAATTTAACACTGCCCCACATTTGTGACAAGTTATCCTTGCTACCTGGGTAGATGCCCAATTAAACAGTGCATTGAGGTAGGCTTGTAAATTGGTGATATCCTGTAAGGATGTTATTCCACTGCATAGCTTGGTGTCATCTCCAAAAACAGAAATGGTACTTTTAATCCCAGACCAAATATCATTTATAAATATATTAAAAAGTACCCCCGAACCTTGGGGTACGCCACTGATAATCTGAGACCATTCAGGGTATGAATCATTAAAGTAGAACTATAGGCAACATTTTTTTGTTCATTTTGAATAGAGCAAGGGAAGGTTATAACCTGTCAAGTTGTTTTTTTCTCCATCTTTGTCCCATTGCAGAGATTTCCCTTTACTTCCTGTCCCATAGCCAAACAGGAAGTGGGAGTAAATCCCTGCAAATAAAGGGAATTCCTTGGGGACCCCCAGGTCACTACAACTAGTGTCCCAATTGGAAGATTTAACCTCTATTATTTTTCTGGGGACAACCCAAAATTGGTGATTTTCTTTTACTTTCACTTTTGATGATAATGGTAAACAGGACAAATAGAGAGGATGAATCTCCCTTAGGAGGGGCACAGACAGCAAATAAAAACAGGGATTCTAATCCCTCTCCGCTCTATCCAAAACTAAAACAAAAAGTTTTGCCTTTAGTTATTCTTTTACCACTTCAGCCCCGGACCAATTTGCAACCAAAGGAGCCAAAGGACCAGGCCCCTTTTTGCGATTCAGCACCGTGTAGCTTTAACTTACAATTGCATGGTCGTGCCACGTGGCTCCCAAACAAAATTGGCGTCCTTTTTTTCCCACAAATAGAGCTTTCTTTTGGTGGTATTTGATCGCCCCTGCAGTTTTTATTTTTTGCGCTATAAACCAAAATAGAGCGACAATTTTGAAAAAAATTCAATATTTTTTACTTTTTGCTATAATAAATATCCCCAAAAAATATATAAAAAAAACATTTTTTTACCTCAGTTTAGGCCGATACGTATTCTTCTACATATTTTTGGTAAAAAAAAGTCGCAATTAGTGATTATTGATTTGTTTGCACAAAAGTTATAGCGTTTACAAAATAGGGGATAGTTTTATAGCATTTTTATTAATATTTTTTTTTTTTTACTAGTAATTGCGGCGATCAGCGATTTTTATTGTGACTGCGACATTATGGCGGCGATCAGCGATATTTTATTGTGACTGCGACATTATGGCGGACACATCAGACATTTTTGACACATTTTTGGGACCATTGTCATTTATATAGAAATCAGGGCTATTTAAATGCACTGATTCCTATGTAAATGACACTGGCAGTGAAGGAGTTACGTCTGACGTCATTGATCGGCTTATCCCGATGACAGGGAACAGCCGATCAATGACAGGCAGTGTAGGAAGCACGGGGAGAGGTTTGTTTACACAGACCTCTCCCCATTCTTCAGCTGGTCCCGCGAATATATATAGGAATATATATCTTGCCTTTGTGATTCTGAACTATAAGTGCACAGTGTTTTTTTTTGTTTTTTTTTGTCTTCCAGGACTCAGCTGATATACCCTGTTCCCACCAATCTATCTTTGTTTCAGTGAAATCTAAGATAATCTTTTATCTAACTTGTGTCGGAGTGTCCTTTAAAGGTGCATGCAGAAACCTCTGAACCCAGAGTGTCAGGTGGGTTGGAAGGTTTATTGGGTCAGGACAGTGCAGGTAAATCCAAGCAGCCCTCAAGGGGGCAGTGCTACACATGATACATTAGTGTGATGGTCAGTGAGAAGAATGCTCCTTACACTTGTGGTCATTGGGAAGAATTACCCCCTTACATATAGTTTAAAAGATCAATGGTGTCAGTGGGAACTCATCTGAGAGGCAGAAAATGCTCATTGCTCAAGGAAACCCTAGCAACCTCTGAAGGAACCCTAGGGTTCCATGGAAGCCTGGTTGAGAAGCCCTGCTGTGGACCTTAATCTAAATAAATAAATAAGTTCTTTCAGACATATGCAGCCCATTGTTTGGATGTCGATGACGCACAATCCTTATTTGCCCTCATCACACGTGTAAATCCTTGCGTTACTTTAATACAAAGCTCATCCATCTGGCCAATCTTGAGCTAGAATTTGCATACCCGGTGCGGGGTCATACGCGTGCTGTCTGTCACTGGCTTCCAACAAGTGGCTTGTAAGTGTGGCAGTAGCTGTAAGAGCAGACACCTCAGTAGCTGTGTTATGTAACTGGACAGCTCAAAAAAGCTGCTTAGTCTTAACATTAACAGGATTACATAAGACAAAGATATGTGAAAGTCTGTCATCTGCTTTGTACGGACTATTGAAGAATACCAATTACACAACTAATTTCACAAACACATTAACATACTGCACTAAGTACATCTCTAAGTACAAGAATGATGGAAATACTGATTGCACCTTATAGGGAAAGTATGGTCTATTTAACACTTTAAAGAGGAAGTAAACCCTGGTGGGTTTTTCTTCCATTCTTCTTCCCTGCAAAGTAAAGGGATAATGTGCTAGTATGCATCGAATCCAGCCTAAGTCTCACCCTGTGTGTTTACAGCCTGCCACACAACGCTGCACCTAGCCTACAGACAGGTCTGTCATTTAAAAAGCAGCAAACTCAGGGTACCCAATATGCACCTCCCATATTCAAAACATGATAGTTAACGGATCAAAAAACTCACGGATCGGATCGTTCCTCGTCACAGATCGGATCATTTTGCGGATCAGCAAATAATAATTGAATTTGCAAAAACCTGTGAAAATTCCACCACCATATAGTCCCCACTGTAATATCCACAATCTCCCCACTGTAATATCCACATCATCTCCCCCACTGTAATATCCACATCATCTCCCCCACTGTAATATCCACGTCATCTCCCCCACTGTAATATCCACGTCATCTCCCACTGTAATATTGGCTGAGTATGGCTGGGTACCGCTGGGTATGGCTGAGCATGGCTGGGTACGGCTGGGTATCGCCGAGTATGGCTGGGTATTACCAAGAATTGCAGAGTATGGCTGGGTATCAGTGAGTATTGCAGAGTATGGCTGGGTATGGCAGAGTATGGCTGGGCATGACAGAGTATGACTGGGTATGGCAAAGTATGGCTGGGTACTGAAGTGCCATACCAGGGACCAAGCAGGCCAGTAGGGTGACGCTTGAGGAGAATCTGTGAGTGTCAAGCTCGGGACCCAGCAGGGACGCGTGGTTGACGCTTGAAGAAGATACTAAGTAAGAAGATTGGAAGAGCTCAGGAGATCCAGTGGATAGTGGATCTGTTAGCCTAGTGAAAGACTGGGAGCTCAGCTGAGTGAAGTTCTACAATAGGAGATTGTAGAAGAAGTGGAAGAGTTCATTGCAACCATGTTAGAAACTGTTAAATGATTGTTGTCATAGGAGACAGCAGTCCTGCTCCTGCAGACATGGTGTCTAGTTGGATGCCTTTCCCTGCATGGCTGTCTGCCTATAGAAGTCTAGGAGTCTGCCAATTAATATTGCATCTACTAAAGGGTGTCCTGGCCCTAACCCTCTCTCCCACAGTTATGTTTAAGAGACAATAAATCTCTTCGTATTCAAGAAGTGTCTGGCGCCCATCAATCTACCTTACATTACACCCACCATGCCATGTAACCCACTTTATACAGAAGGATGTCAGCTGTCCCTAACTCTGGAGGTCACCATTAGGCCTTGAGGGGTCCTGGACTTGGCTACATTTGGCGCCCAACGTGGGGCAAAGGCGTTATCATCGCAGCAGTCACCCATAGCAACCGGCTACAGCTACATCTGGATTTCGTCTGGCTCCATGGGAAAGTGGCAAGTAACATCTCTACTTCTTATAGGCTGTGTTATTATGCATTCCGACAATGTGGGGAAGAACCTGCAAGTCTCATTGCTCAAGGAAGAGTATCAGCCTGGTCTTTTGACACTTCCCACCAGGGCCGTTTTTAAGGCAGGGCAAAAGTGGCAGCTGTGCTGGGCCCTGTCATTGTTGTGGGGCCCAAAGCAGCTGCCTCATACTTGCCAACTCACCTGGTTTAAATTTACTGGTCCCTTGAGGTTTTAGTCCTGTGCTGTGTCTCAGTGTGAAGTGCTGCTACTAATGCTGCCCAGCTCTATCCTATTGTTGTATAAAGATGACTCACCTGCAGACCCTGTGTTTACATGTAAATTACCAGCATTCATATGTAAATAGCGACGACATTCATATGTAAATAGGGGCGGACGGCCGGCAGCATTGATATGCATATCATGCCCCCTTGAGGTCATATCCACAGTATTCTCTAGCAACCAATCAACAAGCAGAAATCATGTGCTGTAACCTCTAGCAACTAATCAGTGAGCCATAATGTGTGCTGTAACCTCTAGCAACCCGTCAGTGAGCGGTAATGATACACTGTAACCTCTGGCAACCAATCGCAATAGCTGCCTGATCTGATTCAGTAAACTGATTTTGAGTCTAGCTGCTTTTCTAGAAAGTATCTGAACCAATCAGTTGGGGGGGGGGCACCCCCCCCCCTCTCTGCAGAGGAGGATAAGGAAGTGCTGCCACGTGTGCCTGGTTGTGGGTTGGAGAAGATGTCCCAGTTTGGAAGTGTGATGGCCGATTGGAAGATATATGCTCCAGGTGCTGGATTTGGTCTGAATGAGTCAAAAAGCATTCTGACTGACATCAGAGTGTGGTATACACCAAAGGGTAGTTTTGCCCTGTACACGACTGGAGGCTATGAGGCTTTGGGACTGATCTGTGGGAAGTGTTCCGGTTTGGCCACGCATATGAGGCCTTGGAAAGTCTGTGGACACTATGGGGAACCCGTGCTCGAGGTAGTCTTAACCAGCCCAACCTCCGCGGATGCTGCAAGCAGAGTGGGACAAGAATGTTGCTATCCCAGCTGGGAGTGACATCAAGAGCCCACCTGCCATCACCCGAATCGTGCGGGAAGCTGCTCCTCCTCTCTTGATGGTTGCCATAGGACCCAGCTCTTCGGTCACTCCTCGAGGCCACAGTCGGGCCCACCTGTTCACTTTGATGTGGGAGTCACAGAGGAAAAGGGTACCGGAGTCGGGTAAGCCTGCAAGGGGTGAAAGCGGTGTGCCAGTAGGGGAGGTGATACCTGTGGCCATTAAGAGAGACAACAGGGTTGTCAACAGGGTAAAGCCAGCTCCACGCGCAGCTATCTACCGGCCAAAGAATGCTCCACCATTTCCAATTTGGACATCCCCTCTGACGGGATCTCTGAACTGTTTTCAGACACTTTGTCCTGGACTGGAAAGGGGAGTGACAGTGAAGAGGAGCAGTTGTGTGACTTGGAAGAGGATGAAATTCCTCCAGGGCCTAATACAAGTATAAAGATTGAACTGTATGCCAATACCGCACCAACTGTGCAAATTACTAAATCTTTAGAGGAGGGTCATTGGGAGCATTGGGTCCCTAAAGTGATTCTCACTAAGCAGGTGGAAGAAACCAAATTTGATTGCAAACCTGATACTGTTGCGAGGTACCCGATTTGGCGTGCTCCAGACATGCAGGTTCTGTCTGGGTATGGAGACCTTTAGACCCTGCCCAGGCTGTCCAAGGTACAGCGCATCGTCATTAAGAAAGTGGCTGAGGAATACGGATATATGTATCCTTATATACCGGCTCATTTAGAGGAAGAAATCCTGGATAAAGAAATCCAATTGGTAGTAGAAGCTGTGCGAAGTTTCAGAGGCGGCTCTAGGCTTTGTGAGGCCTTAGGCAAAACTTACACATGAGGCCCCACTCACTCCCGTAATAGGAAAAAAAATACAAGCACACAGAAAAGAGGGTGAGATAAAGAGGGGGGGGAGAGAATCAGTGATTGAGCACAGGCATTAGGAGGCCGCAAGGTCTCAGTGAGTGCGAGGCCTTAGGCGACTGCCTAATTTGTCTAATTAGAGAGCCGCCTCTGCGAAGTTTCCTCCGAATTCCTTTGTGGGTGGACTTTCCAAAGCTTGAAGTTACCTGATCCTGGATATTACAGGTAGAAGATGTCGAATAGTGTTTCAGTGACCTTATGTGGATTACAAATGTGTACTTTGTGGAGTTAGGACGCTATGCTGGATGCCTTTCCCTGCATGGCTGACAGCCTATAGAAGTCACTGAGTCTGCCAATTAATATTGCATCTACTAAAGGGTGTCCTGGCCCTAACCCTCTATCCCATAGTTCTGTTTAAGAGACAATAAATCTCTTTGCATTCAAGAAGTGTCTGGTGTTCATCAATCTACATTACATTACACATTACACCCACCATGTCTTGTAACCCACTGTACACAGAAGGATGTCAGCTGTCCCTAACTCTGGAGGTCACCGTTAGGCCTGGAGAGGCCCAGGACTTGGCTACATGTGTTATAGAGTTGATATCCCTGGAGGTGTCTGTAACATAGAACATGATTTGGCATTGCTGGAAGATTGGTCATAGCAGTGAAGACTGCAGTTCAATGTTTCTAAATTTAAAATAATGCACCTAGGGAAAAATAATCCCCTGTGAGAGTACAACATTGGGGGTACAGTTTTAGCCAGCACTACAGAAGAAAAAGATTTGGGGGTAAAGATTATTTCAGATGATTGTAAATTGAGCAAACAGTGTGACCAGGCAGTGGGAAAAGCAAATAGAATTCTAGGATGCACAACTAGAGGGATCACCAGCAGGAGGAGGAAGGAGGTCCTGATTCCCCTATATAGATCTTTAGTGAGACCCCATTTAGAATACTGTGCCAGTTCTGGAGACCTCACTTACACAAAGATATTGATAAGATAGAACAAGTCCAGAGACGGGTAACAAAAATGGTGAAAGGTCTGGGGGGATAAAACACACCAGGTGATACTTAAAATGTACAGTCTGGAGGAAAGAAGAGAAAGGAGAGACATGACTGAAACCTTTAAATACATCAAGGGGGTGCATAAGGTTCAGGAGGGCAGTTTTTTCAATATGAAACCAAAATCAAGATCATGGGCACATGACCTCAAACTAACTGGAGGAAATCTCAAAACTAATATTAGAAAGTATTATTTTAAGTAATGAGATCGGCCGGTAACTTCCACAAGATGTCGGGTCTTTCCCCTCCTTCGGTATCACTGAGATATGCGCCAGTATTGTCTCTTTTGCAAGAGACTGTAAACTCTTCTCCAAAATATTGGCAAATAGGATCCAACAGCATATCCCGTCTTTAGTACATTTAGATCAAGTAGGATTTGTCCCTAAAAGGGAAGCAAGAGACAACACCACAAAAATTCTTAACCTCCTGCACATAGTTAATAATACTCAGGCACAATGCGTACTGGTAAATACAGACGCTGAGAAAGCCTTTGATAGGGTCAACTGGAGGTTTCTATTAGCAGTTTTAAGGTATGGAAGGTTTGGGGAGAAAATGATGAAATGGATAAGCTCTATCTATTCCGATCCGGCGGCGAAGGTAAAAGCTAATGGAGTATTGTCAGAAACCTTTCAGATCTCAAATGGGACACGTCAAGGGTGTCCCCTATCGCCACTTCTTTTCGCCCTCTCGTTAGAACCCTTTCTGTGTACAATCAGGTTAAATCAAGATATTTCAGGAGTACAAATAGGAAAGATCCAAGCTAAGATCTCGGCCTACGCAGACGACATGATGTTTTCCTTAGTAAATCCACTGATCTCTATTCCAAATTTAATGAGAGAGTTTGAGAAATATAGCCAGTTGTCTAACCTCCGTATTAACTTTAGTAAGTCAGAAGCAATGGGACTTAACCTCCCCCAAATCTTAGTGGAGCAATTAAAACAAAACTTCAAATTCAAGTGGACTGATAAGGCGCTTACATATTTGGGGACCTTGATCCCAAATAATATAAATAAGACCTTTGAATTAAACTTTCCCCCATTGCTGCAAAAAGTGAAGAGTCTATTAGATAAATGGAAATCAGGCATGCATTCATGGATAGGACGCTGCAACATCATTAAAATGAATATTCTCCCTAAATTCTTATATCCTTTACAAGCACTTCCAATAAATATCCCAGCAAAATACCTTAAACAATGCCAAAAGTTAATTTTTGACTTCATATGGGCAAATAAGCAACCTAGACTACAACGTAGACAACTGATACTTCCCAAGAACCAGGGAGGATTGGCAGTACCCGACATATGCAAATATTACCAAGCCATACACCTAGGAAGGGTAATTGACTGGAATAGGCATAAGGATCTCAAACTGTGGGTACAGATTGAATATGCACAGTCGCATATCCCTTTGAGGAGAACACCCTGGTGCTGTACACATTTACCTAAGGAGCTGATTAAACACCCTTTAATAGGAAATACAATTAAAATCTGTGCAAAATCACTCCCAACTATGGGTATAGCGCCAGAGACTTCCCCTCTATATCCCATTTTAGAAAACCCCCTCTTCCCACCAGGGCTAGAAGACAGGGCCTTTAAGAATTTAATAGAAACGGGTCATACACAAGCCTCTAGTTATATTAAGGAAGGAGAATGGCGAACAATAACGGAGCTGATGGATAAAGAGGATATATACAGATTGAGATTTTGGAATGCACTCCAAGTTGTCCATTTTCTTAAAACACTTCCAGCCCCGGAGAGGTTTCATAGACCCCTCACTATCTTCGAGAAAGTGTGCTCGGCAACGGAAGTAATGTCTCATGCGTTATCAGTTAACTATGGCATACTAATGGCAACAGAGGAAATGGACTCCCTGAGATGTATCAGAGAATGGGAACAAGAACTGGGAAGAAATTTTAATATAACACAAATACAAAAAACTCTGAGGCTCACGCATGAATCGTCGATATGTGTAAAAACACAAGAGACGAACTTTAAAATTCTGACACGCTGGTATAGAACACCAGATAAGCTGAAGAAAATGTACCCTGACTTCTCGGACAGATGCTGGAGATGTCAGAGGGATAAAGGTACTTTGCTACATATTTTCTGGGGATGCCCTAAAATAAATAACTTCTGGACAGAAGTTAGACGGATCGTACAAATTTTTACAGAACATACAATTCCAAACGATCCAGCTTTCCTCCTTCTTCATGTTGCTCATATACCAGAGAAGGTATACAAGGAATCTATAATTTGTCACCTTTTAGATGCAGCTAAGGCATGTGTCCCACGGAGGTGGAAGTCGGAATTACCTCCGACTATAGGGATGTGGCTTCGCAAAGTAAAGGAGATAAGTAAACTGGAAGACTTGGTTCTTTCAGCACGATCTCAAGGAGAGAAATACTCCAAGACCTGGCGACTCTGGAACACCTTTATGGCCTCGGAGGAAGGAAGCACCCTCTCAGAAGAAGATTAGAAGTAAGACCAGTCATACTATCACGATTATAAACACTCTAAAGTGAGAGGCGGATCCGGGAAGGATCTCCATGGGGTGGCTCCGAACGGGGGGGAGGGGGAAGAGAAAAGTGGGAATTTATTTATCTTATTATTTAAGTGTTTATTTATTTATTTATTTTTTATTTGTTTTGTTAAAAAGTTAGACGAGTGGTACGGGTCTGAGATACGGGGAAGCATAGAGAGGAGTTCGTAAGGAGTAGAGATATCTGAACCAGAGGACTCAATCCGATACAGGATATTCATAAAGTAAAGCTTAAAAGAGCTGTGAAGGGAATTATTTGTTGAAGATTAGTAACCTTTAATAATGTGTACCCCCTAATTTTTGTGTATGCCCCTGTATGTGTACTACTGTGTCTGAATAATGAATAAAGAAAATAATTGAAAAGAAAGTATTATTTTACTGAAAGGGTAGTTGATGCTTGGAATAAACTTCCAGCAGAGGTAGTGAGCCAGTCAACAGTAAACATGCTTGGGACAAACATAGATCTATATTCAGACAATAAAGAACGAAAAGAAAAAACAAGAAAAAAAATGGACAGACTCGATGGACTACTCAGTCTTTTTTGCTGTCACTTTTCTATGTTTCTAAGACTGGGATACCATTAACCGATTCCGGACCAGCAGCGGCAGTTATACTGCGGCAGGTTGGCTCTCCTGGGTGAGGCGTTGTAGCTGTACATCGGGCAAGCGGCCGCCTAGGGGGCATGCGCACCAGGCACACCTGCGGCAATCCAATCCGCTTCAGAACCGATCAGTCTCCAGGCCCAGGCCAATGATTTCTGGCCTGGACCTGGTGATCGGTTCTGGCGAATGGGAGACTGTCCCCTGCCTGTAATTTTAAACACAGGCAGTGGACATGAGGTCATCTCCCTCTCTGGAATTCTTTTCTGTTCCAGAGAGAGGAGAGAGTACATCCAAACGTGAGTAGCACCAACACTACACTGACACAGTACACATAGGCACTTTTACAGTTATAGTTTACAGTTTATAAAAGTGCAAAAAAAAGAAACACATAAAAAAAACACTAAAAAATAAAAAAGCCTAAAAGAGATGTCGTTTTATATTTCTTCTCTCTCTATTGTTCTCTCTCTATTGTTCTCTCTCTTATGTTCGCTCTCTATTGTCCGCTCTATTGTTCTAATCTATATCTTTATTAGAACTGTACTGTTTTATTTTTACTGTGTTTTATTGTATTTGCTTTGAAGGTATGGTATGTCTTTCTGTTGTATTGTAATGTTTCTTTGTTTATTGTTAACCATCATTTGCTTAGCAGGTACGCCATTCAGCTGCAGCACGGATTTATTTATTCTGATAGCAACAGCGTTTGTTCCCACGATACATAAAGCCGTGACTCCATCGCTGTAGGAGGTGATTAAACCACCAGTTTAAAAAAAGAGCATATATGCCAAAGCATGGGGGCAGGGGTGGAGGGGCGATTTGCTCCTAACATTAGGGGCGGACTGCCCCCATGCTTTGGCATATATTTTTTAGGCACAGATTGCGATAAACACTGATTTATTCATCTTGACAGCAACAGCGTTTGCTCTCACTATACGTAAATAAGCGACTCCAGCGCTGTTGGAGGTGATTTCACCACCACAGTTAAAAAAAATGGTGCATGTATCCCCATCATTGGAAGTGGGTGGATGAAGGGCGGTATTCTAATGGTGGGTATACCCACTGATCAATCTCTTTTTTTCATGCAGCCCACAGGCTTTTCAGCAATTTCCTTGGGGTGTCTACTTTCCAAAATGGGGTAATTTGAGGGGGGTTTGTACTGCCCTGCCATTTTAGCACCTCAAGAAATGAGATAGGCAGTCATAAACTAAAAGCTGCGTAAATTCCAGAAAATGTACCCTAGTTTGTAGACGCTATAACTTTTGTGCAAACCAATAAATATACGCTTATTGGCATTTTTTATTTACTAAAGACATGTGGCTGTATACATTTTGGCCTAAATGCATGACTAAAATTTAGTTTATTATAATATATATTTTTTTCAGAATTTTTGGTCTTTTTCCGTATATATCGCAAAAAAAAAAAAATCGCAGAGGCAATAAAATACCATCAAAAGAAAGCTCTATTTGTGGAAAAAAAAGGACACAAATTTTGTTTGGGTACAGCATTGCATGACCGCGTAATTACCAGTTAAAGCAGCGCAGTGCCAAATTGTAAAAGTGCTTCAGTCATTAAAGCGGAGTTCCGCCCCAAAATTGGAGCTTCTGTATAATCCAGGTATTTGCTCCCACTTCTGGGCATAGATCGCTGCAGTATCCGCGACTATCTACGCCATGTTCGGCCCCTCCTCTGTCCCCCCTGCTGTCTTCTGGGAGACACACAGGTCCCAGAAGACAACAGGGACCAGTGAGATTGTGCAGTGTGACTCACGCATGCACAGTAGGGAACCAGGCTGTGAAGCCGCAAGGCTTCACTTCATGATTCCCTTAGACCCCTTTCACACTGTGGCGCTTCACAGGAGCTAAAGCACTAAAAATAGCGCCTGCATAGCTCCTGTAAAGAGCCTCTCCTGTCTCTCCAGTGTGAAAGCTTGAGCAGTGCACTTGCAGGACGGTAAAAAAAGTTCTGCAAGCAGCATCTTTGGAGTGGTGAAGGAGTGGTGTATACACTGCTCCTAAACCGCTCCTGCCCATTGAACTGAATGGGCACCGCTGCAGCGGCGCTTTGTGGGTTGATTTAACCCTTTTTCGGCCGTTAGTCAATTCTTCTGGGGCTGAAGTGGTTAAAGTTCATCTGTGTAAAGGCAGGCGTCCCAATACTTTTGGTAATATAGTGTGTGTGAATATATATATATATATATATATATATATATATATATATATAATTTACACACCCCAAGATGTTTAAATGATTGAGTCTTTTAATCCAAGTTGTAATCTGGGTTTATTATATATAATGCAGCGTAAACAACAAATGAAAGGTGTGAGCGTTCCGGGGTCACATACAATAGGGCTGAGGTCGGTGCAGTGAGGCAGTTTGGACAGCAGGGGGCGATCGCCTCTCACACTGAGGCCGCTGTATGGGAAGTGCGCCCCTCCCACCTGCCGGCTCCCAGGTCTCCCCGCGTTTCCGGCGCCCCGCCCCCCTCGTCTCTCCCCCGTGTGTCCGCAGCCGCAGGGACGGATTCATCATGGCCGCCTCCAAGCCTGTGGAGCCGCAAGGAGGGCCCGGGATCCCGCACTGGAAGCTGGCCCTGGCCGTGGGGGCTCCGCTGCTGCTGGGAGCCGGGGCGGTGTATCTATGGAGCCGACACAGGTCCAACAAGAAGGACAGCCAGAGGAGGACACCGGAGGGGAGGGCCAGCCCGGTACCCAGCGGAGGAGGAGGGGGGAGCACCGCCGAGGCCAATCCCCCGCCGGAGATGGTGAGAGCCTGGGGGGAGGGGAGAAATGGCCAAACCCTGACCATAGGGTGACCCTGACTGCATGGAGTGTGTGTCCTTGTGGGACTGCATGGAGTGTGTGTCCTTGTGGGACTGCATGGAGTGTGTGTCCTTGTGGCACTGCATGGAGTGTGTGTCCTTGTGGCACTGCATGGAGTGTGTGTCCTTGTGGCACTGCATGGAGTGTGTGTCCTTGTGGGACTGCATGGAGTGTGTGCAGTGTTGTGTCCTTGTTGGGGAGTGTTGTCTGGCTGTGGGCTCTCAGGGTCTCCAGTGATAGGAATAGATGTCATCTCTGTATATGAAGTGTGTATGGAGAGTATTTCCTGGCTCTTCTACTCCTTGATGCTTACAATGAAGCCAGCTGCTTTGTCTTTAGGTGTGGATGGAGTGGGGGAGGGATGAGCACCCCGGACAGGCTGTTCTTGCTGTTGGTGTTTCTGGAGATTCCTCCTCTGTACTGTTCGCACAAAGAGTGAAAGCGAAAGAAAAATTCTGAAAGGGTTACTATAAATCCGTGTGTGTGGTGTTTGTTATTATATAAAAAAATAAAAAAGTCATACTTCCACTGTGCAGTTGGGTTAAAGCAGAGTTCCACCCAAAAGTGAAACTTCCGCTAATTTGTCTCCCCTCCCCCCTCCGGTGCCACAATTGGCACCTTTTTCAGGGGGAGATGACAGGATATCTGTCTTTGACAGGTATCCTGTTCCCACTTCCGCTGCCCATGACATCACCGCAGGGCTTACTCCTCCTCCTCCCTGTCACCAGGCCAGTAGGAGAGAGGAGCGGAGCACAGTACGGTTCCTGGCGTAATTCCATAAGGCTACACTGTCGGGTACCCTTACCTGCAATGGTGGCCGCAGCACCTGACAGCTAATGGAAACATCAGCAGCGGTGCCGACATCGCTGGTCTCCAGGACAGGTAAGTTTGTCCTATTGTTAAAAGCCAGCAGCTGCAGTATGTGTGGCTGCTGGCTTTTAAAATATATATTTTTTGGGCGGAACACTGCTTTAAGCACAGAGTGGCCCCCGATCCTCCTCTTCTGGGGTCCCTCAGTGGCGCTAGGAGCTCCTCGTATTATCGAGTGCCCCATCAGAGAAGTACTCTCCTTTGGGACACCCGTGCGGGCAGGCTCCCAAGTCCTGTTTCTATTGACACAGAAAGCAGGACTCTGCCCCGCGTCATTGGATTTGATGGCTGCGCTGCTATCAATCTATTCAATCAGGACACGAGACACCAGCTAAAGCTGGTGAGCTTGTCCCTGGGGAGAAAAAGACCAGGTTCAGGTAAGTAAAGGGGGGTCTGTGGGGCTGCAGCATGGCAACCGCCCATAGAGGAGAGTATCTGTGTCCACTCTGCATGTCAGTTTTTTTTTGGGGGGGGGGATCCAGCTCCCACTTCCTCCCGGGGCGCTGGAAGCAAGTTCACCCCCGGCAATCATCTGGGACATATCATAGGTCCCAGATGATTGTCCGGCCAGTCACAGTGTGCGGCTCGCCACAGTGACAATGCCGGCGCTGCAGAGAGGATGGGGAGAGAAGAGGCTTCAGCCGCCCTAATCGCTGAACCGTGGGACAGGTGAGTTTCCGATTAATAAGTCGGTACACTTTTTGTAGCTGCTGACTTTTATATGGGCGGAACTCCGCTTTAAGTCGGCCATAGATTGAAACTCGGCTGGTTCAGCAGGACCGGTTGAGATTCGAACCATGTATTGGTAGGCAGAATGTATCCAAGTTGATTGCTCAACTTGGGTACTAGCAGCCTGCCGGAATTTACATGCGATTATTGCTAGCGGCTGTTATAGCCTGTGGTTTTAGGAAACAGATTTGCTCCATTTATGTGCCGGCCTTCCTGTTGAGCATGCAATGATAGGTGCAGGCAATGTGAACGAGCCCTTTAAGCCATGCGTTCTCCTGCAGTGTGCAGGCTCCAAAACAAGTTCTATGAAGGTGAATGGGACTTGCAGACTTGCAGCACCCTGCCAGAAAAGATGTGTGAATGTAGCCTAAAGCCGGCCATACGCTGCCATTTTTTTTTTTCTTTTATTTAGCCAGCGGGCTTAAAGGAAAATAAACGGCATGATCCGTCCATCCACACATAAGGGGTGGCTGGAGGAATCCCACACGTCAGGATATTATCCTGACAGCAGCAATGATCAGCGGCTGCAGAACTCAAATAGGAACAAGTTGAATTTGTTGCTCACATTGGTACCAACAGTCAAAATACCACCGATAATGTGTTACAAACGCCTTATTAAATCACCTGCAGCTTGTATGAAGTTACTGGCAGGACAGAAGCTTTCTGCTGACCCTCTGATCACCTCTGCAAAGGAACCTTCTGTGTCCTACCCTGACTCCTTCCCTATTCAGACCTGCGTTGTCACTACAAACCTCACTGCAGTGTGTTGTGGTTCCATTCATTTTAAATTACATTTCCATGCACCTTCCCTGCAGATCACACCATGCATGCGTTTCAGCACCCCGAATCTGTGTGTCATGGGGCGCCGTGTTGAAAAATATTTTGCAGGCCCATTAAAACCTGCATTGTGGTGTGTTTGAAGCCCATTCTGTATGGCAGCAATATGTTTACGTGCTGCAAACACACTTGATGATTTGTATGTAATGAGTAGGCTTTTATTTAGAGAATTTGCTGCGCTCGGTGCATGGTGGAACTATATAGTCGCAGATGTGTTGTCCGCCTCTGTGCTGTGATATGTGAATCTGCTAATATTGACAGGACTGAGCCGTTATCTGATTTGTCTCTTCACTGCGACCTTCACAGGTCACTCCATCCTACAGTGATAATTGTGCTGGTGAACTACGACCCGGAAGATGATGGGAATGTGGACAATGTTAGGCATATACAATTACACCTATTCTGCATGCAAGTTCACCAAACAATGAAATAATCTGTCAGCTCTTTTATCAGTAAACCTAAATGTGGGCATTGCCTTAATAAATATGCCCTAAAATGAGTCACTGATTTAGACATTCGCCCATTCCCTAAATGATTAGGGATCAGATTTCAGATGGGTGATACTATATTACTGTTCATACATGCACAGTGACAACTTCATTGATTCAGCTGATCCGCATTTATTCCCTCAGAGTTCAGTGTGAGGCCCGTGTCACAAGAGTCCATTCGTGGCTGATGGTGTCAGAATTTGGGAATTGTTGAAGTGTAATCTGCTTATATTTTGCCTTCCTTGATTCACCCCTTTCCCTGTATTAACATGTTAATGAGGTTTTTAAATATAAGCTTTACATTTTCATTACATACCTTATTTTAAAGCGGTAAACAGAAAAAAAACCCCTGCAAGGCAAAGGCATAATGAGCTAGCTCATTAAAAAAAAAAAAAAAAAACTCACCTTAGAACGAGGCGTTGGCATCTGATCCCGGTCCATGCCGAGGGAGCTGACATTTTGCCCTCTGCTATTCTTTCTGGGTTTGCGGCTCCGGCGCTGTGAGTTGCCTGAGCCGAGATTAGGTCACTCCCACGCATGGACGTTGGAGCCTTCTTCCCAGCAAGGTCCGGCAGCGTCTGCCGGGCCTTCACAGCACATGCGCCACTGACGTCAGCGGCTGCATGCAAAGTGAATATTTTCTAAACTGTACAGGTTTAGGGAGATATTAATTTTACCTACAGGTAAGCCTTATTATAGGTTCACCTGTAGGTAAAAAATTAAATGCAGGGTATACAAGCAATTTAAACGCAGTGATCTTATTGCTTGGTCCCTGTGCTTTTCTGTGCAATGCAGGCAGAACATGTCTGGTAGGAAAGGCCAGCATGGTGCTCTTCACATCACTCACTGAAAATGTCATACCCTACCTCAGTACTCCCCTCGGGATCCCTTAGCTCTGACGACAGCAGTGGGAGATCTATTGGGAGGGAATATGGAATTTTTAGAATTAGATGTCAGTCTGGAGGAGGTGGGTATTCTTAGGCAGGCTGCATGTGCATGCAGACCACCCTAGCTAATGGCCACATGTGATGCTGAGCCTCTGTGTTTGAAAGAACTGAAATCCAGTCAATGAAAGGTGTTGGCCAGGGGTAGTAATACAGGGGGGGGAGGGGATAGATGATGCTGGACATCCTCCAGCCAGGACATGAGGCAGGCTCTACCTGACTTGCTGGAGCTTCTAATGCACATGGCGAGAAGCTTGCAGTGTGCAGTGAAATCGGAGTGAGTAATTTCAGTACAGGAGAGAAAACTATACAACTGTGCAAGACTGAAGAGAAGGATGAAGTTCAACTTTAATTATCCTATGGAGTTGTCACCTCTCTGCCCACACTTGTGATATTCTCCCTTGCTAGTGATTGAGTTTTTGCCGGCATTTTGAACTTTGTGGTAACAGATTTTCTATCTTAATGCGTTCTATGCATTACAATAAAAATCCTTCTGTGTGCAGCAGCCCCCCTAATACTTACCTGAGCCCCATCTAGATCCAGGAATGTTAGTGTCTTCAGTCAGTCAGCCAATGAGGGGAGAAAGGGGGTGGGGCCATGCCTCGGCAGTAGGTCTTAATGGACACAGGGAGCAGCCGCTCCGCTTGAGTACCGCATAGCAAGCTGCTTGCTGTGGGGGCACTCGTCGGGAGGGAGGAGCCAGGAGAGCCACAAAGGGACCTGAAAAGAGGAGGATCAGGGCTGCTGTGTGCAAAACCACTGCACAGAACAGGTTACTTATGACATGTCTATTTTTTTTGCTTAAAAATAGACTTTAGTATCACTTTAAAGCGGTGTCCCATTATAAAAAAAAAAATAAAAATTAAAAGTCAGCAGCTACAAATACTGCAGCTGCTGACTTCTAATAATCGGGCGAGTGAATCGATGCGGTAGATCAAAGCCCTCCGTTCGCCGGCATTGTAACTTTGGGCGACGGCTGTGGCTTCACAATCGGGCACCCACTGTGAATGCACGAGCAGCGCCGCGATTGGCTGCGCAATCATCTGGGACCTGTTGCGTATCCCAGATGATTGACAAGAGGGAGGGGCAGAGCTGAACCCTTCCTGCGTCGAGGGGAAGTGACGTCAAGAGCCCAGGCACTAAGGAAGGCAGACTTCGAGGGACCCCCTAGCAACAGCCATTTGGGGGTGATTTTCCAAATGTTTTTTCATTTTTTTATTAGGCACATTCATGAATTATTATTTTTTTGGGTGGAACACCACTTTAAATTTCAGCAGTTTTAGAGCTGGTATAGAGTCCCCAATGACTGAATTGACCATCTGACATGGTCCTAATACCATTCCTGTCAATCGCTGAATATTCCCACTTCCCGCTGCTCCCTGAACAGAGTTGTAGGTACAGAGCACATGTTACTGTCACAGGAGCTGTCTCTGCCCGAACTCCACCCTATGACAGAGCACATGTCTTGTTGCTTCATCAGTCTACCTACAGCCTGAAGCAGCAGGGAGCTCTTCTATTACACTGAGTGTTTTCTCTTTGTAGTTATGGTGATGATAGAATTGAGGTGTGATTTTTTTTTTTTTTTTTTTTTTTTTAAGGAAACTCTGCTGCCAGTGTTGATCTCTCCTTTAAATGCCAGTTACCTGGCTGCCTTTCCGACCCTTTTCTTCAGTAGCTTGTCATTAACCTGGAAAGATTATAATAAGCACTTCTGCTATTTCTGCATTTTTTATTTTGTTTTTTAAAAATACTATGCAGCATCAGCGGTTGGTGCTACGGTATAAGTGCCATAGCTGTACGCCAATTGCGACCTCTCATTGTAAGAGAGATTTATCCTTCCTAGAATCTAAGATGCAATACCTCTACCAGGTTGCTGATTGGACAATAGCACACTGATGAAGTCACCCTTAAAAAATACTCTATGCAGTCTATGAACACTTTCCATAACTTAAAAAATACTGTACTGCTAGGAGATGGTCATCCTAATGGTTGCTCCATTTTGGAGACGAGGGCGGCGCTGTTTGGGGCAGGCTTCACTCCGTGCACAAAAGACCTGCGGGTATCAGGAAAATGATGCAATAGAGTTCTTAGACTGCAAAGAGTATTTTCTTAATGGTGAACTAACCCTTTAAGCAGTCTTCAGGCCTAAAATTTGCTTTTTAACTTGTGCAAAAAAAGTGGCGGTGAAGGGGTTAAAGGCTTAGTTTGCTGTTTAGGGGGGGGAGTATTGTATAGTACAGTGATGCCGAACCTTGGCCCCCCAGATGTTTTGGAACTACATTTCCCATGATGCTCAACTATACTGCAGAGTGCATGAGCATCATGGGAAATGTAGTTCCAAAACATCTGGGGTGCCAAGGTTCGCCATCACTGGTATAGTACGTGGGGGGGTTATATTTATAGACAGTACATGTCCAATGTATATTGATAGATTTATTTAGACTAGAGGTTTCCTCCCTCCCTTTTGGAATTTCCTCTAAAGGGAAGCTTCTTTACTTGCTGGGATATTGGCATTAACCCACCAGAAGCCTCCTTTTGGGTTCTATTGTGTGGATTCAGAAATCCATTAACTGATCAAATGTAAACATACCCAATAAAAAGGGCGTGTTGTGAAAGGAGAGTCAGTGTGGTTAATGGATATTGCCTAATATATCAATAGCCACAGCACATGATACATTTCTGCAGATTCATTTGTTGAGCAGGCATTGCAGGGCCATGGATTTCTATCTGGTATTTTCTGGAGCTAGAACATGATGGCATTCAAAAAACACTGAAATCTGATTGATAATAGAATCTATGCTTTGTATATATGTTTTTTTTTTTATTTTTTTTGCTAAATTTCATATGTCAAGCAATGTCTGACTAATCCACTTGAACGCCAAGTCCACCTTTTGCAGCCCAAACAATGAATGCATGCATTTTCTGAAAAAAAGTTCATTTACTGTATGTAGTATTATTATTATTGCATATGAACCTGCAAAGCATTGCAACTGCCAACAGTGGATCAAGGGTGCAATGTAGAGGCTCCTGTAGACTCCTCCAGCTTCATGTCCATGGGGGGAGGGGGGGGGGGGCTCAATGGACTAGGAGTGTGGTGATCACGGCCCTTGTGTTCCATTAATAACTAAAAGTCCCTGTATCAATGTGTCAGACAGGACTTGTACTTTGCTCATTTACAGATCTCTGTGAATGAATGATGTGGCTGTGTGGGCAGAGCCACCCACAGCATTTCAAAATTGAATACTTTCATTTCTAAACCTTGATTGTATCTGAGCACACCCATTCACATGCCATAGAAGACATTCTTTTATATATCCGCTTATCTTCAGGCCAGTGTACAGTCAAAACCATCATAGCTGAATTCCAGGAGAAGAAACATTTGTCTAAATCAGGGGTCTTCAAACTACGGCCCTCCAGTTGTTCAGGAACTACAATTCCCATCATGCCTAGTCATGTCTGTGAATGTCAGAGTTTTACAAAGCCTCACGGGATGTGTAGTTCTGCAACAGCTGGAGGGCCGTAGTTTGAGGATCCCTGGTCTAAATATAAGCGTTCAGATTGGCTAATCATCTTCTTCAGTAGAGATCAAATAATCAGAATGAAGCTGAAGGGAGCATCAAGCAGCATTTTCTCCAGCGGAGAGTTTTACCCCCCTCTGTTACACATCAGTGATTGACAGTCGGTTCACTTTACTCAACCACTTCAGCCCCGGAAGGATTTACCCCCTTCCTTATCAGGACATTTTTTGTGATACGGCACTGCCTCGCTTTAACTGACAATTGTGCGGCCATGCGACGTTGTACACAAACAAAAAAACCCCCCCCCCCCCCTCCCCCCCCCCCCCCCCCCCCCCCCCGCCCCCCCCCCCCCCGCCCCCCCCCCCCCCCCCCCCCCCCCCCCCCCCCCCCCCCACCCCCCCCCCCCCCCCCCCCCCCCCCCCCCCTTCCCCCCCCCCCCCCCCCCCCCCCCCCCCCAACAAATGGAGCTTTCTTTTGGTGGTATTTGATCACCTCTGCGGTTTTTATTTTTTGCGCTATGAACAAAAAAAATTTGCGACAATTTTGAAAAAAACACTATTTTTTTTACTTTCTGCTATAATAAATATCCCCAAAAAAATGTAAAACAAATTTCTTCATCGGTTTAGGCCAATATGTATTCTTCTACATATTTTTGGTTAAAAAAAAAAATTAAAAATCACAATAAGTGTACATTGGTTTGCGCAAAAGGTATAGCATCTACAAAATAGGGGATAGATTTATGGCTTTAATTTTTAATAGTAAAGGCAGCGATCTGTGTGTTTTTTTTTTTTTATTTATTTGCAGGACTGCGACATTGCGGCGGACAGATTGGACACTTTTGACACTTTTTTTTTTGGGACCATTGACATTTTATACAGCGATCAGAGCTAAAAATAGCCACTGATTACTGTATAAATATCATTGGCAGGGAGGGGGTTAACACTAGGGGGCAATCAATGTGTGTCCTAGGGAGTGTTTCTAACTGTGGAGGGATGGAACTGCCTGGAGGAGGAGGCCGATCGCTGTTCTGAATCAGTAGCAATAACATGTCTTCTCTTTTCTGACAGAATGGAGATCGGTCTATTTACATTGACAGATCTCCATTCTCTTTCTCAGGAGCGATCGTGGGTGCCCTGCGGGACATCGCAGCCTCCGGGCACGTGCATCAGCTCCTACATCATACGGCAGGCACGCACGCCCCCTATACCCCTTAAAGAGCTTGCCGTACAGCTGCAGATTTGCGCAGGGGAGCCTCCCTGCCGCTGTATAACGACGGCTGCTGGTTGGCAAGTAGTTAATCTGGCACTAGATCTTAGTAAACTGACAGACTGCAGTTACTGAGGCCTGGTTCACACCTATGCATTTTTGTTTTTTTGTTTTTTTCAGTTTGGCAAAAACACACTACAGTCCATTTAACATGGTTTCCTATGGATGTAGTTCACATCTGTGCATTTTATGGAAAGGGCCAGAAACTTTTTTCTTGTTTTTGGTTCCATAGACTTCAATAGATGAAAAACATGTATTGAAAAACGCAAAATTCACCTGGAATATACAAACTGCAACCTGCACAAGTGTGAATCGGTCCTAAAGTATTGAGCAGCCCCCAGAATTGTTGTCTTTACTATGTGTGTAAAAGGTACATATGTAATGCTGTGTCTGAAGGAGAGGAACAACGTGATGGGAAATGGACAGAATCCGCTTTCAGGTGGAAGCTGACTGAGCAGAGGTCAGGGAGCACAAAATAAATGAGGCTCTGGTATTGATTCAAGAGATATAAAACACAATAAAGCCTTCTTCTTTCATTGTCTCTTATGTCATTCTGTAGACTGATGTCTGCTATTTAATCTTGGCTTCAGGGATACTGCAGAAGGTTCTGTATTAGGCCTGTTTAATTCACTGCAACCTTCTGCATCCTGCAGGTCTGGACTTACTTCAATGGCTGGCTTCATCACTAAGGGGGGAATTTCTCTTAAGCCCCCGTTCATACCGGTGCGATAAGTCATCCGATTTGACAGTTCCAAATCGCATAACAAGTCACACCCCATTGTCGGCAATGGAACCCTTTAAATTACCGACTTGCATAGACTTCTGTTAAACAAAGTTGCAAGCCGCAATGAAATCATAGGTGCAAATCGCACCAATCTGTGGCTGTGAAATCACGCTGAATTAGCACGATTTCAAAGTCGGTGTGTACCAGGGCTTAAGCTTGGACACAAACGACTGTACTTAAAGAGGAGGTTTACTGGAAAAACAAGTCGGCAGCTACAAATCCTGTAGCTGCCGACTTTTAATAAAAGGACAATTGCCTGTCCAGGGATCCAACGTCATCTGCACCCGGGCTACTTCTTCACTAGCCTTCGGGTTCTCTGTGCCAGCATCCTAACTGCGCAGCTGGCTATGCAGCTTTCAGCTTCACAGCCAGCTGGGCATACGTGAGTTGCTCTATGTAATGTGAATGGTACCGCAGTCTTCTGGGACCTGTAACATTTCCCAGAAGACTGCGGGGGGGGGGGGGAGAGGAGAACTTCCGTTCAGATCACCTAGGTCAGTGATGGCGAACCTTGGCACCCCAGATGTTTTGGAACTACATTTCCCATGATGCTCTGGCACTCTGCAGTGAAGTGGAGCATCATGGGAAATGTAGTTGTAAAACATCGGGGGTGCCAAGGTTCAAGTGGGAGCGGGTACCTGTCAAAACTAGGTATATGCTTCCCCCCAAAAAATGATATGCCAAATGTAAAAGGGGAGGAGAACTTAAAGCGGATCTTCCCCTTTTGGGCCAAGTTCCACGTTAAATTGAATGAGAAGTGTCGTCTCTTGTGCTGGTGGCTGCTCTCTGTTTGAATCTTCAATCCTCTGCCCCAGCTTCTATGGATGGAGCAGGGGCGAGCAAAGGGTGGGCAGTTTTACTAGGACTGAGCCTCTGCGGCACTTTAAGATTACTGCTGCAGGGGTTACTACAAGTTTCTAGACCTGTCATAGGCACTCATTAAGAATCATGCCTACCATTTCCTCTCCTCCATTCATAGAAGATGTACTATAGCTTTCTGCAATGACAAGGGGGCAGGCCTTTTATTAATCTGCCTGTCCTTCATTCATAGATTGCTTTTCATTGCACAGACCTGAGTGCCCAATGTGCAGACTTGGTAACCAATAAGCCATCACGCTCCCACATGGGGTGTAAACAGTTTCCTATTTAGGGCTCGTTTACATTAGCAGCAGCCTTCACAGGGTAATTGTGACATGGGCCCTATTCACATAGGGGGATATCGTTTTTTGCCATGCCCCCCCAGCACACCCTTAAACAAGGCCTTTAATGAAGCTGTCCTGAAAGTGAAGATCACTTTCTTCTAACCAGGCTTTGGTGATGTGACTGGCTGCTGTGAAATGTTGATGGTATCCTCTGCAGCATGGGCAAGTATTGCTGGTGTTCTATCAGAAAGCCGATACCCGGCCTACTGCGCATGTGCGAAGTGACGTTGCCTCGTGGCCATCTTGGTACACCCGCACTCGTCCGCAGTAAGGCTAGAGTTAGAAGTCGGCAAGCAGATATCTTTATACACCCACCGGAGTCTTGCTTTTCACATTTATCTTTAACAGTAAACGCAGCTTATATAGTGAAACGCAGTATTTAGAAGTCCGTAACGCTGTTTTGATGTTGAATTTTAAAAGCATTGGCAAGCCTGCTGATCTCACAGGTTTGCTGATGTGACGAACACTGCTGCTTTTAAAATTAAACATTAAAACAGTGTTACGGACTTCTAAATACTGCGTTTCACTATATAAGCTGCGTTTTACTGTTATAAATAACTGAAAATAAAGACTCTGGTGGGTGTATAAGGATGTCCGCTTGCAGACTTCTAACTGCAGGTTTACAGCGGACGAGTGCGGGTGTACCAAGATGGCCGCAAGGCAACATCACTTCGGCTGCACATCTCGCATGCGCAGTAGGTCTGGTAGCAGCTAGCTGTTGGAACACTGGCTTTTTTTGTAATTGTATTGCCAACAGAGTTAGGTAGCTATGCCTTCTATTTAAAATAAACGAATAGTAGTAGAAGGGGCGCATAGGATCTGTTGCTACATACTTGTTAATAGAGTGGGAAGATTCCAGGTCTGTCATCCCGATCCTGTCTTCACCATGCGAGTCACTGACCCAGAACATAGTTAGGATTTCACTGGTTGCATGCTTGTTCTGGGTTAGTGGCTCAGTGGGTAGTGAAGCCAGGATCAAATGATATCTCTGAAGCCGGCACTTCAATGTTATAACAGTGGCAGCCTCCATATTTCTATCCTCACAGGTTCAGTTAGTATTGTACCTGCATAGCAGAATGCTGCATAGAGTAGACAGCTCCTCTCAGCACATCTCTATTCCTGTACACTGCAGATGATTTCCACATTGAATCAAACATTGCTTAATGGCTAAAAATCTGAGCAATGTTTTAGTGATAACTGGCATTGCTGAGCTAATTAGGTAACTGCTTTATGTCAGTCTTTCCTAAGTAATTAAGCCTACGGGTTAGGTGTAACTTGCTTCCCATCATTCATGCAATGCTTCTTTATTAGGGTTTTTTTTTTTTTTTGGCCTGTGTGCCTAGCTAATGGAACGTTCTTCTTGCAGTCTCTTCTATCTGATGTTTGTACTCCATTCGCTGGTAATTGATGCAGTAGCTGCCTCTTAGATTTACCATAATTTCCATGCCAGAAGAATGCAGAGTGCTTTGTGCCTATTACAAAGTCCACTGCTGGTTGTTTGTGTGAATGCGGTGTGTCTGCTCTCCCAGTGTACACGCTTTCCTGCTCATTATCACTTTCCTTACTGACCTTATTTTACTCTGCATAATATTTATAGAACGTAAAGAGAATCTGTCACCTACAGAAAGACACTTGTGTACTCAGCGGTTCCACATCTCTGTGACCACGAGAAGATTACAATAAACTCACGTTGCAGCTGCCATGTTGAATTGGAGGATACTGCAGTGTCTTGTTAAAAAGAAGACGGATGCCTTGCGCCTTTTATGCTGCGTTAGCGACTTCAGTAAAGCCTGGTATGCATCATTAGATACTAAGCTCTGGTCAGGGCCGCTGTACTAACAATCCCATGTTAGTACATCAATCTCCCGGTGAGCCATTGTGCTCTGACAGTGGGACACACAGGCCGAAAATGGCCGTTTTATATTGAATCGCACCACATTCGGTCTGTGTGTACTAGGCTTAAAATCAGACTGTCTGATAACTCTTTAGGGGCACCATCAACTTATTTCTGCAGGATCTCCGTCTATTCTGCAAGGTGTGACCTTACTTCCTATGAGACAGATTTGCTTCTAATTAAAACCTAATTTTCTTTCTGAAAATGCTAGTTGCCTGGCAGTCAGTGACCCTTTCCTTCATTCGTTTAACATTAACCAGTGCTTTGACAAACAGGGCAAAACAATCCGTTCACTTTCATTTTTTTACTTGCAGAAAGGTGTGCATTTATTTTTTCTTTTTTTTTTTTTTTTCTTTTTTTTACAAAGGTGAACTTGTCCTTTAGCCTGCATTCACACCTGAGCGTTTCAGTCACGTGTTTTTGCCGTGATTTTGTTTGGGTCACCAATGTAAAAGGCAGAAAAATGCCTGTAATCTGACCCGAAGAAGCTCATGTTCTTTTTTTGAGCTTGGGGCGTTTTTCAGGCGTTTTGCTTCAGATGACAGAACGCTCAGATGTGAACAGGTGCCATTGAAATGAATGGGATTTTGCTTGTTGGGTGTTTTTCGGGCGTTTTATGAGCTGAAAACGCTCAGGTGTGAATGCAGCCTTAAAGTTAACCTGCCGTTTACATCCAAAGCATAAACATGTGATGGTTGTATTACGGTAGTTGAAACTATTAGAATGTATGAATTCACAATTTTGTTGCTTGATGTCTTTTTCAACATTTTTGTTCAGGAGTTGGTCCTCCACTCCTTTCCAATATTGTTGCTGTTTTACCATTTTCTTTTTTTCGGATGGAATTTTTCACCTTAAAGTGAATGGTTAATAGGAATGAACAGACCTTGTTACACTTTTGAAAAATATTGTACTGTAAGAGACTACTAAAAATTGGCATGTGTAAACATCGGCTTTCAGGCTTCATAAGCTACACTGGAAATAAATGCTGAGTGGTTTAAATATATATTATCCATTACTGATGTCAGGTTAGGTGAAAGGCTCTCTTCTTAGAGCCAGCTTCTTCAACATTTAACCTCTTCCCAACCACGTAACACGCGTGGAGGAGGGCAGATCTGATGCCCACATGCCGCACAAATGCATCCATGGTGTCTGAGGTTTCTGAGTGCCCGCTCCCAGTACAGTGACCAAGCTGTCACAGCTGGCAGGATGGGCTCCTAATCATGTTACAGGCAATTACAGTAATCACATTATTGGGAAGTCAATCGTGCCCCTTTGTCCCAAAGGGCCTTTGCAGACAGAGGGCTGCAAGGAGGGTGGGAGTTAGTGACCTTGTCACTATAGTAAAATTTGCATTCAAGGGCATACCTGTAGAAGAGTATACTTTTCCTGCCCTGTGCGCTACTTGAACTTCTGCTCTCTTGCTTGGAAATGTTACCACAACATCATTACAGAAGACAATGGTGACATGGAGGTCGGCAGGAGCAACCAGTCAAAGCGGCAGAGAATTTGGGGATCCACACCCCCCCGGAAGTGTTGGTTTCCTAGCAGACATCCTTCAGTAGCCGAGGGGCATTCAGTAGTACAGGTGGAAAGAAAAGTTGTGCACACACCTCTTTTACAATTGTACCTTTTTTGTTAAAAAAACGTTACTGTAGAACAGAAATAAACGTTTGTGTATTGTAGAAATATATGTAATTTGCTATTGTGTCCCGAAGCTTTTGAACAGGAAAGATTTGAGTAGAAGATTATAAAACAATTGGATATGTGTGTGTGTGTGACCTAGGGCTGAAACAACTAATCGATTATGAAATTAATCGATTACTATTTTCATAATCGATTAATCGGCCAGTTACATAATGGGGTTAAAAAACTAAAATGAGCCCTTTATAGTATAAAAAGAGCAAATAATTGCTACTGTAAATTACTTTCACAGTTCTACAGTAAAAAAAAAAATGTACCCCTTACAGTAGTGATTATCTGCTTTTTTTTTTTGTTGTACTATAAAGGGCTAATTTTTGTTTTAACCCCCATTATGTTACTAAACGTCTCAGACCTGGTTCACATCTATGTGTTTTTTGGTGCTTTTTGCAGAAACGCACTACAGTTCATTTACATGGTTTCCTATGGGACACGTTCACATCTATGCTTTTTTCAGTCGCTGCTGTTTATAAAGGGTCAGGGACTTTTTTTTTTTTTTTAAAGCTAAACGGTGCTTTTTTGGTTCAATATACTTCAATGGAGAAGCTGCACAAAAGCATGTAATGTGTTTTTGAAGAAGTTTTGTGTTTTTTAATCTGCCCAACAACTAATTGAACAAAAAAAGTATATCTCTTCTGTCTGTCATTCTCAGAGTGGATTAAATATTTTGCTCCCTAACCATATAGTTGGTTATTTATATTTACCACCGCATACAGATAATTAAGAATAAATTGCCTTTTTTTTTAAACTTTACATATTAACGAAATTATACACCACACTTTTTTTTTTTTTTTTTTTAAGGTTATTAACCGATTAATCGATTATTCAAAACAATAATCGGCCTACTAATCGATTATGAAAATAATCGTTAGTTGCAGCCCTAGTGTGACCCCTCCTCCAGTATAGGCCTATCGGGTCATCAAAGGAATGTCCACTATTCTGTGTGAAATCTGTGGCGTCAGTGTATTGTTTCCCAATCCTGTCCTCACGTTACCAGCAGTTCATGTTTTTCTCACATCTGCAGGTAGTTAAACTGCATTGCTGAGACTCCGCTCATGGATGAATAAAACTTGGTATTTGTCAGCAATGGAGGAACAAAGATTTTTCTAAAGAACCCATTTGTGCACTACTTCACAAGGGGTTCGATGGCCAAAGCAAATAAGTGGGAATATGGGGCAACCCTGCTTAGTTTAAGATAATTTATTTACTTTAATATATGGGTAATAGGTTTAGTACAAAGGGTCTTTTTACACCATAGTCACTCAATGAATAATAATAATTTTAAAGATATATCATCACTCTTACAGGAAATAAACATTTAACCTGGTGCATGTTGGGGATTGTAGTTCCCCCATTTGGCCATATTGGGGGACAATCTGATGTTTCTGGGCCAGCTGCAGGTAGTAACAGCCGAGGATCATCTGGTACACTGATTGGATGGGTTAGAAAACCTTATCCAGGCATTTCAATTTTTGATCAGCTGGCACTGCAGTTTGCAATTCTCTACTCTCTCCTTAGGCCTAGACCAGTCATTCAGTGCCACCTTCCATGTTTGGGAAACACTGGCCAGGAAATGGCTGGGTATAGCCCTCTAGTGTCTGTGGCCAGCCACCAGGGAATGATTTATGGATTTTTATGGTGCCGTAAAGGTGTATACTGGCCTGTTCTGTCATTTCAGGTTCCACTGTCTAGTGCATGGGTTTTACAGAATTAGCTGATTGTTGGTCCACAACAGTGGTTCTAATGCCTAAAGGTTTTTTTTTTTTTTTTTACCCTGTTGCATTCTTTGCATTAACTGTAGTGATCTAATATAATCGTCGTTCCTCGTAGATGGTATATGGTTATTAAAAGTATTGTCCGCAGCAAAACCCGATTCTCCCAGAGAGAAACACTTTATTGGCTTCCAAAACAGAACAGTCTTACAGATGACAAAAATCCAACAGAGTTCATGACAACGAATATTTCCTCTTGTACCTATGCCTTCATGGATACAGAACCTTCTCTCAGACCATCTTTCTCTAGACTAGCTGACAACCTGCCTGTCTTCTCATATACTAGTCTGACACTGGGTGGGGGTCAACCAAATGTTTACCATGAATACCCCCCTCAATTCTAATTACCATCAGTAAATACTCCCTTTGAAATGTTCATCTAGGTTAAAAGGCTATTCCTCACACACACACACAACTTGCATAAGATTTACACATCAAGGGGTAACAGATAACATTGTCAACTGATATCTGGCCTGGTCACTAATACTGTGTGTGGAATATATATATCCAATACATATATATAATACATAAAGTCCCACATAAATCGGCCAACACATTACAACATTAACCACTTGCCAACCAGCCACAGTATATATACTACGGCAGGTCGGCTCTATTGCGCGAAACAACGTATCTGTACGTCGTTTCATGTAATGGATACTGTGGGCGCGCTGGTCCGGTGGACTCTGTCCGGCCACCTGTGATCACGGTACAGAGAGGCAGAACTGGGTAAAAACTTTGTAACAGATTCCCCCATCCCCTCGTTACTTACCTGAGCCCATCACTGATCCAGCGATGGGCACGAGAGCCAAGGCTCTCCAGACTGTCCCTCCTCAATAGAGGTAGACAGGGTGGCTCGGGAGCGAGCATGCACTAGTCCACCCATTGGCAGCCACTCTCTATGGGGTAAGTGCAGAAGAGGAGTGCTGGTGGGGCACCTCAGAAATGGAGGTTCTGGGCTGCTCTGTGCAAAACCATTGCACAAAGCAGGCAAGTATAACATGTTTAGTAGAGAAAAAAAAAGGAACCTTTTAACCACTTCAGCCCCGGACCAATTGGCAGCCAAAGGACCAGGCCCCTTTTTGCGATTCGGCACTGCGTCACTTTAACTGACAACTGCGCGGTCGTGCAACGTGATTCCCAAACAAAATTGGCGTCCTTTTTTTTCCCACAAATAGAGCTTTCTTTTGGTGGTATTTGATCGCCCCTGCGGTTTTTATTTTTTGCGCTATAAACAAAAATAGAGCGACAATTTTGAAAACAATGCAATATTTTTTGCTTTTTGCTATAATAAATATCCCCCAAAAATATATAAAAAAACATTTTTTTTCCTCAGTTTAGGCCGATACGAATTCTTCTACATATTTTTGGTTAAAAAAATCGCAATTAGCGATTTATTGATTGGTTTGCGCAAAAGTTATAGCGTTTACAAAATAGGGGATAGTTTTATAGCATTTTTATTATTTTTTTTTTACTAGTAATGGTGGCGATCAGCGATTTTTTTTTTTTTTTTTTTTTTTTTATTGTGACTGCGACATTATGGCGGACACATCGGACATTTTTGACACATTTTTGGGACCATTGTCATTTATACAGCAATCAATGCTATTTAAATGCATTGATTCCTGTATAAATGACAGTTGTAGTGAAAGAGTTGACCACTAGGGGGAGGTGAGGGGTTATGGGCTGTGACGTGTGTTGTGTTTTTTACATTAGGGGGCGGGGCTGACATCTGATGTCATTGATCGGCTTTCCCGATGACCGGGAACAGCCAATCAATGACAGGCAGAGTAGGAAGCGCGGGGAGAGGTTTGTTTACACAGACCTCTCCCCGTTCTTCAGCTCCGTGACCCGATCGCGGGACACCAGCGGTGATCGGGTCCGCTGGTCCCGCGGCCGTGGTCACGGAGCTCGCGAGCGCGCCACTGGCGGCGCGCACGCGACCCACGGGCAGGCATTTAAAGGATCACGTACAGGTACGTGATTCTGCCTGCCCGTGCCATTCTGCTGACGTATATATGCAGTGGGCGGTCGGGAAGCGGTTAATATTACTTTTAATCTCTCAATGTCAGACATTTTAAGTTCAGCTGCAAACTCTCATTATCCATCTTTCTATTCAGGTTCTCCACATCTCATATCATTCATGTTCTTGTATCCACAGACTAGAATTGCGTTTAATTTTAAATACAACTTTGTAGTATAACCGCCTAACAAATCTTCCCAACTAGATTCTGTACTGTCAAGTAGACAGTCTCCATTATTCTTGGTAGATGAGTGTCCTATAGGCTGGCGGAACAAGCATTTACTTGTATTTTCCTCTTTGTTTTTCTAGAGCCCTCTGGAAAAAGCACAAGCAGCAAAGAACAAGGGTAACAAATATTTTAAAGCTGGCAAATACGATCAAGCCATCCAGTGTTACACTGAAGCCATCAGTCTTTGTCCACCGGAGAAGAAAGTGGATTTGTCTACCTTCTACCAGAACCGAGCGGCAGCGCATGAGCAGCTTGTGAGTAAACACCGGGTATTCAGGCTAGGACATTATAGTACAGATCTCAGATCTGAAGAAACACAGTACCTCATACTATGATCACATTATATAATGATAGTCCTAATACTCTTTCAGTTTTGCTTGTTTGCGCTGCATCTTTATACTGAGGAACGCCATGTTTGATTAACCTTATAATGCATAGAGAAAGCTTACTGGCTC
Organism: Lithobates sylvaticus; assembly: GCA_028564925.1. NCBI lineage: Eukaryota > Metazoa > Chordata > Amphibia > Anura > Ranidae > Lithobates > Lithobates sylvaticus. The sequence goes on along the minus strand of CM053027.1, from coordinate 90,636,126 downwards.
TGAATTCACCTGAGATTTTTGATACAGGAACCTGTATCTGGGAACGGCTTATATTACATGTCTAGGGTATTGGGCTATCTTATTCAAGTGCTGTATGTATGGCCATACTCTTTATATCAGAATATAACATGTGATGTCACACACTTTATTTAGTTTACTACAAAAAGTAAATGTAGTTAATGCTTTTTTAACTAGCCGACCTGAAATATTTTGGGGGTGCAAGCTTTCAGACATAGCTTAGAGCAGCCATAGGCAACCTGGGGCCCTCCAGCAGTTACATAGATAGTAAGGTTGAATAAAGACACCAGTCCATCCAGTTCAACCTGAGTGAGTGTGGGTGTCTACAATTGTCCCTATCCCTGTACATCATGTCTCATTAAGATGCTCCTCCATTATATTCCCATATAGTGCCATCAATTTACGCAGTGCTCCACACATACATTACACATCGGTCCCTACCCTCAAGGAGCCCACAATCCAAGGTCCCCAACTCGCATACATATACTAGGGTCAATCTTGGACAGAAGCCAATTAACTTGCCAGTATGTCTTTGGAGTGTGGGAGGAAACTGGAGTACCCGGAGGAAACCCACGCAGGCAGTGTCGTGGTCAGGATTCGAACCAGCGACCCTTTTTACTGCTAGGCGAGAGTGCTAACCACTACACCACTGTGCCGCCTGTTGTGGAACTACATTTCCCATGAGGCATTGCAAGGCTGGACGTTACAATTACTCCCAGAGGGATGATGGGATTAGTAGTTCTGCAACAGCTGGAGGGCCCCAGGTTGCCTAGAGTAAGGGGCCTTGTGAATTAACGTAGATCTGAACCCCTAAAATGGAACTATAGGCAAAACCTTTTATTTTTCGGATAACCCCCATCAGCTTGTTTTTTGCCATCTATGTCCCATTCTGGAGATTTCCCCTCACTTCCTGTTCCATAGCTAAAACAGGAAGTGAAAGGAAATCCCTGCAAATTAATGAAATCCCTTGGGGGGGGGGCCCTGATGTCACCAGGAACTAGTGTTCCCATTGGAAGATTTCCCCTCGTTCACATTGAATGCGGCTTTGAAATAGTGTGACTTCATCTGAAATTGCACAGTTTCAAAGCTGCCATATCAGTGCAACTTGGAAGACATATATGCAAATTCGTGCATAGATGTCTATGCAAGTTGCACCTGAAATCTCCAAAAGTAGTGCAGGAATTACTTTTTTAAATGGATGCGGCACCACAAAGTCAGCGTTGCTCCAATTTGAACAGTGCCATTGCTGACAATAGCGTTCAATTTGACCTGTCAAATCGCATGACATGTTGCTCCAGTGTGAACGGGGGGCTTACTTTTCCTTTCAATTATAATGGTAAACAGGACAGATAGAGGGGGACCTAACGGCAGAGACGGCAAAAAAAAAAACTCTTCTCTTTATCCAAAACTTTAAAAAAAGAGTTTTGTCTTTTTTTTGTTGTACTTTAAACTGAAAATCATGCTATACAGTTCATAACATTTTTCATGTTTTTTTTTTTTAACTAAATTAATGCATTGTAAATACCTTTTTTCATAGTTTATAAACCGGCTCGGAGGTGTGGGGGTTGGAGCATCCTTATGACAATCAGCCAGTCCTCCCTATGAAGTTCAATAAATGTGATTTGTTTTATCAAGAAATGCCGATTGTTAATGACTTTTTCTAGCAAACGTGGAAAGAAGTGGTTCAAGACTGTACAAAGGCAGTGGAACTGAATCCCAAGTATGTGAAGGCGCTCTTCCGGCGGGCCAAAGCACACGAAAGACTCGACAACAAGAAAGAATGCCTTGAAGGTACACAGTTTGTGGTGACTAGTGTCTGACTTGTATCTCTCTTTGGTAATCTTCAGGCAGCCATGCCTGCTTTGATAGGTAGAAGAGTGGTATGATTGAGCTTTGTAGTAGTTACATCCCGAGCAAAAAAGGGGCTTCACTTGAGAATAGAATAGCAAGTAGAATTTTTTATTAAAGGGAATTGTTTATTGGGCTTTAGAACTCGGGGCAATTTCCCCTCGCTTCTCATTCTGTTGACATCCATGGTTATGGTTTCCTGCGGTTCAGGGTGGATTTGATTTAAATTATGATTTAAATCACTAGTAAAAAGGCTTGATTTAAATCATAATTTTTAAAGAGCAACTGTTATCTCTGACCTGCTGTTGACTCACCGACGGTCCCATTCACTTTAATGGAAAGGCTGGTGATGCGGCAGTGACACAACAAGGTGAGGGATGTGCGGCATGTGGGTGGATGCCGCTAACAGGTGCCATGATGGATCTGAAATGACAGGTGCTCTTTAAATGTATGGACTCATTCTTGCTGTTTATGTGCCAATAATGATCTTGGTATATTCTTAGTGAAAATAGTGATTTGATAACATTTGCGCAACTATTATGGTGCCTAGAAAATCAGTAGCACTTATGCACATGACCTATGAAAATCACGTGTGTTTTATTGGCACCTTTTTTTTTTTTTTTTTTTTGTTTTTGTCTTCTATTTGCAAAACGCTGATAACCCTATTTTTGGCCGATTATATCAGTGCATCCTTAGAAATGAACCTCCAGATTTTTAGACTAGATTGATTATTACAGTTTTGCGTGTCTTCGATTTTTTTTTTTTTTTTTTTTTTTTTTAACTATTTTGCAAAAAGGTGCAATTAAAAATTTGACATTTTATTTAACTCAATACAGTTTTAGTATTTATATTTAATATGATTTAGGGCCAAATTTTGTAAGTTTTGCTGTCCGCCAATAATTTTAGTGTATTTTTTGCAAAAATTTTGCTTTCATAAATGTTTGCACAAATATCACTGAGCCTAAAAAATTTGTAGCTGGAAAAAAAAACTATGAAAGAATTACAAAAATGGTTTGACAAACTGAATTTAATAGTGGAGCATAGGTCCTGGCAACAAAAAGGTTAAAGCCTAACTTCAGGTTTAAATGGTTAATTTTGGACCAAGCTGGTCCAAACAATCAATTTACTACACTAACAGATGCAGCAGCTATTTGCGCTGCATAAACTGTATGTAGCATCAGCTCTGTGTTGTGGCAATGGGGTGGGAACTTCCTGTCCTGCTCGGGGCAGAGTGCTGCTCAGACATTCACAGGGAGCTTTGTATTCATGAATACAAAGCTTCTTCTGATTGGCTGAGGTGAAGATTGTTGCATCATCTGCCCGCCTCAACCAATCAGAGGTAGCCTTGTATTCATTCTAAAATACAAAGCTCACTGAGAATGAGCAATGTTCAGCCCAACTCAGTTTTGTTCTGAACAATATTCCCAACACATATCTGTTGGGAATATGTGAAGCGAATACCCTCTAGAGACCAGGATTAGGGATGAGCTCCGGCGTGTTCGCATGCTCCACGTGTAGAGCCCACCAGGAAGTCGGCGCTAATCACAAGCAGTGAGACATTGCTTCCTGGCGGGCTCTACACGTGGAGCATGCAAACCCGCCGGAGCTCATCCTTAACCAGGATGACTGAGAACAAAGAATATGTCACCAGCACACCAGAGAGCTTCATAAAAGGGTCCAACACTTTTATTAGTGACCACATCACAGAAAAGGACCTCTCCATCTCAACCAATCAGAGGAAGCCTTGTATTCATTCTAGTATACAAGGCTCACTGTGAATGGCTGAGCAGCACTCAGCCTGACTCAATTTTCTTCCAGGAGCATGACGGGAACTGCCTGAACACTTCACTGAATGCGGCTGGGGTGCGAACAGTTTATAGACCGCATACAGCTCCTGCATCTGTTAGTGAAGTAAATAGTTAATTTGGACCAGCTTGGTCCAATCAAACTATTTACCCTTTACTAAAAGCTTTAAAGTCTAAAAGCTTTAAGGAATATGGTTTTGCAATTTGAGATATTGGCTGCTAGTGCTTCATTTCTGAGAATTTCCGATATCCTTTTTGCTATATGTCCTTGTCTTCTGTTTAAAATTCTGATCTCACAGAACTTTTATCTGCTTGTAAACTCAGTCTTTTTATTTTGATCTAGATGTTACGGCAGTTTGTATCTTGGAGGGCTTCCAGAACCAGGCCAGCATGCTGCTTGCAGATAAAGTACTAAAGCTGCTCGGAAAAGAGAAAGCCAAAGATAAATACAAGGTATTGATGTGTAAGCTGCTGGTCTCTTCAGAAGGTTGAGATTTATTAAAATCTCCTATTTATTATAAATTATGTTTTACATTGTCTACTTATAGATGATTCAGTTTACATTTTTGTGAGGCGGTGTTATTGCCACTACTAAAATAAGATTGTTTTCTACTCTCACCTCTCATGTAGTTTGTAAAAACCGCCTTAAAGTGTAGATAGGGTTATTTTGTTATAGAGTAGGGAGGGGTTAGATTCCCTGTCAAGTTTTAAATACTGTCTTTGCCCCCACTGTGGAGTTTCACCTCTCCATTTGTCCTTGTTGCTATTGTTGCTGAGACAGAAGCTATGGGAAATACATTTTAGAGTCATCGCCAGAAGTAGTGAAGAAAAATCCTCCAATTGAGAAACTTGTTCCAATATCAACTTCCTGAGAGGAGAATTCTGTTCACTTTGGAAATTTCTTTTCTTATTTGCTCTTGTGTTTTCAGTACAGGAACCCGTTCCAACTTAATCTAAAACATAACACAAGCATATGTCTTTAAACTTTAAGGGCTCATTTACACTTGCTTCAGCTTCAACACACATTAACGGCTAGTTTACGCTTGCTTCAAAACAAGGCTTTGGATAGGCTTTGTTATTATTATTATTATTATTATTATTATTATTATTATTATTGTTTAAAGTACTTGTATAGCGCCGCCAATTTACGCAGCGCTTTACATATACATTGTACATTCACATCAGTCCTTACCCCCAAGGAGCTTACAATCTAAGGTTACTAACTCACATTCATATACTAGGGCCAGTTTAGACAGAAGCCAATTAACTTACCAGCATGTCTTTGGAGTGTGGGAGGAAAACGGATTACCTGGAGGAAACCCACGCAGGCACAGGGAGAACATGCAAACTCCAGGCAGGTAGTGTCGTGGTAGGAATTTTAACCAGCGACCCTTTTTACTGCCAAGTGAGAGTGCTACCCACTACACCACTGTGCCGCCAGTTAAAGCTCTCTGAATGCTAGTCAAAGCCCCTGTCACCAAATAAAATGGTTAGCTTACAGTTATGTTTACACTTTGCTTTGCTTCAAAAATGATACCCCATGTAGCTTCAGTGGTGCTTCAAAGCCTTCATAGAAGTCTATGGCAAAGCTCGCTGGAAGCCTCATCAAAGCACCAAGCAAAAGCAAGGTGTAAACAGGACTGTAAGCGAACCATTTTATTTAGTGACAGGAGCTTTGACTGCCGTTCAGAGAGCTTTAACAAAGCATGTCCAAAGCCATGTTTTGAAGCAAGTGTAAACTAGCCCTAAAACAGAACTAAAGACAGTAATACCTCTGTTCCGGTGCCTGTGAGGCCCTTCACTGGCATCTTCCAGGTGACAGTCTCCAGCTGTATTGATGGGCCAGCGTGGGATGATGTCACTTGAGCGAGTGCAGTCATCCTGGCACACAGGCAGTGTGCCGGAATGTAAACTGAGCTGCCCAAGTGAATGGGGGAATCGTTCCCACTGAGGTATTGTATCTTGTCCATGGGTAGATTTCCCGTCGTCAGAATACACTATAGCCGGCAGCACTGATCGAGTGGGGAAAATCCGACAGAAGTTGATTGTTTGAAAAAACAATAGATGGAGTTAAATTTTAAATGTTTTGTCTTAAAGGGGTTGTAAACCCTCAAGGTTTTTCACCTTAATGCATTCTATGCATTAAGGTGAAAAACCTCCTGTGATACAGCAGCCCCACAGAGCCCGCCTTTTACTTACCTGAACCCGGTCTTTCCAGCGCCGGGGATGAGCAGACCAGCTGGTGTCTCGGGTCCTGATTGGATAGATTACAGCGCAGCCATTGGCTCCTGCTGCTGTCAATCAAATCCAATGATGTGGGGGGAGGGGCCGAATCCTGTCTGTGTCAATGGACGCAGCAGCGGGACACTGGTGTGCACCTGCACGAGTGCTCCGAGGGAGAGTTGCTCTCCAACAGGGCAGAGAAGGAGCCAGGAGCACCTCTGAGGGACCCCAGAAGAGGAGGATCAGGGCCACTCTGTGCAAAACCAACTGCACAGAAGGAGGTAAGTATGACATCATGTTTGTGTGTGTGTGTGTGTGTGTGTGTGTGTGTGTGTGTGTGTTTTAATAACGAACCTTTACATATCATTTAATATGCAAGATGTTAAACCGCAAACCATCTTTTCTATTCTAGAACAGGGAGCCACTAATGCCTTCACCTCAGTTCATCAAATCCTACTTCAGCTCTTTCACAGATGACATAATCTCCCAACCACTGCACAAAGGAGAGAAGTCCGATGAAGACAAGGATAAGGAGGGAGAGCAGGCTGTGGTAAAGGAGAAGTGAGTAAGCATTTGTGTTTTTTTTGTTTTTTTTTTGCTCTTTGGAGAAGGTTGGGAGAAAAGTTTTACAGTGTTATGACCATTTGCGATGCCCTCCATTTGTTTCCATGCACATCCTATGCTGAAGTTCATAAAAGCCATTGTAAAGTTACACCATGTTGTTTTTTGCAGATTTGGTTATTTAAAGGCAAAACAATACATGGAAGAAGAGAATTATGACAAGATCATAAGTGAGTGCACAAAGGAAGTTGAGGCCAAAGGAAAGTACATGGCAGAAGCTTTAATACTGAGGGCCACCTTCTTCCTGCTCATTGGAAACTCTGCATCTGCTAAACCCGACCTGGATCAGGTTATTAGCATGGAAGAAGCCAATGTGAAGGTAGGCTGTGATGGCAGCTGGACTGTTGTGCAATGTTCCCATAAATGTGCATTTCATTTTATAAGAGACGAGTTAAATGTCTGATTTCTGAACTGGTGCTTTTTCCTTCTAAAGGGTATTACAGTTCCAGTCCTTTTTGTTAAAGCCCAAATGCATCCAGTACTGTTAGCTTTGGTGCTTTGGGAAAGTGTTACAACACCTGTGTAGTTTTTACTGTTTCTGCCCATATTTAAAAAGACTTCCCCCTTCTGTCCCAGTGCATCTGTCACATACTGTTACAGGAAATGAGGTGGAATCTTCCCAATAGAATCACACATAGCAGACAAAATCATCTGACAATGGTTCTACACCTTCCCTGGCCTAAAACAAAGGGGGTTTTGGACAGAGTTAAGCTTTAAAGTGTACCTTTGCTCTAAGTTAGAGCTTATAAATGACTGAGGTCCCTCTTATTTCCATGTGATGGTGCTCGGCCAATCACCAAGGTCCACCTATGTCATGAAATTAAGGGAATTGAGACGCATGTCCCCTTATACTGGGGAAAAAACAGGTATGTCTGCTTCCATTAGTTAAGTAGAATGGCTGAGGAACAAAGAAAAAGGAGTAGGTGCTGCTAGGAAGGGAGAAACTAAAGCAAACCTGTTGGTGTGTAACAAAAGTTTGCTTGAAATTTGTGTTTTAGCAGAGAAGTCCTTACAAAGAGCATGCACACACTGGAAGAGGAGCTTCTCACATGCACAGTAAAAGTAGGTGCGGGCAGTTTGGATACCTGATGAAAAATGGAAATCCATTTCAGTTTATCTAACTGGTTTTCCTTTTTAAAAATCCATAATCTGTTTGAGATTTGAGGCCAAAGTTGCTGAACATAGAAGCATGTTTTGTGTGTATAGCTCTGTCCAGGGTAAACTTTGTATATTTGGACTGACACTGCTGGTTAGCATCTTGTGCATCTGCAAAATTCTTTCTAATGTATTTATTTTTGCTTTTTCTAGTTAAGAGCTAATGCCCTGATCAAACGAGGGAGCATGTACATGCAGCAACAACAACCTATGCTGTCAACTCAAGACTTTAACATGGCTGCTGACATCGACCCCCAAAATGCTGATGTTTATCATCATAGAGGGCAGGTGAGACAAGGCTTGCTTTTTGCGATAACTGGTTTGGGTGAAGGGTGGAAAAGTAAGTTTGTTACAATAGGAAAGTTATTTTAAAATTAACAGTGCAGTAAGAATAATTTAAACATGGCAAGCATAGAAGCCCAAATCTGTCCCCTTCAATACTCTGTACGACAGCAATAGGAGAGGGAGGTACATGGGGCACTTTTGTATTGCTTTGTATAGTGCTGTTAGTCTAATACTGTAAACATGCTAACTAAACAAGGTAGCACAGGGTGTCCAATCACAGGCTGGGGTGGGTGCTGCCCCCCCTGCTTTGTCTATAGTGTGAATTCTAGAGCCTGGCAGTGCTGTCCACTGGGAGATGGTCGGTTTAAAAGACTGGCTGAACAGAATTTCAAATCCTCCCCATTTACTATTTAAACACTACATTTACCGTTTTGCTTTGAGTCCTGTTTGTGTCACTGCTTTTGAAATACTCAACTGCCTTTCTTTATTTGCAGCTAAAAATCCTGCTTGACCAAGTGGAGGAAGCCGTAGCAGATTTTGATGAATGTATTAGATTGCGGCCGGATTCTGCTCTGGCTCAAGCACAGAAATGCTTTGCACTAGTAAGTCCTGAAAATATTGTAAACTCTCGAACCGCTCCATACTTGCTGATTTTCAGATTTTTTGGTGCTCCTTAAAGCAGAGTTCCGCCCATTTAAAAGTCAGCAAGTACAAAAAGTGTAGCTGTTGACTTTTAATAATCAGACACTCTCCTGTCACGGTCCAGCGAGGCAGGCATACGAAGCCCCTCTCCACGGCGCCGACATTGTAACTTTGGGAGCCCGGCTGCACGCTGGGACTGGCCGGGCAATCTTCTGGGACTTGTGACGTGTACCAGAGGGGGGAAGGGGGGGAGAGGTGATCTTCCTACTGGGGGCCACCAGGGAGGAAGTGGGAGCTGGGTGCCATGTAAAAACAGGGTACCCGCCCCTCCCTCCCTCCCCCCCCCCCCCCCCAAAAAGACATGCCAAATGTGGCATGCCAGGGGGTCACCTGCACTTAAAGCTGAAGTTCCATTTTGCTTTGGGTGGAACTCTGCTTTAAAGAGGAAGTAAACTTTCTCTGCTTACATTTACCTATAGGTAAGCCTATAATAAGGCTTACCTATAGGAAGTGAAAATGTCTCCTAAATGTGTACCGTTTAGGAGATTTTTACATTACATGCAGCCAGTGAAATCACTGGAGCATGCTCTGAAGGAACGACCACGCGTGCTGTTCTATCAGAGCCCTGTGCCGTGAACGTCATCGCGGCTCTGTCCACTCACATCCCCGGAGCCCGCAAACCCAGAAGAAACTCTGGTAAAAAATGTCAGCGGTGTGCGGGCACCGCTGCAACAGCTTCGTTCTAAGGTATTTCAGAATGTGCTAGTATACGATGCTCAATTATGCCTTACTTGCAGGATTTTTTTTTCCCCCCCTAAGTTTACAACCTCTTTAAATTATGTTTTTGATGAAGTTGAAGTCCTTTAAATACATTGCATAAACACTGTTCCTGTAGTGCATCCAAACTGCATGGTGTTTCATCATATGGTAATAATCTTACATCCCAAAGTAAATCTATGTTTCACGAAGAGTATATAAGGTAAACAATGTGGATGAAATGCAGGTGCCCTAAAATACCTTTCAGTAGGTTCCTGAGCACTTTTAATGTGCAATAATTTCAACTTTAGCCCATCCTTTGCTCCCTGTTGGTCCTTTAATTGATGAGCAGCTTTATTCACCAGTAGTGCCCTAGCTTTTTGGGGTGCTTTAATCTGTTAAGTTTTGTTTTCTGGGTAGCTGCAGTTTGTTCACCATATCACTTTTCATAAATTTACTTTTCACAGGTTTATTTTATGGTGTTGTATCATTGTCTGTCTTTTTAGCCTGTCGTGGTATTTCAAACTTGCTCTGGTATCTCACAATTTTATTCTTTTCCCTTTACCTTCTGTGCTGTAGTACCGAAAAGCTTATACAGGCAGCAATCCACTACAGATCAAATCCTCCATGAAAGGCTTTGAAGATGTTATTAAGAAGTTTCCAAAATGTGCAGAAGGTTATGCCCTTTATGCCCAGGTAAATCTCACTTCCTTTGCATCTTTAGCTGTGTCTTTTTTATTTATTTTTTTCAATTAAGTTTTGCATAAAGTGCACCTGTCATTTTATTCTTTAAACAGCAGTCTGTATTGTGATGCTAGGAATGTGGCACAACCTCTTTCTACTGATATCTATTAACATAAGTTGAGTTTAGTCAGTCTTTAGTTGCCGCTTCTGCTGTGCGAAGACAGAAGAGTAAGCCTAACTGTAACCCCTTCTATCAGCTAAGACTATTATAACATTTCATTGTATGCCTTAAGATAAAAAGCCTTCTGTGTCCAGCAGCCCCCTAATACTCACCTTAGGTCCATCTAGATCCAGCGATGTTGCAGGAGTGTCTCGGCTGCCCAGGACTCTCCACCTCATTGGCTGAGACAGCAGCGCTGCACCATTGGCTCCTGCTGCTGTCAATCAGTCAGTCAATGAGGAGGGAAAGGGAGTAGGGTTGGGTCTGGGCTCCATGTTTATATGGACAAAGGGTGCTGTGGCTCGGCTCCCCCCATAGCAAGCTGCTTGCTGTGGGGCCACTCAACAAGGTGGGGGCAGGAGCACCAAAGAGGGACCAGAGAAGAGAAAAAAATCTGGGCTGCTATGTGCAAAACCACTTCACAGGGCACGTAAGTATAACATGTTTGTTATTTTTAACTTAAAAATCAAGACTTTAGTATCACTTTAAATCAATTGGTTGGGGTGTCTACATTTTTTGACATTAAGGCCTCATTCCCACGAGGCGGATCCGCTCTGCAGAGTCCGCCAGCTCAGAAGGAGATCTCTCCGTTGATCTCCGCTGAGCTGGCGGATGACAGGTCTGTCTCTGCTCACTGAGCGGGGGGGGGGGGGGGCCTGTCAGAGCGCCGCTGATTCCTATGGAGGGATTGGATCCCATCCGATCCGCCAGGACGGATGCGAACGTAGGCCCATACGCCTTGATTTTTAGCGGATCAGATGTCAGCGATTTTTAGCATCAGACATCCGTCGTTCCATAGGCCTGCATGGAGCGCCCGTTCAGGTCCACCTAAAAAACTGACAGGTCGACCTGAACGGTCCATCCGTGTGAAAGGGGCTTGTGAATGTCAGGTGTCTGCAAACATTTAGCCATATAGTTTATAGCTTTTTCTGTGTATCTCTGTAATATCTGAGGGATTCCCAGTTCTTTCACATAACAGAGATTAAACGGCTTTTTGGTGCATTTTCTGTCTTAGTCAGACATATGCTTGGGAGGAGGAGGCTGTCAGGCTTTATCTGAGTGATATCTTCATCTAAGTCTGAATCAGAGAAGAGACTTGGTTTCCCTGGATACTGACACTCTTTTATATGTGCTTAGTTACTTTTGCATATTTTTACCTCTTGCCAATTCTTTGTATCTTACGAGTCATATTTTAAATGTGGCAGTTTAATCATCATAAAATTCCGCAGTCATCGGTTAACAAAAAAAAAAGATATGTATACATTTGCATTAAATGCCGATGGCCAATCTCCTAATCCTGGCAGTTTCCTATTTGCAGGCACTAACAGATCAGCAACAGTTTGGAAAGGCTGATGAGATGTATGACCAATGCATAGAGTTAGAGCCAGATAATGCCACAACATATGTTCACAAAGGGTAAGTGCCTTCTAATTATTGGTTTTCATTTTACCCAATAAAAAAATTGACCATCTTTCTGATGAAAATTTATGGTTACATTGTTTTTCATGCCTGATGTGCACTAAGGAGCATACCCATATGAAAAGTTGCAAAATGCTTTGTAGCTATGATCTTGGTACGGTTACTTTATTGTCAGCGATTGGTTGTCTAGTAAAAATGATCCATCAGTTTTACAGTACTGAGAAGGGCCACCACTCATGATGGGATTCCATGCTCTTCTGTTTCCTCCAGGCAGTCTGGGACTGCCTTAAAGTGGATGTAAACTCTCACATATACCCAGTGAAGTGAACAGCCTCAGATAATACACAGGGATGAAACCAATCTCCCCACATAAGTTTTACATGTATATCTGCTGTCTTCAGCTTTTATTACTGTTTAGAAAGTGCACATCATGTTAGGAGATTTTCTCTTCCTGGTTAGCACTGCAGTGAAGTCTGGGCATACAACCAAGACAGCTGATTGGAGGAAACGCACACACCCCCTCTCCTCATAGGTAGAGACTTTCAGCTCTGTCCCTTGAATAGTTCAGGGCTCTGGTAATCTATTTATAGCATCCTTCCCAACACAAAACTCAGGCTGCTTTTATCATGTGTGGGAGGACTTGTCAGGAGTTATGGGGCGTCGCTTTGACAATTGCGCAGTCGTGCGCCTTTGTACCCAAACAAAATTGACATCCTTATTTTCCCACAAATGGAGCTCTTTTTTGGTGGTATTTGATCATCTCTGCGGTTTTTATTTTTTGCGCTATAAATTAAAAAAAAAAAGCACTATTTTGTACTTCTTTTTTTTTTTTTTTCTGTAATAGCCCCAATTTTCGTTTTAAAAAAAAAAGCTAATTTTTTCCTTAGTTTAGGCCGATATGTTTTCTTCTACATATTTGGTAATAAGAATTGCAAAAATCGTATATTGATTGGTTTGCGCAAAAGTTATAGTGCCTACAAAATAGGGGATAGATTTATGGCATTTTTATTATTTTTTTTTTTTTTACTAGTAATGGCAGCGATCTGCAATTTTTATTGAGACTGTGACATTATGGCAGACACATGGGACACTTGACACATTTTTGGGTCGATTGACAATTTTATACAGCGATCAGTGCTATAAAAATACACTGATTACTGTATAAATGTCACAGGCAGGAAGGGGTTAACACTAGGGGGCGATCAAGTGGTTAACTGTGTTCCCTATATGTGTGCGTTCTAACTGTGGGCAATGGGACTGACTATAGGAGATGAGATTGTGGTTACCAGCTCGTAGGAACTCACGATCTCTCTCTCCTCAGAACTGTTTACACACGTCCCTGTTCTGCCTCTCGTGGCCGGCGGTCATCGCGACTGCCGGTCATGAGCATCGGCACCCCCGCTGTGCAGTGGGCGCGTGCCTGCTATCATGTTTAAAGGGACTGACTTACAGCTACGACGGTATAATGATGGCGGCTGGTCGACAAGTGGTTAAATAGCACAAATTTAATTTGAAGGAATCCATTCCCCCATTTCTCTGACTAATGAAGTCGGAAGTGATGATGACAGTTGTCACTCCCTGGCTTTTGCAGCTCATCAGGCACATTCCATGCTTGCTTATCCGCTTTGGAGGGCAAGGGAGACATTGGAAGTCTAATAGACCCCTGATGTCTTCATAAAGAGTACCTGTCACCTGACGAAAGCTTTAATATTGGGACTTATTAGCACCTTGGTGAGTGGTGATAACAATACAGTCATGATTTTTTTATTTATATTTATTTAAAAAAAAATGTAATTAAATAAAAACGAACTGTAAAAGCACTACTGAAAATACACACAAATGCACACATGGGTCCTGCACCTTACCGTAAAAAACATCTCCTTTAGGTAGATGGGAACTGTACGTGGAAATAATGATCCATATGTATGTTGGGGAAAAAGATGATTTGCCTGTAAATGTAAATTGTCAACCTGCTTAGAAGTGGTATTTCATTTTTGAATATGTCTTGGCTGCTTGAATTCCTTTTAAGTGCAGGTACTCTTGGCAGTGGGACTACTACATGTGAGTTCCCATCTCCGCCCATCTGTATCAGTCATCAAATGGGGGCCTCGCTGTACTTGCTGCTTGTTCCAAATTAATGTTACTATAGGGAGGATCAGGCAGAACAACAAACTCCGGCAGAGAATGGGACCTCCTAGCTGGGAAAAGTCCCAGAAGAATATGGAAATGCGTAAAGAAACCAGTATTTGAGTTTTGTACAGGTTGACCTTTTAAATGTAAAAAAAATATTAGTTGTCCTTCTACAAAACAAAGGCATTATTGGCTAACATCTTGGTTCAGACTAGAGGAACCCCTAAATTTGTCATTCAGAACCAACAATGGCAAGAAGGTATTTCATTTATTTTTTATGTTGGGTAAAATCTATTCTTGTCTTTATTGCAGTTTACTTCAGCTTCAGTGGAAGCAAGATCTAGATAAAGGGCTAGACCTCATCGGCAAAGCCATTGAAATAGACAACAAATGTGACTTTGCCTACGAGACCATGGGGACAATAGAAGTTCAGAGGTAAGTTAAAGCAATAGTTTTGTTACAAATCAAGCACTTATTGCAGTCATCCTTTTGAATTTTACTTTATTGCAGTAGCTTTGAATCTTTTGTTTTGAAAGCATCATTCATCCCCCACCCTACCTGTACTTAGACAAACTTCTCATGCCCCCTCCCCAGTGCCACAGAACTAGAGACGTCTGCACAAATCTAAATTAAAACTTGAGCTCACCCAAAATGGCTGCCATGTGGTTCCTCTCCTGCCCTCTAGTGCCTCAATCAGTGGATATTGGCAATAAATGTTTTATGGGAATGTGAAATAAGCTAACACGCACCCCTAGGTTGTTACTTGGTAGTCATTGACTGTAATAACCTGGCACATAAATGAATAAATTACTTTTTCTGTTTCAGGGGAAATCTGGACAAAGCCATTGACATGTTCAACAAGGCCATTAACCTGGCTAAATCTGAAATGGAAATGGCCCACCTCTACTCACTATGTGATGCCGCATACGCTCAGACAGAGGTCGCCAGGAAGTACGGCTTGAAGCCACCAACACTGTAAAATGGACTCCCAGCTGATGAGCAAATGAAAGCTGAGAGGTTACTGTCATTGAAGACAAGTCTTTCCTGTGAGGAGAGGCAAACATCAAAAAATGTGGAATGGCGGACCCTTGTTTCTCTGCTTGTGGTGTTGTCATTCATCCCTTCTGTTAGATGTTCTTGGTATTGTGGGATTGGGTGTCTGGGATACTGCGCCACCTTTCCCTCGGACTCCGCGAGGGAACAATAAAGGCACCTTTTTGCATGAGAACAGGAGGACACAGTTGGCTGTGCAAATAAAACTGCAGCATTGTGTTTCTTTGAGTTTTGTCTGGGAATGGATGGTTAATGTGTGAGCAATTTTTTCTTAAATTTCATTTTTTATATATGTCTGGTACTTTTTACAGTTTAATTTTTCCCGTTGATTACTTCAGTTCAATCCTGTCTGTCATGATTTCCTTGTACATATTTGATCACAAAAGGCTGACTTCTTCCTTTTTAGTAGTGAAAAGTAACTATTATTTTTTAAGTTACCAGCTTTGAAAATAAATAGATACTTGGCATGCACATGCTTCCCATTCCATTCTGAACAGAAGAAATCCTACTTTTCATTTTCATTGTTACAAAAGACTCATCCACAGCCCTGGCCTATACAGTAAGGGTGACGAATTATTTCATAGCATGCAAATTTTGATAGTTATGGTCTTTCAGCGTTATAACGTAAGGTGCTGTGAAAAGTACAGTAACCCATAACAAATTGACCTCTCAGTTCAATACACAGGGGTATTTTGTGGGGTTTTTTCTTTCTTTGCTTGAAATATTAGTCGGAAGTCTGTTTATAGAAAACTAATATTTGCTGTTCTGTCTTTATGAAAATGCTAGTTGCTTGGTTATAATACTGCATGCATAACAACCAAGCAAATTGTGTTTTCAGAAGAATTTGGTTACTTTTACAAAAAAAAAAAAAAAAAAAACATGTCCCATATGGATATGCACAGTGTGTGCTAAACCTACCTTCCAGCCAATGTATGGCAAAGATGCATTAAAGAGAAGCCTTTTTAAAGGATAAGTTCACTTTTGGATCATGTTCCTTCTGTTTTTAGGATGGAACATTTAACATGTTCCCACTCCTGCAGATCTTCCACCTTATCTCCCTGTGACAGTGGGTGGGGGTTCTTCTCCCCATGCCCAGTGTCACAATTTGAAAAGAACATGGCTGTGTTGGGCTCCACTCACACGGGTGCTTCGTTCGCAGTTTCCTGTGAATGAATGCCTACTAGTTCAGGCTGATGGTTTGTAGTCCTCAATGGGTGCTTGTGAGTGCTCTGGTAGTCCATTGATTCTTCCTGCTTTCAGGTAACTGCCTGCCCCTACGAGGTACAGGCAGACAGCTTTGCTCAAAGTCTACAAGAGACTGTGATTGCACCCGTGATCTGCTGATTACAGGTGCAATGCTCTGCAGGCTCCAGAAAAAAAAAAATGCTAATTATTTTTGAAAAGGTGAACTTATTCTTTAAAATCTTCCAATGATGGCTCCATCCTCAGTTATTGTAAAGGCAGAGCAGCTGTTGGGACTCTTGTGCCTTCTGACTGCCCATGCAGTTTGTACTTTGTCCAGTTGCCTATGATGAGTTCAGCAGCTGTGGCAGGAGAGAGTTTTTGCTGTGCAAGTGTGGCCTGAAAGAACAGGATGGTGTGCCCTCCCCATGGCATTATTGGGTTTTGGTTCCCAATGACTGCTTTGTCCCTAAATAACTCAGGACTGAGCCATCACAGCCTGTAGAAGATTTTAAGAAGGCAATTTTTTAAATTTGATTATGGCCTACAAATATTTGAAGAGAAAGGGCGCTCTGCCTGGAAGTTAGGTATAGCAAACTATGCTATTATACCTATATTGAACAACTTGGTGTATTTTTTTTTTTTTTTTTTGGGTAATGGTGAACTATAACCCTATAAGCATTGTCGACCTACGCATTCTCTTTATGATATAAACCTTTATGAGAGTGCATTGTTTTCAGTGGGTTGGTAGAGCTTATGCTTCCATTGTGAAAGAAAGTAGTAAAAACAAACAATGGTGTAGTGCTGCAATGCAGGAAGCAGTGCCTGCATATGTAATGAGCAAATATGCCCCCCCCCCCCCCCCTCGCCCCCCCCCCCCCCAAATGTACAAGGGTTCTTCAAAAGGTTTCTGCACCATTATATTTAATTTTTTAAAACTACTTAATATAAAAAAAAGTGCAGACATTTAATTTTTTGACCCACCTTGTACATCCATAATGTTAAAATTGACATTAAGAAAAATCGGTTTAAAAAATAAAAAAAAATAGTTTAGTGGGTTAGTGTCTCATGTATATTCTTAAAAAGCTAATATAATTGTTTCGCTTTTAAATCGCACTACAGCTCCAGTTTGGACGTGTTGACTGCAGTGCCTAAAGCTGAAGTTTAATTTGCTTATGTTTGCCATCCTTCCTCCCCTCATCAACTCTTACTGATTATTTTATAATAAAATGATTCCATCTTCATGACATACCTTCTTTTAATCCCAGTGCTGTCATCACTGCATCTCTATAAAATGCAGGCAGAGCATTGCTTGTGAGAGGTGCTGTACAGAGCTTCTTGAAGACATCACTATCTCAGTACTCCTCTCAAACAAACCCTCCAGGGCTGGTTCACACCACAAACAGGCACTCAAGATCTGGTCTGTTTCTGCATGCGTTTTATTCCCCACTGTACTGGTGTCCAGTGTGCTTTACTGCGTAAGGCCCCTTTCACACTGGGGCGGTTTGCAAGCGCTATTGCGCTAAGAATAGCGCCTGCAAACCGACCCGAAACAGCTGTTGCTGTTCCTTCAGTGTGAAAGCCCGAGGGCTTTCACACTGAAGCGGTGCGCTTGCAGGACGCTCAAAAATGTCCTGCAAGCCGCATCTTTGGCTCGCTATAGGAGCGGTATATTTACCGCTCCTATAGCGCCCGCTCCCATTGAAAACAATGGGGGAGCGCGCCGAACCCGCCCGCAAAACGCCGCTACAGCGGCGGTTTGCGGGCGGTATTGACCCTTTTTCGGCCGCTCGCGGGGGGTAAAAACACCCCGCGAGCGGCCGCAATGCGCCGCTAAAACGGCGCTAAATATAGCGCCGCTTTACCGCCAGCGCCCCCACCGCTCCAGTGTGAAAGTAGCCTTAGTCCAGTGCAGGAAAAATGCAGCATTTTCTACTTTTCTGGAACAGGCTGCACTGGTGTGAAATATGCCATTGGGAACAATATAACCTACTTTCCAATGTGTTTTTGATGCAGGAAAAACAAACCCATTGGACTGCATGTGGTGTGAACTGGCACTTAGTACTGGTGCAAGCAGTGGGCTGGCTCTTGGGAGGAGTTATGCAATTGCCTTTTAAAGAGTGTATGTGAGTCTGAAAGAGTAGGAGTTCCTAGGCAGGCTGTTCAGTCGTGGCCAAAAGTTTTGGGAAAAACAAAATATACATTTTCACAAAGTCTGCTGCTTCAGTGTTTTTAGATCTCTTTGTCAGATGTTACTATGGTATACTGCAGTAGAATTTCAAGCATTTCATAAGTGGTAAAGGCTTTTATTGACAATTACATTAAGTTTATGCAGAGTCAATATTTGCAGTGTTGACCCTTCTTCTTCAAGACCTCTGCAATTTGCCCTGGCATGCTGTTAATCAACTTCTGGGCCACATCCTGACTGATGGCAGCCCATTCTTGCATAACCAATGCTTGGAGTTTGTCAGAATTTGTGTTTTTTTTTTTTTTTTTGTGTGTTCACCTGCCTCTTGAGGATTGATCATAAGTTCTCATTGGGATTAAGGTCTAGGGAGTTCCCTGGCCATGGAACCAACATTTTGATTTATTCTGTTCCCCAAGCGGCTTGGTTGTTACTTTTGCCTTATGGCAAGGTTTTCCACCATGCTGGTAAAGGCATTGTTCATCGCCAAACTGTTCTTTGATGGTTGGGAGAAGTTGCTCTCGGAGGATGTTTTGTACCATTCTTTATTCATGGTTGTGTTTTTGTTAGCCAAGGCAGTGGGCTCACTCACAATTTTGCCTAAGAAGCAACCCCGCGCATGAGTAGTCTCAGGATGCTTTACTGTGGGCAAGACACAGGACTGATGGTTAAAGGTTTTTTTATTTATTTTTTTCCTGATGCCCCAAACAATCGGAAAGCGGATTCATCATAGAAAATGACTTTACCCCAGTCCTCAGCAGTCCAATCCCTGTACCTTTTGCAGAATATCAGTCTGTCTCTGATGGTTTTCTTGGAGAGAAGTGGATTCTTTGCTGCCCTTCTTGACACCAGGCCATCCTCCAAAAGTCTTCGCCTCACTGTGCATGCAGATGCACTCACACCTGCCATTCCTAAGCAAGCTCTGCACTGGTAGTGCCATGATCCTGCAGCTGAATCAACTGTAGGAGACGGGCCTGGCACTTGCTGGACTTTCTTGGGTGCCCTGAAGCCTTCTTCACAAAAATTGAAGTTCTTGATAATCCCATAAATGGCTAATTTAGGCGTAATCTTAGTAGCCGCAATATCCTTGCCTGTGAATCCCTTTTTGTGCAAAGCAATGGTGACTGCATGTGCTTCCTTGCTAGTAACAATGCTTAACAGAGGAAGAACAATGATTTCAAGCACCACCCTCCTTTTAAAGCTTCCAGTCTGTTCTAACTCAGTCAGCATTACAGAGTGGTTTTGAGCCTTGTCCTCATCACCATTGACACCTGTGTTAATGAGCGAGTAAGCTGATGTCAGCTGGTCCTTTTGTGTAGCAGGGCTGAAATGCAGTGGAATTTTTAATTTTTTTTTGGGGGGGGGGGGGTTAAGTTAATTAAATTTTTCATGGCAAAGAGGGACTTTGCAATTCATCTGATCACTCTTCATCACATTCTGGAGTATATTCATATTGCCATCAATACCTGAGGCAGCAGACTTTGCGAAAATTTATATTTGTGTCATTCTCAAAACTTTTGTCCACCGCTGTATTTTCAGGTGGACTGTCATAGGTATTGCCAACAATGTGCTTCTAAACCTCCACAATTCAAGAACTGAAATCCAATGCATGAAGGGGCAGGCCTGGGATAGGAAATCTGGAGAGGAAAGACTTAAAGCAGTTGTATAGCCGCACGTGTAAAATTAAAATTATGAAATACTTACCTTAGAACGAGGTCCCTGTTTTGCAGCCCGGTCCACGCTGAGGGAGCTGACATTTTGCCCTCTGCGTTTCTTCTGGGTTCACGGCTCCACTGTGAGTGGCTGGAGCCACACTGCCGGACCTTCAGCTGGGCATTCACAGAGTATGTGCCGCTGATGTCAGCGGCTTCATGCAAAGGTAATATCTCCTAAACCGTACAGGTATACAACTGCTTTAAATGATGTTAGCCAGGAAATGAGGCAAGTTCTGTCCAACTTGCAGCAGATTCCTATGAAGGCTCACAGTGTGCAGTGAAATCAGAGTAAGCAATTTTAATAAAGGAGAGGAGCCTGTCTAACTGTGCAACACTGAAGGTAAGGCGAGTTGGTGTTCAGCTTTTAAAGTAAGCCAGAATTTTTTTGTTTAGAGTAGGAAAGGGTTAACAAATCAGGTTTATTTTTTGCCCTATGTCCCTTTTGGGGAGAACAACCTTCACTTCCTGCCCCATAGACAAGATAAGAGGAATTGCCTTATAGAAAGTTATCTCTTAAATAGTGTCCTATTGTAACATTTCTTCTCTATTTCTGTTCTGGTGCCAACTCAAACATTTGGATTTCCCCCTCAGTTTCTGCCCTGGGGACAATGGTCACCAGTACAAATACAGAGATTACATCTCCCAGCAGAGGCACAACTATAAAAACGCAACATATAGTCCATTGCCACATCAGCCAAAGCTAGATAAGTTTTTATTTTTTTTATTTATTAATTAAAAAAAAAAAAGAAATAAAATATATATATATATATATATATATATATATATATATATACACACAGTACACATACATTTTTTTATGTACTGTGCTGAGAGAATATCGAGGCTGTCATTGCTCAACCTGCTTTTGAAAATGCTAGCTACCTGGCTATAATGCTGATCCCTTGGCTTTAATACTCTCGCTGACCTAGAACATTTGTACAGGTCCAGATTCTGACTTCACTGTGAATAATATACACTCTGGTTCCAAGTCTGTTGCTTAAAAAGTATTTAAAAGAAAACAATTTTGGTTTAAGAATATATAATCGATACGCATTCTGTATTTTAATGTTATTAAAAAAAAAAATTCAGTCTTGAGCTGCTGTAATTTTCAAAAACTCAGAATTAAAATGTTACTTCCTTCTGGTATGACCGGCCTTTTCCCTGAAATCTGCTCTAAGCCACATTTTAGGCAATTTTCTTTTCTTTTTGTGAGAGGTTCTCCCTAAATTGATTCCTCTTCTAAAGGAATGTGGCCATACATGTTTTCTTATTACAACACCGGCATTGCTTAGATGGTAATTATAGAGGTTGAGGTTTCCATTAGGCCCCTTTCACACCGGGGCGTTTTTCATGCGGTGCAGCGCTAAAAATAGCGCCTGTTCACCGCATCCGGCCCCTTTAACTCCAGTGTGAAAGCCGGCGGGCTTTCACACTGGAGCGGTGCGCTAGCAGGATGACAAAAAAAGTCCTGCTAGCAGCATCTTTGGAGCGGGATAGGATCGGTGTGTTCACCGCTCCTATACCGCTCCTTCCCATTGAAAAGAATGGGAGACCGCGGCAATACCGCCGCAAAGCGCCGCTACGGCGGCGGGTGTTTAACCCTTTTTCGCCCGCTCGCGGGGGGTAAAACCGCACCGCGAGCGGCCGAAAACCGCGGTAAAAACGACGGTAAAGCAGCGCTGCTTTACCGTCACCGCGTCTCACCGCCCCAGTGTGAAAGGGGCCTTAATGAGAAAGGATATTCCACAAAGGTAGGGAGTTGGCACTAGAATAAAGCCCCATACACACTATTAGATTTTCTGCAGATTTACCAAAACCATATAATAGGAGGTCAAACCGTAAAGCGGTTCTGCACACAATAATTTTTTTATTTTTTTTCTACTCCTGTTACAACTAATTTCAGTATAAGTTAAACTCATTTTTTGATGTTTGTCCTGTATCCATGTCCATTTGTTGATCCGATCTGCACTTTAAAAAAAATAAACCACGGAATTTCCATTTTGCTTGTGGGCATTTGCCGCAGACACAGATGGATGAGTGGAGAGACCGGGCTGAAATTAAAAGGTAACATAAAAAAAAATGCATTTTACCACTATTTAGATGCTATTGAATATTATGACCTAATGTTAAATTATTGTGTGCAGAACCGCTTTAAGAGTCTCAATTTGTATGCAATCAGGCAGGACCTTGCACTACATGGTTCTGGTAAATCTGAAGACAAAAATCTGCAGAAGTCGAATAGTGTGTATGGGGTATAAGTGTTCCCATTGGAAGATTTCCTTCATGTTTTAGTGACAACTCAGTCCTGGTGACTGGCCATACAAGTGACTAGACCTTTGCTCTTTGGCTGTTGGTTTTTGGCAAAGTTTCCAGAGTTCAGATCTGGTTTCACCCAGTTAGAAAGTCTGGAAAAAAACATGCCCTGTTAAGCCAGTCTGAGTTTGTACACAGGGTCCACATTTTTTTCCCAACATGCCTCTTGTGGCATTTGAAACTGTAATGTGTCACTTCCCACAAATCATCTGTCATGTGCTTCAGAAATCCCCATTTATATTCATTTTGAAAGTGTTACTAAACCCAGGAGTCTGCATTCACTATATATGGTCTCACACAAATCACAGAAATGCAATTATTTTAGTAAATAGAAACTGCTAAATACCTTTATCACCTCATCAGCAGTCTTGTGACTTCTCTCAGTGTCTGGTTAAAGCTTGTAGGAGGAGTTTTCATTCTGCTCTGACTGTCCTATGAGGCTGCAGGACCCTTGACCCTCTTGACAGTGCTGATTTGCCCTGTGCAGAAAAAAAAAAACTCTAGGAATACACACCAAACTGAGCATGTGCAGAGTGACTCCAAGGCTCTGTACTATCAGGAGATGGATTGGAGACTGTAAAAGAAGGGGAGAATCAGAGAAGACAGGATCAAACCGCCTTTTTACACAATGCAGAGGATTAACCTCTTAGGTTCCACAGTGAATATAACAAGCATGCTTGAGGCTGGATTCACACTAGTGAATTGGATGCGGGGATTCCTGCATCCAATTTGCAATAGCAGGAGATTGTGACCAGATCTCTATGGAGCCGGTTTACATATCTCCGGTGCAAATTTGCACAGGGTCCTGTGCTTCTTTTGGTCCTTTTCAGGTTTGAATTCAGCCAAAAATTCGGGCTGAAATGGCAAACGGGGACGCACCGGACCCCTGCTGTGACCCACATGCGGCTTTGATGTGAACCCAGCCTCACTGCCTGTACAGTCCGATTTCACTGTTGTGGGTTTAGTAACACTTTAACCGCATGCCGACCAGCCGCCGTCATACTGCGGCAGGTCAGCACGATCCCACGAACTGTCGTAACTATATGTCGGTCCCTTTAAGCGGGATAGCAGGCACACGCCCGCTGCATCGCGGGGCATGAGAGGCAGAACAGGGGTGTGTGTGTAAACACACACGTTCTGTTCTGTGAGAGGAGACAGATCTGAGTTCCGAATAGCTAGGAAACACGATCTGTAATTTCCTCTAGGTCAGTTCCCTCCCCCTACAGTTAGAAACACACATGGAACACAATTAACCCCTTGATCGTCCACCTAGTGTTAACCACTTCCCAACAACATTGGACTTTCTGGTACTTGCCAATATTTTGGGATTAAACATTTTACTGCGATTATTAAATGGGTATCACAATTTTTTTAATAATGTTTGATTGTAAGTTTGGTATTATGAAATAAGTATGTTTCAGGGCAGATTCACTCCTAATATTTCCTGGATCAGTTGTATAACTTCCTGCCAAAATTACTGTATTTTTGGACATTCCCACATCCTCTCCAGCAGAGCGGTGATTTTTCAGATTGATATTTATGTGCTTTAACCTCCCTGGCGGTAATCCCGAGTCTGGCTCGGGGCGGGAACTTCAGTACCAAAAGCGGTAACCCCGAGCCAGACTCGGGCTTGCATTGCAGGATACAGGGGTAGTTACTTACCTTGTCCCCTGGATCCTGCGATGTCCCCCGCTGTGTGTGCGAGCTCCTCCGCTCGATTCACACAGTGCCGAGTGCCGCTGATCTCCGTTCCCTGCGATGTTACGACGCACGGGAGCGGAGATCGGCGCCAAATTCAAAAAAGTTAAAACACACAATACACATACAGTACTGTAATCTTACAGTATACAGTACTGTATAAAAAAAATGACACATCCCATTTGTCCCTAGTGGTCTGTCCAATGCCCTGCATGTCATTTTATATAATAAATAAATACATTTCTGCCTAGAAAATGGAGATTGTCCATAGAAACCAAAAAGTGTCCCTTTATGTCAAAAGTGGTTTTTAGACCAGCTAGAAAACAGCGATAATAAATTAGAATCACAATTCATCATCAAACACTAAATTTATTGACAGCGACAATTCTGCAACTGAGCAAATTTCAGTGTTTTTGATTTGATTACATTATCGAATAATTTTTATAGTTATTTATTATATTATAATTTATGATTTTGTGTTTCAAACTTTATCATACCCGGGATGTCTACTAGACTCTGGTTTGGACAGATTTAAGTAAGTTATTCATAAGAATTGCATGCCTACAATATAAAACGGCAAATTTCCATGCAAAATAATTGTACCGCTTTTGGTACAAAATTCCAGACATAATCATACCGCCAGGGAGGTTAACAGGTGTTATATACCATCTTGATAGATACTTATAGTTTATTTCTCTCATATTTGCATACCTCACAACTTTTTGAGATGGGAACAAGGGACACCTTTTAGCAAAAGTAAGCTAGCATATAACACTCCCCTTGCCACACCCCCTTAAGGAGAATTATGGAAAAAAATATATGATTAGTTAAACCCAAAAGTGCTTTTTTTTTTTTTTTTTTAACACTACTATTCCTTTATACTGGCTTTTGCAATATGTGACGGAAAAATAGTGTAGCGCTGAATGGTGGAGTATAAGTGTGTGAATACAATTACACATATAAAATAAGTGACAATGCACAATAAATAAATAGAAAATTAAGTAAAAAATTTGAACTTTAAAGTATAGAGTCCAAGATCAGGCTCAAATAAGATGGATTTTAGTCCAAAATATCTAAAGAAGTCCAAATGGGATGGTCCGTATAAATATGGGAAATGAGTGGAACATTTTTCCAATGGAGTGGCCCAAGGAATGCGGCTGTGAAGCAGTAGGTATGGTACGAATAAACAGGTGCCTGTGGGTACATCAACATTCACTGGTAAAATAGAAGTTGGGTACTCTTACCGGATAGGTTGGACACACATGTCATACGACAGTGGGTCAATAGGGCTTGATAACCTGATGAGGCCAGGTCAGGCCTATAGGAGAGTGGTCGGATGGGTCCTGTTCGGTCCTATTCTATCCGGCTCCGAATCCCAAGGGGCGAATTCCAAATGGTGAATCCTGGTGTCACCGCTTGTAGACTCCGAATAGGTGGGTGCTCCGACCCGGGGTGTATCCAAGGAAGCAGCGAAAGTGGGGGGCTTGTGATGCGAGTATGGAATAAAAATGAGGCTCCGGATGGTGCAGATCAAAACAAACCAGTTGGTTTATTGGGGTGGTCAGATATAATAATATATGACACAAGAATTAAAAAAGTGATCTCAAAAATAAAATTGATGGTAGTATAAAAGCAATGTGGGGTACAGAGTATGCTGGCCCGACTAGTTTCGACCTCAGGGTCTTCGACAGGGGCATGCTGCAATAGACTAATGCAGCAATTTAGAAATTGGATGAAAGGTTTAGCACTGGAACTCTATAGATCAGACCAAAAAAATAAGACACATGGCCACTCATTAAAATTAGAAGAAAAGAGGTTAAACCTTAAACTACGTAGAGTGTTCTTTACTGTAAGACCCCTTTCACACCGAGGGCGTTTTGCAGGCGCTATAGCATTAGAAATATCTGCGTTTTACCGCCGACGCTATGGGCAGTGTGGTTTGAAAGGGGTCTAGGAGCGGCAAGGATGTGAAATTCCCTTGCACAGGTGGTGGTCTCAGCGGGGGGCATCGATAGTTTAAAAAAAAAAACTATTAGATAAGCACCTGAACGACCGCAACATACAGGTATATACAATATAATACTGACATATAATCACACACATAGGTTGGACTTGTGTCTTTTTTTTCAACCTCACCTACTATGTAACTACAGGGGGTCCCCGGGTTACAAACAAGATAGGGACTGTAGGTTTGTTCTTAAGTTGAATCTGTTTGTAAGTAGGAATAGGTACATTTTTGAAGTGTAGCTCCAGCCAAAAAATCTATTTTTAAGTTTTTTAGATAACAGAGAAGGGTTATCACCCCTGTAACATTTGTTTTGCTGTCTGTGCCCCTGTTCAGAAGATTTCACCTCACCTTCTGTCCCAATGACAATTGGATTTTGAAAATTTTGAGTTGTTAGGGAAGCATGGACTGGTGATAAAGCATCAGTGGAGGCACCTTTTACCCATATTAACCCTTACAGGAGTGAATTTCCCTTCCTAGGGGTGGATTTCCTCTCACTTCCTGTTGTCTCCCTCCGTTTGTAAGTAGGAGTCATTTGTAAGTCGGGTGTTTGAAAGTAGGGGACCCCCTGTATATACAAAGAGGAACTTTTTTTCCAAATCAGGGACAGTTGGGAGCTATGCATTTGTGTTCAGGAAGGATGGATAACACACTATACAGATTTGATTACAGAGAGTTGTGACTTATTGGTAAAACAGGAGTCATAACGGGAGTTGAGCGGCCAGAGAGCACAGGTGGAGGATTGCATGGGGGCATTTTATGTATAGTTTTTTGTGAACTTTGCAGAGAGGTGGAAGATAATTTATGAGCATTGAGATTTAATTTGTGATTTGGCACGTTCTTATACTATGGACATATTATATTGACTGGATTATTACAAAATATTTTGATATAATCTCGCACTGTAACCCTTTCATGACTAAGCCTATTTCCGTGTTTACATTCGGGAGCCTGGAACGAAGCAGTCTCTAGACGCTGGAAGTGGCGCATCTCAGATCGGAGCTCCCGGTGGGACGGGATGCCCGGTAAGAGCGGCGGGAGGGGGGGATGTCCCCTCTCGCTCCTCTGGTATAACAGCTGAGCGGCTTTTAGCCGCATCGGTTCTTATACCTGGAAAGCCGATCGCCGGCTCTAAAAAAACAGTACCGGGATGATGCCTGCAGCTGCGGGCATCATCCCGGTATAACCCCCGAAAGCCGAGTACGCATATCTCCCAAGCCAAAAATTTCCCGCAATCATATATACACACATATATATATATATATATATATATATATATATATATATATATAGCGCCATAACCCCTGCGGGGCGGCTATGTGTTTTCTGGGCTTACCGATTACTTCCTCCTTGTAGCTCGTTGTTCGTTGTCTAGGGGTTCCCAGGGTTAGTACCCAGCAATTTCAGAGGCCGATACTCAAAAGTCCTTTTGAGGATTTTTTATTTGCAAAAAGTAACAGTTCAAACAGGGGCGGACTGACAACTCATGGGGCCCCCGGCAATAGGAGATTATGGGGCCCCCAGGCAATCAGAGATTATGGGGCCACACAGTATACACATACATGTACCCACAGTAAACACAGACATGTTTCTATTGGCTGAGAAGGTACTGGAGAGGTGGGGCAGCTATAATCTCGTGATTTTTAGACCAAAAGGATGTCGGTAAGGGACATTTAAGAAACCGATGTAAAAAACCCCCAGATTTTCACAAACTGTCCCTGGTTTTACTGAGGCTGGCAACCCTGATGGGGCCCCCTAGTGGCCCGGGGCCCTTGGGAAGTGCCCGAGTGGCCAAATGGTCAGTCCACCCCTGAGTTCAAACATAACACAGTCTCTTAGTCGGGGATAGAGGGCATGGGTGATAAAGCTGACGCTGGAAGTGGCGCATCTCAGATCGGAGCTCCCGGTGGGACGGGATGCCCGGTAAGAGCGGCGGGAGGGGGGGATGTCCCCTCTCGCTCCTCTGGTATAACAGCTGAGCGGCTTTTAGCCGCATCGGTTCTTATACCTGGAAAGCCGATCGCCGGCTCTAAAAAAACAGTACCGGGATGATGCCTGCAGCTGCGGGCATCATCCCGGTATAACCCCCGAAAGCCGAGTACGCATATCTCCCAAGCCAAAAATTTCCCGCAATCATATATACACACATATATATATATATATATATATATATATATATATATATATATATATATATATATAGCGCCATAACCCCTGCGGGGCGGCTATGTGTTTTCTGGGCTTACCGATTACTTCCTCCTTGTAGCTCGTTGTTCGTTGTCTAGGGGTTCCCAGGGTTAGTACCCAGCAATTTCAGAGGCCGATACTCAAAAGTCCTTTTGAGGATTTTTTATTTGCAAAAAGTAACAGTTCAAACAGGGGCGGACTGACAACTCATGGGGCCCCCGGCAATAGGAGATTATGGGGCCCCCAGGCAATCAGAGATTATGGGGCCACACAGTATACACATACATGTACCCACAGTAAACACAGACATGTTTCTATTGGCTGAGAAGGTACTGGAGAGGTGGGGCAGCTATAATCTCGTGATTTTTAGACCAAAAGGATGTCGGTAAGGGACATTTAAGAAACCGATGTAAAAAACCCCCAGATTTTCACAAACTGTCCCTGGTTTTACTGAGGCTGGCAACCCTGATGGGGCCCCCTAGTGGCCCGGGGCCCTTGGGAAGTGCCCGAGTGGCCAAATGGTCAGTCCACCCCTGAGTTCAAACATAACACAGTCTCTTAGTCGGGGATAGAGGGCATGGGTGATAAAGCTTCAGAACTGCTGTCATCAAGCAAATTCTTCTAAAGTCTCCTTAGATAGCCCAGAGAGTAGCCAATCGCAACTGGTCTATTCACTGTTGGATAAACCCTTGTTTGTAGATTTAGCAGCCAACAAGTGATTCAGAACTAGCAAAAGTTTCTGCCACAGACTATGTTGTAACCGAAGGATGGGTTAGAAATTTTTCCTATGTTACCTGGATCTTCAAGCCATTTCGGCGATACCGTAGCAAATGTGGATTCATCCATACAATCTCAGCTCCCAGGCTCTTACTGAGCGGCCAGCTTCATGGCCCTCCTCCAAAGAGTCCTCCCCTGGTCACTTGTACGAGTTGCTGTGCCTCTCCAATCCTGAGAGGACAACGGGACACTTCAGAATCTAGCCAGTTCTGAGGCTCGGGAACGGAGGGATCCCCACCCCAGACCATGAGAACCTCTGGGGCTGGTCAGGGTGACCAGGCTTACGGGGCAACAGACACTCCTGGGTCCGGGACCCCTCGCGGGCTTGGTCCGGACCAGAACCAGGAATCAAAAGAGCAAGCCGAACCCTGAACATGTGACTTCAGCATCTTAAATACCCCTTCCCGGAATACACAGCGAGACCAGACGCACCCACTGATTGGCTCCGAGAAAGATTGGTACCTAAATCGTCCAACCAGGCTCCGATCTCAGCCTGTCACAGGTGCTCACTTCACCTATGACCAGGCAGAACTCCAGTACAGCCCAGCCAAACTGATGCCAAAGTAAAACCCTAGAACAATTAACCCCCAGGACCCAGTTACAGTTCTGGAAAAAACAAAATTTACAAAATAGTGCACACTTTAGAAAAGTGTCGGCGCTACACATATATATATGTAGCGCCGGCAAAGTATGCGCTATGCCTGTAAATGTAGTTTTTGCCCAGAACTGTAATTGAGTTTTGGGGTTAATTATTCTAGGTTATGCTTTGGCATCAGTTTGGCTGGGCTGTATTAAGGTTCTGCCTGGTCATAGGTGAAGTGAGCACCTGTGACAGGTCTTAGAACGCAGTCTGGTTGGACGCATTGGGTACCAATCTGTTTCTGGAGCCAATCAGTGGGCGCGTTTGCCACGCTGTGTATTCCAGGGGGGGGTACTTAAGGTGCTGGAGCCACGTGACCGGGGTTGGAGTGTGTTGGTGTGGTGTTGTTTCTGGTTCCGTTACGTGCTGGCCTGGGCTTCGGCCTGGGTCCAGACGGGACCAGGAGTGTCTACTGACTCCATGGTCCTGTTTCTCCTGACCAGCCCCAGAGGCCCTCATGGTCTGGGGAGGGGATCCATCCATTTCCGAGCCTTGGAACTGGCTAGTTCGATGCGCAGTAACTGAAGGAGGATTGTGAAGTGTTCCGGTGCCATCTCAGGATTGGAGAGGCCCAGCAACTCTACATGCGACCAGGGGAGGACTCTTCGGAGGAGGGCCACGCACGAGGCTGGCTGCTCGGTAAGAGCCTGGAAGCTGAGCTGTATGGACACTGATTGAATCCGCATTTCTTACGGTATCGCCGGAACGGCTGAGAGATACTGGTACTATAAGAAAAGTTCCTAACCTATCCTTCAGTTGCAACTAAGTTCCTGTGAGAGACTTTTGTGTGTTCAGCTAAAGTTTCCCAACCAAGTCTGTGGCAGAGACTTTGCTAAGCTGAGATCACTTTTTGGCTGCTAGATCTACAAACAAGTGTTTATCCAACAGTGAATTATCCAGTTGCGAGTGGCTACTCCCTGGATCATCTAGAGAGAGACATTTATTTAAGTGTCAGCAAGTTCCACGTGCCTGAGCTTCTATAGCCTTGCCCTCTATTCCCAACTGAGAGACTGTGTTTTGTTCAACGTTTTATGCAAATAAAAATCCTCAAAAATAATTTAAGTGTCAGTTTCCACAGTTACTGGGTACTAACCCTGGGAACCCCTATACAAGAACGACGAGCTTCAAGGCGGAGGAGGTAATCGGTAAGCCCAGAAAAACATAGCCGCCCCTAGGGGTTATGGCGCTATATATATATATACATACACACACACACTGAACAAGACGATAAAGAATTTTGGCGTGTGCAGGATTTTCAATAACTATAAAAAGGCAGCCTGTGTTTTTAAAGAAATTCCTATCTTCTTCCAGTCTGGTCTAACACCCTTCAACTGAAAGGAAAAAAAAAAAAAGGACTTTTTTTTTTTTTATACAGTCTGTTCCCCATTGGCGATTTTCCCTCACTTCCCAAACCATCAAATTAGACAAAGCGAGGGGCTAAAATCTCAACCCTTTACACTTTTAGCCAACAATGTCAGAAGCAGTTAAGGTTTACCAGTGTTTTTCCTAATAAAGTCAGTCTTGCCTACAGACGACTTGGAAAGTAAGCTGCTCCGATTACCACCATTGTAAAGAACAGCCCGCAGCAGAGAACAGAGAGTAGGCGCAGGGCTGGCATGACAGAAGAAAACATGCCATTTGGGTTTGGCCGTTTAAGAGGGGGTGGAGCTGGTAACAGGAAGAGGAGGGGCTATCGCCCCTGTAGGAATCATTGACTGAAGGGAAAAAGTTCAGGCAGGTCGCAATGGAGGCGCTCCTCACATCCATCAAAGCAGCAGCAGCAGCCAATGGAGCGGAGTGGCTCAGGGCACAGGTAGAAAAAGCCTTAGAGGGTGAGAGCGGATTGTCCGGGGGGGGGGGACGGAGGAAATAGACCGGCCGCGGCGATCCCGCCCGCCGGATAGATATTCCCCAGAGGCACACAAGGCCGCTGAGAGGCCATCTAACAAGAGGGCAAAAAACATTGCCGAACCGCCGGCAAAGCGGTCGGCGAGGGTTACCAGCACGGCCACATCATGCACCTATGGTGCAGAGGGGGGGGCGGGGGGCCCAGTAACACGCGGCGCAGAGCGGCCACCATGCGGTCGGAACACCAGGCCTCAGGCCTTCCGACGCACGCGGCGGAGAGGGGGTTGGGTGCACATCATGGACCAGGAGTAGCGCACAAGATATTGCCAGTGGGGGGGCCCGAGGGGGGAGCGAGTGCGGCACACAAAAAACAGATTGTACATAGGGCTGGAAGGGGACAGAAATCCTCCCTAATCAGCAAGCCACCATCTGGGGTAGGGGGCAGGGATGCTAGGAACCGGACATTCACCTACGCTGGGAGTAATGCAGCAATGGATTGGCCTGAGGCACATGGAGGCGTTCCGCACATTGGGGGTAAAAGACAATCAATGGCGTGTGGCGGTCAGCCCAGCTTGCGATCCTCTGCGCGGGGGGGACACAATCGAGGCTGTCAGCGGGATGGAGGCGATCCGCCTGCCCGGGAACAGTTTAACGTGAGAAGCCCTGCGGCTAGAAACCAGGGAGCACAGTCAGGAGGGGCTGGGGGCAGGCTGCCCAGGCCCGGAACATCTTCTCGGGGGCACGGAGACGACTGTCCTAACCCCTGGAGGGAAGAAGCGGAGGCGTCAGGGCTCGCGGCTCAGACCACAAGAAATTGTACCAGCAAGTCGCCGGCGGGGACGAGGAGGAGCCAGAGGGAGCGTAGCTCGTCTGCATCTGGGGCTGAGGACCCTGGAGGGCAGGCTGTTGCGGTTACAGAGGATGTGGCGGAGCGGTCAGAGGGCGAGCTCTCTGGATCGGAGGACGATGTCGATAGAGGACGGCCAGCAACGAGTCACGCAGGAATGTCGGCTGGTGGGAGCTTTTCCAGGCAGCCCGGTAAGTCGTATTTTTGTCCAGGGTCTTGCGGTAGGGAAATGTCTTTGGGGGGGGATGTGGGGGAGGTGGATAGAAGCCAATGTGACAGGGAGCAGAGGGGGGGGGGGGTTTCCCGGGCGAGTCATTACCTGAACCCACACTTTTGGAGGGGGGACTACGGGGGTTTTTAGCAGGCCTTAAGGAGCTGGTGGGCAGGTTTGAGCCTACACCGGCGACGCCCCCGGGGCCGGCCAGGGCATGGGTTTCTTTGGGGAGGGTCTTGTCAGGGGGGGGCAGGGGGTAGCGGGGGAGGGAATTTCAACGATGGCTGAGGGAACGGTGTTGGCTAATCCGCCCGCGTTACCCCCTGGGGGGAGTGAGGACGGTACCGGGGAATCTGCGGGGATGTCTCATCCCGCGGCAGGTGAGGGGGAAATGGGGGTTGACAAAAACAAGAAGCAGGACATAGTGCGGTTGGCAGATTCCGCGCGCTGTGAGGTTTATGTATGTTTCGAGGGGCCATTAGGGGCCCATTTGAAACATGAGGTTAGGGAAAAAATTTGGAGAGGGGAGTACGTGGAGATTTTTTCACTCCTTCCCCTTGAAAAGTTCAACTTAGATAGGGTGAAACCCGAGGACAGTAAAAAAGAAGAGGAGGAGAAGAGAAGGTACAGACTAATACCGCGGACGTTTCAGAATTGGCTGCAAGCGTTCGGGGTATTAGCAAGCGTAATAGGCGAGAAGGAGCCGGAGCATTGCTCCTCCCTTTTCTGTTATTTGGATGCTATTGGCGAGGCTCATAGGACCTATGGGGGGCTATCATGGCTGCGTTATGACGAGCAGTTTCGGCAGAGACGGGCGGTGAGACCAGCCTTAAGGTGGGATCACAAAGATATCAGTCTTTGGATGCGCCTGATGTCTTCAGCCAAGCCAGCGAGTCAGTTTTTTCAGGGGGGGGGCGGGGGATCAGGGGCTTCAAATCAATCGGCCACAAGGAAAAAAGGAGTCTGGTGGCAATACAACGAAGGGAGTTGTAAATTCGGACATGGATGTAAGTATAAACACGAGTGTTCAGGGTGCGGTGGATCACACCCCGGATCACGGTGTTTTAAGCAGGGTAAGGGAAAGGCCAGCGATTTTGCGGGAAAGGGGGAGGGCGCCAGTGAAGGTGGGAAGAATGCGCCCTTTTCTAGATAGATATCTGGATCAGGCGGGGGCTCGTCTACTTAGGTCGGGTTTTACGATTCCTGCGTTTTTGAACTTATCTCCTCCCATTCCAGATAACTTACAGTCCGCTTTAAAACATCATGAGGTGGTGTCCGAAAAATTAAACAAGGAGGTAGCTCTGGGTAGGATGGCGGGACCTTTCTCAGAAAAACCCATGCAGGAACTGGTGGTTTCTCCGTTGGGGGTGGTCCCCAAGAAAGAGCCCAATAAATTTCGCCTCATTCACCACTTGTCTTACCCAAAAGGGGAGTCGGTGAACGACGCTATTGATCCTGAGGTGTGCACTGTCTCATACACATCCTTTGATGCTGCAGTACATTGGGTAAGGAAGTATGGTAGAGGGGCCCTAATGGCAAAGACAGACATTGAAGCGGCGTTTCCCTTGCTGCCTGTTCATCCCGATAGCTTTCATTTATTGGGTTGCAGGTGGCAGGAGGAATATTACGTGGACATGTGTTTGCCAATGGGTTGTTCTATATCGTGCGCATTCTTCGAGTGTTTCAGCACATTCGTGGAATGGGTGGTGAGGGACGTTTCAGGTTTGAATTCAGTGATCCATTATTTGGACGATTTTCTTTGTATAGAGCCGCCCGCATCTAATGTGTGCGAGGTGCTCTTAACAACGGTTGAAAGGATTTCAGGGGAATTCGGCATTCCGCTTGCGCCAGACAAGACGGAAGGGCCCACAACAGTGATCAGTTTTCTCGGGATTGTAATCGATTCCATGGCCATGGAGTGCAGGTTGCCTGAAGCTAAATTGGTTGCATTGCAGGCGGAGGTGAAGGGGATGGTCGGCCGGCGCAAGGTTCAGCTGAGAGCGTTGCAATCGGTGCTGGGCAAGCTCAACTTTGCGTGCAGGATCATTCCGATGGGCAGGGTTTTTGGCAGAAGATTAGCGGCAAGTACGGGGGGCATTGAGTCGCCCAAACATTATGTGACACTTTCCCGGGAACATAGGGATGACCTGAGAATGTGGCATATGTTTCTGGACAACTTTAATGGTAGAGCGCTGTGGATGATTGGGCCGGTGAATAATTTCGACCTTGAATTGTTTACAGATGCAGCGGGGTCAGCAGGTTATGGGGCCTTTTTTCAGGGGCATTGGAGTGCCGGCCCTTGGCCCGACAGCTGGAAGGAAGCGGGGATGCTCAAGAACATGTTGTTGCTTGACTTGTTTCCGGTGGTACTGGCGGTAGAATTGTGGGGCGAATTCTTCCGGGATCGGAAGGTGCGCTTCCACATCGATAATTTGGGGGTGGTACAGGTTATCAACAAGGTATCGGCGGCATCACCGCCGGTGATACATTTGTTGAGACACTTGGTGCTTCGGTGTATGCAGATGAACATTTTCATTCATGCAGTACACTTACCAGGAGTGGACAATGTGATTGCTGACGCTCTTTCTCGGTTTCAGTGGGAGAAATTTCGGGAGCTGGTACCGGGGGCAGAGCGTCACGGGGTCCTGTGTCCTTTAGAACTGTGGAAGATTGCCCTGGAAGGATAGGTGAGTGGATCAGGCGGTCAGTGAGCGAGGGAACATGGAAAGCATACAGGAAAGTATGGGACGATTGGTTTGCTTTCCATGGACAGGCCGGGGGGGCGGATAATGGAGAGACTAGATTGCGATTTATCTATTTTGTCGCCAGGCACATGGAACATGGAGTTTCCGTGTCGAGGCTGGGAAAGGTTATGGCGGCCATGGCATTTTGGTTCAAGCTCGAAGGGGGGAGAGATTGGACAAAAGAGTTTTGTGCACGTCAGGCGTTGAAGGGTTACCGCAGAGGGACGAGGGTCCAGGATGAGAGGCGACCAGTTACTTTCGAACTGTTGGGTAGAATGGTGGACACTTTGCCCGGAGTTTGTAGATCTGGTTATGAGGTAGGGCTTTTCCGCACGGCTTTTGTGTTGGCCTTTTTTGGAGCTTTTCGGATAGGGGAGCTGGTAAGTTCCTCCAAGAAAACAGGGGATGGATTAGCTGTGGGGGAGGTTCGGTGCCTGGTTGATAGACTGGTGATGCGTTTGCGTAGATCAAAAACGGACCAGCAGGGTCGAGGCAAGGATGTGGTGGTTTTCGCCATTCCGGACGCCAAACTCTGCCCCGTCTTAGTTACAAAGGTTTATTTGGCACAGAGGCCAGCCGGGGAGGGACCTCTTTTAGTACATCAGGATGGGGCGGCGCTATCGCGTTTCCAATTTATTTCTATATTTCGGAGATCTTTAGTCGCCCTGGGTCTGGGGGATCAGAAATTTTCCTCGCATTTATTTAGAATTGGTGCGGCGACGGAGGCAGTTAGGTGGGGCCTATCGGAAGAAGCGGTTAAACGGATTGGGAGATGGGAATCTAGGCGATTTCGTTCATATGTCAGGCTTGACTTAGTTAATTGAAGTCTCGCGGAGTGTTGTGGGTTGTATGTGCCGGCATGGTTTCGTGTGGTGCAGTGCGATGAGTTTCAATGAGTTTTCTTATTGTTTTCTTTTCAGATCCTTCGCCGAGTCTCGTGTGGATCATGGGACATTCTTATGTTTGCTGGGGTGCCAGGAGGGGGGCTTACATTAAATGGCTGGGTTTCCCGGGGATGCTTTGGAGCCGTCTGGTCCCGGAGGCGCACAAATTTGCGCAATGGGACAGGCCCCCCGAGGTTTTAGTGATTCATGTTGGGGGTAATGATTTGGTTTTGAGGACCAAGTTGGACATTACTAGGGATATCAAACATGATTTTTGCCTACTTCAGGCGGCATTCCCTAATACTGTCCTGGTATGGTCGGACATGATAGCTAGGACTTCGTGGTGTTTAGCGAGATCAGTAGAACTGATAAATAAGGCCAGGAAAAAGATCAATCAGGAGGCCAGCAGGTTTTTTATTAAGAACGGAGGCCTAGCTATTAGACATAGAGAGCTGGAGATCAAGACATGGCGATATTTGAGGGCTGACGGGGTTCATCTGAACCCAGTAGGCACAGATATGTGGACCATGGGCTTACAGGATGGAATTGAAAGAGCACTTAGGGTGTGGAGGTGCGCTCAAGGTTAAGGTTTTAACCTTGTTTGCAGTGGCGGATGTTGCCTGACGTAGGTATAGAGAATAAACCCCCTCCCCACAGAGAATTTGATGCGGGACCCATTGGAGATATGGGCCCGTTTGTTAATATTCCTTATAGGTGATGTAAGGAATATGGTGGATGACTGCACTGCGGGAATAGTTTTGTCTCTGAGCTAGCATGTCAGCTTGAGGCCTAGTTACAGTTTATATGACCGCAGTGCACGAGTTTTTATTAGGGTAAACGGGTGGGGGGGGGGGGGGAAGGTCCTCCTATAGTCCTACGTCACGTTTTCTTCATTGTTATGGTGTTATTTGTTATTTATTTGTTTATAAGAGTTAATTTATATTTTGATATTTAATAAAGGGGCTGCTACGGCCTATTTTACACTCCAGTTATGTGTGGTCTCAGTTAATGGGAAGGTAAAGGTGGGAGTGTTTGGCTGGGTAGCACAAAATGAGTTATGTTGTAATTAGTCATGGCAGCTTTCATCTGCCTTGAAATTGGCACCTGCCCTTTGTTACTATTCAAGTTGTCTGACACAGGTTAACATTTATATTCTAACCTGTCCCTTTAGTGCTTGATATCTCGCAAATCCTAATTTTATAAAAACAGTAACGGTGCAGACATTGTCCGATTAAGATTTTATCTCCAGGGAAACATTGCACTAAATTGACCACCAATTGCCTTATAACAGCCCCCCGAAAACCTTTTTAATCTGAACTCTAATGCATCTTCATGCCATAAAATTTTTTTGCATCCTGTAAAGTATCGAGTCGATTGTGCTGTATGAAAACAATTAAACCAGTGATCTGGATTGTGGGCAGCACGAGGGTTTGTGTACATAGGCATTTGCACGAGTCAGAATAGCTTTTCTCCTTATAAGCCTATAGCAGTGGTCCCCAACCTTTTTGGCACCGGGGACCGGCTGCGCGGAAGAAAATTGTGCCAAGGACCGGGGGGGGGGGGGGATTGGGTCACGATTTTTCGTGGGCAATGGCTGGTGTTAGCGCTTCAATCATCACGACACCATGCTTGATATGGTTTCAGGGTGATTGAAGCGATGTAGAATCAGTGGAAGCACTGAGTGTGTGACTTGCCACTGTCGCCTGCCACCAGATGCAGAATGTCACTTGCCACGTTGCCTGCCACAAGATGCAGAATGTCACTTGCCATGCCACCTGCTACGCTTACTGCCACAAGATGTGGATTGCCACCTGCCACGCTGCCTGCCACCAGATGTGGAATGTCACTTGCCACGCTGCCTGCCACCAGATGTGGAATGTCACTTGCCACGCTGCCTGCCACCAGATGTGGAATGTCACTTGCCACGCTTACTGCCACAAGAGTTGGATTGCCACGCTGCCTGCCACCAGATGTGGAATGTCACTTGCCACGCTGCCTGCCACCAGATGTGGAATGTCACTTGCCATGTCACCTGCCACGTTGCCTGTCACCAGATGTGGAGTGAGTGGAGCGCCCCTTGTGGTATGTCAGGCAGACAGCTGAGGGGGTGAACTACAAGTTCTACTACCCAGCACACCTCACCTGTACTCCCACACAGCTCACCTGTCACTGATAATGTCACATCTCTGTGGGATCGCCCCTCTGGACGTAGCAGGGTGTCTCCCTCCTAATGCTGCAGCCAGTCTCACCTGGCAGAGGGAGGGTCCGGGACTCCTTCGGCTGCCACGCTCTGGCTCCACAGTTCTGCCATTCCTGATTAGCTGTCCGGGGGGGGTCAGGCAGTCTGCGCTGCTGAACACTTTCACAGTCAATCAGCGAAGAGCCGCAGGAGAGCGGTGATGCGGGGCGGGCAGTATGAGATGATGTCATCTCTCTGCTCCCCGCCGCACCTCCAACACTGAGACAGAGCACTCACTGGCTTTGAAGGTGGAAAAGCGGTAATGCGGGGGGCGGAGGGAGATGATATCATCTCTGCTTGCCCGCCCACTCGCTTCTTCCAACCACTCAGCGCTCTCATGCCGGCAGTCCAGCATTTCTCTTGCCAGTCGCCCGCACCCGCGGCCCGGCTGCAGAAGGGCCACGGCCCGGTAGTGGGCCGGGGACCGGGGGTTGACGACCCCTGGCCTATAGTACACAAGCCGCTACATTCAGCCATCTGACACTAGCCTGGAAGTAGCAACACCATACTCTCACATCTGACATTTAGAGCCTGTGACTAGCCCCAATAATTAGGGCAATTGTCTTCCTAGCCGCCTTACAGTTTCAATAAGCCAGGCACATAAATTGTAAAACTTCTAAACACCAGCTTCCTTATGTGAGGACCAAGTGGGTCCATCCAGTCCGGAGAAATCCTTTTCCTGTTGCATCACTCATGCCTAGCACAGAAACTACACCATTGCATCACCTTTGTCCACTTACAAAAGAGGGAAACTTTCATTGAAACAGGCAAATGTCTTATTCTTCCTGGTAGATGGGCTGCTACTCATTGTATATGGGGCATGTAAATGTTAATCACTCAGATTTTATTTGCATGGCTTCCACCACATTTATAAAGTTTGGAAGTCTTTTAAAAAAAAAAAAAAAGTTTGGAAGTCAGATAATTGCCTGTGATGAACACAGCCAAGTCAGTACAAATAGCATTGCTTCCCAAAATTTGAAGTTACAGAAAATTCATAATGAGAGCTAAAGGAGTAATGAAGGTGGACATAATAATTTGTCCAAGGGATAATGAATGTTTATACTGGGAACAGAAGTTATATTGGTTATCTGAAGTATCAACTAGGGATGAGCCGAACACCCCCCCGGTTCGTTTCGCATCCAGAACATGCGAACAGAGTTCAACAGACCAAAACTTTGTGAAAACTTTCGAACACCATTAAAGTCTATGGGACTCAAACATGAGAAGGCAAAAGTGTGAACTTTAAAGGCTAATATGCAAGTTATTGTCCTAAAAATTGTTTGGGGACCCGGGTCCCGCCCATGTATCAATGCAAAAAAAAAATATTTAAAATCTGCTGTTTTCTCAGGAGCAGTGATTTTAATGATCCTTAAAGTGAAAAAATAAAGTGAAATATTCCTTTAAATATCGTACCTATAGTATTCCTCTAAAATGGCGCGTTTCCCGTGTTTAGAACAGCCCCTGCACAAAATGACATTTCTAAAGGAATAAAAGTTAAACTGCTTGCAGCTATAATGTAATGTTGTGTCCTGGCAATATGGATGAAAATTATTGAGAAAAACTGCATGGGTAACCCCTCAGCCCATTACCAGGCCCTTTGGGTCTTGTATGGATATTAAGGGGAACCCCACACCCAAA
Organism: Lithobates sylvaticus; assembly: GCA_028564925.1. NCBI lineage: Eukaryota > Metazoa > Chordata > Amphibia > Anura > Ranidae > Lithobates > Lithobates sylvaticus. Next base: position 90,596,151 of record CM053027.1, on the reverse strand, counting down.
TTAAAAAGAAAAGGCGTGTGGCCGCCAGGCCCTATATACTCTGAACAGCAGTATACAGGCGGTCCCAAGAAAGACAGGGACTGTAGGTTTGTTCTTAAAGTTCTTAAAGTACAAATACTGCAGCTGCTGACTTTTAATCGGACACTTACCTGTCCCGGGGTCCAGCGATGCGGGGGATCGAGACCCCCCCCTCGTTCCCCACTCCGCTCGCGACGCCGGCATTCTTAATGTGGGAACCCGGCTGTGGCTTCACAGCCGGGCACCCACTGCGCATGCGCCGTGATTCGACGCTCTCTCATCTGGGACACATGACAGGTCCCAGATGACTGTGCATTGCCTACAGGAAGTGACGTTTAGCCCAGGCAATGAAGGTGGCAGACTACAAGGGATCCCCTAGCAACAGGCATTTAGAGGGGAGTAAAACATTTTTTTTTTTCCAATTATTTTTTTTATGATTTTTAAGCCCCTTTTTGTTTTTTGGTCGCAACCCCACTTTAATTTGAATCTGTTTGTAATTTGGAACAGGTACATTTTGTAAGTGTAGCACCAGCCAAAAAATCTATTTTTAAGCTTTTTGGAAAGCTAACATAGGAAAGGGTTATCACCCCTGTAACATTTGTTTTGCTGTCTGTGCCCCTATTCAGAAGATTTCACCTCACTTTCTGTCCCAATGACAATTGGATTTTGAATTTTTTTTTTTTTTTTTTTTTTTTTTAGGGAAACAAGGATTGGTGTTAAAGCATCAGTGGAGGAGACACCTTTTTCCCATATTAACTCTTACAGGAGAGAATTTCACTTCCTAGGGGTAGATTTCCTCTCACTTCCTGTGGTCTCCCTCCGTTTGCAAGTAGGAGTCGTTTGTAAGTTGGATGTTTGAAAGTAGGGGCCTGCCCTATATACTATGCAGAAATTTGGGCCTTAGGTGTTGGTGGTAAGCCCTCTCAGTTACTCTTGGTGGGCGCTGGAACTAATTAAATATTATATCAAGAATTGTAATTACATGCCCCTGTTGACCAGGGTCAGAAAAATTGTGCCTTTGGTGGTAGTGTTGCCACAACACTGTAAGCCCTCACAGTTACTCTTGGTGGGCGCAGGAACAAGCCCTGCTGTGAAATATTAGATCAAAAATTGTAATTACACACCCCTGTTGAACAGGGACAGAAAAATTGGGCTTTAGGCACTGGTGTTGTTGCCACAACACTGCAACCCCTCACAGATACTCTAGTTGAGCGCAGGAACAAGCCCTGCTGCAAAATTACAGCAAAAATTACACGCCTCTGTTAAACAGGGGCAGACAAATTGTGCCTTAGCCACTGGTGGTGGTGCTCAGAACCAAAAATGTTCTTACAAGCTATCAACATGAACATTGGAGGAATAGGATAGTCACTCAGCATCAGCATAAGCAGTCTTGAAGGGATCCTGTCCTGGTGCCATAGTCGCACAGGTACTCATTGATGGCCCTCTGCTGCATGTGCAGCCGCTGCAGCATGGCCAATGTCGAGTTCCATCTGGTGGGCATGTCACAGATTAAGCGGTTCTTGGGCAGGTTGTATTCCTTTTGGAGGTCAGCCAGCCGAGCACTGGCATATGACCGGCAGAAATGCACACAGACTTTCCTGGCCTGCCTCAGGAGATCCTGTAAGCCCAGGTACCTGCACAAGAACCGCTGCACCACCAAAGGATGTGAGCCAAACAGGGGACATGGGTGAAGTGTCCCTGTTGAGGAGGTTGGTGCCATTGTTGCAAACCACCATTCCTGCCTGAAGCTGGCATGGCATCAACCACCTCTGAGCCTGCCCCTTCAGAGCTGACAATCTCTGCCCCAGCGTGGCTCCTGTCCCCTAAGCACACCAGCTTAAGCACCACATGGCATCTTTTTGCCTGAGTGCTTGCGTAGCCCCTTGAACGCCTACAGAGCACCGCTGGTTCCGAGGACAAATCTATAGAGGAAGAGGCCATGGAGGAGGAAGAGGAGGGGGGGGGTGGAGGAGAGAGGTGTGTCAGAATCACCACTAGTAGCATTTTGGAGGCGTGGTGGCGGAACAAGCTCCAACAATAATGCACCCTGTCCTGAATCCTTCCCAGCTGCCAGCAGGGTCACCCAGTGCACCGTGAAAGATAAGCAACGTCCATGTCCATGCCTGCTGGACCATGAGTCAGCAGTAATATGCACCTTACCGCTGACCGCCCTGTCCAGCGAGGCAAAGACATTGCCTTCCACATGCCGGTAGAGAGCAAAAAAATAAAATCGCCTTCCGTGAAAAAAGTGGCGTTTGGGAACCTGCCACTGAGGTACCGCACATTCCACAAATTCACGAAAGGGGGCAGATTCTACCAGCTGAAAAGGCAGCAGTTGGAGTACTAGCAATTTAGCCAAGCTATCATTCAGCCAATGGGCATGTGGATGGCTGGGACCGAATTTCTTTTGCGGGTTTAGCAACTGGGGTAGGGAAATTTGCCTGCTACAATCGGACGATGGTGTAGTGATAGCAAATAGCCCGCAAGTACTTGGCACACCTAATTCTACACCTTCATTCCTCTCAGTGCAGGAATCTGAGAGAACTGAAGGTATAGTGGGGTTGGAGATCCCAGCTAATGAGGAGCAAGGAGAGGTCCGCCTTGTTCTTTGGTGTGGGGCTTTTAAGTACACTTGCCAACGGACTGCATGGGAGTTTGACATATGTCTGGTCAAGTATGTGGTGCCCAAGCGGCTGCTGTTTTGGCCACGCTTCAGACATATGTTGCAAACCGCAACGGTGCGATCTGCTGCACAAGTCTAAAATAAAAAACGGACCACACTTAAGAACTTTTGGAACATGTAGAGTCAGTAACCTCATCCCCTCCCTCCTAGTCACTGGAGCAAACCTGGCAGTATGCTGCAGCTGGGAAGGGGGGGGGGGCATGACTGCCAGTTTGTTGCCCTTCTTGAGCACCCCCTCTCTGGGCTCATTTTACTGCCTTCCTCAATCTGGGTACCATCATTAGAGCCTTCAAAACGCTGCGCATCCTCCTGCAGCATGTACCCAACACTGGTCGAACAGTTTGGGGGACTCCTCAGGGCACGATGGTGGGGTTAGGGAAGAAGTGACTGATGACATTGAGACGATGGAAGAGGCCACTTTGGCAGCCAAAGTACTCTGAGTCTGGGTGACAGAGGATGAGGACTGCTTGGTCCTCCACTCTACCAACTCTTCTGCATGTTGCGGCTCAACACGGTCAGCTCCCCAAAAAAAAAAAAAAAAAAAAAAAAAACGCGGGCCCCACGGCCACATGCACCGTGTCCACAACCAGCAATGTTAGCTGTAGACAGAGCCTGCTTGCCCTCTTAAGTGGCCTGTGAGCGTCTGCCTCCTTGTTGGACTTCCAGACATACTGTATTTGAATAGGTACACCAGGAATGGCCTGCAGCGAGATGTAGCTGCACAAAGCTGGGATGTGCAATATATATCACAGCAGCTAACTGAATCAACTGCCTGCCTGTAGTATATTAGGAACAGGAACGTTCTGCAGCGAGATCTAGCTTAACTGTATACGTATACACAGTCGTGTGTGTGCTGGAGCCAACTGAATCAACTGTCTGCTCGATCAAAATGAAATTAAATGACTACACCAGAACACACTAAACACGGCCTTATATAGTGTGGGGCGTGTACTTAATCCCTGAGCCATAATAGGCCAAAAGCACCCTGCCTTTGGCCAATTATGGCTGTTTGCGATTGACCAAAGCATGCGGGTCATAGTGCATGCTTGGCCAAGCGTCAGCCAGCAAACCACCTCAATGAGGCAGTGCATTATGGGCCGCGATGCTCGAATTTGGGGCGAACGACCCATAATGTTCATTCTTTGAACGCTTGAACAGCCGATGTTGGAGTCGAACTTGAAGCTCATCCCTAGTATTCTTTAGAATTACCTAGACAGCCAGCTTTTTCATAACAGGAAAGCAGAAGCTAAAACCCAAGCTAGTCAACAGCATTTCTCAATTCCAGCCCTCAAGGTGCACCAACAGGTCATATTTTCAGGATTTTCCCTTTAGATGAAACAGCTGTGGTAATTGCTAAGGCAGTGAAACTGATCAAATCACCTGTGCAAGATAATGGAAAGCCTGAAAACATGACCTGTTTGTATGCCTTGAGGACTGGATGTGAGAAACTGCTGGAGAACATTGGCCTCAACCTGTGGCCCTCCAGCTGTTGCAAAACTCAAGTCCCATAATGCCTCTGTATTTGGCAGTCATGCTTATACCCGTTAGCCTTGCAGGTCAACAACTGGGGGGGGCACAGGTTGAGCACCCATGCTGTAGATTGTAGAAGGTAATTCATAGCTTACAAGGTCATTGGTAGAGTGAAGAAAAGATGCTATGAAATGGATAAGGACAAATTTACTTACATTTCTTTTCACACTGCCCCACATTCGTTCATCATCCAACATAGCTTGTTCTAGATTCTAAAGCTAGACTACATCCTTTCAACAACATTGCCCTGTGAACAATTTGTTTCATTCAGCACCTGATATCACCACTGACACCCTTGACATGTTAGCTTTCATAATAAAAATCATCTGAGTAGACAGACAGCCTATGCACCAACTTTCATAGACTGCCTCTTCACACATGGTCCTTCAATCTAGGACCATTTAGTGTTAAGCCCATGTTAGGCCTTAGGTGGGAACACTTAGAGCTAATGAAAATGTAGACTTAGTTTGGGCCTCCTTTAAAAATCTAGGAAAAAGCCCCAGCACTCACCTACTTTTCACTACTTGCACACATTATAGTAACTAAACAATCAATACATAAACAATCAATACATTAAAAACAAGTTTAATGGAAAAGTGTAAACAATTTTAAACAAACAGATAAAACTGCAAGTGCATTATACAGTTAAATTACAAGTACATGAAAGTTAAATATTTGTTTATTCAACACTCCTGAGACTCAGCATCTTTGGGCTCCTGTGAGGAGCCTTTTGTAGTCTTCTTTGGCAAGAGAACAGCTTGAATATTGGGCAAGACTCCCCCATCTGCAATAGTAACACCAGCAAACAGCTTGGCCAGTTCCTCGTCATTCCTGACAGCCAACTGGATGTGTCTGGGCATGATGCGGGATTTCTTGTTGTCTCTGGCTGCATTTCCTGACAGCTCCAGGACCTCAGCACACAGATATTCAAGAATGGCTGCCAAATAGATGCTGGCTCCAGAGCCAATCCTCTCTGCATAGTTTCCCTTCCTCAGAAAGCGGTGGATGCGGCCTACTGGGAACTGGAGACCTGCTTTAGATGACTTTGAAGACTTGCCAGCAGTTGCAGGCTTCTGAACCTTCTTGCCACGACCAGACATTATGAAGATAACCTGTCAACAGATAGTATTTTTTGTCAATGCAACAAAAGGACAAAAGGACAAAAGTGTAACTATACTCATTGGGTGTACAGGTTTCAAACTCATTGAGAATGACAAAACTGTCCTTAGTGATCAGAGTCCCTCAAATAAATAAATAAAATCTATAGTAATGCAGGGCTGTAAATAGCCATTTATCAGGCGATTATTCATTACTGCTAGGTAAAACTGTGGCCATCAATTGCAGCCTGTGTCCATTATGAGGAGTTCCCACCATCCCTGTGCCAAGTTCCCAGGGCTGAGTACACCCGCTGTGCCCATTATGAGGGGTTCCCACCATCCCTGTACAGAGTTCCCAGGTCTGTACAGCTGCTGTGCCCATTATGAGGGGTTCCCACCATCCCTGTGCTGAGTTCTTCTTTACAAGTGTGGTCTCAGATCTGGGCATTCCTCTTTAGGGGTCCAATCACTGACTGACACCCTCTGAATCCCAGATTACTTTTCATCTCTTCCAAACTTGAACATTCTCTGCACTCATTTAAGGTGGCCATAGAATAGATTATTCCCTTTTAATTTTATTCCTACAGCCACCTTAAATGAGTGCACTCATTTAAATGAATGTACGGATCTGCTCAACAGTTTGGAAGAGATAAAGAGTAATCTGGGAAGGAACGGGTGTCAGTCAGTGATTGGGATGGTCACATCTGAGGCTGGAGCCTGCAGTATGAGAGCAGTGAAGTAAGATCTATGCAAACAGAAGATAGTGAAGGGGAGGGGGGGGATCTGTGTGATAGGGAAGGTGTACAGACATGGAGGGAAGTAAAGTTGCTGCTGTAAAGTCACTCAGGACACAGTGATAATAGCCCCTTCTGCCCCCTCCAGTCCTGGCATGTACTGTACCTGGAGATTTGCGTGATCCCTCTGTGTGCACTGCTGGATGTCTGTCCCAGAGAGATAAATGGACAGCTGCCTCTGCACAGACCTATCGCTCCATGTCTGCCCCAAGCCGTTCTGCTGGTGATTTCCCCCTCACTTGCTGAAGACAGGCAGCCTGTGAGCCAATTAAAGCCCCACCCTACGGACCCAATCAATTACAACCACTGGAAACCCAAAGCCAGAGGTGGACTTTTCGGGGCGCAGACCTTATAGCCCCGAACACTCTAAAGTACGCCAATAGAGCTTCTTAGCCCCAATCACATGTATACACACACACACACACACGTCATGCCTCTAATAGCACCCCTGTGCCCTTAACACACCCACTTAAGGGACAAAAAAAAAAAAAAAAAAGTTCTCATTTTTTTTTTTTTTTTTTTTTATTAATAAGTAGCTTTGGGAGGGGGGGAGAGGGGGGGCGTTTGCTTCACCCCTGCGCCCCCTATTGACAGGCCACCACTGCTGGGAGGGAAAAATAAAAAAAACCCTGTAGTCCATGCCTCAAACACCAGGCAAAATTATATGCATGAGGGTTCCCATTAGAGATATTTTTGCCAAGTCACCATTCAAGTGATGGGAAATACCTTTTAAAGAATGAGGGAGGGGAGGTGGTAGAGCTGAGAAGTTAGAACCTTAGGGTTTCATTTCTGTGGGTGCCTCCCAGTTGCAATGCCCATTCACCCAATCTCTTGTGCTGAGATAACAAGTCTCCACAATGACCGCAAAATCCAAGCAGTTCTAACCCTACCCAATAATCAGATCGGCCTAGTGCTAGGCTTCAATAAAAGCAAAAGGTCATATGGTTTTAAGGGACCAGAAACACTACAGCAAGTTTGTACCAGCTGAATAAAAACCTCCAGTAGTAACATGAATGGATTAGTAGAGAAGGGTTAGGACCTCCTAGCAAGCTTTTGAGATACACATCCCCACTGAGGATAGTTGGATGGATGAGCTGGGTGCTGCAGTAGTGCTTATGATGGGCAATAAAGAGATTTAGTGATAACTGCCAAGTGTCCCTCAGAATATTCTACCAGTGAAGAGCAACACAGTTGCATGGCACAGGAAATGTGCAATACCATTCTCCCTGACACCCAATCACAGAGCCTCCGTTTGAGGATGTTTGACAACTTACGTAGAGAGCAATGTTTGCGTTGCAACATGGCCACCATATCAGAAAGATTAAGGCATCAGTTAAAGAAATTTATACTGCTTGGGTGTTTTTCAGGGGCTTCAGCTTGTATAAAAGTAGTGAGAACAGCAGGTTTGTAAAAACTGTCAGTAAGCTTTGAGCAGCTCCAAAGAAAAGAAAAAAAAAAAAAAAAAAAAGAAGAAGAAGGGGGGGAAGAAGTTAAACAAGCTTCATGAAATGCTGAAGCCTGTTAACAGCTGTGGCAAAAGTGACAACCAGCACCCCCATTAGGATCTGTGGTCAACATTTGCAAAATGGAGCTGAATGGTACTTTAAAAGCTTCAACAGTTTGCCAAAAATCTGCCGTTCACACAAGCTGAAGCCAATGTAAAACAGACCTAAGCTACCTAAAAGCCATCTGAATTACCAGCATAAATAAGGAGCAGATTAGTATAAGGGTCTGCTGCATCTCTTCCCTATCCAGTCACGGTATGGGGGGGCAGACCTGTAAGGTAGGCTAGGCTGTATAGCAGAGCTAAGATCTTAGAGCAGAACTGGTTAAACAAAAACCCAATCAATCATAGTCGAGGAAATTTTTTTTTTTTTTTTTTTTTTTTTTAAATATATATTATTTAATATATATATATATATATATATATATATATATATATATATATATATATATATATATATATATATATATATATATATATATAAATGGGGGGGGCAGGATACAGAGGATCAGACTAGGTCACTCAGCAGCCCCCCCAAATATTACCAGAATATCAAGTAAAATGGGGAGGTTTACCACAAATTGTACAAGGCTGGCCATACATTATACAATTTTCCTTTAGATTTACCAAAACCATATACAAGGTCAGAGCTAAACATTTTCAGTTTGTATGCAATCAGGCAGGCCCTGGTACTACATACTTGAAGGTAACTAAAGGAAATTGAGCAAGAAAATTGTACACTGTATGGCCAGGCTAAGCCACTAAATAACCAACAGCAGCATACACTCACCCAAAGCCAGCTAAAATCAGAGGAACTTGCACAGGAGTGGAACAGACTGTGTTTTTTCCCATGCTGCTTATATCTATGTAAATACACCTGTGGCTGGTTAATTCATTGAGTACTTCCCCCCTTCAGCATTGCAGGTGACCTCACTTACACACAGGTGGAGGCATTAGTATCTCAACAATGCCACTGTGGGTATGAACATAACAAGGATTGCTTGGTGTATAGGAAACAGTGAATTAAATAAGACATGCTTAAGAGCAGGGTGGATAAAAATAAATGATTTAAAAAAAAAAATGTAAGATTTTTTTTTAATTTAAATCAGATTTTTGATTTTTATCAAATGTAGTTTAATAAAATGCTTTTGGAGTAAAAAAAAGATAGTTTTCTATTTAAGATACATCAATAATTTAGTTTATTTACATGAAATGGAGCTTAGTTACATAGCATGAGTCTGTATATTCTGCAATATTTACATTTTTGGTAAACTCATTAAATGAATCCAAGCTCTGCAAGCTGAGATAACATGCACTGCATTGATGCATTCACACAATGTCACAGTAACAGTGAGATAAAAAGAAGTTCAGGAATATTCCTTTATCCAATTGTTTTGCAAATCTATGTACACTACAAACTGTATGATTGAATCGGTTCTGATATCGCTGTTTTACTAACCTGACAGATTATTATTCTAAATGGGAAACCTTCATTTTGTTTGCAAATATTAAAGATTCTAACTACCAGCTAGAGCTAGAATGAGTCCTTACATTTAAAGCGGAGTTCCGCTTAAAAAAAAAATAAATTAAAAGTCAGCAGCTACAAATACTGCAGCTGCTGACTTTTAATAATCGGACACTTACCTGTCCCAGGGTCCAGCGATGCGGGGGAATCAAAGCCCCGCTCCTCTCCCCCTCCGCTCGGCGGCACTGGCATTGTAACTGTGAAGCCACAGCCGGGCACCCACTGCGCATGCGCGAGCCCCGCCGTGCGCCATGATTAGCCGCAAAATCATCTGGGACCTGTGGCGAGGGAGGGGCAGAGCTGATCTCCCTTCCTGCACCAAGGGAAGTGACGTCAAGAGCCCAGGCGCTGAAGGAGGCAGACTACGAGGGACCCCCTAGCAACATGCATTTAGAGGTGAGTAAAAAAAAATTCCCCAAATGTTTTTTTTTTTTATGCTCATAAATTACATATTTTTTTTGGGTGAAACTCCACTTTAAGGCCGGGTTCAGCCTGCTGCAATGCGGGAACGCTGCGAATCTACTGCAGGTTCCCGCAACGCATGTCTCCCGCCGGCAGTTCACACTGCCCTATGCGAGCTGCTGGGAGTGTCAGTGAAATGTTAATGACACCCCCATATCAGTTTGCACATCGCAGTGCGATCTGCAAACTCGGACAGGAATCGGATCGCATGGTGAGAACACCATGCGATCCGATCCTGCTGCGGACCAAAAAAAGGGTCCTGTGCGAGTTTGGGCCGAATGCGATGCAAATTCAGCTATCTGTATGGCTGAAATCGCATCGCACAGAGATCGCATATGATTTGCACTGCAGTGCGGTGTGAATCATATCCGATCTCCCGCATCGCAGCAGTCTGAACCCGGCCTAAAGAGCACCTGTTATTTCAGACCCATCATGGCTGCGCCCGTTAGCGGGCATCCACTCACCTGCTGCCACCACGTCCCTCACCTTGTTGTCACTGCCGCATCACCAGCCATTCCATTAAAGTGAATGGGACTGTTGGTGAGTCAACAGCAGGTCAGAGGAGGAGCCATTGTGGGACAGATATCACAGTTGCTCTTTAAAAATTGTGATTTAAATCAAGCCTTTTTTACTAGTGATTTAAATCAAATCCACCCTGCTTAACCAGTTCCCGACCGGCTCCTGCACATTTACACTGGCAGAATGGCACGGCTGGGCAACGTAACCTACCCGCCTACCGAGAGCTCCAAGACCGTGGTCGTGGGTCTCGCGGACTCGATCGCCAAGGGCATACCCGCGATCGTGTCACGGAGCTCAAGAACAGGGAAATGCTGATGTATACAGCATCTCCCCGTTCTGCCTAGTGACAGCGCACTGATCGTCTGCTCCCTGTCATCGGGAGCAAGCGATCAGTGTGGTGTCACACACAGCCACGCCCCCATACATTTAGAAACACGCCTCTAGGAACACTTAACCCCCTACACTGCCACCTAGTGGTTAACCCCTTCATTGCCAGTGACATTTTTACAGTAATCAATGCAATTTTATTGCATCGATCGCTGTATTAATGCCAATGGTCCCAAAAATGTGTCAAAATTGTCAGATGTGTCCGCTAAAATGTCGCAGTCACAATAAAAATCGCTGATCGCCGCCATTACTAGTAAAAAAAAATATTAATAAAAATGCCATAAAACTATCCTCTATTTTTTAGACGCTATAACTTTTGCACAAACCAATCAATAAATGCTTATTGCGATTTTTTTTTACCAAAAATATGTAGAAGAATACATATCGGCCTAAACTGAGGAAAAAAAAATATTTTTTTATATATTTTTGGGGGTATTTATTATAGCAAAAAGTAAAAAATAATGAGTTTTTTTCAAAATTGTCGCTTTTTTTGTTTATAGCGCAAAAAATAAAAACCGCAGAGGTCAAATACCACCAAAAGCAAGCTCTATTTGTGGGGGAAAAAGGACGCCAATTTTGTTTGGGAGCCACGTCGCACAACTGCGCAATTGTCAGTTAACCGCTTCCCGACCGCCTAACGCAGATATACTGAGGCAAAATGGCACGGGCAGGCAAAATCACGTACCTGTACGTGATCGTGCATGTGCCTGCCTGTGGGTCGCGAGCTCCGTGTACCCGGCCGCGGGACCAGCAGACCCGATCGCCGCTGGTGTCCCGCGATCGGGTTACGGAGCTGAAGAACGGGGAGAGGTATGTGTAAACAAACCTCTCCCCGCGCTTCCTACTCTGCCTGTCATTGATCGGCTGTTCCCTGTCATCGGGAAAGCCGGTCAATGACGTCAGACGTCAGCCCCGCCCCCTAATGTAAAAAAAACACACACACGTCACAGCCCATAACCCCTCCCCTCCCCCTAGTGGTTAAACCCTTCACTACAACTGTCATTTATACAGGAACCAATGCATTTAAATAGCATTGATTGCTGTATAAATGACAATGGTCCCAAAAATGTGTCAAAAATGTCCGATGTGTCCACCATAATGTCGCAGTCACAATAAAAATCGCTGATCGCCGCCATTACTAGTAAAAAAAAAAATATTAATAAAAATGCTATAAAACTATCCCCTATTTTGTAAACGCTATAACTTTTGCGCAAACCAATCAATAATCGCTAATTGCAATTTTTTTTTACCAAAAATATGTAGAAGAATACGTATCGGCCTAAACTGAGGAAAAAAAATGTTTTTTTTTTTATATTTTTTGGGGATATTTATTATAGCAAAAAGCAAAAAATATTGCATTGTTTTCAAAATTGTCGCTCTATTTTTGTTTATAGCGCAAAAAATAAAAACCGCAGGGGCGATCAAATACCACCAAAAGAAAGCTCTATTTGTGGGAAAAAAAGGACGCCAATTTTGTTTTGGAGCCACGTCGCACGACCGCGCAATTGTCAGTTAAAGCGACGCAGTGCCGAATCGCAAAAAGGGGCCTGGTCCTTTGGCTGCCAATTGGCTGAAGTGGTTAAAGCGACGCAGTGTCGAATCGCAAAAAAACGCTCTGGTCAAGAAGGGGGTAAATCCTTCTGGGGCTGAAGTGGTTAAGAGGCATAGAGGTTGCCATTCTTGACCCACCTTCCAAAATTTCTAGTTCACTGGTTGTCATCTAGTTCTAGTACATTTTGGGTCCATAAATTGGATCAGATGTGCAGACTAGGAGTTCTGACTTAACTGTAACCTTCCAGATCATTATGTTTGTTCCAAGTCAGTGTCTAAAGCCTCGTACACACACTAAGATTTTCGGACGATCGAACGTCCATTTTTTTGTGGCATGCTAGTCTCATATGGAAAGTGAAGAGGTTACTCACCATATGAAAATTTTCGTTTGACAGAATACAACATCATAAGTGACGTAATGTGTTGAATAGTCTTGCTCTTACGTTTTTTTTCGTACAAAAAAATGTACTTAAAAAACTAAAATTGGACATTGAGTTCACATCTGACAAAAATTTTATAGTCTGCACATCCAGCTTTAGTCTGACGAAAAAGCGAAATCGGATGTCGACAGCACCGTACTAACAATCCGAAAATCGGCAGACAGCTTGTCGTACAAATTTTTCAATCTGATTTTCGTATCATGTGCACGGGCCTTTAGAGAGTACTGAAGCCAGAGACAGTCAAGCAACTGGAATTTTCAGAAGAATACAGCAGCTACGGCAGTCCCTTATTCTGCTCAATAGAGGTTTCCTCAAAGCGGAGTTCCACCCAAAAATTTAACTTCCTCCCCCCCTCCAGCGTCACATTTGGCACCTTTCAGGGGGGAGCAGATACTTGTCTAATACAGGTATTTGCTCCCATTTCCAGCGATAGAGATCGCTGCAGAACCCGCGGCAATCTACGCCATGTCTGGCCCCTTCTCCGTCCACCCCGCTGTCTTCTGGGAGACACACAGGTCCCAGAAGACCGCAGGGACCATTCAGATCACTTACGATTTAGGCTGTGTTCACATTGGTGCTATGCAGGGGCGGACTGACCATTCGGCCACTCGGGCACTTCCCGAGGGGCCCGGGCCACTAGGGGGCCCCATCAGGGTTGCCAGCCTCAGTAAAACCAGGGACAGTATGTAAAAATCTGTGTTTTTTTTTACATCTGTTTCTGAAATGTCCCTTACCGACATCCTTTTGGTCTAAAAATGCAGAGATTATAGCTGCCCCACCTCTCCAGTATCTTCTCAGCCCATAGAAATATGTCTGTGTACACTGTGTGTACATGTATGTGTATACTGTGTGATTGTATACTGTGTGTGTGTATACTGTGTGGCCCCATAATCTCTGATTGCCCGGGGGCCCCATAATCTCCTATTGCCCGGGGGCCCCATGAGTTGTCAGTCCGCCCCTGGTGCTATGTCAGACATCGCATGTGATTTGCGGTGCGAATCATATGCGATGTCTGTGAGATGAAAACTCAGATTGTATGGCTGAGTTCGCATCGCATTCGGGCCAAACTCATGCCGGACCTTTTTTTTTGTCCGCACCAGAACCGGATTGCAAGGGTGTTCACACTAAAGCGATCCGATTCCTGTCCGAATTGACAGTTCGCACTGTGATATGCAAACCCATCTGGGGGTGTCATTAACTTTGTATTGACACTCCCTGCAGTTTGCATAGGGCAGTGTGACCTGCCTGAGAGTCAGGTGCGATGCGGGAACCCGCAATGGATTTGCAGGGTTTCCCGCATCAATGTGAACCCAGCCTTACTGACAGGTGCTAAAAAGTACTGGAGATATAATAGGTCTGATAGATCCCATTCACACAAGTGGCACATCACAGTATAAGTCATCTGTGCCCTTCCCACTACAGTAATAGTCTGTTGGAATGCCATTCAAAATAAATACCAACACATTGCACTACAGTTCACATATTACTACAACACAGTAGTGTGAATGGGTACTGAATCAAATTCAAGAGCAGGCAACGTTCAGACTTGCATGTGAGTGTTGTAGCCTATGCACACAGAGCGTTAAAAAATAACGAGCTGCAAAGCCAGTACCAACGCCAGTAAAAAAAGCAGCTGTAAAAACGCGCTTTTAGAAGTGTTTTGCATTGGCGTTAATGCGCGTTTAGCCATGTTTCTCTGCCCTCTTCTATTTTCCACAACCAAATCCAATTACTACAGCTTAAAAATGCTTGATGCAGCTTAACGCTGTTTACAGTGTTAACACGCGTTTAGCCACATCAGACGTTTTTACAGCTGTAATGCTGCTGCTCCAGAATGCCCTGGGTTTTTTGTTTTTTGGCAGCTTGAAAATGCCTATGCCACCTACAGCTCCTAAAAATCTATGGGGGTTATTTACTAAAGCTGGAGCAGGCAAAATCTAGTGCAACTCTGCAGAAAAGCCGATCAGCTTCCAGGTTTTATTGCCAAAGCTTAATTGAACAAAACTTAAGTTAAAAGATGATTGGCTACCGCGCACAGCTGCACCAAGTTCTAAGTGCTCCAGTTTTAGTAGATTTCCCCCAATGTGTGCATGGACACATAGAATAGTATGGACATGGGGTATAAAAAAAAACAAACACCTGATGCCCCCTAGGGGCAGCTGTAAAAATGTCCAGTGTGCATGAGGCCTAAGCTCATCAATTTGTTGTAAAACAGCAGGTTGTAGATGTACCCCCAATCATGCATACATGGACATGTATGTCAGTGCCCTTATATGGATGCATGCCTATGTGTAGGCAGTGACATTCATTAAATATGGGCATGTTGGCGTGGCTTGGACATGGTCGAGTGAGGAAGCAGATCTCCAGAGCTCCTCATGATGTGCAGCTTCATCAGCATACACTGGAGGGAATACCGCACTTATACGGAGCCCACTATGATGTCCCAATACCGGATCGGCTCCTCGAGACAACAGGGCTCTGTTAAGCAAGGCAAAGGCTCCATAAATTCATAATTCGGCAGCAGAGGGCAGCCCCGTGGTGGGACTTCCAAGATGGCATCCGGGAAAGGCCGTGGGGCGGACGCTGCGGCAGCGACCAGAACTTCTCAGCATCCTGCTTTGTCTCCCATATTGACACCTCAGCTGGTAAGGGACATTGCCCCCCCTTGAATCCCCTGGCTCCTTAGCCTCCCAAGAACGGGGCTCTGATATTTCAGAACTGGTGAGTGACTGGGACCTGAAGCAGCACATCTGGTCCCTCCCCACAAGGGAGGACCTGAGGACCTGGATCGCTTTGCCTCCAGAGTAGAGAAGGCCTTCAGGCAAGATATTGAGCAGCTGAAGGCAGATACCAGTCAGCTAGACACAAGGCTGGAAACTTTGGAGCAAACAGCAGAAGAATCCATCCCTGCCATTACCCAGCTCAGGGACAAGTGTGTTGCTCAGGATCACAAAATTGAGACTCTTATATCCCAGCTAGACGATTATGAAAATCCCAGTCGCCGTTCCAACAGTCGCATAAGGGGGTTGCCCAAAGCAACAGTTGCCAAGGACATTGTCCCCACACGGCAAGGCATATTTAGAGAGCTCCTGAGCCTTTCCCCTACTGAAGCAGTTGAGATTGACAGGGCACACAGGGCACTCCGACCCCCCTCACAGGATGCCGAGAATCCCTGCGACATAATCTGCAAACTGCACAAGTATACGGTCAAGGAGCAAATCATGCAGCATATGCGCAAACATCCTTTCTTTGACTTTAAAGGTGCCCGCCTGTCCTTTTACCAGGTTCTATCCCGCCGCACCCTAATGCAACGCAGAACGCTACACCCCATCCTTACATATTGGTGTCGGTTCCCCTTTAGTCTTCACGCAGGACGAGATGGAAAATCTGCTACACTACGCTCTAAGGAAGACCTCCCACACTTCCTGTCGCAGCTGAACCTGGAACCGGTGGACTTTGCGGACTGGCAGCACTCCTTGGATGTCCAAACACCATCAGCATCCCAACCCTGGCAACAGGTCCGATCTAATCGGCACTCATGGGGTCGCAAACGCTCTTCCTTCACCACTGCAGGGCAGGCACCCACTGACGGTAACTGAGGCACTCTCAGACTCCAATATTGACCTTCCTGTAGCCCATCTGGAGCCCCTGGCCCTGTCTGTTGCCTGAAAGTGACTTCCTTGATAAATATGCACCTTTGGTGTAATACTCTCTTTGGCGACACAGGCTATAGTACACCCATTGCCCTACGACATTCCTGTACCCCTTTCACCCGGTCTCTTATCATCCGTTATCCCTCTGGGAAGTTATAGCTCTTACTCCAGTGAGGAGCAGGAACTACTTGACTCTCTATGTCTGATCATGTTCCCCCCATAGGATGGTCCGTACTGGGTATTAGCCCGGTTTGGGGAATCTTGCCTCACTTAGGTGGTCCCCCACTGCTAGGCAGGCCGCCTGAGTCAGGCAAGCAGTTGATTGTTGACCCACAACAGGCTTCTTATAGGTTGTTATGTTTATTCTATGTTTTGGTTACCTCATCTTTTTCCCCCACTTTTTTTGCTCAGAATTTGGAACCCTTATCATTCTTACCTGGTCCGGTTGATTCGAGATGGTTGTTTGGACAACTCACCCCTGCTGCAACATGGCAACGGTTAAGGTAGTGTCATACAATGTGCATGGTCTGTGCTCCCCCAACAAGCGCAATAGGTTATGGCTAGAGCTGAGGCATCTCGGGGCACAGGTTTTGTTTTTGCAGGAGAATCACTTCACAGATGCCTCACTCCCAAAATGACCCACTCACCTCTTTCCACACTGGTATTTAAGCACTCCCCAAAACCTAAATCCCGTGGCACGGCCATAGCTATCCATAAGAACTGCCCATTTCAACCCTCTGATCAATATGTAGACCCCCAGGGGTGCTTTGTGTTCATGAAAGGCACCATAATGGGTAGTCAGAGGTTAAATAAACCCTCTTAGGTTGGTGGTCAGTGGGAGAAGGACCCTCTTACATTGATGCTCAGTGGAAGAAGGACCCCTTTACATTGGAGGTCAGTGGAGAAGTGTCCTCTTACGTTGGTGGTCAGTGATAAAAGGATCCTCTTGGTGGGCAGTGGGGGGAAGGACTCCCTTACATAGGTTTTCCAGAGGTAAAAGGACCCTCTTGGGTCGGTGGTCAGTGGGCGAAGGAACCCCTTACATTGGAGGTCAGTGGGAGAAGAACCCCCATGCAATGATGGTTGCTTAGAGAAAGGCTCCTTTATACTTGTTTTCAGAAAGAAAAGTGCTCCTTACATTGGTGGTCAGTGGGAAGAATGGGAAAGGGACAAACTTAGAAACTTTGGCCTTCAGCCTACACACTTTATACACATGTTCCATGGGAATGTGGGCATGTCTTTCATCTGGCTATTTCTTTCCTGGGGCCTAAATAGCAGCATACTTTTAGAAAACAACAGATGTGACCCATCCACTGTATAAAAATTGCAGATAAATCTGGAAGCTGAGGTCAGTAAATCTAGAGCTTGAAAAATCAGAGGGAGGTGGTACAGGTACATATATGTTCCAAAATGTACTCATAATAGGCCTTATGAAGCTGAACCAATTCATAACTCTCTAGCAGTTCAAGATGAGGCCCCTCAAGGAGGCATTGATGAGCACTGATAGGCGGCATTGATGAGCACTGATAGGCGGCATTGATGAGAACTGATAGGTGCCACTTATAAACAATGTTGCTGGTTAACAGCTCTCCTTTTCTCAGACAGACAGAATGGGAGGAAAGGACTGCTGATAACCAGAAAGTCCGTTTACATGTGATCAGCTGATCCCATGGTAAAGGGCCACTGTGATTGGCAATATAATGTGACCAGCTGTGTTCGAAGGACACAGCAGTCACAGAGTGTGCTGGATGCGTGCGTGGGGGCATGCAGGAAGCAGGGTTCTGGGAGTATCTCCATGGACACCTTCCCAGAACTGGAAGCCCAGGGCTTGGATGGAAGGGGGAGGTTCAGGGGGACCCTTCATGGTTTCTTGCACTGTAGCCCTGAAGGTTCTAGTTACACCTCTATCAAGACCATTATACTTGTAGATGCTGTCCTGTTGGTGGATGCCTTCTTCTGTATACCTATATGTACAGTACATTCCAGCTTCCAGAAGTTTCTGTGTTATACAGTGAATGAACTCCACCTTCAGTTTTCTATATACAGTGGTGTGAAAAAGTGTTTGCCCCCTTCCTCATTTCCTGTTCCTTTGCATGTTTGTCACACTTAAGTGTTTCGGAACATCAAACCAATTTAAACAATAGTCAAGGACAACACAAGTAAACACAAAATGCAATTTGTAAATGAAGGTGTTTATTATTAAAGGTGAAAAAAAATCCAAACCATCATGGCCCTGTGTGAAAAAGTGATTGCCCCCTAAACCTAATAACTGGTTGGGACACCCTTAGCAGCAACAACTGCAACCAAGCGTTTGCGATAACGTGCAATGAGGTTTTTACAGCGTCCTGGAGGAATTTTGGCCCACTCATCTTTGCAGAATTGTCCTAATTCAGTTACATTAGAGGGTTTTCGAGCATGAACGGCCTTTTTAAGGTCATACCACAACATCTCAATAGGATTCAGGTCAGGACTTTGGCTAGGCCACTCCAAAGTCTTCATTTTGTTTTTCTTCAGCCATTCGGTGGTGGACTTGCTGGTGTGTTTAGGATCATTGTCCTGCTGCAGAACCCAAGTTCGTTTCAGCTTGAGTACACGAACAGATGGTCGGACATTCTCCTTCAGGATCTCTTGGTAGACAGCAGAATTCATAGTTCCTTTTATCACGGCAAGTCTTCCAGGTCCTGAAGCAGCAAAACAGCCCCAGACCATCACACTACCACCACCATATTTTACTGTTGGTATAATGTTCTTTTTCTGAAATGCAGTGTTCCTTCTACGCCAGATATACTTGGACACACACCTTCCAAAGAGTTCCACTTTTGTCTCATCGGTCCACAGAATGTTGTCCCAAAAGTCTTGGGGATCATCAAGATGTGTTGTGGAGAAATTGAGACGAGCTTTGATGTTCTTTTTGCTCAGCAGTGGTTTTCTCCTTGGAACTCTGCCATGCAGGCCATTTTTGCCCAGTCTTTTCCTGATGGTGGAGGCATGAACGCTGACCTTAACTGAGGCAAGTGAGGCCTGCAGTTCCTTGGACGTTGTTGTGGGGTCTTTTGTGACCTCTTGGATGAGTCGTCGCTGCGCTCTTGGGGTAATTTTGGGCGGCCGGCCACTCCTGGGAAGGTTCACCACTGTTCCATGTCTTCGCCATTTGTGGATAATGGCTCTCACTGTGGTTCGCTGGATTCCCAAAGCTTTGGAAATGGCTTTATAACCCTTTCCAGACTGATAGATCTCAATTACTTTCTTTCTCAATTGTTCCTGAATTTCTTTGGGTCTCGGCATGATGTGTAGCTTTTAAGGATCTTCTGGTGGACCTTACTGTGTCAAGCAGCTCCTATTTAAGTGATGCCTTGATTGTGAACAGGTGTGGCAATAATCAGGCCTGGGTGTGGCTAGAGAAATTGAACTCAGGTGTGGACAACCACTGTTATAGTATGTTTTAACAAGGGGGGCAATCACTTTTTCACACAGGGCCATGATGGTTTGGATTTTTTTGTCACCTTTAATAATAAACACCTTCATTTACAAATTGCATTTTGTGTTTACTTGTGTTGTCCTTGACTATTGTTTAAATTGGTTTGATGTTCCGAAACACTTCAGTGTGACAAACATGCAAAGGAACAGGAAATGAGGAAGGGGGCAAACACTTTTTCACACCACTGTATATATGTTGCCATTGGTAAGCTCCAGATAGGGAAAATTACAATTAATACAATTTTCTTCTTTTTGCTAAGTGTTACATATATCATCATACATGTTGTTCTGCTGTGCAATCCTTCATCTCACCTTCACCTTCTACGGATTGCATTCATTTTCAATTTTGAAACAGAATGTGGAAAAAAACATGTGCTATCTTTGTTCATATATTCATGTCACCAAAATGACCTGCAATACTGGAGAAAAAATATGTAGGCATGTACCAGAAACAAAATTATAGGGAAACAATTGTTCCGTGTGTTGAATTTTTATTTTAATTAGTTCTCTATATGATTGGTGGCCAGTAAACCAAATCAATTTAGTGACGGCCAAAAGCAGGGATGTGCCATGACTCTTCTTCACTACAGGTGGTATGTAGTATGGTTTGAATACTTTATCTGTTCATTTCCCCAAATAAGCAAGTTAGTCACCCCAAAACCAACATTTCCGTTTTTTTGGTGGATGCCTGAGAACAAAATGACATGTTTCTTGTGTCTCTCAGAGATTCTGATAATGAGAACTCTGGTCTGCACACCTGCTGTAACCATTAGGCCGGCTTCACACTGGGGCGGTGACGGTAAAGCAGTGCTATATTTAGCGCTGCTTTACCATCCTTTTAGCCACGGTATGCGGCCGCTAGCAGGGGGTTTTAACCCCCGCTAGCGGCCGAAAAAGGGTTAAAATCCCCCGCAAAGCGCCGGCGGTATCCCCGCAGTGTCCCATTGATTTCAATGGGTAGGAGCGGTTTAGAAGCGGTGAATACACCGCTCCAAATTTGCTGCTAGCAGGACTTTTTTTACTGTCCTGCTAGAGCACAGCTCCAGTGTGAAAGCCCTCCGGCTTTCACAGTGGAGTGAAAGGACCGCTTTTTTCAGGAGCTATACAGGCGCTATTTTTAGCGCTGTAGCTCCTGAAAAACGCCCCAGTGTGAAAGGGGCCTTACAGGAGACTTCAACTTGCTCTACTAAATTATTTGTCTTATATAGTATGTAGAGTGCCACAGAAGCTGTATGACCACCCCCCCTAATGCATCTGGGGCTAGCTATACACATGCCAAATGGCAAAAAAAAACAATAGATTCATTCAAACAACATGCGTGGAGGAATCTGCACTGCCGGGTACTGTATTCAGTCAGCCACTGCTCTCCAAATACCCAAACAGTGGCTGCATCTGAGAGGATGCAGTCAGTGTTCAATCACAAATTATTTATCTGGCTTGGTCTATTTTTAAAATGACTTTTGTCAAGCTAGGTGGCTCTTGCAGGATTTAAATTTTGGCCAATTCAACAGGAATCGGCTGAAATTCAAGCTATCCGTGGCCAACAGCTGCCATAGAAGTAGCACAGATGCACAAAAAATGGAAACCATGCTTTGTGGGGCATCTTAAAGCAGAACTGCAGTATGCTCACATACTTTATAATAAAATATTTGCCATTCTGAAGCTTCCCTCCAACCACTTTGCATACTATTTTATATATACTGCGATTCTGTACTTGCCAAATATGTTGCAGAAATCTGCCTCCACTGAGTCTGGCTGCATCCATTTTAACTGTGGGCAGCTGAAGCTGCTGCCTGTTCACTTCCTGGATTTACACAGACACACCGCCACCTCTGAAGCCCTGCAGCTCTCATTGGCCCTCTTATGACTCACCCCCCCCCTCTTCCTGGCAAATTCTCAGGAGAGTGAGAGAGAGAGCTGGGCATGATGTCATAAGCCTAGGCTGATGACCAGACAAGAAACAGAAAGTGGGCTGTATAAGGTATTTACTGGCAGAAATCAAAAGGTTTTACTATCCAAAAAGTAAAACAAGGGCAGAGGATTTAATAGATGGAAAGCTGAAAAAATTACTGAAGGTCCGCTTTAAGCATGCCTGTAATTTTTTTTAAATCATTCTATTTTTCAGAAATGTATGTTAAATAAACACATAGACACGGGGGGGGGGGGGGGGGACTAAAACTGGTGCACACAGAATCTGGGGCAGCTCTGAATAGTAACCAATCAGCTTCCAGGTTTTATTGTCAAAGCCTAACTGAACAAGCAGAAGTTAGAAGCTGATTGGTTACTATACACAGCTACACCAGATTTTGTGTGCACCAATTTTAGTAAATCTCCCCCAAAGTGTCAGCCTGTTTATTTTTAACCACTTCCCATCCGGCCTATAGCAGGTTCCACTACCCATCCGGCCTATAGCAGGTGGGTGGCTGGAAAGTGGTTCTGTTATCCTGACTGGGCGTCATATGACGTCCAGCAGGATAACATGCCGGCACTCAGCGCGGCGATCGCGAGTGCAGCTTGTCAGTCTGAGATGCTGCATCTCTGATAGTGGTAAGAAGCCTCTGACAGAGACTTCTTACCATGTGTTCAGCTGTGACCAATCACAGCTGATCATCACGTAAACCAGGAAGTGCCGGTAAATGGCTTAACTCGGTTTGCACTGATAGGGAGAGCCGTTCTGTGGCTCTCCCTGTCAGAGGGGGGTCTGTGCTGATAATCAGCACATTGATTATCAGCACAGCCCCATCAGATGTGCCACCACAGCTGCCAAAAAGGTGCCCATCAGCTAACAGTCAGTGCCCCATCAGAAACAGCTGTAGGTGCCCATCACAGTGCCAATTAGTGCCCACATCAGTGCCAATTAGTGTCCACCACAGTGCCAGTGTCCTACAGTAACACATGTCAGAACCTCATCATCAGTGCCTCCTGTCAGTGCCAATCAGTACCGCCTATCAGTGCCCATCAGTGCTGCATATTATTATTATTATTACAGGATTATAAGTGCCGCCTATCAGTGCCCATCAATTCTACATATCAGTGCCACCATTCTCAGTGCCAACTCATCAGTGACCGTCGGTGAAGGCGAAAACAAAATTTTATAAGCGAAACTAAGAAAAACTTAATTTTTTTCAAAAATGTCTGTATTTTAGTTTGTTTAGCAAAAAATAAAAACCCCAGAGGTGATCAAATATTTGTGGGAAGAAAATGATAAAAATGTAGTTTGGGTATAGAGTTGTATGACTGCACAATTGTCATTCAAAGTGCGACAGGGCTGAAAGATGAAAATTATCCTGGGCAGGAAGGGGCGAAAGTGCCTGGTATTGAAGTGGTTAATGGGCCAACAGGGCCACCCACTTCTCAAATTTCAATGTCCAAACTCGGGGGCCATGTATGTCAAGCTTAAGACAGTAAGGTGGACAGGAACAGAGTTGGTGTGATGGAATGAAGATATCACTTCTGAAGACTGAAAAGCTATGAAGTTACAAAGTCCACCAGACTCCACCTTTCATGTCCAAGAAGCTGTCACATGGTGGATATAAATTTTATGGAACCAAGCAATTATCTTCCAACTGGTAGACAGACATTTATATGAGCTCCATTTGAAATTTATTTCCAGACTGTAGTAATGGATGGTGAAAGAACTGAAGAGATGGCGCCGACCTCTTACATCACCACGATTTCTAACTAAATAGGGTTTGGTGGATATCACTAGTTTCCCTGTATCTGTAAAAAAAGATCCTATGAGGTCTTGACATGTTGATAAATTATCCTACATTTGTAATGTAACGAGAAATAAGGAGATCATCAGCACAAAATATACATTTTAATAATAACAGTTGGTAATCAGAGAATACAGAGGTTATGTTGTCACACAACTTGCCATCTATTCAGAGAAAACTCTCAGAGGTGAAGAGAAATAATACAACTAGGTGTATAAAAAATCATCCACTGTATAAAAGGCACTTAACATACTTTTATTATTTTCATTGAAGATGAAATGTATGGGACAAAAAGAACATCATGGACAACTAAATGGGAAAGAAAAGGTTGTATTCTATCTATTGGAGGTAAATGAGAACTAGCATTGGCTGGAGGAAAAAGTCGCATATGGCAAATATGCAAAGAACCATACCAACCAATCACATTCTTCCTTTCTTCAGTTCAAAGTAGCCAGAAAGATTAATACTGATTAGTTGATTTGAAATAATGTGCTTTTCATATTCCTCTCTGTTGTACTAAATAAGCCCTTTCGCTAGTCTGTTACATGGTTGTGAGGACGCAGTGCAAACTTTCCTACTGCATTACAGTGATGAATAAGATTAGAATATCTCCCAACACTCCGGGGATGTATTAGGACCATAGCCCTCCTCTGGATGATCAAGGTACTGCAAGTAAGGCAACTCTGGAGCTCCTCTTTACCCAGTGAGAGAATTCACATTTAAATCACAAATATATTTTCCAACGACCTATAAACTCCTTATTAAGTTCTTATAAATAATCACTGATCTGATCAGGAATACAATTTGTGTAAAGGAAAAATGACATCTAAGGAGTTTATTTGGGCTTCTCTTCCACACTGTAGAGATCATGGCGACGTTGGCTATGAATTGGTATTTGCTGACGGATATCAGCGAGGTATTGCAAGTCTGAAATAAATAAATAAATAAATATATATTATTAGAAGATGAAATACATAGTACTGTAATGTTTAAATGGCACAGTCATCCTTGTATTGTTAAAGAGAAATTTTAGTAAATGTATCTGGCAATCAGTTCTGCATTTACCACCTTTGGAACTGACAGATGACATTGTCCCCAGCTGAGCACTGTGGCCTCCACATCATTACAGGACTCAGCAGTTGTGGATGGGTCAATGGAAGAGGCCACACCTCATTGGAGGGGACACAGGCATACATTATTACAAGAAGTGTTGAACTCCGAAGGGTCTGATGAATGCTAGAGCACTGTAATGCAGTAAAGGTCGCTGACAAGGTCTCTTTAAAGAAAATTATATATAAATACAAAATGCTTGTTGTACTCTTATTTGGTGTTCTTTGTGTATTTCTTCTAGCTATGTTATGCAGTGTGAAAGTTTTCTTATGTGCAGGAGCTTCCTGTAATGCAGACCGGTCACTGCTGCCCTCTCTCCTTGTGCAGGGTGACTGGTCTTGTCTCCGCCCCCTCCTGTCGTTTTCTGCTGGCAGCCTGTAGTGGGTGAAGTTGTTGGGTCCCTCTGACAGCTCAGCTTTCTGCACAGGCTATGTACAGCACAGCTGATGCAACTGCTACTTTAACAAGGTAATATCTGTGTTTGTAAAAGAATTTGCTGCACGCTGACTGATTATTTTATTCTTTGTGGCTAGTATGGAATACATTTACATGAAGGTTTCTGTGCCTGCAGATCAGCTTTCAGTTAGCAGACCTATCTTAATATTTTCAGAACAGAAGCAAGGTGAAGTTTTGCAACTAAGTTTGACAAAATCCTTGCAGTATGCTTGTAATCCAAAGAACTTGCATATCAAAGCGAGTTTCCCCATAGAAGTCAATGGAAACCAAGATAATTAGTTCCGCATTGACTTCTATTACATGCAATACCGCATGTGGCCAGAGGTGGGCGGGGGGGGGGGGTGCCGGAGAGACTCGGAAATACTCTGGGCCAGCTCGGCTAAACTTGTAAAGGCTAGGAAACACTCGGGAACAGAGTATATTCGGGAGTTTCCGAGCATTTCCGAGTGGTTCCGAGTATTTCTGAACGGCTCCGAACCGTTCCGAGTGTCCCAGGCGCCCCCCACACCTCTGGCCAAATGCGGTACTGCACACCCCATTAGCTTGAATTCTGCTCGTGTTGCGAGACAACACTCGCAAACCGAGGCAGAATTAAAAAAAAAAAGTTGCTTGTGTTTCAAAACGCTAGTTAGCCGCACTATTCGTAAACCAAGGTTTCACTGTATAATTCATCTGCAGGCGATTTTTTTTTTCTCTCAACAGATCTGGAGATCCACTTTACCCGGATCACACAGGAGCGGCTTCAAAGTCGCCGACTCTGAAGTCACCCCGTACAGAGCGACTTCAGCACAGCTTGCAAAATGACTTCTATATAGAAGTTAATGCAAGGCACTCTGAAATCGCCACAAAGTAGTACAGGAACCTTTTTCTAAGTTGGAGCGACTTGAGTCGCTCCTATTAAAACAATTCCATTGTACAGAAAGGAGCGCGATTGGTCAGACGGCTAAGTCACCTGACAATTTGCCCCTGTGTGAACCGGGTCTAAATGATAAAAAGCAATTAGGTGACAAATGAAAAAAGGAACACGTTTTCCTTTTGAGACTTTTTGTGGTGCCAAATACAAATGGCAACATTTTGAATAAAAATAATAAATGTATTACTACATGGCCAAGAACGATAAATATTATCTTGACAATGTAATAATAAGTATTTTTGAAGTCCAACGTTGTATCATTTTAGGATGTCTTCTATGTAAAGCGATATTAAACCCAAAAGCAATCCTTTAGTATTTTGCAGATTATCATTTCTTAGATGGGCTTTCTTTCTTCTTTCATCTGGTGATCCAGTCAGCAAGTCTATTGTTTTTCAGAAGCTCTCCAGCAGGATATAATGAAGGGAGAATCTCTGTGCTCGGGAGTAATATATGTGAGCTGCTGACACTAAAATGTGTGATACCAAATTCAAACACGCTGCACTTTTTCTCCAGCACAATATTTCAGTTTACATGGAGGAGACATTGGCAGGGGTGATTAAAACGATCAGCTTTTATTTATTCATGCAAAATCTTTATCCCAAAAGGAAAAAAAAATGTTTGCATAAATGAATATAAAGTGTGATTTGAAGTTTGGCTTCAATTTGTTTAGTGTATTTAAATCTGCTAATACATCTAATGCCGCGTACACACGGAATTCAGCAAAAGACCGATGAGAGCTTTTCATCGGAAAATGTGACCGTGTGTACGCTCCATCGGACTTTTGCTGGCCGAATTTCCGCCAGCAAAAGTTTGAGAGCATGTTCTCAATTTTTCGGTCGGAAAAAGTTCAGATCGTCTGTAGCAATTCCTGCGCGCAAAATTCCTATGCATGCTCTGAAACAATTTGACGCATGCTCGGAAGCATTGAACTTAATTTTCTCGGCTCGTCGTAGTGTTGTACTTCACCGCGTGTTTGACGGTCGAAAGTTCAGAGAGTTTTTGTGTGACCGTGTGTATGCAAGCCAAGCTTGAGCGGAATTCCGACGGAAAAACCATCCAAGATTTTTCCGACGGAAAAACCATCCAAGATTTTTCCGACGGAAAAACCATCCAAGATTTTTCCGACGGAAAAACCATCCAAGATTTTTCCGACGGAAAAACCATCCAAGATTTTTCCGACGGAAAAACCATCCAAGATTTTTCCGACGGAAAAAACATCCAAGATTTTTCCGACGGAAAAAACATCCAAGATTTTTCCGACGGAAAAAACATCCTAGATTTTTCCGACGGAAAAAACATCCTAGATTTTTCCGACGGAAAAAACATCCTAGATTTTTCCGACGGAAAAAACATCCAAGATTTTTCCGACGGAAAAACCATCCAAGATTTTCCGACGGAAAAAACATCCTAGATTTTTCCGACGGAAAATCCGCTCGTGTGTACGGGGCATAACACTCCCCTCCCCATGACTGACAATGATGCTGCCGGTTGTGCCTCCTGTGCACATTCCTCCGGAGTCGTATCACACTAATACAGGAGTTGTGTTACTGGTCAGATCACCAGGTTAAAATAGAGGGGATAAAAGCAAAATAAAAGAAAACTAATGCAGCCACCACATCTAATGTTTGTTAGGCTGCCTTATATTCCATTTTTGGTTTTGGGTTTAATACCTCTTTAATGTGAATGTTTCAGGTACACTTTACCTCGATTATAACAGTCAGGGACTATCAGGATTATTTCGTATATGTGTCACTGGTAAAATGGTAGATTAATACTTTGGCAAAAGTGAGTCTGTAAACGTGAATCATCCTGGAGGATCCCAATATCTCACACTGAGAACAGTCTTTACCTATATCTGTGGAAATGATGGCTTCATCTGCCCCAGCCTTAGAAATGACGTCTCCCCTGAAAAACACCAGAAATACATAGACTGATAAATTCAGGCATTTTGAGAAGTAACAGCTGATAGTCATAAATTAGATTTCTTGCTCCATCTGTCTCCTCTGTTCACAGTATATGCCAAACTAAAGCTCAGAGTATTACAATTATAGTGAGATGGTGTACAGAGAAGAGGGCAGGCAAGGGGCAATGGGGAAACATCCATTTGGCTGCTGTTATCATGACATCTGAAGACCACCATTGAAATTGGCTTCTTCACTGTTATGTATTCCTAATCAGTATACAGGGAATGGTTGCTGGACAGTGACCGTATACACGTTTATTGATGTCAGTGGACATGCAAAACAGAATTTCACTGTCAAGAAAACCTGTCAAGCCAGCATTACTATGCATGAGCAATTGAATATCTGTAAAAGTACATACAGGTTAGTTCACACCAGGAATCACATAGAAATGCACTGTGCATTCCTGTGCAATGCGAAATTGGATTTTGCATATTGAACACTCACTGTAACTGGGTCGCATGGTACTTCTGTACCATGCGATCCGGTGCAGGCAAACCCACTGAATTTGCGGCCTGCAATATTAAAGCAGGGTATAAATCAATGATTTTTTTTTTTTTTTTTATCAGATTTTAATAAAATGCTTTTGGAGTAAAAATCTATCTAAAGATAGTTTTCTATTTAAGATACATTATTTTACATTATATTATATACACATTATTTGGGGTTCAGGTCCAGATACAGGGCCCCAAAGTCGGTCAACTGTGTCCATCTGCAGCAATGTCATTTCAGGACCCTTTGGGTCCAGAGACCCCAAATTTTGGCTGCAGCTAGGGGGCATTTAGGAACCCTCAACTACCAAGTTTGAAGTTCAGGGGACCTATGGCTGCAAATGGGCACAGTGAGGCATGCAAAAGGGCACAGTGAAGCTGCAAATGGTCATTGTTGACCTTCTTTTCCACTTACCGAAGCTGCACATTTCTCACCTTAGGCTTATACTCGAGTCAATAAGTTTTCCCATTTTTTTGTGGTAAATTAGGTGCCTCGGTTTATATTCGGGTCGGCTTATACTCGAGTATATACGGTAATTAATGAACCAAAGCTGTACTTCAACAAAACACAGATCTGTGTGTTTAGATAAACCTCCTTTTATTCCAATGTACTGTAGATATGACTATAATATACAGGCAGCTCCTCTACTCTTCCCACCTGCAGCCACTTATTTCCCAGCCTCTGGCCTACTTACCATGGACTGACCACAGTGCTGTGTCCCCAAGCTATATAGGAGGCTTTTTCATCTCTGGCTGGAGACACGGTGGCAACATAGACTTGGTTGTCCAAAGCCCTAGACGTAACAAGACAAGATTTACAGATTTTTATTACATTATCTCTTTTTACATATCCACACTGTACTCGTATTGCCCTTTCCCCTCCCCGCATGCAGTCTGAATCACACATGGTAAGGTCTCATTTATCCATTTCCAATTTCAATCCTCCCCTTTCTTTTACTTCATAGCTACAGATATTAGGCAACAGCCACCATACATGTGTACATTTTACTCCAACAACTCTTAAGTAAGGAAGCATTATGGAATCTTTCACGTTTGCGTCTGCTGGGGAAGGAAAGCACTGCTGGCACTGGCTGTACTTTGGGGGAAAACAACAGCGATCTGCTAGAAAAATCCATCCCAGCTATTACAACATTCTCAACCAAGCAAGCTTGGCCAAGGAATGTGAGTCAGGGTCATGGAGGGACCTATAAACCTACAGATGGTTCCTCATTTCTTCAAGCACCTCAACTCCTTCTGTTCTTCAATCTCCTCAAAGTATTTCATTCCATGAAACATAAATCTAACCATATGTAATACAATTGCCTTTAAGTTTACTAAAATCTATGTAGGTTAAGGGCCTACAATACAAATTGAACAGATAGTATAGGTAGACCTTCAGGTAGTACCTCCAAAAGAGTACATTCAAACTTTAACATGTATGAACAGCTTAGAATTAATTTTAGTGGGATCTATGTGGCCTGGGTCTTTGTATGTCATTACTGTGCTTTCCCGACAATGAAATTAAGTCTTTGTATCTCTACCTTACTAGATTTATTGTATAGTGACGCTTTGTAGGTTGGCTAAAGCTTAAATTAAAGTGGAACTTCACTCTTTAACCACTTTAAAACCAGCCGCCGCAGTTGTACTGTGTCAGGTTGGCTCTCCTGGGCGGATTGCCGTCATTGTACGTCAGCCGCTTTAACAGCTCTAGGGGGCACGCAAGCTCACGCGGCACAACGCCGGAGCCGATACGCGATCGCTCTAGAGAGTGGCAGGTTGGCTCTCCTGGGCGAATCCCCGTCATTGTACGTAGGCCGCTTTAACAGCCGATGCACGATCGCTCCCGAGAGAGACAGAACAGGGATCTGTCAATGTAAACAGACAGATCCCCGTTCTGACAGGGGAGGAGAGACAGATCTGCTGTTCCTAGTGATTAGGAACAGTGATCTCTCTCTCCTCCTCCAGCCACTATACTCCCCCCCAGTTAGAAACACCTCCCTAGGGAACACTTAACCCCCTGATCGCCCCGTAGTGTTAACCCCTTCCCTGCCAGTGACATTTATACAGTAGCTATTTTTTAGCACTGATCGCTGTATAAATGTCAGTGGTCCCAAAAAAGTGTAAAAAAAAAAAAAAGGGTCCCAAATCTGTCTGCCGCATTGTCGCAGTCCCGCTACACTGATCACCACCATTACTAGTAAAAAATATATATATATATATAAAAAATGCCATAAATCTATCCCCCATTTTGTAGACACTATAAAACTTTTGCGCAAACAAATCAATATACGCTTTTTGCATTTTTTTTATATAAATATGTAGAAGAGTACATATTGGCCTAAACTGATTTGTTTTTTTTTTTTTTTTTTTACTGTCTGTCTGTCTTTTTTTGGTTATAGCGCAAAAAAAAAGTGATCAAATACCACCAAAAGAAAGCTCTATTTGTGTGGAAAAAAAAAGGACATAAATTTTGTTTGGGTACAACGTCGCACGCGCAATTGTCAGTTGAAGCGACACAGTGCCGTATCGCAAAAAATGGCCTGGTCATTAAGGGGGCAAATCCTTCCGGTCCTTAATTCGTTAAATCAACACAGACTATTTTTAATCCTTTTGCTGCTAGCCTTAGTAAATAGATCGGGAACTATTTTATATTTACTTGTTTTCCCCAGAATACGTTCTAATGATATATATATATATATATATATAAGAGATGTAGAGCCTCTCAACATACCGTGCTCTCTGCAGCAGCTCCCAATGTGCAGATCCTGTTGTCATGTTAAATGCTCCGGGATATACCAATAACTGACAACCTGGTAGATATCAATACAGTAATATTGCTTAAAGTATATGAGGCCTTAGCATCTGATTGTACAATCTCTTTTATATCTACCAACTACTATGCAAGGCAAGAACCTGCCTGACTGGATACCAATTGATTGGATATGATTAGATAAGTCCTCATATTACATAGTCTTGGTAAATCTAATGTTGATTGTGCAAAGATTTTAGAATAAATATTACACAAAGCATCAATCACGGTACAAAGACAGAGGTACCTTTCTTTGTGTATATCTGGGCGAGTTCAGCAAACCTGATGTCATAACAGATGCCCACTCCAATCTTGCAATAGGCTGTTAAAATGAGGAGATAAAAGTTATTTCAAAAACGATCAAATAAAAGAAAAAGTCGAGTAAGTCATTTGCTAAGTGGGCTCTATTGAACATGTGACAAGGTTCTATCAGGGGGAACTATGTAGGTGGCTACTGTGGACTTCTCCTTCTGAAAATACTAGTTCCCTGGCTGTCATGCTGATCCATTGATTTCAGTACTTTCTCAGTCACTGACTTGGAACACATATGGATTTTGGAATTATGGCTTTGCTTGGTCATTGCAAGTTCCATGTCATAATCGCATCACTCTTTGCCCTGAAACATGCTCCTCTGTCTATGAGGGTTGCCAAATTAAAGTGAACATCAAGAACAAAATAAAAAAATAAAAATACTCCTGCAATACATGCACATTTTCCCATAATTAATACCTTTAAAAAGCCTGCAAGTACAGAACAATACAGGTTTATCTGTCAGAAATGCATTTAGATCTTAAGCTGACCAAAGATGGATTGAAATTAGGCTGGTCCAGCAGGAACCGGCTGAATTTCGAACCATCTAATGCCCTGTACACACGGTTGGATATTCCGATGGAAAAAGTCAGATCGGAATTTGTTGTTGGAAAATCCAATCATGTGTGCGCTCTAGCGGGCTATCGGAAAAAATTTGAGAGCAGGATCTAAAATTTTCCGACAACAAAATCCAATCGGACTTTTTCCGATTGTGTGTAGAGAATTCCGACGCACAAAGTGCCACGCATGCTCAGAGGAAATTTGGAGACGAAAGCTATTGGCTACTGCCCTGTACGTAGTCCCATTGTACGTTTTGTATATCACTTCGTTTGCAATGATCAGATTTTCTGACAACTTTTTCCGACTGCATGTGCGCAACACAAGTTTCGGAAAAAATCAGCCGGATTTTGTGGTCGGAATGTCCGACCATGTGTACGGGGCATAAGGCAGTTCCCGTTGGAGAGGAGTCGACCTAGTGTTCAATTCCTCTCATATGAGACTGTTTCTTCTGGCTTTCAGTCATCGTCAGGCGCTCTTATCATTTTCCCTGCAGTTGCTGTTGGCTGACACACCGAATCATGTGACCGAAGCGAAGAACAGGTTACTTAGGATAGGTGTTAGGAGGAGGAGGGAGCATTTTTAAGACTAGGTGGTAGCCTGGAATTCTACTTTTTTTAAAAAAAGCCATGTGACTGGCTGTCAGCAGCTATTCGTGAAATTTTAGTGAAATAATCCATGGTTACATTTTCTATCTGGAATGGTTTAATTTCAGAGTACACTGAGACAATAAACTGCATACATTTGAATAAAAACTAAAGAAATGGGGGTGTTGTAAAACATTTGACCAGCAGTATATAGCGTTCAAAAGCGCAGCACTAACTCCCCCCCTCCCCGATGCATCTGTCGGTTGATCTGGCACTTACCAGGCTAGATAGATCCAGATAGATGGGGGGTGTCATCCAGCGCGGCTGGGTGCGGGCAGTGGCTCCAGGCTAGCGGGTGCGGGGCCCGGGCAGCGGCTCCATGTCAGGCGTCCAATAGGATCGCCTGACATGTTGGCCAATCGGGAAACAGGTCTCACACCTGCTTCCTGATTGGTGGGTAGAAGATTTAGTGTGAAAATAGCCGAAAGTTTATTTGCTACCATCACACAACTGGGTGGGAACAGGACGCAGTGCTCTGCGCCCAAGCCCACCCTTTTTTGAAGCTTATTAGAGCCTCTGGCACTAATCATGTGCTTCAAAACCCCCCCCCCCCATAGGAATTCATGCTCCCGGCGTCCTGAAAGGGACCGGGCGCATGGATAGGGAATGCAGCATTGGTGTTGGGGGCGGCATCTGTGCGCCCACAATGCATGGGCCGCCCCTTCATCATCTTTTCTCAAAAGTGGTTAAATGTAATTCAGTCTTTCCTCATAGTGGAAGTCTCCCATATCCCTTACTTTTGTTTTGGTCCAAGAAAACCTTTTTTGTGGGTGGGTGACCAAAACATAACTACATATTCAAGATGAATGTTTACTAATTAGAAGGAAAATTAAGTCTCGTTCATAGGTCTATGCCACTTTCAATGCAGAGGATATTTTGCTAGCTTTAGAAGCTGCAGACTGGCATTGAATGTTCTTGTTAAGTCTATGACCACGGGGACACCAAGATCCTATTCCATTATTTATTCAACCATTTTAACTCCCTAGAGTTTAGAAGACACGACAATAAGACATGACAAAATCCTCTCCGCTCTAAGCCAAATCTCCTTGCTGTGTCTTGAACGCCAGGTGTTGTACACTACTAAGCCATCCACGCTCATAAACTCGATACAGGAATAGGAGACCACCACAGAAAGATTGCATGTGCAATGGCAGCCCCCACCCTAGAACTTCCCTGCTCTAATGCTTTTCACCCAAGCCCCTTGATATGGGGTTACTCATGCATGCTTGCACCCGAGCCCTGTTCTGTATGTCCATAAACCACACAGAGCGTGGCTCAGCCCCTCCCCCTTGTTATAGGCAGTGATTGACATCAGTGGGAGCAAAAGGCTCCCGCTGCTGTATCTGAACCAATGAGAAGCGAGAGAGCCTCGGCTCTTGTGCACATTGCTGGGTCGAGATCAGGATCGGGTATGTATTTGGGGGGGCTGTGAGCTGCATGCAGTAGGTTTTTCACCTTACTGCATAAAGCACACTTTAATAATAGAGATGCATCTATTGCAATTGCTATTGAAATGCATTAGAGGGGGCAGTCTTAGGGTTGTTTTATGGAATAAACTTTGACGATGCCATCAGTGTGGTGGTCTCTCATTCCTGTCCCTGGGGTTTATGTTGCATAATTATTATTTTTACATTTTTTAGGAAAATGGCAGCAGAGGACAAGGCACAGACCATAGAAGTGACTGTATGCTGCAGTACTGATAAAAAAGCATCATACGTGTGTCAAACACAGAAAAGCTTTCTCCAGGGGTGAGCGTTTCTGATTCTTGGAATCGAATCTTCCCTGGAACATCAATATTAAAGAGGTGGACCTGTGGAATAAAAAAATAAAAAAGGGTCATCAAAACACCCTAAAAGGAAATTACCCATAAACGTATACAACGTACACCCAGAAATATTCTGTGAAATAGACATGGGTAGATTGCCCTGAAAGTGCAACATCTAACCTGAGGGATTAGGCTCCACCCCCTCTGGCACCAATTCCTACCGCCTGTCACTCAAATGTGGAAACTTGGGAAATAGGGACTCTGGTAATTGACTTTTGAATGACAAGAGGCAGGGCTTCCCATCAGAAAAATATGGGGTGTAATCTCAACTTGGACCCCATATCTAGCCAGGGCTTAGAATTCAAGGGGACTCTGTAAGGACATAAGGATCAATCTGAAGAATAACAAAAAGGTGTAAGGTGGCTGCATCTAGAGTGTCGAAAGCCCTTTTTTGGAAAAAGTAAGAAGAGAGAAAGGACCTCTGACAGTTTTTGTTGGTATCTGTGTTCCCACAGGGGATCTTCATTGTCTCTGTTTGTTCTGATGGCCATTTTTATTGGGACTAGAAGTAAGAAAAAAATTTTGATGGGGACATTATCTCTTGGAGAGAGAAAATTCAGTGTGTGTCCCGAGACAGGAAATTAAGGAAAATGTTCCCAAAAGGTTCTAAACAAAAAATAATGATTACAGGTCCTCTTTATGGATAGTTATGGGGTTAAAAAGACACCAAATCTCTTCTTTACCTTTAAAAAGCAAATGATCAAAAAAAAACCTTTTTTTTTTGATTCTTCGCTTTAAAAAAAAAAAAATGTCTTCCAGCCTGGACTGGAAGGGATGTCATGACATCGCTCCAGTCCTCCAAGGCCATAGAGTCGATCAAAGAGTGTTAACTCTTTGTTCGCCTATGGCAGCAGCTGGCCATACTGTTGGATTGTTTCTCAGGCGAAGCGGAAGAAACGGTAAGTCCATGAAACACCAGCAATCAGCGGAAACCATTCAAGCGGCTCATTGACTGCTCGGATCGGTTTCATGAGAAATCCGGCCACCTTCATAAAAAAAAAAACGGTACCGGGGTTATGGCTGACATCTTTAGCCGTAACCCTGGTAAACCACAACGTGTATGTGTGTATATATATATATATATATATATATATATATATATATATATATATATATATATATATATATATATATATATATATATATATATATATATATATATATATATATATACATACGTATTGCGGTCGGCAAGTGGTTAAAGGATAACTTCACCTTTAGAAGCATGTTACATAGTACACCCATATCTCGGGTATAACAAGTAACTAATATATCCACCCACCTCCTGCAGCCAGCGCTCCCTGCTCTTTGACAGTGGGTGAGGATCTTCTCCCCGCACCTGCTGTCACAATTTGAAAACAGCGCAGCTGTGCGGGGCTCCGCCCACACGGCTGCATCATTTATCCACAGTTTCCTGTGAATGAATAGACTACAAGTACCATCAGCCACTGTGCTAGATGGCTTGTAGTTCTCAATGAACTGCGAGGGCACTGGTGAGCACTCCAATAGTCCACTGATTCTTCCTGCCATTCAGTAATTGCCTACCCTTATCGGAGGTACAGACAGAGTTGCAGCATCCAGGCATTGCATCTGAGATCTGCTGATAGCAAGGGGAAAGGTTTACAGGATGCATTGTAAAAAAAAAAAAATTATAAATGCAAATTTTTTACCTGCAAAACGATGTACATTTATTTTTATTTTTTTAACAAAAGGTGAACTTAATGAAAATGGAAATATTTTAGATGGTGTTCCACTTAAACTACAAAACATAGATCATGTGTTCTGAATGTTTACTTCCATTTTCAGCACAAAAAGGCAAAATTTACTAAAGTCAAATCCACTTTGCACTACAAGTACACTTGGAAGTGCAGTCGCTGTAGATCTGAGGGGAAGATCTGAAATGTGGGAAGCTCTGCTGATTTTTATCATCTAATCATGTACACACAAAAATTTTGTTTTTTTTATTTTCCTAGCATGTTCCTTCTAGATCTACAGCGACTGCACTTCCAAGTGCAAAGTGGATTTCCCTTTAGTAAATAACCCCCTGTGTATACAAATCAGTGTAATGTTGCAATGTAATGGATAATGGCTTAGAAAATCAGTTGTCAAGTCTAGGTTGGATCACACATAGGTTCACACATGTCTGGCTACAGTTTGCAGTCCAGAGCCCGGTGCGGTTTTGTTCATCGGTTCAGGTGCAAATTTTTACTTGAATTCGCACCTAAGCCAGACGAACTATGGCACAACTGCAAACCTACCAAGACATGGCTGTCCGCCTAAACTGACAGGCTGGGCAAGGAGAGCATTAATCAGAGAAGCAG
Source organism: Lithobates sylvaticus (assembly GCA_028564925.1). Taxonomy (NCBI): domain Eukaryota; kingdom Metazoa; phylum Chordata; class Amphibia; order Anura; family Ranidae; genus Lithobates; species Lithobates sylvaticus. The sequence goes on along the minus strand of CM053027.1, from coordinate 90,559,395 downwards.
CCATGAGGCCCATGGTAACTGTGCAGGAGCTGCAGAGATCCACAGCTCAGGTGGGAGAATCTGTCCACAGGACAACTATTAGTCGTGCACTCCACAAATCTGACCTTTATGGAAGAGCAGTGATGTAAGTAACTGAGTTAAAATAAACAGAGTTACTTAACGCAGTTACTTTAGAGGGTAACGAGTAATCTAACTGATTACTTTTCCCCTCATGGTAACTCAGTTCCCATTACTTTGGCTTAGTTACCCCAATTACATCTACCGCCACTAGATGGCAGTAGTGTAATTTCGGTGTCCTGCCGAAAAAGTTCCCCGCCGTATAAGGACCCCCTGTACTGCGCAGGCGCAGTGCTTGCGCAGTACGAAGGACTACGGAGCTTCCGAAAATTTCCAAACCTAAATAGCTCTGAGTGAACTCTACACCGCGCAGGCGCAGTTAACATGTAATTGTACGAGGCGATGCCGCACGCTCCTGATGCTCGTGCTACTCTGCAAGGGGCGTCTATTGTGTAAGTAAGGGGCGGGTCTAGTATTACTGTAACCAAGGGGCGCATTTATTATTGTTATATATCGAGCTCTGCCCATTAATTTAACATTCGCCCTCTTCTGTAGCCATCCGCCCCTTACACGATATAATAATAATGGACCCGCCGCTTGCTTACACGCTATAACAGATCTGCCCCTTGGTTAGAGTAATAATAGAGAAGCCCCTTGGTTACACGATATATAACAATAATAATAAATGCGCCCCTTGGTTACAGTAATACTAGACCCGCCCCTTAGTTACACGTATAGAATATTAAAAAAAAAAGTCACAGTTACTTTGCTGCGTAACTAATTACTTTTCCAATGTAGTAACTGAGTTACTAACACAATTACTTTTTGGGAGAAGTAATTTGTAACTTAACTAATTACTTTTTTAAAGTAAGATGACCAACACTGTGGAAGAGTGGCAAGAAAAAAGCCATTGTTGAAAGAAAGCCATAAGAAGTCCCATTTGCAGTTTGTGAGAAGCCATGTGGGGGACACAGCAAACACGTGGAAGAAGGTGCTCTGGTCAGATGAGACCAAAATTTTACTTTTTGGCCTAAAAGCAAAACCCAACGTGTGGTGGAAAACTAACACTGCACATCACCCGGAACACACCATCCCCACCGTAAAACATGGTGGTGGCAACATCATGTTGTGAGTATCCTCACAACTTGTGAGGATACTTTTCTTCAGCAGTGACAGGGAAGCTGGTCAGAGGGCAATCTTAGAAGAAAACCTTTTATGCCGCGTACACACGATCGGAAATTCTTCTGCGGCAAGACTTGAAAATTGCTTTCCTGGTGCCTCCATGGCAGCATACCAATGGTTGGTTGCTCCGCCCCCAACCAACCCACAGGACCACTTCAAACTCTAGAAATAGGAGTTGAACCCCCCCTGTCAGTATTCTTTTCTCTGTCCTCATACCTGCAGGATCACGGCCAGCCCTTCCTCACCGCTCTATGGTGTAACCATTGCAGGTTAATGCTCTCCTGCAGCATGGAGTCCCATGGCTTGGGTTGCTAAAGGCACCAGATAAGTATGGGAAACCCGTTTTTCTGTGGATCTTTTTGGGGTTGGGGATCAACAGGAGCCGCTTGTCATTCTCCTCTATATACCCCCACAGTGTGGCGCACAAAGGCATGCTTACATTCATGGAGCGTGTTATGGCAGCATTGGGGGAAAGCATCCTCCCTCCCTTAGTGTCTCCCTGTGTGTGCGGCGCTTCGCGCGCGCCGTTCCGCTCTGTTTTCTCGGCGGAAGGCGGAGCCGCGCCGTGACGTCACGGCGCATGCGCAGTAGCCACTCTGAAGCCTCCGGCGGCCATCTTGTGACTCCCAAAGCGCTCTCAGTATAAAAGGAGAGCACAGCTTCAGTATGGTGTCAGCTACATAGGAGTACACACCTCAAATGTTCTCTCTCTCTCTCCTGCTGTCCAGCCTGTTGTTTTCTCCCTGGATATGGAACCAAGCCAAGGTACTGGAAGGGGCAAGTTTCCCCTTGTTTTTTTTTTATGATCTATATCTTGGAAGTTGTTTTATCTTTTTGACATATTGATGTTTTGTACTTCACATTAGTCCAACTAAGTACCTCTCCTACTTTTTAGCTGCCCATAGCAATCTTACACCGCATCAAAAAGATCCTCAACATACCACTAGGTAAGGGCTGCAACAGTCAGGTAAGGTTTTGAAAAAAGAGCACTTTCTAAAGTAAACGGGTTTTAAAAAAACTTCCTTTTTTTTTTTTCTCCCCCTCTCTCCCTCTTCCCCCCCCCCTCATTTATGCAGCCCGCATCACGGATCATCCCGCCGGTCATCCCACAGGGGGTCCCAAGATAGGAGGTCAGGGGGACATAGAAGTTCGGGTCACTCCCACTCCTCATCAGCCCATGCCTCTCGCAGTGGCCAAAGGTCACCCCGGCACTCCACAGACAGACGTGTCTCGTCAAAATACCCAGGTCAGAAAGCTTGCTGGGTATGTGGAAAGCAAGCCCTCCCAGACAAACTGGTATGTGCCCAATGTCTCAGAGAAGCTGCGGGGGACAAGGAAAAAGACAAGCAGGAATCCATGGATTCCATTAAACAGTTAATAAAGGATTCTATCCGCGAGCTCGCGGTAAGCCAAGACCAGGCGGCTCCTTCTTCAGGTGAATCAGTGATTACCCCCACCCCACACCAGGATCCTGAAGCACTATCTGAGGAGGAAACAGAATTAGTGGAGGAAAACCCATCATCTTTCGATTTCGCCTTAGTAGAACCCTTTATTAATGCTGTAAAAGATGCAATCCAGTGGGAGGAGGATCCAGAGCCGCCAGCAAAATCCAAAAAATATTTTCCACACCTGAAAAGAAAATTGTCAACCTTCCCCCTGATGGAGGAGATCAAGGAGGTAATAACAGACGAATGGCAGAAGGTAGATAAAAGGCCTGTGGCCTATAACCGTTTCACAAAATTATACCCCTTTTCAGAAGCAGACGCACAGTTGTTTGACGCTGTTCCGATGGTAGATGCCTCAATTATGAGATTAGCCAGGAATACAACACTCCCCTTGGAAGACGCTGTCTCCTTTAAGGATGTCCTGGACCGAAGAATAGATTCAGATCTGAAAAAAGCCTACCAGGCAACCGGGGGGGCATGCAAACCAGCAGTCGCCCTAACCTCTATTTCCAGGGCCACAAGAGTATGGTCAGACAACATTGAAATAGCCCTCAGACAAGGTGTGGATGTGGAAGAAATCATTAAGGCACTAGATGAGCTGAAATTGGCCTCAGACTTTATGGCGGAGGCGGCCATTGACATTATAAAGTGTTCATCCAGGGCCATGTTATATTCTATTACGGCCAGACGGGCATTGTGGCTTAAGCCATGGGCAGCCGACCCTACCTCGAAACAATCGTGGTGCCGTATCCCGTACAATGGGAAAGCATTATTTGGCGACAAGATGGATGCAGCAATTACCCGGGTCACGGGAGGGAAGAGTGGCTTAATTCCCCAGGATAGAAGCAGGAGAAAGAGATTTGTGTCACGCCCGGTGAATCAGAGAACCAAAGACTCCAGATCCTACCGCCCAGGTAGAGAATATAGGAGAGGCTGGAAAGGGTCACAGGCAACTTTCCTGAAATCGGGAAAACCCAAAGCCTCAACTTCCACGACCGAGGGCCAGAAGTCCTTTTGACGCTCGACCCACCCAGATAGGGTCTGTAGGTGCTCGACTCGGAGCATTCGCCCAAGTCTGGGTGGAAAACTGCACAGATCAATGGGCCGTATCCACGGTCCAGCGAGGTCATCACTGGAGGTTCAAAGGACGCCCTCCACGGCTATCTTTTCAACCCACCAAAATTCCGGCTTCCGCAGGGAAAAGGGAAGCTCTCCGGCAGTATGTGCAAGCTTTGGTGCTTCAGCAGGCCGTGGTACCAGTCCCAGCTTCAGAGGAACACTTGGGGTTCTACTCCCCAATTTTCTTGGTCCCCAAGAAATCAGGCGGATGGAGACCGGTACTGGATCTCAAAAAATTAAACAAATACATCCAGATAGAACATTTCAAAATGGAATCACTAAACACCGTGATTCTGTCAGTCCAGCCGGGGGATTGGATGGCCTCGATAGATCTTCAAGATGCCTATCTCCACATTCCGGTCCAGAAGGAATTTCAACCTTTCCTGCGTTTCCAAATAGGGGACTTACGCCTCCAGTTCCGATGCCTCCCCTTTGGGATCTCGACAGCTCCGAGGACCTTTACCAAGGTTCTGGTGGCGATTCTAGCTCCCCTGCGGGAAGAGGGGATCCGAGTGTTGCATTACCTGGACGATATACTAATATTGTCCCAACACAGAGAGAACCTGGAAGAACATGCGCAAAGGGTCCTGAACACATTAGGCAAATTTGGATGGCTGGTGAACTACTCCAAAAGTCAGCTGGTTCCCACCCAGAGGATGGTATATTTGGGGGCCTTCTTCAATACCCCCGAAAGTGCGGTATCGCTACCATCAGAGAAGATACCGGCTCTAATAGCCAAGGTGAAAAGGATGCTAGCAGGCCAGCATATACCTGCATCAGATTGCTTGAGCCTGCTGGGGTCCCTATCCTCCTGTATCCCCATGGTCAAGTGGGCCAGATGGCATCTACGGGGATTCCAAATAGGGTTCCTGGCGCAGTGGCGAAAGGACCGCCTAGATCAGACTATATGGATTACCCCCTCCATGAAGTCCAGTCTTTGGTGGTGGACGAGAACAGCCAACCTTCAAGTACACTGCGCTCTGGGGCCCATCTCCTGGACCATCCTGACGTCGGATGCAAGTCAGGTGGGCTGGGGAGCGCACGTGCAGAGTCACCTTGCTCAGGGAAGGTGGCAATTCAACCCAGTCAATGTTGTGTCCAACATTTTAGAACTGAGGGCGGCATGGATGGCGTTACAGAACCTGGCCTCCTATCTCAGAGGAAAGTCCATACTGCTACGGATGGACAACAAGGCGGCGGTAGCCTACGTTCAAAACCAGGGGGGAACACACAGCAAGTCTCTTCTCAGCGAAGTGACACCCATCCTGAACTGGGCCGAGAAGAACTTACTCGATCTACGGGCTTCTTACATCCCAGGGCCCGAAAACCAGCTAGCAGATCGCTTGTCAAGAACCTTTGTCGACAACAACGAGTGGTCTCTCAGTCAGGAAGCTTTCTGGTGGATATGCCAACAGTGGGGCACTCCCCAAGTAGATCTCTTCGCCTCTCCCCTCAATGCGAAGACACCCCGTTTTTTCTCAAGGTTCCCATCACTAGGAACAGCGGGGGTGGATGCCCTGATTCAACCTTGGAACTTCCGGAAGGGGTATGCGTTCCCGCCAACCCCCCTGATACTGAGGTTTCTCCAGAGGCTGACGTCAGAGAAGGTCACAGTACTGGCAGTAATCCCATACTGGCCCAAAAGACCATGGTTCCCGCTGCTAGTCAAATTGGCCATATGCAAGCCGCTCCGTCTTCCTTACAGGAACAACCTGCTGTCACAGGGCGGTCTCTCTCATCAACACCCAGAGATCCTGGATCTGAGGGTCTGGAAATTGAGCGGGAAAGGCTGGACAAGCTAGGGTGTGCACCTAAGGTCGTCCAAACACTGTTGCAGGCTAGAAAAGCTACCACCAACTCCACATACTATAGAATATGGAGGAAATTTACAGAAATGGCTGAAGCTAATCAGTTTGACCCCCTGGAGCCGGGGGTACAGAATATTCTCCTGTTTCTGCAGGCCGGTTTAGATTTAGGCCTAGGCCTAAACACCTTGAAAGTGCAAGTTTCGGCTCTCTCTGCTCTGACGGATACACGCTGGGCGTTGAATCCTTTGGTGGAACGCTTCTTAAAAGCGGTGCTAAGGCTCCGGCCCCCCAGGAAGACGTTGTACCCAAAATGGGATCTAACAATAGTACTTAATGTTTTATCAAGCCCTCCTTTTGCTCCCACGGAAGAATGCTCCCTGGAGGATATCACCATGAAGACGGTATTCCTAATCGCCATCACCTCGGGGCGCAGAATATCGGAAATCCAAGCCCTAGGGGCTCAAGAACCTTACACCACCTTTTTCCCGGATAGGGTGGTCTTGCAACCCATCCATCAGTTCGTCCCGAAGGTGCCTTCAATCTATCACCTCAGTCACGAATGGGTTCTACCAACTTTCGAGGAGGAATCATCCTCCTCAAGACTTCATGAGTTAGACGTAGCCAGATCCCTGAAACACTACTTGCTGTTAACACAGCAGCTCCGAAAAGACCAAAGGCTGTTTATCATCAGCAAGGGCGCAAAGAAGGGAAAAGCGGCATCAAAGACAACCCTAGCAAGCTGGATTGTAAAGCTAATACAGAGGGCATACCGGGCTAGTGGTCTCCCTGCTCCAAATGCGGTCAATGCACATTCGACAAGAGGGATGGCGGCCTCTTGGGCAGCTTTGGCACGGGTCTCCCCAGAGACGATCTGTCGGGCAGCCAGCTGGTCATCATTTAACACTTTTATGTCCCACTATAGTGTGGACCCAGCAGCTCTCACTTCCCGAGATTTTGGGAAAAAAGCCTTGCAACTTTCTGTACTGTAGTTGTTATTAAAATTATTATTGCAGTACCCTCCCTGTAAGCGAGTTATTAACCATTGGTATGCTGCCATGGAGGCACCAGGAAAACGGAAAATTGAATACTTACCTTCCGTAATTTTCCTTTCCTGGTGCCTACCCATGGCAGCATACACCCTCCCTTCAATAATCCTTAAGAGGTTTGGAGGCTAGTTACAAGAATACTGACAGGGGGGGTTCAACTCCTATTTCTAGAGTTTGAAGTGGTCCTGTGGGTTGGTTGGGGGCGGAGCAACCAACCATTGGTATGCTGCCATGGGTAGGCACCAGGAAAGGAAAATTACGGAAGGTAAGTATTCAATTTTCCGTTATTTTGCAAAGAAGAATGGGCAAAATGTTCACTCTCTCTAGATGTGCAAAGCTGGTAGAGACATCCCCAAAAAGACTTGCAGCTGTAATTGCAGTAAAGGTGGTTCTACAAAGTATTGACTCAGGGGGGCTGAATACAAATGTACGCCACACGTTTCACATATTTATTTGTAAAAAAAATGGAAAACCATTTATCATTTTCCTTCCACTTCACATTGTGTTGGTCTATCATATAAAATCCCAATAAAATACATTTATGTTTTTTGTTGTAACATGACAAAATGTGGAAAATGTCAAGGGGTAGGAATACTTTTTCAAGGCACTGTACATGTGAACCAAGTCTTAAATGGTAACTCCGCTTTTGTGGCAAATAAAGAAAAAATAATATACTGTGTACAATTGCGATACAAGTCCTAATTGAATGTTATTAAAAAACACCTTTCCTTTTCAATCTGCAGCCGCTGTAATTTTCTATAAATGCAAAGCAATATGGCTACCTGGAGTTGTTCTGTACACAGAGTGTGTACTGACTACTCCCCAGAAACATAATTTCCTGCTTGTGTGATTGGCTCACCAAATTTCCCAGAAGTCTGCCTAAGATACAAGTCAGATTTCAGGCATCCCATGCAACAAAAATGTCATTTTTGGTGAGATATTTCCAATAGGAACACATCTAAAGGGATGCAAGCCCAGCAGCTTTCCTCATTAGTGCCCTGCAGCTGTCACAGCTGACTGATAATTATGAAACCACTCCCATGAGACCCACTTAGCACAGAAGCACAGACAAACACACATGGATTTCTTCATAATAACAAAAAGGTAGGAATCTGCAACAAAGGTTGTTCTAATTCTTGCAATGTACATCGATCAACCAGAGGGGAATGTTTTTTTTCCTCAACAAAAGTGGAGTTACGCTTTAAAGTACTTTGTACAGCATGTTGGCTCACAAGCATTCCATTACCTTTCTGTGCTTTACCAGCAATGTTCCATCAGGACCATACACAGTGCAGGTGTTGTACAACTTCCCAGAATCCTCCTCTGGTATAGAGCCTAGAGGGAAATTACATCAATACATCAAAACGTAGCCAAAAAAACAGAGAAAAAAAAAAAGACCAAAACTAAATCAGAGGGGCACTTGAAGGTTTTTTTGGGCTAACAAAGGTAATACCCTGTTTCCCCGAAAATAAGACCTAGCGTGATTGTCAGTGATGGCTGCAATATAAGCCCTACCCACCAAATAAGCCCTACCCTGTTTCCCCGAAAATAAGCCCTACCCTGAAAATAAGACCTACAAGGACTTTAACTAGGGCTTATTTGGGGGGTAGGGCTTATATTGCAGCCATCACCGACAAGAACGCTAGGTCTTATTTTCGGGGAAACAGGGTAGCATTGAAACTCCATCCAAAGGCCACAAAAAATAGTACTATATCAGACCTCCAATCAGATAGATTCCACACTCCTTGGCTACTTCGGACAACATTTGTGTAGATTGGCCTGGAATCTTCTCAGCATATTCAGGAAAAAAATTGGTTCCGTATGGAGAATTAAAACATTCCTATTGTCAGAAATGTGGACAAAGAAGGCAGTTAGAAAATTAGCTTAGAACAACAAACAGGTAAGCCAATAGAGCACTGTCCTCTGCCCATGCGATTCCGTCTGGAATGATTTTAAAATGCAATTTTGTGCACGTGAAAACACGGGCGTTTTGGCCAATATGTGGATGTGCCATTAAGAATTAATGGCACCCTCGTGCATCTGCTAAAGAGCAGTGCATTTTGCCTGCGGGTCAGGAACGCATATGATTTTGCATACGTTCCCGATCTGGACCCTAGGTGCTCCCTGGGAAGGTTATTTTCCTATATATTCTATTGATCATGTATCACCCTTGCATTGGGTGACCAGTGATATTCTAACCAAGCTGGGATGCCAGGACCATGCGATTCCGTCTGGAATGATTTTAAAAAAGGGTCCAGGACTTCTTTACCCATGTTTCTGCATTAAGGGCAGCCCATTGAAATGAATGGGCTTCCCTACCCGCAGAACGTGGGTCGCACTGACGTGAATGGAGCCCAATGGAAACACTAAGTTGCCGATTATATGGAGAATATGAAATGATATAGATACACACCGGCAGCGCTACAATCTGAGCTCCTTGCTGGGCCGCCTGTTTTATCAGCTCGGATGCCTTCTTCAGATTATCTGCTTTTACAGGAGACACAAAGAGCTGAACTAGGCTCAGGCGGAATTCTATGGAAAAAAAAAACACACAATGCATTTTTAGAAATCTTCGTTCACCTATTAACAAAGTCTTACTGAGTAACAGATAAATATTTGACAGAGTCTGGCCAAGCTGTCCGGAGCAAAGTTTACTCAGCTGACTATTAGTGTCATTGTGGATGACAAAACAAAATGTAGACAGCACAATCCTGACCCAATAAGCAGCCCATACAGACACAGTAGAATAAATGGGCCACCAGGAACCACAAGACTTTCCAGAACTACAATAATGTGTCATATTCATTTCCTATAGCCAACCAGTCCTAAAACCCTTCTGTTTACTACCACCAGGGGCGGACTGACCATTCGGCCACTCGGGCACTTCCCGAGGGCCCCGGGCCACTAGGGGGTCCCATCAGGGTTGCCAGCCTCAGTAAAACCAAGGACAGTATGTAAAAATCTGTGTTTTTTTTACATCTGTTTCTGAAATGTCCCTTACCGACATCCTTTTGGTCTAAAAATCCAGAGATTATAGCTGCCCCACCTCTCCAGTACCTTCTCAGCCAATAGAAACATGTCTGTGTATACTGTGTGTACATGTATGTGTATACTGTGTGTACATGTCTGTATACTGTGTGGCCCCATAATCTCTGATTGCCTGGGGGCCCCATAATCTCCTATTGCCCGGGGGCCCCATGAGCTGTCAGTCCGCCCCTGACTACCACCACCATCATTGGAATTCCCATCATCCTCTTCTCCTACTATGGTACAGTTTTTATTAAAGTTGAACTCCAGGCTAAACAACTATTGTCTAAATACAAGAGTCTTGTGTATCTGAGCCGAATCTTGGTGTGCTTTGTGTATTTCTTGTGCAGTAATCCAGTGTGAAACTTTACTTCTGTGTGGGAGCTTCCTGTAATAAAGACTGGTCACTGCCTCTCTCTCTCCTTGTACAGGGCGACTGGTCTTGATCCGCCTCCTCCTGTAGTTTTCTATAGTGGGTGGAGCCTGATGAGTCCCTCCCACAGCTCTGCCCACTGCACAGGCTATCTACAGCACATTGATTATGTCAATGCTACATTTATAACAATATTATAATATAATAACTGGGTTTGCAAATTAATTTGGAGCACAAAAAAGTGGATTTCTATCCTTTGTAGCTATTGAAAAAGATATTTGCAATTGTTTTACATCTTTCATTCGATCTATATGCTACATGGGACTCTGTAAACTAACGTACACACAATCGTAGTTAAACGTGTTATTATATTTTCAGGACCTGGTGGTCACATACGAAGGACAGAGAACATGTTCTCTGTCCCTGACAGTCCTCTGTAACATGTTCTCTGTCCCTGACAGTCCTCTGTAACATGTTCTCTGTCCCTGACAGTCCCCTGTAACATGTTCTCTGTCCCTGACAGTCCCCTGTAACATGTTCTCTGTCCCTGACAGTCCTCTGTAACATGTTCTCTGTCCCTGACAGTCCTCTGTAACATGTTCTCTGTCCCTGACAGTCCCCTGTAACATGTTCTCGGTCCCTGACAGTCCCCTGTAACATGTTCTCGGTCCCTGACAGTCCCCTGTAACATGTTCTCGGTCCCTGACAGTCCCCTGTAACATGTTTTCGGTCCCTGACAGTCCTCTGTAACATGTTCTCGGTCCCTGACAGTCCTCTGTAACATGTTCTCAGTCCCTGACAGTCCTCTGTAACATGTTCTCTGTCCCTGACAGTCCTCTGTAACATGTTCTCTGTCCCTGACAGTCCTCTGTAACATGTTCTCTGTCCCTGACAGTCCTCTGTAACATGTTCTCTGTCCCTGACAGTCCTCTGTAACATGTTCTCTGTCCCTGACAGTCCTCTGTAACATGTTCTCTGTCCCTGACAGTCCTCTGTAACATGTTCTCTGTCCCTGACAGTCCTCTGTAACATGTTCTCTGTCCCTGACAGTCCTCTGTAACATGTTCTCTGTCCCTGACAGTCCTCTGTAACATGTTCTCTGTCCCTGACAGTCCTCTGTAACATGTTCTCTGTCCCTGACAGTCCTCTGTAACATGTTCTCTGTCCCTGACAGTCCCCTGTAACATGTTCTCTGTCCCTGACAGTCCTCTGTAACATGTTCTCTGTCCCTGACAGTCCTCTGTAACATGTTCTCTGTCCCTGACAGTCCTCTGTAACATGTTCTCGGTCCCTGAAAGTCCTCTGTAACATGTTCTCTGTCCCTGACAGTCCTCTGTAACATGTTCTCTGTCCCTGACAGTGCCCTGTAACATGTTCTCTGTCCCTGACAGTCCTCTGTAACATGTTCTCTGTCCCTGACAGTGCCCTGTAACATGTTCTCTGTCCCTGACAGTGCCCTGTAACATGTTCTCTGTCCCTGACAGTCCTCTGTAACATGTTCTCTGTCCCTGACAGTGCCCTGTAACATGTTCTCTGTCCCTGACAGTCCTCTGTAACATGTTCTCTGTCCCTGACAGTCCCCTGTAACATGTTCTCTGTCCCTGACAGTCCTCTGTAACATGTTCTCTGTCCCTGACAGTCCTCTGTAACATGTTCTCTGTCCCTGACAGTCCTCTGTAACATGTTCTCGGTCCCTGAAAGTCCTCTGTAACATGTTCTCTGTCCCTGACAGTCCTCTGTAACATGTTCTCTGTCCCTGACAGTCCTCTGTAACATGTTCTCTGTCCCTGACAGTCCCCTGTAACATGTTCTCTGTCCCTGACAGTCCCCTGTAACATGTTCTCTGTCCCTGACAGTCCCCTGTAACATGTTCTCAGTCCCTGACAGTCCTCTGTAACATGTTCTCTGTCCCTGACAGTCCTCTGTAACATGTTCTCTGTCCCTGACAGTCCTCTGTAACATGTTCTCGGTCCCTGACAGTCCCCTGTAACATGTTCTCGGTCCCTGACAGTCCTCTGTAACATGTTCTCGGTCCCTGACAGTCCTCTGTAACATGTTCTCGGTCCCTGACAGTCCCCTGTAACATGTTCTCGGTCCCTGACAGTCCTCTGTAACATGTTCTCGGTCCCTGACAGTCCCCTGTAACATGTTCTCTGTCCCTGACAGTCCCCTGTAACATGTTCTCAGTCCCTGACAGTCTTTTATAGTATTACAGATGCAGAATAAATGTGACCACATCTGCCCAAAAGCATATCAAACAAAACTCCCCGAGTCCTAAGCACAGTGTCACAGACACAAGTTGTGTCATTGAAGATCTCCCCTATTGTTAATCAGTGAATAATGTCACCATATATTCTGCAATAAATAACAATTACAATACTAAAGCACAAAGCTCTGTCCCTGGAAATGATTCCAGATGTTGGGAGCCCTCCCTGTGTGTGATAACAGATTGTATACATATACACTAATGTTACACCTGTGTGTATCTATCATGTATAAATGACATAAACTCTACAACAGCTGCAGATTAACAACTCATGACAGGAAGGAGGAGAGCCATCCACACCCTCCAGGCCAGCGGTGTCACAGTGCAGGAAGCAGCTCTATACATGAATACAGGGGTCACTACTCACTTGTCATGGCTCTAGCTGCTTGCATACTGACCCAGGAGCCGAGCTGGCTGTCACCTAATACACAGGAAGTGTCCCTCCTCCCCGCCCACCCAGGAGCACAGAGGATGCTGGGAAGTGTAGTCCACACTGTACAGCCGTTAGAAATGAATGTATTGGTGTCATGCTGCTTAGTGTGGTTGTGCAGATCTCATGGGGGAGTAGATGGTCGGCTGTATATAATAAAGGGGGGCAATGACTAATGTCTATAATGAACTAATAAAGTTACATTACAGTTTATTGCACTCACACCAGATAAGGGGACAATTCCATCCTTTCTCTGCAAACCAATCCATCCACACCAACTATTTATATATAATATATACTATTTATATATAATATATACTAGTTATATATAATATATACTATTTATATATAATATATACTAGTTATATATAATATATACTATTTATAGTGTAAGTAAAGGCAAAACTTCTTTATCATTTGCTCCATTTCCACTTGTGCGACTTTGGACATTAAAATTACATGACAAGTCGCAGACCAATTTTTTTCAATTCTTTGTTTAGTCATTCAATAAAAGTGTATTGCACAAGGAGCTGCTGCACTCTGTCTTTTCTTTTATAATTTTCCAAATCACACTGGAAGTCGTGCGACTTTGGAGATGCGATAATGTGAGTGGAGCCTAAGGCACTATTGCAACCCCAAAGTCGCGCAATTTACAGTGTGAATTTGCAATGCGATTTTTGATGCGATGTCATGCGACCGGTGAAAACCATGTAAGAACAAGTCGCACTGAAGTCGGAACAAAGTAGTGCAAAAACCCTTTTTTTGAGTCGCACCAATTAGAATGGGGACCATTGAAATACATGGGTTTTGACTTGTAATGCGACTTAACAACTCGCAGTAGTGGAAACAGAGCCTAAGGCTCCATTCACACTAGCGCGTTTTTTGATGCATTTTGCATTTTGCAGAAATGCAGTGAAATTTTTTAACATGGGTTCCTATGGAACATGTTCACATCAATGCATTTTTGTGCCTCTGCGTTTTTGGAAAGGGTCGGGGACTTTTTTTCATGCAAAATGCAGCGTTTTGCATGTAATAGAAGTCAATGGACCCGCATCCAAAACGCAAGTACCGTCTTTTTACCGCGTTTTTACCGCGATTTTGCCGCAATTTGCGTTTTCACACCTATGCATTTTTAGTGCTTTTTACATTTTGCAGATTTGCCCTGCAGAACGTGTTCCATAGGAAACCATGGTAAAGGGGCTAGAGTGTAAATCTGCAAAATGCAAAAAGCACTAAAACTGCATAGGTGTGAATCCAGCCTAAGAGCTCTCTGAGGGCCAGTTCACACCACATGCAGATAAGTGTGTTTTTCTTTCTGCATCAAAAACACATGGATAGGTTACATGGTTTCCAATGGCATAGTTCACACCAGTGCGGTCAGTTCCAGGGTGTTCCAATTCCGGAACAAAAAGTAGAAGCTGTTGCATTTTTCCTGCACTGGACTGTACTGGAATGCAGTAAAACGCATCAAAAATGCACCAGAATGCATCCAAACACACTGGACCCTAGTACAGTGAAGAAAACAGGAAAAAAGCATCGGGAATGCATCCAGAAACGCATCAAAAACGTTACAGAACATGTTAAAAAAATGCGCTTACAGAAAAGTTTCTGGAACGGAGCTGGAGTGCGTTTTTATGGTGTGAACCAACCCTGACTCTGGTTTGGCTGCTCACCTCCAGTGGGTCCCCCAGCATGTTACCAGAAAAAAGCGCCAAACCAAACGATAAACAATTCCAATTTCATTTATTGGTATTGCGCTAAAAGACAGCTATTGATTTTGGGGGTCAAAGGAACCTTCCCTTTATCAGGGCTACAACAATATATTGTTTTTTATTTAAGCCCTGATGAAGGGGGCTCCTTTAAAGTGGTTGTAAACCCTTACAGACCACTTTGACCTACAGATAAGCCTAGATTAAGGCTTATCTGTAGGTCCAAGAAATATCTCCTAAACCTACATGGTTAAGGAGATATTTCACAAAAAAAGGGCACATTGGGTGTGCCACAAGTGAAGGCGAACATGCCGTCACTGACGGCTCCCACGCGAATGCGTCAGTGTGACGTCATCACGGCTCCGGCCAATCACAGCGCCGGAGCCACGAGACCCGGAAAGTCACTCCGGGATACATGGCAGTGGCGGAGATGAAGAACGAGGACCGGATTGGGGGCTTCGATCTCAGGTAAGTTATTCATAATGAGGTAGTGTGCTATGCATATCGGCCTAAACTGAGAAAAAAATTGCTTTTTTAAAAAGAAATTGGGGATATTTATTATAGCAAAAAGTACAAAATATTGTGTTTTTTTCAAAATTGTCGCTCTCTTTTTGTTTATAGCACAAAAAAAAACAAAAAAACCGTAGAGATGATCAAATACCACCAAAAGAAAGATCTATTTGTCTTTGTCTGGGTACAGCGTTGCACGACCGCGCAATTGTCAGTTAAAGCGACGCAGTGCCGTATCGCAAAAAATGGCCTGGTCATTGAGCAGCCAAATCTTCCGGGGCTGAAGTGGTTAAATAATTTTTTCTGCCTCCTTGTAACGTCCTCCATGAGTTCCTGAACCTCTCCCTTTTCCCCCTCACTTCCATTTGTTTGGATTGAGCAGTATGTTAGCTGAGGTGATGTGCACTGCTCTATTCACAATACACATCCCATAGTCCAGTGTTTCCCAACCAGGGTGCCATGACACAGTAGGTGTCAGATCTGACCATACTGACACGATAAGACCATTATGGACTGTTCCATAGGAGCTGTTGCTGCACAGGTTGAAAAGCCACAGCGCGTTAAGGAAGTCAAGGACTGTTCTATGGGTACTGATTTGGAAACGCATGTCAGGGAGAAAACAGTTATGGACTGTTCAATAGGAGCTGGGTCGGAAGAAGGGTGTTATGCGCCTGTTGAGGCGCAAAGCGGCATATGTTGGATTCAATCTGGGAACCCCACATCTACAAGATACACCCCCCCCCCCTCTCTGGTGGAATGTAACCAGTTACACCTCATATTGTCATGAGTCTAGGGCTATTGTATGTGATGAATGGCGGCTCCTATCTGTCTGGGCTACACAAAGACTAATTATGGGCTATCGGAGATCGCAATTCCAAGATTAGACAGCAGTCGGATTAAGTGCAATTCTGGACAGACGCTGCCCCCCAGAGACCACTTCTGGCAGTACAATCAGAATACATGGAGGCGTATACCAGCTGGGCAGGTGGGCGGGCAGTGGGAGGTGCTGTGATTGAGGTGTGATTGACAAAAAGGGTTTGCACACACAACTGATCCTCTTAATTCCATCTGGAGCTCAGCTGCGAGGGTCACGATAAGTAGATCATTATATTGTATTTTAACTGTATATTATATCATTGTACTGTAGCCTTGCTGTATGTTATGTAATTGTGTAACCCCCTTTTGATACACGTTAGCTTTCGCATTTCCTTGGGAAATAAACAAGATTTGATTATTATGACGCCGTGTGTTTGGTTTCATAACTAACTGGTAGTATTGTGATATTAACGGTGGCTTGCGCTCATAGTTTTAACAGACTGACTAATCTACAGAGACTAAACAAAGTTAATGCATAGAGATGAGATAATATCTAGATTGTAGTAGTATATCATTTTCTACAATTATTATCGAATCCCACATTTATTAGTTTTAAAAAAAGTTTTCATTTTAAGAACATTTGTTCAATTATTCAATCATTAGTGGGATCAACATTTATTTTCAATCACAGCGATGAGAAAATTTAAGGGAGCGGCATGGAATTTTTTTCTCAAATTTGTAAGGCCTCTTGCACACGATACCAACAAAGCCTGGGGAATGCCCAGGAAAAAAGCCTTGCACACAATACAGGGGGTCCCCGAGTTACGAACTCGTTAGGGACTGCCCGCCTGTACGGAAGTCGGAAATGTTCGTAAGTCGGCCGCGCATGCGCAGACCGACAAATACGGACATTTCCGGACATTTCCGATGGTCCGTCTAATGCCGTTCTGCGCATGCGTGGCAAATTACGGACATTTCCGGCATTTTCCGAGGCTCCGTATGGCCGCGCATGCGCAGAACGGCCGGAAGACGGCGAAAATCTGCGAAAAATGGCGGAGGGTCCCCGCAGCGCCCCGTTCGTAAGTAGGGGTTGTTCGTAGGTCGGGCGTTCGTAAGTCGGGGACCCCCTGTACTCCTGTTTCAGCATCTACTTTTTCAGACTTTTTTTTTTTTTCCATGTGTTCTCATGCATTTTCGCGCATATGTGTTTGCGCAAATTTTCGCACGCGGAAACGTATTCTCATGTTTTTGTTCTGCACAATATGTAAATGGGCATTTGTACACATTTACGCACATGAGGCCTAAATTACTGACCAAAAATGCCGATTTTTTATTTTACTGAAGAATGCACGGCGCTTGTTTACGCTCCTTACAATCAATACTGTATTTTAGCTCAGTAAAAAAAAAAAGCTGTACTGAGCTTTTTCAAGCTGCAGCGTGCAAGAGGCTTAAAGCCTCGTACACACGATCAAATTCTCGGACGAACGTTCGTCCGTTTTTTTTGTTGCATGCTAGTCTCTATCGAAAGTGAAGAGGTTACTCACCATACGAAAATTCTCATATGACACAATACAACTTCAGAAGTGACATAATGTGTTGAATTGTTTTGTATGTATTCTTTTGTTTCTGAGCATGCGTAGTCTTGCTCTTACGATTTTTTTCGGACAAAACCGTACTAATTCAACGAAAATCGGACGTTGTGTTCACGTTCGATTAAAATTTTATAGTCTGCACATTCAGCTTTTGTCGTATGAAAAATCGTAATCGGCTGTCAAAAGCACCGTGCTAACGATCCGAAAATGGGCAGATCGTTCGTCAGACGAATTGTAACTTCCGATTTTCTTATTGTGTGTACGGGCCTTAACAGTATCAAAAAGTGCACAATATGAGTTTTTTCATAGGGTTGGTCACCTTTGTGCTAGCGGCTTCATCTGTGAATCGCTCGCTCTGTTTTATTGAAATGTGAACAGTGTATGTGCTATTCGTGTCCAGACTTCTGCACAAGTTTTTGCGCAGTCCAGTTCGGTTTGCCATCTTAGCAGTCATTGTGTTGCTATGGGTGGCCACAAGTGGTATTGGTATGTATACATATAGTAAATGCACATTGGTTGGAGTAATGCCGCGTACACACGAGCGGAATTTTCAGCGGACTAGGTCAGACGGTTCCGACGTACTTTTCGAATGAACGGACTTGGCCACACACAGTCACACTAAATTCTGACGGATTCGAACGTGATGACGTACGAACAGACTAGAATAAGGAAGTTCGTAGCCAGTAGCCAATAGCTGCCCTAGCGTCGTTGTTTGTCCGTCGGACTAGCACACAGACGAGCGTATTTTTCGATAGGAACTGGGTCCAGCGGAGTTCCGACGGGAAAATTTAAGACATGCTCTATTTCTAAAGTCTGTCGGATTATTCGACAGCAAAAGTCCGATGGAGCCCTCACACAATCGAATTGTCCGACGGATTCGTTCTGTTGGACCTTTGCTGTCAAAAAGTCCGCTCGTGTGTACGCGGCATAACAGCTCCATCCCACCACCCCAAGACGTTTCCAGTAGAGATGTTCACAACAGAAAAATGTGTCTTGTTCGGATTCAATCATTAAGTAAATCATTTTGTTCCGTCATATTTCTTTATGTTAGAATGATTCATTTTCAGAATACGTTTCCTATATTCGGATTTGTTTCGTATATTTGTTGTTCTGAATCGATTAGAATTTTTGGAAGTTATTTCGAAGATTGGCTATATTTGTTTCAACATGTTAATTCATTATTTCAGGAGATTACTTGTGCACTCTCTCTGCTAGTCCAACCCACAAAGAGAAATGGAATTAGCTGATTGGATGATATCGACTGGAGTCGCATGCATCTGAAAGAAACGAATGGAAAATAATACATTTCGGATTCAGCAAATTTTGATGGATCCACCGCCATCCAACCCAAACACAATACATAGGAATCATCTTATTTTACTATTATACTTTACTGCATTTATTGCAATATGTTTTCATTTTATACGTAGTGCATTTTTCATCATAATGAAAAATGTTGAAGTGGAACTCAATCAATGTGGACTATTTTTAATCCTTATGCTGCTAGCATTAGTAAATAGATAGGGAGGTATATTATATTTTCTTGTTTTGACCTCCTGGTTCCCAGGCCTAGGCAAATGATGTCATAAATCCCAGGAGTCTTCAGGAGGGGAGGAGCCTCTTTCTCATCTAAGCACACCCTCCTGTCTGTGTTTCGTCAGATTTGGCGACCCATCAGAATTTGTAATGGAAGTGACGTTTCGTCGCCGCCATCTTGCTACATCCTGCATTCCTCCACATTAACGATACAGTGAGAAGGCGGCAAGTGGACATCTTGTTACACCCACCGGACTCTTGCAATTCACACTTATTTTTAACAGTAAACAGAGCTTATATGGTGAAATACAGTATTTAGAAATCTGACAGATTGTTTAGATGTTACATTTTAAAAGTAGCGGCAAGCCTGCTGATCTCACAGGTTTGCAAATCTGAACACCGATGCTTTTATAATTCAACATTTAAACAGTCCAAAGATCATTCCCAAGTATTCCCAAGTATGGATGTTCAGCGAAAGTACAGATTTCCTGTGTAATTTATTCTTCCCACAGATCCCTTTCATGCAGCCACATATTCCATTCAAATGGTGACCCACAGTCCGTGTGTGAACAGTTAGGTGCTGTCCCGGCTGGGAAGGTGAGAGTTCATTTTATGTCTGGTTCCTTGATCTTTTTGGCGGGTTCTCCTCTGGGTCTGGCCCACTTGTCCTGTATCATATAAATTGGGATGTCGGTCTGGAGCGAGAGCGGATGTCCCTCAGAGACAGTCAGGGAAGAGAAAATCCCGGAGAGTTTGATAGAGTTCCAGTGCAGCCATGGGGTGTGAGACCTGCAGGAGATGGAGACAGAAGGTGAGACCCATAGGAGCAGGAGAATGTCGCTCACTACAGCCCATATGTAGAGACTTCTAACTTGGGGTTCACCCTGAAGATACCAATACTGGAAAGTGCCTCTGAAGGACTATGATTACTGGACTACATTTCTGCATGTATGCCGGGGAAGCACACAAGCCTATAGTTAGAGCTAGCGAATTAGGAAAGTATCATGCCTTGGCTGTTAGACTGTGAAATGTCTATTTTTGCACTTTTTCTAAGCAAAGTATTAAACCATTGTCCATGCCCGGTCTGAAGTTACTAAAGAGGTGTATCATAAGTAACCAGCGCACACATAGTTCACCGAAAGGTACTTGTGTGAAATGGAGTAGTGTGAAGACATAAGTAGTTGCCACTTGCCAAGAGTAATGAAGTGTAACAAGCAACCTGACGATAGCGTGTACCCGTTATAGGTGGCATGACCTCTAGCAGTGAGTGGAATGTTGTCGGTACTCCTACCACAAGTGGTCTGTCTCCCATAGCAAAAGGAGCGGATTGCACTGCAGAGGTAAGGAGGTTCAAGAGTAAAGTTGAGTGCACACGGGGGGCCCACTCCGTTACTTGGTAGTAGTAGTAGTAGTGGAAAACGCTGAACAGGTGGTTGTGGACATTGGCTCAGCGTGTCCCTCCAAAATGCAAGTTACTGTGAAGGTGTACATTGTCATGGGAAATTGAGGGTTAACTGTAGAACAGTTGCAGTGTCAGTATACATGGTGTATGTTCATCGCTAAGAGTAGAGGCCCACCGTAAGGTTGAGTATTCTCCAGGGGCGGACTGACTATTCGGTCATTCGGACGCAGACCGAGGGCTTGCGGCCAGCAGGGGGCCCGTGAGAAGCTCCTGTGGTGAATCAGTGTGCCGCGGGGCTGTCCGATGAGCCCAATCCCCTGCCGAACTGTACATTGGCACTGTGAGAAGCTCCGTGAGCCTCAAAAGTGAAAGTAAAGTGCAGGGGAGTGTGCTGTGTTCTCCGCTTCCCCCTACAGTGCAGTACCCGGCTGAATGAGGAAGCTGGAAAGGTACAGTACTGTACTAAAAGCTAGATTCGTTTTAAAGGGGCTTTATTCA
Source organism: Lithobates sylvaticus (assembly GCA_028564925.1). Classification (NCBI taxonomy): domain Eukaryota; kingdom Metazoa; phylum Chordata; class Amphibia; order Anura; family Ranidae; genus Lithobates; species Lithobates sylvaticus. The sequence continues at coordinate 90,538,579 of CM053027.1, read as the reverse complement.
TGTGTCTGTATTTGTCTGTGTGTGCATGTGTCTGTATGTATGTGTCTGTATGTGTGTGTCTGTATGTGTGTGTCTGTGTGTGTGTGTCTGTATGTATGTGTGTGCATGTGTCTGTATGTATGTGTGTGCATGTGTCTGTCTGCATGTGTATGCATGTGTATGTATGTGCATGTGTCTGTATGTGTGTGCGTTTGCATGTGTCTGTATGTGTGTGTATGTGTCTGTATGTATGTGTCTGTATGTGTGCATGTGTCTGTATGTATGCATGTGTATGTGTGTGCATTTGCATGTGTCTGTATGTGTGTGTGTGTGCATGTGTCTGTATGTATGTGTCTGTATGTACGTTTGTCTGTATGTACGTGTATGCATGTGTCTGTATGTGTGTGCACGTGTCTGTATGTATGTGTATGCATGTGTGCATGTGTCTGTATGTGTCTGTCTGTATGTATGTATGTATGTGTATACTTGTGTCTGCATGTGTCTGTATGTATGTATGTGTGTCTGTATGTATGGCTGTATGTATGTGTATGCTTGTGTCTGTATGTATGTGTGTCTGTATGTATGTGTATGCATGTGTCTGTATGTATGTGTATGCATTTGTCTGTATGTGTGTGTGTGCATGTGTCTGTGTGTATGTTACTTTTAATCCAGACCCCCCCCCCCCATTCTTGTAGGGTTGCCACCTGTCCAGGATTCACCCGGACAGTTCGGGTTTGGAATCCTGTGTCCGGGTTTCACGATGCCTGAAACCCGGACAGATTATTTAGACATGGCTGTGGCTCCCCAAGTAACTGAGAAAGTGACACAAAAATCTGTTGCCATCTGGGAGCTGCGGGCCACTGTCTGGGGGCAGGTTTGGCATCACTGGGGGGGACGATAAAGACAGTTTGGCCGCACCCACTGTTCGCCGCAGCGCTCTGCATTACCACTCTCCTTGAGGCACCCAAAAGGTGTCCCAAGTCTTTTATAATCCTATAGTATATACCCGGGATATGCAATTAGCGGACCTCCAGCTGTTGCAGAACTACTAGTCCCAGGCAAGACTCTGACAGCCACAAGCATGACACCCAGAAGCAGAGGCATGATGGGACTTGTAGTTTTGCAACAGCTGGAGGTCCGCTAATTGCATAGCCCTGGTATAGACTAAGGAAAAAAAGAAGTGCCCTGTAAAGTGATGGGTTTGACTTTATGAAAAGGTGGCAACCCTATTTACAACACATCTGTCAGAAAGTGCATTGGGGTGCCATGCAGAATGAATGAAGAAGTGCATCAAACCAGCACATCTAACATGCGTTACCGCAAATACATGGTGTGAGTGGGACCAAAGTGTTCTTAGTGACACCACACATAATGAGATCTTTTATTAGCACTAGACATGTGCACATTGAAATATTTTGTTTCAGAATTTCGTTTTCGTCCGAAAAAAAAATTTATTTAGTTACTCCCGAAATTAGTTTTTATTTATTTCGTTTTCCGTTAAAAATTGCATTTGTCCGAAAATCCAAATTAACTGTACGACTCCGTATAGTTTAGCTGCTCCGTTGAATCTTCTTAGGACTTTCGACAGACACCATAAGCCAAAGATTCAACGTTTGTATGTTTTTCGCTGCTTTGTCGAATCTTTGTCATTCATGTTGAATGTATATAGTTCAAACAGAAAATGTGATCACTGATCAGACAGGTAACAAGATAGGGTATATAGAATCTATATAGAATCTCAATCTATAAAATAGAATCTATAATAATAAATCCCCCCCCCCCCCCAACAATATGGGCAGCCTCTGAGGCTATCACAACACTAGCAACACTAGTATAACTATCAAGTTCACAACACTAACACAATAGCAGCAGATTATTATGAAAAAGTTAGGTTGAACTGTAGCTTGCTTCACTATTGTTCTGCTGCTGTGCTTATGCCTAATTGCTAAATAATTCAGGTTCTCTGACAAATGGACCAGCTAAGATTGACTGTCTTCTGAAATGATTCAGTGTGTGTCTCTCTCTCTGCTAGCAATCGTAAGTGAATGTAAGTTGGCTGTACGTGTGTACTTAGTTCTAGCTTTTTTACTGCTCCTCCTCTTTGGTTACAATCAGCCAATAACATTCATCATAATCGTTATTTTTTTTACTTCCCCCACCCAATTCCAGCAGCGATCTTTTCTCTCTATGTCGAATCTTTTCTCTCTATGTCGAATCTTTTCTCTCTATGTCGAATTTTTTCTCTCTATGTCAAATCTTTTCTCTCTATGTTGAATCTTTTCTCTCTATGTCGAATCTTTTCTCTCAATGTCGAATCTTTTCTCTCTATGTCGAATCTTTTCTCTCTCTGTAGAATAATCTCGGACTAATAGAGTTAAGGTTAGGCACATTCGACCACAGGTTCGATGGACACAGATCGCTATTGTCAGCATCATGTCGAATCTCCTATCTATATCTAACTGTTGTCACAACGAAAACGAAAATAAAGCATTTGTTTATGTCGGATCTTTCGTTTTTCGGATTCTGCACTTTCGTTATCATTTGTTAAAAGGATAACGAAAATACCTGAAATTCGGACGAAAACGAATTAGCACACAAAAAAAAAAATGAGGCTCCTACAGACATATATGTTTAACCACTTCAGCCCCGAAAGAATTTACCCCCTTCCTGACCAGAGCACTTTTTGCGATTCGGCACTGCGTCGCTTTAACTGACAATTGCGCAGTCGAGGAACGTGGCTCCCAAACAAAATTGATGTCCTTTTTTTCTCACAAATAGAGCTTTCTTTTGGTGGTATTTGATCACCTCTGCGGTTTTTATTTTTTGCACTATAAACAAAAAAGGAGCGTCAATTTTGAAAAAAACACAATATTTTTTACTTTTTGCTGTAATAAATATCCCCAAAAAATATATATATATAAAAAAAAAAATTTCCTCAGTTTAGTCCGATACGTATTCTTCTATATATTTTTTGTAAAAAAAAAAATTTGCAATAAGCGTTTGTTGATTGGTTTGCGCAAAAGTTATAGCGTCTACAAAATAGGGAATAGTTTTATGGCATTTTTATTGATAATTTTTTTGTCAATCGGTCTCTCTCTCTGTGCAGACAATGTCAAGCGGCGTCTTTCTCTTTCTCTGTGCAGCCAATGTCAAGCGGCGTCATTCTCTCTCTCTCTGCAGGCAATGTCAAGCGGAGTCTTTCTCTCTCTCTGTGCAGGCAATGTCAAGCGGTGTCTTTCTCTCTCTCTGTGCAGGCAATGTCAAGCGGCGTCTTTCTCTCTCTGTGTGCAGGCAATTTCAAGCGGTCTCTCTCTGTGCAAGCAGTATCAATTGGTCTCTCTCTGTGCAGGCAGTGTCAAGCGGTCTCTCTCTCTGTGCATGTAGTGTCAAGCGTTCGCTCTCTCTGTGCAAGTAGTGTCAAGCAGTCTCTCTCTCTCTGCAGGCAGTGTCAAGCGGTCTCTCTCTCTGTGCAAGCAGTGTCAAGTGGTCTCTCTCTCTCTGCAAGCAGTGTCAAGCGGTCTCTATCTCTGTGCAGGCAGTGTCAAGCGGTCTCTCTCTGTCTGTGTGCAGGCAGTGTCAAGCGGTTCTCTCTCTCTCTCTCTGCAGGCAATGTCAAGCGGTGTCTTTCTCTCTCTCTGTGCAGGCAATGTCAAGCGGCGTCTTTCTCTCTCTCTGTGTGTCAAGCGGTCTCTCTCTCTCTGTGCAGGCAATGTCAATCAGTCTCTCTCTGTGCAGGCAGTGTCAATCAGTCTCTCTCTGTGCAGGCAGTGTCAAGCGGTCTCTATCTCTGTGCAGGCAGTGTCAAGCGGTCTCTATCTCTGTGCAGGAAGTGTCAAGCGGTCTCTATCTCTGTGCAGGCAGTGTCAAGTGGTCTCTCTCTGTCTGTGTGCAGGCAGTGTCAAGCGGTCTCTCTCTCTCTGTGCAGGCAGTGTCAAGCGGTCTCTCTCTCTGTGCAGGCAGTGTCAATCAGTCTCTCTCTGTGCAGGCAGTGTCAAGCGGTCTCTATCTCTGTGCAGGCAGTGTCAAGCGGTCTCTATCTCTGTGCAGGCAGTGTTAAGCCGTCTCTATCTCTGTGCAGTGTCAAGCGGTCCCTCTCTCTCTGTGCAGGCAGTGTCAAGCGGTCTCTCTCTGTGCAGGCAGTGTCAATCGGTCTCTCTCTCTCTCTTTCTGTGCAGGCAGTGTCAAGCGGTCTCTCTCTGTGCAGGCAGTGTCAATCGGTCTCTCTCTCTCTCTTTCTGTGCAGGCAGTGTCAAGCGGTCTCTCTCTGTGCAGGCAGTGTCAAGCGATCTCTCTCTCTCTTTCCGTTATAGGTGAGAAAATTTGAACTTACCTGCCCGTATCCTCCTTCTCCGAGCAGACGGTGCAATATGAAGGTTGACTGGCTGTCACAGCGTGGAGGTCTTAAATTGTGATTTCCTACTGTGACAAGTTCTCTCCTCTTTCTAGTGTCACAGCTCGGGGGAGTGACAAGAGGTGGCACTTCTGCGACCGTATTTCTCATAGGCTTTCTAGCTTATTGGGATTATTCTTTACCAAAAATATGTAGCAGAATACATATTGACCTAAATTGATGAAGACATTAGATTTTTTAAATTATTTTATTGGACATGTTTTAGAACTGAAAATAAAAAATATTCCTTTTTTTTAATTTTCATTGTTTTTTTTTTTTTTTTACCAAAAAGATTGTTATAACAAAGAAACCAAATATAAACTTTTTTTTTTATTATTTTTTTTTTTTTTACCACAGACATGTACCAGAATACATTTTGGCCTAAATTTATGTAGAAATTCGATTTTTTTTTTATTATTTTATTGGATATGTTTTATAACTGAAAATAAAAAAATATGTTTTTTTTTTTTCATTTTTGGTCTTTTTTCATTTATTTTAGTAAGAAAACAATTATTATACACTTTTTTTTTTTTTTATCGAAGACCTGTAGCAGAATACATTTTGGTCTAAATTTATGAAGATTATTTATTTATTTTTTTAAACTATTTTATTAGATATGTTTTAACTATAACTATATATATATACACTATAACTATAACTACTAATTTTACCAGAATTTTTTTTTTGGTCTTTTTTACATTTATTTGAATCTTCTGTTTTTTTTAATTTATATAATAGAAAATAATAAAAATCCCAGTGGAGATCAAATACCACCAAAAGAAAGCTCTATTTGTGGGGAAAACTAACTGTAAATTTCATTTGTATACAGTGTTGCATAATGATGCAATTGCCAATTGAAGCTAAATAGCAAAAATGTTCTGGTTATGAAAGGGTTAAAACCTTCCGGAGCTGACATGGTAAAAAATAAATTAAAAAAAATTAAAATAAAAAAAGGATCCTTATCCTGGTGTGTTATCTTTGTGAAATTTGTCAATATGAGGACTGCACATTTCATGGATGGGGTCGTGTTTCTTGTAATTCGCCACACATCTGAATTTGACATTTATCAATGGGAAGTTAAAAAGAAATAAACTTGTTTTTTTTACAGAAATTTAAATCTCAACAGTCGTCTCCTCCTCCCCTCCCCCACAGAATAGAGAACATTTGAAATTTGACAGTTGAAATCCACAAATGTACTGGCTGAGGTCATGTGACCCGGCAGCCTCACATCTCTGACATGGGGATATACAGCCTGGCTTTTTTTCAACTTACTGGCTGAAGTTGCCATGGTGACCAGCACTGCGATGTGATTGGGCAGTGTGATCAGCACTGCGATGTGATTGGGCAGTGTGACCAGCTCTATGATGTCATCGGCAGATCAGCTGTAAATAGATCAGCCTCACACCTGTAGAGCTCAGAAGATTCTGACTTCTCTTGGAGTGAAGACCTGTATTTCTGAGCTCCCTGAGATTTCTTCTTCTGTGACCGTTTCTGTGATTTTCTCTGCGTTTTTAACCAGTGAAATTACAAAAATGATGATGGAATATATGATTCCAAATAGGGTTGCAGTCCACACAATATCATCTGTAGTGGCTCCCCCAAGCTGTGACACTAAAAACACCATGAAAAATGTTGCAGCCATTAGAAAGATCATGAAAAATGCGGCACCGGCTAGAAGGCCCATGAGAAATCTGGCAGCAGAAGTCCCACCACCTCTTGTGACTTCCCCGAGCTGTGCCACTAGAGAGAGTATGAAAAGTATTGCAGTGATTAGAAACATCATAAAAAATGCCGCACCATCTAGAAAGCCCATGAAAAATGCCGCACCATCTAGAAAGCCTATGGGAAACGCAGCAGCAGAAGCCTCGCCTCTTGTGACTCCCCCGAGCTGTGACACTAGAAAGAGCATGAAAAATGTTGCAGCGATTAGAAACATCATGAAAAACGCCGCACCAGCTAGAAAGCCCATGAGAAATCCGGCAGCAGAAGTCCCACCTCTTGTCACTCCCCCGAGCTGTGACAAGATAGAAGTTGTCACAGTCGGAAATCGCAATTTAAGACCTCCATGCTGTGACAGCCAGTCAACCTTCATATTGCACCGCCTCCTCGGAGAAGGAGGCTACGGACAGGTAAGTTCTAATTTTCTCGTAATTTTCTCGTAAGTCGGCCGCGCATGCGCAGACCGACAAATACGGACATTTCCGGACATTTCCGATGGTCCGTCTAATGCCGTTCTGCGCATGCGTGGCAAATTACGGACATTTCCGGCATTTTCCGAGGCTCCGTATGGCCGCGCATGCGCAGAACGGCCGGAAGACGGCGAAAATCTGCGAAAAATGGCGGAGGGTCCCCGCAGCGCCCCGTTCGTAAGTAGGGGTTGTTCGTAGGTCGGGCGTTCGTAAGTCGGGGACCCCCTGTACTCCTGTTTCAGCATCTACTTTTTCAGACTTTTTTTTTTTCCATGTGTTCTCATGCATTTTCGCGCATATGTGTTTGCGCAAATTTTCGCACGCGGAAACGTATTCTCATGTTTTTGTTCTGCACACTATGTAAATGGGCATTTGTACACATTTACGCACATGAGGCCTAAATTACTGACCAAAAAATGCTGATTTTTTATTTTACTGAAGAATGCACGGCGCTTGTTTACGCTCCTTACAATCAATACTGTATTTTAGCTCAGTAAAAAAAAAAAGCTGTACTGAGCTTTTTCAAGCTGCAGCGCGCAAGAGGCTTAAAGCCTCGTACACACGATCAAATTTTCGGACGAACGTTCGTCGTTTTTTTTGTTGCATGCTAGTCTCTATCGAAAGTGAAGAGGTTACTCACCATACGAAAATTCTCATATGACACAATACAACTTCAGAAGTGACATAATGTGTTGAATTGTTTTGTATGTATTCTTTTGTTTCTGAGCATGCGTAGTCTTGCTCTTACGATTTTTTTCGGACAAAACCGTACTAATTCAACGAAAATCGGACGTTGTGTTCACGTTCGATTACAATTTTATAGTCTGCACATTCAGCTTTTGTTGTGCGAAAAATCGTAATCGGCTGTCAAAAGCACTGTGCTAACGATCCGAAAATGGGCAGATCGTTCGTCAGACGAATTGTAACTTCCGATTTTCTTATTGTGTGTACGGGCCTTAACAGTATCAAAAAGTGCACAATATGAGTTTTTTCATAGGGTTGGTCACCTTTGTGCTAGCGGCTTCATCTGTGAATCGCTCGCTCTGTTTTATTGAAATGTGAACAGTGTATGTGCTATTCGTGTCCAGACTTCTGCACAACTTTTTGCGCAGTCCAGTTTGGTTTGTCATCTTAGCAGTCATTGTGTTGCTATGGGTGGCCACAAGTGGTATTGGTATGTATACATACAGTAAATGCACATTGGTTGGAGTAATGTTGCGTACACACGAGCGGAATTTTCAGCGGACTAGGTCAGACGGTTCCGACGTACTTTTCGAATGAACGGACTTGGCCACACACAGTCACACTAAATTCTGACGGATTCGAACGTGATGACGTACGACTGGACTAGAATAAGGAAGTTCGTAGCCAGTAGCCAATAGCTGCCCTAGCGTTGTTGTTTGTCCGTCGGACTAGCACACAGACGAGCGGATTTTTCGATAGGAACTGGGTCCAGCGGAGTTCCGACGGGAAAATTTAAGACATGCTCTATTTCTAAAGTCTGTCGGATTATTCGACAGCAAAAGTCCGATTGAGCCCACACACAATCGAATTGTCCGACGGATTCGTTCTGTCGGACCTTTGCTGTCGAAAAGTCCACTCGTGTGTACGTGGCATAACAGCTCCATCCCACCACCCCAAGACGTTTCCAGTAGAGATGTGCACAACAGAAAAATTTGTCTTGTTTCGGATTCAATCATTAAGTAAATCATTTTGTTCCGTCATATTTCTTTATGTTAGAATGATTCATTTTCAGAATACGTTTCCTATATTCGGATTTGTTTCGTATATTTGTTGTTCTGAATCGATTATTATTTTTGGAAGTTATTTCGAAGATTGGCTAGATTTGTTTCAACATGTTAATTCATTATTTCAGGAGATTACTTGTGCACTCTCTCTGCTAGTCCAACCCACAAAGAGAAATGGAATTAGCTGATTGGATGATATCGACTGGAGTCGCATGCATCTAAAAGAAACAAATGGAAAATAATACATTTCGGATTTGGCAAATTTTGATGGATCCACCGCCATCCAACCCAAACACAATACATAGGAATCATCTTATTTTACTATTATACTTTACTGCATTTATTGCAATATGTTTTCATTTTATACGTAGTGCATTTTTCATCATAATGAAAAATGTTGAAGTGGAACTCAATCAATGTGGACTATTTTTAATCCTTATGCTGCTAGCATTAGTAAATAGATAGGGAGGTATATTATATTTTCTTGTTTTGACCTCCTGGTTCCCAGGCCTAGGCAAATGATGTCATAAATCCCAGGAGTCTTCAGGAGGGGAGGAGCCTCTTTCTCATCTAAGCACACCCTCCTGTCTGTGTTTCGTCAGATTTGGCGACCCATCAGAATTTGTAATGGAAGTGACGTTTCGTCGCCGCCATCTTGCTACATCCTGCATTCCTCCACATTAACGATACAGTGAGAAGGCGGCAAGTGGACATCTTGTTACACCCACCGGACTCTTGCAATTCACACTTATTTTTAACAGTAAACAGAGCTTATATGGTGAAATACAGTATTTAGAAATCTGACAGATTGTTTAGATGTTACATTTTAAAAGTAGCGGCAAGCCTGCTGATCTCACAGGTTTGCAAATCTGAACACCGATGCTTTTATAATTCAACATTTAAACAGTCCAAAGATCATTCCCAAGTATTCCCAAGTATGGATGTTCAGCGAAAGTACAGATTTCCTGTGTAATTTATTCTTCCCACAGATCCCTTTCATGCAGCCACATATTCCATTCAAATGGTGACCCACAGTCCGTGTGTGAACAGTTAGGTGCTGTCCCGGCTGGGAAGGTGAGAGTTCATTTTATGTCTGGTTCCTTGATCTTTTTGGCGGGTTCTCCTCTGGGTCTGGCCCACTTGTCCTGTATCATATAAATTGGGATGTCGGTCTGGAGCGAGAGCGGATGTCCCTCAGAGACAGTCAGGGAAGAGAAAATCCCGGAGAGTTTGATAGAGTTCCAGTGCAGCCATGGGGTGTGAGACCTGCAGGAGATGGAGACAGAAGGTGAGACCCATAGGAGCAGGAGAATGTCGCTCACTACAGCCCATATGTAGAGACTTCTAACTTGGGGTTCACCCTGAAGATACCAATACTGGAAAGTGCCTCTGAAGGACTATGATTACTGGACTACATTTCTGCATGTATGCCGGGGAAGCACACAAGCCTATAGTTAGAGCTAGCGAATTAGGAAAGTATCATGCCTTGGCTGTTAGACTGTGAAATGTCTATTTTTGCACTTTTTCTAAGCAAAGTATTAAACCATTGTCCATGCCCGGTCTGAAGTTACTAAAGAGGTGTATCATAAGTAACCAGCGCACACATAGTTCACCGAAAGGTACTTGTGTGAAATGGAGTAGTGTGAAGACATAAGTAGTTGCCACTTGCCAAGAGTAATGAAGTGTAACAAGCAACCTGACGATAGCGTGTACCCGTTATAGGTGGCATGACCTCTAGCAGTGAGTGGAATGTTGTCGGTACTCCTACCACAAGTGGTCTGTCTCCCATAGCAAAAGGAGCGGATTGCACTGCAGAGGTAAGGAGGTTCAAGAGTAAAGTTGAGTGCACACGGGGGGCCCACTCCGTTACTTGGTAGTAGTAGTAGTAGTGGAAAACGCTGAACAGGTGGTTGTGGACATTGGCTCAGCGTGTCCCTCCAAAATGCAAGTTACTGTGAAGGTGTACATTGTCATGGGAAATTGAGGGTTAACTGTAGAACAGTTGCAGTGTCAGTATACATGGTGTATGTTCATCGCTAAGAGTAGAGGCCCACCGTAAGGTTGAGTATTCTCCAGGGGCGGACTGACTATTCGGTCATTCGGACGCAGACCGAGGGCTTGCGGCCAGCAGGGGGCCCGTGAGAAGCTCCTGTGGTGAATCAGTGTGCCGCGGGGCTGTCCGATGAGCCCAATCCCCTGCCGAACTGTACATTGGCACTGTGAGAAGCTCCGTGAGCCTCAAAAGTGAAAGTAAAGTGCAGGGGAGTGTGCTGTGTTCTCCGCTTCCCCCTACAGTGCAGTACCCGGCTGAATGAGGAAGCTGGAAAGGTACAGTACTGTACTAAAAGCTAGATTCGTTTTAAAGGGGCTTTATTCATGTGTCTGTATTTGTCTGTGTGTGCATGTGTCTGTATGTATGTGTCTGTATGTGTGTGTCTGTATGTGTGTGTCTGTGTGTGTGTGTGTGTGTCTGTATGTATGTGTGTGTGCATGTGTCTGTATGTATGTGTGTGCATGTGTCTGTCTGCATGTGTATGCATGTGTATGTATGTGCATGTGTCTGTATGTGTGTGCGTTTGCATGTGTCTGTATGTGTGTGTATGTGTCTGTATGTATGTGTCTGTATGTGTGCATGTGTCTGTATGTATGCATGTGTATGTGTGTGCATTTGCATGTGTCTGTATGTGTGTGTGTGTGCATGTGTCTGTATGTATGTGTCTGTATGTACGTGTGTCTGTATGTACGTGTATGCATGTGTCTGTATGTGTGTGCACGTGTCTGTATGTATGTGTATGCATGTGTGCATGTGTCTGTATGTGTCTGTCTGTATGTATGTATGTATGTGTATACTTGTGTCTGCATGTGTCTGTATGTATGTATGTGTGTCTGTATGTATGGCTGTATGTATGTGTATGCTTGTGTCTGTATGTATGTGTGTCTGTATGTATGTGTATGCATGTGTCTGTATGTATGTGTATGCATTTGTCTGTATGTGTGTGTGTGCATGTGTCTGTGTGTATGTTACTTTTAATCCAGACCCCCCCCCATTCTTGTAGGGTTGCCACCTGTCCAGGATTCACCCGGACAGTTCGGGTTTGGAATCCTGTGTCCGGGTTTCACGATGCCTGAAACCCGGACAGATTATTTAGACATGGCTGTGGCTCCCCAAGTAACTGAGAAAGTGACACAAAAATCTGTTGCCATCTGGGAGCTGCGGGCCACTGTCTGGGGGCAGGTTTGGCATCACTGGGGGGGACGATAAAGACAGTTTGGCCGCACCCACTGTTCGCCGCAGCGCTCTGCATTACCACTCTCCTTGAGGCACCCAAAAGGTGTCCCAAGTCTTTTATAATCCTATAGTATATACCCGGGATATGCAATTAGCGGACCTCCAGCTGTTGCAGAACTACTAGTCCCAGGCAAGACTCTGACAGCCACAAGCATGACACCCAGAAGCAGAGGCATGATGGGACTTGTAGTTTTGCAACAGCTGGAGGTCCGCTAATTGCATAGCCCTGGTATAGACTAAGGAAAAAAAGAAGTGCCCTGTAAAGTGATGGGTTTGACTTTATGAAAAGGTGGCAACCCTATTTACAACACATCTGTCAGAAAGTGCATTGGGGTGCCATGCAGAATGAATGAAGAAGTGCATCAAACCAGCACATCTAACATGCGTTACCGCAAATACATGGTGTGAGTGGGACCAAAGTGTTCTTAGTGACACCACACATAATGAGATCTTTTATTAGCACTAGACATGTGCACATTGAAATATTTTGTTTCAGAATTTCGTTTTCGTCCGAAAAAAAAATTTATTTAGTTACTCCCGAAATTAGTTTTTATTTATTTCGTTTTCCGTTAAAAATTGCATTTGTCCGAAAATCCAAATTAACTGTACGACTCCGTATAGTTTAGCTGCTCCGTTGAATCTTCTTAGGACTTTCGACAGACACCATAAGCCAAAGATTCAACGTTTGTATGTTTTTCGCTGCTTTGTCGAATCTTTGTCATTCATGTTGAATGTATATAGTTCAAACAGAAAATGTGATCACTGATCAGACAGGTAACAAGATAGGGTATATAGAATCTATATAGAATCTCAATCTATAAAATAGAATCTATAATAATAAATCCCCCCCCCCCCCCCCCCCAACAATATGGGCAGCCTCTGAGGCTATCACAACACTAGCAACACTAGTATAACTATCAAGTTCACAACACTAACACAATAGCAGCAGATTATTATGAAAAAGTTAGGTTGAACTGTAGCTTGCTTCACTATTGTTCTGCTGCTGTGCTTATGCCTAATTGCTAAATAATTCAGGTTCTCTGACAAATGGACCAGCTAAGATTGACTGTCTTCTGAAATGATTCAGTGTGTGTCTCTCTCTCTGCTAGCAATCGTAAGTGAATGTAAGTTGGCTGTACGTGTGTACTTAGTTCTAGCTTTTTTACTGCTCCTCCTCTTTGGTTACAATCAGCCAATAACATTCATCATAATCGTTATTTTTTTTACTTCCCCCACCCAATTCCAGCAGCGATCTTTTCTCTCTATGTCGAATCTTTTCTCTCTATGTCGAATCTTTTCTCTCTATGTCGAATTTTTTCTCTCTATGTCAAATCTTTTCTCTCTATGTTGAATCTTTTCTCTCTATGTCGAATCTTTTCTCTCAATGTCGAATCTTTTCTCTCTATGTCGAATCTTTTCTCTCTCTGTAGAATAATCTCGGACTAATAGAGTTAAGGTTAGGCACATTCGACCACAGGTTCGATGGACACAGATCGCTATTGTCAGCATCATGTCGAATCTCCTATCTATATCTAACTGTTGTCACAACGAAAACGAAAATAAAGCATTTGTTTATGTCGGATCTTTCGTTTTTCGGATTCTGCACTTTCGTTATCATTTGTTAAAAGGATAACGAAAATACCTGAAATTCGGACGAAAACGAATTAGCACACAAAAAAAAAAAAAAATGAGGCTCCTACAGACATATATGTTTAACCACTTCAGCCCCGAAAGAATTTACCCCCTTCCTGACCAGAGCACTTTTTGCGATTCGGCACTGCGTCGCTTTAACTGACAATTGCGCAGTCGAGGAACGTGGCTCCCAAACAAAATTGATGTCCTTTTTTTCTCACAAATAGAGCTTTCTTTTGGTGGTATTTGATCACCTCTGCGGTTTTTATTTTTTGCACTATAAACAAAAAAGGAGCGTCAATTTTGAAAAAAACACAATATTTTTTACTTTTTGCTGTAATAAATATCCCCAAAAAAATATATATATAAAAAAAAAATTTCCTCAGTTTAGTCCGATACGTATTCTTCTATATATTTTTTGTAAAAAAAAAAATTTGCAATAAGCGTTTGTTGATTGGTTTGCGCAAAAGTTATAGCGTCTACAAAATAGGGAATAGTTTTATGGCATTTTTATTGATAATTTTTTTGTCAATCGGTCTCTCTCTCTGTGCAGACAATGTCAAGCGGCGTCTTTCTCTTTCTCTGTGCAGCCAATGTCAAGCGGCGTCATTCTCTCTCTCTCTGCAGGCAATGTCAAGCGGAGTCTTTCTCTCTCTCTGTGCAGGCAATGTCAAGCGGTGTCTTTCTCTCTCTCTGTGCAGGCAATGTCAAGCGGCGTCTTTCTCTCTCTGTGTGCAGGCAATTTCAAGCGGTCTCTCTCTGTGCAAGCAGTATCAATTGGTCTCTCTCTGTGCAGGCAGTGTCAAGCGGTCTCTCTCTCTGTGCAAGTAGTGTCAAGCGTTCGCTCTCTCTGTGCAAGTAGTGTCAAGCAGTCTCTCTCTCTCTGCAGGCAGTGTCAAGCGGTCTCTCTCTCTGTGCAAGCAGTGTCAAGTGGTCTCTCTCTCTCTGCAAGCAGTGTCAAGCGGTCTCTATCTCTGTGCAGGCAGTGTCAAGCGGTCTCTCTCTGTCTGTGTGCAGGCAGTGTCAAGCGGTTTCTCTCTCTCTCTCTCTGCAGGCAATGTCAAGCGGTGTCTTTCTCTCTCTCTGTGCAGGCAATGTCAAGCGGCGTCTTTCTCTCTCTCTGTGTGTCAAGCGGTCTCTCTCTCTCTGTGCAGGCAATGTCAATCAGTCTCTCTCTGTGCAGGCAGTGTCAATCAGTCTCTCTCTGTGCAGGCAGTGTCAAGCGGTCTCTATCTCTGTGCAGGCAGTGTCAAGCGGTCTCTATCTCTGTGCAGGAAGTGTCAAGCGGTCTCTATCTCTGTGCAGGCAGTGTCAAGTGGTCTCTCTCTGTCTGTGTGCAGGCAGTGTCAAGCGGTCTCTCTCTCTCTGTGCAGGCAGTGTCAAGCGGTCTCTCTCTCTGTGCAGGCAGTGTCAATCAGTCTCTCTCTGTGCAGGCAGTGTCAAGCGGTCTCTATCTCTGTGCAGGCAGTGTCAAGCGGTCTCTATCTCTGTGCAGGCAGTGTTAAGCCGTCTCTATCTCTGTGCAGTGTCAAGCGGTCCCTCTCTCTCTGTGCAGGCAGTGTCAAGCGGTCTCTCTCTGTGCAGGCAGTGTCAATCGGTCTCTCTCTCTCTCTTTCTGTGCAGGCAGTGTCAAGCGGTCTCTCTCTGTGCAGGCAGTGTCAATCGGTCTCTCTCTCTCTCTTTCTGTGCAGGCAGTGTCAAGCGGTCTCTCTCTGTGCAGGCAGTGTCAAGCGATCTCTCTCTCTTTCCGTTATAGGTGAGAAAATTTGAACTTACCTGCCCGTATCCTCCTTCTCCGAGCAGACGGTGCAATATGAAGGTTGACTGGCTGTCACAGCGTGGAGGTCTTAAATTGTGATTTCCTACTGTGACAAGTTCTCTCCTCTTTCTAGTGTCACAGCTCGGGGGAGTGACAAGAGGTGGCACTTCTGCGACCGTATTTCTCATAGGCTTTCTAGCTTATTGGGATTATTCTTTACCAAAAATATGTAGCAGAATACATATTGACCTAAATTGATGAAGACATTAGATTTTTTAAATTATTTTATTGGACATGTTTTAGAACTGAAAATAAAAAATATTCCTTTTTTTTAATTTTCATTGTTTTTTTTTTTTTTTTACCAAAAAGATTGTTATAACAAAGAAACCAAATATAAACTTTTTTTTTTATTATTTTTTTTTTTTTTACCACAGACATGTACCAGAATACATTTTGGCCTAAATTTATGTAGAAATTCGATTTTTTTTTTATTATTTTATTGGATATGTTTTATAACTGAAAATAAAAAAATATGTTTTTTTTTTTTTTTCATTTTTGGTCTTTTTTTCATTTATTTTAGTAAGAAAACAATTATTATACACTTTTTTTTTTTTTATCGAAGACCTGTAGCAGAATACATTTTGGTCTAAATTTATGAAGATTATTTATTTATTTTTTTAAACTATTTTATTAGATATGTTTTAACTATAACTATATATATATATACACTATAACTATAACTACTAATTTTACCAGAATTTTTTTTTTTGGTCTTTTTTACATTTATTTGAATCTTCTGTTTTTTTTAATTTATATAATAGAAAATAATAAAAATCCCAGTGGAGATCAAATACCACCAAAAGAAAGCTCTATTTGTGGGGAAAACTAACTGTAAATTTCATTTGTATACAGTGTTGCATAATGATGCAATTGCCAATTGAAGCTAAATAGCAAAAATGTTCTGGTTATGAAAGGGTTAAAACCTTCCGGAGCTGACATGGTAAAAAATAAATTAAAAAAAATTAAAATAAAAAAAGGATCCTTATCCTGGTGTGTTATCTTTGTGAAATTTGTCAATATGAGGACTGCACATTTCATGGATGGGGTCGTGTTTCTTGTAATTCGCCACACATCTGAATTTGACATTTATCAATGGGAAGTTAAAAAGAAATAAACTTGTTTTTTTTACAGAAATTTAAATCTCAACAGTCGTCTCCTCCTCCCCTCCCCCACAGAATAGAGAACATTTGAAATTTGACAGTTGAAATCCACAAATGTACTGGCTGAGGTCATGTGACCCGGCAGCCTCACATCTCTGACATGGGGATATACAGCCTGGCTTTTTTTCAACTTACTGGCTGAAGTTGCCATGGTGACCAGCACTGCGATGTGATTGGGCAGTGTGATCAGCACTGCGATGTGATTGGGCAGTGTGACCAGCTCTATGATGTCATCGGCAGATCAGCTGTAAATAGATCAGCCTCACACCTGTAGAGCTCAGAAGATTCTGACTTCTCTTGGAGTGAAGACCTGTATTTCTGAGCTCCCTGAGATTTCTTCTTCTGTGACCGTTTCTGTGATTTTCTCTGCGTTTTTAACCAGTGAAATTACAAAAATGATGATGGAATATATGATTCCAAATAGGGTTGCAGTCCACACAATATCATCTGTAGTGGCTCCCCCAAGCTGTGACACTAAAAACACCATGAAAAATGTTGCAGCCATTAGAAAGATCATGAAAAATGCGGCACCGGCTAGAAGGCCCATGAGAAATCTGGCAGCAGAAGTCCCACCACCTCTTGTGACTTCCCCGAGCTGTGCCACTAGAGAGAGTATGAAAAGTATTGCAGTGATTAGAAACATCATAAAAAATGCCGCACCATCTAGAAAGCCCATGAAAAATGCCGCACCATCTAGAAAGCCTATGGGAAACGCAGCAGCAGAAGCCTCGCCTCTTGTGACTCCCCCGAGCTGTGACACTAGAAAGAGCATGAAAAATGTTGCAGCGATTAGAAACATCATGAAAAACGCCGCACCAGCTAGAAAGCCCATGAGAAATCCGGCAGCAGAAGTCCCACCTCTTGTCACTCCCCCGAGCTGTGACAAGATAGAAGTTGTCACAGTCGGAAATCGCAATTTAAGACCTCCATGCTGTGACAGCCAGTCAACCTTCATATTGCACCGCCTCCTCGGAGAAGGAGGCTACGGACAGGTAAGTTCTAATTTTCTCACCTATAACTAGATTAGTAGCTCCACCCACAAAACAAATCCCTCCCCAGTAACTAGCCAATGTGTACCAGCCAACCAAAACTGATTCAGCTACTGGTAGACTTAAGTATGTCACTCTGGAAGGGAGGAGCCGGGAACACAAAATGAAGAAAGCTCTCCCTGTCATAGATATCAGAAGACAGTCCGTCATCGGGCCTCGCAGCCTTCATCAATAACTACTTCTGATTCCTCCCCAATGCTAGTTACATCCTTTCCCAATAATGAAGAACCGTTCTTTCTATAACACAAATGATTTTTGTCTTTTCTATCATTCAGGTCTTTCTGTCAACTCATTGTGCAACCAAGAAGATCATGGCCATCAAGTCTGTGGTGAAGACTTCAGATCAACGCGATGCCATTAAAACAGAGCAGAAGGTCATGGAGATGGCGGCAGGATGTCCATTCCTCATCCAGCTTTACACCACTTTTCAGACCCCTGATTCTGCCTGTTTCGCTATGGAATACGTCTCTGGGGGGGATCTGTTTGATTTCACCGTAAAACATTTCCCTCTTAACATTTCCGTCATAAGGTAAGTCTCATCACCACAATGAGAATAGAATAGAAAGCAATCTTTATAAGATATGTCGTTTTACAATCCAGGCTTTTAGGAGTTTAGAATTACATTGGACTCCATTAGAATGCGTAGCTACATCAGTCCACCCAGATATGACGTAGATACTTTAGAGTAATGTCACTCCATCCCCCATAAATTGGGGACAACGCACCTCTCCCAAGCTTAGATACTCTATATTATCATAGTAGGGTTGGGGTTCAATGTAGACTGTTCATACACATGCCATTCTGCAATCCCAGTTTCTCCAAAGCAGGCAGTGATTGCACCATGTGGGGAAGGAGATGGAGACAGTCCAGAGTCACCTAGTAATGTTCTTTAAGAGGTTTTTGATGCCGGGAGGCGGAGCAGGGTTTCTGATCATGTGACCGCCATGATTGGCTGTCACAGTGGTCACATGATCAGAGAGCTCCCAATCGCATGTAGAGATTGGGAGCTTTCTTTTAGGCACTGGTAACTGTGCATTCTCAGGACAGCTCTGTTTACATTCTGGTACCCATATATGCGGCCTCTCAGCGTTAAGACCCACCCACCTAGAGGCCACATATATGCATACCACCAGCATGAAGGGGTTAACACTTCTTGACCAGTGATGTACCGGTACCTCATTACCCTGGTATTGTTTTTTAGAGGTGGCGGTCTAACTTGCCGCTGGATTCGTTTTACATGCAGCAGGAGGGGACTTTGTCCACTCTCGGCACCTACCACAGCTTTCTCAGGCTCTCTCATCCTACCGGAAGACCCAGATGACCAGCCGGCACGTCTACTGGCTGGTCAGACAGCTGAACAAAGCTGTGATCGGCTTTGATCGGCTCTCCGCTATGGTAACCCGGATGTGATGACATTGTGATCTGACATTTTTAAGAAATCAAAATCATTCAAAAACATAGATTTCGGTGTTGTGAATGCTTTTAAGGGCAGAGGAGAGACTTGGGGTCTTATAATACCGGTCACATGCCTATTGCTGTGACAAGCTTGTTTACAGCTTGGATCCTACCAATGGGTTCTCCCAGGAGACTCCAGAATCTGGGATCTGGTAAAACCAGAAATGGTGAGCAGATGCCATACCCAGAACTCCGACCGTACGGTCACCTAAATAACCTCAAAGGTGGGACCGGTAATGGGATAGAGCCAGGATCTCCCTCCCCCTGCCCATGGATAATGTTTCTACTTAAGTCTAATGACTGTAAAATGTAATTCCTTCAGAATCTAATTTTTTTCTCTTTTATAGATTTATTGCGGCGGAAATGTTCTGTGGATTGGAGTTCCTCCACAAGCGTGGCATCGTTCATAGAGACATCAAGTTAAACAACATCCTAATGGACAACAAAGGTCATGTCCGTATTGCAGACTATGGATTGGCAGTAATGGATCTGTTCGGTGATATGAAGGTGACAGGTGTAGCCGGAACAATGGGATACATGGCACCAGAAGTAAGTCACGCTCTGTTTACACATCACTAGGCCTCATCTATTTAGTATATCACAATCCAATCACTATCCCTCTGATACTTGTAATATGAACATTTTAGACTGCATACAGAACACTGCAAAGTAAATCACCTGATTGGTAATCATTAAGCTCTTAAAATCTTTTTAATAATTTGTTAACCACTTGCCGACAGCCGCACGAACACGTCGACACAATGGCACGGACAGGCAAATGGGCGTACAGGTACGTCCCTTTAAATTTGCCGCCGCTTATTGCGATTTTTTTTTTACCAAAAATATGTAGAAGAATACATATTGGCCTAAACTGAGGAAAAAATTTCTCTTTTTTTGTTTATAGCGCAAAAAATAAAAACCACAGAGGTGATCAAATACCACCAAAAGAAAGCTCTATTTGTGGGGAAAAAAGGACATCAATTTTGTTTGGGAGCCACATCGCTCGACCGTGCAGTTTTCAGTTAAAGCGACGCAGTGCCGAATCGCAAAAAGTGCTCTGGTATTTGGCCAGCCAAATGGTCCGGGGCTGAAGTGGTTAATATATGTCCATGGGGGGGCAGCCATTGCATATGCCGGCTCTGACTCCTGGTTAGCTGTTGGGCACAGTGGTTGTTCTTTGCTATTTCTCTTGCTTAAAGCGAGCATAGCCACAATATCTATAATAACGGACATATGAAATAGTAAACATATAAAAATGTAAAAAGCTACATCAAGGTTAATGTTGCAATTATTTCTACTGGAGAGCAGATATCACTACCTGCTCTCTGTTACACTCTGCAGAATTACGGCCCATTCATTAAATGCATGCCACTGTGTAGAGCCTGTGGTATCCTATGAAGTTCTATATACTTAGCATAACAAAGAGAACTCTGATTTGATTAGGACGAGTCACATGACTAGGCTCTCGCTCAAGTTTTTTTTTTTTTTTTTTGTTATGTTTACACCCATTCCCTGTAATAGCACTCAAAGTCCCAATTCCACCGCTGTGCTTTATAAATGTGAGCGCTATTGCCACAGTAAGGACATACTGATGCTTTGTAAATGCTTCCCTTAGAATACATGTTCAATAAATATTTATTATTATTTCCCCTATAACAGGATGGTAAGTTTGTAGGAACTAAGTAACTGATTTCTCTTCTCTGATTGGCAGGTTATAAACGGCGACTATTACCAGTTTAAACCCGACTGGTTTTCAATGGGGGTTGTCCTATACAAGATGGCTACAGGCACTGTACCATTCCGTGCCGATAACATGCAGGTATACAGGAAGGCTGTGAATTACGAAGATCCTGATTACCCCCCGGACATGGACCCACACCTGCAGATCTTCATAGAAGGAGTAAGTACAAGACATTTTCTAATTTTGAAGAGGCACAGGGAAGGGTTCTAGGCCTACTGCTGCTGCTTTAGGGGTATAATGTAGGGGTGTTGCCAATTCTGGTTGTCAGCTGGATTGTTGTGTAGTTTGACTTCTTCATCCCATGGTGAAGATCCAATGGGAATACTTCATCCTGGGGCTGAGGGCTCAGAAGATGATGCCACATGGGGTCAATCACCAATGTGCACATTGTATGAGGTTATTAAAGCAGAACTCCTCCCCATTTATTATTGTTTTGAATATAGTGGGGAGGATTAGATCACCTGCCGTCATTTTAATCTTGTCTGTGTCCCTGTTGTGGACATTTTGTTTCATATCATGTCCTGGGGACACGGAAATCTCACCAAGGGGGGACACAGAAAGCAACCACAACCTAACAGAGAGGTTCTAACCCTTTCCAACTCCATTCATCAAACTGCTTTTATCGCCCTTTGCTGATAAACTATGTTAATGAGAAGCAAAAAAGATCTTTAAAAATATCCAATCGCCTCCCTTTTCTTGTGGCTGTAATTCTACTTTAAGTGTCACCGCTAATTTAAAGCGCTTAGGGAGTTAGAAGCGATCTAATGGCGGCACATCATAATGTGTACTCATTTGTTGAGCTGTAATATAATAGGAATTCCATCCATGTCAGTAGATATCCAGCACCTGTATTTGGCTATATGTGTGTCTTCACATGCTATTATCCTCCAATGGGTGAAAGGACCGCCCAGGAGGAGACACAGTGTAGTCAGAGGTTTTTTTTCTTTTCTAAAAAGTGCAAAATGAACTCAAAATAACTTAATTTCTCTTTTATAGCTTCTATGCAAATGTCCGGACAAGAGGCTTGGAGATGGCAGAGACATCAGACGGCATTCATTCATGAGGCTTATCGATTGGAAGTCGCTGGACAAAGGGAAAGGGCATCCCCCTTTCTCAGTAGGACCGGTAAGTACACAAATCTTTATAGGATGAGGATTCAAAAAGAAGATTGTTATTGTAAGGAGCATTGCTGTGTCCTTACAGCTAATGTAGGGGGTACAGACATATCCCAGCCTGCAGGAAAACCTCACAGACTAATCAGTCAATATTTCATTTTCTATGGGAGAAGTAAATAAGAATGAAACTTTCTATGCATCAGACGCAATGGGGATGATTTACTAAAACTGGAGAGTGTATGGTAGCCAATCAGCTTCTTCTAACTTTCCGCTTGATCAATAAAGCTTTGACAAAAAAAATGTCAGCTGATTGGTTACTATGCAGAGCTGCACCAGGTTTTGCACTCTCCAATTTTAGTAAGTAAACCCCATTGGTGCACAGCTGGGAGTGATAGTTGAAGTGAGAAGGTGCAATGGTTCATAATACAATGTCTGGGGTGTCTAGGACATTTGGCTTCGACCATCATGATGTGGTGGAAGGCATGGGACCAGACATGTAGTTTGCTTCTATATTTGTATCCTATCTGCTCCTCCACTGCATGGAAAGAGCAAGAAGGTTCTAGGTTGTATTAAAGAAGTTAGTCAATGTTAAAGCCCAACTCAAAAGCTAAATAAATTGTGCAGTAGGCAACCACCACCCCCACCCCACCCTGCACTCTAATGTTTTATTGCTTGTAAACTCTAGGGGCAGAGAAAGAGGGACCTAGCCCTAACCTCTCTTCATCATCATGTCCAATACAGGCCTATCAGTCCTACATTGTATGGGGGGGGGGGGGGGGGGTAAGAATGTGACCGTGGCTGAGAAAGCTTTAGAGAGGGTCGGTTGCATAGATGAAGGCTGTCCAAAGCAAAGAATAAATTATTACACCTTATTCCTCTACCCCTAGGCACCCCCCCCCCCCCCCCCCCCCACACACACACAAATACTGCAAGGGTAATTTATACTTGTTTCTGGAATTGGGCTTTAAGCAATATCCTGATATTTACTTACAGAATATCATATTTGTTTTTTCATTTTGCAGGCCTTGGACATAGAAACAAACTGTCGACTTCCTCCATCAGCAATAGATGTAAAGGCATTGGACATTCCAGGAAAGAAAATATACATGCCTGGATTCCCAAACATCGACAGGTTGTGAACACGCCTGTCAACCTGCAATGTGTAGTGTGTAGTGTGTAGTGTTTAGTGTGTAGTGTTTAGTTTAGTGTGTAGTGTGTAGTGTGTAGTGTTTAGTGTGTAGTGCTTAGTGTGTAGTGTTTAGTGTGTAGTGTGAATGTGTAGTGTGTAGTGTTAAGTGTGTAGTGTGTAGTGTGTGCCAGCAAGCCCACCAACATCAGGGTGCCAGCCAGCAAGCCCACCAACATCAGGGTGCCAGCCAGAAAGCCCACGACATCAGGGTGCCAGCCAGCAAGCCCACCGACATCAGGGTGCAAGCCAGTAAGCCCACCGACATCAGGGTGCCAGCCAGCAAGCCCACCAACATCAGGGTGCCAGCCAGCAAGCCACCCATATCAGGGTGCCAGCCAGCAAGCCCACCAACATCAGGGTGCCAGCCAGCAAGCCCACCGACATCAGGGTGCCAGTCAGCAAGCCCACCGACATCAGGGTACCAGCCAGCAAGCCCAACGACATCAGGGTGCCAGCCAGCAAGCCCACCAACATCAGGGTGCCAGCCAGCAAGCCCACCAACATCAGGGTGCCAGCCAGAAAGCCCACCGACATCAGGGTGCCAGCCAGCAAGCCCACCGACATCAGGGTGCCAGCCAGCAAGCCACCCACATCAGGGTGCCAGCCAGCAAGCCCACCAACATCAGGGTGCCAGCCAGCAAGCCCACCAACATCAGGGTGCCAGCCAGAAAGCCCACGACATCAGGGTGCCAGCCAGAAAGCCCACCGACATCAGGGTGCCAGCCAGCAAGCCCACCGACATCAGGGTGCCAGCCAGCAAGCCCACCGACATCAGGGTGCAAGCCAGCAAGCCCACCGACATCAGGGTGCAAGCCAGCAAGCCCACCGACATCAGGGTGCCAGCCAGCAAGCCCACCAACATCAGGGTGCCAGCCAGCAAGCCACCCACATCAGGGTGCCAGCCAGCAAGCCCACCGACATCAGGGTACCAGCCAGCAAGCCCAACGACATCAGGGTGCCAGCCAGCAAGCCCACCGACATCAGGGTGCCAGCCAGCAAGCCCACCGACATCAGGGTGCCAGCCAGCAAAGCCACCCACAGCAGGGTGCCAGCCAGCAAGCCCACCCACAGCAGGGTGCCAGCCAGAAAGCCCACTCACAGCAGAGTGCCAGCCAGAAAGCCCACCCACAGCAGGGTTCCAGCCAGAAAGCCCACCCACAGGAGAGTGCCAGCCAGCAAGCCCACCCACCGCAGGGTGCCAGCCAGAAATCCCACCCACAGCAGGGTGCCAGCCAGAAAGCCCACCCACAGCAGGGTGCCAGCCAGAAAGCCCACCCACAGCAGGATGCCAACCAGCAAGCCCACCCATATCAGGGTCCCAACCAGCAATTGGACAATAGTTCTTGATGTGACATAATACCTGGATTGGACCTATATACTGATATATTCATGAGAAATTTGGAGAGGACAGTTCAACTGTAAAGACATTGATATCATCTTCAGATGATCCAGATGAACAAAGATTCAAAAAGAAAAAAAAGAGGAGCCAGCCACAGCAGAGTGCAAGCCAGCAAGCCCACCTGCAGCAGAGTGCCAGCCAGCAAGCCCACCTGCAGCAGGGTACCAGCCAGCAAGCCCACCCACAGCAGGGTTCCAGCCAGAAAGCCCACCCACAGGAGAGTGCCAGCCAGCAAGCCCACCCACAGCAGGGTGCCAGCCAGAAATCCCACCCACAGCAGGGTGCCAGCCAGAAAGCCCACCCACAGCAGGGTGCCAGCCAGAAAGCCCACCCACAGCAGGATGCCAACCAGCAAGCCCACCCATATCAGGGTCCCAACCAGCAATTGGACAATAGTTCTTGATGTGACATAATACCTGGATTGGACCTATATACTGATATATTCATGAGAAATTTGGAGAGGACAGTTCAACTGTAAAGACATTGATATCATCTTCAGATGATCCAGATGAACAAAGATTCAAAAAGAAAAAAAAGAGGAGCCAGCCACAGCAGAGTGCAAGCCAGCAAGCCCACCTGCAGCAGAGTGCCAGCCAGCAAGCCCACCTGCAGCAGGGTACCAGCCAGCAAGCCCACCCACAGCAGGGTGCCAGCCAGAAAGCCCACCCACAGCAGGGTGCCAGCCAGAAAGCCCACCCACAGCAGGGTGCCAGGCAGCAAGCCCACCCACAGCAGGGTGCCAGGCAGCAAGCCCACCCACAGCAGGGTGGCAGTCAGAATCCCCACCCACATCAGGGTCCCAACCAGCAAGCCACCCACAGCAGGGTGCCAGCCAGCAAGCCCACAGACATCAGGGTGCCAGCCAGCAAGCCCACCCACAGCAGGGTGCCAGCCAGAAAGCCCACCCACAGCAGGGTGCCAGCCAGAAAGCCCACCCACAGCAGGATGACAACCAGCAAGCCCACCCATATCAGGGTGCCAGGCAGCAAGCCCACCCACAGCAGGGTGCCCGACAGAAAGCTCACCCACAGCAGGGTGGCAGTCAGAATCCCCACCCACATCAGGGTCCCAACCAGCAAGCCACCCACAGCAGGGTGCCAGCCAGCAAGCCCACCCAGAGCAGGGTGCCAGCCAGCAAGCCCACCCAGAGCAGGGTGCCAGCCAGCAAGCCCAGATGAGTCTATTGAGACGAAACACGTCGTGAGGACTCCATTGCCGCTTGAAAAACACTGCTTAAATGTAAGTGTGTTACTATCTTTTAATAAATTTACTGGTTTTATGGGATTACACTATGTGGTTCTATTTTTTTCTCCTTCACTTATCAACTGGAAATTGATGTTATCTACTCCGGTACGGAGATTGATTGTTTTTGGGGACACAATTACAAAAGTTTTGGGACGCCATTCCAGATGTCACAGCCTGATTGCCTGCTGATACCATAAAGTGTTTGTGACTCATAGAACGTATGTTCGTTTGAGTCTGAACCATCTGGTAAGCCTAAATCTTTACCGGTGATGGTGCTGTCACAGTGGTGGTTATACATTCTTGGATTTGGTAGTCAAACGATCGTTCAACTTTAATTTCACTTGAGACTTTTTTGCACTCTCAGCAAATTGTTTTCAACATTGTTTGTTCCTTTCCTTCATACGACTGGACATTAATATGATTGGACACTTTTTATTAATATATGTGTGACAACTATTTAATTTATTAGTTATATCACCATTTGTTCACGTTTACATATACAGTGGTCATCACAGTTTTATTTCATATATGCGTATTTATTTACATATGTATGTCGTTTTTTGGCACTAATTTATTAAGAGGTTTAGCGCTAAACTTTATGTACTTCTTTCCCCCACAGCAGGGTGCCAGCCAGCAAGCCCACCCCAGCAGAGTGCCAGCCAGCAAGCCCACCTGCAGCAGGGTGCCAGCCAGCAAGCCCACCCACAGCAGAGTGCCAGCCAGAAAGCCCACCTGCAGCAGGGTGCCAGCCAGCAAGACCACCCACAGCAGGGTGCCAGCCAGCAAGCCCACCCACATCAGGGTGCCAGCCAGCAAGCCCACCTGCAGCAGGGTGCCAGCCACAAAGCCCACCCACAGCAGGGTGCCAGCCAGAAAGCCCACCCACAGCAGGATGCCAACCAGCAAGCCCACCCACATCAGGGTGCCAGGCAGCAAGCCCACCCACAGCAGGGTGCCAGCCAGAAAGCTCACCCATAGCAGGGTGGCAGTCAGAATCCCCACCCACATCAGGGTCCCAACCAGCAAGCCACCCAGAGCAGGGTGCCAGCCAGCAAGCCCACCCACAGCAGGGTGCCAGCCAGCAAGCCCAGATGAGTCTATTGAGACGAAACGTGTCGTGAGGACTCCATTGCCGCTTGAAAAACACTGCTTAAATGTAAGTGTGTTACTATCTTTTAATAAATTTACTGGTTTTATGGGATTACGCTATGTGGTTCTATTTTTTTCTCCTTCACTTATCAACTGGAAATTGATGTTATCTACTCCGGTACGGAGATTGATTGTTTTTGGGGACACAATTACAAAAGTTTTGGGACGCCATTCCAGATGTCGCCTGATTGCCTGCTGATACCATAAAGTGTTTGTGACTCATAGAACGTATGTTCGTTTGAGTCTGAACCATCTGGTAAGCCTAAATCTTTACCGGTGATGGTGCTGTCACAGTGGTGGTTATACATTCTTGGATTTGGCGGTCAAACGATCGTTCAACTGTAATTTCACTTGAGACTTTTTTGCACTCTCAGCAAATTGTTTTCAACATTTTTTGTTCCTTTCCTTCATACGACTGGACATTAATATGATTGGACACTTTTTATTAATATATGTGTGACAACTATTTCATTTATTAGTTATATCACCATTTGTTCACGTTTACATATACAGTGTTTATCACAGTTTTATTTCATATATACGTATTTATTTACATATGTATGTCGTTTTTTGGCACTAATTTATTAAGAGGTTTAGCGCTAAACTTTATGTACTTCTTTCCCCCACAGCAGGGTGCCAGCCAGCAAGCCCACCCCAGCAGAGTGCCAGCCAGCAAGCCCACCTGCAGCAGGGTGCCAGCCAGCAAGCCCACCCACAGCAGAGTGCCAGCCAGAAAGCCCACCTGCAGCAGGGTGCCAGCCAGCAAGACCACCCACAGCAGGGTGCCAGCCAGCAAGCCCACCCACATCAGGGTGCCAGCCAGCAAGCCCACCCAGAGCAGGGTGCCAGCAAGAAAGCCCACCCACAGCAGATGAATAAAGATTAAAAAAACAAACAAAAAAAAACTGCACTGTACAGAGGAGCCTTGACGAGGCAGTGCAGCTTCCACATACATTTGCAAATGTGTGCAACGCAACTGCCTGCACGGGGATGAACGTAGCGCCTGTACCCACCGCCCTCACACGGGGTACGGATTCATAAGCCTTGTGTGAACGAGGCCTCAGGACCTCACTTTACAGAGCAGCCTTGGCAAAGTATTGCAGCTTCCCCATTTGCAAATGTGTGCAACTAAGACCTCTGTTTTTAATGTCAAGTGTTAGATTGTGCCTTTTTGATTTATTTGCAGGCTAGCTGGTAAGTGTGCTGGGAAATCTTTTGTTTTTGTGCTGTGCAAAGCCCTTCCATGTGCACCTTACTTCAAAAGCTAGTTATAAACTGCTGTAGCTGTCCTGCTTTGTACACTGTTTTTAGATACAACTTTAATAAAAACTACATTTATAAAACAAAAATTGGGGTAGTTGTCTGGTTTTGTATACTGTTTTTAAATAAAGCTTTAAAAAAAAAAACTACAATTTATAAAAAAAATCTCTGGTAGTTGTCCTGTTTTGTATACTGTTTTTACACAAAACTTTAATACAAACTGCAATTATAAAAAAAAAAATCAGGGGGGTAGTTGTCTTGTATTGTATACTGTTTTTGGATGAAACTTTAATACAAACTACAATTCTATATATAAAAAAAAAAAAAAAATTGGGTAGTTGCCATTCTTGTAAAGACAGTCTTAATGCATTGTATTGATATTATACATATACAATTTTTCTGTTGTCAATAAACATCAAACAGATGACAAGAAAATAAATTCCCAGAGCACTATGGGTTATATAAAGAGGCAGATTTGTGTGACTGAATCCTTAGAGGGGAGCCGTAGAAAGAAGGAGGAGACACGGATGTAAATGTAGCTCTGCTAAAAGGGATGTTTCAATGCACTGCATGGCAGGCTTCTGTTGTAGAAGCCCTTTCCTCAGAGGATGGACACCAAGCAAAAAGAAGGTCATTACTCTTTACTCTGTGGGCCATTCCACTCCTGAGAGCTCAGGAGGAGCTGGTAGTACCAAGAGGATTATGAAGGTAAAAGGAGGATACTAAGGTCGAAAAGAACAAAAGCTAAACGGAAACTGCCATGAAAATCAGAATAGATGGGCATGATCTGTGACCCTCAATGAAGTGCTAACTGCGCAAGAAAAAAAGATGGGAGGCCCAAACAAAGAGAAATAGGCCAAGAAATAGACTGACTCACCAAGGAAATAAATACGTGAATATCTCAATTTCCTCTGAAATATGCAAACAAGGAGAACAAAACCCATAGGTAGTGATGGTAACAACAGCCTCAGCTCAGACTCCATCCAGGCCTTGCCCGCTCTCACATGTTTCGCCCTGGCCACTGGACTCAGCCTCGGAGGACCTCCATGACACGTTAGGGGAAACAAGTTAGGGGGCATGGCCTGGATGGAGTCTGGGCTGAGGCTGCTCTGACTATCGCTACCTATAGATTTTGTTGGATGTGTGGCACCTAAAATGATCCTCCTTCTTGTTTGCATTCACTGAGCTGAGACAAGCCCAGTGGCGTCACTAGGTTTGGTGTCACCTGGTGCGTAAAATCATGGTGTCACCCCCCTTATCAGACCAGCTCAGGATTGGCGGTTCAGCTACTGTACATATATATATTATAGCTGTGTCCAGCAGCACCCCCATTATCAGACCAGCTCGGGGGGCGGGGGGGGGAGCTCAGCTACTATGTGTATATTATATATAAAATAGATGTGTCCAGCTGCACCCCCACCCCCCCCCCCCCATTTAGCAGACCAGCTCAGGGTGGGCAGCTCAGCTACTAAATATATATATATAAAATATAGCTGTGTCCAGCTGCACCCCCATCCTCCCCCATTCCAACCCCCCATTAGTAGACCAGTTTAGGGTGGGCAGCCCAGCTACTATATATACATATATATTATAGCTCTATCAACCCACCCCCCCCCCCCCCCCCCCCCCCACTTATCACAGCCGCTCACCTCGGGTTTGGGCAGCAGAAAACACCCTCATTGCAATCCACCACCCCCTGCCTGTTACTGCACCAGCTCAGGGCCAGGGCGGGTAGCTCAGTCCCAAGCGGCAGCTGGAGAGGACACTGTGTGCAGCGGCAGCCGCGCCGCCTGGGCGGAGAAGATGTGTCAGGCTCCGCCTTGCAGTAGGAGGAGGAAAGCACAGCAGGCTATGTGCGGCCGCAGCGATGGAGGTGTTCCGGCTAAAAAAAAAGAAAACTGCCACAGGGAGTCGGGGCCACCCTCGGGATGGTGTCACCTCTGCGGCAGGTGTCACCCGGGTGCGGACTGCACCCCCCTAGCAACGCCACTGCACAAGCCCCTTGATAGCCTCCACTCCCCATTGACTGTTCTCCAGACTTGGACCAACTGATTTGTTCCAAATTCCCTGATTTGGAACAAAGTCCCTCTGTTGCTCTTTCCTCCTCATTTGTCCCTCATTTTAGTCCAATCTATATAGTTGTATATAAAATGCACCAGTGGTGGCCCGTCCCCCCCCTCCAGGCAGCCACAAAAAAAAAATGTCAAAATAAAATAAAATAATTTTTTTTTTTTTTATTACTGCCCCTTAAAATACAAAAAAAGTTCCTTAAGTGCCCTTCAGGGAGGCGCCACGTCTATGCAATCACAAGATTGCAGACGTGGCGTTACATTTGCGGGCGTTTAACCCGCCTTGCAGCGTTTTCTGAAGCGCCGAGTAGCATCCGCCCGGCCATAGTAACATATACTATAGGCGCCGGGCGGAAGCTACTTCGGCGCTTCAGATTTGATTGACATCTGACCTCAGGTAGATGTCACTTCCTGTCTCTATCTCCTCTTGCGCCCAGAGAGGAAACAGGAAGCGCTGCCAGTGGATGGAGACACCGCAGGAAAGGACAAAAAATAAAAATAAATAAAAATATAGGCATGCAAAACAGCAAATGTTGGACTTTCAACCTCACCTACTATGCATAGCTCCCAGGGGCGGGCTGGGCCGGGGGGCAGGGATGCAATTGCCACCCGGGCCGCTCTGATATGCTCTACCAAGGCCACTGTGCCACCAGCTCAGAACTGCACATGCGCAGATTTATCCAGTACAGTGGAACCTGGGATTACGAGCATAATCCACTCCAGGAGAATTTTCGTAATCCAAAGCACTCGCATATCAAAGCGAGTTTTCCCATAGGAGTCAATGAAACGAAAATAATTTGTTCTGCATTGACTTCAATGGCATGCAACACCGCATGTGGCCAGAGGTGGGGGGGGCACCATCATACCCTCTGCACTCCTCTCCTGTACATACTGCCCCCATCATACCCTCTGCACTCCTCTCCTGTACATACTGCCCCCATCATACCCTCTGCACTCCTCTCCTGTACATACTGCCCCATCATACCCTCTGCAACCATCTCCTGTACATACTGCCCCATCATACCCTCTGCACTCCTCTCCTGTACATACTGCCCCCATCATACCCTCTGCACTCCTCTCCTGTACATACTGCCCCATCATACCCTCTGCACTCCTCTCCTGTACATACTGCCCCCATCATACCCTCTGCACTCCTCTCCTGTACATACTGCCCCCATCATACCCTCTGCACTCCTCTCCTGTACATACTGCCCCCATCATACCCTCTGCACTCCTCTCCTGTACATACTGCCCCCATCATACCCTCTGCACTTCTCTCCTGTACATACTGCCCCATCATACCCTCTGCACTCCTCTCCTGTACATACTGCCCCCATCATACCCTCTGCACCCGTCTCCTGTACATACTGCCACCATCATACCCTCTGCACTCCTCTCCTGTACATACTGCCACCATCATACCCTCTGCACCCATCTCCTGTACATACTGCCCCCATCATCCCCTCCAGAAATGTTATTTATTCACAAAACTATATGTATAGTGTATACTACATAAAAAATTGCTGTTTATTACAATGTACAGAGGTAATGAATTTAATGTACTACAAAAAAAAATATTTGCCGTGCGCTGCTAAAGTGTTCGGGTTTGGCTTGAAGAAAAGGTGGCAACCCTACATTCTTGTACCATCAGAACTGCTTTTGTAGGGCTTGTGTGTGATAGCAGCTAGGACTGCTGCTCCTCCGAAAAGCAATCCATGCACAGATCACTTTTCAGAGGCATTTGAAAGGCGGTAAAGAGGCATTATGTTGCCTCCTCACCACCTGTTTAAGCTCGTAAACGCAGCATCACTATACCTTAACTGTGCAATCCACACAGTTGCGGGGTAGTTGCAGTGCAGGCCCATTCACCCTGGGTATACCTCCAGCTGCAGCCACAGCATGTGTACACCCCCCAGCTGCTCCCTCTGCAGCTAAAGGGGGAGAAGTTGGGAGTGGTAAAAACAGCTTAACCATGTGGTTTTACTGCCCCTCCAACCTGACATGTGAACAAGCCCTTGGTTCACATCTGTGTGGCTGTGTGCTGTGTGAAGGGCAGCCCATTAATTTCAATGGGCTTCTCTACCCACAAAAATGTAGCGAATGAAGTCCCCAAGCTTTTTTTTTTTTTTTAATTGCTCTGCACCAAAAGCACCCCACGTTTTTCAATGTGTGGGGTACCATTAAGAATTAACGGTACCCCTAAAGAGCAGCGCATTCGTCTGTGTCGTGAACGAGCGTGACAAAGACAAGATAATTCTTGTTGGGCAGTGTATTAGTGCTCGAACGAACACACCCCTGTCCTAAGAGATGCTCATCGGATCTAGGGGTATGCTGCTGGCAGTGCTGCGGCAGAACTTTCGGGGTCGCTGCAGTCGCACTTGCGACTGGGCCCTGCCGTTCTGCCGCTGTGGGGGGGGGGGGGGGGAAGACACAGCATCTACCCCTGCACCTCTGGCTTTCAGTTTGGGATGCAGTGGTGGGAGTGGGAGGTCGGCAGCTCTATGGTGCTCGCGGCATCTCCCTATACCCCGGCAGCTACACTTGTACTCTTCAGTGTACAAGTGAGTCGCTCTGCTTGTACACTGTTGCCGACTGCGGCCCGGGTCAGAGGCCCCTCCCCTCTCCACTGTACAGAATCAGGAAGAGAACTACAAGCCCCAGGGAGATCCCGCGGTCCACAGGCACCATAGAGCTGCCGATCGCCACCCCCCACCTCCCCCTGTGCTGGGGGTTGGAGGTGCACAGACAGCCAGGTACAGGGGAACCTCTGGGGGGGGGGTTAAGTCTGGGAACCCTGATGTATGGGGGGGTGGCTCTCTGGGGACCATGATGTATGGGGGGGCTCGCTGGGGACCCTGATGTATGGTGGGGGGCTCTCTGGGGACCCTGATGTATGGTGGGGGGCTCTCTGGGGACCCCGATGTAAGGGGGGCCGGCTCTCTGGGGACCCTGATGTATGGGGGGGGCTCGCTGGGGACCCTGATGTATGGGGGGCCCTCTGGGGACCCCGATGTATGGTGGGGGGCTCTCTGGGGACCCCGATGCATGGTGGGGGGCTCTCTGGGGCTCTCTGGGGACCCCGATGTATGGTGGGAGGGCTCTCTGGGGACCCCGATGTATGGTGGGAGGGCTCTCTGGGGACCCCGATGTATGGTGGGAGGGCTCTCTGGGGACCCCGATGTATGGTGGGAGGGTTCTCTGGGGACCCTGATGTATGGGGAGGCTTGAGTTGTCAGTCCAACCCTGGTATTCGCCCTTGGCGGACTCAGCCTTGCCCCCAAAACATTGATGAAGACAGCATAAAAAAAAGGGTGTGTGTGTGTGTGTGTGTGTGTGTGTGTGTGTGTGTGTGTGTGTGTGTGTGTGTGTGTGTGTGTGTGTGTGTGTGTAGTGACCCTGTTAAAAAGGGACTAATGTAATCCAGAAGAACCCACCCTGGGGTAGGTCTCCTGTATGCCCCACACTTGTTGCCCAACAAATTATTGGGAAACATGGGAGGACATGACAAACTACTATCACCCTTACAAGTGAGAGCTGTTGGGCATTCAAATATTTATCTGTTTCCTGTCTACCTAGAGATCTTCCAGCATCCACTTTCTTTGCAGGAAGCTGAAGATAATTACTGTAGCACACCCCACATAGACGCTGCTGATGAACAGGGATCCCCAATCCTGCACACCAAATCTTCAAACACACACAAAGTCAGAAAACAGTCTGTAGCTTTGTTTTTGTTTGAGGGTTAACAACTTGGATGAGGATAGCAGGTTATAGGATGCCACTTGACGGCAACAATAACTTCAGGGACATCTTGCTATGTACAACTTTAAGTGCTTCAGGCAATGCTAGCCCACCTGGCTGCAGCTTCCTCTTCCACCAGCCCAACTACCCAATCCCAGGTAGGGGCCTACAGAAGAACGCATGGGTCAGAGTCTTGATAGAGCCAGGAGAGCAGGAGTGAGGAAGCTCCACTATTCTGTGACTAAGTGAGTAGTTAATCCTGCTACAAAGTGGAGAAGTGACTGGGGGATGCAGTGCAGCGAAGAGTTGTGCAAAACAGGAGCACGCTATACATGTGCCTAGTGCAGCCAGGGGAGTTGTACAAGTGCACAGCCAAGCATATGGCATGTTCAGCTTTTTCCCCACTGGCTCAATTAGTCTAGAGATTTTAGTGTGTGTTTTTACAGGAACTTGCATAGGCATGGGATACCCACAATGTGAGGGTGACAGTACTGTACAACAGTGCCGCTTAAGGTTGTGCAATACATTCAGCATTTTGTACAGAGAATCCAGAAGACTAGTCGCCCTCACATTGGGGGTAACACACACACGCTGAAAGTGCCATATGCTTGGCTGTGCAAGGGGTGGGGGGGGGGGGGGAAATAAGCCCAATTACCAGCAGCTCCTGCAGGGGTAGCACTACATAAGGCCCAATATATTTCTAAGACAGGAAAGGCAATTGTAAACCCAGGTGGTCTTCTCACCACCCCCTACTGCCAATTGTGCAATAACTGCTTTGGCATTTACAGTATACTGTCTATGCACCTACTGGGGGGGGGGGGGGGGACTTCATGAGCAGTAGAGTGAGAAGCTCTCAGTTTGCGGCATTTGCCAAAACTGGATTTTAGCTGCAGTTGTATGGATAGTCTATATGGGGGCTTCCTGGGAGACCCATGTAGATCTTTAAAGACTCCAAGTGCATTCTCGTAGTGCAAGTGGAAGCAGTTTAGAAGATCAGCAATTTAGCCAAGGAAAGCCCCAAGGTTAGGTAGGCAAGTAGTCACAACAGTGTTAGTAGAACAACGTTTAATAAGTATACAAAATGGATAAAAACAGCAAAATACAAAAGCCATCAATAAATTATTGTCCATTTAAAAGTAAACATTTAACCTTCCTGAGGCTCTGCATCTGTGGGTTGTTGTGAGCTTTTCAAGGTCTTCTTTGGCAACAGAACAGCTTGGATGTTGGGCAAGACTCCCCCCTCTGCAATGGTAACACCAGCAAACAGCTTGGCCAGTTCCTCATCATTCCGGACAGCCAACTGGATGTGTCTGGGCATGATGCGGGATTTCTTGTTGTCTCTGGCTGCGTTTCCTGCCAGCTCCAGGACCTCAGCGCACAGATATTCAAGAGTGGCTGCCATGTAGATGCCCGCTCCAGAGCCAATCCGCTCTGCATAGTTTCCCTTCTTCAGAAAGCGGTGGATACGGCCTACTGGGAACTGGAGACCTGCTTTAGCTGACCTGGAGGACTTGCTCGCTGCAGGCTTTGGGACCTTCTTTCCACGACCAGACATCTTGAAAAGACTGGAAAGAAAAAAAAAAAAAAGTTTTTGATAGAGTGGAGAGGAATTCGAACACCCATCCATTTTTATTGCGGTCTGTACCTAGTTATGGAGATTCACCCTCTATTTGACCTGTTTTAATAAAAATAGCAATAAAAAAAAAAGCCCACATTTTGGGTTGTCCCTAGAAAAGGTTAAAGAGGGTAAATGTTCCAATGGGGACATTAGTTCTGGTGACCTGGGGGTCCCCAAGGAATTCCCCTCACTTCCTGTTCGGCTATGGGACAGGAAGCAAAGGGAAATCTCTGCAATGTGTCAGATGGGGGGGGGGGGTTCAGCTATAGTTCCACTAACTTGCAATCATTTCTTCATTCTCCCTAGACAGGAAAAAATAAATGAGCAGTCCATAGATCCCAAGAGCAGACTCATCTGAATTGCTTTCATAGGTGTGCACCCCAAAGATCAAACATGCCTTTCTCTGCTGCACAGGACAGTGAATGAATTGGAAGTTCTCTGTGCCGAGTGTCTTCATGTACATTCACAAACTGAAGCATAGTGAACGGTTCTGAGTGAGCAAGTGGTCATAGTGTTTGTTTAGAAAAGGAAGGGGCCGGTAAATTACATTTACTAGCCCCTTCCCCTGCTCTCCATCCTGAAACATCCCCCTGCAGCAGCCAGAGGGGAGGGGGGGGGGGGGGA
Organism: Lithobates sylvaticus; assembly: GCA_028564925.1. Lineage (NCBI taxonomy): Eukaryota > Metazoa > Chordata > Amphibia > Anura > Ranidae > Lithobates > Lithobates sylvaticus. Next base: position 90,502,722 of record CM053027.1, on the reverse strand, counting down.
GCCAGCAGCAATGCAGGTCCAACAAGGGGGGCATGGGCAGTAATCAGCACCACACATCGATCATGGTGTGCCCAGGCACACCTGACAACCCCTTGTGCATGTTTATGCTTGCTTTAGATTAGAGGTAATAAAGTCAGTGTATTAAGAAGCCAGGGGTAGTGTGTGGCCAGTCAAAAACCATGCAGCCAACTGCAAAAGTGACAAGTATTCAATATCCACCGACTTACCAGTCAGTGCACGTTATTTGAGAACGCTGTACTGCACTGGGGACAATTTAACTAACCCCCAGCCCCCCCAGGAAAGTGACAAAAAAAAAAAAAAAAAATTACCGTGCCCCTTACCGAGTACATTGGGCTGTCTACTTTGCAAAAAATGGGTCATTTGTACTACCCTGCCAGTTTCAGGTCTCAAATGATAGGCCATCAGAATTGATCAATTTTCAGATCTACTCCAATGTTCGTGGATACCAACATTCCTACAGAATTTTTTTTTGGAACAAAGTTTGTCCAAATTCTTCTTTCCTTTAGTTAGCAACATTTTAAAAAGCCACAAGGTGATTAAATACCACCAAAAGAAAGCTCTAAAAAGTGTGTGGAACCCCCTTCCCCCCAAAGAAAAAAAAAAAATCCTATGGGTACAGTGTTGCATGACCCCTTGATCTCCATGCCAGCACTGTCCCAGCTACAGCACTGCTCCCAATTCATGGTGTCACAGCCCCCTGTTACTATCAAACTCCAATGATGAGGGAGCTGTGGCATGGTTTACTGGTACTGTGTGGGTCTAGGAATGCACACAGTCCAGCGTGGGAGCCCAACTACATGGCAGCCCCCATAGCAGGTTACTTAGGAGGCACCTAGTGCAGGAAGAACAAGAAGCACCATTGGTTGGACTTCAAGAAAGGTGAAAGTGCTCAAAAGCCATATTCCATGGAGAAAAAATAAAAACAAATATCACAAAAAACTTAACAGGGCTTGTTTTAGAAATCCAGGACAATTAACTAAAAATGTCAGGTCTTAACAGACAGCAGTATTACAGAGCAGCAAGGTCAGGATCTAATAAAGCCAGTATCCTAGGCATTGGCAGGGAATGTAAATCACAGTTCACTAGGCCAACATAGACAGCAACTTAACTGTGTAAAATCCAAATACTATACTGCAATCAAACTTACCACAGCTAAAAAATTTTGTTCCACTCTTCCTTGACCAGCTCACACTGCAGCAATCCCAAGACAAGTAATATGTGGCCTCACTATGGCTTATATACCTGAACACCCTCAGGAAGAGGCTAATTGCAAGCATAGTGCCACAGGTGCAAGAGGTAAAGTCATTATTACCAGTGTTGGTCATCTTACTTTAAAAAAGTAATTAGTTAAGTTACAAATTACTTCTCCCAAAAAGTAATTGCGTTAGTAACTCAGTTACTACATTGGAAAAGTAATTAGTTACTCAGCAAAGTAACTGACTTTTTTTTAAAATATTCTATACGTGTAACTAAGGGGCGGGTCTAGTATTACTGTAGCCAAGGGGCGCATTTATTATTATTGTTATATATCGTGTAACCAAGGGGCTGCTCTATTATTACTCTAACCAAGGGGCAGATCTGTTATAGCGTGTAAGCAAGGGGCGGGTCTATTATTATTATATCGTGTAAGGGGCGGATGGCTACAGAAGAGGGCGAATGTTAAATTAATGGGCAGAGCTCGATATATAACAATAATAATAATTGCGCCCCTTGGTTACAGTAATACTAGACCCGCCCCTTAGTTACACGATAGACGCCCCTTGCAGAGTAGCACGAGCATCAGGAGCGTGCGGCATCGCCTCGTACAATTACATGTTAACTGCGCCTGCGCGGTGTAGAGTTCACTCAGAGCTGTTTAGGTTCGGCAATTTTCGGAAGCTCCGTAGTCCTTCGTACTGCGCAAGCCCTGCGCCTGCGCAGTACAGGGGGTCCTTATCCAGCGGGGGAAATTTTTCGTCAGGACACCGGAATTACACTACTGCCATCTAGTGGCGGTAGATGTAATTGGGGTAACTAAGCCAAAGTAATGGGAACTGAGTTACCATGAGGGGAAAAGTAATCAGTTAGATTACTCGTTACCCTCTAAAGTAACTGCGTTAGGTAACTCAGTTTATTTTAACTCAGTTACTTACATCACTGATTATTACAGGGTTCATTGTGTAATCCCTTCCCTGACCCAATCACATTACAAGCATGGCAGAGTAGAAGAAGCAATATTCCTTTAGGCCTGATTCACACCTATACATTTTTAGTGCTTTTTGCATTTTGAAGATTTGCACTGCAGTCAATTTACCATGGTTTCCTATGGACCACGTTCTGTAGTACAAATCTGCAAAATGCAAAAAGCACTTAAAATGCATAGGTGTGAATCAGGCCTTAGGCTCCATTCACAGTAGCGCGTTTTTGGATGCATTTTGCATTTTGCAGAAATGCAGGGAAATTTTTTAACATGGGTTCCTATGGAACCTGTTCACATCAATGCATTTTTGGCCTCTGCATTTTTGGAAAGGGTCGGGGACTTTTTTTCATGCAAAATGCAGCGTTTTTCCATGTAATAGAAGTCAATGGACCCGCATCCAAAACACAAGTACTGCGTTTTTACCGCGATTTTGCCGCGTTTTGCGTTTTTTTTTTTTTTTTTACACTGTATATAGCTGGTTGCTAAGCAACCACAGTGTAAAACAAAAAAAAAAAAAAAAAAAAAAAAAATACAAAAAACGCAAATCGCGGCAAAATCACTGTAAGGCCCGGTTCAGACTGCTGCGGTGCGGGAGATCGCATATGATTCGCACCGCACTGCAGTTCAAATCATATGCGATCTCTGTGCGATGCAAATTCAGCCATACAGATAGTATGGCTGAATTCGCATCGCATTCGGCCCAAACTCGCACAGGACCCTTTTTTTCGGTCCGTTGCAGAATCGGATCGCATGTTCTCACCATGCGATCTGATTCCTGTCCGAGTTTTCAGATCGCACTGCGATATGCGAGCTGCTATGGGGGTGTCATTAACATTTCACTGACACTCCCAGCAGCTCGCATAGGGCAGTGTGAACTGCCGGCGGGAGACATGCGGCAGTGGATTCGCAGCGTTCCCGCACCGCAGCAGTCTGAACCGGGCCTAAAAACGCGTGTCCAAAAACGCGGCAAGCACCGCAAAAAGCACTGCAAAAACGCACAAAAGCAAAATGCATAGATGTGAATCGAGCCTTAGAGGGAGTTTTTTTGATACATCTGCTTCCCACACCATTATATTTTTGTTTCAGATTTTATCCATCAGATAAAACAGACAAAATTCAGCAAAAATTGCATAGTGTGAGTGCCTGTGTATACTGTCCCTCCAATCAGATGGTACCTCACACAACGGTTGGTACATTTTGATGAATATACGGTGCATACAGAAAGTATTCACAGCGCTTCACTTTTTTCATATTTGATTATGTTACAGCCTTATTCCTAAAAGGATTAAATTCATTATTTTCTTAAAAATTCTACAAACAACACCCCATAACGACAACGTGAAAGAAGTTTTTTTTAAATCTTTGCAAATTTATTAAAAATAAAAAACAAAAAAAATCACACGCACATAAGTATTCACAGCCTTTGCATGACACTCAAAATTGAGCTGAGGTGAATCCTGTTTCCATTGATTATCCTTGAGATGTTTCTACAACTTGATTGGAGTCCACCTGTGGTAAATTCAGTTGATTGGACATGATTTGGAAAGTCACACACCTGTCTATATAAGGTTCTGCAGTTAACAGTGCATGTCAGAGCACAAACCAAGCCATGAAGTCCAAGGAATTGACTATAGACTGCTGAGACAGGATTTTATCAAGGCACAGATCTGGGGAAGGGTACAGAAACATTTCTGCAGCATTGAAGGTCCCAATGAGCACAGTGGCCTCCATCATCTGTAAATGGAAGAAGTTTGGAACCACCAGGACTCTTTCCAGAGCGGGCCACCCGGCCAAACTGAGCGATAGGAAGAGAAGAGCACATTTGAACAAGTCCTTAATTTACAGTAAATGAATGGGAAAACACTATGCTTCAGTGATGAATAGACACAGGAGCGATCGGTACTGATCACTTACTGTGTTCATTCAGGAAAGGAAGGGGCTGGTAACTATGACATATTTACTCCCCCGCCCAACCCCCTACTGCTCTCTATCCTGCAACATCATCCTATGTTTCTGCAACAGCAGGCGGGAGAGGAGGAAACTCAGGGAAGGGGGGCACACAGGGGGGCCGGACAGCAGGTGGAAGGGGGGCGCAGATCCTAAAACCAATCCCCCTCCAGAGCTGGAGGGAGAAAAGCCGACAGAGCTGCAGGGGGATCTACGAGAGTCACGTGTGTCAACAATAAGGCAGTACAGCTGGCCGATTGCCCGAGCCCCCTTTTGAACTGATGGGACCCAGGCACAGTACAGGATGTCTGGCTGTATTGCCTTATCAGCAGCCCTGGGTTTAATTGTTCATTCCTATGTACTGTATACTCTGTTCCAGAAATCTAGCGCTGGCAGTTTTTTCAGCACGATGACTTTTAGTGCCGAAATTTTAAATATAGGAATACTGTAATGCATCAGTTTTACAACAAAGTGCCCTGTGCACTAAAGCACAATCCACATAATCCTCCCTACATAACCATTGAACCTAGCCCTAACTCCCCCATACAAACACACGTGTGCAAATGTGTCTTGCTATGCTGTAATTCATTCTGAATGGCACCTCAGTGCACATATACAGTAACAACAAACACATCTATGCTACAGCGTACCATGATACACAAATGTCAGCGCTCTGTGGTGTGTAGTGTTGCGCAAAACGAGTGTAAGTGCATTTTTTCTTGTGTTGAGACTTGCTAAGGATCTCTCTCCATGCCCTTGGTGCACAGCAACAAATTGTCTAATGCCCCATACACACGAGCGGATTTTCCGTCGGAATAATCTTGGATGGTTTTTCCGACGGAATTCCGCTCAAGCTTGGCTTGCATACACACGGTCACACAAAAGTTCTCGGAACTTTCGGCCGTCAAGAATGCGGTGACGTACAACACTACGATGAACCGAGAAAATTAAGTTCAATGCTTCCAAGCATGCGTCAAATTGTTTCCGAGCATGCGTAGGAATTTTGCGTGCCGTAATTGGTACAGATGAACGAAATTACCGATCGGAACTTTTTCCGACCGAAAAATTGAGAACCTGCTCTCAATCTTTTGCTGGCTGGAATTCCGCCAGCAAAAATCCGATGGAGCATACACACGGTAGCATTTTCAGACCAAAAGCTCTCATCGGACTTTTGCTGGTGGAATTTCCGATCGTGTGTATGGGGCATAACAGTTTGGAGAGGGCCCACTGAAAATGCTGACACCTGTGAATGGGCCCTTACCTGCCTCAGGTTTCATAACTTTATACCCTATAAGGCTCAATCACACCTTTGTGGTGCAATACGTTACTGAAGAGCACATTATGTGGGTTAGCATGTTGTGATTCAATTCATTTTGAACTGTTCTTATCCATAGGAGCCCATTTACACCTTTGAAGTGTGTGTAGGCAACTGCAATCTGTTGTCTCCACTGCAGGTGGAGCTCATCTGCAGAGGGAGAGGAAGTCAAAAGGAACATGGATCCTCTATGGCAGGGGTGCCCAACCTTTTGAAGAACGAGGGCCACCTAAGCGACTTGGTAACCGGTCACGAGCCACAATGAGTGGCATATGCAGAGCAGACATGGACACAGCCCGCTCTACTCTATGGGCCCTCCGATCTGATCCACCCAGACGGAAGGGGACGGATCCCCTTCTGTTTTTTTTTTTAGCGGATTAGATTGGAGACACAAGTCCATTTACATCTGCTGCTCCATAGAGATGAAGGGAGGGTCTGACTGGGTCCGCCTGAAAAACAGACAGACCAGAATGGACCCGATCAGACCGATTGTGTGAAAATGGCCTAAGGCTGCTTTTACACTGATGCGCTGTGGTTTACCCGCACCGCGTGTGCAGCACAGTACATCTGTGGCTTTCCTGCAGGTTACCTGCACTTTGCCATAGAACTCTATTATATCCTGGAGGTGTGGTGTACTTTCAGAAAGCACACCAAAACTCCTGCATTGAGGATATTTGGTGCACTTTTAGAAAGCGCACCAAACCCGCAGGTAATAGGAGAAGTCTATGGCTCAGTGTAGGAAAACCGCAGGTGCACTGCACCCGCGGATCAAGTGGAAAGCAGGCCAGAATAGCTGTTGTCACCGGCTGTTGCTGTCCCAGGCAGGTATCGGCAGCTGTTTTTTTTTTTTTTATATAATTTTTGTTTATTTTCTTTTTTATAAATCAAAGGGAAAAAAGACAAGCTTACAACTTTAAATGACTTATTAAAAAGACACAATCAAATCTTTTCTCAGAGGAATTGACTCCTTTTATGCCATCCTTGGTGACAATGGAATTTTTCAGTGCATCTCTTGTGTACACATCTCTCTCAGCTACAGAAATAAATACATCTTTGACAAGCTGTAGAGCCATTGTCAAAAGAAGGTGCTCATTCTGCATGTTCTTGTAGCCAATATGATTGTCCAGACTCCAAAAGGGGCTGGAGCATGGTTCAATAATTTTGGTGAGGGTGTGGCAGTCCCCGTAAAATCCACTACATCCAACTGTTTTATCTGTCAATTTGTAGCATTTTTGTGTGTCCCTGAAGCAACAAGTGTAAATTCTTCCCCAGCAAGAGCCAATACAGTACCTCCATTGAAGGTGTAGAATAGGAGCTGAACCTCTGTTGCACTGGCCCTGTGTAATGGTAATCCATCCCCCTGTACATGTGCTCCCCAGCCAAGGACTCCGCAGGTATATCCTGATACACAAACTCCACCGTCACTCTCACACCTGGCAATCCGTCGGCTGTTGCTGTCCCAGGTGGAGTGCATTTGGTATCACTCCATCTGTGACAGGAGCTGGCGCTAGACAGGAAGCAATGGCTCTGTTCTCTACTGCAACCATAAGCTTCCTGTACAGCCGGCTCCATTTTTACCACTGATGCTCTAGGATGGTGGATCGGGAACCCATGATCTGGGCTTGCCGACCTGCCATCCCAGAGCAGGAGGTCGCGGGCCACATCAGAGGGCGCCACAGGCAAGCAGTTGGGCACCCCTGCTCTATGGTTTCCTGGTCACTGGGGCAGCGATCCAGTTGGATGCTGGCCACCCATGTGACTCTAGGTGTAGCAGAGTCTATTTAAGACCCTGGCCCCTGGGTTTGGTGCACATTCACGTGTGGGTAGTGTATGTATAAGTTACCCGTCTGTCAGGGACCTATGTATTCTGACGGGGGAGTCCCTGCTGTCAAAATATAATAGAACAGTGGGGGGATCCCTGCATCCACATCAATTGTGTGTACACTGTGATCTGTGAGTTTTTCTTTTTTGTTCAATTGACTGGTTGAATGATGTTGGATGTTCGCGATGCTGCACCGTTGCTGCAAGTCGGCCAAATAGATTGTTGATGACTTGATCCGCCGCTCCGCGCAGTGCTCTGCCTCTCAGGGAGAAACACAGAGGCAGAGCCTGCATGGTGGCTCCCCTTCATTGAAGAAGAAAGTCCGCTGATGAGCTGACAGCCAGTACAGTGCAGGGGGAGGGGCTAGAGGAGACCCGAAATGAGGAGAGGTTTCACTGGAGACAACGGAAGGAGGAAAACACACTTAGCATCATGGAGGAGGGTAGACTGACACGGAGAGCAGGTAAGTGCCAGTGTCACTGATCCCATCCCTCCACTACCATTACCTCTCTGCCTGATCCCACCATTCGTCTGCCTGATCCCTCTGCCTCTGATCCCACCATCCGTCTGCCTGATCCCACCATCTGTCTGCCGATCCCTCTGCCTCTGATCCCACCATCCGTCTGCCTGATCCCTCTGCCTCTGATCCCACCATCTGTCTGCCTGATCCCACCATTCGTCTGCCTGATCCCACCATTCGTCTGCCTGATCCCACCATTCGTCTGCCTGATCCCACCATTCGTCTGCCTGATCCCACCATCCGTCTGCCTGATCCCTCTGATCCCACCACCCCTCTACCTGATCCCATCTATCCCTCTACCACTGATCCCCCCATCCCTCTGCCGGTAATGTTTAATAGGGAATGTACAGTGGGGATTGTATGTGCAGGAGAGGAGTACGGAGTGCGGAGTGTATGGAGGTGGGTAGTATGTGCAGGAAAGGAGTGCAGAGTTTATGGCAGTGGGTCGTATGTGCAGGAGAGAAATTCGGAGCGTATTAAGGTAGGAAGTATGTGCAGGTGAGGAGTGCTGAGTGAATGGAGGTGGGTAGAATGTGCAGGAGAGGAGTGTGGAGTGTATGGCGGTGGGTAGTATGTGCAGCTTCTGAAGATGCCCAGTGGGAAGGGTGAAACGTGTCAGTCGAGGACGTAGATTCCGGCCAGTGGAATGCGTGCCAAGGTGGAGGCCATAGTCACACATACCGTATTTGCCGGCGTATAAGACGACCTTTTACACCCGAATTACAGAGCCAAAAACCGGGGGTCGTCTTATACGCCGGGTGATGAGGCCGCAAGACGAATTCCGGGTGCTCCGTACCTGGTGAGGAGGCCGCCATATGGGTGTAAAGTCTGCCGGGTTGCTGCTTAGCTGGTGAAGAGGCCGCCTGATACAGTGGTGTGAAAAAGTGTTTGCCCCCTTCCTCATTTCCTGTTCCTTTGCATGTTTGTCACACTTAAGTGTTTCGGAACATCAAACCAATTTAAACAATAGTCAAGGACAACACAAGTAAACACAAAATGCAATTTGTAAATGAAGGTGTTTATTATTAAAGGTGAAAAAAAATCCAAACCATCATGGCCCTGTGTGAAAAAGTGATTGCCCCCTAAACCTAATAACTGGTTGGGCCACCCTTAGCAGCAACAACTGCAACCAAGCGTTTGCGATAACGTGCAATGAGGCTTTTACAGCGTCCTGGAGGAATTTTGGCCCACTCATCTTTGCAGAATTGTCCTAATTCAGTTACATTAGAGGGTTTTCGAGCATGAACGGCCTTTTTAAGGTCATACCACAACATCTCAATAGGATTCAGGTCTGGACTTTGGCTAGGCCACTCCAAAGTCTTCATTTTGTTTTTCTTCAGCCATTCGGTGGTGGACTTGCTGGTGTGTTTAGGATCATTGTCCTGCTGCAGAACCCAAGTTCGTTTCAGCTTGAGTACACGAACAGATGGTCGGACATTCTTCTTCAGGATCTCTTGGTAGACAGCAGAATTCATAGTTCCTTTTATCACGGCAAGTCTTCCAGGTCCTGAAGCAGCAAAACAGCCCCAGACCATCACACTACCACCACCATATTTTACTGTTAGTATAATGTTCTTTTTCTGAAATGCAGTGTTCCTTCTACGCCAGATATACTTGGACACACACCTTCCAAAGAGTTCCACTTTTGTCTCATCGGTCCACAGAATGTTGTCCCAAAAGTCTTGGGGATCATCAAGATGTGTTGTGGAGAAATTGAGACGAGCTTTGATGTTCTTTTTGCTCAGCAGTGGTTTTCTCCTTGGAACTCTGCCATGCAGGCCATTTTTGCCCAGTCTTTTCCTGATGGTGGAGGCATGAATGCTGACCTTAACTGAGGCAAGTGAGGCCTGCAGTTCCTTGGACGTTGTTGTGGGGTCTTTTGTGACCTCTTGGATGAGTCGTCGCTGCGCTCTTGGGGTAATTTTGGGCGGCCGGCCACTCCTGGGAAGGTTCACCACTGTTCCATGTCTTCGCCATTTGTGGATAATGGCTCTCACTGTGGTTCGCTGGATTCCCAAAGCTTTGGAAATGGCTTTATAACCCTTTCCAGACTGATAGATCTCAATTACTTTCTTTCTCAATTGTTCCTGAATTTCTTTGGGTCTCGGCATGATGTGTAGCTTTTAAGGATCTTCTGGTGGACCTTACTGTGTCAAGCAGCTCCTATTTAAGTGATGCCTTGATTGTGAACAGGTGTGGCAATAATCATGCCTGGGTGTGGCTAGAGAAATTGAACTCAGGTGTGGACAACCACAGTTATAGTATGTTTTAACAAGGGGGGCAATCACTTTTTCACACAGGGCCATGATGGTTTGGATTTTTTTTCACCTTTAATAATAAACACCTTCATTTACAAATTGCATTTTGTGTTTACTTGTGTTGTCCTTGACTATTGTTTAAATTGGTTTGATGTTCCGAAACACTTAAGTGTGACAAACATGCAAAGGAACAGGAAATGAGGAAGGGGGCAAACACTTTTTCACACCACTGTATAATTAAAAGCCCGCCGAGCGCTCGATCCTGGGTGAAGAGGCCGCCTTGTGCTCAGTGTCCTGTGTCATACAGTGTGCGCCGCTCAGCCAATCCTGTCGGGCGATGCACTCTGTTGCTGAATGCAGAGCCTGTTAAGCCTGCTCGGATTGGACAACAACCCCTGCCAATCCAAGCAAGATATACAGGAGTCGGAGCGGCGTGGGCTAATGATGTCACAGCCTCTGCCAATCCGAGCAGGCTTTGCATACATCAACAAATTAGTAAAATGCATTGCCTGCCGTGATTGGCTCAGTGCTGTACACTGTATACTGCAGTCAGTGTATTTCTGTATTCTGCCAGACCTGGTATATAAACAAAATACCGGTATACTGTACTGTACTGTACATTAATTTACAGCCTATCATACAGAGTTTTATAGAGTTCATACAGAGTTTTACCAGTGAGGAAGTGACAACTTTACAAGCTTGCAGTAACAAACCATCATACTGTACTAACAAAGCATCATACTGTACCATCATATACAGTATACTGTACCTACCGTACCATACCAACAAATCATACTGTACCATCATATACCATCATATACTAACAAAGCATCATATACGGTACTGTGTCTTCCTGGCGCTATTGTACGGTATATTACAAAGCATCATACAGTATACTGTAGGTATCGGTAGCCACATCCTGTACTGCACATCCAGCTCCAGATCTCCCCTTCATATAAAATACTGCTATGATGTATGGTGCTTTGGAGGAGAGGAGTCATTGTTGCTACCTACCAATTGTGGGATCTCTGGGACTTGTAGTTCACCAGTTTCCTTTTTGATTTCAGAAAAGTAATAGCGTACGGTAATACCTGACAGATTACAATACCTGACAGATTTCAGATTTCCTGTAGTGTGAAATGGCTGATAGACCGGGCCCCAGCATGGCTCCAACAAGGAGAAGGAAACATGAAGCCAGTTTTAAGCTCAAAGTTGTAAACTTTGCCAAGGAGCATAATAACTGCGCTGCTGCAAGAGAATATGGAGTAACGGAAAAGATGGTCCGAGACTGGAAAGCAAAGGAAGATGCTTTAAAGTGTATGCCAAGTGTGCATTAAGAAGAGGCACCCCACATTGGCCAGAACTCAAGAAGCATGTAGCAGACATAGTGCATGAGCATCGTCACATGGGATTGTAGGTCGCACACTTAAACTACTAATAATAATACACCACACTGAAATTGGTATTTTAATGGCCGCGGCACCTTTATTGGTATTAAATTAATTAACTTTATTGACACTCAATAATCAATGAATAATAATAATTTATTTAAAATCAAACTCTAACATTAGCTCAGTCATAGAACTCGAGCTTTAAATTAATAAATTTCAAACAACCATTAGTCCCCCCTTGATTCAAGGGTGACAAACCACATAATGGTGCCTGCGACATAAAGGGTGGGAGGGAGGGGAAGCTCAGCCAAGCCGATCCAGGACAACTGCGATCGGACTGTGTCACAGGGGGCTTATATAGCCCCCCAACACCTGCAAACACATGTTTCCCGCCTGGAAACACGTGAAAAGCCCGCTCTTTTCACTCTTTTTTTTTTTTTTTTTTTTTTTTATTATAGGATTAGCCATCTTTATTGAAAAAATTTGTGGCGGCCACAATCCCATGGAGCGGGCTCCTGATTGAGCCCACTTAACAATGGGTTTGTAGTGACACGAAACAGCATACGGATTTTTGCACTTCAGTGAGCCAAATCTAACCCAGATCACAGCAAAGGATTTAAGGCCACTATATCCTGGTGTTCTAGGTTCTTAGAAAGGCATGATCTTGTACTGAGGCAAAAGACCAAAATTGCACAAAAATTACCTGCAGATCTCGACGGCAAAGTGAGTAATTTCCATCGATATGTTATAGAACAGCGCAAGAAACATGGCTATGCGTTAAGTCAGATCGCAAATATGGATGAAACTCCTATGAATTTCGACATGATTGGAAATAAAACAGTCAATTCAAAAGGTGCCAAAACTGTGTTAATTAAAACAACAGGACATGAGAAGTCCAGTTTTACAGTGGTACTAGCATGTACAGCTGATGGTGCCAAACTAAGACCCATGATTATTTTCAAAAGAAAGACAATGCCAAAACTCAAGTTCCCTGTTGGTTGTTTTGTTCATGTGAATGAAAAAGGCTGGATGGATGAAGAAGGGGTAAAGCTATGGCTTGAAAATGTATGGACTAGACGACCAGGTGGACTTCGTCGAGAACGTAGCCTACTGGTGTGGGATATGTTCAGGGCTCATTTAACTCCAAGCACAAAGGAAAGGCTGAAAAGACTAAACACAGATGCAGCGGTTATTCCTGGAGGATTGACAACGTTGGTACAGCCACTGGATGTGTGCCTAAACAAGCCATTTAAAGACCGCATTCGAGAACAGTGGAATCAGTGGATGGTTAGCGGTGAAAAGTCATTCACAAAAGGAGGAAACATGCGTGCTCCACAGTTGGATGTTTTGTGCAACTTTGTCATAAAAGCCTGGAATGATATTGATGCAGAAAAAGTAATCAAGTCTTTCAAGAAGTGTGGCATATCAAATTCATTGGATGGTATGGACGACTTGTGGCAAGATGAAGAGGAAGCTGAAGACACACCATCTGATGTGGAATTGGATCCATATGATGATTGTCTAACAAATGTACCACAAGATGTCATTGATGAACTTATGATGTCAGAGGATGAACATGAAGAGGATTTTGAAGGATTTTAAGTACCAGAAAGTCAACCAAAATGACCGTGTTTAAATCTAATCTGTTGTTAAGTCTGATGTTTTTTTTTTTTTTTTTTGATGTTTCTGATGGTTCATTAAAATTACCGTGTTTAAATCAAATCTGATGTTGTCTAATTTTTTTTTTTTTTTTTTAATGGTGTTGCCTCGGAAGGGGGTAGTCTTATATGGCGCAAATAGCCCAAAACCTAAGATTTCACTGGAAAAATAGGGGGTCGTCTTATACGCCGGCAAATACGGTATATGTTTTGTCTTACTGCTATATTGTAATTGTACTTCTGTATCTATAATGCATCCGGAAAGTATTCAGAGCACTTCACTTTCTCCACATTTTGTTATGTTACAGTCTTATTCTAAAATGGATTAAATTAATTATTTTCCTCAAAATTCTACAAACAATACCCCATAATGACAATGTGAAAGAAGTTTGTTATAAGAAAAAATCCCATGTACATAAGTATTCACAGCCTTTGCTCAATACTTTGTTGAAGCACCTTTGGCACCAATTACAGTCTCAAGTCTTTTTGAGTATGATGCTACAAGCTTGGCACACATATTTTTGGGCAATTTCTTCCATTCTTCTTTGCAGGACCTCGCAAGCTCTATCAGGTTGGATGGAGCGTATTGGGTTCAAGTAAGGGTGGGCCACTTAAGGACATTCACAGAGTTGTCCCATAGCTACTCCTTTGTTACCTTTGCCGCAGTCTGAGGTCCAGAGCGTTTTGGAATAGGTTTTCATCAAAGATGTCTCTGTACATTGTTGCATTCATCTTTCCCTCAAACCTGACTAGTCTCCCAGTTCCTGCCGCTGAAAAACATCCACACATATGATGCTGCCACCACAATGCTTCACTGTAGGGATGGTATTGGCCAGGTGATGAGCGGTGCCTGGTTTCCTCCAGACATGACGTTGGCCATTCAGGTCAAAAAGTTCAAGCTGTTTCATCAGACCAAAGAATTTTGTTTTTCATGGTCTGAGAGTCCTTCAGGTGCCTTTTGGCAAACTCCAGGCGGGCTATAATGTGCCTTATACTGAGGAGTGGCTTCTTTCTGGCCACTCTCCATACAGGCCCTATTGGTGGAGTGCTGCAGAGATGGTTGTTCTTCTGGATGGTTCTCCTCTTTCTACAGAGAAATGCTGGAGCTCTGTCAGAGTGACCATCGGTCAGTTTGGCCAGGTGGCCCGCTCTGGGAAGAGTCCTGGTGGTTCCAAATTTCTTCATTTATAGATGGTGGTGGCCACTGTGCTCATTGTGGACCTTCAATGCTGCAGACATTTTTCTTTACCCTTCCCCAGATCTCTGCCTTGATACAATGCTGTCTCAGAGGTCTACAGACAATTCCTTGGACTTCATGGCTTGGTTTGTGTTCTGACATGTACTGTTAACTGTGTGACCGTATATGCCTTTCCAAATCATGTCCAATCAACTGAATTTACCACAGGTGGACTCCAATCAAGTTGTAGAAACATCTCAAGGATAATCAGTGGAAACAAGATGCACCTAACCTCAATTTTGAGTGTCATGGCAAAGGCTGTGAATACTTATGTACATGTGATTTTTTTTGTTTTTTATTTTTAATAAATTTGCAAAGATTTCAAACAAACTTCTTTCACATTGTCTTTATGGAGTATTGTTTGCAGAATTTTGAGGAAAATAATGAATGCTCATTACGGCGGCTGGTGGGTCATAACGCATGCGCAATACAGGGGACACCTGCACCGGAAGTGACGTCAGTGAGCTGACCTTTGCTCATTCACTTCCGGTGGGATCATGTATTTAAGGGCAGTCCGGATGAGCGGTCCATTGGGACGCACATCACGGTGGTTAGGGAGGACCGGATCAGCCTCACCACAGGTGGAAGAGGAATTTTATTCAAGCTACAGCCAGGACGCACAGATTGGTGGCGAGCTAGGACTGGCCTTATACCGCGGTGCTTCCGCACTTTGACCATCAGTACTTCATGGTTGACTCCTTGTTCCCCCTGGAGGATATCGATCAGGTAGTTCATTACATCTCCAGCCCTCTCTAACTTTTTGTACTTCTATGTCGTTCCTATGTGAACACTATCTGGCTATATGCAATATTGTCCGGTGGCCGTGTACTATGATGGTCAGCAGTGTATCTATCCTCCTATCTTCAGTTTTATATATTAATAGTGATACTGTGGGGATGTGGGATGACTGGCTGACCACTCCCATATTCCGCTTTTGCTGTTTCATATAAAGGTATGGGAGGAGCCTTTTGTTATTTAGCATATGCAACCTAGCAGTGTGTTGAGGTACTTTACCCTCATCTATAGTTACAAAAATATGCCACCGTATAATATACATTTTCAACCAGTTCTGTACCACTTATTAGGTACATATATGTCGATACACAGTATCTCACAAAAGTGTGAAGTAAATATTTTATTCTATATCTTTTCATGTGACAACACTGAAGAAATGACACTTTGCTACAATGTAAAGTAGTGAGTGTACAGCTTGTATAACAGTGTAAATTAGCTTTTCCCTTAAAATAACTCAACACACAGCCATTATTTTCTAAACCGCTGGCAACAAAAGTGAGTACACCCCTAAGTGAAAATGTCCAAATTGGGCCCAAAGTGTCAATATTTTGTATGGCCACCATTATTTTTCAGCTCTGCCTGAACCCTCTTGGGCATGGAGTTCACCAGAGCTTCACAGGTTGCCACTGGAGTCCTCTTCCACTCCTCCATAACGACATTACAGACCTGGTGGACCTTGCACTCCTCCACCTTCTGTTTGAGGATGCCCCACAGATGCTCAATAGGGTTTAGGTCTGGAGACATGCTTGGCCAGTCCATCACCTTTACCCACGGCTTCTTTAGCAAGACAGTGGTCGTCTTGGAGGTGTGTTTGGGGTTGTTATCATGTTGGAATACTGCCCTGTGGCCCAGTTTCCGAAGGGAGGGGATCATGATCTGCTTCAGTATGTCACAGTACATGTTGGCATTCATGGTTCCCTCAATGAACTGTAGCTCCCCAGTGCCGGTGTCATGTCAAATACTGTCCCCCATTGAAGGATAGTGTACGCTGTGTACTGCGCATGCGCAGTACACAGCACAAGCAGATTCCGAAAATATCCAAAGATGACCGGCGCCTGCGCCGTGAGTCCAGGTTCAAGCCCCACCATCCAAGTGGACATAGAGTTAGAATCCAAAAGAGCCGAGCGCAGCGTTGGCAAGCGAAACGAGCCCGCGAGGGGCCCTCTATGTGCAGCCCTATGTCCACTTGGATGGTGGGGCTTGCACCTGGACTCACGGCACAGGCGCCGTTCATCTTCGGAGATTTTCCGAATCTCCTTGTGCTCCGTACTGCGCAAGTGCTGCACCTGCGCAGTACGGGGCGGACACTATTCGATAGGCTGACATTTTCCCACAGAACACCAGCAGCACTCATGCAGCCCCAGACCATGACACTCCCACCACCATGCTTGACTGTATGCAAGACACACTTGTCTTTGTACTCCTCACCTGGTTGAGGAGTACTCCACACACGCTTGACACCATCTGAACCAAATAAGTTTATCCACTTTCAGACCGGACCAATTTGCAGCCAAAGGACCAGGCCCCTTTTTTGCGATTCGGCACTGCGTCGTTTTAACTGACAATTGCGCGGTCGTGCGACGTGGCTCCCAAACAAAATTGACGTCCTTTTTTCCCCACAAATAGAGCTTACTTTTGGTGGTATTTGATCACCCCTGCGGTTTTAATTCTTTGCACTATAAACAAAAAAGAGCGTCAATTTTGAAAAATTACGCATTATTTTTTATTTTTTGCTATAATAAATATCCCCCAAAAATATATAAAACAACTTTTTTTTTCCTCAGTTTAGGCCGATACGTATTCTACATATTTTTGGTAAAAAAAATCGTAATAAGCGATTATTGATTGGTTTGCGCATAAGTTATAGCGTTTACAAGATAGGGGATAGTTTTATAGCATTTTTATTAATAATTTTTTTTATTAGTAATGGCGGCGATCAGCGATTTTTATTGTGACTGCAACATTATGGCGGACACATCGGACATTTTTGGGACCATTGTCATTTATACAGTAATCAATGCTATTTAAATGCACTGATTGCGGTATAAATGACACTGGCAGTGAAGGGGTTAACCACAAGGGGTCAGTGTAGGGGTTAAGTATGCCTAGGGTGTGTGTTTCTTACTGTGTGGGGGCGTGGCTGTCAGCTAGTGAATGCTGATCTCTGCTCCAATCTGCTCCAATCACAGGGAGCAGAGATCGGCGTCACTAGTTGCTAGGCAGAACGGGGAGATGCTGTCTATTTCCGCATCTCCCCGTTCTGCCTTCCCGTGAGACGATCGCGGGTGTCCCCACGGCGATCGAGTCCGCAGGACCCGCGACCGGCCTCACGGGACTCCCGATGGCACGGATGGCTTAAAGGAGGGACTTATATATACGCCCTCCTGCCTGTCCATGCCATTCTGCCGACGTATATCGGCGTACGCCGGTCGGGAACTGGTTATCTTGGTCTCATCAAACCACAGGACATGGTTCCAGTAATCCATGTCCTTAGTCTGCTTGTCTTCAGCAAACTGTTTGCAGGTTTTCTTGTGCATCATCTTTAGGAGGCTTCCTTATGGGATGACAGCCATGCAGACCAACTTGATGCAGTGTGCGGCGTATGGTCTAAGCACTGACAGGCTGAACCCCCATCCTTTCAACCTCTGCAGCAATGCTGGCAGCACTCGTACGTCGCCATTTTCCCAAAGACAACCTCTGGATATGACGCTGAGCACATACACTCAACTTCTTTAGTCGACCATGGCGAGGCCTGTTTTGAGTGGAACCTGTCCTATTAAACTGCTGTATGGTCTTGGCCACCGTGCTGCAGCTCAGTTTCAGGGTCTTGGCAATCTTCTTATAGCCTAGGCCATCTTTATGTAGAGCAACAGTTCCTTTTTTTCAGATCCTCAGAGAGTTCTTTGCCATGAGGTGCCATGTTGAACTTCCAGTGACCAGTATGAGAAAGTGAGAGCGATAACACCAAATTTAACACCTTCACACCTGAGACCTTGTAACACTAACGAGTCAAATGACACCGGAGAGGGAAAATGGCTAATTGGGCCCAATTTGGACATTTTCAGTTAGTGGTGTACTCACTTTTGTTGCCAGCGGTTTAGACATTAATGGCTGTGTGTTGAGTTTTTTTTGAGGGGACAGCAAATTTACATTGTTATACAAGCTGTACACTCACTACTTTACATTGTAGCAAAGTGTCATTTCTTCAGTGCTGTCACATGAAAAGATATAATAAAATATTTTAAAAATGGGAGGGGTGTATTCACTTTTGTGAGATACAGTATGATCCCTTTGCATCTTAACATATATGTTTTGAATTTTTAGATTATTATTGATCCAACTATCAAAGCCCTATATATGGTCTGACGTCCACAAGACCATATTGGTGATTCTGACATCACCTGAGGCCCCTTTCACACTGGGGCGGTTTGCAAGCGCTATTGCGCTAAGAATAGCGCCTGCAAACCGACCCGAAACAGCTGTTGCTGTTCCTTCAGTGTGAAAGCCCGAGGGCTTTCACACTGAAGCGGTGCGCTTGCAGGACGCTCAAAAATGTCCTGCAAGCCGCATCTTTGGCTCGCTATAGGAGCGGTATATTTACCGCTCCTATAGCGCCCGGTCCCATTGAAAACAATGGGGGAGCGCGCCGAACCCGCCCGCAAAACGCCGCAATAGCAGCGGTTTGCGGGCGGTATTGACCCTTTTTCGGCCGCTCGCGGGGGGTAAAAACACCCCGCGAGCGGCCGCAATGCGCCGCTAAAACGCCGGTAAAGCGGCGCTAAATATAGCGCCGCTTTACCGCCAGCGCCCCCACCGCTCCAGTGTGAAAGTAGCCTTATTGTCACTGGATGTGACTCACCTTTGCTCTCTCTGATGTTGCAGTTACCTCTTTTTGGTCAACGGCAGGACATTTTGGTGAGCACTTTAATGAAATGTTAACACTGTTAATATGATTATTAAAACTTTGTCTATTTTTGCTACTAATGTTATATCTCTTTCAAACTTGGACAATGATATAGATGCATGGTGAACAGCCCCGAAGAAGAAGCCAATCAGTCTGCGAAATGCGTCAGCTATCCATACACACAAGCATCTGTTCAAGCTCTTGGAACGGAGTATCAATTTTAGTCACAAATATATATGACCAAATGCTGTTACTATTTTAATCATGTATACTTTGTAATAAATTATATTTTTTGATTTATACCTTTGTGGTTGTGTTTACCTTAGTGACAGAAATATGCATCCTTGAAAATCCCATTAGTCTTTGAGGAACAGATTTTTTTTTCTCTATCTCTTTCTTTCTTGGTTTTATTTACACAGCAAGGATGTGGATGCAATATTCTGTCCCTAGAATCTGTCCAACAAAATTATCTACATATATTCTATTTCATCTTAATGTAGAGGCAGCGCGATCACACATTTTAGTATTGACGCCACTGGACTGAAGCTTTATGCTCCAGACAGATGTATATCCAGAGCCATTGATACCAAATTGCATACAGTTGTTTCAGGCTATTTGGCCATCAGTGCAGTGCATGGAAACCATGGCTTCTATGGAGTAGCCCTCCAAAAGGGACATAATATATAATCTTATCTGCAGTAATAATTATTTCTCATAAGTTTGCTGCCCAGAAATACAGATGCACGGGACTGTACCCCTGTTGCAGAGACTTTGATGAACTGGGGGCAGTTCATCAAGTGGTTAAAGCTGTGTCTTTAACCACTTAAGGACCAGCCGCCGCAGTTGTACTGTGGCAGGTTGGCTCCCATGCACACAGGTGCAGTTGCGGGGAGGCATGCACCGCTGGTGGCATGCTCTCATGTCCGCTGGACGCTGCAGGAGCGTGCCCGTGGGTCGGGTAGACTCAATGCACGCCGAGACCCGTGATCGCCTAGTGCAGAGGCAGAATGGGGATCTGCCTTTGTAAATAAAGTGGATCCCCATTCTGACAGATGACATGACAGATCTACTGTTCCCAGTCATCTGTCATTACCCAGGCAGCCCACCCCCCCCCCCCCTAAAGTTAGAACAAAACTTGGGAACACAGTTATTCCCTTGATCGCCCCTAGTGTTAACCCCTTCCCTGCCAGTGTCATTTTTACATTGAGCAGTGCATTTTTATAGCACTGATCAATGTAATAATGTCACTAGTCCCCCAAAAAGTGTAATTTGGGGTCAGCTTTGTCCGCCGCAATCCTACTAAAAATCCCAGGTGGCTGCCATTACCAATAAATATAATAATAATAATAAAAAAAAAGTCCCTAAGGCTAACCCATAGTTGGTGGGCTCGATAACCAAACAATATATGCCTATTACGATTTTTTTTTTTTTTACCAAAAATATGTAGAAGAATATATAATCGGCCTAAACTGATGAAAACATATATATATATATATATATATATATATATATATATATTATATATTTTTTGGATATGTATTATAGCAAAAAGTTAAAAAAATGTTTTATTTTTTTCAAAATAGTTACATAGTAGGTGAGGTTGAAAAAAAGTCCATCAAGTCCAACCTATGTGTGTGATTATATGTCAGTATTACAGAGTAAAGAGTATTGTTGCTCTTTGTTTGTTAATAGCACAAAAAAAAAAACCTGCAGAAGTGATCAAATACCACCAAAAGAAAGCTCTATTTGTGGGTAAAAAAGGACATCAATTTTGTTTGGGTACCATGTCCCACGGCTGTGCAATTGTCAGTTAAAGCGACGCAGTGCCGTTTCGCAAAAAATGGCCTGGTCCCTAACCACTTCAGCCCCGGAAGGATTTGCCCCCTTAATGACCAGCCCATTATTTGCGATACGGCACTGCGTCGCTATAACTGACAATTGTGCAGTCGTGAGATACGGTACCCAAACAAATAGAGCTTTCTTTTGGTGGAATTTGATCACCTCTGCGGTTTTTATTTTTTTTAAACGAGGTTAAACGCAACTGCCTAAAAACTAGACTGTGTACATGGACACAAAGGATAACATTGAATGCGTTCAGGGGCAGTTGAAAAAAGTGTCCATCTGCCTCTGAATACGCGTTTAACAGCGTCTCGTGTGCGTGAGGCCTAAGAGCCATCAGGTTGGCTGAATATTTTCCAGAGTAATAGCACAAACTCCAATAATACTTTGCAGGAAAGCAGCAATCTCTATGAACTGGTCCAACATGCATCCTGCAGCACTGTAGTGGTGATTTAGTAGGGGGTAGTATCAGACAGCTGGTCTCACGCTGTGTATTATTATTATTTTACAGTTATGCTGCTACTCTTTCCCTGTTCAATTGCAGGCTGAGGGAGAGACAAGACCTGTGCAGCAGAGAAAAAGTTGGTCTCCTTCTCTGCCAGACAGGGCTGTGCAATGTGACAGAGCTGTATCGATCCCAGATACAAATCCTTTGGTTGGTAAGAAAAAATAAAAAGCTCAGAGTGCTTGGCTATTTTCCAGGAGTTTAGCTATATTTTATATATATAATGTATATACACACACACACACACACACACACATACATACATAAATACATACAACAAGGTGTGTCTATTAAATAACTCACCTTTATTTATATGCATTACAAATGTAATGCTTGTCCCCTTCAATATATTCCCCATTTGCACCAATACATTGCTGCAGTCTTGTTTTCCACTGGTCGAATGCAGGGAGAAAATCTATTTCTGTCAGCTGTTTCAACACATTCTTCTTTACAGCATCAACTCAAAACATGTCCCTTTAACCACTTTAAGACCGGGCCTCTTTTTTAGATGTGGTGTTTACAAGTTAAAAACATTTTTTTTTGCTAGCAAATTACTTAGAACCCCCAAACATACATTTTTTTTTCTAACATCCTAGAGAATAAAATGGCGGTCGTTGCAATACTTTGTCACACCGTATTTGCGCAGCGGTCTTAATTCATTTTAATTCACTAAAGTGTAACAGTAAAGTTAGCCCAATTTTTTTTATATTGTGAAATATAATGTTACGCCGAGTAAATTGATACATGTCACGCTTCAAAATTGCGCCTGCTCGTGGAATGGCGACAAACTTTTACCCCTAAAAATCTCCATAGGCGACATTTAAAAAATTCTACCAGTTGCATGTTTTGCATTACAGGAGGTCTAGGGCTAGAATTATTGCTCTCGCTCTACCAATTGTGGTGATACCTCACGTGTGGTTTGAACAGTTTTCATATGCAGGCACTACTCACGTATGCTGTTTAAAAATACAATCGAGAAGAAAACACTACAAGGAGGTGTTTCCTGCAAAATTGTAGCAGCGCTTCTAATTGGACTGATAGTCCTGTGAGAATTAAATATATAAAATATATATTAAATAAATAAATAATTCCTTTGTGAATTAAGTAAATAATAAACACCTGAATAAATGAAAATATGCGTGAATAAATAAATTAAATAGATGAATATCAATCAATAAATAGATATAAATATTTAAAACTATATATATAAAATTGATATATTATATAATAAATAAATAGATGATAAAACAGTCCACGTCCATAAATATGTGAATAAAGCAATCAATATCCAGTGTCCATAAATGTGACTGAGTAGACCAAGAATTATATTGAAGAATGAGGTGAGTGAATTTTCAATAGTGAAACGACCATGAGGCAAGATAATTCTGTATGGTGTATGGTAGTTGAGTTGCCACTTTTACACCATCCACCAGTGATATCACCAAAAAGTGGTATTCGTCCCCCTTTGGGGGTGCACTCACCAGAAATATCTGATAAATACGCCTGTAATTACAATCGCGACCACTCCAGGTATATAGAATTATAAGACTGCTGTCATCCTCCTCAGCAACGCCACCTTCTCCAAAATCCTCATACCCAATCTCCTTATTCCATCATTACTCCTCCAATCAGTGTAAGAATATGTCATAGGAAAGAAATTTGCCACATAGCGTGATACTGCTTTAAAAAGATCTATTTATTCAAACACTTTTCCCCAGTACAAACCCCCCTGTTAATTCAGCGTACCAGAAACTATAATTGTTAAGGCAAATGTAAACCTGTGTGCTGGGTATGATGCCTCTTTCCCCGCCGGATCTCCAATGGAATTAGTTCCGCTGTACGATACAGCGGCGTCCTTCCTGGTTTCCGTTGGTGGAACGCACCGTGAACCGCACACGCTCTAACGTCACTTCCGTGTTGACCTACGCCCTTAGAGGTCGTTTCACTATTGAAAATTCACTCACCTCATTCTTCAATATAATTCTTGGTCTACTCAGTCGCATTTATGGACACTGGATATTGATTGCTTTATTCACATATTTATGGACGTGGACTGTTTTATCTATTTATTTATTATATAATATATCAATTTTATATATATAGTTTTAAATATTTATATATATATCTATTTATTGATTTTCATCTATTTAATTTATTTATTTAATTTATTTATGCACGCATATTTTTATTTATTCAGGTGTTTATTATTTACTTAATTCACAAAGGAATTATTTATTTATTTATTTAATTCTCACAGGACTATCAGTCCAATTAGAAGCGCTGCTACAATTTTGCAGGAAACACCTCCTTGTAGTGTTTTCTTCTCGATTGTATTTTTAAACAGTTTTTTCCTATTTCAATCAGCTGCTTTAATGTGTTTATAACGTCCTACACTATACTCACATTAGTTGAGATTTTATCCACTTTATAAAATCCACACTAACATATTTATATTCTTTTATTAGTTTATTCATATACTCACTTATCACTTTTATATTTACTACTCGTTTTTAAAAAACGCATGATTCATCATCCTTTGGCGCAGAGCGGTGTTTATTTTGGAGGGCGGCAATCATTAAACATCCTTTATACACTACTCACGTATGCGTTTGCTTCTGCACGCGAGCTCAGCGGGACGGGGCGCGTTTAAATTTTTTTTCCTTATTTATTTTACCTTTTACTTTTTATTTTTACACTGTTTTTTTTTTGTTTAAAGTGATCTTGCGGTGAATCTGCCACAGAGACCACTTTTACCTTGTAGCCGACCAAACACCGGGGTTATAGCAGCTAGCTGCTACCATAACAACGATATCCGTCAAAGTAGGGACGTACATCGGTGTGCGGCAGTCGGCAAGTGGTTAAGCACCCATTTAACTTTAGGGAATTTTTTCACGTCCATCACTGAATCTTTTGTGCCGCTCAAACACACGCGCATTAGACAGGCAATTCCCTTAAGCTGTAGTAAGCATTTGAAAACATTCTGTTAGTGTTTTGTGCAATTTTACAAAAAATGTCAAAATCAACACGTTGTTCAACTTTTAAACTTAGTATTTTTTCGGCATGCTACAAAAAACACAACCAAACTAAATGGCGACTCACAATCAACTGAATGTCAGAGTGTTGCTGCTTGTCATGCAGGTTCAAACATGTTCAAGGTCACCATGCATGCAGTTATAACTGGTTCCGACTGCTTTCTTTACTAGGTAGGATCACAGTTTCATTATTTAATAGACACACCTAGTATATATACACAGTATCTCACATTTTTGTAAATATTTTATTCTATCTTTTCATGTGACAACACTGAACAAATTACACTTTGCTACAATGTAAAGTAGTGAGTGTACAGCTTGTATAACAGTGTAAATCTGCTGTCCCCTCAAAATAACTCAACACACAGCCATTAATGTCTAAACCACTGGCAACAAAAGCTCTTTCACACGGGGCGGATCAGTGCAGATCCGCCCCGTGGATAGCCGCTTGCTCAGCGGGGATCGCCGGAGCGATCTCCGCTGAGCAGGAAGATGACAGGTCCGTCTCTGCACTCTGTGCAGGGACGGACCTGTCAGAGCGCCGCTCTCCCCTATGGGAGATCGGGTGACGACGGACCGTAGAGTCCGTCGTCATCCGATCCGCTCTGCAGACGGATGAAAAAATTGGGTTTTCCTCCGTCTGCAGAAACGGAGCATAGCGGGCACGGACGAGAGCGGGTGTCAGCGGATGCTCATCCGCTGACACCCGCTATCCCATAGGGATACATGTATGTCCGTTTTTCATCTGAAAACGGATGGATGAAAAACGGACATACGGTCCGTCCGTGTGAAAGAGCCCTAAGTGAAAATGTCCAAATTGGGCCAAATTAGCAATATTACTTCCACAGTGTCATATGACTCGTTAGTGTTACAAGGTCCCAGGTGTGAATGGGAAGCAGGAGTGTTAAATTTAGTGTTATCGTTCTCACTCTTTCATACTGGTCACTGGAAGTTCAACATGGCACCTCATGGCAAAGAACTCTG